>OY728123.1:166505864-169005864 GCA_963277665.1 Viscum album
CCTTTTTTATAGAACAAGATTGGGAGATAAGACGATGACTCTCAAAAAACCCCAAATACCGAAAGTAAAAGTAAATCCAAAAAACCTTTTCACACATGTATCTTCAAAATAATGTGATACAAGGTACCAGAAACTCTGAAGTAATATACATAAAATAAAGAAAGGCAGAAACATAAACTGTCTGATGACCAATATAGTTAGGTCTGTCACGGTCCTAAATTTCATCCTGGAAACTTGAATTAAGTTTTATATACGAGGGTGAGGATATAGGTATACTCTGTAGGGAAACTAAAAACTCTTGTGCACAATTGGGGAGACAATCTAATTATCTATGAGGAATAGAGGTAACCAAAACCCCTAGTAAGGAAACTATCCACCCAGCCTCCCCGAGCCACACTCCACAAATAATGCAAGTTAGGTAAAAAAATATTTATAATACATCGATATTTGGGTACCCCTCAATACTTTCCCACTTGTTATTTTAAACATCCTATGCATCAGACCTCCCCCATAGTTCCCACTATAGTCCCACTACCACCATAAAACCACCCCTTGGGCCATCCCAACCGTACGTTTATCCCACCCGAAAACACTTGGTCCACCACAACTACACCTAACCACACCAACAGAAACCTGGCCATAACAACCACCGTCATACCCAAAGAAACTTTGTCCAAAACAACCACTACCATGGCCGAAGAAACCTAAGACACACCCCTAGGAAACTTTGGAAACAAAACACCTCACACAAACATGTGCCAACCATCACAAGACACCCTACCCGGGGAGTCATGAGAAAAAACGAAACTCTGGCCATCACAACCTACCCAAAGTATCGTGGCCTAGTTGGGAGACGGAGCAAAAGGAAGCTAATAAACACCCAATCATAGGAATTTTGTAAAAAACACCCTCCCCCAGAAATGGGGGTGTTCATAACGAAGTGCTCAATATGTGTGGGGTGTGTATAAGAATCACAAGAACTAAATTTTAAACATATAGGTAATCCAACACACATACCATACTAAGGGTCTGAAAACTAACAAACGGCCCGCACACTACAACTCTTGATGCAACCCCTACATCCACAAGTTCACAACAAACATAACCTGAGATTATCCCTTCTGGAAAATAGTTTCCCCATTGTACCCATTCTCGTTGTCATGTTCAAGTGATTTTATTTAAATATTTCTTAACTACTGGGAAACTAACAGGTAAAACCACATTTCAAAACAACAACTAAATAAAAACATACAAGCATTCATTTAAGCATTCACTCCCCGTTCTATTGTGAGTGATAACATCAAAATGGGATTAATGAGATCCCTCGAAGTGCTAGAACCAAACCAACCCCCAACTTACCAGGTCTAGAACATTTACCACAAGATTTACATGGCCTCAGTTTCACAACCAAAAACCTCACAACCAGATATTCCATCCTCCTCTATGTCACCCCACAAACCGTAAACAGAACAGTCATGGACATCACCAGAAAAGAGCAAGGGAGTTTTCAGATTTATCCCACACCATTCATTAAGTTCATTCTTTCAGTTTGGTTAATCGGGGTGATCACCCAAGGGTTATTATTCATCGGGCATCCATTTAATCATCCAAGTTTACGCGATTAGTCAATTTCCATGTTACTTCCATTAAATCACAATATTATCTAGAAAATAGTCCCTCATTAGAGTGTAAGAAAGTGTAACATCCCAAGCTTCCACGATACACTTGTCTTTGAATAATACAGTAGTGTGTGTTGTACGCAACTCCGAGATCTAACACACACCACAACTAATCAAAGTAGCCATTATGAATAGTAATACCCACTTTTTAAAATTATAGAAATTTTATATTTCAAAATGGACATAATTTTTGTATTCGTAATATCGAAATTATCCAAAGTTGAATTTTTTGTAATTTTCTGAGAACTTCCAATTTTTATGACTAGTGAATAAATACTTAAAAACAACTTTTTTAATCAAAGTATTTTATAGTGATAAATTATACTATTGAGTGGTTTTAAAGTATAATTAGAATATATTTTTACCATTATATCCAATGGTGGTCATTAGAATTAATTTCACTTTGAAATTGGACATAAACAATTGTCAATCTTTTGATATATATTGTTTCTAAAAAACAAGCTATTTGTTGTGACAGTGGGAATTAATTATGAAATTAATTAATGCAACGTATATGTTTGTAATTTTTTAAAATACACATCATTTTTGAATTAGGAATATCAATTATAGCTTAGGGTGAAATTTTGGCATTGTTCTGAAAAACTTCAATTTTTGATGAATATTGAAACCACTAAGTTGTAGTTAAATTACTGATTTTTCGTTTAAATGAAATATTACCACTTCTGTGATTTTATTTTCAAAAATCCGACATACATGATTTTCATTAGGAAGTAAAATGTGGTTCAATGGGATGAAATTTTTTTGGGTGAATAGTAACTTTTAAGTTTAATTAATCGCGATTAAAGGTAATTAGTGAAATTTAAGGTAAAAATGGTATTATAAAAATATGAAATGACCTTTACACTTGTCCTACCCATATTGGATGAGTCATGGACAACCAAGACAATACATGGGTCAACTTGGGGACCCCATGGAGCCACTTTGGTAGGAAAATGACATAAATAACTTTTATTTAAAGTTAAAATAAAAATGTCACAAACATAAGTTGTTTTACTAAAACAATTGTTAAATGGGGTTATACAAGTCATATGTTTTACTATAAATATTCATTAGAACTCTAAAAAGATTTCCTACATAATTATATTTTTTTAATAATTTTTAGACATTAAATAAATTAAATTATTTATGACACCATGACGATGCATCGATTACCTCATTAATTAACGATTTAAATAAAATGAAAAGATAATGTAAAATCCAAGGCTTACACTTGTCCAAAGCGTATTGGATGGGTAGATTTAGAACCCTTATCACCTTATCCTAGAAATATATTATTGTGGGACCTCTAAACTCCGAAAAATATCTCATAATAATGTAACATTTCCTTACTTTCCAAGAGTGCCCCTCCTCTCCTCTTATAAAAGGCCCCCAACTCTACCACATTATTCACACTTTCAAGCCATTTGGCTCGGCCAACCTCTGCCCAAATACTCTACCAACTACCCTATATTACTCTTAGAATCCTCACTTTGGGCAGAACTCTTCCCAAAGAATCCTTTGGCTCAAATCAAAAAGAGTTACCCGATTTTAAGGTAATGTCTTCTCTTGTGTTCTTTTATTTTATTTTTATTCTCCAACCCCCTAAAATATTTTTATTCATTTCTTTTGTAACAAAACCAGTATCCTAAATATACTAGGATGTTGGTATAGGAATTATTCTAGCTACACTTACACACACCTACATCTAATGGTTAAAGAACATACTGTTTCTGTGGATGGCGAATTTCTGCCTCACGAAACATTGATTGTTCAACACTCATATAACACCTTCAAAGGTGGCCATTAAGATGTCACTATATTTATATATGATATATAATATGTTTATTGTTTACTTATGCTTCTATATTTTTCATTTATGGTATACCTTTATGATTTCCATTATGGGTAAACGCGATATTTTCATTTTAGGAAGTGCGGACTACCGCCCCCTCAAAGTGATTTGAATCGTTAATACCATATGTGGGATGTATAAAGGATGGATTAAATGGTATTATACACTAGATTATACTGGAATTATATTATACCTTTATATAATTATGATTTCATTCCATTAAATACTAAATAGAAATGAAAGTAGCGTTCATGCGTACGTACGGCTTACTGTCTCAATGAACGGTGCATTTCATTTTTTACCTCTAAATGTTATGTAATATTATGAATGAATGTATATACTGGATATATATGAGATATATGATATCTATATCATGAATATAATTCTAGATATAATGGATATTTCACCACATGAACAACTTGTTATTATAAGAAGTTTATTTTTGACTCAAGTACCAACGATCGACAAAACGACCGTTATTAACTTAAATAATTACATAATGTTCATAACATGGTAATAATTGATATAAAAGGAATATAAAACCTGAAAAAGGTTCTTAAGCAATTATAAATTAACTCAAGTTTATTATTCATGAGGTTAAATAACGGTCGAGTCAAGACAGGACGCAAGGTAAGGGAACTTCTTAACCCAATTTCCATTCTTTGGGTTAATCTCCTACATTAAAATTATGTCATGATATTATTATGTACTATCTTGTATTTGTACTTTCTTTATGTGTAATTATAGTGAATAAACAAAATAGATCTATTTTATTTAAAAAATGACCTTTTTAAGGGACTTCGTCTCAATCTCCTTTCATTGAGGAATATTTTGTTTTATACACAACTTCATTTTATACAGTGTATAAACCCCTTTGACTTTTTTGTTTATTCAAAAGGTTTTCTACTATAATTGTGTGATATTTAAATTATTTCAAAAGAGAGATATTTCTCTCCAATATATGAAAATCCAGTGCAAATGTATACGTATTTAACGCAAGCTTAAAAATGTTTTCAGAAAACCCGACTCTCGAGTGTGGTAGACCGGAAGGGAATGGGCGTGAACCCATCATGGCCTGTAATTAGTCGAGCAGTCTCAGAATTAGTTATTTTGTTTTCAGAAGCTTGCATAATGTTTTCAGAAAAACACTGGAGTATATTTGAGAAATTTTAAACGTAAGTATCTTCTAAAAAATTTGAATCGGTAGGTCTTATGAGACAAACTAGTGTCTTGGCACAAGGCCTTGACAAAATCTTATTTGTGGTCATGGCACGAGGCCTTGGCTACGTGGTTATGATATTCTGGCATTATGCATTCCATCATTATGAAACCGGTTAATGATATTTCATGTGATTATTCGAATAGTATAATATCCATGTGAGTAAGTAAATGGCATTATTTCATTTTACTTTTCCCATATTATGCTAAAGTTCAATTTTAAAAGGCTTTTGTTTTAGTTATAAATTGCCTTAAATGTTAATGTTTATTTATGAAAGATTCCACAATATTGTTATCCTTAATGGGCATCTGAGCTCACCCCTTTCAATGTTTTAATATTTTCCATGATGTGAAGAAGTATTTTATGAATGACCTGCAGGGATAGTCAAAAGAGGATATGAGTGTGGACTATGAAGACTTTGTTATTAGTTTTTCGCTTTATGATGTAATGTAACATTTATGAATGTATCTATTGTTTCCAAGGCTACTAAACTAATCGGTCATTCGAGACTCGATCTTTTCTGATCATGCCAATGCTACGAAGTAATGCACCGACTCTGGGTAACTGGGGTCGGGGCGTTACAGAAAGGACCACCAACGACCATGATTTTTCATGAACATGAGGCCACACAATTCACTACATAAAAACGAAGGTAAAATAAAACAACATCACCATCTTTCCTACCCCTATATTCTTTAAAAATTATGTTTATTATCTTTGTTAATTTTGGTTTCATCTACGTCCTGACGGAACATCATCATACACACATCGCATGATGCACAATAAAGAGAGAAAAAGGAAGAACCCCTACTTAGATGATCAACGATCAATGTTTTAACATTGTACCAAGAACTAGGGAGGTGCATCTTATAGGAATAACTCCAAGGATGAGTGGAAAGGATCTAGCATGAGCACATGATTCTTCTCGGGAGGAAGTCCTGAGGTTCACTTAGAGAAACGAAAAGGAAGAAGGAAAACTAGATCTCATCTTAAGAAGTGGCCAAATCCTAAAATCAGAGATCCCATTACGAAGTGCATAAAATTTGGATCGAGGATTGACCAGGTGAATCGATAGTTTCAAAAGTTTGGATTATTTTAGATTTAATAATTCTCTTTAGAGATGGCGGAGATAGACCAACGTATGGCTGTGAGTTGACAGATTTCCTTTAAACAAAGAAAACAAACATGTAATGGGGGTGAAAATGGAAGACACGGGAAGTTGTGTGACACTGATATGTGGCCACAAATTTCTATAATTAAAGGGTCTCCCAACTCTTGGGGGTTTTATAACATCTTTTACTATCCTTAAAATGGCTTTAAATCACATTAAAAGTGGAATGAAAACATTTTTACATTAATAGAGGTGTTAGAGGAGCGAAACAGAAAAGTCCTTGAAAAACATGAAATGAATCAGTGATGGGTGAGTCATCGACACCCTGGTACCATCACCTAGAAATCGATGCCGATTAGTGGCATTGATTCCCATAGATTCCACCAATTCTTATCAGTGACACCGTTCTTTCAACTTGAAATTTGGAAAACTCCTCAATGAGTCATTGATTGTCCCTAGAAATCCTCGAACATCGGGATTTGTTATTGTAATGGACCAGGAGGGTCCAAGTCATGACAAAGACACCATAAAATATGAAATTACACCATGAAATATATCTCTTTTAATATAGAAAAAAATCTTCCACTACTCACGAGACATGCCTTTAGGCATTTTTCATACAATTTTCATGATCATAGAATTGTGTAATTAAACTAATTCCATAATCTCTGTTTAAATTATCTTAATTCAATGCTGAATATTTTTAGAGTTTGTGGGAATGATACAAAGTATGGGACATCAAAATGAAAAAATATAAATAAGTAAAAAACTATAACACTTTATAAATATATTAATAATAATATTCACTCCTTTTAAATTAGTTATAAATGACCATTAAATTCATATTCCCTTTACAGGGATATCAAAATTCTCATTTTTTGTCATTTTAGAAATATGCCTCTAATATTTATAATTTATGGGAAAGCTCAACATCTCATAAGATTACATCCCAATAATCATTCCCTAGATTCTGGAAGAATCACTAGTAGCACCCTGAACACATCAAATGGAATGATAATTTTTAATTCTTTCAAGTCCTAAACATTCATGGTGTTTATATTTATATCTCTTTTGTCATTATCTTTATCTATATTACAAATTAATTAAAAAATTTATAAAATATATAGTTACATGTGCAATGACATACATACTAGGATTGGTTACTCACCAATATACTTAATATGGATGAGTGCCCAACTAATCCATCACCGGAGGTGCATTAGTTGGTGGGATACCAACATCATATGGGGAGGCTTCTGGCTCTCTATAGGTCTCTAGTAAAATATAATCACTTGGATCCACTGAAGTTAATAGTAGTGGTTGGGTGATCCATGATTTTTATCAACTAAGATCCTGAATTTTTTATTCATAGCATTCATAATTTTTCAATGGTTTAGAATATATTAACAATATAAAAAATAAGGTGAAAAATATTTTTACCAAAGAGAAAAAAAGAAAACAAAAGAGAGAAAAATATAGATAATATATAAAATTGTGAAATTGGAAAATAGTTTCATTACAAAGTTATACATTCAATTTTAAAAATATTTATTTTCTTTATTATTATCAACCTCCTTTATATTGATTTCATTCTTTTCACCCTATATTCCACATTATATTGTATTAATATTCTTAGGAAAAAACTATTAAAGGTTTGTGGGTTAATGAGGATATCTATCAAAAATTACTAATTGACCTTTATCGCCCATAACATACATGAAACACTATTTTACATGTATAGAAACACTTAAAACATTTTCTTATTTCATCATCCACATAATAAACCATATTCACTTATCAATCTGTGATAAATGGATCATTCTCAAAAAACACACTAGTATAGATCAAGTGGGATACATTAATATAAGTAATACATAATGAATCACTCATTATATCCCTATCAATGTTGAACCATATTCATTTAAATATGAAAACTAAAAAATTACCATGATAGTATATTTGATTATATTAGTTATATTTAAATAGTATTCCACCTTTATATGTTTAAATACACAACTATTTTGACATTTCGAGACATTTATAAAATAAATTATATGAAACTTGAAGCTCAAAATATTTTGGGCAATGAATCTCTTAACCTGATAATGTAACAAATAACTACATGTTAATAATATTAATATGAGTACATATTTACAGGACCAATGAACCATTTGACAATATTCATATTAATAACTTTTGTTAATTCCATCTCATTTTGAGCTTGTCCATTAGCCATATAATTTTTTTAAATATAAATTATTCTATAAATGGATCTAAAATATGTATATGTAAAAGAACTTATTTTTAAACTTGTAGGAACTCAAATTCAGTCTTGGTAATATTTAACCCCATTCTAATTAGTCACCTAATAGATCTAAATATCTATGAAGGGTTTTCAAAATGAGTATTATTAGGGAAGGCATCAACACCTCTAACATGATTTAGTATTGTCTCAATCCGATCCAAATACGTAGAATAGAAGGCTAACAAATCTTTGATTATATATACTTTAGCATTGAAGTCTTCCGGTTGAGATTTATTCCTCACATATTATTTCAATTGACCTAATTACCCGATGAAAAAAATAAGAAACACATTAAATTTGTTACATAATTATTTTATAAAATTGAATTCATCAATGAAAATAAATATAATATTAACATACCTCTTAACTAGATACATCCATCAATATTAATTTGGTCCACCAAGATTAGCTTCACCAACCAAATGAAATGTCAAGTGAATCACTACTGTGAAAAATGAAGTGGGAAATCTCTGAATGAAAAATTGTCAAAACAATTCCTTATTGAAAATTATCACTATATATTGGATTTAGATTTTTTTCAAAAAATAACTTTGAAGAAGTTAAAAACAAAACTAGAACTGCATTTACATTTTTAGATAAGTTGTTACATAATTGAAATTATGAAAACTGGTCCATAAAAATATGCAATTCTGAACATTTAAATCAATGTATATTTTATTATTTTATGTAAAAGAATCATGAAATGTTAGATTAATATAAATTTGAAACTTTTACATTCTTTAAATTATGAAGGAATACATATTTCCCATTATTTTTTATTGTAAATATATATAATGGATACATTCTATTATCATTTTCCCCAAACTAGACATTATATTCTATAATTTGAAATCCTTATGAGCATTAGGGTGATATTTTGATTTACCCTACTCTTTAAGCAATGTAAAAATTAAATTTTCATATATTTTCTTCTCAATATAATTTATGTAGAAATTAAGAAATGTAAAATAAAACTCTCAACAAGGAAGACTGAAAAACATACTCATTTTATTCCATTATATTATTCTAAAATTATCAGATACTATACCTTATGCCCTTTTCCCCATATTTAAATGGATTACATTTTCCAAATTCTATAGTGATATTCATTAATTGTCCAAGGATTTGTGAACTATATAATATATTCAATGACTATATATGTTAAATAACTCTATCAAATTTTATCAGATTCAAACTAAATTTATAAATAGTATCAAGAAATAAATGATGTTACATAAAAAACCATTTTATACTATGAGGCAATCCATAGGGTTTAGAATAAAAATTAAAAAATGGATAATCCAAACCAGTATGAGTGTTCCAACATGATAATTTTACTTGTTTGTGAATTTAATTAATTTTACACGATAAATAAACATGAATTTTGAATAGTTTTCTTATTCCATCATTATATGTTTCCATTCCATCATCCCATAATTCTCACAAATATTTCATTTGAGGTTGATGGTATAAATAAATGTCATTTCAAGAAATTTTTTTCTAGGAATAATCATCAAAATAGTGAAAGCAGTCTTGCTCACAAAAATTTATGGAGGTATATTATTGGGGAACAAAAAAACTTTCCCTATGGTATAATTAGTACTTTATGAACCAAAAGGGTTAATACCATGAAAATATAATCCAAAATATATATTCTGATGCTCTGATTAAATTTATTGAGGAATTTTAAATATGTGATACACAATTTCATAGGATTTCTCCATGTTTTTTGAGTTTCTTTCGAAACAAACACATTGTTTCAATAAATTTATTTCCAAATTTTCATGAAACAATATCCCATGTTTCATTTTTCCCGATAATATCTAACTCTTCATTCATATCATTCATCTACTATTTATATTCAATTTTCTCTGAAACTGGTTGTTATTCCACCTATGAGATAAGTGATTTATGATTCTCAAATATCATCATCCTTGAAGTATGACCATTAGATTTTTTATATGAATTTATGTTACAAACTTCGAATAATTTTTTAAAATGATTTTTTTTGGGATTTTCTATCTATGTCACTCCCTTAAGGAAATGATTAATTTGATACTTTTTTTCATGTTTTCATCCCATTGATCTTCAATTTTTGACCATTTTTGTATGTTTCCTATCCATAATCCTTAAATTCATCAAAAAAAATTCTTAAGGAATTTTGGTTCTAAAAAACACTCACAAAATATATTCTACCAAATTTTATAACTTTTTTCTCAAACACTTCTGACTTATTCCCTTGAATGGGTATCATAGGAAAAATACATCCTCATATTTCTCAATAAACATTCCAAGATCCATATTTTTTATCTTAATAAAGAATTAATTCCCAAAAACATTTAAAAATTTCACAATTGGCCTTTTCTTATATCAAATATCATGGGAAATTAATTTAGATTCTAACCATAAAAACATATTATAAATATTTATATCTTCACTTAAGGCTTCTATCTAGATATGTTTATAAATATTTTTATTCATCCAAAAAATGTATCCCCAAATACAATAAATTATATTCTTATGTTCTAATAGTTATTTTTGAGAAGTGTATATATAACTATGTTGGTGTTTGATTTATTATTTCATTATATGGGATTTAATGCCATTACCTATGTCACCCTTTCCATTTCCCATTCATTACATCAGTATATAGACAAAAACAATTATTTACAATTATCTTTTTAAATATCTAATAATATTAGAATCATTTTATTTATGTTTCATAAAAATTGTTTTATTCATATGAGTGAATTAATAAATTAATGTAAGGATGAATAAACCATTTTTTGTTTATTAATGTCTCATCAGCCCACAATTATCAGAGAGAATGTTCTGAAGTGTTTTGGTGTATGTAATTCCAACATTCTTATATCTTCCACCAACCAAATTCTATTTATTACACATTGAATAAAAAATCATCAATCCACTTTATTTGAAGTAAATTTATTACAAAATATAGCCTAAAAAGTGTTATTATAATTTTCAGGATAAGATACCGTTGTCTGTGTTGCCACATATTAGATTCATTCTTAGTACATATGTTACATAAAGATAAAATTCCCCCAATAATAAAAATATTTTTTTAGGTTATTTCAATGATGTCAACAACTATAACATATTTATAACAACTAATCATACAAGATTCATTCCAGAGGAAAACATACAATCCATGATGAAAAAGTCATAAAATACTATTTAATTGTGTTTGAGCCCATAAAAATACAAACCTATATTGATTTAAATTTTTGAGCTTCAATATCATTAGTTCTAATTCATCTAATTTTTAATAAACTATAATTTCAAATGGTAACTGATCTTGATTCACATTCCTTAAAATATTTCAACATCACTAGATCAACTATTATATGTGAGGAACAACCACTTTTGAAAATCCATTGGTTACTCATTTTGATGGATTATAGAGGTTTCTTAATAGAAAAAACTATTTCCTCTATTTTATTAATTCATTTTTTTTTAGCATAAAAATATTTCAACTGAATAGTTTTCAAAAAATATTCAAAAAAAATTACCCTATGGGTCACATCATCAGAACATATACTTTAGGTAGTCAAATTGGTATTAGATTTCACCATTTCTCGGTTATGATTTTTTTTTCATTCATTCTTCATAAAATTTATAAAAGTTAATCTCATTTCATTTTTCATTCATATCTATAAGATCATTA
The DNA here is from genome assembly GCA_963277665.1 of Viscum album. Taxonomy (NCBI): domain Eukaryota; kingdom Viridiplantae; phylum Streptophyta; class Magnoliopsida; order Santalales; family Viscaceae; genus Viscum; species Viscum album. The sequence continues at coordinate 166,517,716 of OY728123.1, forward strand.
CTATTTTTAGGAATTAACATGTTATGCCAATAATTATATAACTTGATCCAATATAAACCACAATTCTAGCAATATTATTGGAATATTGATCATTTTATAGGAATGATATTTCCTTATAGAATGATTGATGTGGTTTAGGACATATTTATAGGTTTTTTACCCATATCATAGAGAATCTATCTTATGTAGGTTATTCTTTTTACCTTTCATAAGATGATAATTTACAAATCCATTCTCATTCCTAGATTTCCTTATATTTCTTCTAATATATTCATGGTCATAGGGATTAGATTAGCTTTCTTATTTGGGGGGTAATGATGTCTTCTAATTCTTAAGACTTTTCTCACCAGTTTGAATTGTTCAAGGATTTACACATAATAAATTGTTTAATTTTTTACTTATTATCATAACTGTATTTTAAGAATCTATAAATATATATTGAATTTTTCAATCCCCACCTTCTTTAGAAGGGTATTCCTTACTAAGATCTTCCATTATTTGTCCATGTTCTGTATATTTTATTTTTAGGTTATTAATATACTTAATGTAAAACTATTAATTTTTTATAAGATCACCCTTTTTAAAAAGATATTCCAATTTTAAACACTTTTTTCACAATATAATTATTCAACATTATAATTTCTTTTTTGTTATTTTCTTTATTATTAATACATGTCACATGTTCATATCATTGTTGGTTTTATTCATATTATTCTTCAACCTCATCTTTATCACTTTTTAAGTACTATTCCTTTCTATTAATATTTTCAATAAAATATATATAACTATATTTATCATTTTTGTCATATATATTTTTATGGAGAATCATATTAAACATTCATTCTCAACATACTTCTTTTGATATTTTTAGTGAATTTCTTTTAATTACAATCTATTTCATGTCTACTTTAGTGGTTTTCTTCCATGTTTTACATCAAGGTTTTTATTTAGAATAATCATCAAATTGTCTAATTTCATTTTTATAAACATTCATAGAAAAATAACATATTTACCCATATTTGAAAATTTTACGAGTAGGATTCCCTCTATATTATACTCTAAATATATAATAATTTTTGATGATATGTGAATTGATATTTTTAATGACCCATAATTTCCAGGTAAAATATTTTTTTAAATAAATGGGAATTTTATGTGTCCACAAAAAGTTATGACGCATGATTCTGAGGCTCAGAGTGCCCGGAATGAATTTCTAAACTTTATTTCAGGTACGTTCATTAAACGTGCGAGCGTGTTTTTATAACTTTTGAACATGTGCTTGGAATTGAAATCCTATGGTACTATTGAACTCACAATGCCAGTTTTTTTAAGGATACTTTCAGCTCGACGACAGTTGGTTGAGGGTGAAATTTAGTTTTTGGGTTTTTCGTGTAGTAATTAAATAAAAATAAAATTGTGCAAACATTTTATTTTTGTTTAAAACACCCATGTGGGTGTTGGGAGGTGGGTTCCCCTAGAATTGAACCTCCATGTGGTAGTTGGTAGGGGGGACCACTAAACCTTAACCTCCCATGAGAGGTTATGGTGGTGGGGACCACCCGATCCTAACCTCCCATGAAAGGTTATGGTGGTCTGACCACCCGAGATTAAACCCCACTTTAATTGGGAGAAAAACATCAACTCCCTCATCAATGTGGAGGAGCCTCTTGAGCATCCTCCACATTAATTGTTGCAACACACATACCTTTAATTGTGCCACTTAGTTAATTGGCATGTCCCCTTTCTAAATTAAGTAACAACATCGTTGGAATTTAGGAAGGTTCCTAATAAATTAATCATCATAAATCCCATGATCGTTACCAACCTTTCCCCATCTGCTATATATATGCAGCTTGGGAGGAGGTTTTGGGGTGGCTTTACCAGGCGACGAAGTGCTGGTAATGTGACGCGACACCCAATACATGGTGGATTACGCTCTCAAATGAAGAATGCTTCCTCCATGAAGAATGCCAACAAGGAACGTCTTTGACTACGACGAATCGATGCACAAGCCCGGGATTGATGGCATGTGGTGGACAAGATGAACGTCCATGCTTTCCCCTTTTTCCTCATGCCAACACCAACAATGAACAAGGTAGGTATTTGTATTGTGTATGATTATATTCCCAATTTCTTCAATTCTTTAAAACAAAGAATGCGGATGTTTTCTTTTGCGAGTGGGAAACAATCATTGTGGGAGGGTTTTATGTTCTTCACTCTTGTTTATGATGAGCCGCTTGATACTACCCTAATGCGGAGAGTGCAGGACAAACTAACATGGCCCATCCTCTCTGTAATCCTTGTGTGGTATTTAGGTGTTCTTAGAAATGGAGGAAGCTGACAAAGGCAACGGTGCTCCACCACCCACGGCTTCTGTCACTCCGCGCCGCAGTCGAACCGCCGTAGAGCTGAGCCGCCACTCTAAGCCAAGTCGCCTACGCGCCCCTCATGGCACCCCAGCCAAACCGGCCCACGCCCCCATGGTGAACTATTCGAACTAGCCTGTGCCCCTCACGGCGACTCGACTGAACCTGCCCGCACCCCTCGCGGCGCCCCGGCCGAACCGGCCCACACCCCCCGCCACGCCCCGCCCGAACCAACCCGTGCCCCCTGCGGTGCCTCGACCGAACCTGCCCGTGCCCCCTGCAACTCCCTGGACGAACCAGGTCGTGCCCCTCGTGGTGCCCCGGCCGCACCGACCCGCACCCACTGCGGCACCCCGGCTGAACCGGCCCGTGCCCCCGCAGCGCCTGAGCTGAACTGGCCCCGCGTCCCCACGATGCTCTAACCAAACCAGCCAAAGCCCTCACGGCACCCCCACGGCTAATCTGCCACGTGGTTAAGCCGACCAGCGGCACCCACGACTCTGCCTCCCCTCACATCCCTTGCGGCTTGCCGGACCCTCAGTGGACTGGGCCATATCACAGGATGGGCCTGAACAAGTGGGTCGGGTCGGGTCGGTCCGACGGGGTGGGAACGGACCTGGGCCCCCTTCGACTCATTTATGCTCCATCGGCCTTATCTTTGGAACCTGATGTTCATTTGACGAACCGTCAGTGGCTATGGAAGTCTAGGAGTGAGAAAGTCTCTTTGAGTATACTCCACTGGTGTTTTCGATTGAGATGGAAAATAGTCATGTTGGATCGAGCATGAATCCAACTGGGCCCCCGGGACTAAATGGAAAATAACTCACAGACCGGGCATCCGTTTTATGCGTCGTCTATTGTGTTGAGACCCCTAATATGTGGAAGACCTTTGAGATACTTTTTCATGTGACTTCGTGACAGTTGGATTATCGACCAGTACCTCATGGAGAGGATCCTCCCAGAGATGAGTGAGCGGAGTGCGGAGACCTAGTAGCTTGATGATACCTGATGACTGCTGAGAGTTTCAACTTGAAGTGACTATACTAGCCCAGTGGGGAGCGCCTTAGTGTCACGGTAGACCAATAGTGGGGAGAAACTTGGTGTCACAGCAGGCCCATGATACTTGATAGGAGGTGTACATCAGCAAGCTATGAGGGGGGCGTGCTTGGTGACACAGCTGACCCACTGTGGGGAGCGTGCCTAGTGATGTAGTAGATCCATGGTACTTAACAGGAGGAGTAACTCAGCAGCCCAATGTTAGTGGGAAGTGCGCTTGGGGTTGTGGCAGGCCCACTATACTTGACAGAGGAGGAGTTCTCCATTAGCCATGGTTTTGATAATGTGACTAGGGATGTTACTTAATACTACCCCTAGAAAAAAAATCCTGGTTGAGGTGAGTCATTTTTTATGTTTTTTACTATTGATTGAGATGGATCACTTGATAACTTAAGGTATATGTATGGAAATATAACTAAGTACGATTATGTATTGATTTCATTTTTTTGGTTTATCCTTCTTGGATTTTTGTGAGACCTTGAGGGTCTCGGGGTCCCTTCTGAGTATCGTTATAATCACCCCTGCACGGGTTATGCCCGCATCTTGTTGTGTTGGATGTAGATGACGGACAACCCTGACAAAGGCTGAGAGTACCAGGACCAGAAAGTACCTGTAGGTGGACCATATGGCATGTCAATACACGAAGGAGAGAGATAGACATGGAGTGCTAAGGAAGTGATCTGTACCTACCCTTCAGGTAGGAACCCCGGAGGACCATCCAGCATGTGACTTTACCCTTTACATAAGTTGTATTATACCACCATTTTACTTGTACTTCCCAGTTGGGCTTGTATTCTGGCCCCATTTAATTTTAGAACTCTTTTGTTATACAGTTTACTTGGTGTTTCATATCCAACAATGTTCATTCATGTGTGTGTGTTTATATGTTATAAATGCAATGCCTCCAAGTTTTAGGGAGTTACACCTTTGGTTCTAGTCGTCATCCCCTGGCCTATGGAAGGCGGGCTTGGGGCAGTCACGATACGGGCCCTTGGGGACGGGTAGTGAAAATTGGTATAAGAGGAGTTAGTTCTACCATAGAACATAGGACTTTGATCTTTTCAATGAAGAAATAGTGTTAAGTGTAGTGACTATGGTTTTATGTTTAGGGAGTCCAGTGTTGGTGCGGTGGCTAACGTATCCATACACTAGGACCCTGACTTCTGATTTCCGACTCAGTGCAAAAAATCAACGTTTGCATGTATGTTTTCAAAAAGTTTTCATTAAGTCAGCTCACCAGGTATACATTTTTAATTTTTGCACACCTGTTTTTTTTTTCAGGATGCCTCCATGTAGACAACTAGCTAGAGTTCCGAGAGTCGTATGCACTGATAGCCCACCGAGAGATGAGGCCTCAGTGCAGGGGCCTTTTTCAGTGGAGGCACCAGCGGTACTAGTCCCCATTGGGTCATCGATACCACCAGCCCTAGCAACAGATGATGCACGCTTCTTGAGTGCGTTGCACGAGTTCCAGCCCCAGAGGTCACCCAGGTCTAGGGGAGAGATGGTCCTGTAGGCGGATGAGGATTGGGTGGAGGCTGTGGTGAGAGTTTTCTGATTGGTAAGGACACCAGCTGATCTCATGGTGATCCTTGTTTCCAGCCTTCTATAGGCAGAAAAAGGAAGATGTTGGAGCTTCATGATCAAGGTTCAAGATGAGGTGACGCTTCTCTGGGAAGACTTCGAGAGCCTGTTTTGGGATGATTTTGTTCCAATGACTCTTCGTGCTGTGCGCATACAGGAGCTACTTCATCTGCAGCAGGGAAACATGACCTTGGATCAATACTCGGTGAGGTTCACTGACCTTTCACGTTACTCAATAGAAATGTTGCAGACCCTTTCTTTAAGGCCTGAACTTCAAGCAGGGACTCAGGTGATAGATCACAGCTTCAGTGATCTCACTCAGCATCCCGATGCAGGAGGTGGTGTTAGAGAGAGCCCTCCTAGTGGAGAGTTTCCTTGCTGAGCAGTCTCCAGCAGTGAGATCCACCACCAATCATCACGTAGCGGAGTTTTCTACAGCTGGTAGCATACAAAAATCACATAGGTCCAAGAGTACAAGACATATAGGTGGATGACCGCAGGATTCAGAGTCAGTTTTGCGGGGCACCTGTGGTAGAGACAGACATGCCAAGAGCGGGTAGTGTTACGCATACAGTGGGCAGGGTCACATGGCTTGTGACTATCTTTCCCGCCATTCAGATGATCAGTAGACGGTCGAAGGAATTCCCAGGAAAAGACAGAGATTCGATCGAGGTGGTCCGCAGGGAGCAGGCGGACGTGGAAGATTAGCTGGTCATGCAGCTGGTGGTGGGCGACGATTCGAGATATTACCGCCACCACCACTAGGATGTCCACCCCGACCTTAGGGATTCGGTGGACAGGGGAGTGCTCAGCTCCAGTCAGCTGAGTCTTATGATCATGGCACTCTTGATATGATTATAGGTACAATCTATGTGTACTCCACCACAACTGCAATACTTATAGACACAAGTTCCAGTATTTATTTCATTGCCACTGCCCTCGTTTGGATCTCAGATATTCTGACGGAGCTGTTGGCTCGATCCTTACAGCTGGAGACTCCTACAAGAGTGGATTCGACGATTATGCACTGGTGCCAGCAGTGTGAGATTACTCTAGGAGGCGAGATCTTTGGTTGGGATCTCCTAGTAGTGGCCTCAAGGCCTTATGACGCTATATTGGGTATGGACTAGTTATCTACAGTCCATACTCAGATTGACTGTATTAGGCACAATGTGCGGTGTGTCCACACGGATGGGACCTGGTGGACCTTCACCGGGGAGAAGGGAGCCTTTGTAGCACAGGATGGACTTACCTGGAGGAGAGTGCAGCCGATCGCTAATCAGTTGGCTATAATTACCCTCGAAGCTATGGATGTGGAGAGTCGGAGATATCCTGTAGTAGTGGACCTTTATACCTATGTCTTCCCTGATGATGTTTTGGGCCTACCTCCTCAAAAAGAGGTGGACTTTTACATTAAATTGTACCCCAGGACGGCACCAATATCTTCACGAGCACATCGGATGGCTCCCGTAGAGCTTCGTGAGCTGCAGGTACAACTAGAGGACTTATAGGGGAATGGGTTCATCTGGTCCAATGTTTCACCTTGGGCTTCCCTGATTATATTCTCTAAGAAGGCTGATGGGAGCTTGGGGCTTTGTGTCGACTATTAGCGTCAGAACCAAGTGACTGTGAAGAACAAGTACTCACACCTGAGTATTGACGACATCTTTGATCAGCAGAAGGAAGCACGGTGGCTCTCAAAGATAGAGCTCAGATTAGGATATCATCAGATCAGAGTTCTAGACGAGGATTTTCCGAAAATGACATTCAAATGTCGGTATGGCCATTACGTGTTCTTGGTTATGCCATTGGTCATGACCAAATCTCCAACAGTGTTCATGGGACTCATGAACATGATATTTCAGCCATACCTTGATTTCTTTGTAGTGGTCTTCATTGACGACATTCTGATATACTCGAATACTTAGGAGGATCATGCCAATCACTTGAAGGTTGTAATAGACACAATTCGATAGCACCAGCGTTATGGTAAGCTCTTAAAGTTACAGTTTTGGATCTGAGAGGTTCACTTCCCAGGACATGTCATATTGGAGGTTGGAGTTGCAGCGTATCCAATGGAGATTGAGGTAGTACTTTCTTGGGAGCCACCCAAGAGTGTGACGGAGGTACGGAGTTTCCTGGGTTTGGCTGGATATTACTAAATGTTTGTGCCAAACTTCTCCAGATTTTCCACACCACTATAAGTGTTAATAAAGAAATGGAAACCCTTCGTATGGTTGGAGAGATTCCATCAAATCTTTCCAGAGTTGAGGCAGAGGATGACTAGTGCCCCGATCATGAGGCTTCTTGAGGAGGGCGTTGGGTACGTAGTCTACAGCGATGCATCAAGGACCGGAATTAGATGTGTCCTGATGCAGGAGTGAGAAGTGATCGCATATGGTTCTCAAAATCTTAGAGAGCATGAGCCTAACTATGATACCCATGACCTGGAGTTAGAAAGAGTGGTCTTCACCTTGAAGATGTGGCCACACTATCTGATGGGAGAACGTTTTACAGTGTACTCTGATCACAAGAGTCTTAGGTATATCTTCTCGCAGAAGATCCTGAACCCGAGACAGCGACGTTGGCTTGAGTTTCACTAGGACTATGTCTTTGAGATAGTCAATACTCCTAGGAAGGGGAACATTGTTGTAGATGCACTCAGTAGGAGGTTGTGTATACACCTGCTAGGCAAGGCGACAGAGTAACTGGCTGCTTTTCAAATATCCTTTTTGGATAGAGATGGAGAAACTTTCTTTCAGTCTCTTACAGTCACTCCCCCACTTTTTCAGGGAGTTGGGGAGGCATAGTGTGGGGACACTGACTGCGAGACACGACATGCTCAGATATCCATTTGACAGGAACATGATGGATTTTCTGAAGGTGGGGAGCACATCATCCTCTTCAGAGGACGTACCATGACACCAGTCTCACTTCCAGAGGAAGTGTTGAATGAGTTCCACACATCCCCTCTAGCGGTACATCCAGGAGTGGTGAAGATGTACCAGGATCTCACACGACAGCACTAGTGGCCGAGAATGAAAAAAGTAGTTGTGGAGTTTGTTTCTCGACGTCTCACTTGTCTGCAAGTGAAGGTGGAGCATCAGGTACCAGTAGGATTGGATCAACCTTTATAGGTCTGAGAGTGGAAGTGGGATGTGATATCTATGGACTTCGCGATAGGACTCCCACGTACATCCTTGGGACATGACTCTATCTAGGTGATCGTCAACCAACTCACCAGGTCGACCCACTTCGTACCGATCAGAGAGCATGGTTCAGTAGAAAGCATGGGACGCCTCTATGTGCAAGAGATTGTGTGTTTATATGTGGTGCCCTAGATGATTGTCTCCGATCATGATACAAATTTTACTTCCCGGATATGGAAGGGGTTGCAGGAGGCTTTCGGGACGCAGCTTCATTTGAGCACCGCCTTCCATCCTCAGACGGATGGTCAGGCTGAGTGGACCATTTAGAACATCAAGGACATGCTGTGTGCTTGTGTCCTCGACTTCGATCGCAGTTGGGAGGATCAATTGACTTTGGTTGATTTTGCATACAACAACATCTATCACTCCACCATAGGGATGACACCTTTCGAGGCGTAATATGGGCGACCTTGCAGATCACCTTTGTGCAGGACTAACCCAGGAGAGTTAGCACTCATGGGACTAGAGATGGTACGAGCTACCACATAGAAGGTTCAGATCATCTAGAAGGAGATGAAGACTACATAGAGAAGGTAGAAGTCATATGCTGATAGGATACAGAGGCATCTGGAGTTCGATGATGGCGACCACATCTTTCTATAGGTCTCACCTCGATGAGGTTTGTGGATATTTGGCTGAGGAGAAAAGTTATCTCTAATATTCATCGGACCTTTTCAGGTCCTCAGTAGAGTTGGGGAGCTGGAATTCTACTTCGCTCTTCCACCTCAGTTGCACCAGGTGCTTGAAGTCTTCCATGTATCCCAGCTGAAGAGATATGTGCATGACCATTCTAACATCATCAACCATGATGTGTTGGACGTCGACGATGAGACGACTTTTACGGAGGTTCCAATAGATATTGAGGAACAACATGAGTGGTTCCTTCATGGAAGGTTGATACCACTGTTGTGCATTCGTTGGCAGCATGGGAACCTCCAGGAGAGCACATGGGAGCGGGAGGCTCAGATGCATGCTCATTACCCCCACTTGTTTACCTAGTTTGAGTTGTGGCTTATAGGGATGTAGAGTCCTGATGTGGGGAGAATGTAAAGACCCAAAATTTCCTTGTATTTTTTTAAATAAATGGAAATTTTACGAGTCCGTGAAAATTTACAGCGCATGATTCTGAGGCCCGTAGTGCCCGAAATGAACTTCTAAACATTATTTCTAGTACGTTCAGTAAACCTGCGAGCAGGTTTTTATAACCATTGAACCAGTGCTTGAAATTGAAATCTGAGGGCATCGTTGAACTCGCTGCACCAGTTTTCTCTTAAGGAAACTTTCATGTCGACGACAGTTGGCCGAGGGTTAATGTTAGTTTTTCGGTTTTTCATGTAATAATTAAATAAAAATAAAATTGTGCAAACATTTTATTTTTTATTTTCAAGACCCATGTGGGTGTTGGGAGGTGGGATCCACCAAAATTAAACCCCCATGTGGATTTTGGTAGTGGGGACCACCAAACCTTAACCTCCCATGAGAGGTTATGGTGGTGGGGACCACTGGATCCTAACCTCCCATGAGCGGATACGGCGGTGTGGACCACCCGAGATTAAACACCCCATTAATTGGGAGAAAAACATTAACTCCCTCATTAATGTGGTGGAGCCTCTTGATATTCCTCCACATTAATTGTGCCAATGCACATACCTTTAATTGTACCGCTTAGTAAATTGGATTTCCCCATTTTTAAATTAAGTAACAACATTGTTTAAATTTATGAGGGTTTCTTATAAATGAATTGTTATAAATTCCATGATCGTTACCTACCTTCCCCCACTCTCCAATATATATAGAGCTTGGGAGGAGGATTTGGGATGACTTCACCAAGCGACGAAGCACTGGTAAAGTGACATGACACCCAACACTTGGAGAATTACGCTCTCCAACGAAGAATGATTCCTCCATGAGGAATGCCGACAAGGAATGTATTTGACTGTGACGAATTGATGAACAAGCCCGGGTTTGGTGGTGTGTGGCGGACGAGAGGAACGTCAACGACTTCCCATTATTCCTTGCGCCAACACCAACAATGAACAAGGTAGGGGTTTATTTTTTGTATGATTATATTACCAAGTTATTCTTTTCTTTAAAATGAAGAACGCGTATGTTTTATTTTATGAGTGGGAAACAATCATTGCGAGAGGGTTTGATGTTCTTCACTCTTTTTTATGATGAGCCACTTGCTACCGCCCTAATGTGGAGAGTGCGGTCCAAACTAATATCGCACGTCCTCTCCGTAATCCTTGTGTTGAATTTAGGTTTTCTTCAAAATGGAGGAAGGCAGTAAAGGAAATGGAGCTCTTCCACCCGTGGCCTCCGCCTCTCCATGTCGTCGAACCACTATCGAGCCGAGCCACTGCCCCGAGCCGAGCCACCTCGGCGCCCCTCGTGGTGCCCCGGCCGAACCGGCCCGCGCCCTCCACGGTGCCCTGGGGAACCGGCCCGCGCCCCCTACGACATCCCTACTGAACCTTCCCGAACCCCCTACGGCACCCCGACTGAATCGGCTCGTGCCCCCCGCATCGCCCTGGCCGAACCGGCTTCATGCCCCCGTGGGGCTCTGGCCATACCAGCCCCCGCCCCATGCGGCGCCCCAGCGAAACTGGCCCGAGCCCCGTGCGGACCCCGGTCGAACCAGCCTGCACCCCCACGGTGACCTGGCCAAACCCGACCACACCCCCCGTGGTTCCCCTACAAAATAGGCCCTCACCGCTCGTGGTGACCCGGCCGAACCAGCCCATGCCCACCGCGGCGTCCCCACCAACCCAGTCTACGCCACCTACGATGCCCTAGCCGAACCGACCCCATGCCCTATGGAACTCTGACCAAACCGGCCCTCACCATCATGGTATCCTCATGGCTGAGCCGCCCCATGGTACGCATGGTTCTGTGGTCCCTCACGACCCTTGTGGCTTGCCGAATCCTAGCAGAACGAGCCATATCACGGGCCCGGCTGGACCCAGTGGGTCGGGCCGGGTCAACTAGAACTAGGTTGACCCATCCCAGGTCGGTTCGGGTCGGTCTGACAGGGTCAAACCATACCTGAGACCACTTCAACCCATTTACGCTCCATTGGCCATATCTTCGGCACCGAACGTCCGTTTAACGAACTATCAGCGGCACTGGAAATCTTGGAGCGAGACGGTCCTTTTTGAGTATACTCCACTGGAGTTTTTGATTGAGATGGGAAATGGTTAGGTTGGATCGAGCACGAATCTAACCATGCCCTCAGGACTAAATGGTGAATGAGTCATAGACCGGGTGTTGTTTTGACGCACCAACTATTTTGTTGAGACCCCTAGGATGTGGTAGACCTTTGAGATACTTCTTCGTTGGACTTCTTGACAGTTGGCGTATCGACTAGTAGCTCATGGAGCAGATCCTCTCGGAGACAAGAGAGCGGAGTACGGAGACCTTATAGCTAGCTGAGACCTGATGAATGCTGACCATTTCGACTTAGAGTGACTTGAATAGCCTAGTGGGGAGCACCTTGGTTACGCAGCAGACCCACGGTGGGGAGCACCTTGGTGTCGCGGCAGGCCCACAGTACTCGACAGGAGGAGTACCTCATCAGAGTACGAAGGGGGGAATTCTTGGTGACACGGTAGACCCAAGGTGGGGAGCGCACTTGGTGACGTAGAAGATACATGGTACTCGATTGGAGGAGTACCTCAGCAGTCCAAGGTTAGTGGGAAGCACACTTGGTGTCACAGGAGGCCCACTGTACTCAATAGAGGATGAGTTCTCCATCATTCGTGGTTTCAATAATGTGACTGGGGATGTTACTTGATACTACCCATGGAATAAAATCTTGGTTGAGATGAGTTAGTTTTTCCGTGATCTCCTCATGATTTAGATGGATCACATGATAACTTAGGTATATGTATGGGAATATAACTAAGTGAGGTTATCTATTGATTTCATTCTTTGTGGTTTATCCTTCGTGGATTTTGTGAGACCTCGAGGGTCTCGGGGTCCCTTCTGAGTATCGTTATAATCACCCCTACATGGGCTAAGCCCGCACCTTGTTGTGTTGGATGCAGACGACGGACAAAGCTGACTGAGGCTGAGAGTACCTGGACTAGGTAGTACTCCGAGGTGGACCATACGACGTGTCGATACGCGGAGGAGACAAACAGACGTAGATTGATGAGGAGGTGATCTGTACCTACCCTTTAGGTAGGAACCCTGGAGGACCACTCAGCAGCTGACTTTCCCTTTTACTTTAGTTGTGTTATACCACAGTTGTACTTGTACTTCCCAGTTGGGCTTGTATTCTGGAGCCTTTTACATTCAACACTTTTTTTTATAAAGATTACTTGGTGTTTCATATCCAGTTGTGTGCTTCTTGTGTGTGTATTTATAGGTTATAAAGGAAATGCCTTCTTAGATTTAGGGATTTATGCCTTTGGTTCTAGTCGCCAGCCCCTGGCCTATTGAAGGTAAGCTTAGGGTAGTCACGGCACAGGCCCTAGGGGACGGATCATGAAAATTGGTATAAGAGGAGTCAGTTCTACCATAGAACATAAGACTCTAATCTTTTTTATGAAGCAATAGTGTTATCTGTAGTGAGTGTGGTTTTATGTTCAGGGAGTCCAGTGTTAGTGCGGTGACTAACGTATCCATACACCAGGACCCTGACTTCTGATTTCCGACTTAGTGCCCGAAAAAACGGATTGCATTTGTGTTTTCAAAAGTTTTATTTAAGTCAGTTCACCAGGTGTACATTTTCAAATGTAGCGCACCTATTTCTTTTAGGGATGCCTCCACGCAGATAGCCATCTATAGTAACGAGAGTAATATGCACTAATAGCCCACCGAGAGATGAGGCCTTGGTGCAGGGCCCTTTTCTAGTGGAGGCACCAGTGGTACTAGTCCCTGTTGGGATATTGATGCCACCAGCCTCAGCAATAGATGATTCACGTCGTTTGAGCGCATTGCACGAGTTCCCGCCCGAGAGGCCACCTAGGTCCATGGGAGAGACGGACCCACAGGTAGCTGAGGATTGGTTGGAGGATGTGGTGATAGTTTTCCGAGGGGTTGGGACACCAGCTGATCTCATGGGGATCCTTGCTGCGAGCCTTCTACAGGCAGCAATAGGAAGATGGTGGAGCATGATGATCTAGGTTCACAACAAGGGGATGCTTCTCTGGGAAGACTTCGAGAGCCGGTTTTGGGCAGAGATTGTTCCAACGACTCTTTGTGAAGTGCACACACAGGAGCTACTTCATCTTATGTAGGGCATCAAGACTTTGGATCAGTACTCATTGAGGTTCATTGAACTTTCATGTTACTCCCCAGATATGGTGTGAGAACCATTCTTCAGGGCCCAGACCTTCCATTAGGGACTTGGGCAGGATATCAGGGCTTCAGTGATCTCACTCAGCATCCCGACGTTGGTGGGGGTGTTATAGAAATCCCCCCTAGTGGAGAGTTTACTTGCTGAGAAGTCTCCAGCAGTGAGATCCACCATCATTCATCACGTAGCGGATTCTTCAATAGCTGGTAGAAGACATACGTCATAGAGGTCCAAGAGGACCAGACATATAGGTGGACGGCTGCAGGATTCAGAGTCAGTTGTGGAGGGCACTCCAGGTAGATATAGACATGCCTGGAGCAGGTAGTGTTACACATGCAATAGGAAGGGCCACATGGCTTGTGACTGCTTATCCTGCCGTTCAAATGATCAGCAGACGATCGAAGGACTTCCCAGGAAAAGATAGAGATTTGATGGTGGTGGTCCATAGGGAGAAGGCATATGTGAAAGATGAGATGGTCGTGTAGCTGGTGGTGGGTGATGAGGGTCTCGGGGTCCCTACTAAGTATCAATATAATCACCCCTTCACAGGCTATGCCCACACCTTGTTGGGTTGGATGGACATGACGGACAACGTTGACTGATTCTGAGAGTACCAGGATGGCACAGTACCCAGAGGTGGACAATAAGTCATGTCGATACACGGAGGAGACGGATGGATGTGTAGTGCTGAAGAGACGATCTTTACCTACCCTTCAAATAGGGAGGATGACCCAGAAGCTGACTTTCCCCTTTAATTCAGTTGTATTGTACCACAGTTGTACTTGTACTTCCTAGTTGGGCTTGTATTATGGCCCTTTTATATTCAGCACGCTTTTGTTATACAGTTTACTTTGTGTTTTGTATCCAGATGTGTGCTTGTTTGTGTGTGTGTTTACAGGTTATAAAGACAATGTCTTCCCAGTTTTAGGGAGTTACACCTTTGGTGCTAGTCTCCAGCCCCTGGCCTATAGAAGGAGGGCTTGGGGTAGTCATGGCATGGGCCCCGAGGGATGGGTCGTGACAAGTGTTCATTCATTTTGTCATCTTCCTTATCTTATGAATCATTATGTTCACCAATTATATAATCATAATTTTTTATTTTAAATCTTCTCATTTATTAAAAGGTAATTTATTCTAGATATTCATTTTTAATGTTGGATCCTTCATTATATCAATAGAAATCAGAAGGTTATTTAATTCATCAGAGGGTAAATAATATTTATGTTCTAGAGAAGTACATTTAAATATTTCATTATCTACCATTATGATATCTTCAAATACACTACAATAAAGATTTATAACTGCATCCTTCACATTAATATTTCTCTTAAAGGTTTTTTCAAGTTTTTACCTGGTTTATTTAGCTATTTTGACACCTATCGCCTTCTTAAAAAAGTTTATAAAAAAATTAGAATACCATTTTTAGATTTCCCATCTACCTTAATATTTATTTTCTATGAAAATTTAATTCTGGTTTTTCCCCTATGAGTGGAAACCCAACTGTTACTACATCAATGACCTACATGAAATGATATATAAGATATGGTATGATTCCATTTTTAAAACCAGGATAATTTTTCTCATCAAATGTTGGGGCACTTATTCAACTCCAAGACTATAGATTTTTCCAGATAAGGATCACAATGGGAATGTAATCACCCATTATTTTATCAATGGAATTTCATTCTTATAATTATATCATATAGTATAATCATATAAAATCACATTTTGAACCCAATAAAAACATTATAAATGATGAATGAATGAAATAAAAGGTATTTCTAGAATTTCAAAAACCTACACTGATGAAATAGTAACAAGGCATTTGGAATAGTAATCTGACCCTTATGAATAGAAAACCAACCAATTGAATAATAAATTCACTAATGGAAGTATAAATAAAATTTATCCATTTTATAATTGAAAATAAGATATAATTATATCGTAGTATAATTAAATAAATATTTTAAAAATTATTATTTAATTGTTGTTATTTTTAGAAGTCCTAAATATTTAATTAAAATTTTATGTTGAATTTAAAAATATAAATGAAAATTATTCTCCATAAAATGTATTCTTAAGTTTATATTTTTATGTCTTATTTTTATAAGTTAATGTTTTGAGACCTTAATTTATTTTTCAATGCGTTATAAAATCATTTATAATTTTTAAATCTGTATTTTCCAAGTAAATGGTGATTTAAATTAAAAATTAAAATTCTCATATGTAGAAAATTATTTTTATAAAATAGATTTCATTTTTTAATTCTACTCATTGAAAAATTGTTTGGGTGATTTTTGGGATTTTTTGTAAAATACTTAAATTTTTGTGAATAGTGAAATACATAAATTTATTGTATATATAGTTAAATGAATTTTTAATTCATTCTTGTTTCATGGATGATGTTAGTGACAATTTTTTGGAATTCACATGGAAATATTACTTTATTAAGACTCAATAATCAGAACCATTTCTAGTCTTGAGTGAAATAATAAAATATTGAACAAAATAATGAGAAAACACCCCCTCCTCCACTATAAATATCAGCCCTCACCCCATTTTCTCCTCACACCTCTCTACACTTGAGACATGTCCATATTCTTCTCAATAATCCTACCAAACCTCTCCCAAATTTTCAATTAGTTTTCGTCTTAACAAAATACCAAAACCAATACCCTAATGAGGTTCTCAGGAAAAAGTAATCAACGGGTAAAACCCTCTCGTGTTTTCTTTCAATTTCTTTTCAAATTCCATTTATTCATTTTTATCTCTTATCCTTTCCACATAAAAGGGGCATTAAAACTCCAGTATCTAACATATAATGAAATTTTATCATGTTAATGGTATAATATTTCATCAAATGTCCTCTTCTATCTCTTTTATTTTAATAATTAAAACATCATATGTGAGGTGCTGATTTACCACCTTCATGGATAATGTGATTTAATATTTAAATTTCATCTTAAAGATTGGTCATGAAACCGTTTTTTTGGTTTAAAAAGATTATAATATATGTATTATATATTATGTAATTTTATTTAGTATTTTTTTACCCATGATTGTAAATTATAAAGAAGATGAGTTCTCTATGTTAAAAAAGCTAAATTAATCAAAATGATTACCATTAATGATTCATCTAATAAATAATACTCACTTCTGGAAAAAATGGTATTTTAATATTAAAAATTTTCATTAAAATTATATAAGTTCATTTCTAAAAAATTATCCTCATTCTACATAATTTTCCATAATCTTATACAAGTAATCCGATAATGAAAACCAAGGAAATCAATGCTCTTAAATGATGAAATTGAATTTCATAACCCACCAAAAGGGACATAAATTAACATAACTAATCTTTACCAAATGAAATACATGAATAAATGGTTTTTTAATTCATAATTTATGAATATAATTTGATTATTCAGGAAATTAATATAAATTTATGACCACCTTCAAGCTTATGGTAAGGGATTCTACCTAAGAATCCATTATTCCTTCCGATTATTATTTCTCACTTTTTGCCCAAATTTTGTTTTATCAATTATGTTTATATAATTATTGTGAATTCTGGTAAAATTTTACAAACTCGTGTATCAAGATCCATTCATAATTCTTATTAGGGATATACATGTTTTTAAAGGTTCCCTACTCGATTCTTCCTGATAAAGGAGCCCGATTTAAATGAACTTCCCAAATTCTTACCCATTTTAATGCAAATTACATAATCAATTTTATGCCACCATAAATTATTCTAAAATAATTAATTTTATTATGAAAACATTATTTTTTATGTCTTTTTTTATATAAAATATTATTCCCTTTTCTACTTTAAGTGCTCTTTAATGTTTCCCTTAAACCACATTAATATTTTACAAACTCATTTATCATGATCCATTATGTTTATATAAATATTATTTCCTTTTTTATATATTATGTTTATATAATTCTTGTGAATTATGGTAAAATTTTACAAACTAATGTATCAAGATCCATTCATAATTCTTATTATTTCCCATGTATGTTCTAAATCCATAATTTTATGGACTATGTTATGATAAGCCCCTTTGTTATCCATTGTGACATGATTATGATACCCATTTTTTTCTATGGGTAACCCTTATAATTTTTTTGATTCCTTGTGTATGATTAATCATGTGGAACACATATTCAGGAATGTGTTATGATGGGTGAACCTAGATAGTGAACCAATTCATTGGGTAATGTTTTGTCTCATGATACGTTATGTGAAACAGTTTTTCTAGTAAGCCTTGACTCTTAATCCTTGTACAACGGTCCTAGTGGTTTTCTGTGAATCACGATCCCTTATGTGCAACGATCATTGAATTATGCTCCTCAATGTTAAAAAATCCTTGAATCATAGTAAAGTTATGTTTTATATTACTACCACAGTACCATGATTCCATTATTATATGATCCTAGGTGTTATATGTTCTGATTTCTTATGTTTAATAATTTTCCATACCTAATAATATAATTATGATCTGCCTTATAACCCATGTGCTATGGTTTATTTTAATGTTTATTCCCTTACTGGTATTTTTATCTCATTCCCTTTTTCATGTTATCCCCAGGTTATCCTCTGAATATATAAGGGCTCAATGGATGTTTTGAGCTCATATTGGAATATTTTTTTAAGTCCCACGTTTCTAGATATATGTACCTAGACTTCCAATACACTGGAAATTATGATCCCTGGCCTCTAATTGTTGTTCAATAATGCCCAAAATCATGGAATGATATATATAAAAGGATAGGGTCTCTATAGTTTGAATCATAGAAAAAGTTTAGTTATTTTTGGAGACTAGGAATATAGGATATTAGTAAGAATCCAAGGGATAAGACTAATTCTATGAAAACATCCCAACATTTTCATAAGTATAGAGTTCGTTGTTTATCAAGTAGCTAAATCCATGTCTGGATACTATAATTGGATGTGGTTCAAGAATAAATGTAGCTGGGAGTGAAAAATATGACATGGTGTTCTAGGCTTGACTCAGGGTAACATGGTACACGACAACATTCCTTATTTCACACAAGGTTTGACACTCACGTGGGATATGATTTGGTAAATTCATAAGCACATTATGAACTATTACTATGGGAACACAAAAAATCCCATATAAATATATTATAGGAAATATATCATGGATAACATAGATTGAAACCCAGAAAATCACATGTTAGGATTTAATTTTCCATTTAGATTTTATCTTTTCACTACACTAAAATCGTTATTTAGCGGTTGTTTAGTAAACCGATGAAAAAAAATTTCTTGGATATCGTGGTAGTTTCTCAAAAACAGCCGTTACATATTAAGATTTTAAAGAAAAACACATTCCCCAGAACCCCTCTTTCTCCCCCAACCCCCTCCTCCTCCCTGAATCCCCTGACCCCAAACCATAGCTAACATCTCCCCCCTTCTGATGTTGCCTGAGCCTGATACATCCAAGATATCACCTAAAGCTCCCAAGATGAAGCACTATAAGTGCTCACCAAGGGATCCTAAGAATGATCCCTTCAATCCCTCACCGACTGAGCCTAATCCCTCAAATCTGTCATAGGCATCACCTGAGGTGGAGCCCTCTAATCCCTCACCAGCCGAGCCCCATCTTGAGACCTAAGATCCCAAGCCCCCCGATCCCTTGTCTATGTTGTGTTCATATCCTACAAATTGATGTAGATTTATATATAATTTTATCAACTATAAAAAATGGTATTTATAATCATCAGTTATATAGCTACATCCTTTTTTGTTATGGAAGGTTAAGTTAAAACTTTTATGATGTTTGTTAGGAAATGTATTTTATAATAAACCATTCATTTGTGATATGAGTGAAATACTCTCTTAGAATTATAATTAATGAACATGATTTATTTTTCATAGATCATATGTACAGACCATGGTCTATCTATTTTATGACCATCAACATTGGTCTCTACCAAGGTACATGGGAGTTTTTAATAACCATACAAGTTCCCCTTTAATTTTAAAATGGACGGAAAATCACCTATATTAACACTGTAATAAATGATAACAGTTTTAATAATTGAACTTTTTATAGAGTGTAATAAAAAATTTTATTTGGAAACATTTTAACTTTTGGAAGAAATTAAATCAGTTTCACCCAAATTAAAGTGTTATAGACTACTTGTTAAAAAGATTTACCATTACTGATAAATTGATGCATCCTTGGAACTATGAAGAAAACAAACCTCAGATTAAGGAAATGAATAGAAAGATGAAAAAAGTGATTATAATAGAACATAAATGTATAATAATAAATCATATATTTGTAAAAAGTATTCTAAAATAATTATTTAATAAAAATAGTTTTATTATTTAGGGGTTAAGATGAATATACTAATCCAAGTTGTGAGTTGAGGTAAGATATTTTCTTTTTTAAGTATTATTTTTTCCATATATTGTTTATTGAAGGTTTGTACTCTCTTATATGTAATATAATCAAAATAATATAGAAATAAGATAATTTTTTCATTTACTTTTATGTTTTTACTTATCTCATTTCTTCTATAAATAGTCATTTTTGATACCTTATATGGTTTGTAGGAGGTCTTCCAAAACATTCTAGTTCTTGATGATATATTGTTTATCTCTCTTTTATACTCTTATAAAATTTATAATATAATACCTTTATATTATTTTGGATAAAATATACTTACTTTTCATGGGATACTAATGTATTTATGATGTCCTTCCTACTAATCCATTAATCAATCCATATGAAGTATATCAGATAAAGAGTTACATTTTTCCAGCCTTATCCCCTGAGATTCCTCTATATAAAATCAATTTAATTTTAAGATTTCATTATGGAGAAGTTTTATTATTAAAATTTTCATTTACAATCCATTAATCCATTTTTAAAAATAAAAATTGAATGAGACACATTTTATGTCTTTATAAAAAATTAAAAAATAAAGTTAAGAATTCTCTTTTCACAATCTCACTTTTGTTTCCATTATGTTCTTATCAGGTTTACTTTTTAATGTATTTTTTATATTATTTTATATAGACATTATATATTATGAAATATAAATATTTTAACGAAAAGATAATATTTTAATAACTAGGGAAATTATTGAAAAATATATATACCCATTTCTAAATATGTTGTAAATACTATATGATTCATTATCACGATTGATGTGTATTTTCCTAATGTTTTAAATTACCTCATTTGATGATTGTTTTATTCCCATGAGTTATAATTTTGTTATTTTTGATATATTAATTATTAGTTTTATATTCTTGTGATATATATATATATATATATATTATGTACTATGATGAATGGAGTGTCCCTAGGATTATATAGCCCCAAATAAACAGGGTAATTCTTAATGTATCATCAGTTATCTATTTGTGGGTTATGTTATGTATTAATCATCTATAATCTTATGCATGGAGATTTTTGTTTCCCCTACCATCTTCCAGGTGCCCCTTCCATCTTCAGGGTTCCCCTACGCATCCCTTTCTGTCCTCATTGCTATGGTGATAGAGAATTAATAGGATCACCTAGACGTGGTGACCCTGGGGTATTTCTCTCATGATGTATGTATTAAATTAATGAATGTATTATTTTTTATTTTTCTTCTTTTTTGGATAAAATTATCCACGCATGATTTATTTTTGTAACTTTTACTTTTTAGAACTTATTTGACTCTTTTTATAATTACCTGGGTTTTTTGTCACTTCCATTTATCTCTTTTCCTACTTAGTAATACTTATGTGTTTTAATTAATTTTTTTTCAATGGATTATCATCACAAAATTATTATCAAAAAAAGAAAGTCTATTGTTGTGGGATTATTTTAAATGGGAAATAGTAGATATATATGTGATTATTATTAGAAGTATTAAAGATTTATGATGAAAAATGTATAACAACAAACATAAGTTGAGATCAATTTAAAGATGGTCAGTTTAAAGACACTTTTTGGGGGACTACTAATGACTTGGTCAAACATACACAGGTCCCCCACTCTCATATAATTATATTCTACAACATTCCTATAACAAATTAATGTTTTTGAAATTTTACAACGCATAATGAAATTTACTGCCCAATTTCTAGAATGAGCTGAAGGCCAAATGTGTACTGGGTTACATCATTTCTATAAAATTATATTGGCGAAATGGTATAGCAGTTTCTTCAAACATGGAGAGACAAGTAGAGGTTCACAAAAACAAGAGTAAGAGAGGGAGATGTAGCTTCACACTGTGTGGAGTATTAGGGTTTGAAAAACCTATGTTCCTGGATTTTTTGGATGTGGGATCACAATAATTTTCTTCCCTACATTTTGAAAGAAGTTAGGATATTTATTTTTCTAATGAGTCGAACATGGTGATAATAAAAATGGAATAGCCTTGATATGTGATGATGAGGAAGTATCTATAGCTGATACTATAGAACTCAACGAACTGTCACCAGCCTTCCTAAGGCCGAACCTAGTTACCACGAATTAGAGAGGGATCCCCTATTCATTGAAACTTGGATTCATGGTCACCAAGTTAGTTTTTAGGAAGAATGGGGGTAGTTAATAGATTTATATAGTATCAGATATATTAACTTCCTTGTTTACACTTATCAATTTTATTCCATGTTATTTGTCACCATCTTCGATCCGTTGAAAATAGAAATAGCCTACCCAATTTTAGTAGGTAGGGAATCAAATTTTAGTCCGCCCCCATTCCTAAAAATCACGAACATATGGTTTTTGAACCCTAGTCTTACACTCAAGGTGAAGCTACCTATTCTACTATCACTCTTGTGTTTTTGCACCTCTACATGTCTCTCCATGTTTGCAGAAACATCCATAACAATTTTCTAAGACAGTTTTCAAGCAAATATGTAACCCAGTCAACATTTGGGCGTCTGATAATTCTAGAAATTGGGAAGTGGATTACTATATGCATTGTGAACATTCAAAAACATGGATTGGTTGGAGGAATATTTTAGAAAACAATGATATGAATGTAGGGTAAACATTTATATTTGAGCATCTCATTAATAGTCTCCTAGAATGTGTCTTCAAACTGACCATCTTTAGATGTATCTAACCTTATATTTGTTTTTCTTCATTTTTCATTATAAATATTTAATACTTCTAACCATAATCACATATATATTTACTAATGCACTTTTAAAATAATTCCACATCAATAGCCTCTCTTTTTTGATGAAAAATATGTGATGATAATCCATTGAAAATAAATTAATTATTTTGTTAAGAATGATCCAAAATAGTTTATTTAATATATTATTTATTTATCTAGGATTTGTGTTTCATATAAAGATAAACAACCTCTGTAACTCTCTGAAAATATTATTAAGATTATAAGGGAGTTAATTATCCAAATTTTCTATATTTTTAAAGTGTACCCATTTTGAATTATTCAATTTCACTAATTTTTAAAATGTATATATTTAATATTATATATCCACTAGAAAAGGTAAACATATATTTTTAAACAAATATTTATGGTTTATTCAAAATATGATGCCAAGAAAGGTCCCTGAAGTTTCTAGTGGGTCTTACCCTATTTCTAAATCTCCCCAGTTGTTTCACATCTTCCATGGAAATCAAGGTTCTTTATTGGTAGTTAAGTTGCTTGAGGATGTGGAGAATGTCTGCAGAGTGTTTGGAACTTCTGAAGTTGTTAATGTTCATGTTGTTCTGGTTTTCTTTAGAGTCCAGCTTTAGAGGCATGAGAGTTTTTTTCCTACCAATGATGCATGTTGGGATGGAATGAGAAGTATTTAAGTCCTTATTTTTTCAATGGATTATACCTGAGGAGGTGGAGACAACCAAAATTTAAGAGGCCATGAGTGTCAATCAAGGTCAGCGGATGATGAAGGCTATGTTGAACAGTTCAAAGAGTTTTTTTCCTTTTCTCTAGAGGTGGTGTCACATGATTAGTTGAAACATTCTCTTTTCTTTGGGGGTCTTCAGCCATAGATCAAGGAGAGAGTCATATTCTCCAAAGATCTTTATTTTGAGATGTTGGTGGAGGAATAAAATTCAGATGGGTTATTGTGAAAGAAAAAGACAACCCATTGGTTACGTGTGTTCTTTTATTGAAGGTTCATTAGTGTTGGGTTGTTTTTTTTAATAATGAGTTTGGGTTTCCTTTTGATACGTTCAAATGGTTTTTTAATTTAATGATAAAATATATGGGTTTTTGTGGTGGTTTCTTGTTGTTTCATATAGTGGAGAAACCGTTGTGAATGTAATATTATTGTGAAACATTTGTTTTATAGTGTATTCTTGTGTTGTTATTTGTTAATTAAAAGATGAAATGTATGGGTCTATGAATTGTTTTTAGGCTTGTTATGGGCTGTGTAATATGCTACTAGGTTTTTTTAAATTCAAAATTTAGCAGTGGATCAAACCACTTCTATATATGGTATATATATTTTATTAGTGGTAGTTAAAACCACTATTAAATATGACTCACTATTAAACTAGAAGCTATTTAAATCATTTTAGCAGTGTTTGATCGGCTAAAAAATTTACATTGTGATTTTACCCACTACTAAATCCTTTTTATTATTAGCCTTACTATAGGTTTCATCCTAATGGAACTTTACCTGGAAGAAGCAACATGCGCCATCCCTCCTCCAATCCTCATAGAGGTGCCCAAAGGAGTTTCACACCCTTCAGAACTTCATCTACCTTTCATAGAACATTCCCAATGGGATGATCTCATCCCTCTTTGTAAGGATCACTTCCTCCAAAAGTGTACTTCCCATATCAATTTCAATAAGGACACAAGAAAAGTGTCCAAATATGGGATTATCAATTAGATGATCCATTCTAATTGGATTTCCCACATACGATGCAGTGTCCCATAATATATAGGGATTCCATGTAATGTCCCAGAAATTTGGTATATTGTTTTTATATATAGAATAATTTTGAGACTGAAAAATCTGACAGCGCATGATTCCGAGGCCCAGAGTTCCTGAAATGAACTGCCCATGTTTTGTTAAACTTTAAATAATGTGAGTAAGCAATTTTTCTTGAAAAAAGTGGAATTACTCTTAAACGGTTACTTAGATCATAAATCTGAGGGCACCTTTGAGTTCAGGATGGTCGGTTTACCCTAGGCGCAACTTAAGTTTAGACGGCGTGGGCCTCCTGTGAGAAAACCCAAAAATGAAATAACTGTAAATAAAATAATTAAATAATTTTTTTTAATTTTCAAATTATTATAACTCACAATCAGTATCTCGGATTGAAAATCCGAGATCACCGTTGAACTTGTGAGGGCATGCTTTATTTACGAATATACTAACTTTGGCTGGCGCGGGCCACAAATGAAAGTTAGTTTTTGGCCATAAATAAAATAATTAAGTGACAATTATTTTATTGAAAAATCCATAACTTTAAAACGGTAACATAGATTTGAAATCGAGAGTAATGTTGGGTTCTTTGGAGTATGTTTCACTTGGACAGAGGCTAACCTTGACCGGCGCGGGTCAAGGGTGACTATTAAAAATTTTCTGAACTTTTTTTTTCGGGTACATTCCGTAAATGCGCAAGTGACATTTTCTAAATTTTTAACTGGTGCTCGAAATTGAAATATGAGGGCACCACTGAACTCGCAGCGCCGATATTCACTGACGGAGAGTTTCACCTCGACCGCAGTTGGTCGAGGGTGAAAGCTAGTTTTTGTGTTTTTGGTGGAAATAAAAATAAAATAAAGAAAAACTTTTTATTTTATTTTTTTAACATACCAATTGAATTCATGGTTATGGGGACCACCTGAACACCTCTTTAATATGAGTAAGTCCCTTGGGAAGCCTACCATTTAATTACGGCAACATAAATTAAATGTCTCGACATTCAAATACTAAGTAACAACGTTGTTAGAATTTAGGATGTTTTAAATTAAATGAACCTTCAAAATTTCCATGATTATTACTTAACCTCCCCCTCTCTTATTTATATGGAGCTTGGGGGGGGATTTGGATGGCTTCACCAAGGGAAAAAGGTCTGGTAATGTTCCGCGATGCCCGACACTTATAAGACAAAGCTGACCCAGCGGGAGGTGACGGACGACATCGAACCACGAATTGGAAACCTGTGAGTGGAATCTTTGGGAGTCTATTGCAGGAACTAAGAACATGGTCCACCAACAAGCGCAGAAGATTCTCCGACGTTCAAGGTAGGGGTAATTTCGTTTGTCAATTTTGATTTTCCTCTTCCCCATTCTTGAATTTATACAAAGAACGTGGGTCAACCGACTAACAGGTTGACCCAAGATTCTTTCGTCTTTCCAGGGGGATGTTGCGGGGTATCTTTTAGGGTTTGTTGTTGATTTATAACCCCTTTCCCCATTCATGCCTACCCCCTTGATTCAAGAACAATATTGTCACTTTTTACCATTCTAACGTGGAGGGTGCAGACCAAAGGAACACGACCCGACCATTCCATAAATCTTTGTGGTGTATGATAAGTTCTTCATGATGGAGGGGGACGGTGTTCAGTGCCAGTGATTGGCACTGGTGGGACTCGGGAGTGGTGGCCAGCACCAAGGTTGGCAGTGAAGATAGTGGTTGTGAAATCGCGTTGCTGGATAACAGCCTCAGCCCGTTGGCTGTGACAGATCAAGGGAAATGGCCGGTGGTGGCCGACAGCGTGAAGGGGAGGTGGCGCACGACCACACCGCCAGGAGGAGAAGAACCGTGGCCTTGTGCTGCAATGGTGAGGCGAGGCGTGGTCGGCTTGATGACGGCCTCCAGATATGGGGCAGTGCGCGACCACGCCACGTGGAGGAGGCCGGAAAACCGGCCAGCCGGAGAGATGAGCAGTCCACCCTAGTGGACCGCACAGTGGGGCGGGTTGACCCGAACCAGGTCGGGTCAGCCCAGGACGAGTCGGGTCTGGTCGGTCTGACCAGGTCGGACCAGACCCAGATGAACTTCAACCCATTTTCGTTCTTTCAGCCATATCTTGAGATTAGGGCGTCCGCTTATTGAACCGTCTACGGCGCCAGAATCCTTGGATCGAGATGGTCCTTTTGGTATACTCCAACTGAGTTTTTGAATATGTTAGGGTATGGTAGGATTGGATCGAACATGAATCCAACTGGGCCCTCGGGACTAAAAGGCCAATAACATACAGAACATGCGTCCAATTAAAGCACCATCTATTGCATTGAGAACCCTTTTACGTGGCGGTCCTTCGGGATACTTCTTTTTGGGACTTCGTGGAAGTTGGAGTATTGACCTATTGCGGGAGGAGAGGATCCTCTCAAAATCAAGAGATCATAGTGAAGGAACCCTGTAGATGGTTGTAACATGAGAACAAGATCCTTTTTTGGTCTGTGTTCAAGAGTCACACTTGGATCTGCTCTAGGAATCCATGTGGGGATACTCTGGGATACTATGTGGGTCTGTTGTACCAGGATCCTGTGTGGGTCTGATGATGTACTAGGATCCTGTGTGGGTCTGTTGTAATATGATCCTATGTGGGTCTGATTATGTACTAGGATCCTAAGGGGGTCTGCTGTACTTGGATCTTGTGTGGGTCTGTTGATGTACTAGGATCCTGTGTGGGTCTGGTGATGTAAAAGGATCCTGTGTGGGTCACCAGTACTAGGATCTTATGTGGGTCTGATGTACAAGGATCCTATGTGGGTTTGATGAAGTACTAGGATCCTGTGTGGGTCTGCTATACTAGTATCCTGTGTGGGTCTGATGATGTACTAGGATCCTGTGTGGGTCTGATGATTTATGATCATGTGTGGGTCTGCCTCTTAATAGAGTAAGATGATTTAGTAGTTACATCTAATCATCTCTACTACCTAAGATATACCTAGTGAGGGATAAGTCCATACTTGTGTGGTACTTTCATTCATGGTAATAACTTAATGGTTGTTTCTGATGCTTCTGTTGGGGTGCGCACATCCGTCTACTTGAGTGTGACAGGCACGACTTTTGTTACCCCACATTCCCGCTTTCCAAAGGCGAGTGACATTCTCTCCTTGTTCAGGGACATTTTATCCTTTATCGAAAAGAGATGAATGGATGTTGGATCTTTCATCCATGGATTCCTCCTCAAAACTCTTCACCTAGTCTGGGTCTCCCTCATAGACTTAATACGTTTTTCGTGAAACTCTTCCTGGTGCCATATCTTCATGGACACCAGTTGATTACACTGCTTCTGTTAGGACATCCCAAGGGGTCCGGTCAAGGCAGAAAACTTCTGTTAGAGGAGTAGTTACACTGGGGCCTCACTGATGTGTCTGGATGCTGGGGATTGGTGTGTCTCTCTTCTATCCCTTATTATAGGGCTTCTCGAGGGCCTGGAAGCCCAAGGCATCCCACATCGAACACGAGGAATTGTATGCCATAGGCATATATTTGTGGTTTTCCTCAGTTTCCAGTGTTTAACATGGGGTATGCTGCAATTTTAACGTCCATCGGAGATGGATCAGACTGATCCGAACATTGGCTAGAGTGGATTAGATTGAAGAACCCCCTAGAGGGAACACAGATGTTGGGACTAGCACATGGGATGATTCCGGAATGTTGTGTAGGGGAATGAGGTGGCGTGATCTCACCAGGATTTGGCGGCCCGGGTAAGGATCAAGATGAATGATGGTTTTGGGCCTGAGCCTCGAAGAGCCTTCCAACGTACCATGCCTAGACATTGATCAAAGTCCTCGTAGTTCGGGTGTACAGTTTAATGTCACGCGGGAAGGGGGTATGTGTCGTCAAACTGACGTGGAGATGGACTGGGGGTCCGATGGATTATGGGCTTGAACCTCGTGGAAGCTTCCTACGCACTATGCCTTGACATTTATCAAAGTCCTCGTAGTTCGGGATGGATGTGTGGGGCTTACACTCTAGGCTGCCGAAGGTGGTGGGTAAACCAACGTGAATGAGGTCGGAATGACTGGGTGGTGGGCTTGAACCTCGTGAGGCTTCCTACGTACCATGCCATGGCATGGATCAAAGACCACATAGTTCACAATGGATGCCGGTGAACCGAAGTGAAGAAGGACCATGGTCCAATGGGTGTTGTGCTTGAACCTATGGGAAACTTCCTACGTACCATGCCTTGACATGGATCAAAGTCCATGTAGTTCGGGTGGGTCACAACGGCTTACCGCTGGATCGGAATGCAGTTTAACGTTATGTGGGACGGGGGCGTGTTGGAGAACCGACGTGAAAATGGACCTTGGTCTAGGTGGATGGTGGGCTTGAACCTCGTGAGGCTTCCTACATACCATGCCTTGACATGGTTAAAAGACCATGTAGTTCAGAAGGATAGTTTAGCGTCACGCGGGGGCATGTTGGAGAACCGACATGAATATAGACCTTGGTCTAGGTGGATGGTGGGATTGAACCTCATGAGTCTTCCTACGTACCAGGCCTTGACATGGATCAAAGACCACACAGTTCAGAAGGATATTTTAGCGTCATGCGGGATAGGGGTATTGTCATGGTCGATGATTACTCTAAGCCCACCTGAGTCGTGCTCTGTGTGAGAAACAAGAGGCAGCAGAGACCTGGCGATCACGTCGTGAAGGGGTGCGTCTGTGGGAAGCAAAGAGGGGGGCTTAAACCTTGAGCGGCCCATGGTGCTGGGAAATATTCCCAGATGGTGGCCCATTTGCGACAAAGCGCAATGGGAGAGGGAATGGGGACCGAAGAAAGGAGGATCCTCGTTCCCTATCACGCCCTCCTCCAGCCTTGGCAGCGAGGAAGTGAGGAGGGGCAGGGGTGACACCTCATGGAAGGAAATCTAGTGGATTAAACCAAGGTGGTTGACCTTCCCCATGAAAAAACGTCACTCCAAGAAGGAGGATATCATCCATTGTGGAGACCAGAGGGCGTGGAGAATGCCCAAGGCTAGGAACCCTGCGTGCGGGGCACGGGGCGAGGTCACGGTTTAATGTCATGTGTTGAGGATGAGGGTTCTTGGCAGTTTAATGTCATGCAGGTCAGATGAGGTGGGTTTACTCCGCACCCCCAGGACTTACATGACCCATACCCTCTAATCCTTGTGGGAGGGAAGGTATCGGCAATGCTGTGGTGAAGGGGGTCGTAGAGAGAACCATCGAGGGGTCCACGTTAGTGCCTATGCGAAGAAGAAATATCCATTAGTGTGCCTATGCGAAGAGGCATTAGGCGCAGAAACTTTACGGGTAGTATCATCCAGTGGACTTTGAATTCACATTGTGCAAACCTCGAGGGTCGCATGAGAAAATGAATTTCCAAGCAGAGGGGTCCATAGGCAGGGGCCTTGTAAATCTCGATTGCTCTGTGTGGTGGACGGAACATGCGAAGGGGTGTGCTTTGTGATGTAGGGTGCCTTAGCATTATCATGGTGAGGAGGTGAAAATGGGAGGTTCTTCATGAAGTAGAAAGGAATTCGCGGAGCACAGCCTCACGGAGCAAAGGTGCCTCGTGAAGTAGGATGTTGGGAATTAATGTGCTTGATGAAGTACAATGATCCTACCTTAGAAAATAGATCAAGTGTACATGAAGGGTGTTTTGTGAAGCATAAACGCTCCGCGACAACCCGGCCCCCCTTGGGGTTCCCCTTCCTTGGAGAAAGCCCTTAGGCTTAATGATAGGAATCCCTCTCGGAAGAGGGGATCAAAATGAGTCAATGGGGAGGCACATTGCAAAGTAGAAGTACCTCGCACAACTCATGATTCACCGAGCGAAAGAGTGCTTCGGGATTTGGGTGATGAGAAGCCGAAGGGTCGGATTGTACGTCTGGAGAGCTCAGGGGGAGCTTGGTATTTATAGGCGAGAGGCGCTGCAGAGCGGAGCTCACGCGGTGCGAAGGGGGTCTTGGTGGCTTTGCGGCGGGCTTATAAACATCAAATGCATTCGGGGAGCATACCTCCTCCTTTTCTACGTGGAGGTCTTGCGAACGTCAAATGAGTTCGCAGAGCCTACCACCTTCTGTGCTTCGCGGCGGCCTCGCAAATGTCAAATGCGTTCGTGGATCCTACCTCCTCCTTTGCTTCATGGTGGGCTCATGAATGTCAAATGCGTTCATGGAGCCTACTGCCTTCTTTGCTTCAGAGCATCAGCGAAGATGGGGACTCCACGTAGGGGCTTCATGAGGTAGTCCATGGGGGCGGTCTTGGGGCCTTTTCTTCATTCCAAATTTTGGCGCCAAAAAATTCCCCTCCTCATACTTGGATCTGCGGAGGGATCAAGGGTCGAAGTTTGAGGGAAATCGCCAAAATCTTCGGCCGTTGGCGGTGATGACCCACGAAAAGGGTGCGTGGGGCGGATAGGGTCCCCATGGGCTGGGCGTGCTGTGAAGATCCATGCGGACTGGACGCACCGCGATGCTCCGAAGGCCATCGCTTATAAATAGGGGTCTGCCATCTATTTTTTCCTTTCCGTTCTCCATGATCTTATCTTCTTTCACTCTCGATTTGCGAAGCTCTGTGTACTCTGTGAGTGATCTCTGTGAATCCAGGCTTTGTGGCGCACAACGAGTCTTTGACTCAACGTTTGTGCTCCATGATCCAGCTTTGAATGCTGAGGCAGTGCTTCTGGGAATAGTCTTTGTGATCGGCCTTCGCGAACTCACTTCTTGAACCATATTCGCAAACCATCCAAGGAAACATCCATGTTCCAGAACCAAATGGGCAACTAAGAAGCAACCCAGGGGGTCCTTGTGGATGCCGCCCGGAGGGTCGAAATAGAAAACTATCGGGGGCGAGGAGAGCTGGTCCAAAGCCACTTAGACTATAGTTCTTTGGTGGAGCTGCTATCGGAGATCCATAAGAACAACCCACTATGTAGGAGGTTTCCTTTATACGGCTTCAGGTTGAGGGATTATGTCTTCATCCCTGTAGTGGGTCGGGATGAGCCAGCATACTGGTTCCGGAGCATGTCGGGTCAGCACCGATGGTTTAGTTCACCTGATGGTCATGCCCGGTAGGATTTCACACCTGTCATTGCTGACTGACTATACAATCAACTGAAAAATGTCGACAGGGGGGGTATTGTAGCCAGAGATTTCCCCTCCACTGTACTGAACCATCCTTAAGGAGGCGCTGGGGAACCCAAAGTAGGGGTCATCCGAGGAATGGGACCTGCACCAGGGCGGAAATTTCACGGACAATTGGGCTTGGGCCTACTGGGTAGGCACATCGTCTAAGGATTTTAGGGTAGAGATGAGGAGAGTGGGCCTGTATAATGCAGCTAGGGCTTCCCAGTTCCATATCTACCAGCCGAAGAAGTTAATGACGGAGCTGTTGAGCCAGTGGTCACCGGGGACCAATTCCTTTCAGCTGCATCACAAGGAGGTCGGCATTAGCCTATGATACATGCATCAGATATCAGGGGTCCTGATAATGGAGGCAATGTACAACGAATTCCTCCTGGCCCTGGGTGGGTGGGAGGATCCAGAGCAGATGCCGTGTTTGGAGATTTCATTAATGGAGCCCATGCCCAGGGAGGAAAAGGAGGCCGTGAAGGACGTCCACTTCAAGAGCTGGTTCAAGAAGTTAATTAACTTCCCAGAAAATAGGTAGTTCCCGGTGAGGCCTCGAACTTTACCGAAGGGTGCCCAGAGAAAGGAAAACTTTTACTGGTGGCTGCTAGAGAATAGCCATTGTAAGACCTGGGGGTTCAGTGTTAGCACTGAACAATGACCAACAGTCAGGCTGGCAACATTCATCGTATCCCTCATCTGTGGTTGGATCCTTCCGGTGAGGGATATAAACAAGGAAGTGCGGCCAAGCACTTTCATCATGACATCCACTTTGGCGACAGGAGGGTGGGTCAACCTGGGGATCTCGATGGTCGTAAATTTGTACAAAATGTTGTGGCACATCATCGAGGGGAAAAGGCCATAGAGGGTATGCATGCCATTCCTCCTTCTATACGGGTGGATGGTGGTGCACATCAGGGGGATCTATGAGTATCTGAACCCCATCTCACCTTCAGGGTCAAACTTTCATCCCTCGATTTTGAACACCATGGGGAGATTTCCAACCAAGCTGACCACACCATCGCTTCTAAACCGAGTGTGGAAGGTGGAGGAATTTAATTTCCACCCATTGCCAACGGGGTCCTTCACGGATGACGGACCGGGAACGAAAGAGCACTGAGTCTACCTCCTGGCCTTTCGAGGTGGTTTCTGGGTGGCTAGGGTGGACCGCGAGCGTCTCTGCGAGCCATACACCCCACACTGGTTCGCCCGGAAATTCTAGTGCCTGCAGCGGCTGACCCCGCAGGTCTATCTAGGGGTGCGCTATGAGGAGCACCTGTGTGTGATGAGGCAGATGTATCTCATGTCCACACGAGAAGACATAAAGATGCGTAATTTATTACCTCTGCTGACCACCATCCTTGGAATGATAAGAGAATACGCCCAGAGATAGGAGTTGTCCTACCCAGGGGAGATGCTGAAGCAGCCAACCGTCTTGGTCGGTGAGGGTGAACTTCCTCAATCTCGGGGTAGAGGCCAAAATGTGACAAGGGAGTCCCAGAGTGGCGGGGATGCTGTAGAAGTTGTGCCCACACTAGTTTAGGAGGGAGCAGCAGCAGCGGATCCAGCAGCGGCAAATACAGCAGCAGCGGCAGAGCTGGTGGTCCCAAAAGAATAGATTCATCCAGAGGGGCGGCCACCGAGGGGATTCTGTTGGATTTCTATGCAGGCCCCGAGAAAATGGATGCGCCACATTGACATGTCGTATAATGCTATCTTCCAGGAGGCCTGGGACATCTGGGAAGTCAACCATAAATTCCTTGGCCCATCCGAATTATGGCAGCACCTTAACCACCTCGGGATGGACTTGTTGGGGATTGGCCCTATTAGAGCCAGCTTTTCAGTGTCCTGGGAAGAGGCAAAGCAATACATTGCCGAGCTGGAGGACTTTATCCATTCTTGAGGCACCCTGAAACCAATGACAGACCGAGTTAGGGTGAAGCTGGGTTGCACAGTCCCTCTGCAGCTATCAGTTGCTGAGCTGAGGTAGTGCTTCCCCCTACCGGATGAATCAGACGAGTCCTCCTGGGGAGATGTGGCTAGTAGGGAGAGTCCGTCGGAGGAGCGTGAAATCAGCGACCAATCCTCGGATCTCAAAGATTTCATGGAGGCTCTCGAGGTAAAATTATAAGTTCTGTCTTTAGAGTCTATCCTTAGTTTACTCTTGATTCCTTAGCAGTGTTTGTACTGTGCAGGAGGACCTTGTGAAGAGGCCCCTTTCTTGCCCCTCTGTGGGTGCCAACGTGGGCCCTTCAGGATCTATGCCCGTGGCTGCATCAACTTTTGTGTCTGGCGGGGCTGGGATAGTCGAGGCTACTCCCCTAGAGTCTCCAGACCTTCCAATTATATACAGGGGGCCGCATCTCGGGGTTCCGACGACATCATCCCAATAGAGAGACCAGGGATTTGACCTCTGTAAGTCTTCACAAACGCATTCATAACTGTCATCCCCTGACCAAATTAACTGACATCCATGTCCCTTTCATGGCACGTACAGTCCTCTAATTTTCCTGGGATACTACGACGAAGTTGGTTGGGGATTCTGGTAGCACTCTTCCCAGGGTCATGCTGATGGTCGGGGAGGTAAACATCCAACCTGACCAAACTACAGTGTCGATCGCCGGTGGGGGTTCCAGTGGTACTACACCTGAGATCATCAAGGTGGGATCTGATGATGAGGATCAACCAAACAATTCAGGTCCCACCAGGCCCGATCTGACACTAGACGTGGACCCGGCCAAGGAATTCTTAGGGCATTCCCTTCATACGAGCCCTAAAATCGTGCCAACTGGGACGAGACATCCTCTGACGAGGAGGACAGCAAGATCGTCTGTTGCCAATCGTGGAAGCTGATCACGCACTTTATCAATGGCACCCCAAGTGTTATGGTTGAATGATATGGACAGACTTCATTCATGACTTTGTGAACTATGTGCTGGGGGAGTGGATGCCTGACGCCCTCACATGCTCATCCGAGATCTTATGGTGGAAAATTTTCAGGAGTATGACCAAGGCCTTGGCGTGGGCTGGCAACGGAGGAAGGAGATAAATATCTAGAGGCTCTAGAAAGCTGAAGACAAGGTCCTACGGCTGCAGGATCGGGTGGATGAGCACCTGAACTCCCTCAAGGCGCAATATGAGATAATATCACAATTGAAGGCCCAAATGACAGAGGTTGAAGAGGGCCTAGGGCAAGCTTATGGGGAGATGATCGCCATCCGGGTCGTCCTGGAGCAGGCCTAGATTGAGGCCAACAAATTGTGCCCTCTGACCATTTAGGAGGAGTGGTAGGTGAACAAGCGGCAGCATCTCCTGGAAGCCACCATCCAGAGGGTGGCGAAGCTATAACGTTCCATCGACAAGGTCAATCAGTCCATGGGGGGAGTTAACCCCCGGGTACAACAATGATTACAAACACTTAAATATACTTTTGTGATTTGATTATTTTAATTCCATAGTATGCATGAGTTCTGTTGTTTACATTGGTTTATTTCATCCATATTATGTTCGCGGAATGTCCAGCGACCATTCCCTAAGCTCAAGTGGGTCGGGCCCGAAGTGAGAAAAAGGGATATCTACCTCATCGCCCCATCCAAACGTAGGAGTGAAAATCAAGCTTCGGGTATCCGGGGATTGGACAGTCAGTTCGGATTTCTGGGAAATGAGAGAGACTTGACTAGAGAATGAAGTTCTCAGAACATCCGAATTACCGTTTTTCCAGTGTGAACTTTTGAACGAACGGTGTAATGCCAGGGGTGCTTAAATCGATCTGAACAGATGGAAATGGGAAGTGTGAATCACGATACCCAAGATTTGGACCATTTTGGGGGTGGAATGAAAATAAAGAATAACTTTTGATGGTATTCAAAACATAGTATTCTTATTGTATTAGCCTGGAGTGGTGAAAAACAAATGAGGATCGACCATTGACCATGTTCGAAACATGGGACCTATCACAAATTCCATCCATTAGTCTTCCAGAACATGGGCCCGGGATAGTAGGCGGGCCACAGGCCGAGCATCCATACCATTAGGGGGTTCCTCTAGACATGAAATAGGATGAGAGTCCGAATAAGGGGCATCCAAAGCGTGGGATGTGGAGTGATGGTTTGTTCGAACAAAATCCAACACTGGAAAAATTACACCACCGTGGTGGGACTTTGCTAGATGGGCACATCATTTTGATCATAGATCATTCATTCTTTCAGACAGGTCCTCTCTGGTGAGGGGGATGTTGCTTCCCAATTTCATCTTGGGGAATCCTAACCTAGTTTGGGGAAAAATTTCAGTTACATGGTTCCTCAAGATGGGTCAGGCCAGGTTCCAGAAGTGGAGAGGAACATGACTTATGATTCTTGTGGCTGGACCCTAGGCGAAATACCGGGGTGTCTCTACGTATCCCATGAGGATTGGAATCAAGCCGTACGTAGCTCTTGGGGCAGAATTTAACGTCATGTAGGACGATGAGAAGCCTGGTTGCACCGGTACACATCCTACCAAAACTACTAAGACCACGTGAGTCGTGCTCAATGTGGGAAACAAGCAGTGGTGGGACTTTCCAGACACAGGAAGGGACATGGTAGGGAAAAGGGACGCTCGGTAAATACCATCCCAATGATGCTAACCTGTCTATGTAGCGCACCAAGACATGCGAAGAGATAAAGCCGAGTATTTTGGAATTCCACTTGAACCTGAGGAAGCGGAAATGTTTGAATCATGATGCTCAAAATTTGGATCACAATGATGGTGGCGTGACGATGGAGGATAACTGTTGACCGTGGCGGAAACGTAACATCCATATCACATTAGCCTGGAATAGGGATAAACAAATGAGGGTCGACCGTTGACCATGTTCGAAACATGGGACCTATCAAAAATGTTATCCGAGATCTTTAATGATGTTGGCCCGAAATGATAGGAGAGCCCTTAGGCCCATCATCCATGGAGATCCCTTAATCCTAGAATCCATGTTGTCCAAGGGTCCTTTTAGATGTGGAATTGGATGAGGATCCAAATAGCGAGCTCATGATGCTTGGTCATGGAACGAGGGGTATGTCTCCATGAAAATCCGACACTTCGGGATCTTTGTCAAACACGTCCAAATACGACAATGAGACGTATTAGATAGAGGGGGTCGAGCCCCATTCCATAGGGAGATCTTAGTTTAGGGTCATAGAATTCGGACCATGGATGGGAGGAAATGTGGGAGACTCGTGATGAGTAATTACAAAAACCAGACGTGAATCGGAACTGGGAGTCCCGACCACCACGTGTTCCTTGGGAGAGGTTTTAGGTCAAGTGGCCGAAAAAAAAGTTGAGCTGGGCCTGAGGCAAAGTGAAAAGGCCTTCCTATGTACCTCATGAGGATGGGGATCAAGCTACATGTAGTTCTTGAGGTGGCATGGTAGGGTACCGGTGCCAGGGAAAAAGGGGCGTGCGGGCATGTCCCTCGCACCCAGAGAAGCGGTATTTGATAAATCTTGTTTGTCCTTTAAGGTGAATGGTTTCTTTTAAAGTTAGAGGCCTAGGTTAATAGGCCTTGGAATATCCACGAGAATCAATCCGTATATAGGCATTGACAGGTGGTATGGTAAGTGACCGATACCCAAAGTGATGTCCTCTATGATGAGGTCATCATAATGCAGTGCCATTTTTTTTCATGCGGCCAGGACGATAATGTCACAGTTTAGGGTCATGTGATAGGACCAAGCATACATTTTAACATCGTGCAGCGCAGACGTTACAAGGACGATGCTAGGAGGAGAATTTGTTCGGTACAATAAAATATTCCCCATCGTGAATGGAGACATGGTCTCGTATCACACCGTACGCAATTCTGAGAGGGGGACCTCCGGCCAAGGGGACTACATAGAGGTAAGAGGTAAACGGGAGGGGAGACTAGCTCCCAAATGATCTGGACCCAAAAACGAGACTTCTGGGCAGTCCTAAGTATCTCATAAGAATGGGAATCAATCCATAAATAGTTCTTGACGAGATCTTAGTTTATAGTCTAAGAGCTCGGTGCATGGATGGAGTGAAAACCATCCAAGTAAGCGCAGACCTCAACCCGATCCCTAAGCCCATGGGAGTTATACTCGGTGTGGGAAACAAGGGAGGAAGATGTATTTTTCTATACCTGGAACACATGCTAGAGGGAAATTGGTGCGGAGCCCCGAATGACATCCCTATCGCGGATTTGGTGCTCCTAACGTGCAGATGTGCACTATGTAATAGTACAAAGAGTTTAGAAGATCTACTTGGACATGAGAAGGTGGGGAAGGATGTGAATCTTGAAACTGACATTTTGGGATTAATGGGGTTGGTGTGGCGATGCAAGATAACTATTAACTATGGCAGAAATGCAGCATCCATATTGCATTAGCCTGAAGTGGGAACAACAAATGAGCATCAACCACTGACCATATTCGCAACACGAGATTTGTATCAATTTTTTTTCTGAAACCCTCAGGGGAGTTGGCCCGTAATGGTAGGAGAGACCTTAGGTGTAGTATCCATTCCATTTTAGGGGGTCCCTTCGTGTGTGAAAGGTGACGAAAGCCCTGATGAAGGGGAACAAAAATCATAAAAAGTGGGTGAAAACATGTCTGAGTAGAGTCCGACTTTCCAGGTACTAAACCTGAGTACCCTTAGGCACATTGGTGAACCACCGAAAAGGGATGACGGGGTGGATCATGCAGCAGAGGTGCATGGAGTGGTCATTACAATCCTGATGTGAACGAGGACATAATCCCATACCATGCCATATATTACCCTATCTAGGGAAGGGTGGGAAAAGGGGCCAATGTGGAATAGAGATTTATGGGAGATAGGGATGAACCCAAAGCCTAGACATTCGGGTAGTCCTACATATCCCATAAGGATGAGAATGAATCCACACATAGTTCTCAAGATGTGGTTTAATGTCATGCAAGATGAGGAGGGGAGTAGGATACCCCCAATCAATGGAGGTGTACGACATGATGAATAAACCGACGTAAATGAGGATGTAATCCCACACCACACCATACACTCCTGTAAGAGAGGACCTGGGCCGGGGGCCCGAAAAGGACATAGGGCCTGAGGCTGAGCCTCAGTCAGGAAGGCCTGACCAACATGCAGTTTAACATCTTACAGGGGGGATGAGGGTCGAGGGCCCGAAAAGGCCAAGGGGCCTGAGGCTGGGCCTCAGAGGGAGTTCATCACTTGGAGATACAACAGGGCATAATGCACCACTACACTAGACGTTTGGGATATCTTGGGGTATCCCTACCGATCCAGGATGACTGTTGACCATGTTCGAAACACAGCGTCCCTATAGTGACCTGAAATGGGAGCAACAAATGAGCATCGACTGCTGAACACATTTGAAACGCAGGACTTGTATCATCTTCTTTCTCGACATCCTCGAGGGTGTTGGACAGAATAATTAAGAGATCCCTTACGCCTAGCATCCATACCATTCAGGGGCCCTTCCAGATGGGGAAGATGACGGAATCCCAGTCATGGAGTGGGTGAAGCATAGTTGTACCCACCTATGAAAGAGGTGAACATCTCCAGGGAGCAAGACATACGGTTGTATCGAGATTAGCTCGACGTGAATTGGGGAAAAATTTCACCATTTCTATACATCTTGACCCGAGGGAAGGATTCTAGCATTTGGTCTAGGCCAACAGATGAAATTTCTAGG
Source organism: Viscum album (assembly GCA_963277665.1). NCBI lineage: Eukaryota > Viridiplantae > Streptophyta > Magnoliopsida > Santalales > Viscaceae > Viscum > Viscum album. Next base: position 166,556,946 of record OY728123.1, read on the forward strand.
CATTCCTAGGTATCCCATAAGAATGGGAATCAAGCCATACATAGTTTTTAAAGGCCATGCAATTTAACGTTTTGCAGTGAGGACATGGGAGGATAGAAGAACAGGAGTGGGTACATTATGTGACCATTATAACCCTTGTTTTAGTGGGGCTGAGGAAGCCCATATCAAGCAAGGATCATCCGAGAGAACTATACCCAGGTGGAATAGTTGAAGAGAAGAGTTTGGGGATGGGCTCAGAATGAAGCGTCTGAGTGTTCCTACGTATCCCATAAGGATGGTAATCAACCCACACATAGTTCTAAAGATGCAGTTTAACGTCATGCAGGACGATGCACAGTTTAAAGTCATGCAGGACTGGACAACTTAAGGTCATGCGGTACCATCATGCAGTTTAGGGTCATGCAGGACCATCCAGTTTAAGGTTGTGTAGGACCATTGGGCTCATAATAGTTATTACTTGAGGAATTTGGCGTTGGTGGGAGGAGTTATACACTCACTATCCATGGTGACCAAGGAGTATGCTCCATTGGGGTAAACCATGTAGACTATGTAAGGTCCTTCCCATCTGGGCTCCAACGTGGTGGTTTCCTGCTGGGGATCATTGGCATTCAAAGGGCCAATAATAGGTCGCCTTGAAGAAAAGAGTGATGGCGAACCTTCTTGTTGAAGGATCTAGCTATCTTGTTCTGGTGCCTTTTCATATTGTGCAGGGCACGAAGCCTACTCTCGTCAAGTGCTTCAAATTTAACTAGATGGATTTCAGCCACCTTATCTGGCCCCTGCTGGTCATAGACTACAATGCATAACGACTGCAGCTAGATCTCGATAGTTAGGACGACCTCCGCTCTATACACCAGGGAATACAGGGTTACCTGGGTGGAATTGCGATTCGTCTTCTGATAGGCCTAGAGGGAGTTGTGGAGCTTGCCCGACCAACTTTTCTTGTTCTGACCTACCATTTTCTGAAAAAAATTAGAGAGGGTTGTGTTGAATGCCTAGATCTGCCCATTTTCCTGCGCGTGATAGCCAAAGGATTGGTTCGAATGGATATTGTACTTGGCATACGGTTTCATTAGTTCGGCTTCACGGAATTTGGTGCCATTATCAGTGAGGAAAACATGAGGGACTCCACACCGGTGGATGATATTGGAGCTCACGAAGTCAACGATGGAATGGGACTTGACCTCCCTGAGTGGAACTGCCTCTGCCCACTAGGAAAGGAAATCTGTGGTGGTTAGGATGAACCTGCATTGGCGAGCTGTCACCGGTGGGTATTGTCCTCCAACATCCAGTCCCCACACCGCAAATGGCCAAGAGTACTTGGTGGAGTGGAGAGGTTCTGGTGGCCGATGTAGGAAGTTAGCATGAACTTGGAACGCTTGAAATATCTTGAAAAAATCAATAAAATCATGGATCATAGAGGGCCAAAAGTACCCCAGTCTCCAGATTTGGTGGGACCATTTCGGCCCATCCTGGTGGGCACTACAGAAACCGGCATGAACCTCTTGCATGTCCTGTGGAATCTCATCTCCTTGGATGAAAAAGATGAGAACACCATCTAAATAGCCCTTATAAAGGATCTGCTCAATGCTGGGACAACTCTGGAAGGTAAAATGCAGTGTGCGGCGTCGGATTCACTCACGCTCGGCCCGATCATCCGGGAGACAACAATTTTGGAGATACTCGACAAAATGGGCTCTCCGGTCTGGAGTCGTTTCAACCACTGCATCTGATTGTAACGACCAAAAGTTTTTCAATGGAAATTCCATTCTTATATTTATGTCATAAAATCACATGAATACACAACATAATGAACTACTAAGTGATAAGTTACATTTAAACTTAATTTTGTCACTTATGTATTTGGAATTTCGAAAATCCGGCATACACGGTTGTGTTCAAGATGTTTTTTGGAGTCTAATAAAACAAAAATAATTTTTGGGGAATAGTATCCTACCCAAATGAATAGTAACATACCCTTATGAATAGTGATATACCCTAATGAATAGTAACCTCACCTATGGTGGTATAAAAATAATATTCATGTTGGAAATATGATATACCTATAGTTTAGAATGAGTTAATGAATGTTTTAAAACTGGTTTTGATAATAAATTTTTATTTTAATTAAATATTAAAATAATAAAATTTAGAAATGTTTTTTTTTTTTGAAAAATGGAATTCATTTTTGGATTCTACATGTCGAAAAATGGTTAGGGTGAATTTTTGGGATTTTTCTGAAATACTTGATTTTTTTATGAATAGTGGAATCCTATAATTTACAATAAATGGTAAATAATGGATTAATTGAGTCATCGATGATGTTCTTCTGATGTAAGCCCACTGGGTTCGAATTCAAATGACCCATTTACTATTCTTGGTCATGTAATACTTTCTATTCTTTGTCTGGGGAAGAAATAATAAATTAATGATTACAATATCATGAATCCCTCCTCTCCTCCACTATAAAACCCCCCCTTCACTCCCTCTTCTCTCCACTCCTCTCAAGCTCCAATATTTCACTAATTTCTGCCCAAATCTCTCCCCAAGGTCCTCCCCCACGTCCAAAAGCTCTCAAAATCCTAAAAATAACAAAACCTCTCCCCTTAAGAGGTTCTTAAAGGAAGAAGTCTCAAGAGGTAAATTCCTCTTCCCAAATTTCTTCTTTTCTTGTAAGTTATTTTCTTTTTTATTTTATTTCCTCACCTCCCTTCACTATAATAGTATGATAAATCCAGTAACATACATGTACTGTAATTTCTTCAAGCTATTAGTATATTTCATTATCTTCTACCCTTTCCCCACCTTTTTTTTGAAAGAAATGAAAGCACCGTTTGAGATGTGCCAATTTTGCACATTCAAGGACAACAGTTTATCAATATCTATTATTATATTTAATTCTGGGAATGAAACCATTTGTGTTATGGTGGAACCAGATTATTATATGTGTAATATATCGTATTTTTGGTTCTATAATCTTTTGGTACAAATGTAATTAAGTTATAATGAAAAACACATTCTTTGTAATCAAATCCACCGATTAACAAAAACGGTTATCACTAAGGTTATATATATAATAATTATACATCACTCTAAGTAACCTAATTAAAATTAAAACCATGTAATCTCCTGGATATGAAATAAAGAATATAACTTTAATTCTGGACACCCACTTTCATCTTGCATATAATCCAAACTTGAATATGAGTGAACCGATCTTTTAAAGCCAAGTAAACAAACGAGCAGAACAATTAAATTGAACCTTATAACTAATAAAAAAGGATTTGAATGAAATAAAATGGGTCGTAATAAATAAATTACATATATAAGAGGTTCTGGACTTATTAATTAATAATCCTAATTTTTTTATTCAGTTAATTAACAAAAAGTGGAGAACACCACCGGATTTATGTTAAGGGATCCTCTCTTTTTCTCTCTTAATCAAGATTGTCCTCTATACTATGCCTTTATATGTGTAATATAAAATGATGGGGTATGATTAAGAACCTCCCCCATACTTCATTATGGATTTATAAGTGATGACAAACCCCATTTAACTCTCATCAATCCCTCTTGGTCACACCCGACACCATGCCGCTAAAATCGTAACGAATTATATCTGAACCTTCTTTGTTCTTTCGGGTTGCCTTATCTTTCTTTCAAAATGGTGTTATCTTATCTATTGATGGGAGTCTTATGACTTCTTGTTATTTGTAAAATATTATTATATCCAGTCCCTTCCATCACATTCTTTCGTGGATATACATGATTTTGAAAGATTCCCTCATAACTTTCCGATAAGCAATCCTGTTTTAAGGGGAAATCCCAAATTTTTACCCAAAATTTAAGTGCACTCTATCCTATGTTTTAAAACACCATTGTATTTATAAAATCAGTATTTTTATTATGAATACCTTCTTGGTTAAATTATGGTTTTATATAAAAGAATTTCCTCTTTTCTATTTGAAAATCTCTAGAGTGTTTTCCTTAAAACCACACAAAAATGTTTTAATGATAATGTTTCTCAAATACATTTTTTATTATTTGTCACTTATATTTGACACCACTTACCATGTTATATACATATTTTACCCTATTAATGTACATATATGTTCTAATCCCTTCCTTTCATGGACACTTTCGTGATACGCCCATTGGATATGTTTTATGTCATGATTGTGGTACCCAATTCTTTCCATGGGTACCCTTATGTTTATGTATGGTTGATTATGTATGATTATTTATGTGGAAAAATTATTTATGTTGCAAGAATATTTATGAATATATTGAGATTGGTGTGCCTAGATAGCGCTCCAATGCATTGGGTAAGGTTAAGTCTCATGATATGCGATGTGAAATAGGATTGGTGGTTAGCCTTGACCCGTACTGAAATGGGAAATGGGATTGGCAGTTAGCCTTGACCCGTACTAAAGATATGATTTATGATTATGACACATTTATATGATTCCTTGTTTATGTTATCCCATGATTATATTAAATGATTTTATAAGTCTCATTCTTTGGGTATAATTATGTCATGCCTCCTAACTCATCTGCTTCAGATGTATCCTTATTTTCATTCCCTTACGGGGAATTTTTAGCTCATCCCTTTGTTCATGTGTTCCCCAGGGTACCCTATACAGATGTAAGAGCTCAAAGGATGTTAGAAGCTCTTTATGGAGATTAAATAAAGATGTTTTTTAGCCCCATGTTTTATGTTATATGTACCTAGTATTCCAAGACACTAGACTTAATGATCCTTGGCTTGTACTCTGATGATTAATTATGCTTGAAATAATGAAATGTTATATGTAAAAGGCTCGGTCACTATAGTTGGTAACAGAGGATGGTCTAGTTATTTTTAGAGATTAGGAATATAGAACCTCAGTGAGAACCTTAAGGATGAGGCTATGTATAAGAAAAAAGTCTTAAATTTTGGTGAGTATAGAGTAAGTGGTTTATCAAGAAAATACATCCCTGTCTGGATACGAGCAGGTAGAGGTGGCTCTGGAACAGTAGTATCTATGGGTAAAACCTGAAAACACCGCTTTGAGCTAGACTCGAATGGGAACTGGTTCACAATAACGGGGCTTGCTGCACTATGGGTTACGGCACTCCCAGGGGATATGCTTTGGTTGATTCCCGAGCTTAGTACAAACCATTTTTAAGGGAAAAAAAATCCCATAAGAGTATAAGTTATGAAATAAATCGAGGATAAACTAGAGATAAACTTAAAGAATCACAAGTCAGGATATACTTCTTCTTAAAAATTTCATTCTTTTATTTTCAATGTTTCATTTTTATGCTCAATAGATAAGTATTAATGACCTCTAATTATACATTATTTTTCTTAGTTAATGGTGGGAAATAGAAGAACATGGTCCAACAACCAATGTGATATGCAATGTAATGATTTCCCTAATGACATGCCTGAGGTGATGGAAGTGGGTGCTCAAAAATTCATTCCAGTACTTTCTCAGCTGGCTCGAGTTATGAATAATAACTTGGATTAGGTAGAACGTCCCCTCTTCCAAGGAAAGAGCAAGTTGCTATAGAATCCTTCATGCCGCAGAGGCCTCCAATGTTTAGCAGGTCTTCTGATCCCCTCCTCGCAGAAAAATGGATTAACTCCATTGAAAATATTTTTTCTATCGTCCAGTACTCGGAAGGAGAGAATGTTGTACTGGCAGTCTATCATTTTGATGGTGAAGTTGATCAGTGGTGGAAAATGATCAAGAATACAAAATCCTAAGAGGAAATTGATTCCATAGATTGTGAGGAATTCAAGAGGATCTTTTTCAACAAGTATTTTCCTCGAACCCTCCATCTCAAGAGAGAATGAGAGTTCCTTGGACTCAAGAAGAAGGAAGATGAGTCCATTGGGGCATATGAACCAAACATTAGAAGGCTTTCAAGGTACGCCTATGGATTTTTCATAAACACTATAAGAAAGGTGGATCGCTTCTTTAGAGGACTAAATCCAAGTCTACTAAAAGTGTTGGTGATTAGAGACTTTGAAAGATATGAGGAGATTGTCCGTTGTTACTTCAAGGTTGAAATAGAGATTAGGGACTCTCAGTGGTCTCATGGGCCTGGTGACAAGAAGCGGAAAATGGAGAACAACATGGATGTTTCATCAAATAAATCCCATGATATAATGAATCCTCACTTTCCCCTTTTCAAGAATTGTGGGAAGAAGTATCTTGGTGACTATCTCAGGGGAACCTGGAATTGCTTCAAATGCAGAAAGTTTGATCATCTGGACAATAACTGCCGAAGGGATACGAAAAATCCCACTAATTTCGAAGGATAATGGAAGGCTCAGATCAACATTTAGCCTGTAGTTTAGTGTTTTAACTTCAAGGAGATTGGGAATTATGCGAACAATTTCCCTAAGCCAAGGGTTGTCAGAGGCAATCAGAAACAACCTCCAAGGAAACAAGGAAGGGCTTATGCTGTCACTACTGCTAAGTTGGATCCAGAAAAATATGTGGTGATAGGTATGCTTGTTATTCATTAAATAATAGTGAATGTACTATTTGATTCTGGTTCTACACATTATTTCATATCTTGAAAGTTTAGTAGAACTATTCAAACACCACCTCAAAATTTGGAGGAAACGTTATCTGTGAGAACAGAGAATGGGGAAATTATTGCACCAATGGTTTATAACTCCTCCCTGGTTAGTGTTTGTGGACTAAACCTCCTAGAAAATCTTGTCATACTTCTTTTAGTGGAGTTTGACGCTATCTTGGGCATGGATTGGCTATCATTTTACAATGCCAACATCAACTGCTGGGAAAGGGAGATTACTCTTCACATCCCGAAGCATCCTCCGATTCTTTACTAGTGAAAGGAGGAATATGAGTCTCCTTTAAAATCTTTGTCTCAAGTTTGGATATTTCTTCCTTATGAGCATGCATACCTAGCTCAAATAATTGAGACAAAGGAGAGAATCATGCTTGAGGACATGCCCATCGTGAGGGATTACACTGATGTATTCCCCGAAGAGTTTCCTAGTCTTCCTCCTGACCAAGAGGTTGAGTTCTCAATTGAACTATTCCCTGGATCTCTTCCAATCTAAATAAAACTTTATAGAATGGCCACTGTAGAGCTATAAGATCTAAAGAAGTAGTTACAGGAGAATATGGAGGAGGGTTTTATATGCCCGAGTGCTTCACCGTGGGGTGATCCTGTCCTCTTCGTCAAGAAGAAGGATAGATCAATGCGCCTCTACATTGATTATCGTGATCACAATAAAATCACTATAAAGAACAAGTATCCCCTTCCATGGATAGATGACTTGTTTGATCAGCTTCGTGGGGCCATTTATTTCACTATGGTGGACCTTCGTTTGGGATATCACTAACTAAAGGTGAGGAAGGAAGATATTCCCAAGACTGCCTTTAGAACGAGGTATAGACACTATGAGTTCCTAGTGATGCCCTTCGGACTCCCTAATGCTCTAGAAATTTTCATGGATTTAATGAATAGAGTCTTTAGCGATTACCTCGAAAAAATTTTGGTGGTATTTATTCACGATATTCTGATATACTCTAAGATCAAGGAGGAACATGAGGAGCATTTGGAAACTATGTTAAAGACATTGCGAAGGGAGAATTTGTATTCAAAGTACTGTAAATTTGAGTTTTGGAGGGAGGAAGTATCATTCTTGGGGCATGTTATCACCAAGAAAGGGATATCTGTGGACCCTTCCAAGATGAAGGCAATTGAAGAGTGGCCAAGGCCAACTTCTATAACGGAGATCCGTGGCTTTTTAGTTCTAGCTGGGATTATCGACGATTCATGATGAAATATTCACGATTGACAAACCCAATGACCAAGATAAAATGGAAGGGAGTAAAGTTCATCTCGACACAGGAATGTGAAGTCTATTTCCAGGAGTTCAAAAATAGGCTTATCACTGCGCCGGTACTCACACTCCCTTCAAGTGGAGAACTCTTTGTGGTGTATAGTTATGCTTATAAAAAAGGATTAGGTTGTGTGCTAATGAAAAATGATAAAGTGATAGCCTATTCCTCAAGGCAGCTGAAAATCCATGAGCAAAATTATCCCACGCATGATTTGGAGTAGGAGGCTGTGATCTTTGCGTTGAAAATCTAGCAGCATTATCTCTATGGGGAAAATGTGAGATATATACTGACCACAAGTTTCTCAAATATATATTCACACAGAAAGTGCGTAATATGCGCCAACAAAGATGGATAGAGATCATCAAGGATTATGACTGCTCAATACACTACCATCCCGGTAAGGCAAACAAGGTGGAGGATGCTCTAAGTATAAAGTTTCCTGTATCTTTATCAATGATGAGAATTGAAAAGGATCCGATCTTCTTGGATTTGCAAAGGATGGGCATGGGAATCATTAAGGGAGGAACATCATCAATCCTTTCTCAAATGATTTATCAACCATCCCTCATGGAGAAAATAAAGGTTTCTCAAAGAAAGGATGAGGAATTTCGAAAAAGGGTGGAAGATGTTAAAAATGGGAAATCCTCCGATTTCAAAATTGATGAGGAAAGAGTTGTATGATTTGGGACACGATTATGTGTACCATCTGATCCAGAGATAAAGAAGGAGCTATTGAATGATGCACATGGATCGACCTTATCTATCCATCCTAGGAGTACCAAAATGTATCATGATCTCTGAGAACACTTCTGGTGGGATAACATGAAGAAGGAGATTGTGGAATATATATCAAGGTGCCTAGTATGTCAGCAAGTTAAAGATGAGCGACAAAAGTCCAAAGGTATGATGCAGCCATTGCCTATACCCATGTGGAAATGAAAAAATGTTACAATGGACTTTGTCACAGGTCTCTTGAAGACGTTGGAGGGAAATAATGTGATATGGGTTGTGGTTGACCGACTCACTAAGACATCCCATTTCATCGCTATTCGGGAAGATTTATCACTTGAACAACTTGCAAAGTTATATGTGAAGGAAGTGGGGAGACTGCACGGTGTTCCACTCTAAATTGTCTCTAACCATGATCCAAGGCTCACATATAAATTCTGGAGGATCCTTCAACATTATTTGAGTACTGAATTAAATTTCAGCATGGCCTATCACCCCCAAACTGATGGCCAATCTGAAAGAACTATTCATACACATGAAGATGTTCTTAAAGCCTCCTCTCTAGAATTCAAAGGTGGATGGGATTAGAATATCCCATTGGTTGAGTTCTCATACAATGATAGCTTCCACTCGAGTATTCGGATGGCTCCATATGAATCTCTGTATGGAAAGCGATGTAGAACTCCAACCTGTTGGGATGAAGTTGGAGAAAGAAAGCTACATGGACCCGATCTTGTTCAGGAGATGACAGATAAAGTTCAAGTCATCCAGAAACACATAAAAGCTGCTCAAAGTTGGTAGAAGAGCTATGTTGACAACCATTGAAGAGACTTAGAGTTCTACGTTGGTGATAAAGTCTTCCTTCGAATATCTCCATGTAATAGAGTCATGCGATTCAGGATAAAAGGGAAGCTAAGACCAAGGAATATTGGCCCCTTTGAGATCCTTGACTACATAGGAGTCGTGGCCTGTCGTCTTGCACTTCCACAAAATATGTCTCGAGTTCATGATGTTTTTCACATATCACTCCTGAGGAAGTACATACCTAATCCCTCACATGTACTAAACTCAGAGGTGGTTCAGCTAGAAGATTTTCTCTCCTATGAGGGCAGCCAGAAAAGATTATGGATCAGAGAGATAAGGTTCTAAGTAACAAGACAACCCATCTTGTCAAAGTGTTGTGGAAGAACCATAAGTTTGAGGAATCAACATGGGAATTGGATGACGCAATTATGGAAAAGTACTCGCACCTGTTTTTGGCTTAGTATGTAAAAAGAAATTTCGGGGGTGAAATTACATAAGGGGGGAAGAATGTAACGACCCAAAGTTTTTCAATGGAAATTAACTTCTTATATTTATGTCATAAAATCACATGAAAACACAACATACTGAACTACTAAGTGATAAGTGACCTTTAAACAAATTTTTGTCACTTATGTGTTTGGAATTTCGAAAATCCAACATACACGGTTGTGTTCAAGATGTTTTTTGGAGTCTAATAAAATCAAAAATAATTCTTGGTGAATAGTAACCTACCCTAATGAATAGTAACATACCCTTATGAATAGTGATATACCCTAAATAATAGTAACCTCGCCTATAGTGTTATAAAAATAATATTCATGTTGGAAGTATGATATACCTATAGTTTAGAATGAGTTAATGAATGTTTTAAAACTGGTTTTGATAATAAATTTTTATTTTAATTTGATATTAAAGTAATCAAATTTAGAAAATTATTTTTGAAAAATGGAGTTCATATTTGGATTCTAGACGTCGAAAAATGTTTTGGGTGAATTTTTGGGATTTTTCTGAAATACTTGAATTTTTGATGAATAGTGGAATCCAATAATTTACAATAAATGCTAAATTATGGATTAATTGAGTCATCGATGATGTTATGTTGTTGTAAGACCACTTGGTTCGAATTCACATGACCCATTTACTATTATTGGTCATGGAATAGTTACTATTCCTTATCTTGGGAAGAAATAATAAATTAATGATTATAATATCATGAAATCCCTCCTCTCCCCCACTATAAAACCCTCCCTTCACTCCCTCTTCTCTTCACTCCTCTCAAGCTCCAAGCATTCCCTAATTTATACCAAAATCTCTCCCCAAGGTCCTCCCCCACGTCCAAATGCTCTCAGCCTCCTCAAAATACCAAAACCTCTCCCCTTAATAGGTTCTCAAAGGAGGAAGTCTCAAGAGGTAAATTCCTCTTCCCAAATTTCTTCTTTTCTTTTATGTTCTTTTCTTTTTTATTTTCGTTCCTCACATCACTTCACTATAATAGTATGATAAATCCAGTAAAAAACATGTACTGTAATGTCTTCAAGCTAGTGGTATATTTCATTATCTTCTCTCCTTTCCCCACCATTTTTTTGAATGAAATGAAAGCACCTTTTGAGATGTGCTAATTTAGCACATTCAAGGACAAAGGAATATCAATTTCTATTATTATCCTTAATTATGGCCATGAAACCATTTTTGTTATGGTTGAACTATATTATTATATATTTAATATATCCTATTTTTTGTTCTGTAATCTTTTGGTACAAATGGAATTAAGTTATAATGAAAACCACATTCTTTGTAATCAAATCCACCGATTAACAAAAACGGTTATCACTAAGGTTATATATATAATAATTAGAAATCACTCTAAGTAGCCTAATTAAAATTAAAACCATTTAATCTCCTGGATATGAACTAAATAATGTAACTTTAATTCTTTACAACCACTTTCATCTTACATATAATCCAAACTTGAATATGAGTGAACCGATCTTTTAAAGCCAAGTAAACAAACGAGCCAAGCAATGAAATTGAACCTTATAACTAATCAAAATGGATTTGAATTAACTAAAAAGTGTCATAATAATTAAATTACATACATAAGAGTTTTGGGAATTATTAATTAATAATCCTAATTTGTTTATTTAGGTCATTAATAACAAGTGGAGAACACCACCAGATTTAAGGTAAGGGATCCTCTCTTTTTCTATCTTAATCAAGATTGTCCTCTATACTATGCATTTATATTTATACTAGAAAATGATGGGTTATTATTAAGAACCTCCCCCATACATCCTTCTGGATTTATAAGTGATGAGAAACCTCATTTCTCTCTCATCAATCCCTCTTGGTCACACCCAACACCATGCTGATAAAATCGTAATGAATTCTACCTGAACCTTCATTGTTCTTTCGGGTTGCGTTATCGTTATTTCAAAATGGTGTTATATTATCTCTCTATGTGAGTCTTATGAATTCTGGTTAGTTGTACAATATTATTATATCAATACCCTTCCATCACATTCTTTCGGGGATATACATGATTTTTAAATATTCCCTCCTTAGAAATTTCCGATAAGCAAACATGTTTTAAGGGGACTTCCCAAATTTTTACCCAAATTTCATTTGCACTCTATCCTATGTTTTAAAACACCATTGTATTTATAAAATCAGTATTTTTATTATGAAAACCTTCTTGGTTCAATTCTGGATTTATATAAAAGAATGTCCTCTTTTCTATTTGAAAAGCTCTAGAGTGTTTTCCTTAAAACCGCAAAACATGTTTAAATGCTAATGTTTATAAAATACATTTTTATATTTTTTCACTTATATTTGACACCAATTACCATTTTATATGCCTATTTTACCCTATTAATGTCAATGTATGTTCTAATACCTTCTTTTCATGGACACTTTCTTGATACGCCCATTCGATATGTTTTATGTCATGGTTGTGGTACCCAATTCTTTCCATGGGTACCCTTATGTTTATGTATGGTTGATTATGTATGATTATTTATGTGACAAGAATATTCATTAATATGTTGATATGGCTTCACCCAGATAGCGCTTCAATGCATTGGGTAAGGTTAAGTCTCATGAGATGCGATGTGAAACGGGATTGGTGGTTAGCCTTGACCCGTACTGAAATGGGAAATGGGATTGGCGGTTAACCTTGACCCATACTAAAGATATGATTTATGATTCTGCCACATTTATATGATTCTATGTTTATTTTATCCCATTTTTATATTTAATAATTCTATAAGTTTCATGCTTTGGATATCTTTATGCCATGCCTCCTAACTCATGTGCTTGAAATGTATCCATATGTTCATTCCCTTACTGGACATTTTTAGCTCATCCCTTTGTTCATGTGTTCCCCAGGGTACCCTATGTAGATGTAAGAGCTCAAAGGAAGTTATAATATCTTTTTGGATATTAAATAATGATTTTTTATCCCCATGTTTTATGTTATATGTGCCTTGTCTTCCATGTCACTAGACTGAACGATCCTTGGATTGTACTCTGATGATTAATTATGCTTAAAATAATGAAATGTTATATGTAAAAGGCTCAGGTCACTATATTGAAGAACCTGGGTCTTCTGATGTGGAGGATTCGGCGGTATGATGGCTTACTCACAGGGTGTCGTCATCCTCTGGGGTGACGGGGGAAATGACTCTCTGTTGTGCCACATGTATAATCAAATCATCCTGCCTGAGCTCTGCAAGTGACGCAGCTAAGTTGGCAAAAGCATTCGCTCGACCATTCTGTGACCGAGGGACATCGGTAACCTCAGGTCGAGAAGGGAAATGAGACATTAGATGAAGGGTGAACTCCAACAATGGAACGATCTCTGGCTTCCTGACAACATAGTCTACATTGTCCTGCTTGATGACTAGCTCAGAATCCCCTTTCACATGAAAATGGGACATGTCAATCTCAACAGCCAGCTCGAGACCAGTAATGAGGGCCTGATACTCTGCCTCGTTGTTGGTGCAACCTTTTGACAACAGGAATGAGTATGGAAGGATGGCTTGCACCAGGGTTATGAAGATGATACCCATGCCTTTTCTATTGAGCCAAAGATCTTTGAGCCTCCTACCGGTAGGACACTGGGAGGCACCATTAAAATGCATCTTCCAACATGGGACGACTTGATATACTGAGAATATTTCCTCATCAGGAAAGTCCAAGTCCAGGGACTGGTCTATGGAGATTGGATGGGCAGTTAGGAAGTCTGCCAATGCTTGCCCCTTGATAGCCTTCTGGGGCACGAACCTGATGTCAAACTACTGGAGGATCACCACCCACCACACTAGTCAGCCAGTCAACATGGGGTGGCTCAGAATGTACTTCAGTGGGTCTACCCAAGATACCAAGTCTACCTCGTGGTGCTATAGTTAATTCCATAACTTTTTTAGAGAAAATATTAGTGCAATGCATCTCTTCTCAATGGGGGAGTATCTGGTCTCTATATAGAGGAGCATGCGGCTGAGGTAGTAGAGGTTGTTCTCCATCCCCTCGTTGTTCTTTTGGGCAATAAGGGCACCGATAGATCGATCCAGGGAAGTGACATATATGGTTAGGGGATTTCCAGAGACAGGTGGAATCAAGACCAGAGGATGGAGCAGATACTGCTTGATTTACTCAAAGGCAGCCTGGCACTCTTCATCTCATTCATAGGCAGAGCCTTTCTTCATGATCCGGGAAAAGGGCTTACACTTTCCAGCCGGATTCGTATTGAATTGTTGTATATATGCTATGTGGCCTTTAAATCCTCAAAGCTCCCAAATATTTCTCAGCAGAGGCATCTGGATGATGGTCTTGATCTTTTCCGGGTCAATCTCGATGCCTCGGTATCTAACAATGAAGCTGAGAAACTTTCCTGAGGTGACCCAGAAGGCACACTTCAACGGGTTCATCTTCAGGTGGCGGGAATGGAGGAAGTCAAACACTTTCTTACAGTCCTTGAGATGGTCCTAGAGCTGAGGATATTTGACCACCAAATCATCCACATAGCATTCCACCACTGTCCAGAGGATCAGTTTGAATATGTGATGCATGGACCTCTGATAGGTGGAACCTATATTTTTCAGGCCGAAGGGTATAACTAGGTAATAGAAAGTACCTTGGGGCGCTATGAAAGCGGTAGATTCCTCATCCTCAGGGTCCATCCAGATCTGATTTTATCCAGAATACCCATCCATGAAGGGGAGGGGGGGCTTGGAACCTAGTCGTAGCATCAATCAAAAATTCTGTCACTGGAAGGGGAAAATCATCCTTCGAACAGTGGTGGTTGAGATCACGGAAGTTGATACAGCCTGTGATTTTTCTGTTCTTCTTCCTGACTGGAACAATGTTGGCTAGCAATTTGGGGTACTGGACCTCCTTGATGAAGTTGGCTCTGAAGAGCTTGTCAAATTCGGCCTCAACCATGGCACCGTGAGAACGATGCATCTTTCTAGGATGCTACTTGAACCCCTGATGGTTTGTTGGGAGACCGAGGTGGTGGATGACAACCTGAGGATCTAGTCCTAGAATCTCATCATAAATCCAGGTGAACACATCACGGTGCTGTTTAAGGAAGTCCACATACTGTTGCTGCTCCTCGAGGGAATAACGGCACTGATCAATGTGGGTCTCGATCTACCTCGCTACCAAGGTTCACTTGTACCAGTTAATCGACCGTGGAAGAGACGCCTTCTTCAAAGGTAGGAGTGGAATCCTCCAAATACTCTTCTTCTCTTGTGGAGGAGGTATTTATAGTGGGTGAAGCTTCCACTTGGTTAGAGGAACCTGACGGGAGGCTGATACCAGCCTGGACAACAATGGACAGTGCATCAGGAGATTCACGCACCACTGAGACCATGGCGATGAAAGAAGCCGATCCAATCCCATCTGGCCTTCGGCCCAAGGGGACAAATTTTATGATATCAAAGAAATATTGGCATGTCAGTTTGAGCCAGTAAATTCAAGCTTAGAGGAATAGACACGTTTGACCTACTGTCATCTCCATGAGGCGGACATCCCAGTACCACATGGGGGTAAGAGGTTCTGGGATCACCTGAGCCTAGTTTGTGTAAGAGTACAAGGTGATTTTCCACCGTCACTTGGACTTGGGAATATGCCTTCCTCTTATAACATAGATAAGAAATCATTGCCCCATGTCGGGGTTCATGGCCTCCAGCCGATGGATCAGGAAGATGTAGGCGTCATCCAGACCTGCCCAGAGGTCACTTGTGACTGGGGTGGGCTCAACCTCACTTGCCAAAATTTGTTTATCCTTTCTCTTGTAATAGTCAGTGTCCAGATAACGGTCTTCACAAGAGGAAAAAGGAGACTCATCTCCTTGGAGCATGCCTACTCGACCATTGAGGGAGTATTTGAGGCATCAGTAATACGATGATGGGACCGCCGCATGCAGGTAGAGCCATGGCCTTCCCATCAATGCGTTGTATGCGTTGTCCTGGGAAACAACCATAAATTCGGTACTGGAAACTGGGCCACCGAACTGGGTATTCAAATATATCTTGCTGACCAGGGTCTTCTCGGTCCTATCATATCCCTGGATCCTTAAATTTGAGGGAGTCAGGTCATCCTCAGATAACCCCATCTTCCACAGCGTCCGCGTCAGGATCAGGTTGATCCCAGATCCCTTATCAACAAGATAGCGGCGAACCTCAATGCTATTGAATTGGCCGGTGATTTACAGTTGGTGGATGTTCTCCTATATGGGAGGGTCTTCATCTTCACCAGAGAATGAGATAACTTCCTGGCATTTGGCGTTCTCAATTTCCTTATTGTGAAAGGATTCTGTAGTTGCTAACTTTGTCTCAAACTGGAGGGGGCTCTTTAGAGCCTTAGTGAGCGCCTCATGCATGTCTACCAATAGAATAAGAGCCTCAAGGATGGATAGCCTCACTAGTATTCCATCGAGATTCTTGATAACATCATAATTCCATGACAGACGCAAACTTCTGCTTACAGAAGGCCATTCTGCGATTGGAGGCATAGCGAGCCCTGTCGGCTGGACCAGTGGTTGGGCCTGCTGTCTGGACTCAGTGGCTTGCATGGCCTGGATGAAAGTGCCAGATGACATTCCATGATGACACATATAGCCACGGCTCCACCGATGTTGACGTCGTCTGGGGACGTTGGGGAGGTTCGCCCGGAATTCCCCCTCACCAGGAGTCATATAGGGGTTTACCGACTCAACGGTATTAATCAAAGTGTACCCTTGACTGTCACTTGATTAATCATACACCACTGGGTGGATTCTGGGAGGGATCCCCATCTCAGGGGTCATGACGTTACCGAGAGTGTGCGATGACGATGGAATTGGCGGGGCGCGTTGCTTCTTCTTGCGTCGCTGATGCTAGCTCTTCTGGGAAGAGGCCGATAGAGATGACGATGAAAAAGTGGTGGTAGCCACTTTTAAAGGCTTCAGATGGTTCAAGTATGCACGGATAATTCCATGGGCGTGAGTGACTGATTTACGTGCCATCTAGTCATCGTACTTCTGGGATCCGTGGATGGAAACCTACTTCCACTCACCTCCGTTGTCACTACCGCTTTCTAACCTCACAAAGACACCCGCCACTTCTGCTGGGGCCGGGACCAACCTAACTATGTTTTTATCAACCTGGTCTTGGAGCCAGTCCTTAAACACATAGGACTTCTTGAGGGTGTGCCCCAGAATATGATGATAGGGGAAGTAGTTGGGGCGATTGGTGATATTCGCCTCTGTCGGCCTTTTACACTCTGGAAAGCGTACAATCCCCTACTCTAGGGCACTACGGAAGTAACCAGGGACCTGATTCTCGCTGAACGAGTAAGTCTGGTGTCTTATTTCCACATAGGGAGCCCATGGAGCCTATCCTTGATGAGGACCCAGAGGGGCTTACCAAGGAGGTGGACCCTGATTGTCCCACCTGAGCGGTGGCAACGCATTACACGGAGGCGCCTGCCGATTCTGAGTATGCTGCGGAGCCGGAGGCTATGCCTGAGGCAGAGGGACTCTGTGAGGCTACAGGGCCAGTGCTACTGGTAGTAATTCTAGCTACCTGGGGGCCTCTATCTGGGCCACCACCGCAAGCTCGCCTCTCGCAGCTCTCCTTTCTGGGATTATAGGGGGCAACAGACGTGCCTGCCTGGCCAGTTGCAGGGATTCTTCGAGGCGCTGGGCCTTATCCGATAAGTCTCGAAAGCCTTCGGGACAATTATACGTAATTAGGGAGGGAACCAGTTCCGTCTTGACATTTACCATGCACATCATCAGTAATTGATCCTGAGTCAGTGGCGTGTCAATGGAGTATGTGAGCCCCTTCCACTGGGTGACGAAGTCTGAGACTCGCTAATCAAGACATTGTTTGTACATGAAGAGGCCTGCGATGCTGGTCTTTCGGATCGTAGAGCTGAAATAGTAGAGGAACTGCTTGAGAAGGTCACCCCACCTAGTCACGGATCCGATGGGGAGCTGGCTGTACCATAAGAATGATGACCCCTCCAGTGTCTGAATGAAATAGCATAGCTTGTTGGCCCCCTACTGCGCTGGGGTCCCTAACATAGGCCCACAATTTTTGTTAAAGTGGGCCAGATATTGTGGCATGTCCCCCATCCCGTTAAAGGGGGAGAATGTGGGATTCCCAAAACTCGGAGGCGCTGACATATCATCCACCCAAGCCGAGTATGGCTTTCAATCTGGAGGTATTTCCACCTGTCACGTTTCCAATGCCTTGAGTCAGGAAATGAGTGCCGCCATAGGATCATCCAAGTGGGGGTCCCTGTCTTGACGGGGATCCCCACCACGAGTATGTTTCCAGGCTCTTCGACATGGTACATAAGTTCAAAGGCTCGTTGAGAGACCGATGGAGCGGCCTGCGGGGCAGCTGGGGGAACCCGGGCCAGATTCTTCAGATTTCCACGTTGTTCAGGAGGGTTTGGTGAGACATACCATGCCCTCTTTTCATGAGTTCCGGCTTCAACCCTATCAGCTGGGGTAGTATGATATGGTTTTCCCAGAGGAATCTCACCGGGGGGAAGTTATTCCTGCCCCTGTTGCCCTGACCTAGGATCACCATAGTGAGGTCGTCACTCTACCACACATTTAGCCTGGAGTTCGTCAACCAACCTCTTTTTCTCAGCAAGTTTCTGGTGCAACGCAAATTTCTCGGGGTCCTCCTCTGTCTTCTGCATTGAGGTGGATGGTTCAAATTGCTCGACAGCTTTGAAATTTTCTTTTCCCTTACTAGAATTCTGACTGAGTACCAACGAATCGGTGGGCGCAGGGAGAACCAGGGTTTCCTCTACTGACGAGTAATCCTCCCTAATGGGTCCAAAATTGGTGGCACGCCCTCTGGGGGTAAGTCTCCATCAAGAAACTCCAGATCGTCCTCCTTGTCCACAACATCGTCCATGTGAACCATAACCCTTCCCAAGGGCATGTCCTCGATATCGCATAGCAAGTGAGGCTGCCGTCAGATAGGGCTGAAGAGGAGGGCATCATACTACCCCCAGCCACAGACTAGCACCTGGGGGTAGCCTTCTCGGATAATTATGTGGTGCACCTTAATACTCTGAACGCACTACAACTGGAGGGCCTCATGACGGCCTGGTGACTCGGGGCACTGGGCCACCGGGAGTGCGGCCAGATCAACTAGACGACACTACTCACTAATATCTTCAAAATGCACTTGGCTCCTTGGATATACCACATGATGATGATGGAGACTATGATGCGTCACCCAGAGGCTGTAACAGAGACACTCAACTTCCTCTGGGGTGAGGGACTTAGGTATGAAGAAATATTGTGCTGCTGCAGGCCAGAACTTCTCAGGGATGTGGTCCGCAGCAAGAATGCTCCAGAAGCTCCTTGACTAAAATTCAAGGTCTGGCCCTTGAATTACCCATTCGCCAACTGGGGTTGGTTGGGGAACTGGCAACGGTACTGAGGCAGACCACATGGCCGACAGGTTAGCTGGTGGGGAATATGGTGAGTGAGCTAATTGGACACCGATTCTTGGGTTATCCTACGAAGAGTGGAGTGACCTGGCCGCTACGTCACGGTAAGAGGGGGTGACGGACATTATTCCTGGCTCAGCGGCTAGGGCTGCTGGTGGTGGGTGACACTAATGCATTCCTACCATTGATCCCCAGAATAACTCTTCGTGATCTCTTGTGGAGGTAGAATGAACTTCCGGCGATGATGGCGATTACTGCATGACCGTAACCTATGAGGTCGCCATATTTTCATCTTCTAGGATAAATATGCAGAGGGAAGTGAGAATCCTATGTACCTCGCACTCTGGGAGCACCAGTCTGATGCACCTCATCCCTTCCCCGACCCTTGACTCAGATGATCGAGGGCAGGGTTCCTGAGATGAGTCACACTCCACTTCAGACTATGAGAAGCGGACCCGTTTGATCTCTGTTCGGACCTTCCCAGGAATATTCTTGTGGCGGCGACGACCCGCCCTCCTGTCCCTGGCTGGTTCCTTGGGATAGGGAAGATTTTTGATATGTGTTCCTTCAGCCACCCTGATGACATGGTAGAGAGGGTTTCCACTTAAGACAGCCGAGGTGCGAGGAACACAGGGACAGATGTCGAAGGGGACATGGGGAGGACCTCCATGAACAACACTAGAGCATGAAAAACCTCCACTAACACCAACGGGAGCATGGGGAGTACCTCCATGCTCGGTGCGGGTGGAACGAGGCTGGCCTTCACCCCTATGTATGTCAGGGCGAGGAGGACCTTATCTAGCTATGGAGAGAATGTAGGAAGGATCACCACATTGGAGAGGTACCAGACAGGTAATGTCTCCACATCGATGGTCGAGGAAGGAAGAAGTGATCCATACTCGGCATGATGGGCATGAGAGAGGCTTCCGTACCGAATGTCACCGCCATGGGGCAGAACATCATTTGGATCGGGGGTAGCATGGGCTAGACCTCCATGTCGAGCCTCAAAGCAAGGAGGATCCACGCTCTCTGTGATAATGGTATGTATGAGGAGGGCCTCCATACGGGGTGACCTTGCTACGGGTTGGTTCATGGCGACCCCCCGTTCATGCCTGCGACCCGGAGAGTCAACCCAGCCTACCTGTGGGGCTGTTGGGGCCTCGATCCCTATCGGGCACATATGCGTCCCTGCTCAGTGTATGAAGGGACTTGATGATATGTTTCATAGATGGATTCGGCCACAGTAACCATCGACGTTGATACCCCTTGGCAGGCATCCTCTGCTTGCGCCCGACGCTGGCGTCGGGTCAAACGAGCCGGTGCTGGTGGCGCAGGTGCATAGCTTTCCTGCTCCTCCGACAATGTTGGATAATGACATTGACGCAGCCAGGTGGGGGGCCTTGCTGGGAGCCCCTAAACTGAGCCTCTAACCGGGCTAAGCCAGACGTCACCAACCTCATCAGCATAAGGCAGAGAGTCGTCAAAGAGCTCTAGGGACAAGATCCCAAAATTATTGAATGTTGGGGGTGGGGAGCAGCATCACCCTATGCAGCCCTCGAGGGCAGTGTTGACGGTGGGGCCTGGATGCCTCTAGGTCCAGGTGGGCCATATCTCAGGTTGGGATTATTCCCTCCTCCTCGTAACGACGTACGAGGTCATTAATCACCCTTAGTTGGAAGACTTCTGATGGGGAGATGGGGCGTGGGCACCCCATGGTCATTGATGCAGATGCCGTTGCGACAGAAGTGGAACCACACGAAGAGGATGTGCGGGCATTTCCCCTACCCCTGCATAGGCGAGCAGGTGGTGATCGCATTCCCATGGCTGCAACCTAATTTATGGAAGTAGGGAGATTAACTCATCAACACTGCTAGGAAAAGAAATCGACAACCAGTTCCCCAGTGCCATTCCGTCTTCCCTGGCCGGTAAGAGGGATCCACGCTGACAACGTCGCAGAATGGGATGCCCAACATTCTACTACCCCAACTTCTGGTGTGTTTCACGCCAGGCCCATTATTTTCTTGGTGGGACCCAGTGCCAGATAGTTGGATCCGGTGACATGTCAATCCATGGATTCCCCGAGAGTTACTAATCTCCATTTTGAGGATAATACCTTCATTTCGGGTTCACAATTTCTTTTTATGATGCTTTCACCTGGGTGCATGCGTCTGTCTTCTTGAGTGTGACATGCGCAAATTTTGTTACCCCAAAATCCCGCTTTCCAAAGGTGGGCGACATTCGCTCCTTGTTTAGGGACGTTTTCTCCTTGATCGAAACAGGATTATGCGATGTTGGTTCTTCCTTCTATGGATTCCTCCTCAGAACTCGTCACCTAGTCTGGGTCTCCCTCATAGATTTAATACATTGTTCATGAAGCTCTTCTCGATGCCAAATTTTCATAGACACCAGTTAATTACACTGCTTCTATTAGGACATTACAAGGGGTTTAGTCAGGGCGGCAACCTTCGGTTAGGGGAGTAGACATGGTGGGGCATCACTGACATGTCTGGATACTGGGGATTGGTGTGTCTCTCTTCTGTCCCTTATTATAGGGCTTCTCGAGGGCGCAGTATCCCGAGGCATCCTACATCGAATGTGGGGAATTTTATACCATTGGAATGTATCTGGGGTTTTCCTCAGCTTCTGGTGTTTAACACGGTGTATGCCGCAAGATTAACATCCAGCGGAGGCGGATCAGATTGATTGGAACACTAGGTAGATTGGATCAGATTGAGGAACCCCATGGAGGGAACACCGATGTTGGGGCCAGTACCTGGGTGTCTTCTCGAATGTTGTGGAGGGGAATGTCATGGTGTGATCTCACCAGGATGTGGAGGCTTGGGTAAGGATCAAGATAAATGATGGTTTTGGGCCTGAGCCTCGAAGAGACTTCCTAAGTACCATGCCTTGACATGGATCAATGTCCTCATAGTTCGGGTGTACAGTTTAATGTCATGCGGGATGGGGGTATGTGTCGGAGAACCGACATGGAGATGGACTGGGGGTCCGATGGATGATGGGCTTGATCCTCGTGGAGGCTTCATATGTACCGTGCCTTGACATGGATCAAAGTCCTCGTAGTTTGGGATGGATGTGTGGGGCTTACACTCTAGGCTGCCCAAGGTGGGGGTGAACTGACGTGAATGAGGTCGGAACAACCGGGTGGTGGGCTTTAACCTCGTGAGGCTTCCTACGTACCATGCCTTGACATGGATCAAAGAACACGTAGTTCGGAATGGATGCTGGTGAACCGACATGAAGAAGGACCTTTGTATGATGGGAGTTGGGCTTGAACCTCTAGGAGGCTTCCTACGTACCATGCCTTGACATGGATCAAAATCCACGTATATTGGGTGGGTTACAACAGCTTACCGCTTGATCGGAATGCATTTTAACATCTTGCGGGATGGGGGTGTGTCAATGAACTAACATGAAAAAGGACCTTGGTCCAGGTGGATGGTGGGATTGAACATCGTGAGGCTACGTACGTACCATGCCTTGACATGGATCATAGACGAAATAGTTCAGAAGGATAGTTTAGTGTCCTGCGGGATGGGGGCATGTTAGAGAACCGACGTGAATATGGACCTTGGTCTAGGTGGATGGTTGTCTTGAACCTCGTGAGGCTTCCTACGTACCATACCATGACATGGATCAAAGACCACGTAGTTTTGAAGGATAGTTTTGCGTAATGTGGGACATAGGTATTGTCATGGTCGATGCTTACTCCAAACCCACGTGAGTCATGCTCAATGTGAGAAACAAGAGGCGGCAGAGACCTAAAGATCACATCGTGAAGGGGTGTGTTCGTGGGAATCAAAGAGGGGGACTTACGCGTTGAGCGGCCCGTGGTGCCTAGACTTACTCTAGGATGGAGACCTGTGGGTGAAAAAGCGCAGCGGGAGAGGGACTTGAGACCGAAGAAAGGAGGATCCTCATTTCTTATCACACCCTCCGCCAGCCTTTGCACCAAGTAAGTGAGGAGGGGCATGGGTGCCACATCATGGAAGGAAATATAGGGGCTTACACCAAGGTGGTTTCTCTTCCCCACGGACACACATCACTCCAAGAAGCATGATAACATCCCCTGTGGAGACCATGGGGCGTGGAGATTGCCCAAGGCGGGGGACCTTGTGTGCGGGGCACGGGGCGAGGTCACAGTTTAACGTCATGTGTTGAGGACGAGGGTGCTTAGCAGTTTAACATCCTGCTTCTCGGACGAGGTGGGTTTACTCCACACCCCTAGGACTTACATGACCGGTATCCTCTACTCCTTGTGGGAGGGAAGGTATCTGCAATGTCGTGGTGAAGGGGGTCATAGAGAGAACCATCGAAGGGTCCACGTTAGCATGAATATTCAAAGAAGCAATAGCCATTAGCGTGCCTATGCGAAGATGCATTAGGCGCAGCAACGCTACGGTCTGTATCATCCATGGGACTTTGAGTCGCATCGCGCAAACTTGGAGGGTCACACGAGAAAATGAATTTCCAAGCGGAGGGGTCTATTGGTAGGGGCCTTATGGAGCTCGGTTGCTCTGCGTAGTGGAGGGCACTTGAGAAGGGGTGTTCTTCGTAAAGTGTGTGCCTTATCCTTAGCACGGGGCAGAGGTGAAAATGGGAGGTGTTTCGCTAAGTGGAAAGGAATTCACGGAGCACAGCCTCGCAGAGCAAATGGGCCTCACGATGCAGGATGTCGGGAAGCAATGTGCTTCATGAAGTACAGTGATCTTGCATTAGCAAATGGATCAGGTGTACATGAAGTGTGTTTCATGAATCATAAATACTCGACGATAACCCGGGTCCCCTTGGGTATCCCCTTCCTTCACGAAATCCCTTAGGCTTTGATAATGGAATATCTCTCAGAAGAGGGTATCAGAACGAGATAATGGGGAGGTAGTTCGTGAAGTAGAAGTACCTCGCACAACTCATGATTCACCGAACATAAGAGTGATTCGCGATTCAGGAGATGAGAAGTTGAACGGTCTGATTGTCCATCCAGAGTGCTCAGTGGGAGATTGGTATTTATAGGCGAGAGGCACCACAGAGCAGATCTCACGTGGTTAAAAGAGGGGCTTGGTGGCATTGAGGTGGGATCGCGAACTTCAAATGCATTCGCGGATCATACCATCTCCTTTGCTTCACGGCGGGCTCACGAATGTCAAATGCATCCGTGGAGCCTACCGCCTTATTTTCTTCACGGAGGGCTCGCGAAAATCAAATGTGTTTGTGGAGCCTACTGCCTCCTTTGCTTCACAGCGGGCTCACTAATGTCAAATGCGTTCGTGGAGCCTACCAACTTCTTTGCTTCACGGCGGACGTGGTGATGGGGACTCCACGTAGGGGCTTCACAAGGAAGTTCATGGGGGTTGTCTTGGGGCCTTTTCTTCGTTCCAAATTTTGGTTCCAACAATGGTATTCTTCTATGTGGCTACCTATGTGGTACATACCTTCGTGGTATTCCTTCCTTTGTGGAATAGTTGAGCTTGCATCTTTTGGGATGGACCCTCTGTTTCCTCATGATTGAGATGGGTATACTTTATAACTTAGGTATATGTATGGGCATATAACTAAGTAGGGTTGTTTGTCTATTTCAGGCTTTGTGGTTTATCATTTTTGAATTTTTAGAGACCTTGAGGGT
This sequence comes from Viscum album, assembly GCA_963277665.1. Lineage (NCBI taxonomy): Eukaryota > Viridiplantae > Streptophyta > Magnoliopsida > Santalales > Viscaceae > Viscum > Viscum album. Next base: position 166,581,954 of record OY728123.1, read on the forward strand.
CTCAGGGTCCCTACTGAGTATCTTTATACTCAAGCCTACAGGGGATATGCTCGCACCTTATTGTGTTTTGTGCAGATGACGAACAATGCTGATTGAGGCTGATGGTACGAGGACTGGACTATGCCTGGAGGTGGACCATGTAGCATGTCGGTACACAGAGGAGATAGGCGGGCAAGTAGTGCTAAGGAGGTGATTTGTAGCTACTGTTAAGGTCAGAACCTCATATGATGACCTGGTAGCTGTCTTTCTCTTTCTTAAGTTGTATTGTATTTCAGTTGTACTTGTACCATTTACTGTTGGGCTTGTATTCCGCCCCCTCATACTTTCAGTACTCTTTTTTCTATATAGTTTACTTGTGTTTTTTTCTGTGTGCTTGGTTGAGTGTGTTTATAGGAAATAAAGGCAATGCCATCCTGGTTTTAGGGGGTACGCCTTTCAGTGCTAGTCCCCAGCCCATGGCCAATGGAAGGCGGGCTTGGGGTAGTCACAGCACGGGCCCCGGGGGAAGGGTCATGACAAATTGGTATTAGAGGATTCGGTTCTACCGTAGAACATAGGACTCTGAAATTTTTAATGGAAACAATGTTAAGTGTTGTGAGTGTGGTTATCTGTTTAGAGAATATAGTGTAGGTGCGGCGACCATCGTGTCCAAACCCCAAGACCATAACTTCTGATTTTTGACTTAGTGCATGAAAACAATGACTGTTTGTGTGTTTTGAAAAGTTTTTTTTGTGTTTTCTTGAGTCATATCACTAGGTATAACATAATGACCATAGAACACCTATTCCTTATCAGGATGTCGCTGTGTAGATAGCCAGCTAGGATTCCTGAAAGGGTACATGATGGAAGAACACTGAGTGACAAGGCTCTGGTGTAGGGCCCTCTTACTATGTTGACACGTTTGGGTGGTGTACCAGTAGCACCACCACCCATTGGGAAGAAGTTACCAGCAGCCGCACTGTCGGACGTTTCATGCTGACTGAGCACGTTGCATGAGTTCCAGCGGTAGAGGCCTATGAGGTTTCAAGGCGAGATAGATTCCCACACTGCTAAGGGTTGGTTGGAGGCAGTTTATTGAGTTTTCTACCTAGTTGATACACCAGTAGAGAAGATGGTGATCTTAGCTACTAGTATTTTTCAGTTAGTGATCATGAGGATGGTCTACATAGTGATGAGGCTTCGATACATGGACCATTACCCGATATAGTAAATTCGTGTAGTGTGTCAGTAATATCACTACCCATTAGTCAGCAATTACAACTGGTGGTACTGGTAGAGGATACATATAGGCTTAGTTCCTTTAGAGCGATTCATCATCAAATACCACTCAGGTTCCAAGGCGAGCCCGACTCATTGGTGGCTGAGGACTGGCTTGAGGTTGTGGCTGAGAGTTCTTTAGAGATTCTACAGCTTCGGCAGGATGACATGTCAGTAGCTGAGTATTCATTGATACATACGGATAATTCCTATTACACGATGAATACGATATGATCAGTGCTTTGGGGCTCAAACATCCGAATGAGGTGTGTTTAAAGTCATCCGAGCCAACACTTTTCCTCTATGCATTCCTACTTATGTTGGGGTGCTAGAGAGTGCCTTTCTGGTTGAATGTTCTTTCCCTGAGTGGATACAGCTAGTGAATGTTTGTACTGGGAAAACAGGAAACTAGCGCCAGTCTCATAGACTTGGGCATGTAAAATTGTTTTGGGAAGAAGAAGTGTTAGGGAAAGATGAATCTGTAGGGCTTCATACATAGAAGCAGAACTAGGAAAGTATCATGAAGTGTTTTACATTTCGACATGTTAGAAGCACCCCCTATTGTGGTCTATGCTAGGCTCAAGTAGCTGGAGGACTGGGGAAGAGTGTAGCTACATGCGGTCAAGGAGTGCAACCCAAGAGCTCTTGGAATGATTCGAGGTATGGTATGTGTATACTACTAGCTGCCATATCGATATACATAGGTACCAATCATTCCTCCTTTCCAAGAATCTTTTCCAAGACCTATAGTTTCTAGTTAAACCATTGAATTTACCCTCACATCTGGAGATATGTTTGGGAGGAGACTCGATAATCACACAAATGACGATGGTGTGATCTGACCCTTGAGGTGAGAGTTATGGTTGGAACCTCTTGGTGGCCTCGTCGAGGACTTACGATATTAGTTTGGGTATGACTGGACATCCAAAATTCCTACTTATATTGACTGTATTAAGAAAAATGGTTTTTTTATCTACAACATTGGAACAGGGTTCTCCTTGGTCGGTGGAAAAGGAATCCTAGGCAGCACAGGATAAACTCGTGCATAGGAGGGTGCGGCTGATCACTTGTGATTTGGCCAGACTTACCCACATGGCAGCAAGAGTATTGAGTTTTCAATTCCAAATAGGTGTGGCAGAGCATGGGGACATCTTTTCAAAAGATGTTTCCTGGAATACCACCCTGAAGGGAGAGGGACGTCTGCTTTGGCTAGGTAGTACATGAGATTTTTACCCAACTTCTCCAGGGTAGAGACACCTTTTTCATCTTTGACAAAAAGGGGGAGCCTTTCCTACGGATAGAATAGTGTCAAAAAAGATTTTAGGAGATGAGAAAAAGACTCACAAGTAGAACTACGCTGCCCATGACTTGGAGTTAGCAGTAGTGGTATTTGCGCAAAAGATGTGGCATCACTATTTAATGGGAGAACGTTTTATAGTCTAATATGATCACAAGAGTCTTAGGTATATCTTCTCTCGGAAGGACCTGAACCTGAGACAATGGTGTTGGACTAAGTTCCTCCAGGACTCTGACTTCGAGATAGTCTACACTCCTGGGAAGGGGAACATAGTAGCAGATGCACTCAGCATGAGGTCTGGTCTGCAGTTGCTGAGTGAAGCGGCAGAGCCACTAGCTGCGTCGCAAATATCCTTCATGAATCGAGATGGAGAAGCATTCCTCTAGTCTATGATAGTAACACCCCAACTGCTTCAGTGAGTCTGGGAGCTGCAGCTTGGGGACACCGACTGCGAGGCTCGATGTGCTCAGATATCCATCGGGAAGTAACCTGATGGATTTTCGGAAGGTGGGGAGCACGTCATCCTCTTCAGAGGATGTACCATGGTACTGGTAGAGCTACTAGAGGAGGTGTTGAGGGAGTTCTATACATCCCCTCTAGCGGTACATCCATGAGTTATGAAGATGTACCGGGATCTCCGACGACTACACTGGTGGCTGGGAATGAAGAAAGGAGTGGAAGATTTTTGTATCACAAAGCCTCACTTGTTAGCAAGTGAAAACTGCTCAGAGCCGGCAGAAGTCTTATGCCGACAGGTGGAGGGAGATATTTTCTATCTATGTGGATCCCCTCAATGAATTTTTTATAGATTTGGTCAGGGCGGAAAGTAATCTCTGAGGTTTATCAGACCTCTCTAGATTCTCAACAGAGTGGATGAGGTAGCATACCATCTATCTCTTTCTCCATAGATGCACCGGGTGTATAATGTTTTCCATGTGTCACAGGTGAGGAGATACGTGCATGATCCATCACACATTATCAACCATGGCGAGTTAGACTAAGATGATGGGGAGACGTACGAAGGTTCTAGTAAATATTGAGGATCGTGAAGAGTGGGTCCTTTGTGGGTGGTCGATACCTCTGGTGCGCGTCCGCTGACAGCATGAGAACCTCCAAGAGTGCACATGAGAGCAGGAGGTTCAGATTCATGCTAAGTACCCCCATTTGTTTTCTTTAGTCTATGTTGTGTCTTTTGGGAATGTAAAGCCTTAAGGTGGGGAGAATGTAGTGTCCTAGAAATTTTGTATAATTTTTTTTATATATGGAATTATTTTGAGACCGCGAAATCTGACGACACGTGATTCTGAGGCCTAGAGTGCCCGGAATGTACCGTCAAAGTTTTTTTAAACATTAAATAATGCACGTAATCCATTTTTCCGGAAAAATTGGATTATCTCTTAAACAGTTACTTGGATCAGAAATTTTAGTGCACCATTGCATAACTGTAAATAAATTATTTTATTTGTCAAATTCTTATAACTCGCAAATAGAAGATCTTATTGAAAATTCGAGACCACCACTAAAATCATGAGGGAATTATTTATTTAAGAGATAATAACTTTGGCTGGAACAGGCCACCAGTGAAAGTTTTTGGCTGTAAATAAAATAATTAGGAGAAAATTATTTTATTTTAAAATTCCTATCATTTAAATAGTTACTTGGTTTGGAAATATGAGAGTACCGTTGGGTTTTTTTTTGGGGTCTGTTTCACTTGGGCAGATCCTAACCTCGACTGATGCGGGTCAAGGGTGACTGTTTGTAATTTTATGAACTTTTTTTTTGGGTATGTTTAGTAAACACGCAAGTGGCATATTGTTACATTTGAACCGGCACTTAGAATTGAAATCTAAGGACACCTTTGAACTGTAGTGCTGGTATTCGCTAAAGGAGACATTCACCTTGACCGTAGTTGGTTAACAGTGAAAGTTATTTTTCATGTTTTTCATGGAAATAAAAATAAAATAAAGAACAACTTTTTATTTTGTTTTTTTAACCTCCAAATTGAATTCATAGTGGTGGGGACCACCCGAACCCCGCTTTAATATGGGGAAGTCCTTTGGGAAACCTCCCATTTAATTGCGCCAACTTAAATTAAATGGCTTGACTTTCAAATACTAAGTAACAAAAATGTTGGAATTTAGGAAGGTTACTATTAAATGAACCTTCATAAATACCATGATAGTTACATACCCTCCCCCTCTCTTATTTATATGGAGCATGGGGGGGGGGATTATTTTGACGGTTTCACCAAGCGATGAAGCTATGGTAAAGTTCCATGATGCCCGACTCAAAGAATACGAAGATAACCTAGCAGGAGGTGACAAACGACATCAAATCACCAATGTGTGACGTGTGAGTGGCGTCTTTGGGATCTGGTCACGGGAAGTAAGAACACGGTCAACCGGGAAGTGCGGACGATTCTCCAACGTTCAAGTTTGGGGGTTATTTTGTTTGTGCATTTTTGATTTTCCATTTCCCCATTCTTGAATTTATACGAAAAATGTGGGTCAACCGACAAACAGGTTGACCCACAATTATTTCATCTTGGTGGGAGGATGTTGCGAGGTATCTTGTAGGGTTTGTTATTTATTTATACCGCCCTTCCCCATTCTTTTTGACCCCCTTGATTCAAGAACAATATTGCAGCTTGCTACGATTATAACGTGGAGAGTGTCGGCCAAACGAACATGGCCCGACCCCTCCACAAATCATTGTGGTGTATGGTACTTTTTTCTCAATGGAGGAGGACGGAGACCAGTACTAGAGATTGGCATTGGTGGGACTCAGGAGTGGCTGTCAGCCCCACAGACAGCCGCGAAGATGGCGGCGGCGCAACTGCGCCACCGGAGAAGAGTCGCGGCCCATCGACCGCAGCAGAGCAAGGGCAGTGGATGGTGGTGGCTGACCGTGCGAATGGGAGGCGACATGCGACCATGCTGCCTGGTGAAGAAGAACTGTGGCCTTGTGCCACGGTGGCGAGGCGAGGTGCAGCCATCTTGATGCCATCCATCGGAGATAGCACGACACGCGACTGTGCCTCGTGGAGGAGGCTGGAAAACCAGTGAGCCATTAGGACTAGTGGTCCGCCTCACCATGGGCCGGGTTGACCATAACTGGGTCCGGTTAGCCCAGGCCGTGTCGGACCGGACCCATACCAACTTAGACCAATTTTCTCTCTTTCGGCCATATCTTGTTCTTAGGGCGTCCGCTTGACAAACCGTCTATGGAACCAAAATATGTGGATCGAGACAGTCCATTTGGTATACCCCAAATGAGTTTTAAAATATTTTTGGGTACGATAGGGTTGGATCGAACACAAATCCAACTGGGCCCTCAGGACTAAAGCACCAATAACTTACAGACCGGACGTATGATTGATGCACCGTCTGTTGAGTTGAGAACTCTTTGACATGAAGGTCCTTTGGAATACTTCTTCATGGGACTTTGTGGTAGTTATAGTATCGACTTGTGGTTTTAGGAGTGGATCCTCTCAGAATCAAGCGATCTAATTGCGGGAACCCTATAGCTAGCTATAACATGAAAAATGGATCCTTTGTGGGTCTCTGTTCGAGAGTCTCACTTGAATCTGCTCTAGGAATCCACATGGGACTACTCTAGGATCCTATGTGGGTCTACTGTATTAGGATCCTGTGTGGGTCTGATGATGTACTAGGATCCTGTGGGGTTCTTCTGTACTAGTATCCAGTGTGGGTCTGAAGATGTACAAGGATCCTATGTGGGTCTGTTGTACTATGATCCTATGTGGGTCTGATGTACTAGGATCCTATGTGGGTGTGATGATGTACTGGGATCCTATGTGGGTATTCTACACTAGGATCCTGTGTGTGTTTGATGATTTAGGATCCAGTGTGGGTCTACCCCTAAACAGAGTAAGGTGATTCAGTAGTTACATCTAATCATCTCCACTACCTAATATATACCTGGTGTGAGCTGAGTCCGTACCTGTGTGGTACTTTCCTTAGTGGTGATACCTTCCTGGTATTCTTCTGTGTGGCGTACCTGTGTTGTACTTACCTTCATGGTATTCCATCCTTTATGGAATATTTGAGCTTTGGGCTTTTGGGTTGGACCCTATGTTTCCTCATGATTGAGATGGGTATACTTGATAACTTAGGTATACGTTTGGGAATATACCTATGTAGAATTGTTAGTTGATTTCATTCTTTGTGGTTATCCTTTGTATATTTTGTGAGACCTTGAGGGTCTTGGGGTCCCAACTGAGTATCTTTATACCCACCCCTACATGGTCTATGCTCGCACGTTGTTGTGTTTGGTGCAGACGGCAGACCGTGCAGATCGAGGATGAGGGTAACAGGAATAGACGGTTCCCAAAAGTGGACCATGCAGCGTGTCAGTATGCAGAGGAGATGGGAGAACATGGAGTGCTGAGGAGGTGATTTGTACCTATGCTTCAGGTAGGAACATCGGAGGATGACCCAATAGATTTATTTCTCTTTCTTCAGTTATATTGTATTTCAGTTGTACTTGTACCCTTTACTGTTAGGCATGTATTCCTACCCCTCTTACTTTCAGTACTCTTTTTTCTATTCAGTTTATTTGTGTTTATATATTTTTGGGTACATGGTTGAGTGTGTTTACAGGTTATAAATGCAATGCCTTCCCGGTTTTAGGGGATACACCTTTTTTTCCTAGTCTCCAGCCCCTAGCCTATGGATGGCGGGCTTGGGGTAGTCACGACACGGGCCCCAGGGGACAAGTTGTGACATTACAATACAACCAATTGAGTTTATAAATTCGAGCCCATACGCACACATGAGTATTCATGACCATGAAGGGGTATAACATAGGATCCAATGCCTGAATTTGTATAATACCAGGATTAAGGGAGATAGATCCGAAGCTCAAAGCCCGCCTCTTGGAACTATCATTGGGAAACACAACATGGATTAAGTCTCTTCCAATTTCAGTCTTTTTCAAATCCTCAATGCCACACACAAAGTCAATTTTCTTATTTATCTCATCAAACCACCACATCCCCTCACCATTCGGGGTGAGGAAATGAGTAATGATAGAAAACCTAAAGAGGATGACCCATTCTTCAACAACATTCTGATTTGAAGAAACATACAAAGTCCTACCTTTCCTAATCACCTTACCAGGAGAAGGGGATACAAATTCTTTAAATGATGGATTTGCCATATTTTCCACATCCCAATATGTGAATTTTATTGAAAATATTTGAATATCACCCCAATATTGCGTGATATATAGAACCTCACATGCCGAAATCATGTGATGTCACTGGGTCTTGTGAAGGATTTATGGAATGGGTTCATGGGATGTACTCATGCTGTAGAATTTCATTTCATCAAATGATTTAATGAATAAATTACTCCACCATGATTCATGGATTTGGTTTGATTGAAAATGTATTACCAATTTATTTTGATAAATCTGGATGGATTTCACCTAAGGGAGTCGGGTTTAGTGATCTATTATTTTCAAGATCTTTCATAGATATCCTTTAATGACCAAAAGTCAAAGATGGTCAATTGTGGTGATGAGTTGTTGTAGATCCCTCAAATAATGAGGAGGTAGATATATAAGATTTTTTAATGTTTTTGGAACTATATAATGGAATACTAAATCCTGAACCATTTAGTGGTGTATTTATATCTTTTATTCCTAACAACATGTGTTGTTATACATTCGATCTGGAATCAGGGGATTAGCACCCACACAATTCTATTTACACACCAGGCCACATGGGTCAGAACCTCCCTACTTTGGCTCTCTAGTTCTATCCTAAATGCTTGCATGGATATATCATATGTTCTCTTATGAGACTTAAACTTGGGCCCCTACTCACCTACCACCATGTGAGATGTGTCATCCAATTCCCCCAATTGGAATACATGTTTCTCCAAACTGGATTCATATAGACATTTATCTTTTTTTCATGTCCTATCAAATAACTTATGAAAATTTATGTTTACATGGTTTCATGGTATTATAATGATTTTTACAATATCATAATCCAAAAATGGATGGAACTTCAATTTTTTCTCAATTTTTTGACAATATACTGGCATGAAACAAAAATAATACATATCCTTGATATTGATACCTAGTTCAATCTATCGTCACATTGAAAACATAAAATTTTTATCATGTGTGAATTAAATATGTTATAATTATCAAAGAATGGCCACAACATTCACCAACACAGATTGAGTTACTAAAAATAAATTCATCCTATGATTAACAATTGCCCAATTTTGATTTACAACTTGTAGCATCAAAAATAAAATAAGTACACCACATATAATTCCTTCATCACTCTCTTTTTCAAATATTTTGAAAGATGATGTAATTTCTAAAAACTCAATATAAATATTGTAACAAAAATTAAACATTTATGGAATAAAAATTTGAGGCATAATATCCTACTACAAAATTGGGATAAAATAAAATATGTTTAACATTTCTAACTAATAAATATTATAAACATTATATTTTTTGTCATGATTTCCTAAATTGATTATAATGTTAACTAAATTAAATATTTTAGTTAAATTCACCTTATTGTATTTTTTTATATTTATAATTTTTCCTATTAGTTTCATAAAATCATCATTTTTGAAAAGATATATTTTTCATATTTTATAATTATTATAATTCAATATTTTATTAGAAAGTGGAATATCCGATCCATGTTAAATCATTATTTTTTTACTTTAAAATGTTTTTTTAAATTTAACCATCTCTTAAAATTATCAACTATTTTATAACAATTAGAAATAGAGTAAACCATTATATCCCTTCAAACTAAAACTAAACCATTATATAGAATATATTTTTCAATTCCATAAGAGATTAACATAGGGTTACTTTCATTTTAGAATAACAAAAAATAGTAATATGTAATAAACTAAATTATGAGTGCTTGATAGGAAATATTGATAACTACATCATTAAATATGAAATTAATTATTGGGTAATTATTATAATTAAATTTTATTATAAAACCAAATCTATTGTAACATTAACTAAAAATGAAAAAAATGGTGTTTGGATATGAAAAGTTGGTAAGAAAAATAATTAATATTTGACAAAAAATATTTTGGATAAGGAAAAATATAATTAAATATAAAAATATAATTACTTGTATTAAAATTAATGATCTTATAGGTAATATATTTCCATATGATTAATAATTTAAAATAAAAAATGTGAAGGATAAGTCTATATGATTGGAATTTACCTCCTATTGACAACATTGATAATGGATAATGTTAAATGAAAGACACGAATGTGTGATGATGAGTTTTTCAATATGGTAGAATCATTGGAATAGTGTTCCAATGAATAAATTAAATGTAAATGATTAAAATTATAAAATATTCTTGGATGTTTTAATAATGAACCACATCATTTTGGGTTGAGAAAACCAATGTAAATTTTATTTTTTGTTCACTGTAGTTTTGAGTGGAATAATCATAATTTTCCCCTTGTATAATATGTTAGAATAATTTTATGACTACTTTATTATTACAAGAATATATTATTTATCCTTGGTTAGGAGTTTGGAGGTGTTTCAAGGTTATCTTATTTTCAGGGATTGTTGAATATTTACTTAATCATGTATTGTTTACATTTTCATTGGTGAATGTCGATATTATTTGGATGGAGTCTCATAACAAAATATTACACCAAGTATTATTTCATGTTGGGGGGGGAGTCAAAGAAGTTTTAAAATCAAGTTCGATTCCATGACATAGTTCAGGTAGTTTAAGCGACAACTTTTTTATTTCCCCTTTTTTATTTTCAACCTCTCACCATTTGGTTCCTTCCTATATATAAATTAGAGGAGAATTAGGGGGGTAGATTATCATATATTCAAAATTAAATTGGAGAGATGGAAAGAGAAATTGGATCATGTTTGGGGCCTTTCCCATGGACGTATTGGGATATTTTTATTATTGTGTTTGCGTCTGTGTGATTGGATTCGTCATTTTCACCATTTGGAAGGAAATATTTTTATTTTTTTCTCTATATCCTTATCGATTTCATTATTTTAAGGGTTGTAAATTTATATGTGTCCATGGTTACCCCTTCATTGATGTTATGGGGTGTGTTTTTGTGACATGGGGGTTTTAGATTATGTTCACGGGTTCTCTATTAAATAAACTTTAATCACACGGAATGAATTTAAAGAATACATTCTATGTCTTCTCTTTTTTATGAATAGGATAAAATGTAAAGACTATATGACATGAGAGATTGAGATAAAATGATTAGGAGTGCCTCAGTGTGAGTTTGGGTGCTTATAAAAACAATATTTATCAGTATAACAAGGAATTATAATGCACATGACTAGAATATTTGTAATTAATAAAACCATATTCCATGTCTAGTATATAACCTAACCTTGTGTGAGAAATAAGGCCTGGTAGCCCCATTTGAATAAGTGTTTTTTAGTGTTGGGACACACTATGAAAATGGTATATACACTCTAGGTTTTTTAGTGAAACATGGATAATTAGGATTTATAGGGGTTCATACCATGTTTTATATGATCAAAATATTTACATTTCCTCTGTAGAGATGTCTCACTTTTTCTCGTGATGCTAGTACTGGTTGTCAAGATAGTTCATTATGGTGTTTTTATAGGAATGTATTGATGGTTGGGACCCCATTGTGTTTAGAGGTTGTGAGTGGGATATTTTGGAAATTATTTCATGTTAGTATAGGTTTGGAAGGAGTATTTTCTTGATCTTATTGGTTTAATGATTTATAGGCATGTCAGTTCGAGTGTACCTAGAGTGAGGTGTGGTGTGTGCCCCATGTGAGGGTTGTGATCTTGTTGGAGGACTTGTCTTGTGGAAACCAAGAATTCTAGTATTGGTGTGTTCAAATAGTTCATGGAATGTGGGATCAATTAGTGGCTTATATGAGGTTATCAATCGATTTTTTGATTCGGGGAACAACAAATCATGTTATGAGTGGATGGGGTCAATAAACTAGTTGCCTGATTTTTAGTTTTCATTTAGAATTTTGGTTGGGATTTAATTGTTAGGCATGAAGTATGCATAGGTTACATTGAGTACAGGTTTCTAATAGCACTAGGAAAAATTTTAGTGACCATATACTTTTACACATAACATTACATGATTTTAAGAAAAATTATACATCATAGTGAAAGCCAAGGATTTTCAAGTCTAGTGTTTTGGAAGACTATGTATATAAAATATAAAACATGGGGGAAACACTTATTTATTTAATCTTCATAAAAATAACCTAACTTATTTTGTTCTCTGATATCTTCATCTGGTACCTTGGGGGACACATGAACAAAATGATGATCTAAAAAGCTCACTAAGGTAAAGGACATAAGAATACAACTTAAGCACATGAGTTCGGAGGCATGGCATAATGACAACCAAAGCATGGAACATATGAAATCATATCATATAATCATGGTATCATATAAACATGGAATCATATAAATGTTTTAGAATCATAAAACATGTCTTTAGTATGGAAAAGGATAACCTCCAATCTCGTTTCCCATTTTAGTATGTTTCAAGACTAACTGCCAATCCCGATTCCCTTTTTAGTACAGGTCAAGGATAACCACCAATCCCATTTCACATCACATCTCATGAGACTAAACTTTACCCAATGCATTTGAGCTATATCTAGGTGAAACCTTCTCAACATTTTCATGAATATTATTGCCACATAAATAATCATACATAATCAACCATATATAAACATAATGGTACCCATGGAAATAATTTGGTACCACAATCATGACATAAAACATAACCAACAGGCTTATCATGAAAGGGTCCCTGAAAGATATGGATTAGAACATACATGACCATTAATAATGTAAAATAGGAATATAACATGGTAAGTGGTGTCAAATATAAGTTACAATATATTAGAAATGTTTTTGAGAAACATTATCATTAAAACATTTTTATGCGGTTTTAAGGAAAATACTATAGGGCTTTCAGAATAGAAAAGAAGAGAATATTTTATATAAAACCTGAATTCGAAAAATAAGGTTTTCATAATAAAAAGAATAATTTTATAAATACAATGGTTCCTTAAAAAAGGATAGTGTGCACTTGAAATTTGGAAAAAAATTGGGAATTTCCCTTAAAATAGGTTTGCATATCCGAATGTTCTATGGAGGGAATATTTTAAAAACATGTATATCCCAGAAAGAGAGTGATGAAAGGGTATTCATAAATTAATTTTTTCAAAAAATATAATTTTTAATATGTACATAAACAGATAATATAAATCCATTTTGATATAAATAAATATAATCCAACCCGAAAGAACAAAGAAAATTTGGGTAGAATTCGTTACGGTTTATTGGAATGGTTCCGGGTGTACCTAAGAAGGATTTATGATAGATAAAAAAGTTTTCTCATCACATATAAATCATGCGTGAAGTATGGGGGAGGTGAAATAACATACCCCATCATTTGGTATTGCACAAAAAAGGCATATCATAGTGGAAAATATTTAATAAGAGTGAAATAGAGAGGATCTCTTACCTTAAATTTGGCAGTGTTCTCCACCTGTTATTAATGACATGAATAAACAAATTAGATTTATTATTTAATAAATCATGAACCAATTATATATGTAATTGATTCATTATAACCCTTTTTGTTTAATCAAGTCCTTCTTTACTGGTTATAAGGTTCGATTTCATTGTTCGGGCTCGTTTTCTAACTTGGTTTTAAGGACCGGTTCCCCTATATTCATGTTTGGAAAAATATGTAATATGAAAGTCATTGTCCAGAAATGAATTCATAGGATATTATAGAAAAACCAGAATATTAAATGGATTTAAAAATCCATTTTTTTATTAGGAGTGAAGATGAATTATTATATAAAACCTTAGTGACAATTGTTTTGGTTAATCGTGGGGTTTTATTACAAAGAACATGTTTGTAATTATAACATAATACCTTTTGTAAAAAATGATTACATAACAAAAAATAGGATATATTTCATATATAATAATCTGGTTCAACCATTACACAAATGGTTTCATGACCATAATTATATATGACAAAAAAATTGATAAACCATTGTCATTGAATGTGTATAATTTATACAACTGAAATAGTGTATTCATTTCTTTCAAATAAAATATGGGGAAAGGAGAGATGATATTGAAATATCCATTTATCATAAAAATATTCTAGTACATGTATGTTACTAGAGTTATCATACAATTTTGGTGAAGGGAGATGAGGAAGAACAAGAAAAGAATATAACCTAAAAGAAATAAAAGAATTTGGAATAAGAATTTACCTCTTGAGTTTATCTCCTTTGAGAACCTATTAAAGGGAGAGGTTTTTTTATTTTGAAGAGGATAGGGTCTGTTGAACATTGGGGAGGAGCTTGGGGAGTGATTTGGGTAGTATATTGGAAATGGACAAGGCTTGAGAGTAGTGAAGCGAAGAGGGAGTGAGGGAGGTTTATAGAGGATAAGAGGAAAGTTTCCTAATTTTTTAATCATTAACTTATTAATTTACCTCAAGAACAAAAAAAATAGATGATTCCATGAAAAATAATAGTAAGACATTCATGTTATTTCTAACCAATTGGGATTACATTAGAAGATCTTAATCAATGACTCAATAAATCCATTATTTACCATTAATTGTAAATTTTCTTTTTTTACTATTAATCTAAAATTAAAGTATTTTAGAAAAATAACAACAATTCACCCTCACCATTTTTCAATGTGTAGATTCCAAAAATGAAATCAGTTTTTCAAAAATGATTTTCTAACTATTATTATTTAAATATTTAATTGTACGGAATTTTTTTTATTAAAAAACCTGTTTTAAAACACTCATTTACTTATTCTAAAATATAGGTACATCATACTTTCAATTGAGTATTATATTTATCCTATCATAGTTAATGTTACTATTCATTAGAGTATATCGCTATTCACAATGTTATGTTACTATTCATAATGGTAGGTTACTATTCAAAAAAATTATGTTTTTTATCGAACTTCAAAAAACTTACTAATCACAACTGTGTATGTTAGTTTTTTGAAATTCAAATCACAGAATTGACAAACTTATGTTTAAAGGTCACATTGAACTTATTATTTCATTATGTATCACTTTCATGTGATAATATATTATAAGAGAGGAATTTCCATTTATAAAACATTTGGTGGTTATAGTCTTCCTCCCATATGAAATTTCTCCCTCGAAATTTTGTTTTCCATTTTAAGTCCTAAAAAGGTTTGGGTACTTTTCTTTCATTGCATTATCTTGTTCCAATGTTGCCTCTACGTACTTGCGGTTCCTCCATAGTACATTGACTAGGTGAGTAGTCTTGTTATGTAGAACATTATCTCTATGATCCAATATCTTCATTGGCTGCTCCACATAGGAAAGATCATCCTCCAACTATACCACCTCTAAAGAGAGTACATGTGAAGGGTCTGGTATGTACTTCCCTAATAGGGATAATGAAGGACATCATGTACTTTCGACATGGTAGGTGGATGTTCCAATAAATAAGACACAAATTAAACTCGATAAAGGATCTCAAAGGGGCCGATATAACTGGGACATAGCATTCATTTCTTCCCAAATCTCATGACCTTATTCCATGGAGATATGTGCAGAAATACCATGTCTCCAATTTTGAAATCAAGGCCTCATAGACAGTTATATATACAGTGCTTCTGTCCACTTTGGGATGCCTTGATATACTATTGAATGTTTTTCACCTTCTCTACTATTTCTTCGACCATTTTAGGTCCTAGTAGCTTACGCTCACCGACATCATTCCAACACGCTGGTGTTTTTCACCTTTTCCCATAAAGGGATTCATATGGGGCCATTCAGATTCTTGAGTGGAAACAGTTGTCGTAGGAGAATTCAACTAGTGTAATATGTTAGCCCCATCCTCCTTTTAATTACATATATCAATCTCTCTACCTGTCTTCCAGTGCCGAAATAGTTTTCTCAGATTGGCCAACAGTTTGAGGATGATAGGCTATATGGATGTTCAGTTCAGTGCTTAGATAATGTTAGAGAATTTTCCAGAACATTGATGTGAACCTTGGATAATGATCAGATACAATATATAGTGGTACTCCATGTAGCCTTACCACTTCTTTGTTGTAAATCCATGCATTTTTATCCAATTATAGGTCCTCTTAAATCGCGATAAAGTTATATGACTTCATTAGATGATCCACAATGACCCATATAGAATTGTTTTCTCTGGATGTCCTTGGAAGTCTAGTGACAAAGTCCATGGTAATGTTCTCCCACTTCCACATTCTTATGGGTAGTGGTTTCATCATCCACTTAGACTTTTTCCACACAACCTTCACATCTTGACATACTAGGCACTTTGATGTATATTCATAAATATCATTTTTCAATTTGTTCCATCAAATGTTTTCTTGGAGATCTCAAGACATATTCGTGCTACCTTGGTGGATAGAGAAGGTCGATCTATGTGCATCATTCATAAGCTCATTGTTTATCTCCAGAACGGATGGTACACATAATCATGACCCAAATCATACAACTCCTTCCTCATCCACCTTGAACTCAACGAATTTCCCATTTTTCATAGCTTCCACCCTTTTAAGAATTTCCACATCCTTTCATTGAGCATCCTATATTTTCTCCATGAGAGATTATTGGGGAATCATTTGAAAATATTGATGATATTCCTCCCTTAATGATTTCTATGTAAATTATTTGAAATATATGAAGATCAGATCCTCTTAAATTCTAATCATTGATAAAGATGCAAGATCCTTTCTACATAGAGCATCCTCCACCTTACTTTCCTTACCAGGATGGCAAGGGATTGAGATTTTATAATACTTGATGATCTCTATCCATATTCGTTGGCACATATTAATCTATTTCTATTTGAATATATATTTTAGACTCTTGTGGTCAGTATATATCTCACACATTTCCCCATTAAGATAATGCCACCAGATTTTCAATGCAAAGATCATAGCCTCCAACTTCAGATCATGCATGGAATAGTTTTTCTCATGGATTTTCATCTTTCTTGAGGAATAGGCTATCACTTTATCATTTTTCATCATCACATAGCCTATTCCCTTCTTCGAAGCATCATTGTACACCACAATGAGTTATCCACTTGTTGGGAGTGTGAGTACTGGCATAATGATAATCCTCTTTTTAAACTCTGTGAAATTGTCTTCACATTCCCAAATCCAGACAAAATTTGTCCCCTTCAGTGTAATCTTTGTCATTGGGTTTCAAAATTGTGAAATGTTCATCACAAATCATCCAAAATACCCAGATAGACCCAAAAACTACGGATCTCCATTAAAAAAGTTAGCATGGGCCACTCTTCAATTGCCTTTGTCTTGGAAGAGTCTATAGATATCCCCTTACTGGTGACAACATTCCCCAAGAATGATACTTCCTCCATTCATAACTCACATTTACCGTACTTTTCATACAACTTCACCCTTCACAAATTCTTTAACATAGTATTCAAATTCTCCTCATGTTCATCCTCGCTCTTTGTGTAAATTATAATATCATCAATAAATACTACCAAAAGTTTTTCGAGGTAATATATAAAGAATATATTCATTAAATCCATGAAAATTTCTGGAGAATTAGTGAGTCTGAAGGGTATCACTATGAAATCATAGTGTCCATTACTTTTTTAAAAGGAAGTCTTGGGAATTTATTCCTTCCTCATATTTAATTGGTGATATCTAGAATAAAGGTCGAACTAAGAAAAATAACTAGCCCCACGAAGCTGATTGAACAAGTCATCTATCTGTGGCAGTGTATAAGTTTTCTTTATTGTGACTTTATTGAGCTCACGATAATCAATGTAGAGGAACATTGATCTATCATTACTCTTGATGAAGAGGTCTGGCATACCCTAAGGTGAAGTACTGAAGCGTAAAAAACCCTTCTCTAGATTCTCCTATAACTACATCTTCTGCTCTTCTAGATCTACAGTGGCCATTCTATAAGGTGTCTTTGATATAGGTAGAGAACAAGGAATAAGTTCAATTGATAAATCAACCTCACGATCAGGAGGAAGGCTAGACAACTCTTCATGGAATAAATCTGTGTAATCCCTCACAATGAGCATGGCTTCAAGTAGGATTCTCTCCTTTGCCTCAATCATTTGAGCTAGACATTCATGCTCATAAGGAATAAATATCCACACATGAGATGATGAGTTCGAGGAAAATACTTATTGAAAAAAATCCTCTTGAATTCCTACCAATTCATGGAATAAATTTCCTCCTAGGAATTTGTATTCATGATTAGTGTCCACCACTAATCAGCTTCCCCATAAAAATGATAGACAGCCAGTACATATTTCTATTATTCCTAGCATTGGATAACAAAGAATATCTTTTTAATGGAGTTAATACATTGTTCCACAAAGAGGGGATCAGAAGATCCGCTAAACATTGGAGGCCTTTTCCGTATGAAGGAATCTATATCAACGTTCTATTTCCTTGGAGGAGGTGGGTGTTCTACATGATTCAAGTTATTATTCATAACTCGATCTAGCTGAGCAAGTACTGTCATGAAGTTTTTATCACCCGCTCCCATCATTTCGGGCATATGATTAGGGAAATATTCACATTTCCTATCACATTGATTGTTGGAATGAGTTCTTCCATTTCTATCCATTAACAAAGAAATAGAACGTGTAATTAATGGGCTGGAATACTTAACCACTGAACATAAATGGAAACTTTGAACATAAAAGGATAAAAATGTAAAGGATAATTATACCCTATCTTGTGATTCCTCATGTTTAAATCTTGGTTATCCCCAATCTATTTCTTAACATATATTATTATGGGATTCCCCCCACCCCATAAAATGGATATTACTATGCTCATGAATTTACCAAAGCATATCCCATGGGAGTGGCGTAACCAATAGTCTAGAAAGGACCATTGTCGTGCACTAGTTCCCATTCGAGTCTAGCTCAAAATAGTGTTTTCGGGTTTTTCCCTTAGATACATTTGTTCCAAAGCTGCCTCTACCTGCTCATATCCCGACAAGGATATATATTGATGATAAACCACTTACACAACACTCAACAAAATTTAGGTATGTTTTCTTATACTTAGTCTCATTCTTAAAGTTCTTACTAAGGTTATCAATTCCTAATCATAAAAGGTAACTAGGCCATCTTTTGATACCAACTATAATGAACCTAGCCTTTTACAGATAACATTAAATGATTTTAAGCAAAGTTATACATCAGAGAAAAGCAAAGGATCATTAAGTCTAGTGTCTTGGATGTCTAATTATAGAAAACATAAAACATGGGGGAATACACTTCAATATTTAGTCTCCAAAAAGAGATCCTAACTTCTTTTGAGACCTTACATCTGTATAGGATACCATGGGGAACACATGAAAAAATGGATGAGATAAAAATACCAATAAGGGAAAGAACATAAGAATACTGGTTAATCACATGAGTTAGGGGGCATGGCATAATGATACCCAAATCATGGAACATATGAAATCATATCATATAAGCATGGGATCATATAATCATAGAATCATATAAATGTGGAAGAATCATAAAAAAAAGTCTTTAGTACGGGTCAAAGCTAACCTTTAATACCATTTCCGTCTTAGTATGGGTCAAGGATAACCACCGATCCCGATTTCCACTTTATTACAGGTTAAGGCTAACCAGCAATCACATTTCACATTGCATCTCACACGACTTAACTTTACCCAATGCATATGAGCGCTATATGGGAACACCCATCTCAACATCCTCATGGATATTCTTTCCACATAAATAATCAGGCATAATCAACCATACATATACATATTTGTACCCATGGAAAAAATTGGGCACCACAGTCGTGACATAAAGCATAACCAATGGGCATATCATGAAAGTGTCCATAAAAGAAAGGGATTAGTACATACATGGAGGTTAATAAGGTAAAATAGGAATATAACATGTTATGTGGTGTCAAAAATAAGTAACAAATATAAGAAATTTATTGGAGAAACATTGGCATTTAAACATTTTTTTGTGCGGTTTTAAGGAAAATATTATAGAGCTTTCAAAATAAAAAAGATGAAAATATTGTATATAAACCATAACATAACCAAGAAGGTTTTCATAATAATAAATAATGACTATATAATGATAATTTAGGCATCAAAAAGAGGATAGAGTTCACTTGTAATTGGGAAAAAAATTTGGGATGTTCCTTTAAAACAGGTTTGCTTATCGGAAGGTTTCTAAGGAGGAAATCTTTTAAAAACTTGTATATAACCTAATGAGAGTGGTGAAAGGGTATTCATAAATTAATTTTGTAATAATAAACATCAATTATAATATTTACATAAATAGATATGATAAATCCATTTTGATATAAATAAATATAATCCAACCTGAAAGAATAAAGAATGTTCAGGTAGAATTCGATACCGTTTATTGGCATGGTGTCGGGTGTACCTAGGAGGGGTTGATGAGAGAGTTAAGGGGGTTATAATCACTTATAATTCATTAGGTAAGTATTTGGTTGGTTAAAAAACATACCCAATCATTTGGGATTACACAAAAAATGCATAGCATAGAGGCAATCTTGATTAAGAGTGAAATAGAAAGGATCCCTCACCTTAAATCTGTCAGTGTTCTCTTCTTGTTATTAATGACCTGAATAAAAAAAGGTTTATTAATTAATATATACATAACCTATTATACAGTTAAATAATTTATTATGAACCTTTTTTTCATTCAAGACCCTTTTTATTGGTTATAATGTTCTATTTCATTGTTCGGGATTGTTTTCTTACTTGGTTTTAATGACCGGTTCACCTATATTCATGTTTGGATAACCATGTAATATGAAAGGGGTTGTAAAGAAATGAATTCATAGGTTATTAGGGAAAATATTAATATTACATTTTTGTAAAAATACATTTAGTTATTAGGAGTGAAGATGAATTTTTATACGAAACCTTAGTCATAACCGTTTTGGTTAATCGGTGGGTTTGATTACAAAGAACATGTTTTACTTTATAACATAATACCATTTTTACAAAAGGGTAACAGAACCAAAAATATGATATATTAAATATATAATAATCTGGTTCAACCATAACACAAATGGTTTCATGACCATAATTAAAGATGACAAAATAAATTGATAAAATGTTGACCTTGAATGTGTTAAATTTACAAATCTCAAATGGTGTTTTCATTTCATTCAAATAAAATATGTTGAAAAGATAGATGATAATGAAATATCCCATATACATAAGAAAATTTTAGTACATTCATGTTAATGGAGTTATCATACCATTTTTTTGAAGGGAGGTGAGGAAAGAAACAAGAAAAAGAAAGAACTTAAAAGAAATAAAAGAATTTGAAAGAGGAATTTACCTATTTAGTTTATCTCCTTTGAGAACCTCTTAATGGGAGAGAATTTGGTATTTTGAAAAGGATAGGAGATTTTGGACATGTGGGAGGAGCATGGGGAGGGATTTGGGTCAAATATTGTCAAGGCACAAGGCTTGAGAGTTGTGAAGAGAAGAGGGAGTGAGGGAGGTTTTATAGTGGAGGAGAGGAGAGTTTTCATAATTTTTTATTCATTAGTTTATTAATTTACCTCAAGAACAGAAATATTGATGATTCAATGACCAATAATAGTAATAAATTCATGTGTTTTCGAACCAATTGGGCTTATATCATCAGGTCATCATTTTTGACTTAATAAATCCATTATTTAGCATTTATTGTAAATTGTTGTTTTTTTACTATTAATAAAAAATTCATGTATTTTAGAAAAATCCCAAACATTTACCCTAACCATTTTTCATCCTGTTGAATTTTA
Organism: Viscum album; assembly: GCA_963277665.1. Classification (NCBI taxonomy): domain Eukaryota; kingdom Viridiplantae; phylum Streptophyta; class Magnoliopsida; order Santalales; family Viscaceae; genus Viscum; species Viscum album. Next base: position 166,603,415 of record OY728123.1, read on the forward strand.
AAATGGGATCAAATTTTGAAAACTAAAATTCTAAATATTATTATTTTAAAATTTAATTAAAATCACAATTTATTATTAAAAAACCAGTTTTAAAACACTCATTTACTTATTTTAAAATATAGTTACATCATAAATTCACTTGAATATTACCATTATATTATCATAGGTATTTTTACTATTCATTTTGGTATATCACTATTCATAAGGGTATGTTACCATTCAAAAGGGTGGGTTACTATTCACCGAAAAATAATTTTTTCATATCAGACTCCAAATAACTTAATGATCGCATCTGTGTATGTTAGATTTTGGAAATTGAAATCAATGAAGTGAAAAAATTATGTTTAAAGGTCACATTGAACTAATTAGTTCATTATGTTGCGCTAAAATGTGATTATATTTTATAGGAGTGGAATTTATATTTATAAAACATTGTTTCGTTACAACATTCATAATTCCCTAATGGGACATTGGTTGATTGATGATGATATTTATTATAAATATGCCAGATAAGGATTTTTATGATGGCCTTGGTATAAGGATTTGTTGGGATAGAGGATCCCCTATTAGGAAGTCTATTGTAGATGTTTTTAGGATATAATGAGGATTCCCTTAGTAATTTTACCATGAGTAGGTCAGTTCTAGTTTTAGAGTTTATAGTGAAGGGTATGAGCCTTGGGTGACAAGTGTATTCTAGTATTTTTTATTGATGTTTGTGGCTATTCTAGGCTCCATTTTTTAGAGTATGAGGATACTTTTGGGATATTTTTGGGTTGTTCAATGTCCTTGATACTAGTCATTTGATATCCCTTATAATTGGTTCTATATTAGTCTAGGGAGTAAATGGTGAATCTATATTTTTACACCCATCCCATATAGTTTAACATTATTCTATGTTTAAGGTTTAGGTACATCTTGATATTGTTCCACTACGAAGATAGATTGTGGATTTAATCATGTATATATATGATTATTTTGGACTCATTCATGTAGTGAACATGAATTAGATGGATGATAATATTGTTTTGTTTTTTAGGAATTATAGGATGTTTATGGGGTTCTCTAGTACCAACTTATAGTTTGGGACACTAGTTCAAATCCTACTACTCTAGTCTTATAGCCCAGTAAGGAATAATTTCAATTTTTTTCATGCCAATGGTGAACCTAGAGTCTAACACTCATGTATGTTTTATCCTGATATTTGAGAGCTTCATTTTTATATGGTTGGATTGAATGATGCTGGTTGGTTGGGTGATCTATGTGTGATGAGTTTTCTTGATTTGAAAAGCATTTAGTAGATTAGTCTTGAGGGGTCACTTAGAACCTAAGGCGCAATATTGTTTTTTATTTTTATATTTCTTTTTTAGTTAGATATTATTATTCTACTAGGACAGAAATATCACTTGTTCCAGGAATTTTTATTATATAATATATTAGGTATATAATTAAGTGTAACCTATTTTGAATCATTTATCAAACCATTTATAGAAACCTAAGTTCATGAGAATATGATATGTATTATTTTTTATATTGAAAAAGATTCATGGTGGATAAGGTGGAGGTCCAGTGTTCCATGATCAAGTAGGGATGCTTTTGTGGTGTCTAATAATTTAGTTGGATGAGATAAATAGATATTGGAGGTTAGGATTGAGGTAAGTTCACGGATAATAGTGTATTTTCTTGTGTATTTTTTATAGTGCTTATTATAATTTATATGTGGTCAGACTACTGGATAAACATGTTATATGTCATAGCATGATCATAAATCTTTACACCACATTAAATTTATGATATCATTATTTTGTTTCAGTTATTTATATTTCTTAATCTAGTATTAATGGGTTTGTATGAATTTTGTTATTTAATGATTTTATTATTCTATGACATGAGTGAATAATCTCCCCCTGGTATCTGTTCAAACCCATTACACTACCTTATAATCTCTTGTGTAGGAGGGGGAACTCTTGAATTATTCACATGGGCTAAATTATGTTACAATTTATTATGACTTATGCTTGTTTGTGAATAAATTATATTTGATCCAATACTATTCGAGACATGTAGTTGCAATTATTGGGATTGTGGTGTGGTGTCTACAAATGTGTTATTGTGATATAAAAGGGGGAATATTTTAACATCTATATAAAAGTGATTCTTAAAAAACTAAATGCCACTACCCATGTTAATAAGGTGAACCATTCTAATTTGGAGGCTATAAGATTATAAATACGTAGTAATTCATGATTGGACTCGAGTAGTGTAAGTATGTGTGACCTCTTATGATGTTTCACAATGTGTGTGTGTGTGACTAATCACAAAGAATTCTTGTCAAAAATCCTCTAGCCTAAATTTATTACCATTATATTGATGGGTGAACCCAGTGGGTAATAAAATATGTTGTGTAAGGAAAGAATAAAAGGTATAATAAGAGATCCAAGGGATTGGATGACAAGGTTCATGACCCAAGGAATTCAAGACATGATATTTTATAATGAAAGAATCATGGAATGTTATTTTTAAGAGTGTTGAAAGACTTATATATCATCTAAAAGAATACATTAAATAAACCAATAGATTTATTATATAATAAGAAAATTATAAATATTGTGTTTAACAAAAATATCTAAAGTTCAAGTGATGATTCACCATTCAATGGTGTTTTCAAAAAGTAATGATGAATAAAAGATATATAAATTCATTGTCATAACTAAGATTCTTAGCTCACACCCATCCTGGAATCTTGTGACAATAACTGAAATACAAAAGAGCACAACATAATGATTTTTGTGTGTGTTTAATTCAAAACATATGAGTTATTCCTTAGTTTGTTTTTGATTTTTCCAAAAATGGTAATATTTTAATATCAAACACAATCATGGGAAAGTGGATATCCATGAATACTTATATTTCTTACCACCTAGATTGAAATTCATTAAAAAAATTATATATAGCATAAAAAATGACATATTCATATGAAATGATAAAGTCAAACTATTTTCCCTCACAATGAGATTTATATTAGTCATTTTGATGTAATATCATTAGGATAAGTAGAGGTATTGAAATGACTATGAATGTATGATCTTAGTCCATGGTATTTTTGGAATCTCCCAAAAAACTACCCCTGTCACCAAATTCTAAATCCTTAACACTTGATATATCTAATATTATCTACTTCAATGAATCATAATTTTATTCTACTATAACACATAAACACCATAAAAATATTTATTATCTCTCACATCGGTCTTTGATAGTCTCTTATTCATATTTTTCCATAATAATAGATTCTAACAAAATCACTTCATAGTTATCAAATATTCTTAAACTTTGAATAATTTTATTATTTATATAATCCAAAATAATCATGGTATTATTTTTTCAAAACTAAAATATGGAAAATACCTTGAATCTATATAACATTATCTCTATATTAAATTACATTATTTATTTTTGGTTAAATATTCTCGAAGAATAATGTTGTAATTATCATAAAAATATAGAATCCTTTCCATTCAATCAAAACTCTTAAAATATCATTCTTTGTTCTTATCATGTATTCACAGCATACGAGATAAATTTTTATATGAGATAAATCTTTTCATACATATTCTCATAAATTTTTGATCTGGTATTAGATATCCATATTATTTCTGTTATAGATGATTTTAACCTTTAGACATGATATTATAGATGACCAGATTAAAATATTATTTTAAATGGGAAAATATTACATCCTTATTTGAACATAATGTTACAGTAATTTATGTCCTAGAATATATTACGTATCGTCAAGTAGATATTACATATCACAATATATATTAGTCTTTTCTGTAAATAAATTGTTCTCAATTTTGATGTTAATTATCATAGAACATTACTATTTTTTCCACTGTGATTTGTTAAACAATTCTTTTTTATTTTTTCTTCTTACACATGGATATTTTTTAACAAGTAAACAATAAGAGATAGTTATATATATTTACTCCATGTTCTTCCCTACATAATAAAATATATATCAAACATCATCAAATTATATGTAACCAATTCAGAATGATTCCCAGATATCTTGAACACAAAATTAAATTCATTTGAAAACAATAATTCTCTTCCACAACCTAATTTCATCTGTTCATATTCCAAATCAACTAATGATTAAATAATGATTTTATTATTCAAAAATCAATGTAGTACCGATCTCAGCAAATATAAAATGTAGTTCAATTAAAAATCATAATATATGACTGGATTTCAAACCATATAGAGGTCTTCAATCTCCATTACACATGGATGACATAATCCTAAATAAATGGATATAAAAATTGAAGAGTGGGTGAGATGAGGAATTTTAGTATAAAACTAGACTATAAAACCTTCAACCATTCAAAATACCATGTTTAATAGACAACACAATTGCAAATCGACTTCAAATATATATTAGAGTGGAAAATTACAAAGTAGAAAAAACTAGTCTTTTAAAAGATAGACTACAATGTGATAAATATAATAAGTTTAATGAAATAAAACATGAAAAAAAATGAAAATAATTATTATAATATCAACTAACAATAAAAATACCCATAAAGGAAATTATTTACCAACCACTTTCCAATTCGAAGGAAGCATTCCCTTATATCCAAAGTGATAGGTAGAACTATATACATTATCTAAGGTACACTATTACATTCACAAAAATAACCACTATTGTAAAACCATTGGATGATATATATCTTCCTATAAAAGGGATCCCTCAATAAAAATGATCCCACGCAGGAAAACAAAATCACTATAAGCTTATTAAACTATAATTACATTGGAAAGGCTCTTTATTTTATTATATGTTATCCTTCAATATTATAGATTTCAAAATCTTGATTCCACATCATGGAGTATAATCAATAAAGTTAAATTCCAAAAAATAAAATTATAACCAAATAACTACATGTGGAAGCACTCAATATAGTGAGAGGACAAGGGAAAATATGTTTCACATTAGCTTAATATTAATTTTAACGTATTTTGTAAAAGAAGCCTAATTTGAATATTGATCCACTCAAGTATCAAAATATAGTGGTCATATTCTTATTTCTCTATGTTCAGCTATAATAGAATTATAAAATCTACTCCATCATCTAGTGGATATATGTCTTCTTCTTTTATCTAATGTGTATAGCTTTATCTAAAATCACAATACACTAATGTATGTAAGATATAGAAAAATTAAAATATCTGATAAACATTAACCTATTTAGAATTAATAGTTTTATCTATTATTAATTTATGATATAGTAAAACATTAAAAATAAAAACCGCAAAAATAAAAATAATAATATTGTTTAATATATTTAATTAAAAATAGCACTATGATTTTCCAAAAAAAAAATGTGTCCCTTTACCCAAAGATTACCACCAATTTGAAAATCAGAAGACCCACAAGGGAATATTGGTTTTCCTCAAAAATTATTATTTTCAATTGAAACATCCACTAAATTCTTATTAAATAACTCAATATATATCTTATATTCTAGAATTTTATTTTTAGGTCTTTCAATTTTCCATCTTAACAAGAGTCTCCCACAAAATTCAAAAAAAAATATTACTAATATAATAAATATAATCATAATAAAAAACATACTATTCTCAAATTTTTCCAACAATGTTTTTTGATAAAAGATCCATAAGGGAAGAAAAACAATGAATAAAAAGAACTGTAAAACAGTAAGAGAGAATACATTATAAATTTGTCCTCATTTATTTTATTACTAATATAGCATAGTTTAACCTCTAGAATATATATATATATATATACCAAAAATTTTATTCAATTGTAACATATGAAAATTAGTTAATTTCATGGTTTAATGTCTGAATTTTCATTCCATTTCCTGAAAACAAAGTATAAGAAATTTTTTTAGAAATATTTATTAAACATATCATTTTATAAAAAAAATCATCTATTATTCACTAAGTGATTTTAAAAGTCATTTAACAATTAGAAAATTGATCAATGATGTTTCAAAATAGTTCATCTTAATTAATATTTTAAAAAAATATTATAGGGATATAAATTATATACATAGTTATAAGTACATATTTAGGGATATAGATATTAGGGGGTGAATCCTTGTTAGACTCTTTTCCAATTGTCTTAATGAATTTATAAGATGTTCAATATCATTGGAATGTTATTATGATAAAATATTCTATTCCACTATCACTTCATTTTCCCCATAAATATCATTTACTAAAAATATGAAGTCATTATAGATTTCATTGATACACTTATCTCTATTCTTCAAATTCGGAAAATCAGTTTCAAATTAAATTTTTATACTAAAACAATTTTTGTTAAATTCAAATTATTCATGAATAAGTTGTTTATACATCCTAGAAATTTCAAAATAGATATACTAGTCATGTATTAGTGTTGCATGGTGGTCATATCCCAATATATTTGAGCAAGGAGGGATAATATGGATAATTGTTTGAACAAAAAAACCATTTTATTTTCCATTATCTTTACCCAATTTCAGAAACATATGACATATTTTCCAATTATATTTATTATGTATATATTTTCATTGAATAATATTAATGTTACTACTCTTGAACCATTCTAAAATAATCAATCTCATTATGTACCTTTTCTTTTTCTATATATTCTTCACTATGGGATATAGTTTCTGGTGGCCATAATTTTTACTGTTTCTGTGACTCACCTATCGTAGTCATATAAGACAATAAATAAATTTTATATATACTATACTCATATTTACTTAATAGTTCTTATAGATTTCTGATATATTATTAAATTGAAACTGGATAAATTCAAATTGTAGATTAATATTCAATGTAATAACATTTTTCTTAACATGTGCTTCCAAATTTCTCACCTCTCTTTATAGGTGGAGGAAAAAATGATTTTCATTTTGTTTAATATTTTTTACAATATTATGTTTATTTCCCTTTTCAGTGAATGATTCTAAAATATTCAATTTTATTTGATCTTTCGAAATATTGTAAACTAGCTTGTTAAATGACCAAATAGGTATAGATGATAGGGATTTGATAACATTCAATGAAATATATTTTTTATATTAAAATTATAATCAATTGAGTCATCATACATTTATATAAAAAAATAAAAATATAAAATTATGATGTATGTATTTCCATCCATCCGTGCTATTAATTTCTAACGAGCTTCAAGATATTTATCTACCCAATTTACACAATACTTTTCAATGAATTATGGTGGATTAACCTTTATATTTTATTCAATAAACCATATTAGATTAGAATAAAAAGTGTTCCTTTATGAAATAGTTTCATCATTTAGTGGAATTCCATACTTTCATTATATTTCCCCCAAATATTCCAAAACATTACATCTTAATGACTTGACTATAGTATAATTTATAATACGGTATTATAGAAAAACCTTAATTTCATCATGCTAGTTCACCCAACATCAATGTATAACCATAAGAAAATTAAATATTATACATCCATTTATAAAAGGAATCTAAATAAAAAATATCATATATTTGGATTTTATCGCTTTATTACGTCCATATAAAAAACCCTAAACCCATGGGATGAAAATTATTTCCTCTAGGTCAAATATGTTCAACTTATATACCCTTTCCATTGTAATTAAAAGAGTATCATATTCCATTATATTATATTGGTTCCTTATGTATCCATATGATTGTGAATAATTAATGTGTGGTCATCATCATATAAATATATAGATAAATTCTTAAAATTACACATCTTGGGAACACAATTATATTCCATATCACAAACTCCACATTCTTATCACAATCCAACTTATAAAAAAGATAAGTACCATAAAACAGATAGGTAGAATTACGGTTGACCAATTTTTTTTTCATTATAAGGATATTCTATAGAGTTCTAACCATGGAAAATAATGACCATGTCTATAAGACTATCCTATTTACCTGTAACGTCTCAGATCCGGGTGCATCACAATGGGTGCCTTGAACCCGGTTGGTCACATAACCTCAAGCGCATTTCCCCAAATGCTAGAGGATGCCAACTATCAGTGAGGGCCTAGGTCTAATAGTCAGGAAATTATGCCCTCATTTGTCAAAGTGTAGTGCAGCAGAAAAATATAAACATACCAAAAGCAGTGCAATCGACAATATAGAGATGAGATGGATAATGGAACAGAAGTAAATGATAACCAACATTCATATATATGATGATGATGCAATATGTCCCTAATTCTAGGATAGCAGAAAAAATAGGATACACTGCAATCTAAAACAATACAACACAAGGTACTAGTACAATAAAACAAAACAAAACAGTACAATAGGAACTCAAAATCATCATAAGCCTAAGCTCATTCCCATGATCTCCTACTCTAAAAAAATCATGTACCTGTATAGGGACCCTTTCCCTTATCGACACCCGCAACAATATAATTTGTTTAGGCCCAAGACATGACCCAAATTGGGTGTGAGAAATAAATCCCAGTAGGCAACCACCAAAGGCCCATGCCCAACTGTCAGTGAAAATTTTCAATAGCAGTGTGCAACAATTAAATGAATTAAATTAAGAAGTACTCAAAAGTAACCATTCCTACCAGTTAAATTCCATTTTAATAATTATTTAACAATTCAATATAATAGATTTATGAGTTTTCCCAAGACTCGGCCATGATAGACAATATCTCATAGCAATGCTACAGCAGAAACCACAACAAGATATATAACAAGTAAAATATGATAATAATACCAAGCCTGGGCTTTAGATTGGCAGGTACAACATAAGAAATTACCACAATTAATATCCAAGTAAACCTTGTCCTCAGACATGCTAATCATTACCCTCAGGAAAATAGAAACGAAACTTTAGGTGACTACCCTCAGGCATAATGAATATTTCTGTTAGGCGTATGAGATATTTCCCTCAGGCATAGAAGTAACTACCCTCAGGCATAAGAAGAGTTTCCCTTAGGCTTATCAGAACCTTTCCCTCTGGATAATTAGAACCATTCCCTTAGGCTCATCAGAACCTTGCCCTCAGGCTAATCAGAATCTTTCCCTGAGGCTAAATAGAACCCTGCCGTAAGGCTAATCAAAACCTTGCCCTCAGGCTAATCAGAACCTTTCCCCCAGGATAAACAGTACCAAAGAAAATAACCGGGCCGATCCCAACAATTAAGCATGAAATTCAATATATGTTTCCCCTCAAGAAATCCCAAAAGATGATATAATCACGGAATACCCATATGTATCCAGGCCAAACGGCTAAACAAGGGGAAGTTACCCTCGGGGTGGCCTCAGATCAAAGCAATTATCCCAAACAGCAGTGTATACTTATTCATTAGATTACCTATGAAATTCTAGGTAACATAACAGTCAAAGAATCAGCCATAAGACTCCCTGAACATGGGCATGTGGCGCAACAGTTCCCAAAAACAACTCGATAATTGGAAATAAACACAATACCACCTACCTCAGTCTACTCTGATCGATATACATGAAAAGCGCCTTCCAGAAAAATAGAGAAATACATAGATTTGAGATAAACATTTACCCGTTAAAACCAAAATAACTTCTCCTAGGGAAAGAATTGGAAAGAAAGACTCAAAGAGAGGGAAGGACTTACCCACGCAATCCAAACGAGATCTTCGATGGAAGGATTAGAGTCCCAGTAAGCATTCAGGAGCTCCTCCAAGCCTCAGCCTTCTATCATCGTGCTCATATCAAGTTTATACCTATTTTGACAAATGAGGAGCTACTGCATATTTAAAAAAAACATAACTACACTGCATGTACTCTCAAGTACATGGTGTGTATTTTCTTTTTAACTGTTTACTGGCGGAAACTCTTCACCGCTTTACTGTTCATATGCCAACGGATTACACAACATGTATTACTAAGTACACATCACATACTATCCTTTTTTACTATTCATCTGGTGGCTACTCTCCACCACCTTATAGTTCACCTATTGACTATGTACACAGTGTGTATTACTAAGTACACGGCGTGTTGTTAGTTTTGACACCCTAAATCACCGACAAGACTACACACCCAGTATTCTAATCCCACATGGCCAAAGTACACGGCATGTGGAAAAGTATATGGAATGTACCCATAAATTTGGGATTTTTTCCCCATTTTCCTTATTTCCTCAACAACACTAAAGGAAAAGGAAAAGAAGAAACCCGTACCACAAGAATATGAACCGGGTTCTTACAAAATTCCACCCTTAAAGCAATTCGTCCCCGAATTTCCCTTCCAAGGGTGGTGAAGATAAATCTGAAAACAAATCTGGAAACTAAGAACGTACGTCGGTCTCCCTCCCCCAGGTTTCATCCAACACTCGTCGATGCTTCCATAGCACCCGTACGTGAGGAAATAACCGGCCTCAGAGAACCTTTATGCTCCTATCAACAATAAAAATCGGATGCTCCTCAAAGGATGAATAGACCTGTATTTCAACCTCCTCAGGATGAAAAATGTGAGATAAATCAGAGTGATAACGGCACAGCTTAGATACGTGGAAGATGTTTTGCATGTCCCAGTGCCTCTGTGGTAACTGCTACCGATATGAAACCGGTCTGACCCTCTCCAGAATATCAAATGGACCTACATACCTCAGTGAAAGTTTACCCTGTCTCCCGATCTACATATGTCCCAACCTCAATGAAACATGCAATAAAAGCTGATCCCCAACCATGAACTCCCAGGGTCATCTGCGGTGATCAACATAAGATTTCTGATGAGACTGTGCAGTAGCCTTGCGCTTCTGTATCAACTAGGCCAGCTCTAAAGTTTCTTTCATGAGAGTCGGTCCCAGTAAAGCCGCCTCACCTTCCTCCAACGAGGACAAGGGTGATCGACATAGCCTACCATATATATCCTCATAAGATTCCATATCAACAGTTTCCTCAAAACTATTATTATAGGAAAACTCAACCAGGGGTATGTGTTTCTCCCAAGATCCACCAATGTCTAGGACGCAAGCATGCATCATGTCCTCTAGCACCTGTATTTTATACTCTGACTGGCCATCGGTCTGAGGGAGGTAAGTTGTGCCCAGAAGCACCTGTGTAGCCAATGCCCTCTGAAAACTCTGCCAGAAACGAGACGTAAAATGTGCGTCCCTACCTGAAATGATAGAACAAGGGACCCCAGGAAGACGTACCACCTCTAGGATATACAACTTCCCGAGGTCATAAACACTGAAGGTCTCCTTGATCGTAAAAATGTGAGCTACCTTCATAAGTCTTTCCATAATAACCCACATGGCATCATTGCCTCGAGGTGACCTCGGAAACCCTGTCACGAAGTCCATTGCGATATCATCCCATTTCCACTCCAGAATGGGTTACTGTTGTAATAGTCTGGATGGCCTCTGATGCTCTACCTTCACCTGGTTATAGGTGGAACATCTCGTAACAAAACCAACTTCCTATCTTTTCTTACCTGGCCACCAATACTGACATCTCAAGTCATGGTACATTTTGGTAACTCTAGGAAGTACTGCCCAAGCTAAGGCGTGAAATTACCGCATCAACTCCTCATGTATATCCCCTAAAACCCACACTAATCCATGGATACACAGTACCTTGTCATCACCTATTTTCCAACCTAGAGGAAGGTCCTCACTTTCCACCGACTCCTTTAGAACTAGGACCTCTGAATCTGATAGTTGTCTCATCCTCACTCTCTCTATGAGGGTAGAAGTCACAAATAAGGATGAATTATAGGCTCACCCCTAACTATTGTGCACCGCAAAATGCATCTCAGAGAACAAAGCGATAAGCTGCCACTCACCACTGGCCTCATGCACTGCCTTTATTTGAGTCCTTCTACTCAGTGAATTAGCTACTACAATACCTTTACAAGGAGTATAGGCTAGATCGAAGTCGATGGACTGAAAGTATTCAACCCACCATTGTTGTCTCAAATTCAAGTCATGCTAGGTAAAGATGTATTTAAGAATTTTGTGGTCCATAAACACTACAAAATGTTCTCCCAAGAGATAATGTATCCAACAGCATAATGCATGAACAACTACATCCAACTCGAGATCATGTGTCACGTAATTCCTCTCATGTGGCCTCAACTGCCGATACCTGTATGCAACTACTCGGACGCCATACATCAACAATGATCCCATCCCAATACCTGATGAATCACTATAAGATGTATAGATCTTTTCTTTCTCTGGAAGTATTATGACTGGTGCTGATGTCAACTTTCCCTTCAACTCCGAAAAGGCTGTTTCGCATGCTTCTAAACAAACAAACTTCATACCCTTCTTTGTCAAACCCATCAATGGCACTGCCAAGTGGGAGAAGTCCTGTATAAATCTCCTTTAGTAACCATCCATACCTAAGAAACTCCGTATTTCAAACACGTTCTTAGGCTGCTCCTAGGAAAATACTTCTCTCACTTTTTATAGGTGTACTAAAACTCCTTCCTCTGAGATAATACGACCCAGGAAGTGTATCTTGTCCATCCAAATGTGGAACATTAAGTCCTTAGAATATAACTAATTCTCTCTCAGTTTACTCAGTATGATCTCAAGATGGGTGGCATGGTCATTTCGAGTGTGAGAGTACACCAAGATATGTTCCACAAAGACTACCACAAAAGAATCTAGATATGGATGGAATAGACGATTCATCAGAGCCATGAAAACTGCTGGCGCATTTTTGAGTCTGAACGACTTGACCAAGTACTCGTATAGACCATATCTTATCTGAAAGGCTATAAGCTGAATGTCCAATGGTCTAATGTGCAAATACTGATATCCATATCTCAATTAAATATTCGAGAACACTTGTGATCCTCTAAGTTTATAAAAAAGACCATAAATCCTTGGTAAAGGATATAGGTTCTTAACTATCAACTAGTTTAGTTTCCAATAATCCACGCAGAGTCTGAGGGTACCTTTCACCTTCTTCGAAAATAGGATAGGTGAACCCCAAGGAGAAGTACTGGGTCGGATTAAACCCTTTGTTTGTAACTCCTCTAACTACCTTTTGAGCTCCTACAATTCTGGTGTAGCCATCCTATAAGGAGTAATGGACACCGATGCCACTCCTAGCATAATCTCAAAAGATAAATCCACCTCTCGCTCTAGAGGTAGACCAGAAAATTCATCCGGGAAGACATGCATAAAATGATTAACCACTAGATGGAAATCCTTCTAACAAGTTCCCTGGTAATCCAGATATAAACTCAAAATCTAGGCTATCACCCCACCTTGCCCACGATGCTCAGGTCTAGCTCGACTTAGATGGACATCCCATTTGCCCTTTTATAGAAACTCTCCACCTTTTGGTGACATAAAACTCACCCTGCAAAGATAGCAATCTATGAAGGCTCAAAAGGGTACCAACTAGTCCATCTCGAGAATGACATCATATCTCGTCATCTCTAAGACATAGAGGTCCCATATATTGTGACACCCACTAACCTCTTGGGGGAACTCCTTGCACTGACGCATGCCTTCCGTTCTAATTCTGAATGGAGTGTCTTGCATCATGATATTAGAAGAGGAAGAAATACAAAGCCCAAGGCTCTCCATAGATGTTGTTGCTGGTATATAAGTGTCATCTCTGCCATAGATGTGGCAACCAATTGTAATCCCTAAAAGCTCTACTTGAACAACATGAAGCCTTCACAGAACTGCACATTCATGCATGTGTCCGTCATAACGGATGGAGCCGCATCTGGCACTGCTAGAGGATTCATTAGTATCCCATGGCCTACCATCTCTAGAGTATAATCATAGTCACTCTCTTGGTGAACAACTTGGGGTTGTCTCGGTGGCATGATTCTATAAGGTCAAACACACGCCTTAGTTTAATTTACTATTGAGGTTTCTTTTGTTCTTTTAAGAGTGCAAACAAAAAGAAAAAAACCATTAGAATGGTAAAAAAGAGACTACACTGTGTGTATAAGGTATACAAGGCATGTACCCTTAAGCTCTTTCATGGTTGTGTTCTGATGCCAGCCTGGGCATGCCTCAACCCTAGGTACACGACGTGTTACACCCGCACACGGCGTGTACACCACCCCATCTCCCCAGTCACACGGACAAGTCCACATGTTTTCTCATTGATCAAGACTACACAACATGTACCATAGGTATACGACCTGTACAAGACGAGCTCCACCGAACCATGTTTGTTCGAGACACGGACGGATTCATGGCTCACACAACACGGCGTGTTCCAGATGGACATGGAAAGTATGAGATAGGATAACACTGACCCGTGTTGTTAGCTACACGGCCGAATCCCCAGATTAAACTACATGGTGTGTGCGGAATTGACACGGTGTGTATAAACTAAGATTTCTCTGTCTGTGTTGTTAGTCCCACGACAGACACAAGGTCAAGCTGACACAGCATGTACAACCATTACACAACGTGTTCTCCCAAGAACTTCCTTATCCCGTGTTTCTACCCACATGACCTAGAAAACAGTTTGAGACTGCACGGTGTGTTCATAAGGTACACGACGTGTGCTTAAAAAATTTCCATTTCTTTCTTAACGAAAGTGTACATGGTGCGTGTTCATAGAACCACACGCCATGTTGTCTAGGTTTCTGGAAAGTAGACCACAAAAAATACTCTGGATCACCTTTTTCTTTAATTTCAAGCTTCGGTATGCCAAATTCTTATCTATGGGGGCCCATACTCCCCGCGAAGAAATGTTTAGGACCCAAACATTCCCATTATAGTACAATACAAAACAAAATTCTGGATCATGATCCGCTAAATTCCAGGCCAAGGGAGCCCATACTTATCAGGAACCAAAGATTAGCATCCATAAACCCTACCGTAACATGTACCAAAACACTATCATCCGTAGGCATATCTATCAAGGTACCTATCACAACATCATGAATTTTATAGCAAAACATCTATTACAACAACATGGAATTTTAATGCCCATACATGGCATGGAAACTATGCATAACATCTTATTCTAACATGTTCCTAAATGATGAATGGGATGGAACACTCTCATCTCATCAGGTTTCAACTAAATAGAACCCAAGTATAAAAATATGCATAGCACACCACAAGTCTGTCACCCAACGGTGAAAAACAAATCAACTGTAAAATTAAAAAACTAGAAAAATTGAAATTAAACGAGGTAGATTGGAATTTCCCTGTACATGGGTTAGCTACTCCCAGACACATATTATTACCAAGTAAAAATTTCTTCCTATTCCTAACAATAGGATCCACACAGTAAGTCAAGAAGAAAATAAATTCCTTTGATACCACTTTGTAACATTCTGGATCCGGGTGCCTCACAACGGGTGCCCTGAACCTGGTTGGTCACATGACCTCAAGAACATTTCCCCAGATGCCAGAGGCTTCCGACTAGTAGTGAGGGCCTAGGTCTGATAGTGGGGAAACTATGCCCTGAATTCTCAAAGTGTAGTGCAGAGAAAAAAACTTACCAAAAGAGGAGCAGTCAACAATATAGATCTGAGATGGACAACATAACATAAATAAATGATAACCAACAGTAATATATATGATGAAGATGCAATATGTCCCTAATTCTAGGAAATCAGCCAAAATAGGATACACTGCAATCTAAAATAATACAACACATGGTAAAAGTACAGCAAAAAAAGTGCAACGAGAACTCAGTAGCATCACAAGCCTAAGATCGGTCCCATGCTCTCCTACTCCTCTGCAACAATCATGTACCCTTATCGACACCTACAACAATACAATTTGTATAGGCTCAAGACATGACCCAAACAGGGTGTGAGAAATTAATCTCAGCAGGCAACCACCAAAGGCTCGTGCCCAAATGTCAGTGAAAATGTGCAACAGTAGTGTGCAACAATGAAATTCAGTAAACTAGAAGTACTCAAAATTAACCATTACTACTAGTTAAATTTCCATTTTAATAATTATTTAACAATTCAATATAATGGATTTATGAGTTTTCCTAAGACTCATCCTCAACCAACAATCTCTCATACCAATGCCACAACAGAAACCACAACAATATATCTTACAAGTAAAAGTTGATCATAACACCAATCTTGTGCTTTAGCTTGGCAGGTACAACATAAGAAATCACCATAGTGATTATCCAATTAAACCTTGTTCTCAGACATGCAAATCCTTACCCTCAAGAAAACATAAATGAAACCCCCAGGTGACTTCCCTCATGTATAAAGAATATTTCCCTCAGGCGTATGAGATATTTCCCTCAGGCACAGAAGCTACTGCCCTCAGGCATAGGAAGCGTTGCCCTCAAGCCAATCAAAACCTTGTCCTCATGCTAATCAAAACCTTTCCCCCAGACTAATCAGAACCTTTCCCTTGGGCTATTAGAACCTTTCCCTCAGGCTAAATAGGACCTTAACCTCAGGCTAATCAGAACCTTTCCCTCAGGCTAATCAGAACCTTTCCCTCTAGCTAATCAGATCCAATGAAAGTAACTGGGCTGAGCCCAACACATAAGCAAGAAATTTTATATATGTTTACTCTCAAGAAAACTCAAAACATGCTATAATCAAGGCATACCCATGGGTATCCGGGCCAAATGGATAAGCAAGGGGAATGTACCCTCGTGGTGGCTCCGGATCAAAGAAACAATTACAAACAACAGTTTATACTTATTAATTAGATTACCTATGCAATTCTGGGTATCTTAACAATCATGGAATCATCCATACGACACCCCGAACATGGGCGTGTGGCACAATAGTATAAAAAAACAACTCAACAGTTGGAAATAAACACCAGACTACCTACCCAGATCTACTCTGATCGACATATCTGAAAAACGCCTCCTGAAACAACTGACATGGACATAGATTGGGATAAAAATTTACCCATTCAAACCCAGATAATGTCCCCTAGAGAATGAATTTGAAGTAAAGACTCATGGAGAGGGAATACCTTGCGCCTGCGGTCCAAACGAGATCGTCGGCGGAAGGATCAGAGTCCCGATGAGCGTTCAGGAGCTCCTCTAATCCTTGGCCTTCTCTCCCTGTGCTCCTACCAATTTTTTTGCCTCCTCTACCGAATGAGGAGGCTAATGCCTATTTTTAATTAAAAAATAACTAAACGACACGTAATCTCAAGTACATGATGTGTAATTTCTTTTTAACTATTTACTTGCAGCAACTCTTCACCACCTTACTGTTCATCTGCCGACTGATTACATGATGTGTATTACTAAGTACACGGTGTGTACTATCCTTTTTAGTGTACATCTAGTGGATAATCTCAACCACCATATTGTTCACATTCCGACTAATTACACATCATGTATTACTAAGTACATGGTTTTTAGTTATTTTTTACACCCTGAATCGCCAACAAGCCTATAAGCCATATATTATCATCCCACACGGCCAAAGTACATGGCGTGTGGAAAAGTACATGGCGTGTAACCATAAATTCTAGATTTCCCCCCCATTTTCATTATTTTATCAACAACACTAAAGGAAAAGGAAAAGAATAAACATGTACCTCATGAATAAAAACCGAGTTCTTACATTACCAAACCATTAATGATCGATCATTATTTCTAGGATATCTCTCTAGTTTCAATGACTTAAGAATTATACCTTGTTCAATTAGAAATATGTATTTTTCATAAACTCACATAAATGTTTTAGAGATATGATGTTTCCGAATAGATGTTAGCTATCTAATCTAAGAGAACAAAAACTTTTATAAAGGATTCATCATACACCTTGGATCTCATACAATCCAATTATTGAGAAAACATTCTAATGAAAATCATCAAGGACATCACAAAATATAAATTAAAAAAATTAAACCTTTTATAAGTTATCTATCATCAACTTGACATGATCCAATACCATAGTAGATGGTTTAAAATGTCATTAAATTACTTTTTTTCTATCTTACATTGAATGTGTTAGTAGAGGAATTGTTTTCTTCGAACGACTTGTATAAAAAAAATCCCCTGAGATAAGAAAGTTAACCTTTAATAAAAAACTTCCAGAAATTTGAAACATATGAAATATATTATACGTACGATTGAAGTTGTAAATGACTCTTTAAAAAGTAACCAAGTACTAGAAATTATATTTATGATTTTGGTACATATTAAAATCATTTGATTAGATATTAAATCCATGGAACCTTTACATTAATTGGTCTAAATTGTTAGAATTTGAATTTGTATAAATTAATTTATTAATTTTCACTGATTTGATAAATTACACTTCACAAATATTTATTAAATTATCTTAATATATTTGTATTTATTTTTTAAAATATATTATTAATTTTATCTATTTTGATAAATTGCCATGAAATAAAGTTTATTAAATTCTATTATTATTTTCTGAAATTCTATAAATAACACTTTTAAAATATAATGCTTTTAGTTAACATTTTTATAAATAATTTTTTTAATATGTTTCTTAAATTATCAATTATTTTACCCGTATTAACCACATTTAAAATGTTATCATTTTTTATAACTTGTTATTAATAATGTTGTTTGTGTAAATATTTTTATTACTTTTTTATGTTCAATTTTGTGAGATAAAAAATTTAGTTCTTCCTTAAGTGTTATGTGGATAGATTAGAACCACAAAGGTGACCCATTGGGTCAACCATATGGAAAAAATAACCAAAAGAAAACAAAAGGAAGGATGGGCTTGTTGGGTTTCATAGTGTACACACCATGCTTCTCCGGATCATGTATAATGCCCCATGGGTTGCTCCTACAGTGGGAAAAATATGGGCCAGTTCACCCAACTAGTGTATATGGTATTTATTAATCTAAACCAATTTTCAGTGCACCTTGTATGATATACTACTTATCCACTTCATGTTCCTTCCAATGTGTGATATTGTTTTTAGTGTTACTATTCATCTGTTTTGTCTCTCAGACTATAGTAGTGTCTCAGTCAAATCCCATGATTTTTTTTAAAATCTCATGCTCTTATAATCATTTCTTCTTCCTTAACTATAATTCGAATTTTACATTTTTTTCCATAGTTATCATCTATTCATATAATATTTATTCTATGATTGTATGATGAATTAAATCTTCTTCATATATCAGTTTTCATTCCATCTTATCAATTTCCCTGTCATCCTCCTTGATCATCTGACCATCGAAATCCTATAATACATCATCCATCATTTGTCCTATTCAACGACCTCTCTACACCAATCAATATCTTCTCTACTTGTTCAATTTATTTATTCAATTTTTATGTGATCATACTGAACTTATTTTACTGTTTCATGTTTTCTTCCCCTATTTGTGTTTTTCTCAATTTTCTCTCAACCTAACTTTTTTATTTCTTCATTCATGTTTTAACAGAATGTTTTTCATCATCTTCTTTATCTAATATTTATCCTCTGGTTATACACCTCATCCCTATTAGATTCTAGTTGACTCTCTATTGGAAAATACTAACTGTGGGTAAGTTAAGCTACCTTTGGAAAATAAAAATGGTTGGTTAGTCAACTCATCATTTGAAATTATTAATGGTGGGTGATATTACTCACTATATGGTAGGTCAGTGACCGACCAACTGACTTAAATGGTGGGTTAATTTTTACCCACCATTGGTATCTTATAAATGATATTACTCCATTGGAATGATGTTCTGGAAGCTTCAACATGAGCTTTTCCATCCTCATCCTTCATTGGTTTACTACATTGGTGTTCTAGTTGATCTTTTTTTATTGTTGTTATTCATCTTATTATTGTGAAAGATGATGGAAGAATTTCATTAAAGCTTCAACATGATATCCTATTCCTACTTGAATTGATTTATATAGGTTTTACTTGTTTTTTATGTTGTTTCAATTTTTAATTATTTTTTACCAAAATAATATATTATCTATTAATTATTTTAGATATGATATTTTATTATTTCTATAAATATCATGGAAGAAGATCATTAAGCTTTAATAAGAGAAATATTTTCTTTTCTCTATGGATAATGTTGTATTCTTTATTTTTTAAAATTATTATGATTTATTTTCAATAGATTATTCCTTTTTTTATTTAGTTTTCAATTATTTTTTAGTAGCTCATATATCTTTTAACTATTTCTAAGGCTTGATAATGATTTTCTTTGACACACTATTGGAAACTAATTATAGGTCATGAGTCAACACTGGAAATTTCTAAATGTGAGTCATGAGGCACCATTGGACATCCAATGGTAAGAAAATTTTAATGTAGTGTCTTGATGAATTTGATTTCATGAGGGCTTTGAATGTGTTTAGTTTTGATTAACTATATTTTTCTTTTTCAAAAATTGTACTATTGGTACATGCTCTATTTTTAAATCATTCAAACCCAACTGTAGTTAATCCGTCCCCATTAATTAAAATTTTATGTTTCTAAAATTTTATTCCTTATAGGAATTATTACTATTTAAATAAATTATTATGATCATATTATTATTATTTTATGTTGAAATAAATTTGCAGAGTGTTAAAAATTTTATTGTAACATTATTTTATGGAATTTTGTTCCTGAATATTTAAAGCCATATGATGCTCTATTTTAATAGACCTTTTACTTCATGTATAATCTATAAGATTATATATGTTTTTTATTTTTTTATAACTGTTAATTTTTTTGATTTATTTACAAGAAATACCATTTTTATAATATTTGATGAATAAATATAAATCCAAATTATTATTCTTTATTATTTAGCAGTTCTTTAACAATATATAGGTAATAGTCATATTATTATATTGAATTCACTCACAAGTGTTGTGCATATATTTATTATGTACATGATCTTAACAGATCTTGTTTTAATGATACAATAATAAAACATGACGTTGCTCAAATCAATTCACTCAGACAACTTGCGATAATTCATCAATATTATACTAATCTAAACTGTTCACGATATTCCCTAACTCATGTATTCTGGTTGTGATGCACAAATGACTTCATCTTTGTCATTTTTTATACATGTGATCAATGATAATTGAACTTCAACATCATCATCATTATGATCATCTAATTCTTTTATTTTATTTGTATTATTCATGTAATGTTATTTATTTATATTAGTAGTTTCTCATTTTGGGTTTCTTATTTTACCATCCAAAGCTAGTATTTACATTCTCTGGTTATTATAACACCCAAAAATATGTTTGGGATTTGAATCCTGATCAAAATTCAAGATAAATACTAGGTTGTGTCTCCTATAAAAATATACGGTGGTTCATCCAGGTTTCTATAAAAGGATGATTCCATAAAAAAGGTTCTTACACCTTTAAATGAGATGTTCATAGTGGGTACCAGTCTCCTCTAGGAGAAGGGGAGATTAATGAGTGTAAAAGGATCTTGGTGACTAGAAACACTATAAATATTTTTGTTTCTTTACATTTTATTTATAATGAAACTCATATCTAAACACTACACTCACTAATATTTAATATTTTATAAACATTGATTGGTTTTCTCATTAATTTTTAAAAATACCTATTCACCCCAAATTAGTCATATTTTCCATCTATTATGATCAAACAAATTTTATTAGAGGAGGTATCTGATAGGATATCCGTTATTTTCATTACTCTTATATCAATCTTTTAGAATTATAGGGTATAACCTTCGTTGATGAAAAATTCACCTTTGATTATTTATGTTAGTAATTTTATAACACTATGAACACTTGTATCATAGAATTAATAGTCTATAAAACAAAATAAAAAAATTTCTTTTAAGGTGGCATGTGTAAATAAAATGTTTGATGGATACCATAAAACCCCCCCTTATTTGATGAGTGTTTTCACGGCTATTAGAAATATACAATGGAAGCATACATCAAAAAACATAGTGTGGATCACTGGAATGTCATGGAAAATCCATATGCACTACATAAAATTTATCACGATACACTGGTTGGTAATGACATGGTAAAATATTTTTTCAATTATAATACTTAGAATACTTTATACTATACTATAAGGAGAAGTGGACATAGCCATGTTTCAACCTGTAAGATAACAAAAGAAATTTGGAGTATGTTTCTGGTGATTCATTATGGTACTGATGAGTTCATGAGAACAAAAATAAGAATTATACAAGAAGAATACCAATAATTCAATATATGAGATGAAGAATATGTAATCTAGATATTCCATCAATTGACCTACATTAAAAATTGTTTGTGATCACTTGGTGATGCTTTGGAAAATACTTCTCAATAGAATGATTAAGGAGAGATCATTAAAAATGATTTAATACAATGAAGGAATCCATCAAATAGAGTTATAATTTAATAGAGTGTTCATTAGATGAACTATCGTGTTCTATTCTACAGTATGAATTAGTGAAAAATAATATTACTGACGAGGAGTCTACTAAAGGAAAAGGCATTACATTTAAATCTAATGTAATTGAAACCACTAATCCATCTGATTCTTAGATCATGTAAAGTTTTAATGAAATGACTCACATTATCATGAAATATTCCTAACTTATGACAAGCAAGAGTGTAAAGGAATTTTTTTGAAGAATGAATAAAACTGATTACAGTAATGTTGATTCAAATAAGAATAATGATGATTCAGATTTAGAATGTTATTATTATTGTAATAAAGGTCACCTAAGAAAATATTTAACCAAGATTTATCACTAAAATAATTAAAATGAAAAAAAAGGAGGAAATAAAAAAAGATATTTTCGGATGATAGAACTGTTTACATAGTTCTGATTCGAGTAGTGAATCTTGATGTGAAATGGATACAAAGAACCATTCCCCGGTGGGTATTACATGTGAGGAAACTGATTCCCTTTTTTTCTCAGTTTATAACCGAAACAAATGATGATCATTATTTAATATATGAGATTTAACAAGATACTAATTTCAATTCTATTTTTGATTTTAATTATTTTAATTCTGGTATTAAGAAATTACTTAAATTGAATGAAGAATTGAAAAATTGATGTTTTAATTTTTTTAAAATATAAAGAATCAAAATGTAAATTTGTATGTTAAGGAAATTGATAAACTGAAAAAGTAATGTGAAAATGAAAATTTCATTATTTTCCAAAATTAGGAAATTAAAAGGAATTCTAAATATGACATTTTGAAAATGAAATTTGAAAGTGAAAAACCTAAATATTTTATAGCTCTATATAATAAAGACAAAAATAGGATATTTACTTTAGTAGTGGTTGGTATAACTAATGTATAAAATGTGTTTATAAAATTAAAATAGGAAAATAAATTATTAAGGAAAAAATCCTCTAGATCAAATGAAAATGTTTATAAAAATTTAGAAACAATAAAAAAAGATAATATGAATTTGAAAAAACAATTTGTTAATGCTAAAGTGGAATTATTCAATCTTTTAAGAGGTAAAAAATATGGCGTGATTATTTCTCTGATGAAACTAAAAACAAATAAAAATAACATTTCGTTCAATTAATTTTACACCAAACATGGACATGCCTTCTTTTGTTCGAAAGTCAAAAGGAAGTATCTCTATTGTGACCTTCCTTAGATATAGAAGGAAAATTATTTATTAAAATGAATTCCCATTGAGATTTAATAAATCGTTGGGTCGTAATAGAACTATTTTATAAAAAAAATTGAATTTATATTCACAAAGTGACAATTGTTTAAAATCTATTTGGGTATTTAGAAGACCATCTGTGAATTCAGTTGAACCTTTGATAGCATGTGTTCCAAAAGGATGTTACTAAAATCCTATATGTCTTAAGCTGGAAACCATGAAGAGATAAGTATTATTTTATTAACCAACATGAGTACTATCAACTTTAATATTTTATTATACGATGGAATACAATAATTTTTTTATTTAAGGAATTTCCTTAAGTTTTTATCTTTTTTATTTTAGAATGTAATATTCTTTTACTTTACACGGTTAAAATTTTAGTATTAATATTTTGACTAATGGTTAATTCTCTATAAAGTTATAAATAGTATTTATTTATCTATATTTAAAAATATATTAATTAAGAGGGATTTCCCTCTTAATTGTTAATTAAAAAAAACACTACAATGTAATTTTCAAATAAGTGTTTAATCAATTAGAGTATAAAAACAAATTTTTTTCCCTTGGTATGTTTGAAATAACTCCTCATCAACTATTCTATGTAATTCTTTTAACTATCAGAAAAATATCTTTTCTATTTTAAATATTATCTTTTCATGATTCTATGTAGAAATATATTTTGAATTCTATTTTTTTTAATAGTTAATTTTTTATAAAATTTAATTAATGTTTTATAAAAGAATAAACTTTTTCGATCAGTTTTGGAATTGAATTTTTAATTATTAAAATCTGGGGAATTTTTTTTTAATGAAATTAAATAAAATAAAATTTTCATATATTTGGGATGCATATTATGTTACGTATTCAATTTCTTGAAATTAGTATAAATTTTCCTATATATATAACAATTTTTTGTAAGTTTATTATATTTTAAACTAACATGAAAAAAGAATTACATTTCTGTTTTGATAAACACTATTACCTATGATTAAATGGTTATAGGTTCATTTTCATTAAATTTTTTTTTTTAATTTTTACTCAGTCTTAATTTATTAATTTTTTTTTAAATTATACTCTATTTTAATTAATTATTTATTGTGAATACAGTAACCATATTTTTAATTTTACAACAATAGACTTCGATATTAATTTGTAAAGTGTTTGTTCAGTTTTTTTAAAAAATGGGAGTCTATTTTATATAATAAAATTCTATTATAATTGATGTGAAAAATCAAATTGGGATATATTTTTGTTGAAAATTAAAAAAAGCTGTTTTGTTATTAAAATTAAAAAAGGGGAGTTTCTTAATATTTTAATATGTTAAATTATTTTTTAATTTTAAATTTTTTTGATAAATTACACTCCATAAATGTTTTTCAAATTCTCTTACTATTTTACTTTTTTTCTTTTAAATACCTTGTGAATTTTATCTATTTTTATAAATAAATCTCCATAAAACATTATTAAATTCTATTATTATTTAATCAATTTATTTAATTAAAACTTTTAAAATGTTAAATAGTAAGAGATAGTTTCATAATTTATTGGAATTACCTTTATATTTTAATCCACAATAATTCTTCAACTTAATTAAATTTTATTTCATACTTCTTATAAATGAATTATGGTGAATTAACCTTTATATTTTATTAAATAAACCATTTTATATTAGAATAAAAAATGTTTATTTAAGATATAGTTTCATCATATAGTGGAAATCTATACATTAATTATTTTTCCCCCAAATATTCCAAAACATTACATCTTAAAGACTTGACTATGGTATAATTTAAAATACTGTATTATATAAAACCATTAATTTTATCAGGATAGTTCACCCAATATCAATGTATTACCATAAAAAAAATTAAATATTAGACATTCATATATTATAAAGGAAATCCAGACAACAAATATAATAAATTTGGATTTTATCTCTTTATTACTTCCATATAAAAAACCAAAACCCCATGGGAAGAAAATTATTTCCTCTAGGTCAAAACGTTTCAACTTATGTACCCTTTCCATTATAATTAAAAGAGTATCGCCTTCCATTATAATATATTTGTTCCATATATAACCATATGATTGTGCATAATTAAAGTGTGTTCAACATCATTTACAAATATATCTAAATTCATGAAATTACACATCTTGGGTACAAAATTATATTCCATATCAAAACCCCACTTTCCTATCACCATCCAACTAATGAAAATAGAAGTACCATAAAATAGATATTTTGAATTAGGTTAGAACAGCTTTTGTTCATTATAAGGATAGTCTATAGAGTTATAACCATAGAAAATAATGAATATGTTCATAAGATTATCCTCTTTACTAAACCATTAATGATCGATCATTATTTCTAGGATAATCTCTCTAGTTTCATTGTCTTTATAATTATAAATTGTTTAATTATAAATATTTATTATGAATAAACTCACAGAAATGTTTCAGAGATATTATTTTTCACAATAGATGTTTGCTATCTAATCTAATATTCCAACCCCATTTTTAAATAATTCATCATACACTTTGGATCTCATATAGTACAATGATTGAGAAAAATTTCTACTAAAAATTACCCAGGACAACACTAAATATAAATAAATAAAACTAAACCTTTCATAATTTCACTATCATCAACTCGACATTATCCACTACAATAGTATATAGATGAAAAGAAATTTAAATTACATTTTCTCTCTCTTTTATTAAACGTTTTTGGTAGGGGAAATTTTTTCTAATAATGACATTTATAAACAAACTCCATTAAGATAAGAGATTTAACATTTAATGAGAAATGTCTAGAAATTAAAAACTTATAAAAGATATTACAAGTAAGATTGAAATTATAAACGACTCATAAAAAAGTAACCATGTAATAGAAATTATATTTCTAATTTTGTTACATAGTAACATCAATTGATCAAATTTTAAATCCTTGGAAAAAAGACATTAATTGGTCCATATTGTTATAATTTGAATTTGTATTAAATAATTTATTAATTTCACCCATGTTGATAAATTACTTTGTATCAAAATTTATTAAATTCTTTTATTAGTTTCTCAAATGTTTTAATTTCCATTTTTAAAATTTAATGCTTTTCAATTAACAATATTATAACTAATTTTTTTTAATATGTTTTTAAAATAATCAATTGTTTTACATGTATTAAGCACATTTAAAATGTTATCATTTTTTATAAATTTTTATCAACAGTGTCATTTGTGTAAATATTTTATTATTATTTTTATGTTCAATTTTGTGAGATAAATATTTTTTTTCTTCTTTATTTGTTATGTGGATAGATATAAACGACATATGTGACCCATTGGGTCAATCCTTTGGGAAATATCACCAAAACAAAAGAAAAGGAAGGATGGGCTTATTGGTTTTCATAGTGTACACACCATACATCTCAGGATCGTGTATAATGCCCCATGGGTCACTCCTAGAGTTGTAAAAATATAGGCCAGTTCACCCAACATGTGTATATGGTATTTATTAATCTGAACCAATTTTTAGTGCACCTTATATGAAATACATCTCATCCACTTCATGTTCCTTTCTATCTGTGATATTGTTTTTAGGGTTACTATTCATTTATTTTCTCTCTTAGACTATAGTAGTGTCTCAGTCAAATCCCATTCATTTTTTTTAAAATAAAATGCTCCTATGATAATTTATTATTCCTCATCTATCATTAATATTAGACATTTTTTTCCTTGTAGATAAACTATTCAAATAATATCTATTCCATGTTTTTATGAATAATTCAATCTTCTTTATATATCAGTTTTCCTTTCATCTTATTCATTTCCCAAGCATCCACCTCGATCATCCAACCATCAGTATCCAATAATCCAATATATTTTATTTATCCTAATCAAAGACCTCTCTACACCAATGTATATCTTATCTACTTATTCAGTTTATTTTTTCAATATTTATGTGATCATATTCGACTTGTTTTACTAGTTCATGTTTTTCCCTTATATGTGTTTTTCTCGATTTTGTCTTAGCCTACCTTTTTATTTCTTCTTTCATGTTTTTACAGTATGTTTTTCATCATCTTCTTCATCTCATATTTCACCTCTGGTAATATACCTCATCCCTGTTAGTTTCTATTTGACTCTCTATTTTAAAATACAAACTGTGGATACGTTGACTTACCATTGGAAAATAAATATTTTGGGTAAGTCATCTCATCCTTAGAAATTACTAATGGTGGGTGATGTTACTCACCATAAGGTGGGTCAATGACCCACCATCAGACTTCAATGGTGGGTTAATTTTTACCCACTTTCTTTATTTTCCCTTGATATTCATCTATTAGAAGGAATATCTTGAATCTTCAATATGATCTTTTCCATCCTCATCCATCACTGGTATACTACATTGGTTTTTTGGTTTATCTTTTCAGATTGAAGTGATTGATCCTATTATTGTGTAAATAGATGAAAGAATTTCATTAGAGATTCAACATGAGATCCTCTTACAACATTAATCAATTGAAGTAGTTTTTATTTATTTTTTATGTTGTTATAATGCTTTGTTATTTTTTATCGAAATAATATATTATCTATTAATTATTTTTGTTTGGCTATTTTATTATTTCTTTAAAGAAAATCAGAGTAGATTGTTAAGCTTCAATAAGAGAAATATATTATATTCATAATGGATACAACTATTTTCTTTTTTTTTTAATTATTATGATTTATTTATAATAGATTATTTCTTTTTGTATGAAGTAGTTTTCGATTATTTTTCAGTAGATCATATTTCTTTTAATTTTTTCTGAGGTTTGATAATGATTTTACTTGAAACCCCATTGGAACCTAATTATAGGTCATGAGTCACCACTATAAACTTCCAACTGTGAGTCGTGAGGCACCATTGGACATCCAATGGTTGAATAATTTTAAAGTCATGTGTTGAATCCTTTGATTCCAAGACAGCTTATAATGTATTTAGTTTTGATTAACTAT
This sequence comes from Viscum album, assembly GCA_963277665.1. Classification (NCBI taxonomy): domain Eukaryota; kingdom Viridiplantae; phylum Streptophyta; class Magnoliopsida; order Santalales; family Viscaceae; genus Viscum; species Viscum album. The sequence continues at coordinate 166,631,951 of OY728123.1, forward strand.
TTTTATTTGTTTTTCAAAAATATTAATAGTGGGTCATGATCTATTTTTCAATCATTGGAACCCAAATGTCGGTCATCAATTACCACTAGTTAAAATTTTATGTTTCTAAAATTTTATTCCTTATACTAATTATTGCTGACTTAATAAATTATTATGATCATATTACTATTTTTTATGTTGAAATAAATTTGTAGAGTGTTAAAAGTTTAATTGGCACATTATTTTATAGAATTTTGTACCTGAATATTTAATGTAATATGACGCTCTATTTTACTGGACCTTTTACTTCATGTATAATCCATATGATTATATATGTTTTTTATTTCTTCTATAATTGTTATTTATTTATTTATTTACTAGTAATACTATTTTTATAATATTTCATGAATAAATATTAATCCAAATTATTATTTTATATTATTCAGCAGTGAATCAACCATATATAGGTAACATTCATATTATTATATGGATTTTCACTCACAAGTGTTGTTATGATATTTGTTATGTAAATGATCCTAATAGATCTTGTTTTAATGATACAGGAATAAAACATAAAGCTTCTCAAATCAATTCATTCAGAAAACTTGCAGTACTTCTTTAACATTCTACTAATTGGAATTATTCACGACATTTTGTGACTCATGTATTCTGGTTGTGAGCAACAAAGGACTTCATATTTGACCTTTTTTTATACAAGTGATCAATGATCATTGAACTTCAACTTCATCATCATTATGATCATCTTCTACTTTTCTTTTAATTGTATTATTAAAGAAATTTTATTTATTTCTATTTGTAGTTTATCATTTTCGGTATCTTATTTCACCATAAAAATATAGTATTTACTTTATCTTGTTATTCTACCAAACAAAAAGAAGGTTTGGGTTGTGAATCCTAATCAAAAGTTAGGATACGAACTAGGCTATGTCTCTTTTAAAAATATAGGGTGGTTCATCCAGGTTTCTGTAAAAGGATGATTTGATAAAAAAGTTTCTCACACCTTTAAAAGAGATGTTCATAGTGGGTACCTGTCTCTTCTAGGAGAAGGGGAGATTTATGAGTGTAATAGTATCTTGGTGACCAGAAACACTATAAATATAATTTTTACTTATATTTTATTTACAATGAAACTCATATCTGAACACTACACTCCCTACTATTTAATATTTTATAAATTCTGATTGGTTCTCTCATTAATTTTTTAAAAACCCTATTAACCCCCCTTTAGTTATATTTTCCATATATGATGATAAAAAAATTGGTATCAGAGGAGGTATCAGAATAGATATCCATTTTTTATTTAATCTTATACCAATCTATAAGAATCAGAGGGCAAGACCTTCGTTAATGGATAATTCACCTCTAATTATTTCTGTTCATTGTTTTTTAACACTATGAAAACTTGTATCCCAGAATTAATAGTCTATAAAAAAATAAAAATTTTACTTTTAGGGTGGAATGTGTAAATTAAAATGATAGAAGAATAATATATAATCCCCTATTATTTTATGGGAGTGTCCATGGATATTTGTAAAACATAGTGTGGATCACTGGAATATCATGGAAAATCCATATGAACTACAAAAAATTGATCACAATACACTGGTTGGTAATGATATGGTAAAATATGTTTTCAATTATAATTTATGTTACACTTTATACTATACTATGAGGAGAAGTGGACATAACCATGTTTCAGCTTGGATGAAAACCCATGAAATTTGAAGTATGTTTCTTATGATTCATTATGGTACTGATGAGTTGATTAGAACCAAGATAGGAATTCTCTGAGAAGAATACCAATAATTCAATATATAATATGAGTAATATGTAAACTTGATATTCAAGGAGTGTACTTCAGATGAACTGAAAGGCTCTATTCTATAGTTTGAATTAGAGAAAAAGAATTTTGCTGATGAGGAGTCTACTAAAGGAAAAGGTATTACATTTAAATCTAATGTAACTGATACCACCAATGCATCTGATTCTTAGATCATGTAATTTGACAATGACATGGCTCACATTATTAATAAAAATTACAAATTTATCACAAGAAATAATATAATCGAAAATTATGAAAGAATGAATAAAAAAGATTACAGTAAATGTAATTCAAGTAAGAATAATGATGATTCAGATTTAGCATGTTATGCAGATTGTAATAAAGGTTACATAAGAACAGATTTACCAAAGCTTAATCCTTCAATGAATTACAACGAAAAAGGAGGAAAGAAAAAAAGATATGTTTGGATGATGGGACTGTTCACACAACTCCAAATCAAGTAGTAAATCTTGATGTGAAAAGGATACAAATAACATTTCCTTGATGGGTATTACATGTGAGAAAAATTATTCCCTTTTATTCTCAGTTTATAACCCCTACAAGTGATGATCATTATGTAATATTTGATAATTAACAAGATAATAATTTGAATTCAATTTGTGATTTTTATTCTTTTAAATATAGAATTACGTAATTACTTAAATTGAATGAAGAGTTTAAATATTGATTTTTTAATTTTTATTAAAATACAAAGAAGAAAAATGTAATTTTTTATGTCAAGGAAAATGATAAATTAAAAAGGGAATGTGAATATGAAAATTTCATAATTTCAAAAAAATATGAAAATAAAATTAATAGTAAATATGAAATTTTGAAACGGAAATTTGAAAATAAAAAACATAAATATTATATATCTATAAATAATAAATAAAAAAATTGGATATTTACTTTAGTTGTGGATGATATGAAAAAAGTATAAAATGAGTTTTTAAAATTAAAATACAAAACTAAACGATTAAGGAACAAATCCTCTCGATCAAATGAAAATGTTTATACAAATTTAGAAACTATTCAAAAAGATAATATTGATTTGAAAATTGAATTTTTTAATGTTAAAGAGGAATTATAAAATTTTATAAGAGGTAAAAGATATGGAATGCTTATTTCTACAATAAAACTAAAAAAAATAAAAATAAATTTTGGTTAAATTAATTTTACACCAAACAGGAATATGTATTCTTTTGTTAGAAAGTCAAAAGGAAGTATCTCTACTGTAACCTTCCATAGATATAGAATGAAATGGATTTATGACAATCAATGAAAATTGAGATTCAATCAATATTTTTGTCATACTATAAATATTTTATAAAAAAAATTCAATTTAGATTTAGAAAGAGACAAATGTTTGAATTCTATTTGGGTGTTTAGAAGACCATATGTGAATTCTGTTGATCCTTTGATAGCATGGGTACCAAAAGGATGTTACTAAAATATTATTTGATATATGTCGGAAACCATGACAAGATAAGTATTTTTTTTCTAACCAGTATGAATACTATCTAATTTAATATTATATTATATAATGGAATACAATAATATTGTTTGATTCATCGAATTTGCATTAATTTCTATCTTTTTTATTTTAAAATGTAAAATTCTATTACTTTACACGGTTAAAATTTTAGTATGAATATTCTGACTATTTGGTTAATTTTATATAAGTTGCTAAAATTTTATTTATTTATCTATATTTAAAATTATATTAATTTACGAGGAGTATCCTCTAATGTTTTACATAAAATAAAATACTACTATGTAATTTTCAAATTAGTGTTTAATCAATTAGTGTATGCAAACAAATTTTTTTCTTTTTTCTATTTCAAATTACTTCTCATAAACTATTCTATGAATTTCTTTAACTATCACCAAAATATATTTTCTATTTTAATGATAATCTTCTCATGATTCTAACTAGAAATTTATTTTGTATTTTAAATTTATTTAAATAGTCAATTGTTTATAAAATTTAACTATAGTTTTATGATAGAATACAACTTTTTTATCAATTTTCAAATTGAATTCGTAATTCTTCAAGTATGTGGGTGTTTGTTTTAATGACATTAAACAGGAGATAATTTTCATATATTTCGGTAACATATATTGTTACGTATTTTATTCATGGAAATTAGCTTTATTTTTCATATATATATATAACAATTTTTGGTAAATTTCTTATATTTTAACTTAACATGAAAAAAGATTTGATGTTCTATTTTTATAATAACTATTCGCTATGTTTAAATGATTTTATGTTCATTATCATTAAATTTTCATTTTTTAAAATTTTTACTCATTCTAAATTCTGTAAAGTTTTTTAAAGGTATACTCTATTTTAATTATATCTCTATTGTGAATACAGTAACTACATGTTTAATTTTACAACAATGAACTTCTATATTATTTTCTAAAGAGTTTGTTCAGTTTTCATAAAAAATGAGTCTATTTTATATAATAAAATTCTATTATAATTTTTCAGAAAAATAAAATTGGGTGATATTTTTGTTAAAAATTTAATAACTATTTTGTTACTAAATTTAAAAAATGGGGAGTTTCTTAATATTATAATTTTTTTAAATAATTTATTAATATAATTTTTTTGATAAATTACTCTCCATAAATGTTTGTGAATGTAAAATACAAAGTAAGTAATGAATAATAGATATTCTTATCTACGTATATTTATGAATTAGATAATGTTTTAGAGGCTTAAAACGAGAATAAATCCAATCTTAAGCATGGAATACACTAATATTTTTAAAAGATTGTTTTACAGCCTTTTGATGGAAAACCATTTTTAAATAAAACTTTTGATAATTTTATAAGATCTATTAGTCAAAATGAACTTATTCATTATGATTGGGACATTGAATTTTACTTTGGATAAATTTTTGGTATTTTTCTGACAATGTTCATTTTTTAATGAATAGTGAAAAATACTGCATTTTACATCAAAACTGCATGTTCATCTAATTTAATTATATGGTTAGATTATATTTTTAATTGGATTTAAAGTGTAAATAGAATATATTTTTACCATTTAATCCAATGGTGGCCATTGGGATTAATTTCACTTTGGAATTGGTCATAAACAAGTGCCAAACATTTCATAAATATTGTTTCTAAAAAACCGCTATTTGTTTTGACAACGGGAATTATTTTTAAATTAATTAATGAAATTTCTATGTTTGGAATTTGGTAAAGTGGAATACATATTTTTAATCAGAATTACCAAATTATGTAATCAAGTCTCTTTTTTTTTGACTTTGTGAATAGTAACGACGATAATTATCGTTAATTATCTTGAATAATTAGTAATCTGGTAGTTAAGGATAATTAAATAATATCATAATAATAAAAAATGACACCAACATGTGTCCTAATACTACTGGTTGTGTCATGGCCTACCATGGGATGCCTTGTGCCAAACATGGGGACCCCATGGAATCACTTTTGTGTGGTAATGACTTTTTATCTTTTTATTTTTTAAAGAACGTTAAATATAACAAAGAATGTATCACCAGAGTAAAACATTTTTAATTTTGTCTACATAAATGATAAATTGAAATATAAATATTCATTGGAAATATAAAAAGATTTCCTATATCAAAGTATATTTTTATAATTATTAGACATTAAATAAATCAAATTATTTATGACATCATGATGATGCAGTGATTACCTCATTAATGAACGATTTAAATAAAATGAAAATATAATGTAAAATCTAAGACTTACACTTGTAAAAGACCTATTGGATGAGTATATTTCGAACCCTTATCACCTTATCCTCAAAATACATCAATGTGGGACCTTTAAAATCTGAAACTCATTTGAAAATAAAGTAACATTTTATACCTTTCCAAGAGTGCCCATCCTCTCCTCTTATAAAAGGCCCCCACCTCTACCTCCTTACCCACACTTCTCAAGCCATTGGCTCGGCCAAGATCTGCACATTTTGTCTCTCCACATCCCTCTCTTCATCCTAGAAGCCTTACCTTAGTCAGAAATCTTTTCAAGAAACCCTTTTGGTTCTAACCAAGAGGAGTTACCCGATTTAAAGGTAAAGACTTCTCTAATGTTCTTTTGTTTTATTTTACTTCTCCAACCCCCTATAATATTTTTATTCATTTATTTTATAACAAAACCAATATGTTAAATATAATAGTATGTTTTTATAATAATTATTCGAGCTACACTTACACACACCTACATTTAATGGTTAAAGAACATACTGTTTCCGTGGATGACGAATTTCTGCCTCACGAAACGATGATTGTTCAATATTCTTATAACACCTTCAAAGGTGGCCATTAAGATGTCAATATATTTATATATGATATATAATAATTTTATGTTTTATTTAAGCTTCTGTATTTTTCATTTATGGCATACCATTATGGCTTCCATTATGGGTATACGTGATATCTTCATTTTAGGAAGTGCGGACTACCGCCCCCTCAAAGTGATTTGATTCGTTAATTCCATATGTGGGACGTATAAAAGATGTAATTAATGATATTATATAGGATATTATACTGGAATTATAATATACCTCTATATCATTATGAATCCATTCCATAAAATAAGAAATAGAAATGCAAGCAGCGTTCATACATACGTACGGCTTACCGTCTCCATGAACGGTGAATTTCATTTCTTACCTCTAAATGTTATGTAATATTGTAAATGCATGTATATAATGGATATATATGACATATATGATATCTAAATCATGAATAAAATTCTGGATATAATGGATATTTTACCACATGAACAACTTTTAATTATAAAGAGTTTATTTTTGACTCAAGTACCAATGAATTACAAAACGACCATTATTAACTTAAATAATTACATGGTGTTCATAACATGGTAATAAGTGATATAAAAGGAATAATGAACTTGAAAAAGGTTCTTAAGCAAATAGAAATTAACTCAAGTTTATTATTTAGGACGTTAAAGAACGATCGAGTCAAGTCAGACCCGAGGTATGGGACTTCGTCTCAATCTCCTTTCATTGAGGCATATTTTGTTTTATTCAAAACCTTCTTTTATACGGCGTATAAACCACTTTTACTTTTACGTCTATTCAAAAGGAATCTTTTTTTATACGAAGAATTTTACTAAACAACAAAAGGAATGTTTTTTTGTCATACGTATGTGGCGACAATGACTTCTCCGCCATCGTGACCATTATTTGAGCTTCAGCTTCCTCTACAAGACATAACATTTTTTAAAATTAAAATTAAATACCATGTTTTACTTTTTTTTATTTTGGTATTGAAAATGGTTTTCATAATGTTTTTATTATATCAATGTTTTGTATTGATATCTTGTGATTGAAATGTGGAAATGTGATATTTTCTTTATGCATGTCTTATGTGATACAATTATGTTATGGTTCTTGGGCATTGTTATCAAGACGGATGGTTCCGTGATAAACTAAGGGCGGGTGAGCCCGATATAGCACTCCAATGCATTGGGAAATGTGAAGGAGTTAAACGTTAAGGTTTCTCTGAAGATATTTAGGGAATATACTGTGATGGGTATTCCAAACGTAACCATGAGGGTTACTCCCTACGTAAGAATGTTATGAATGCCTCAAGTTACCTTTATGTCTTATGATTTCTATGATTTATTCATGATTTTATGAGGTATGTTAAAGTGCTTATGTTTTATGAGTAAAGTATGATTTCATTGATTCTTATGTATACATGTACTCATGTTTCCTTTCCATATTTTTATATCCCTTACTGAGATTTTTATGCTCATCCCAAGTTTTTGAAATGTTTTTCACAGGTCAAGGGAAAGGTAAATGATGTGATTATATTGTCAAGGAAGTGTCAAGAAATAATCCATGTTTTATTTTAAATTTGTTTCCGTTGATGGGAAAAATGAGTACAATATTTTATGTAACCACTTTGTTTAAATGTAGAATGTAATGCATGTTTTATGATCTAATTATCTGAAACTCTAAACCTGAAATGATCCTCAATGTGTGTTCTTGAAAAATCTCAATATTAGGTAATGTTTAAGGATGGGGACTTATAGTTAAATTCTCTTAATATTTTAAAAATTTATTGCTTTTAAATACATTATTAATTTTATCTATTTTTATTAATTATGCTCCATAATAGTTTTTAAATTCTCTTATTATTTGATCAAAATTTTTAATTAAAATTTTTAAAATTTTAAATAGTATGAGATAGTTTCATCATTTATTAGAATAACCTTTATATTTTAATCCACCATAATTCATCGAAAAACTTCTATTTCATTTCATACTTATTATTAATGAATTATGTTGGATTAACCTTTATATTTTATTCAATAAACCATTTTATATTAGAATAAAAAAGGTTCATTAAAGAAATAGTTTCCTAATTTAGTGGATATCCATACTTTAATTATGTTTCCCCCAAATATTCTAAAACATTACATCTTAATGACTTGAGTATGGTATAATTTAAAATACTGTATTATAGAAAAACATTAATTTCATCATGCTAGTTCACCCAACATCAATATATTACCATAAATAAATTAAATAATAGACATTCATATATTATAAAGGGAATCTAAAAAACATATATCATAAATTTGTATTTTATCTCTTTATTACTTCTATATAAAAAAACTGAAACCCATGGGAATAAAATTATTTCCTCTAGGTCAAAAATTTTCAACTTATGTACCCATTCTGTTGTAATTAAAAGAGTATCATATTCCATTATATTATATTAGTTATGTATATATCTATTTTATTGTGCATAATTAATGTGTGTTCATAATTATATACATATAAAGATAAATACATGAAATTACACATCTTGGGAACAAAATTATATACCATATCACAAACCCCACATTCCTATCACCATCCAACTTATCAAAAAGAGATGTACCATAAAACAGATAAGTATAATTAGGGTAGAACAACTTTTGTTCATTATAATGATAGTCTATAGAGTTATAACAATGGAAAATAATGACCATGATCATAATATTATCCTATTTATGAAACCACTAATGATTGATCATTATTTCTTGGATAATCTATCGAATTTCAATGTCTTCAGAATTATACCTTGTCTAATTAGAAATAAATATAATGAAAAAGCTAACAAAAATGTTTTAGAGATATGATTTTTTACAATAGATGTTACCCATTTAATCCATGAGACGAAAACCATTTATAAAGGATTCATCATACACATTGGATCTCATAGAGTCCAATGGTTGAGAAAAATTTCTGCTAAAAATCTCCAAGGACATCACAAAATATAAATAAATAAAACTAAATCCTTTATAAGTTCCCTATCATCAACTCTAAATGATCCAATACCATAGTATATGGATTAAAATATCAATAAAATATTTCTCTTTTTTCTTCCATTGAATGTGTCTGTAGAGGAAATGTTTTATTCTAAGGAATTTTATAAACAAACTCTCCTAAGATAAGAGAGTTAACATTTAATGAAAAACTTCCAGAATTTTAAAACATATAAAATATATTACATGTAAGATTGAAATTATAAAGGACTCAATAAAAAGTAACCACGTAGTAGATATTAACGTTTTAATTTTGGTACATGGTAACATCATTTGATCAAATACTAAATCCTTCGATCCTAGATATTATTTTTTCTATATTATTAGAATTTGAATTCATATTAAATAATTTATTAAATTTCACTGATTTGATAAATTACACTCCTTAAATAATTATTAAATTATCTTAATATTTTTTCAAGTTTATTTTTAAATATATTATTAATTTTACTCATGTTGATAAATTACTATGCATCAACATTTATAGAATTATATTATTATTTTCTCAAATGTATTAATTAACACTATGAAAACATAAAACTATTTTAGTTAATACTCTTCTACCTATGTTTTTAAATATGTTTTTAAAATTATCAATTGTTTTACACATATCAAGAAGATTTAAAATGTTATCATTCTTTATAACGTGTTATTAAAATTGTTGTTTGTGTCAATATTTTTTTATTACTTTTTTATCTACAATTTTGTGAGATAAAAAAATTAGTTCTTCTTTATGAGTTAAGTGGATTGATTTAAACCACATAGGTAACCCATTGGGTCAAACCTATGGGAAATGCCATCAAAATAAAACAAAATAAATGATGGGCTTATTGTTTTTCATAGTGTAAACACCATGCATCTTAGGATCGTGTATAATGCCCCATGGGTCACTCCCGTAGTGGGAAAAATATGGGCCAATTCACCCAACATGTGTATATTGTATTTATTAATCTGAACCAATTTTCGGTACACCTTGTGTGATATAAAAATATCCACGTAATGTTCCTTTATATTTGTGATATTGTTTTTAGTGTTACTATTCATTAGTTTTCTCTCTTAGACTATTGTACTATCTCAGTCAAATCCCATGATTTTTTTAAAATCTCATGCTCCTATGATAATTTATTCTTCCAAATCTATAATTCATATTTGAATTTTTTTTCTTGGAGATCACATATTTAAATAATATTTACTCCATGTTCGTATGAAGAATTAAATCTTCTTCATATATCAGTTTCCTTTTCATCTTATTCATTTCTTATTCATCCTCCTCGAATATTTGATCATCAGTATCCTATAATCCAACATTCGTCATTTCTCTAGTTCAATGTTCTCTCTACACCAATGTATCTCTACTCTACTTGGTCAAATTATTTATTCAAATTTAATGTTATCATATTGAACCTGCTTTACTGGTTCATGTCTTCTTCCACAATTTGTGTTTTTCTCGATTTTCTCTCAGTATACCTTTTTATTTATTTTTAATTTTTAATAGTATGTTTTTCATCATCTTATGCATTTCAAATTTCTCCTCTAGTAATACACCTCATCCCTATTAGTTTCTAGTTGACTCTCCATTAGAAAATACTAACTTTGGGTAAGTTGAAATTCAATTGGAAAAAACGTTGGGTGAGTCAAATCATCATTATAAATAACCAATGTTGGGTGATATTACTCCATATATGGCTGGTCGGTGACCCACTAACCGACTTCAATGGTGGTTTATTTTTCCCAAAAGTTCCTAGTCAAATGTGGGTGATTTTTACCCACCATTGGACTTCAATAGTGGGTTAATTTTTACCCACTGTTTATATCTTCCCTATGATATTTATCCCTTGGAAGGAAGTTCTTGCGGCTTAAACATTAGTTTTTATGTTCTTATCCTTTATTGGTTTACTACATTGGTTTTCTGGTTGGTCTTTTCTGTTTGAAGTTATTCATCTTATTATTGTGAAAATAGATTGAATAATTTCATTAAATATTCAACTTGATATCCTCTTACTACTTAAATCGATTTCTATAGTTTTTATTTCTTTTTTATGTTGTTTTAATTTATTTTTTTAATCAAAATAATATATTATATAATAATTATATTTTTTGGTCTACTTTATTATTTTTTTAAAGTTCAAGGAAAGAGATCATCAAGCTTTAATAAGATAAATCTCTTCATTTCGTTATGGATACAGTTGTTTTCATTATTTTTTATAATTATAATGATTTTTTAAAAATAGATTATTTATTTTTGTATTAAGTAGTTTTCAATTAATTTTTAGTAGCTCATACATATTTTAATTGTTTTTGAGGTTTCACAAAGATTTTCTTTGACACACCATTAGAACCTAATTGTAGGTCACAAGTCTCCATTGGAAATTTCCAACTGTGAGTCGTGAGGCACCATTGGACATCAAATGGTTGAAAAAAACTTAATGTCATATCTTGAAGACTTTGATTGCATGGGGGCTTACAATGTATTCAGTTTTGATTAAAAACTTTTATTTCTTTTTCAAAAACTGTACTTGTGGGTCATGCTCTATTTTTCAATCATTGGAACCCGATTGTCGGTCATCAGTCACCAGTAGTTAAAATTTTATGTTTCTAAAATTTTATTTCTTATATGAATTATTGCGGAATAAATAAATTATTATGATCATATTATTATTGTTTTATGTTGAAATAAAGTTTTGGAGTGTTAAAAATTTAACTATAACATTATTATATGGAATTTTGTACCTGAATATTTAATTTCATATGATGCTCTATTTTACTCAACCTTTTACTTCATGTATAATCTATATGTTTATATATGTTGTTCATTTTTTAAAATTGTAATTGTTTTTGATATATTAACTAGTAATACTTTTTTTTATTATATTTCATGAATAAATATAAATCCCAATTATTATTCTTTATTATTCAGCGATTATTTAACCATAAATAGGTAACATTCATATTATTATAATGATTTTCACTCCCAAGTGTTGTGCTAATATTTTTTTATGTTTATCCTCTTAATATATCTTGTTTTAATGACACATGAAGAAAACATGATGTTGCTTAGATCAATTCATTCAGAAAATTTGTAATATTTCTTCGACATAATACTAATCTAAATTGTTCACGATATTCTGTCACTCAAGTATTATGGTTGTGATCAACAAAGGACTTCATCTTTGACATTTTTTTATATAAGTAATGAATGATCATTGAAATTAAACTTTATCATCATTATGATCATATTCTACTATTATTTTATTTGTATTGTTCAAGTAATGTTATTTATTTCTATTATTACTTTATAATTTTACGTTTCTTATTTTACCATCAAAATCTAGTATTTAATTTCTATGGTTATTCTACAACCCAAAAGGATGTTTTGGTAATGAATCCTGATCACACATTAAGATATAGACTAGGTAGTGTCTCCTATAAAAATATAGGGTGGTTCATCCAAGTTTGTATAAATAGAAGATTCTATAAACAAGGTTCTCCCACCTTTAAAAGAGATATTCAAAGTGTGTATGTGTCTCCTCTAGGAGTAGGGGAGATTGGGGAGTGTAAGAGGATCTTAGTGACCTAAATCACTATAAATATTTTTTTCTTTACATTCTATTTATGATAAAACTCATATCTAAACACTAGAGTCACTAATATTTAAAATTTTATAAAATCTGATTTGTTTTCTCATTAATTTTTAAAAAAACCTATTCAGCCCCCTTTAGTCATATTTTCCATCTATAATGATCAAAAAATTGGTATCATAGGTGGTATGGGATAAGATATCCCTTTTTTTCTTTAATCCTATATCAATCTTTTATAATTAAAGGGTAAGACCTTCATTAATGAACAAAACACCTATGATTATATCTATTTCTTAATTTTTAACTCTATGAAAACTTATATCCTATAATTAAAAGTATATAAAACAAAATAAAAAACTTTTTTAAGGTGTAAAGTGTAAATTAAAATATTGGGCAGATACCATAGAAACCCCCATTATTTGACAGGAGTGGTCATGGATATTAGTAATACATAATGAAAGCATACATCAAAAAACATAGTGTGGATCACTGGAATATCATGGAAAATCCATTCGAACTACATAAAATTGATCATGATACACTAGTTTGAAATCACATGGTAAAATATGTTTTCAACTACAATGTTTATAAAAATTTATACCTTGATATAAGGAGAAGTGGACATAGCCATGTTTCATCTTGTAAGACAACCCATGAAATTTGGAGTATGTTTCTAGTGATTCATTATGGTACTGATGAGTTGATGAGAACCATGATAGGAATTTGCCGAGAAGAATACCAATAATTCAATCTATGAGTTAAATAATATGTAAAATAGATATTCCAAAGAGTCACAAATGTAAAAAATGGGTTTTGATCCCTTAGGGATGTTTTGGACAATACTTCCCATGTGGAAAGAGTACCTATAATTAATTAAAAATGATTTAATAAAATAAAGTCGTCCAACAATGAGAGTTATAATTTCAAGGAGTTTACTTTAGATGAACTAATAACCTCTATTATGTAGTATGAATTAGAGACAAAGAATATTGTTGATGAATATTATCCTAAAAGAAAAGGTATTACATTTAAATCTAATGTAATTGATACCACTAAGGCATCTGGTTCATAGATCATGTAATGTGACAATGAGATGGATCACATTATCAATAAACATTCCAATTTTATGACAAGAAATAGTTTAACATAAAAGCTTGGAAGAATGAATAAAATAGATTACAGTAAAGGTAATTCAAGTGAGAATAATGATGATTTAGATTTAGCATGTTATGTGTATTGTAATAAAGGTCACATAAGGCCAGATTTACCAAATCTTAATCACTCAATGAATTAAAAGGAAAAGGAGGAAAGAAAAAAAGATATCTTTAGATGATGGGACTGTTCACATAGTTCTAAATCAAGTTGTCAATTTGTATGGGAAAAAGATACAAATAACCTTTCTTTGATGGGTATTACATGTGAGGAAAATTATTCCCGTTTTTTCTCAGTTTATAACCCCTAAAAAAGATGGTCATTATATAATATCTGATAATTAACAAGATACTAATTTCAATTCTACTTGTGATTTGTTTTCTTTTAATTCTAGAGTTAAGTAATTATGTAAATAGAATGAAGAATTGAAGAATTGAATTTTTAATTTTTATTTAAATAAAAAAAGAGAAATGTAATTTTTTTTGTCCAGGAAATTGATAAACTAGAAAAGGAACGTGAAAATGAAAATTTCATTTCTTCCAAAAATAATAAATTAAACTGCATTCTAAATATGACATTTTTAAAGTGATATTTGAAAATGAAAAACATAAATATTTTTAATCCATAAATAATAAATATAAGGATATGATATTTACTTTAGGTGTGGCTGTTATAACTAAAGTAGAAAATGAGTTTTTAAAATTAAAATAGGAAAATAAATAATTAAGGAACAAATCATTTGGATCAAATGAAAATGTATATAAAAATATAGAAACTATTCAAAAAGATAATATGGATTTAAAAATTTAATTTGTCAATGTCAAAGAGGAATTATACAACTTTGTAAGAGGGAAAAAAATATGGCAAGATTATTTCAGCGATGAAACTAAAAAAATAACAATAAAAAATGGTTAAATTAATTTTACACCAAACATTAATAAGTGTTTTTTTGTTAGAAAGTATAAAGGAATCATCTATACTATAACCTTCCTTAGATTTAGAAGGAAATGAATTTATGACAATGAATACCCATTGAGATTCAATCAATCTTTTGGTCATGCTAAAACTATTTTGTCAAAAAATATAAATTTACATTCAAAAAGTGTCAAATGCTTGAAATCTATTTGGGTGTTTAGAAGATCATATGTGAATTCTGTTGAACCTTTCACTACATGGGTACCAAAAGGATGTTACTAAAATCCTATTTGAACTATGTTGGAAACCATGACTAAATAAGTATTACGCCACGCCAATACATATTTTTTATTTTAAGAAGGCACTTTTTTGGAAAAGTGGGAACCATACAAAAAACTCCCCAAGTACCGCACATCTCACATAGAAGATCACCATAACATACAGAATACCAAATTCAAAATCCACACCAGCCAAACCCTACCGACACTGCAGCGAACCAAAAATCCACAAAATTCAAAATTCAAAATAAAGGGATCACAATCCATCATGAAAATCAGTCGTCTCGTCACACGTTGCCTCGAATCTCGCACCATTCCTCGAGTAACGCACCGAACGCGATAGCCGCCCAGTCCGTAACAATCGCCGGTGAACTCCGCCGGAATCCGCCGTCGTTGTCGAAGAAACCTTCATCCTCTCAGATGCAGATGTCAAAAGAATCACCGGGAAAACCTCATACAAATCCATCATCGTAGAAGGAACACATATATCATCATCAAAACTAAGAAACACAGGTCGCACGAGAAGCATAAATCGCCGCCAGATCCCACCTCCCAAAACCTTTGAGGAACCACCGTTCCAGCTCCAACTCAGAAAGGAGCAGAGGTCCTTGGGGTCAGGGCAGGGATGAGAGCAGGCGGTGCTTGGTGCACACAAGAAACCAGCTTCAATCATGTTCAACATGAAATCCAGAAGGTCTTAAATTGAAAATCCACAAACAACCGCACACAACTCAACTGATCACATAAGATATCTGGATAGCTTGACTTTAATCGTCTTCAAGCTGCTCGGTTCAGCACAAATCACCCCGAACCAAAATCCCAAACACCAAAAATCCATCACTAGTTGCCGGAACCGAAGGCGGAGCCCGACATCGTCAACACCATGCACCACCAATAACACCGAACCACCAAAACCAAAAATTGCAGACAAAAGTTAAAAAAACACAAAACAAACTAGAAACCAGAACCTCTTAAATCCCAAATCATCGGAAGAAGCCCCCTTCGCAAACTGGAGAAGCAGATCCAGATCCCGTCGCCGCCTTCAAAACCGTAGTTGGAGACCAAATCCTCCCTACACACCTGAAGACGGCACGAAACGCGACATTAACCCCCAGCCTGCAGTAATTGGAACTCGCACCCTAGACCAACATCGCGCCGCCATAGGGAACCCTAGCCTGTTCAAAGGTTAGGGCCAGAAGAAAGCCAACCGTCGATGAGGTTCTCCGATGATACTGAGCCCGCACGACGCCGCCACTGGAAGAGATCACACGCCATGAACGCATCGAACAAATGCTCCGGGGAGAGTCGGCCTGAGATGGTGGAGAGGAAGGCGATGGTGACGACGTGGCGTGGAGCCCCTTACGGGCCCATCCCCGACCGAAAATGACTAAATAGATGGTATTAATTTTCTAACTAGCATGGATATTATCTACTTTAAAATTATATTATGTGATGGGATAAAATAATATATTTTTTTGATTCAAGGAATTTGCCGTAATTTATATCTTTGTTATTTTAGAATCTAAAATTCTTTTACTTTACACGGTTAAAATTTTATTAAGAATATTCTGACTATGTTGTTAATTTTCTATAATGTTATAAAATTGTATTAATTTATCTATATTTGAACATAAATTAATTTATGTGGAGTAACCGCTTAATTTTTAATTAAAATAAAATATCACTCTGTAATTTTCTGATAAGTTTTTAATCAATAAGCGTTTGCAAATTTTTCTTTCCTTGGTCTGTTTGAATTAACTTCTCATCTATTTTTCTAGGTAATTATATTAACTCTCATCAAAATATATTTTCTATTATAAATATTATCATCATGATTCTATGCAGAAATATATTTTGTATTCTAAATTTATTTAAATAGTCAATTTTTGAAAAAATTTAATTATTTTTTATAATAGAATAAAATTTTTTGTTCAATTTTGAAATTGAATTTTTAATTATTACAATCTGGGGGAGTTTTTTTAAAGTCATTAAACAAAAACAATATTCATATATTTTTGAACCATATTGTGTTACGTATTGTATTCATGGAAATTAGTTTTATTTTTTCTATATATAACAGATTTTTTTTTATTTTCTTATATTTTAACTTAACATGAAAAAAAATTTACAGTTCTATTTTCATAGACACTATTCCCTTTGTTTAAATGGTTATTGGTTAATACTCATTAAATTTTCATTTTTAATTTTTTTTTACTTGGTATTAATTCATTAAATTTTTAAAAGTATACTCTATTTTAATTAATTATTTAAAGTGAATACATTAACTATATGTTTAATATTACAACAAAAAACATATATATTATTTATTAAATAGTGTCTTCAGTTTTTTTATAAAGAGAGTTTATTTTATATAATAAAATTCTATTATACTGTTTGAAAAAAATAAAATTGGGAGTAATTTTTGTTGAGAATTTAATAAATGTTCTGTTATTCAATTTAAAAAATGGGTTGTTTTTAATATTTTAATTTTTTTAAATAATTTAGTAATTTTACCTTTTTTGATAAATGACACTATCAATGTTTGTTAAATTATCTTACTATTTTTTAAAATAATTCTTTTAAATACTTTATTAATTTTATCTATTTTTATAAATTACCCTCCATCAAACATTATTAAATTCTCTTATTATTTGATCATTTTTTAAATTAATACATTTAAAATGTAAAATATTTTTTAGTTAACATATTGTAAATTAATTTTTTTATAATGTTTATAAAACTATCAAGAATTATACACATATTAAGTGAATTTAAAAGTTGGTCCTTTTTTATTACCTTCTATTAATAATGTTGTTCTATTAATGTTTGTTATTATTATTTTTAAGGATAATTTTGTAAAATATAAAAATATAAAACTTCGTTAGAAGTTAGCTAGTTAACTCTAAACCACATAGGGGACCCATTGGGCTAAAATCGTGGGAAATCATGCCACACACAACCAATATAAAACTTTGGAATGAATGGTTTTCATAAGGAACCCACCATGTGAGTGGGGGACTATTTATAATGCCCCATGGGAATCAACCATAGTGTGTAAAGTATGTGATAAGTCTCCCACAATTTTTTGTATTCTTCTGATTTAATTTGAAAAAAAATTCAATGCACTTTCGATAATATACCACCCATCCTCCACATATTCCTATTGATGTGGGATATTATTTTTAATTTTTCTATTCAAATATTTTCTATCTATAATAGTAGCAGTGCCTTGCGAAAATACTACACAGTTTCTTCCATCTCCCATGCTCAAATAGTCATTTATTACACCTCAATAGTCAGTTATCTTCATCCGTCGAATCCTTGCGGATCATCTGTTCACATAATTTCCCTCTCATTATTATATGTGGATTTCAATCTACTTCTTGAATCATTTTTTTCTTTTGAATTTATCAGTATTCCTCCTTGGGCATCGAACCATCATGATCTAGAAATCAAGCATCCATTCCTTCTCTAGTTATAATGCGTCTCCACATTAGTGTCTCTCTTCACATCTCATTCAACTGATTTATTTATTTTATGTGATCATCTTGAACAATGTTTACGGGTTTAAGTTTTCTATAAGTCTATGGGTTTTTCTTTATTTGGTCTTATATTATATTTTTTATTTCTTGTTTGTGTTTTATCAGTATTTTTTTCATAATCTACATCATCTTTAATTTATTTTGTGGTATAAAACCTATTCCCTATTGGTTTATAGTCGAATCCCCATTGGAAAATTCAAATGATGTGTAAGTCGACTCACCATTGGAATATAAAACAAGTGGGTTAGTTGAATCACCATGGGAAATGAACAATGATGGTAATATTATTTACCATTGAAACACAATTATGGGATAGTGGCCCAACAATAAAATTTAATGGTGTGTGATTTTACCCACTATTGGACATCAATGATGGGTGATTTTGCTCCACCTTTTGACATCAACCGTGGGTTAATTTTTACCCACCATTTGTGTATTCACTAAACTATTCATCCCCTGATAGGTAATGCTTCAAGCTATAATATGATATTTTCCATCCCCCAGCTTAATTTTTTGGTTTCTTTGGTTTTTCGATGGATCTTATCTAGTTGTAGTTATTTTTCTTCTTTCTATGAAAATATACGGAACAAGTCAATTGAATCGAAAATAGGATCTCTTATTTCTCCATCAATTGGTTTTTTTGTGTGTTTTTTATTGATATTTGATGTCGCTTTATTTTGTTTACTTATTTTTTATTATAATTATATTTTATCTATTAATTATTATTCTTCAGCTATTTTATCTTTTTTATAGGTCTTGTCGGAAGATCTTTAAGCACAAATATGAGTTATCTCTTCATTGATTAGTTGTTGTAGATGTTTTCATTATATATTAAATTATTATTATTTTTTTACCGTAGATTTTTTTTTGCATTAAGTTATTTTTAATTAATTTTCTTTAGTTTATCAATATGTTTATTATTTCATATGTTTGAAAATTATTTTCATTGAGAAACCATTATAACTAATTGGTAGTCCTGAGTTACCGCTGGACATTTCGAACAATGAGCCATGATTCACCATTGGACTCCCAATGATAGAAAAATGTATATTTCATATCATGAATTCTTTGATTCCACATGGAATTGGAATGAGTTTGGTTTTGATTAAATTTTTTTATTTTTTCGTAAAATATCAATGGTTGGTCATTCACTATTTGCACAATTTGGACCCAATGATGTCTCATGAGTCATCATTTGTTAAAATTTCATTTTTCTAAAATTTTATTTATTATATAAATTAGTGACGATTAAGTAAATTATTTTGATTATAGTATGATTATTTTATAAGAAAAAAACTGTTCAGAGTGTTAAAAATTTAATTATATCATTATTTTATGTACATTAGTATAAGATGGCATGATTTCATACAATGCTATGTTGTACTACATCTTTTGCTACATGTATAATCTATATGATTATATTATTTTCAACTGTTTACTGATTTTAATTGTTTTCAAAAGACTTATATAAAATATTATGTTTTTTATTATAATATTTTATGAAGAAATATAAAACCCAATAATAATCATATATTACATAGTGGGTCTTTAATAAACTTAGGTAACAATCAAATTACTTTGTTGATTTTCACTAACATGTGTCATGATGATAATTTTTACATAAACACTCCTCGTAGATATTGTTTAAAATATTTAGGACATTTATTTAAGGAATAAAACATAAATATATGGATATCAATTTATTTAGACACCTTTCAATCACTATTAGAAACATATTCTATACCAATGGTTTCAAACAGTTGGTAATGGTTGGACAACCATTGATATACACTATACCAAAAAATTTCCAAACCGTTGGATCTTTAGACATGGGGATAAACATATACCAATGGTTATTGAATAATTGTTGGTTTATGGGTTCAGTATGCACATTATATTAACAGATACACGAAACCATTGGTATAAATGTTTACCAACAGTTTGAAACTATTAGAGAATTTGAATGTTCACATCCATTCCAATGCTTTGGAAACTCCTAGAATATACTTTTACCAATGGATTGATGTAAACCATTGGAAAATGATGAGTTCAGGATCAATAAAAATGGATTACAGAACATTGATATACAATATTTCTAATGGTTTACAATAAACCATTGGTATATAATCGTTTTTCACACTTTTAACAATGGTTGTAAACCATTGGCATAGCCTTTTAAAAATTGCAGTAGCAAGCCTACCTCCCCCCTTATGCAATTAACTCCATCTGTAATGTGATTTATTTTGTATGTATTTAATTACCTTAAAGTATAAACAAATATAATTAACACATAATTCATAAGATAATTAAACACATAAACCCTGCAAGTATTCAAATACATAATCAACAGATAGTTCATAATGTAACTAAATACATATATAATTTAATTTAGAATTCAATTCTGAACTCAAAAGTCAATTACCCTGTGTAGTATAGAATTGAATTAAAAATTATGAATAAAATACAAACATAATCCAATAAATAATTATGTATGTGTTATATAGAATAAAGAATACATACAGAATTCTAAATTATGTATCGTGTATTCAATTCGGAATTTAATGCATACAGAATTGAATTCATAATTCATAATTTAGAAGGTAATAACCCTTATATAAGGAAATCATGTTTCATGTTTTGAATTTTGGTTCATAGTAATGAGTGATTTTAGATGAATTCAATGTGCTAGAAAATTGACTAAGAATCTTTACATGTAATTAGATATGAAAATGGATAAACAAATTGAAAATTTTCATTTTTAAAAATGGTGGATTCATAATGGAGATTGAATATAGATATTTCATTGTAAAATTAGTTTAATGTGATTGATTTTTCTTATTGAAAAATTATACATCATTTACCATCATGAGTAAATGAAGATATTTCATTTAAGTAGATAGGATAGATGTTTCCTAAAGGATATTTAGGGGATTATTTGTGAAATCATATTGACTAGTTCAGATTATGAAAAAAAGATGGTCATTTTTGAATGGATGGAGTGTATTAAAACAGTTTATTTGGGATGTATTGGAATCAAAATTTTCCAGATATTTAATGATTGCCTCATTGGAAAATTCACATGGAGTTTGATCTCATATGATATATCCTCCAACATATTGTGAAACAGGTTTTAAGGTAGATATTGAAATGGTTACATGAACAATCTTTCAACCTCTGATCAGGCATCCATCAAACACTACTTCAAAAAAATTACTTATTACACAAAATGGATAGTGAGTAGGGGCTCTATCCTCAATTAATGGGCTACCACCTGACCTAAAAAATCACTAAAATATATTATTAGCAACCCCCTTGAGGCTACAGACATTCTATTTCTGATCTATTTTCACAAATATTTAGTGTTAATGGTTATTTTCAAACCCAAATTAGTATGAAAAATCCATAGGTAAAATTTAATGGATTGTGACACCATCATATAGAAACAAAACTGGAATGGGAACTTCAATGATAGGATGTTATAAAATAAGGAATGAAATGGTTCCAATAGGCCACCAATATGGCTTATGAAATTAAAATCATGATTTATTAATTCATCATAGTATCTCCTTATATGTAGGATTTGTAAATGATGATTTACCGCACATGATCAAATAAAAAAATCAGGATATGAATATGTATCAACCTAGAAAATGTGTTTTCTAGATGAAGGGGATATAAATAACTTATTCCTCACATGTTATTTTTCCCATGCAGTACAGGACTACATCAACATGTGGTTTTTCCTAGAATTTTATAGAGTCATTCAGTACAGTAATGTCATGGATAAAATATTTCACAATGAATATAGTAAGTAGATTATGAACCATCTATTGGATTATATTGGGTATATTCAATCATATATATGGACTCGAAGGAATGCTAAATTTTTTATGTAAAATAATCCTCTATACATATAAGAATGATGTACATTCACAATGAGGATTATAGGGAATCCGTGATTCTGTCAAGCTATACGAATAAAAATTTTCATTAATTGAACATCCTCATATTATTAAGCATTACAGGTCTACTAATGAAACCTAGAATGATTAAATCCATTTGGTGGATCCCTGAAATCTATTCAGGGATTAAGGATAATGTTAATGGGAAATATTCTGGGAAAAATCACCTCATACCATACTCTTTACACATGCCTGAATACTGTAGATAGGGATACATGTTATACCTCAAACCATACCTAAATATATAAGATAAGGTTTCATAAAAAAATCTAGACCACTACCTAAAAGTGAAAAGGTTATCTATATTCAAGTCTACACCCATCCTCTCTCACTCAATTGGATGTCACATGCAATGTATCCCACTCACCCCTCTTCACTCAATGGATGAACTACATGATGTACCACATTCAACCCATTCAATAAATAGAGGATATCAATACAAAAACCATGGAACCCAGTTCTACTATGGCTATATCTTGTGTAAATTATCACTCAAGTCGAGTCCAGGCCTCAAAATCTACACCCTCACACCCAGATCTATCTCCTACCATAAGCATCAATTCAACACATGCAAGAAACCATGAACATGTAACACATCTTGTTTCACAACAAACTTACTCAAACACTTGTAATTAATCATTTGGGATCTATCTCCATGCCCCATTCCCATCCCAATATCCATCTCATCCTTATTATTTTTATGTCACTTACACCTGGACCAACCCATCACATCGACATTACTCAACACCATAGACACATAGAAACACAAACTCACAGAAATCATTCATCAACATGGAACAATAAACACATAAGTAAATATTGTGAAAGGGGGATATAAAATAGATGTCATGCTTTGGAATATTGGGTATCACCCACATGAGTTTTAATAGGCTTAAACAACTAAAACATGACACTTGATCTTTCCATTGAAATCTAATCATACTCACTGTGTATAAATTATTTAGAAATGAATCCATATGTCATTTTACACACAAAAGGACCATAGACCAAAATACATTAAATAAATTATGTTTAAAACTCCAAATTAATTTTCAAATACCATTTTAAAATGAATTTAAAAAATCTACCATTTTCCATTAAAATTCTATTTAGTGAAATATTTTGTCAAAAATAATTTTTTAATGGGAATACTCTTTAACTATAAGATCCAAAAAAAACCACCAAGAAATCCAAAAAGATGTCCATAAACAGTTGTTTTACTAAGGAGACACCATGAAACCATTTCGCATTATCTATGGTCTATGACTATGAAGTGGTATAATGAAAACGAATAAACTCAGGTTCTTCATCCAAGAGTTTGAGTGTTTATAAAAAGATAATTATGAAATATCTTTGATACCATGGAAAAAAGAGAATTCATAGAATCCATACCTACTTTTCAAGTCATTTTTTATTATGTATAAATACAGTAATAATGATAATGTGACGTACCAACTCACACATAGATTCAGTCTCAACAAATCATCAAATATCAAATCTCAGTAATATTAGTCAAACATATATTATAGTTATTAATGTGAAAAATATGTAAAAAGAAGGA
Organism: Viscum album; assembly: GCA_963277665.1. Taxonomy (NCBI): domain Eukaryota; kingdom Viridiplantae; phylum Streptophyta; class Magnoliopsida; order Santalales; family Viscaceae; genus Viscum; species Viscum album. The sequence goes on from OY728123.1 coordinate 166,656,114, forward strand.
ACAAGGAGTATCGGTGTAAAACCTCTTAAAGAATAAGATAAGTGATAAGTATAGAATATCATGGGTCAATTTTGGGTAAATTCCATCTCATGTTGGTTGTGTAGCCTAGGACTGAGTTTAGAAAAGACATGAATAATTACCAGGTGCCTCACCCAGGTCACCTCTCCCATGTTCATCCCATAGGTCACATCACTAACAGGCCCCATACAAGTCACTTAGCCCATGTGACTCGCATATGTCATTTTATAACCCACCTTCACTAATATTAGGGAAGGGATAAAAAATTTCCAAACCCTTCCTTCCCAAAGTTGAAGGAGAGATAATGACCCCCGAAACCCGCCTTCAATAGGCCCCATAATGGAGAATAGCACCAAGGGTATGGAATCACACGTAATATTGAAGTCATTACTCTTTTTATTTAGTAGGATAGGAAGATATGATCGTAAATCCCAAACAACACCAAAGGAGGAAGTAAAAGTAAGGCCAAAACAATCCATTCACATATGAATGTTCTAATAATGAAGTGCTATGAAGTACAAGAAAAACTTGAAAGAAATGTACCAAATGAAAGAAAAAATAGTAATTAAAATGGTCCTAGGTTCCGAGCTAATTGGGTCCAACATAGTCTTCAAATTCCTCCAAGAAACTGGAAAGCAGTTAATATACGTAGGGTGAGTATACATGTATACTCAGTCGGGAAAACCAAAATCTATCGTGGACAAGTGGGGATGCATTCTAATTATTTGTGAGAAATGGAGATAACCAAAGAACCTAGAAAAGAAACTATCCACCCAAACCTCACCAAGAAATACTCCCCAAATAACACAAGTCAAGTAAAGTAATAGTAATAACACATCGATGTTTTGGTACCCCGCACCACTTTCCCACTAGTTATTGAAGTCTTCCTACATGTGATACCTTATCTGCCATTTTCACAGTAGTCTAAGTACCATACCCCACCCACACACACCTAGGCTACCACAACCACACATCCCGCCTGAAAACACCTGGGCCACCACCACATGAAACCATGCCCATAGACAGCAGGGCCAAAACAACTACCGCCTCGCCCAAAGACACCTGGGACCAAACAACTACTATCATGACTGAAGACACCTATGCTTCATCATGAAGACTCTTGGGAAAAAAAATTCCCATACACACCTGGTCCAACCACCACACCATTCCCTACAAAAAGAATCTTGTGATATAATGGACCTTAGGCCATCACAGCCTGCCCTAAGAGTCTTGGGAAACTCAGGAAAGGGAGTTAAAAAGGAGCAAATAACCAGCCACTCGTAGGAGTTTTGGGAAAAACAGTCTCCCCCATGGAATGGGGGTGTTTGGAATGAAGTTCTCAACATGGGTCAGACACGAACATGAAACATAAGATTTTTATTTCATATAGGTAAAAAAACACTCATTCCAACTTAGGGGTTCCAACAATATCCCATACACAAACACCCTTGTCACTATTCATTCAAAAAAGCACAACAGCGAAAACCAAGTCATAACTCATTCACAGAAAACAATTACCCATCAAACCCATTATTGTTATCACATTCAAGTGGTTCCATTTAAATAATTATTCACTACCGGGCAACTAACAGGAACAACCATAAGCCATGGATGTAAGAACAATCAAGCAGCAATTTTAGCATTGCCACCCGGTGCTTTTTTAAGTCACAACAAAAAAAGGTATTTGTGAGATCCCTCAAAGTACTTGAACCAAACCAAGCCCCACCATATGGACCCACACGGCCTTAGATCCACAAACCAACCACTGCAACACAACAGGGCATCCAATCTCCTACCATGTCACACCATAAGTATCAATTAGAACAACCACCCATATTAACAAAACAGATAAAGCGAGTTTCAAGATATAAAAGTATCATTTATTGAGTTCTTTCTATTCTGTTGGGTTAACCAGGGTGATCACCCAAGGATTATTGTTCACTGGACATCCATTTAATCAATCGAGATTACGTGATTAACCAATTTCCATGTTATATCCACTCAATCATCATGTAAAATAGGTTTCCATTATTACTCTTTGAAAGACCACCGACAACCATGATTTTTAGTTTAAATAAGCCCATAAAATTAACTACATATAAGAAAGGGTAAAAGAGTACCACAACATCACAAAACACACCCCTTCTCACTTTAAAAGTTTATTTATAATCTACGTTATGGTTTGGGTTCATTCATCCTCGTAGAATCATTTTCATACCAGCCCTGCATGATACCCATTAAAGAGTGATGAAGGAAGAAACCTACCTAGACGATCAATGATTGATGTTTATCTCCACATGCCAAGAACTGGGGATGCGCGACATGTTACAGAGGAACTCCAGGGATTCCAAGACTGAAAAAGAAAGTCTAAAGAATAGGCACCCACTAGCCTTGGGAAGGGGGACTCAAAATGCATCAAGGAAATTAAAAGAGGCCCTCCATGAAGAAAAAGAATAAGAATGAATGAATTCAGTGTGATAAAAGGTGACATCCTGGAGTTATGAGATATGAACTTTGAACAACTTAAAATGTGTCTCGTGGTCTCACCATGTGGTTGGATAGTTACACATGATGGAATTAATTGTTATTTAATAATTCTCATTGGATAGGTGGCCATAACTACTCTACATTATACGGTTTCCTTTAATCACAGGAAAACACATAATAGGGGAAAAACTTGAAATTATAGAAAAAGGGTGTGACACCGAGGAAAAAGCCACACGTTTTGGTAGGTTAAGGATATACTGGATATTGTGGGTTTCTAGATATCATTTATGGGATTTTAATGGATTTTTAAAGGGGTATTTAAAGCAATATTATGTCAAAAGATACGTTGTGGGGGCGGAATTGGAAAACTCAGGAAACTGGAAAAAAGGAAAAGGAAAAAGGGACTACATTGTTCCAGTGTAACAGTGCCACCATAATGGTGAGAAACTACAAGCAGTGCCACCATGCCTGTGTGATACCATGATGGTGCGACTGTGGCGGTGCGACCGTGACGGTGTGACCGTGATAGTGCCACCATGATGGTGCCACTGTAACAGTGCCACCGGTCTAGTGAGAGCCTATAACGTCATGACATTATTTCTGTGTGCGAGAGTGAAGGTGCCACCATTTCGGTGTGCGACCATGACGATGCCACCATTTAGGTGAGCGACTGTGGCGGTGCCATCAATATGGTGAGACACCAGAAGCGGTGCCACTATAACGGTGGACCGTGACGGTTCCACCGTAACAGTACCACCATGACCAGTGCCATCGTAACGATGGAACCATTTGGTGGAACCGAGTTTTTGGAATAATACTGGACTAGGAGGGTCTGGGGAAATACATCAAATACATCTGAAACTATTCTGATCCTCAAGAATTCAAGGAAAACCTGAATAAAAGAGAGGAGTTTGAACAACCACCTTGAAGATACCTCTCAGGAGTAGACCTCATCAAAATTTAGGAACACCACTTCTTCCAGTAACCACACAAACATAAAATTGTCATTCTGTCCAGTCATATGGATTATTGAGTCCCTTTCTCTATGCCAAGATACTATCTTCTTTGGGTAGCACTAACTCACCTGCACGAGTTTGAACACAACCACCTTAATGGGTCTTGACTAGGGATCAGGTCCTCCCCTCCCTACAGTAGTACTGTTCACACACATCTAGAGAGCAAGGAAAAAAGTCCGTTTCATAGTTAACAAGGTCAAACACTACATCACAAACAAGTACAAAACAAATAGAACAAACTCAAAACAACTTTGGAAACTAGGCAGGAATCTGTGCCTCCTATTCCCAGGTACTCTCCTTGAGGACACCATGCCTCCACACCACATGATCCAAGGGAATGATTTGTCCACAAAGCACAATCTCCTCACGATCCATAATCATCATTAGTCTCTCTACGAATGTTGTATCATCCTCGATATCTAGCTTTCCCCAGAAAAGGATGTGTGAATCATCATGTAGATACCGAAGGAGCTAAGACACGTGGAAGACGTCATGCACCCTCAGTAGTGGCGGTGGTTGTGCCTGCTGAAAAGCCACTTCATTGACCCGCCACAACACCTCCAAGGGTCTGATGAACCTATGGGAAAGCTTACTCCCCCTGTCGAACCTCCATTGCCAACTCTGAGGCGAGACATTCATGAACACAAGGTCCCAAACCTAGAAATCTAGGGGTATCCTCCCATGGTTAGCATATGATTTCTTCTAGTCCTCAGCCACCTTAATCCTCTATCATATAATATATACATTCTTGGTCCTTCTCTGCACTACCTCCAAGCCAAGAACACATGCTTCCCCAACCTTTGTCTAGAAAACGGGTGACCAACACGGCCTCCCATACACGGCTTTGAATGGTGCCATTACAATAGTAGAGTGATATCTATTATTGTAGGAAGACTCTACCAGAGGAAAATACCATATCCATGATCTACAAATATCCAAAACACATTACCGTTGCATATCCTCTAATGTCTGGATGGTGTGCTCTGTCTTCCCATCTGTCTGGGGGTGGAAAGATGTTATGAGGCATAGATGGGTTCTGAAAGCATGTTGAAAAACTTTCCAGACCTGTGAGGAAAAATTGGTATCCCGATAAGATACTATGGACCTCGGAACTCCATGAAACTGCACAACTTTGTCCTCATACCGCTGTGTTCGGGCATCCACCGCACTTGACTCCTTGTTTTCCAGGAAGTGAGCTTATTTCGTCAGCCGGTCCAGTACTACCCAAATAGCATCACAACCCCCTTGAAAATTGGGTAGTCCTGTGACGAAATCCATAGTGTTGTCATCCCACTTATATTTAGGGACATCTAATTAGTGCAACTGACCTCCTGGGATTTCGTGTTCAGTTATCACCTACTAACAAAGAAGGAACTATTCCATGAACTGTACAATTTCCAACTTTACCCCAAGCCACAAAAACTAACCCCTCAAGCCCCGGTACATCTTGGAAACTCCTAGGTGCCCTACCATGGGTGAGTTATAGAACTCAAGAGAACACTCTTGCACACTTCCATAGGGAGAACAACTTCCCATGAAACATCATCAGATTCTACCCATCTTCTGACCATCCTCTAGGAGCATCACAATGGCTAACATGATCGCGCATCACTTCAACCTCTACATCCCCCCACTGGGAATCCTCCACCTGCTGCAATAGATAGGACTGAACTATCCTATGGAATATACAACCTCCGCTATCCTCCACCCCTGCATCTAGGTGTAGGGCAACCAACTCCCCCATCACCATCCAAGCATCTGCTGAATCTCGAACTGTCTCCTTCTGCAACTTCCTACTCACGACATCGGCCACCACATTCCCCTTACCTTAAATGTAAGATATTTCAGAGTGGTAGTCTGGAAGAAACTCCATCCACCTCTTCTATTTCAAGTTCAGGACCCGCTAAGATAAGATATACCACAAGATCCTTCTATTCGTGAAAACCACAATGCACTCCCTGATGAGGAAGTGCCACCACAACTTTAGTGCAAACACAACCACGGTGAGCACCAAGTCATGGGTGGCATAGTTACGCTCATGGGGATGTAACTTCCTAGACCCATAAGAGATCACCCCTACTGTTGCATGAGCACACAACCCAAGCCTTGGCCTGAAGCATCACATAACACCTCAAACGTCACCTCTTCTTCTGGAAACCTCAACACTGGGGCACTAAACAACTTCCCCTTTAGATAATGGAAGGCTTCTTGACACTTTTCACTCCACATGAAGGCCTGGTCCTTTCTAGTCAAGGCATCTAAGAAGATGCAACTCGAGAGAAGTTGGGAACAAACCTGCAATAATATCATGCTAGACCCAAGAAACTATGAACCTTCGTAACATTCTTTGGTGCTGCCCAATAAAAACCCATCTATACCTTTGATGGGTCCATTTATATCCCCTTCTCGGACACCACATGTCCAAAGAAGTTAAGTTCCCATGTCTAGAACTTACACTTGGACAACTTCCCATAGAGCTGGTGCTGCCGAAGGACCTCTAAAACCATCTTCAGATGCTCAACGTGATCCTCCTCTGATCTTGAGTAGATATGAATGACTTCAATAAACACGACTACTAACTATTCCAGATATTCTCGGAATATAGAGTTAATGAGCCCCATGAACGCAGCTGGTGTGTTCGTAACACCAAATGGCATGACTACAAACTCAATGTTCCCATATATGAAGCTGAAGGCAATCTTCGAGATGTCACCCTCCTTCAACCTCCCCTTGTCATATCCTGACCATAAGTCGATAATAGAGAACCATCCTGCCCCCTTCAACTAGTCAAAAAGGTCATCTATCCTTGGGATAGGGTAACAGTTCTTGACCATTACCTGATTCTATCTCAGATAGTCTATGCACAGCCTGAGACCACCATCTTCCTTCTTTGTGAACAAGACAGGAGCACCCCATGGTGACACAATTGGTCGGAGAAAACCCTTCTTCATTAGATTGTCATTCTTAATTTGTAAATCCCGCAACATAGAAGGCACCATCCGATAGGGATCCATTTAAATCGGACTGGCACTGGGTTGCAAGTATATCCCGAACATATCATGTCATGGGGGGTAGAGTCAGCACCTTTTCAGGGAATACATCCATGAACTCACTAATAATCCTTGAAGCTTCCATCATTTCTGAGCCCACTGACGGCATATCTAATAAGGAATGAAAGGGATCCACCCATCGACTGCCCTCCTAGCAACCTTGCTCACCGAAGAAAATCACCAGCTGGCTACCCATATCAGGAAATAAAACCCTTCTCTCGAATAAATCGATAACGGAACACATAGATAATAGATATTAGATGCCTAAAATGAAATCATATGGCTACATCTATATAAAAAGAAGGTCCCCACTTTACTGATGTGGTCCCCACATCAGTCTATGTTCTCAGCAAACACGAGAACAACTGGTCTGACCTCCGACTAGAATACTCAAAACCAGGGGTACATAAAGTGTCTCTGTGTCTAGACCCAAAGAATTGTCCATATCTGGTGAAAAAAGGTGCTTTTATCTCTTGAATAAAATAATGTGCATGTTAGTGTACTAAACAAGCTAATCGTACCTCGAATGACTTCTGGCCCTACTGGAACTACTTCCTCTACAATGTTAAATTTCCCGCACCAAGCTATTATTCCCCTTGTTTTTTGGCTGCCTCCCAAACACACCATGGCCGAGGTCTCTGAGGGGCACCATGAGGTCGGCCTCCTCCTATAACATCTTCTCTTAGAGGAGCGGGAGCTAGCTTTCCGAGCTGCTACTGTTGAAAGGGCCTGGCTGGAAACTGCTACTACTGAGTTGGGTGCTGAACTGACCCATCCCCACTATACAACACTTAGTCTGAGCACTAATTTCTAAGGTTCATACAGCTACCACAGATGAAGCATCTCATTCCTAGTCCTGATAAGTAAGTACAATGGCCAAGAGACAAAACTGGAACTGCTGGGGTCTGCTCCCCACAAGCTGAAACCTGGAAGGCCCTGACATTGGAGGTCTACTGCTGACCAGCTTCCCCTTTGATGAGCCCAATTGGATCCCTTCTCAAGGAACACATCCTTGCATGTGCATCCTCTACACATCTTAATAATTATTTTGGACCCCCCAAGTATGTTGGTATAGTGAAGGGGGTAACAAAAAAGGTTTGTGTGCCTCCACTAAACATATCACCCGAGACTCCTCCTCTGGAAAGTGGTCTAGAGAAACATGAAGGAGTTCCTTGAACTTGATCACCAACTATCTCACTTACATATTCTGGTGGGAGAGTATCTCTTAAAACTTCTTATCCTTCATCGTGGATGAGAGGAATTCCTCTGGGAACTCCCTCTCATAGTCAGTCCGTGAAACCTCAGCATCCCTCTTCTCCCCAAGGTAATGCATCCACCACTAATGCGCTGCTCCCCACACTTGTCTTAGAGATAGAGGAACCCAGTACTTTGTTGTAGCCGAGATCAAGCTAAATGCTATCACCAGCTCCTCGATCAATCTTTCTATCTCCATGTCCGAGACGTTACACTTGTAATTCCTAAGGGTCTGTCACTAAAAGGAATGAAGCATCCTTTTCCACTGGTCATCCTAATCCTCAAGATCATCCCACTTCTGGTCAGCTAAGTCAGCCTCATGGGCCTCGATCTCCTGCACTACTCATGTTCGTCATCCCGGTGCCAAAGCTTCAAGGTAAACAAGAAATTCCAAAGCCCGATTAGTGTAGAATATTGCTTTTAAATTTTTCTAAGACTTTGTATTTATTTAAAAAAATCCCGAAAATACCCAAGACACAAAAGAACAAAAGTCGTTATGATGCATGTACCTTTCCAAAGGTCACTAACCTGTAATCAGTGTAGCCTCACTTGGTCATTCAGTAGGCCCATATTCCTTACGTTGGATCATGAGGGGGCCCTAAAATCCCATGTACTAGATGGTCTTCCCTGGCCTATATCACACACCAAGAATTCCTAATACTATTTCCCTACCATCCCAGGAAATCCTCACTGTGCTTAACTACGAACACCATCCTATCTCTCGACCAACCTCACATCTGATACCATTTTGTCATGACCCACCTTCACCAAGATGAGGGATGAGAAAAAATATTGCCAAACCCTTCCTTCGTCAAGTTGAATGAGATATAATGACCCCTGAAACCCACATTCAATAGGCATTAGTGTGGAGAATATCACCAAGGGAATAGAATCAAACATTATATGGAGGGAATTACCTTTTTTATTTAGCAGGATCAGGAGATAAGATAGTAAATCCCAAGATAAACCAATGTTGGAAGTAAAAGTATGACCAAAACAATCCATTCCCATATTAATGTTCCAATAATTAAGTGCTACAAATTAGAAGAAAAAATCCAAAGGAAAGTACCAATAGAAATGAAAAACAACAAAGACTACGGTTCTGACGTCTGAGCTAATAGGTTCCATCACAGACAACGAAGTTCTCCAAGAAAATGAAAAGTAGTTTAATATAAATTGGGTGAGTATACAGGTATAATCATTAGGGGAAACCAGAAGCTCTCATGCACAAGTGGGGAGGCATTCTAATGCCCCATGAGAAAAAGAGATAACCAAAGAACATAGTAAGGAAACTATCCACCCAAACCTCATCAAGACACACTCAAAAAATTAAAAAATTCAAGTAAAGTAATAGTAACAACACATCAATGTTTGGATACCCCACACCACATTCCCAATGGTTATTAAAAAAATCCTACTCGTCAGACCTTCCTCACCATTTTCACCGATGTCCCACTGTCATATACCACCCGCACACACCTGGGATACCACAACCACACATCCTGCCAACAAAAACCTGGGGCAAAACCACACGAAACCACACTCGCAGACACTTGGGCCTGAACAACTACCACCACGCCCAAAGAAACCTGGGCCCGAACAACTACTAACAAGCCCGAAGTCACCTGGGCCTCACCCCGAAGACACTTGGGAAACAACCTACCCACACACATCTAGGCCAACCACCACAATGATCCCTCCCTCAAGAATATTGGGATCTAATGGACCTCGGTCCATCATAGCCCGCCCGAAGAGTCTTGGGAAACCTGGGAAAGGGAGCAGAAAAAGAGCTAATAACCAGCCACTCATAGGAGTGTTGGAAAAAAACCCTCCCCCATAAAATGGGGGTGTTGGGCACGATGTGCTCAACCTAGGTGGGGAATGAGAAAGAAACATAAGAACCAAATTATAAATATAGGTAAACAAGGACTCAACCAATCCTAGGGGTTTCAACACTAGTCCATTCATAAACACCCTCATTTCTATTCATTTAAAAGAATCCCAACATCCACAACAAACTCACAAATCATTCTCGAAAAACAATTCCCCATTGAACCCATTCTTGTTATCACATTCACGTGGTTCCATTGAAATAATTATTCACTACCAGGAAACTAATAGGGATAACCATAAGCCAAGGAAGGAAGAATAATCAAGCAGAAATTTAGGCATTCACACGCAGATGTCATGTATGTCACAATAACAAAAGGGATCCGTGGGATCCCTCAAAGTACTAGATCAAAACCAAGAACCACCGTACGACCCCACATAGCCATAGATCCACGAACCAACAACTGAACCACAACAGGGGATCCCGTCCCCATCCATGTCACCCCATAAGAATCAAGCAGAACCACCACCCACATTACCAAGACAAAGCAATGGAGATTCCATATTTAAACATAATATTCATTGAGTTTATTATTTTCTATTGGGTTAAATTGGGTGATCACACAAGGGTTCTTGTTAACTAGACATCCATTTAAAAGAGTTAAACATCATCATCAAACACACCCCTTCATTATTTAGTGTGCAAGTAAAGACCACCAATGTCTATGATTTTCAGTGGACATAAGACCATATAATTCACAACATATAATCAAGGGTAAAAGAGTTAAACAACATCATCAAAAACACCCCTTCATTCTTTAAAATTATATTTATAATATTCATTAAGGTTTGGTTTCATCCATCTCTATAGAAACAGTAGCATACCCGCCCTGCATGGTACATAGTAAAGAGAGACGAAGGAAGAACCCTCCCTGGATGATCAACGATCAAGGTTTTTCTCCATGCACCAAGAATTGGGGATGCATGAGTAGCATGTGAGGATCTCCAAGGATTCCAAGACTTACAAGGAAATGCTCTAGCACAAGCACACCACTAGCCTTCGGAAGTGGGAATCCAAACACATCAAGGAAATAAAAAAAGACCTGCTAAGAAGAAGAATAATAATAATAATGAATCCCATGATATAAAATGTAAGATACTGGAGTTACAGGAAATGAATTTTGAATGGCATAAAAAATAGGATTGTAGTTTCACCATGTGGTTGGACAGTTACTCATGATATAATTAACTGTTATTTAATAATTTTCATCGGGGAGGTGGACATAATATCTATGCATTAAGCGGTTTTCCTTAATTAGTGAAAAATATATAATAGGGGAAAAACTGGAAAGTATGGGAAAAGTGTGTGACGCCAAGGAAAATGACATACATTTTTGTAAGTAATGGTTCTCCTGACTCTTAGGGGATTTTAGATATCAATTATGGGATTTTAATGGATTTAAAAGGGTTATTTAAGACACACTTATGTCAAAAGATACGTTGCGGGGGCGGAACTAGCAAGACTCAAGAAACTGTAAAAAAAGGAAAAGGCAAAAGGGGAAGACACAGTACCACCATAATGGTGAGACACCGCAAGCGGTGCCACCGTTTCAGTGTGAAACCGTTACGGTGAGTCTATGACAGTGCGACCCTGACAGTGCCACCGTGAAGGTACCACCGTAACGGTGCCACCAGTCCAAGGAGACACCGTACTGCGGTTCCATTATTTTAGTGTTCGACCGTGAAGGTGCCACCGGTTCGGTGAGACACCGTAACGGTGCCACCGTGACCAGTGCCACTGTACCGGTGGAACCAAGTTACTGGTAATGTACTGGACCTGGATGGTCCAGTCCATTACATATCACTTCACCCAAATTCCTTTTGGAGCTCACATAGCATTATATAATAAATCATTTCAATTGATATATAAAATATTCCCTTAAGAGTTATGAGAATAATGGATTTAATTCTCAAAAAGATTTCAAAAATAAAGTAGCATAGATGTGGACCATCAGGTGGACATCACAATTTATAAACATGTTAGTGGGCCACATGTCAAAAATACGCAATATTAATGAACTCTCATGATGATTTGATTCCTGAGAAGCTATTGTTTATGGGATGTTTTTTTTCAAACAAAGGGCTTAATGTTCATGTAATACACATCTTATACTATAATCTAATGGTGGTAAGTGTTCATTCAGTATAATTTTCCCGATGAAATTTATTTATATGTTGTGTAGTACAATTTATAATAATTGTAAGTACCTTTTAGGTTAGTGAGATAAAATACTGATATATGTAGTACACATGAAGCAGACCCATTTTCAATATAGGTGATGTAGGATATCTTAAACATCTTGTATCTTTTTTCCAATATCCTAATACACATGAAGCTGGACCATTTTCAATATTTGTGCTTTGACTCCCGATAAAAATTCAAGATACATACTTTGTTGAGTCTCCTATAAAAATATAATATTGTGCCACTTGGTTGTTTAATTGGAACGGTCTATAAAAATGTTTCTCACACAATAAAAAGTGAAGATATTATTGGGTACCGGTCTCCTCGAGGGGTATATGAGATTGATGAGTGGACTAGGATATTGGGGACATAAAACTGTATATATCCATTCTTTCCTTATATTTTTTTCTATTGTAATTCATATTGGAACTCTAGAAACACATCTGTTTTAAATTTTATAAACTCTAAATATTTTTTTAATTAATTTTTTAAAATGACGATTCAACCTCACTTTTTATATTTTCCTTCTTTAATAATTCAACACATATATATTTGATAAAAATTAAAATTCATATATAAATAAATTCAGTAATCCTGTGTTCAATAGCTAGTTGTTACTTCAAAATTTGGGATCGAGGATTCATTAAGGATCTATATATTTTAGGGAAAAGTAGTTCTTATATTGTCTGCATCTTTAACAATTATTTTATAAATGGTCACATCTGGTAATAATGGTATATTAATTTCTCTCTTAATGTTAATATTCTACTTAGATATTTTAATGAATAATTTTAATCTATCAATAGTAGACATAATATTATTTTAATAATTCTAATCTCCAATATAAGATACATACTTTCGTCTCATAAGTTATCACTAAATATTTACCTTTTGATGTATCCAACAATGTAATAATTTTAGAAATATTAATTTCTAACATATTGAATTCATCTATTGATATAGTTAGATAAAATATATTCTCAAATCCTTAAATCTTTAGTATTTATTTGGTTTTATAGATTTAATTGTTTTATGTATTCATAATCCACTATGTAATATTTTATTACATAATTTAATTAAGGAAAACCATCCCTATAAGATGACTTTAAACTAATATTTGATGTAAATTAAAAATATTTTATAAATAATAAATATTACAGAGTATCTAAAAATATTTTTACCATAATTAATTTTCATTCATATGAATATGTAAAATGGATCCTCACTCATAGTACATGTGTTATTTATAGAATTAAATTCTATAATTTTCTTCCACATTTATTTTCTCTTCAAATAATTTTATTTCATTTAGAGTCTTGGAACATTTGTTTGAATTTGTCTTGTTTCTCTACACTAATATTTTTTATTCTAATGAATCATTTGAAATCAATTTACCTTTATACTAATTGATTCAAAAAAATAATCCTTATAGAGAATATTTTATTTGAACATTATTCTTGACGTATTTTCTAGTACTTTGTTAGTATGTTTAAATCAATTTCATGTTGATACTTAGTACATTTTTATTTAGTTATACTTGATTTAGATGTATTTCATCTAAAATTTGAAACTTTAAAAATCATTACAAAATATGTGGAATTCTATTTCCTTTGTAGTTTAACATCAATTTTAAATTTTTTTATATTTAATGAGAATCCCAATAAGGACATTATGGATGAGCTTAATGACATGATTCATATTTTGTATATCTACCAATTTATATTACATCTCATTCATTTATTATAAATAATATTTTGACATGATATGCATATGATATTTTTTTCCATGTCAGTGGAGGCAATTAAAATCATCCTAATTCGATGGTGCATCTTTGTAATGATTTAACTAGGTAAGAAATAAAAGCCTAAAAGCTTCTCAAAATGATTCTTTTTTATCACAAATTTTTCATGTTCCAAAATGAATGTATTTTGGCATCATAAAAATATTATTAATAGTCCGTAAATATGAAGAAAAACTTTAAATTATCATTTGATTAAATCATATAAGTGTTTTACATGCATGAGAGATATGTTGATAAAAATTCATTCAAATTGTAATAATCCTAAAAAATTATTTCTCTAGAATATTTTATCTTCCAATAAAAATGAGATAATAATATACTCAATTATTTATAATAAATTATTCTATCTGATCACATATAAATTAGTAAAATATTCTATTAAATATAGGTGCTCTATTTGGATTAGAATTATCAAGAATAACAACATGAATAAATTTTTTATATTAAGAATAAAAAAATTATTCACCCACTACACAATTAGTGTAAGAAAACTATCATGAGATTCAATATGTAAGTAGAAATTTTGGATGATTAAATAAATGTATTGTGGAATTAAAAATCATATGGAATTTCTCTATTAAATAAATATGGAATCTGAAAAAAATAAAAACATGCCTAAATGAAATGTATAATTATGATTTGATACCAAATGTTACTCATATAGGTGTATATGAAGATATAATGTGGGGTTGAATTATTTTTTAAATCACATATAATTTTGTGGACCACTGAAATTATTAATTTGATTAGAGAACCTGATTATAGATCAATTCAGAACTTAATGGAGTAGATGATATAAATATTGTGGAAATATTTCAATAATTTGTAAGGATACTTTATTATAAATGTAATAAACTTAACAAGTTAAAAATAAGAAAATTATGTAAAACATATTGACTAGATTAACATGTAACAAACAAAATACCCCTAAAGGAAATTATTTTCTGAGATAATCACAATATGTGAGTATCCAAAACAAATATTTAAATAGGTTGGAGGATCTATATACATAATCCTAGGTATCCTAATTCCAAGATGAACACATCCTCAACTATAATGCTATTGGATGGAATTTTTTATATTATCCTTGGAATCTATTATTGATAGCTATCAGACATAGGCAAGATCAAACACACTCATCCCCGATAACCGTATCACATTTATAAGGGGTCTACCTTTTTATTCTAAAAAGTCCCCAATATCACATAATAGTTAATCCAACATCTGAATCCCAAATGATCAACACTCAAGATTGATTATATTAAGTAAAATTTAAAAAAAGACTAAAAAACTTTTAATGAAAACAAAAAAAAATTATATTAGAATACAAAAAAAAAATAAGTGGGCACAATCAATTGGACATTGTGTTTATGCATTACACAGTTCAAAACAATGTATTTAGCATGTTTCAGTATATACTCTTCTAGGAAGCCTAGTAATAATTTAAAAAACCCACATAAAACCTCCAATTGTTTGATTAAATATAAATGAGGCTATGTGAAAATAGTATTAGATATATTTATCATTTATATAACATATGTATCTCTTCTTATATTATCATTTGAGTATAAATCTTGTTGACCTTATAATGCGTAAATTTATTTAGGTTATAGATAATTTCATCTTATTATTATTCCATAAAAAATATTAGTTAAGATAAGTCTACATTATGTTATGGTATTATATATTATACCTAAAATAATATAAAAACTCAAAAAAACTACACACATCATGTATAAAAAATCTTATTACAGTTTTTTTGAGAATTTTAATTTAAAATATAGAAATGCGGTCATTGACCTAACAAATGTATTCAATAATTTCAGTTAGCATCAATCTACTATTACCACATCAATACATTCATCTTCCTTGTTTAAATTTATAGTTCTGATAATCTCCATAATCCATGGAATGAATATTAGAAAAAAAATTCTCAGTTACTTAGTGAAGTAATCCACTATAGAAATATATAGTTATTTCATGAAATGGTCATCTATTCTCTTCATAAACTTCCAGACCCTACCACACAAATTCATATCTTGAACCATCAAAATTTTGTAATATTAAATAATATTGTATTAATAAAACTAATTAAATATTTTATGATTTATTTAAATATACTAAAAATATATGTAAAAAAAATGAATATTAATTTCTATATAAATAGTTACATTAACAAAACGTTTACTCATAGTGATATTCTTCCTTCAACAAATATTAATGTAATGGATATCTAACTTTTTATTCAATATATACTTTAATTATTTTCTATGATAATTTTATAATTATGTGAATATATATATCTTTTATTATTAAATAAAATCAAATAGTCCATATATAATGGAATAAAAATATATCATTTCCGATTTCCATAAAATAAAAAAATAAATCAATATTAATAAGTCCCTTGGAATTTTATATTTTTTTTTCGTACTACTTGATAATGTATAAAAGGAAGATGTAATAATTTTTTTCCATTTAATGAACTTTATGTTTACATTGTAAATAGTAAGAGTTGAAAATAAGAGTGAAAAATTAATATTCCAATATTACCCTTCACAACCATGTGTATCTCAGCAACATCACATCATACTATTAATTTGGATATCTAATACCTCCTTATAATAATAATCAATTTCACAAAAATATATATGAGAGAAATAAACATACAATAATAAATACAAACTAAAAAACATCATAATATTTCTTTCTTCACTTGAAATTAATATTTTTTGGTTATTTCACAATATATCCCTCCTCAATAAACCAACTATATTTTATTCTTCAATGGTTATCACTATTTTTTAAAAAAAATATGGGTATCATTTATATAAAAATGACTCATGTATAGTTGAATCTAATGATTGATAAAACCATGGAGAAAATTAAAAAAAACTATAAAATAGAAAATTTTCGCATTCTGTCAATCCCTTATAAATATAACCTTTTAATTCCATTCATATAAAAATAATCAAATATGATAATATTATGGATTCTCCTCCCCTTATTATTTGGTGAAATAGTGTAGTGTTTTTCTTCTCAAACAATATATTATTTTATCTTTATATTTATTATTGAGAGTACAATGAATTCTTTGTCCATTGATTTAATTTATTATAATCACATTGGGAAACTTGGTCTTCTTATTACTTCAACAGTCTGCTTGTGTGGGATTTATATTTCTTAATAGTAATCATGTATGTTGATTTTTTATTCATCTGTTATTTTTTTAAATAAATGCTTAAATTCATAATGTATAATTGTAAATAATTTTGAAATGTTTATATCATTATTTCATCTTACACATAGCTTCTAATAAATTCTTACATTACCCACTTTTGGAATATTCTAATGAAATTTTAATTATTAATTATTTTTAAAGGTGTTCAACTCTAATCATAGCTTGTAATTTTTTTCATTTATTAATTATTCTCAATATAGCTCTAAATTGATACCATAAAAACCAATGAACATGTAATTTTTTATTGATCTAAAACATTTCATTTTATTTTACAATATAAATATATTTTTCTTATTGTTTTTTATTCTTCACATCCTTTTTGAGAATATTTTATTTAGAATTTTCTTCTTTGGAACACTCTAACATAGACTTTTCAATACAATTTATTTTTATTGTTTCTCAACTATTATGGTTATCTTTAATTAAATTAATTTACAACACACATGGTAGATCTACACCAATATTTTTCATCTTAAGAATATGATTTTTTAATTGAAAAAAATTTATATGCATCTAAATCAATTATTTATAAGTAGATGATAATCATTATAAATAATTTTTCCCTACACTAAATTTATCCTCCTTTAGGTATACAATTAATTCCAATCATGAATGGTGATATTATACAAATAAAAAATATAATTTCACCTAACAAATTTGAAAAAAATTATAACCAATTAATATTGGTTCTATCAATTGATTAAAATTTTGGAATTCTTAAGTATATTTATCTTTTAATTTATTTTAATCCACATGTAGATTTTATTTTGTAGGTAATTTATATTTTGTTTCTGATGTAAAGAATTTTTAAATATGATGGATTTTCAACAAATTACCCAAACCAGATTTTTGAATAAGAATATTTAATATGTACACGTTTCATGAAAATAATATGAATGAAAAATATATTTTCTATAACAAAAAAAAGCTTTGCTATGAGATTTAATCTGATTTATCATCAGATAGTTTGAATCAATTTTAACTAATTGATTGAGTTTTTTAACAAAATGATCATCCTCATATATATTCAATAATGAAATATTTATATCAATGTTTTATAAAGACATTAATTTTTTAATTTTGGGAACATGAAACCTAACTTCCAACTCAAGAAACATTCTATTAAGAGTTTTCATCAGTTATTCAACTGAATTCATAAATCCATCAAAATTTACTTTTTATCTCATGAAGCATCCCATGATATTCATACTTCCAAATTTTAAATTATAATAAATTTTCCTGATCTACTATCTTTTCAGATTTGATCTCTATGTTGAGAATCTTAATATCAATGAGAGATATTTTTTTCTATTAGTGCATGAGTATTTTACTCTATATTTTTTGGATTCATATTTCTATTGAAATTCTCTAAGATATTTATTCTCACTTTTAAATTATACATTTATAAAAATTATATTTAGAAATAATTTTTTGATTGTTATTTTCATTAGATTTATACATCCCAACATCTTTTTATCCTAGTCTTCCATCATCATATTATATTTTTTTCATGTACCATGATCACCACATTAATATCTATAGATGATACACATATAAAAGTGAAAGTTAATTTAGAAACTTATTTATGATTTTATAAAAAAACAACACATAAATTAACTTGATATTTCTAAGGAACATGGTATTCTAATAATTTATATGGTTCATCAATAGGATATTCTTGAAATGGAATTTTAATTACCTATTCACTATTTAACAATTTTAGAATTCATGAGGCGTAGTTGATGCCAATTTTAACACCAATTTATTTATCCATAATATCTTCTCCAACCATGAATGATCTAATTTCTAAATTATTATCACATTTTAAAGATATAATATCCTCTTTATTTCATAAGATGGATGATTTTTCATCATTTCCAAATCTAGAATCTTTATGATTTAAGATATCAATTTATAAGACAATAATTTCTCAAAATTTATTATCATCAACTAGTGGTGAATCCTCAATTTATATTAAAAATGATGATACCTTCATTGATTTCATTGATTATCCTTTCTTCCTGATATTTAATGAGTTGGTCGATATTTACTTTTTATTATATCTTATGAGTAACACAAAAAATTCATCAAATTTACACATCTAAATAATTTCACCAGTCTAAAATTAAAAACACAAAATATAATTTATTGAGAATCCAATCAAAGTGAAAAAAATTTTCTATGATAAGTTTATTTTTTTTACTAGTGTATTAATTACACTATATTAGATTTTGTCTTCTATAAAAATTAATGAAATTTTATTTTAATGAACAATTTAGAGAAATTTAATGACTTTGAACCCTTATACTAGATAGTAACTAGATTAAAATAGGGAAACCAACTTACTTCCATAGACACTAACTATATATTATTTAAAACAAAATGGAACCACCTCTATTATCTTAAAAATTGGATTTAGAATTTTTATTATGATATATGATCAATAAGAAATGAATATGTCTCTATAGGATTAAGATTGTAAGATATTCTTCCTCAGTTTTGGAGAAATTTCATTTAGACTACATCTCTTATTCAAGATGAATAACTTTAACACATGGGATATCCCAAAGAAAAATTCTTTTCATACAAATATCTATTTTACCTGTTTAAAATTTACACCCAAATAGTATTTAAAATAATGTATATCATTGTCTGAAAATATCTCTTTCTTATTGATTGATGATAATAAATAATCAATAGTAATAGATTGTAAGTATCTATAGTTTTATAAATTGAATCATTTGATTCTATATAGACTCATCATGAATCACATTGATAATGTTCTATAATTAACACATATAATATCACCTGGATCTATATATCATGATCTCATAATTGAAATTTAATTATTTATTCCTTTAAAAATATCTATTAATAATATTGTAATTACAATCTACAAAATAAGGAAATATATTGTCTCCGTGAACCATACCTATTATCATTTAGGTATATTATCATACCATTATATTATTTAATTATTTATTATTTTTTGTTTTTAAAAAATATATTGATTGTTATTTAATTTCAATATCCAAAGAACTTGCATATTCATTCTTCCTATGAATTGTCATATTCTATAATCATATTATGGTTTAAAGCTCCATATACCATCACACAAATCCTAAAAATATCGAAAAATATTACTTAAAGAATCAGGGACCAATCAATCAATAATAAATATATAATATATCACTATATAAATACACAACATCGATAAATTTAAATATACATTCGACCCTGGGACAATCATTTAATGAAACATCATTTGAAGAAGGATTATATATTTTTTTGAAATCCTTAGCACACTCTTACACATCAGCATAGTTAATATTATATAAGATTAAATTTTTATTATATATTACCACGAATTTTGGATAATCTTACATAATGAATGAATTGATATTTCATATGATGTGAAATGTTGGAGTTAATATTATGTAAGATCAAATTAATCTTCTGATCCTTTGAATTAATATTATTTCACTCTCTATGATTAGAGTTAATTGTAAATTTATTATACCAGACATTTTGTATCATAAATGATATGTTACGTATGAAAATATATGATTTCATTTTCAATAAATTTATTATTTAATATATTAGTTCATATTATCTTAGAATATTTCAATTTTTTACACTATTAGATATTATGGATTATGTTTTCATTTTTGTTTTAACAAAATGATATTACATATGAGGGAAACTATCAAAGATATTAATTTTTAGGAAATTTAGAAACACTAATATTCAACCAATCTATAAATTACATTATCATATACCCCCTATCCACTTAAGATGGTTTCCCAATAAACTTACACCATAAATGAATTACATTTGGGTAAATTTTTTGTCTTCAATTACAATTGTTTTAACTATTCTCGCAACTCAACTAATTCTTAAATGATAATATCATCATATATGATTCCATTATTCAACTATAACAACTAATAACAAACAAAATGTCCTCAGGCATCATCATCCATAATTTAAATATAATCATAGTACTTGAAATCACATGAATGGATCTCTAAATTTCAGCCAACTCCAATCAATAATAATCAAAGATACCGCATCATCTTATAAATAAAAACATAATGTTTCAAAGAATAATCATAATTACCAGAATTCATACTATATAAAATTTTATTATTTCAATAGTCCTGAAATCCATGCCCATAATATGTTGTACTAAATTGAAATTCTAATATCATTAATTCATTAACATCCTCATCCTACTACTTAAATTTTGTGTATGATCCTTCATGAATTACATATATTCAATCACCTCATACTCAAGAAGATCATTATGATAATTTATAGTATATATAATTCTCAAAACATAAAAAATAACAATACTATATTTAAAAAATATTTCATGATATATTTTTTTTTCAAAAAAAAATTAATTTTTGTAATAATACATGGTATATATAACCCTGAGCCAAAATGGTCTGTAATATAGTATACGGTTATAACCCAGAAGTTAAATTAGGGGTATGAATTGGAATAAAAATATTTTAAGAAATAAATATAATGTTATTATATAATCAATTTATATTTATAAATAAGAACTAAATTTTCCTTAAAAACACTTTATGAATTCAAAATATGATTTCTTCAAAAATTATTTTCATTGCATTTTTTTGAAAAAATTATAAATACATTATACCATTATTAGATAATTTTTATTAAAAAAAGGGATTTAATTCTTTAATAAATAATTCAATGTATACCTTTCCCAACAAAATTATAATTGGTCATAGAATAGTAATTTTTTAGCTAAAAAATATCATTTTTTGGAAACTATTTTTCATTAATTTTTTTGTTTTTATATTAAATTTATTTTTTCCATTTATAGCTAAAATATATTAAATATTTATTCAATGATTTTAGTCATCATTTTATTTTTTTAAAATGAGAAAAATGTTTTTTTGGTCATTCTGATCAGTAATTATGGAAAAAATATTAGTACCTTAGTAAAAAGGATAAATCGGTAAATTATGGTTAACCTTAGTGATAATTACATAATTATTGAGTGAAATTTTATTTTATTAATGTATTTATGAACCTTTCACATTAGGATATAAATTTAATTTTTAATGGGAATTTTTTTGAATTAATATGACTTATAAATATTTTTTGCTATCTATTTTTTACATCCTTTACATAATTTGGGAAATATAAAGTATAATTCAAACATATTTGTGTACTAACACCTTCATATAGATTAATGATAAATTATCCATCTCTATAATTCATGGTTGGTTATTATGATGGGTTTAATTATTATATAAGATATTTATTACATAATTATACTTATGAAATTATAATATATTATATATCTTTATAAATTTCTATCTATTGAAAATTGATATCATCACTCATAAGTATGTTTGGACTACACTTCCAAAAAGCTATGTGATTCATTTTAAATTTTTTATTTATATAGATTGTAGTAATGATTGATTTAATGAATATATATGATATATCAGATATAATTATGATTAGATAATGTTAATTGTTTATACCTTTGTTTCATTCTATGAATTAAAAAGTTAAACATCACTCGTACGTACATACAGAATATTGTCTCCAAGAAGTGATGTAATTCATTTTACATCACCACATTATATTATTAATTGTAATATTTTATTTGAGGAATATAAATTATACTTTTTTTATTATTAATATTTTCTATATGATGAATTCAGGACAAATGTGGATGTATCTGAATCATCTAGTTGAAGCATATATGAAAAACAAAGCAATTGTCACCCGAAATAGTGAAATTAAAAAAAAATTGTTACTAAATGGGTGATCATATAATAAACATAAATCATATATGGTATGATATCATGGATTTTTATCATATGTACAATTAATATTTCTATATTATAAAGTTAATTTAAGCCAATACAATGATTATACAAGATATTTCAATGCGTAAAAAGCAAGACAAAACATAACGTAACTGATTCAGGTTTATTTCCTATTTTAATTTGTATAATTAATAAAAGTAACTGATTTGAGTAAATTATATGATCCTAATTTGATAAACCCAATTATTTTTTCAAATCGTTAGTCTATTTTTTAATTTATTACTTTTTAGTACCACTTTTATCCCTCTGGTAAATAAATGAATGATAAAGTGTTTTTAAGAAAAGAAGACCTTATTTCTCATATTTTATTCAATTGTTTTTTATAATCTATGAATATTTTCTAAAAAATTATAGATTAATTATTATTATTATTAAAATATAGTTTTGAGGTAAATTTTAATAATGTTTTTATTTTTACTATGTTAATTAAATTGATATTTTTTTATGTTTTGTGATCAAGAAATGTTTTAATGAAGGGGTTAAAACATTATTTATTTTAAATATTATGTAGTCAATTGAATTTACCACCATCCCGAGTTCTCAATGTTTTGATTCTTAATTTACATATTTCCTAGGCTTGTACAATGAAAATGTTTTCCTTAATATTTCTATTAAATATTTGGATTTTAAACATGTGAATTCAAAATGAAGAGGGTATTTTCCTCAAGAAACATTCCAATGATCTTATACATATATTTTTCATCTATAATCACATACCATAATACTAATTATTATTTAAAATGGATATGATCAAATGGTTCATTACATATTCTTTATCTAGAGGGTTTACGATTACTAGGATGTGAATTATATTATAAAAAATTATTTTCCATGTGTAACTATATAATTAAATGAATAAATGTTTATAAAACCTATTTCATTGCAACATGTGAGGTTTTGAAGATATAATGAATGTTTTATAATCTTGCAGAAGAAATTTCTATGATCTTTGTTACATATTGGGTTGGCTGGAAATTATTTTTCATTCCAATGAAGTTGTTAAATATAGATATCTCATTGGAAAACATGAAGTGGAATAGAGAGTGAACAATTTTCTATAAGAGATTATGTCTACTATGATAGTTGTTGGAGTGAACTTTTACTAATGATATGATGTAATGGAGAGTGACCTGAAACCACTTCGATTGTCTATAACATTATCATCTACTAATGAAAATATTTTTATTTTTTTTAATTTCAAAAACATATATCATATCATTATGATATGTTTTGATGGATCATAATTGATTATTAATGATTCCCCAAGCCTATGTCTAATGTAATTTGACTGAAAAAATTTATTACCTAATTAAATATTATTGATATATGACAAACTGAGTATGATTATTGGGTATTATTACCATATTTTCAAACATTATTTCTAAAATGGTCTTACACACGATCATAGATTGAAATCTTCTATGTTTAACCATACTGATCCTCCAAGCTCAACTTTCATTGATTTTTCATTTCCTTAGGATATGATTAATGGTTTTTTAAATGATGTATCAAAGAAGGGTAAAATATGGGAATAACATAATGGGAAATAATGTAGATCATATATATATATATATATATATATGTTTTTATGTATCTGTGATTCCAAACACACTAAACCATTACATTTGTGGTTCATATCATGTTATTTTATAATAAAAAATCATATAATAAGATTTAATATATCTCTATGTAATGTTTGTATCACTATAGATTGTATAATAGAAAATTATAGTTAATATTTGGGGATTAGTATTAGAATATTTTATAGAGTGCATTAAGGATAAGGACACATATATGATTAATTTTTGATGCTTCATAAAGTAGAGATTCTTTGGTTTTCCTAGAAAAATAATTTTATGTATAGATATTGGTTTATCTATGTGGTTGGTGATAAATGAACATATGGGTAGAAATTACATAAGGGGATGATTAGTTAGTAACTCTATATTCATTGGTGAATGATTATTTGTAAAAAGACTACACCAGGATAGACATTCCTATGGGGTTTGATTGGGTTTATTAAAATTTTCATTATAAAACATTGGAAGGATTTTAAATACATAATTACCATGGATGAACAAGGATGAACCAAAAGTTACATATATTTAAATGTTGGTGTAATTAGGAGAACATACCATGAATGATTTTATAGGATTATATGATTTTTCACTATGATGATTTATTCTCATAATATTTATTTCAGTTTTATTGTAGGAATGAAGATGAGATGATGAATTTGAGGTACTGATGGAATTGATCAAAAATTAAATTTGATTATTTGATCATATTAATATTAATTCCTTTATATGATGAAAAATATATGGGAATATTAATTTTTATCCTCAATGAATTGATTTTGAATTATTTTTTAAAATCATAACGGTATGATGATCACTTCTAATGTCTATGAATCTTCACTAATTACAGATTGTGGGAATTCATTTCTTACCAATATTATTATTTTCCATATGTGGAATTTGATGTTATTTTTGGAATGAAATTGATTAATTTACATTAACACAATATCAATTTCTAATGATTTTCACAATTTATATTCGCCACCGGCCTATGGTTTTTTACTGAAGAGATGATAATCATGAAATTTGAATGGATTTTTTTTTTCATTTTTCATTTTTTATTAAAATGGGTTGTTTATCTGAGATGATTGGGGATACACTCAACTTTATTGATGTTCCTATTTAATGGGATTTTATTGAAACTTTTATATATGTTTTAATGTTTTTTACTTTGAATCATGATGTTTAATTTTCAATAAAACTCTTACCTGAAGATAAAAAAATATTAAAGACTACATATAGAGTAACCTAGATTAAGTTACAAGAATTGGATAATAAACTCTAAAAGTATAATTATAAGGGATTATTTTTGAAAATTTTGTCACTATGGGGTAAACGTATTCATTTTGTTATGATTAATGATCTATTAATACAAATCTATATTTACTATCTAGAACTAAAGAGGATCATAATTAAGAATATGTGTCCTTTTCCTCTTATAGATGATTTTTTCGATCTATTATGCTGAGTTTAATATTTTTCTAGGAATTTGTTTTGATCTAGAAACTATCAATTGAGTCTCAAAAATGAAAACATAGTAAATAAATCCTTTTATAGATTATATTGAATATATGATTTTATAGTTATTCCATCT
This sequence comes from Viscum album, assembly GCA_963277665.1. Classification (NCBI taxonomy): domain Eukaryota; kingdom Viridiplantae; phylum Streptophyta; class Magnoliopsida; order Santalales; family Viscaceae; genus Viscum; species Viscum album. Next base: position 166,682,106 of record OY728123.1, read on the forward strand.
GATATTTCTAATTAATCCACTATCTAAATGAATTTAATGAAAATATTCCTTATATATTACCTTTAAAAATTATTTACAATATTTATAGATGATATTATTATATACTCTAAGAGAATGAAATAACATAATTACCTCTAGAAGATTGTACTGAGAACCCTAATGATATAGTTGTTTTTGTGTCAGTAAATATGAATTATACAGATAGGATAGAAAGAATTTATTCTAGATGGACTAAAATAATAGGTGGGGATGAATTTTAGGTTTAAAAATTATAATTTTTAATCATAAAAGAAACATATTTTAATAAGGCTAAAAAAATCATATTCACAAAGCCTCTTAAGTATTTAAATTTAAATTATACTTGGCCCTTGGGTCTGATAACAAAAATATCATAATCATGTAGATTCTTATATGAAAGTCTATATGAGTTATTGATAAATTAATTCAATCTTAACAGAATATAGAATTGTAATAAGTAAGAAGTCATAACATAATAAATGTTCAATCATATTCATAGTAGAAAGTTATTTAATTAGTATATACAAAATAATATCATAATCCTGATGATTACATTATATTAAAGTAATATGAAATGAATCACAATCAACATTTAGTATGATAAGACAATATGAAATCGAAATGTGAGTATAAAATTGAACTCTCTGATATTACATGCAACATAAAATATTAACTTATAGTAAACTTGAAATAAAAAAGATTACACTTCTTTTAACCCAAAGAGAAGTGTATCCTATAACCTAGGACAGAGGTCCCGTGGTTTATACTTACAAGAAAGTATTTATATCCCTTACTAGGTAAGTCCCTCGATATGATGATTGGTCTATTTCAACATCCCTGTGATCCCTTGATAAGATGATCTGATTCCATCACACTATAATCATCTTCGCTCAATATGAGTATCGGTCAATCCTGCTATCCACGTGGGTCCTCGATTCAATTATCAAATTCTGTCACACTATTCCTATGTTCCCTTAATATGCAGATCCTATCAATGTTTCTATCCCCAATATCCATTGATCAATACAATGATCTTTATCTTTATCTTCCTATTATGGTAAGCTCTCTATTATATACACACATTCAGAACACACAAAGAAATTACGAAACAATTTAATAAGGAGACTACCTGACAAGGCTTCCTAAAGAAATACTCTCTCTAAATAAATATAAGGTACTATGAACATGTTTTTCATTATTTATAGACATTAAATGTTTTGAGAGGGAAAATATAGTCAACCCCACCAAACTCTTCAAATGGTAGGTTATTTATAGGAAATACTCTCAATGATCATTCTCTCTCATACCTTCATATTTTCACCGAGTCTTTTACTTCAGCTTAGAAAATATAAACATCGGTGACTATATCATAATAAAAAGTCCTAATTCATTTAGAACTACCCCATTACTGTGAAAAATATAATGTTCTAGTATGATAATTTTTTATTCAGGATTTAAAATCAATTCAATCTGGTGGATTTTCTTATTCATATCATTAGAATGATCTTTCTAGATATGGGAATAATGTTTTATGGATACAATATGAATCTATATAAAACATGATCAATAAAAAAGATAATAAAAAATGTTTTATAATATAATTGATAAGAGATGAATGTGATTATCTTTAGTTTCATACTTATCTTGATAATTGTAATGGATAAAGTTAGTTTATGTCTTAAAATAAATTAGAACTATTTCAAAGTATGGTAAATGTATATGTTTTCACTTAAAACATTCTATAAATACATTGGGCAATAAAAAGTAAAAACATAATTTATTTATGAAAAATATTGGTTTTTCCAAAACTAATGGAATGATAGAGGTATAAAGAAATATTTGAGTTGAAAATCTCTCCCTTTTTGGAATGAAAAAACCACAAGACTGAAGTAAGAAAAAAATTAAAATTATCAAGTCTATTATATCTTAGGTACATTGAATTCAAAATTGAACAAAAAAAATTATCTCCCATTGAATTGTAAAACTATTCTGAATAAAATGATGAATATTACTAACCCCCATTATGATATAAATTACACCTAAGGATCATATTCTCTTATTAAATAATATTTTACCTAATTAAAAAAATCATCTTATACTTTATATAAAATTCCCCCCCATTTTTATTTTCAAAAAGGAATGGGGAAAATCCTTTTAATGCCTAATAACGATTAGAGAAAGAGACATAAGAAATAAATAGAATGAACTATTTAGTCATTCATTAATTTTGTTAATTAATATTTTAATAAATACAATTCTGAAATATTCATACAATTATATTTTCATGATAAGAATAGTTAATTAATTTCATTAGAGCAAAAAAGTTTTTAAAAAATAAATATAAAAAATGAGTTCAAAATGAAAATGAATTTTCTAGTTCTTTTGCATGGATCTCACAATTGTATTTTATTTCTTGGTCTCCTTACACTGATATTCTTGCTTTGCAATTAACTCTTCATTAGACTGATTTTTCTTTTCCATATCTGATAACATTTCCTCTTAAGTCTGAATCATTTCATCTTTTATATATTCCTTTTCTTATTGACTTTGATATTTTTGAGATAACTCGTAATTCAGGGTACTAACTTCCTCATTATCTTTTTATAGTATTATTATATGATCCTAAAAATGACTCATCTTTCCATTGAAAAGTTTACATTATTAGCATGATTATCCTCTGTATTATTGAACTCTTCTACAAAATTTACTATCTCTACCATATTATTTGATAATTGTATAAACGATTATAAATATTCTACCATATAAATATTTGATTCATCAATATATTGATCAATAAAATTCATATATGGATCAATATTATATTACCAATTTATAACAATGTTCCATGATTTCTTGTGGGCCTGACAACATTCCTGATGGAATTTTATTTTACCCTCATTCTAGATAACCATGTTAGCTAAAACATTTACTGATTCTGATTACTAAATTTTATTTTCATGGACTAAATAAATATTTTCGTCTCTCCTGGGAATGTAAGAAATTATTTCTTCTAGTCTATATAAATATTGGGAAATATAATGAACTCCTTGAAAATGATTATATCCAATGAATCAGATATTAAAATCCCATGAAAATCAAGCCAATATATTTTTACTTCCACTTATTTTATTTTTCCATTGAAAACTTTATTTGATAGGGATTGATCATTTCTTTGACTGACGTTCATTATATCAGAAATAAAAATAGTATTAATATTGAAATGAATGGTTTTACTACCTTCGGTATTTTGGTTCTGATCTTGTTCATTGTTTTTGGATGAGGATTTTACTTCCTGAATATATGGGGATTTTTAATTCTCTAAAAATTTGGATTATTCTTTTGGATTACCCAAAAGGATTTCAATTATGTAGAGGAATCTTTTTAAGTACTTAAGGGAAGCATATCAAATGATATATATTCTCTATCATTATTTTTATTTTATTTTACTTCTACGTATTTTTATTATTCTTCATATTATTCTAAAAAATATTCTATTTTTTTGTACAAACTGTCTTCTTTAGCATCATCACTTGATTTTTCTGGAACATAATTTATATAGCACCTTCCAAAATTTCTTTTCAAAACATTTTATAGAGTAGTTCTGTTGATCATAAATCAACTTGCTTAAATGGAGACGATTATTTACCCTCACCAATTACATTTTCCTCCTCTAGGATAGAGGGAACACCTCTATGAGCTTGAGTGGTTTTTTGAAAATAAAATCTATCATTAATATCGGATAAAACAATTCTTAAGGAAGGAACATATACTCCTTTAATCAATGAATCAACTAAAGTTTATCAATAATGTTTATTATCATTATTTGTTTTATAGATTTTTTTTCAGTTCAACTTTATGAATCTATAAATATAGATCTTCTTTTGGGTTGAGTCTGAATTGAGGATCTCATCATTCTTTTCTACTTATTTTATTTTACATTCTATAACAACATCATTTGACACTTTATTTTCTTTATTTTGTTTTAATAAGGGGAATATAATCATTCTTTTATATTATTCGCAATCGTCTAATGTATATTTAACATAGAATATGGATCATCTTCCAATGTAGAAACATGGGTATTCAATAACAATATCATTGATTTAGTATCAAATTAAAATTCCATATGATTGATTGTGAAATCACATATGGAAAGAATATTTTATCTTACAACCTTTGATTTGTTTTCTATATTGAAAAGTTTCATAATTGATTAAATAATATTACTTATTAATTCCAGAGATATTTTAATTTGAGTCTTTATTGAACATGATTTGATATTATTGATTTCCTAATAAAAAACCAGCTAAATTTATCTTCCTCAAGTTAACCAGGAAATCCAAAATAAATATATCAGATACTTTTAGAGTGTTTATATCTCCCTTTCTAAAAATTCGAATCCATTGGAACCAAAGGGATACAAATCTATGATTTATAATGATATGGGTAAAATTTCTTGCTGCATCATTTGAATCATTTATAAAAAATACTTTTAAGGTTTTTCTCTTTGAAACGTACCCATGGAATCAGGTAGTTTATCTGATGAAAAAAAGTATACACTTTTTCTAAAATACCTATGAATCCTATAGCATCCCTATATTCCATCATGAAACATTTATCATAGATTCAGAATTATGTTTTTTCAATATTCATCAAATAGTTTTATTGAGGAATAAAAATATATAAACAGATCCAAGTTAAAAAATCATTATCAGGTTTTATTTTTTCAGCACATAATGACAAACAACCTTGGAATTACACTAAACTCCATAAGAATGCATGATAATTTTCAAAAAAATCTATTGGTTCTTATATTTTAAAAAACAACATACACTATTTTGTAATCTTTAATAGGTTCCAACATATTTTGAATTAATACGGAAGATTCGAACTTGAAGTATAAATCATGCTGGGAGACTTTAACAAGGTAGTACGTTAAGGTAAAATACTAGAGAAAATTGATGTGGGAAAAGATGGGTTAGGATCCCTAATTATATTGGAATTTAGGGAAATAGTTGATCTACCAAAAGATGTGATGGAATAGATTCAATATTTCTGATTTTATTGTTGAGAAATTATCTAAAGAATTTTATTAATGAATTTGAACTCTTGAGGTTTTATAATTTTTTTATCATATTGGATGAATACAGTCAAATAAATTTTATTAAAAACAATCCAGGAAAAAATTAATTAAGATAAAGATTTTGTTAATGTAAAAATGAAATAAGAACACCATTCAGAGTGGAATAATATGTATTATAACTTTTTATTCTAGGTTTTATAAAATTACAGATTACAATAGTTTCAATCAAAATTGAATAAAAAATATTTGAAATGAATACCAAAATTCATAAAATTTGTATATTTTATTTGTATCAAACTCAAGTCTAGAAAGTTTTATAAAATTCATGAATCCAAAAAAAGATTGGGACTTGAAAAAAAGTTTTCTGAAATAATTGTTTTTTGAAATTGATTTCAATTTTTTTAAATAAGAATTATATTTTCAGAAAACACATTATAATAAAAAATTTTGGATTTTTTTTGAAAACCAAAAAGTTTTGAAAATAAAAATAATTATATGTAATCCCCAAATCAAAATGAGTAACTTAATGTAAATAGATGGTTAAAAAAGATGTTGATATGAATGATTACTTAATATTGATAATTCAAAACTTCTTTTTAATGTATTTAAATCTATCAGAAGGTAATGGTTTTGTAAAAATATCAGTAAGTTGTTCTAGAATTTTGCTGAATTGTAAAATGATGTATCATTTGAGATAGATATATCTACAAAATTGATGCCTAATATCATTGTGTTTTCTACATGATTTATGAATAGGTTTTTTGTTTAATATTATGTAAATAGTGTTATTACATAGTATTTTAGTTTTTCAAAAATACATTCCATTATTTGTGAGTGTGTGTTTCATCCATAAAACATGAGCATAACAACTTCTATATAAAATATATTTGGATTTAGTGGTGGAAATTTATATTGAGTGTCTTTTATTCCATTACAAAGAAACTAATTAATCTCATAATAAATGAAAATTTACGAATGTAATTTTTTCTACTCATACAACAAACCCAAAGTAATCATCAATACTAATTTCTTATTAAAAATAATTTCCATAGGAATAAAAGAGTCATAAAATCCTAGGTCCATCTATATATAATTTTTTTACATATTTTTGATGGGATTCTATTGTATTTTCTTAAAATATTTCACATAAGAGTATACAAAACAACATATATGGCCGATTAGATATTTTTCATATTAAACTTCCTATCATACCTCTAAAAATTGTTTGATCAACTTCTTGTCCAGCTTCATCAAGATCCATTATATTTGAGGTAATTATGGGAGTACTAATACTTTTAGTGTTATCACATCGACACTTTTTAAAAATATACATTATATACTTATTTTGTTATATATAAGTACCATATAGTTTTTGAGATTTTTAATAACTAAGAAGAAATATTATCTCACCCATCATACTCATTTAAAAATCAAACATCATAAAATTTGAAAAAAAATATGTTAAATATTTTTGTGTTGATCTAAATATAATGACATCAAAATTTATTTTTATAATCATAATGGGTTTTTAACATTATTTATTAAAATATTTAGATAACCAGTTTTGTTAACATAATTATTTTGTAACAACAATTTTTTAAATATATTATACCAGGCTGTAGGGTCTTGTTTAAGTCCATATAATGCTTTGGAATGTTTTAAGAAGAAGTAGAATATTTTTTATCTTCAGAACAAGGGGGTTTTCACCAAAAACATCCTCTTGTATATATTTATTTTGGAAATCACAATTCACATCCATTTGAAAAAATTAGAAATTGTAGAATGTTGAAAGGGTTAATATTATATAAATAGATCCATGTATTTATTTTAGTTTATAGGTTTCATCATTGTCTATTCCTTGTTGTTTATTTTGATCTTTTACAGAAAGCCATTATTTATTTCCAATGATTATTCAATTTTCATCACATTTTTTTTCTTCTGAAAACCGGTTTGACTAAAATTATAGATGTTTCTTGAGGTTGTTTAACTAGGTTCGAGACATTGTTTCCTTTGAAATTCATTTAACTCATCTCATATTTCCTTAATTCAATCATCATCATCTTAAGGGTCATTAGTATTTTTAGGATAAAATCTGGAAATAAAATAAAGATGTTCTCATTCATTTCTCCAGGATCATGTTTTCTAAACTGGTTGATTTACATCACTAATGATACTACAACTAGTATGAATCGTAATAAACCTCTATCACAGTTTTAAAAAAAATTCATCTACATATGGTAGAGTTCTTATTTGGAAAATACCTTAATGAAAATTCTTGAGTATTTTCATTTTTAGAATAATTTTGAAACAGAGGCTGCAAATTGGTTTTTGAAAACACATCCGTTGATATTGATGATTAATAACTTTTATCTAAATAATTTGAAATAACAAACTATTGGTTTTGGACCTGTCCACAATTCATAAAAACTATTTTTATGAAAATTTCAAATTTAAACTCGATTTATTATGTAGAATTAAATAATAACTAATTTAGAACAAAATTTTTTAGAAATTGAGTATTCACTCAACATGGTTCTTCTTGTTTCTTAAAGAATATGATTTATTTTTTTGAATAAAACCATTTTTCTAAGGAGTTTGTGGATAAATAAATTTATGTTCCATACCATTATTACTATTAAAGTTTAAAAATAATAATTTTCAAATTCTCGACCTTGATCACTATGAAAAGTTATCAAAGGATGGTTTTTATCATTTTTAACATTGGAAATAAAAAATTTCAAATAACAAACTTATTTAGATTTCATTTCTACAAAACAGAACCATGTGTGTATAGTGTAATCATTAACAAGAAAAACACATAGTAATTTCTGCTAATACTACCATCATTTTAGGACTGAATAAACCGAACTATAAAGAATTTGAATTTGGGACTGCAATAATACATTTAAATCTTAAATTAATTTTCTTACCATTTGGACATGGGTCACAAATTTTTTAATAATCAAACATTAGCTTTGGTAAATCCTTAACAAGTATTTTAATAGTCATCTTACATATTTATCAAAGGATAAAATGTCCTAACCTTCTATTCCACAACCATAATTGATCTTCCATTTTACTAATACATATTATGTATTGGATCTTATGATCTTTTATTTTTTTGTTTATACATTCTCTGGAAGATAGGTAGAGAGAATAAATTCATTCGTGGAATTGTGTACTATGCATTTATCATTCCAATAATTCATAAGGAAACCTTCTTCAAATATTTTAATTATTCATATAAGGTTGTTGTTAATACCATTAACAAATAAAAATTTAAAATTAATGTTTTTTTCAGAATAAAAATATTACTTATACCGATAATCTATCCTTGGGAATTATCTATGAAGGTAAATTTTTCAACTTTCATCTTTACGATCTTTTCAAATAAATTATTACTACTAATAATTTTCTAGGAACATCGACATCCATGTACCATGTGTTATTATTTTGGGTACATACATTGTATTTATATAATGAAAAAACATTTAGATCTTTAGAACCCATACCATCATGGGTTCGAAAATTTTACAAAACAAAATTTTAGGAATCCATATTTGTTTTAATAAAATGGAATTTGTGGAAACCTATGGATTATATTTTATTTAAAGGATGATTATTTTCTTGATGGACACCACTTTGAAACTTACTAAAAAGGTATAATTTTTAGGATGATATAAATTGTTAATAAAATCATGTCTTTTATGAGTATATTACATCTTTAACTAGTACCATGTTGACAAATGTTTTATATATATTTTATCAAATCATTCCCTACTAGAAGTAAAGTTTGATAAATGTTTATTTAGGGAAGAAATTTTAGACATTACTTCTACAAAATAATTCTTATCTGTATCTATATTATTATTTGAATTCATATTCTCCAAACTATTTTTCCAAATATTCATTTTAGAAATTAATTTCCCTAGATAATTAGAAATAATATCTTTTTCGAAATTGGTTTTATCGTGATCTTATGATAAGTCTGATAACTAATTTATTATAATATCAATACGTGAAACTGGTTTTTCATGTTTTGCAATAGACATATGATTATTTTTAAAAACATTATATTTTTTATTTTCTAAATGTTTATTCAAAGATAGAAACATATTCATAAGAAGGTAATGTATTAGAATTACTATTCTAGAAGGTTTCTTCATCCGATGATATAAAATTGTTATCCTCAGGGTATTTTTCATTTAAAGACATTTGTTAATGAATTTTATGTTTACCTTTTCCCTAAAACATTGATTTTCTCCAGGTACTATAGAAAGAAGACCAATAATCCTCTAATCTAAACTTTCATTATATGAGTAATTGTGTGATTAATCAACTCTAATGGAAGTCCACCCGTCAGTAGCTTTTATGATATATCCTTCTTTTTGTATTATAAAAGTTATTTTGATTCGTATCTGAAGTGCACTGTGTTGCATTTGTTGTCAATGAGGTATGTTGTTGTCAAGGAACGAATGGATGGATGTCAAGGAGGTTCAATATGTGAATGAAAAAGGATGTGATGGTGTTGGTGATGAATGGAGAATGGCCATGGTACTAAGATGCATGTCACTTAGGAGATTCACTAAGTGACATAGGATGTTGTGGTTGAAACATTCTCATACTATATCAGACGATTGTAGAACTGATCCTAATGTTTCAATACTTGTATCAAGATGATACTAAGTTACAACACTTGAAGAATGAATGATGATGGAGCATCATTAAATCAGACGATTGTTGAGCTGTTCTTAAAGTTCCAAGAACTTGTATCAACTGGATACAATGTCACAACAATGTTTGAAGACCATGCATTGTCATCACAATGCATGAGGAGATGAAGATGATCCATCCACAATCACTGAGTGGATGATGTGCATTAATGAAGACCATGCACTATCTCTTAGTGCATGATGAATTGAAGATGATCCAACTTGATCTCTGATTAGATCATTGAAGAATGTTGATGAATTATTTAATTCAGGAGCTTTGGTTGATGAAGAACCTTCTACAAATGTCTCATAAGTCTAGAATACATGATTGAAAGGAGTTGAGGAAGTTTGTGGAAGAAGAATGAAGAAGAAATAGAAAGAATGTCTTAGAAGATGGCTTGAATGGCAATTGGAATTTACACTTGTCACTTTGTTTTTTAACAAAGCACTTGTGTTTTTAAGTAGCAAAAAATATCCACCAAGGAAGGCCAGCCGAGGGTCATCACCCAATGCTCATGTGGGACTCGAGGTCACCACGCCCATGGGGAACCCTCAGGCCAAGGCATCATATCCCTGAGGCAGGAGGTCGGGGCCGTGTATAAGCCCCGAGGCCACGCGGTGATGAAGCCCGCGCAGCGTGAGTGCGAGGAGCGCGCTCGAGGATGCATAGTGGGTGCCAGTGGCGCGCCCGAGTGGCAGGGGTGGGCACAAGAGCGCGCCCTCAGAGAGAACACGGTGCGGGGTGGCACCGTGAGGGGAGAAGTTCAACTGGGGAGTAGCGGAGAGCGCTTGGGTGATAAGCCGCGGAAAAACCGCACTCCGTTTCGATGTGGGACACGGAAAAATTTCCAGGAGCGGATCCTGGCCGCACGATTGATCGCGCGCCGGATCTCGGCCGCACATCTCATCGCGCCATTCCCGTTCAGATCCAGGCCGTCCGATGTCTTTCATTCACCCGATCCAACGACTCCCGGTGTGTCTCCTACCTCGAGCTCGACCGAGGCACCCGCGACGTCCCCGCTGAACCAGAGGCCTCCCCGATGACAAAATTCGAGTTCCCGGCCATCTCCGATCAAGCCGAAGAGTCCATTGGGATTGTCTCGACGCACTGAACCTATCCATGCTTAAAAGTGGGCTTGCATGCAACGAGAGGAGAATTTGAAGTTCGGCCGAAGAAACCGAAGGTGCGAGGCCATTCGGTGTTGATGCTTTGCATGGATTGGGTTTAAAGAAGGCCGTGCATGCGTTCTAAGTCGCATGCACGTGAAGAGGAAAACACAGAGAAGTGATCCCGCGTGAAAATAAAAAGAAAAACAAGATTTCACAGAATCTTGAAATAACCGAAAACTTCGGGAATTTAAAGATATCACACGCGGATGATACGAGGCAGCCTCGCCTATAAAAGGTGCACCCAAGGCGCTTGTTCTGGCTTGCTGAAAAACTCGAGAGAAGTCCCGTGAGTGCTCTTTGCCTCGCGAAGAAAGAAGCCCCGTGTATACTTGCGCGGCTGAAGATCTCTGTGCCACCCGAGGCCCGAAGGAGTCCCCTGCGCGCCTTCCTTGCGCGACAGGAAGAAGGCAGGCCAAGCGCATTTCTTGCGTGGCACTTGCCCACCCTCTCTGCCCGCAGACTTGCGCGGCAGGAGGTACTTGCGTGGCAGAGGTTGCTCTTGCACCCTGCACGTCCGAGGTGCCCTCACACCTGAGGGCTTGCGCGGCCGGTTGCACAAGACACCCTACGGGCAGTGTGTGTGCAAGAAGAAGTGGGAGGCCAAGGCTTGAACACTTGTGTGTGAAAAGTGAAGAACACTTAGTGTGTGCAAAGAAGAAGGAAGGCCGTAGCCTTGTGGGTGCACACTTTGAAGAACAAATAAAAGAACATATTTTGTGTGTGTGTGCAAGAGGAAGAAACAAGTTGTGTGTGCTAGACAAGAAGAGGACGGAACCTAGGTGTGTGAAAAGTGTACACATTTAGAAGAAGAAAGAAAAGGACATCCACACTAAAGTATAACACACATTAAGTGTGTGAACAAATTGAATTAAGTGTGTGAAGTTTGAGAAGTTGGTGTGTTCTTAAAGTGTTACACCCTTTGTGGGACTACTGCACCAAGAAGAGGAAAGGGGAAGTGCATGCATGCATGCATGCACATGCACACGTGAACAAAGATAAATCAGGTTGTGTGCAATTGAGTTGTCCAAGACCAGGAGTTCTTGAAGAGTTTAGAGAAGCCATGCAATCAGTGCATGAGGATGCAGAGATGCCATGCACTCAGTGCATGAAGTTGATGTGAAGTGAGACTGGACCAGACTGAAGTTAAAGACATCATTTGTATGAGTATTCAGTAGTTGGAGAGAAGCCAGGTCATCCTGAGAAGAAGGAGATAAATCCTGGGCAAGACGAGAAGACCTGATCAACTCAAGTGATCAGAGGTACAGAGCAAGGCCAGCAGTCTTTATCCCAGACTGCTGAAGATACTTGAAGAAGCTTAAAGTGAAGAAGAGCTACTCGTGTGACTTGAGGAGCCAGGAGAAGCCCCCTGTGAGACTCAGGGTGGAAGAAGTCTTCAGTGGGATTCTGGAGCAGGCCAGTGGGACTCTGGTAACACTGTGGGACGCAGTATAAAGACCCTCCTGTGGGACTCAGGAGAGATACAGTGGGACTATGTATCGACCATTGTAATTCTAACAAGTTATAATGGAAGAAACCATGTTGGGGCGTATAACCAACATGGCAAGGACGTAGGCCTTTGGTGCCGAACCTTGTAAATCCTTGTGTCCTGTGCCTTTACATTTACTGCATCACTCAAGGAAAGGCTGAGAGATACAAGAAGAGTGGATCGAGGCTTTAACCAGCCATAGAGGTTTAATTGATAAATAATCAATTAGTAAAAAGTTTTAAGGGATAACTGATTCACCCCCTCCCCCTCTCAGTGATTCACACTGATCTGGGCACTTCAATTGGTATCAAAGGGAGGTTACCTCTAAAAGATCCAAGGGAGTCTTTATGAAGTGCAGATTTGAGGAAATGAGTAACCAGCCTCAAATGGAGATATCTGCCAAGACTCAGAAAAATAGAAAGAAGAAACAGGCCAAGAAGATGAAGAAAGCCTGTCCTAGCTGTGATGAAGTTGGAATAATGAATGATCTTCAAAATGCAATCGAATATCTTCAGAAGACAGTCCCCGAGGAAGTGGAAATGTGTATATCTACAGGCATCCTTGATCTTCAAGAAGAAAAATTACAGCTAGAAGAAGAAGCCAATACAATGGAAGATCAGTTGGCTAAAAGGGTTGGCATAACCAACACTCTCAGAAAGCTGGTGAAGGCTAAAGATGAAACAGTTTCTCTTTGCAATGAAAGATATGAAGACACTGCTGAAGAATTGCAAAGAAGCCTTTCTGAGAAAGAATTCTTTAATGTAATAATAAAAGATGTTTACCATGCACTGGAGAAGAGGCATAGAGTATCAATGGTTGTCAGAGATGCTCAACTCGAAGAAAAAGTCAAATTGGTGAAGGAGCTGGACAATTCATTGCAAGAATTGAAGAAGGTGCATGAAGACCAGATGAAACAAATGGTGGAGAATTGGGATGGAAAGCTAAGAACTTTTGAGGATGAGAAGAACTCCCTCAAAATGAAATACTTAGAACTAGAGGTGATATTGAAAAATCTGCAATCACCCAAAGCTGAATCCTCCCAGTCAGCTAAAAGAAGAAATGTTGCCACTCAAGTGAGCTTTGAGAAGGATGATTCTAAAAGAAAGACATCCTCTAATAAAAGGGAAACATATTCTAGAAAGAAGGTACCATCCATACCATCTTGTACTGATGTTTCTAATTGTGTTTCCACAAAAAGTGCAGGATGGAAAAATAATTCCAAACAAGTATGGATGAAGAAAATGAAGAAGCAGAGCTCTCCTGAAACAACACAGCAGCTCCAGAAAAGTACCCTAAAATCAAAAGGACTGAAGAAGTCAAGATTTTTGGGTCAATGTTGGTGTTGTAATAAGTATGGGCACTGTGCAAAGGATTGTTGGTACAATCCACTGAATGCCAAAGCACAGAGGAAGCCCATGCCTAGGGGGAGAAAGCCAGAAGAAAAGAAGCAGCATCCACAGGTCCAGAGACATCTGTTTACTGCAAATAGATTTGGATTACTTGACAACATCTGGGATGATTGCAAAAGTGGTCAAAAAGATACATGTCAATCTTCAACTGTATCCAGAGCTCAAAAGAAGAAAAGATCACAGAACCTGGCTCAGAAAGAATCCTTGGGAAGCAAGCATAAGAAAGTGGAAGATGCTCCCAAGAAGATTTTGAAAAAGGAAAAGAAGTCCTTGGAGTCTAAATCCAATAAGGGTGATGCATCCAGAAGGACCACCAAGAAAACATGCTTCTACTGTGGAAAGAAAGGCCATACCATGGATCTTTGTAAAGAAGCCATGAAATTCAATAGAGGCAGACTGGACTCAAACAGACAATCAATCCAGAAGAAGCAGAAGGGATTGGTTGAAAATAAGTTGCCTAAGAAAGGTGGCTTAGCAGTATCAAAAGAACCATGTGGGATTTCCAAAACCGAGGCCTCACTTCCAAATGACTTGTTAGTCATATGGCCAAATCAGTTGCAACTTGCCAAAGATCTGCACAGAGCTGAAGATGAAGTTCTGGCAATTGCAATGGAAAAAGGGAAGAAGAAGATTTCACATGAAGATGTATTGAGATCCACACCAGCACAAACATCATTGAAGATCAAATGTGCAAGTGTGAAGAATGGTGAAAATGGGACATCTCGGTTGAGAGAATCTTCTCAACATTGTTGTTCACATTGATGAACCAAGGAGGTTCCATCTTATTACCTAATCACTTGTATTTACATGTGCTAACATTATAGGGAATTGAAGATGATGATCATTCTCAACTGGAGGATGGTTTGGACAGAATGGAGTGCACCCCTTGAGGGGGAGCCAATCTGAAGAAGATGGGATTCTTAGATTAATACCATCTTGAGAAAAGTGAAGGTATTCCAATCATACTTTCATCCCTTGTTTCTTAATTGTATTCATCATGACAATTAAGGGGGAGTATTGATTGAAGACAAATGGTTGAAAGGGGGAGCTTTATCTTTGCACTTGAACTTTCTAATGTGTTTGGTGAAGTATGTGCAGGATTTAGCAATTCATTGTTATATATGAAAAATTTCAAGCCCCTTGAAGCATGATCTCACATGTATAGTGAATGTTGGACAACATTGAGTACCTTGGTTACATCACTCTTGTTTTCTACACCGGGTTAGCCCAAGTAGACTTAGAGTTGATTTACTAAAGGTTCTTTGCTAAAGGAAACATGTGACATCATCCCTCTCTTAGTGTTTTTCAAGAAAATACTTTTCAAAGGGAGGAAGAGATTTTTGAAAGAGAACCACACCACACCTTTGCATTTGGTTGCCAATAAGGGGGAGAAATATTGGCACACATATTGACCCATTCATATGTGCTCTAGTGTATTGACAACAAATACAAAGGGGGAGATTGAAGTGCACTGTGTTGTATTTGTTGTCAATGAGGTATGTTGTTGTCAAGGAATGAATGGATGGATGTCAAGGAGGTTCAATATGTGAATGACAAAGGATGTGATGGTGTTGGTGATGAATGGAGAATGGCCATGGTACTAAGATGCATGTCACTTAGGAGATTCACTAAGTGACATAGGATGTTGTGGTTGAAACATTCTCATACTATATCAGACGATTGTAGAACTGATCCTAATGTTTCAATACTTGTATCAAGATGATACTAAGTTACAACACTTGAAGAATGAATGATGATGGAGCATCATTAAATCAGACGATTGTTGAGCTGTTCTTAAAGTTCCAAGAACTTGTATCAACTGGATACAATGTCACAACAATGTTTGAAGACCATGCATTGTCATCACAATGCATGAGGAGATGAAGATGATCCATCCACAATCACTGAGTGGATGATGTGCATTAATGAAGACCATGCACTATCTCTTAGTGCATGATGAATTGAAGATGATCCAACTTGATCTCTGATTAGATCATTGAAGAATGTTGATGAATTATTTAATTCAGGAGCTTCGGTTGATGAAGAACCTTCTACAAATGTCTCATAAGTCTAGAATACATGATTGAAAAGAGTTGAGGAAGTTTGTGGAAGAAGAATGAAGAAGAAATGGAAAGAATGTCTTAGAAGATGGCTTGAATGGCAATTGGCATTTACACTTGTCACTTTGTTTTTTAACAAAGCACTTGTGTTTTTAAGTAGAAAAAAATAGCCACCAAGGAAGGCAGCCGAGGGTCATCACCCAAGGCTCATGTGGGACTTGAGGTCACCACGCCCATGGGGAACCCTCAGGCCAAGGTAGCATATCCCTGAGGCAGGAGGTCGGGGCTGTGTATAAGCCCCGAGGCCACGCGGTGATGAAGCCCGCGCAGCGTGAGCGCGAGGAGCGCGCTCGAGGATGCATAGTGGGGAGTAACGGAGAGCGCTTGGGTGATAAGCCGCGGAAAAACCGCGCTCCGTTTCAATGTGGGACGCGGAAAAATTTCCAGGAGCGGATCCTGGCCGCACGATTGATCGCGCGCCGGATCTCAGCCGCACATCTCATCGCGCCACTCGCGTTCAGATCCAGGCCGTCCGATGTCTTTCATTCGCCCGATCCAACGGCTCCCGGTGTGTCTCCTACCTCGAGCTCGACCGAGGCACCCGCGACGTCCCCGCTGAACCAGAGGCCTCCCCGACGACAAAATTCGAGTTCCCGACCATCTCCGATCAAGCCGAAGAGTCCATTAGGATCGTCTCGACGCACTGAACCTATCCATGCTTAAAAGTGGGCTTGCATGCAACGAGAGGAGAATTTGAAGTTCGGCCGAAGCAACCGAAGGTGCGAGGCCATTCGGTGTTGATGCTTTGCATGGATTGGGTTTAAAGAAGGTCGTGCATGCGTTCTAAGTCGCATGCACGTGAAGAGGAAAACAAAGAGAAGTGATCCCGCATGAAAATAAAAAGAAAAACAAGATTTCACAGAATCTTGAAATAACCGAAAACTTCGGGAATTTAAAGATATCACACGCGGATGATACGAGGCAGCCTCGCCTATAAAAGGAGCACCCAAGGCGCTTGTTCTAGCTTGCTGAAAAACTCGAGAGAAGTCCCATGAGTGCTCTTTGCCTCGCGAAGAAAGAAGCCCCACGCATACTTGTGCGGCTGAAGATCTCAGTGCCACCCGAGGCCCGAAGGAGTCCCCTGCGCGCCTTCCTTGCGCGACAGGAAGAAGGCAGGCCAAGCGCATTACTTGCGCGGAACTTGCCCACCCTCTCTGCCTGCGGACTTGCGCGGCAGGAGGTACTTGCGTGGCAGAGGTTGCTCTTGCACCCTGCGCGTCCGAGGTTCCCTCACACCTGAGGGCTTGCGCGGCCGGTTGCACAAGACACCCTACGGGCAGTGTGTGTGCAAGAAGAAGTGGGAGGCCAAGGCTTGAACACTTGTGTGTGAAAAGTGAAGAACACTTAGTGTGTGCAAAGAAGAAGGAAGGCCGTAGCCTTGTGGGTGCACACTTTGAAGAACAAATAAAAGAACATATTTTGTGTGTGTGTGCAAGAGGAAGAAACAAGTTGTGTGTTCTAGACAAGAAGAGGCCGGAACCTAGGTGTGTGCAAAGTGTACAGATTTAGAAGAAGAAAGAAGAGGACATCCACACTAAAGTATAACACACATTAAGTGTGTGAACAAATTGAATTAAGTGTGTGAAGTTTGAGAAGTTGGTGTGTGCTTAAAGTGTTACACCCTTTGTGGGACTACTGCACCAAGAAGAGGAAAGGGGAAGTGCATGCATGCATGCATGCACATGCACACGTGAACAAAGATAAATCAGGTTGTGTTCAATTGAGTTGTCCAAGACCAGGAGTTCTTGAAGAGTTTAGAGAAGCCATGAAATCAGTGCATGAGGATGCAGAGATTCCATGCACTCAGTGCATGAAGTTGATGTGAAGTGAGACTGGACCAGACTGAAGTTAAAGACATCATTTGTCTGAGTATTCAGTAGTTGGAGAGAATCCAGGTCATCCTGAGAAGAAGGAGATAAATCCTGAGCAAGACGAGAAGACCTGATCAACTCAAGTGATCAGAGGTACAGAGCAAGGCCAACAGTCTTTATCCCAGACTGCTGAAGATACTTGAAGAAGCTTAAAGTGAAGAAGAGCTACTCGTGTGACTCGAGGAGCCAGGAGAATCCCCCTGTGAGACTCAGGGTGGAAGAAGTCTTCAGTGGGATTCTGGAGCAGACCAGTGGGACTCTGGTAACACTGTGGGACGCAGTATAAAGACCCTCCTGTGGGACTCAGGAGAGATACAGCGGGACTCTGTATCGACCATTGTAATTCTAACAAGTTATAATGGAAGAAACCATGTTGGGGCGTATAACCAACATGGCAAGGACGTAGGCCTTTGGTGCCGAACCTTGTAAATCCTTGTGTCCTGTGCCTTTACATTTACTGCATCACTCGAGGAAAGGCTGAGAGATACAAGAAGAGTGGATCGAGGCTTTAACTAGCCATAGAGGTTTAATTGATAAAGAATCAATTAGTAAAAAGTTTTAAGGGATAACTGATTCACCCCCTACCCCTCTCAGTGATTCACACTGATCTGGGCACTTCAGTATCAGAATTTCTATCATTATTATCTTTTCTCTTTATCTTGTGACAATTAGGCTGAATATGTATAGCTCTTTTACACGAATAACATGTCAATTTATAATCTTTCTATTCATTTTTTTCTTTTATTCCTTTCTTATAATGACATTAAAAATCTTTTTCTAACAAAAATATTATTCCTCCTTCATGTAAGATAATCCAATTAATTATTAAAATGTTCAGAATCAGTTCAATCCTATTGAATAATAACTTTATTTTTCTTTTTCGACAAAATAGATTTATCAACAGTCTATTCTTTTATAGGATTTCAAGTATTAGTAAAAGAAACTACACCATGCATCTTCATTTATTTTTCAGAATAATTTTTTTTTCATACCCTCATTTTGAAAAAGGGTCCAAGAAAAAGAAGAGTGAGTGGGATTTTTTTTCTTCCTTGACCTCATCAATATCTGTTATCTTAGATTCCCATACATTGGGAAATATATCACTTATCTTGTTAATAAGGATTTTATCTTCTTGTCCTTTCTCACAAATGGATAATAGAATATGGAAAATTTTCATAATCTATTATTGTAATTTTTCAATAGGTTCACCAAAAGGAAATTCAAATGTATGATATTCTTTTCCAAGAATTTCACTTCTTCTTTCAACAAACTTTTATGTTCCAAAATTTGTAATCTCTAGATTCTTATAGATACTATTAGCATCATCACAAGAAGAATTATGACTGTAAATTATTCTTTTAATAGTACATAATAAAGTTTTTCTAACACTATAATTAAATTTTTACTATTTATTTTCTTAACTTATAAAATCAGTAACTTCCTTTTCAGAAATATTATGATCAATAGTGGCCTTAAAAAAACTATCAACTAAAATATTTAAACAAATGTATTAATTATTTATATTCAATACTCATTGTCATTTCCATAATAAAAATGTGGTATATTGGAATTTTTATTTTTAATTGTTCTGACATTTTATCCTTCCATATGTCAAAAATAGATACAAAAATTATTTTCCACAATACACGTTAGGGTCGAAAATATTTATTAATGGAATGTTTATAACCAGATTAAACTAAATTTCTATAGGAAATAAGAAACATTATAACATGTATCTGACAAGTTGAATCCTACTATGATACCAATTATTGTATCAGTATAAATGAAGTGTACTGATTTGGATTAAAATAATGTATTCTACATGGACTAAAAGAAGCGGGGAGGTGAATGGTAAGTTTAAAAAATTTCATTTTAACACTAAAATAAACTTAGATTAATAAGGTTAAACAAATTATATTCACAAAACCTATTAAATATTTATAAATTAATAAGACATAGATAGTGGGAATGATAATAAAAATACCATAATAAAGTAGATAGTAATATGTAATTCCACTATTTATAATGAAAAATTTATTCTTTATTAATAATGCATAGAATCGTAATTAATAAGAAGTAGTTACATAATTAGATATTAATCCTTTTAATTATAGAAAAATATTTAAACAGATTATACACAGTAATATCGAAATAATGATGGTTAAAATATATCATAGTAATACTAAAAGTGTTGTAATCGTGATTCCGTTTGATAATAGAATTTAAAATAGAAACATCAATATAAAATTTATCACTTTTCTATTACATGAAACATAAAATTTTAACAAGTAGTAAATAAGAAAAACAAAATATTACCCTTATTTTATCCCATAGAGAAGAGAATCCTATAACCAAGGATAATTGTCCATTTTATTATAATTACATGGAACATTATCTTTCCTTTACCAGGGAATACTCCCGATATATCGATCAGTTTCTCTCTCTATCCCCATGAGACACTGATATGACGATCATAATTGGTCACACTATCCCTATGTTCCCTTAATATGTTGATCACTCTACCTTTCTATCTTTCAGGAGACCTCAATATGATGACCGTATTCTATCACACTATCCATTTTCCCCTCAATATAAAGATCATCCCTGTCATTATTTCCAGGGAATCCCTCGATCAATATATTGATATGTATCTCGGTCTTCCTATTCATGGAAGCCCTTGATTATATTCACCCAATCAGAACACATAAAGAAATTAAAAAATAATTTCCTAAATAAAAAATATAGAAAGGATTCCTTGACAAATAATATCTCAAATTTAATACGTGATACTAAGAAAAATCTGTTCAACTTTTCATAATTTATAAATTTAGAGAGAATAAATGTAAGCAACCACAAAAAACCATAAAAATGATAGGATATTTATATGAAATCCTTCCAATGGTTATATTTCCCCCAATAGTCATATTTTCTATGAGTTTTTCATAATTACTTGGACAACTGGAACTTTATAGGCTATATCAAAATAGAATTTATTATATCATTGAGTAATACTGCACTATAGTATAAAATGTAATGTTTTAGTAGGATTAAATAGTTTCTATACTTAGGATTCAAAATTGAGTCAATCTGAGGGATTTATTTCTTCATATCATTACGATGATCATTCTAGATATGTATATGATATTTTATCGCTTCCAATATCAATATGTTTAAAATACTATTAATATGAAAGAAAAGAAAAAAGTTTTATAATAGAATTGATAAGAGATGAATCCAATTATATTTAGTTCCATACATATTAAGATAATCATAATGGTTAAAGTTATTTTTTGTCTTATAATGATTTGGTTTTATTTAAATATATATTGATTGTATATTTTTTCTATATAAAGTATTTAAAAATACATTGGACAAAACATTTAGAAATCATGTTATTTGATAAAGAGTTTGTGATTTCCAAAGCTAACAGAATGAAAAAGACACCAAGAAACTTTTTACTCAATAGTAGTTGTATGAAAAATTTGTTATGTGTGATTTATTTTTAATTGGTGATTAATTTTTTGGATGATACAATCTAATGAGAGGGTATATCATTTGAACCATAAAATAAATAATTTTTAATTTTTTTTACCAATCTAGACAAATGAAAATGATCCCTAGTTTCTTAGGTATAGATAGATTTTATCAAGGATCTTTGGAGAATTGCACACTAATATATAATAAACACACCATGTTGACTAAATGGGAGTCATGTTCCTTTGGATTGATGAATTTAAGAAAAGTTCAAGGAAATGAATTGGATTTCATTTAGTAAAAATTTAATTCAATGACTCTATAATGGAAAAAGGTTTTTTATATTTAGTGATTCATACTATAATTTATAGGGATGTCTCATATTTTAGATTGATATGGTGATCGATTATGTATTGAGGTAATTTACAATACATGTTAAATTTACCTAACTCAGGATTTGGAGTTTTTAGAATGATTTTTTTCAATGAAAATATAGAGACATTATATTTATAGTGAATTATGTGAAATATATACCAATTTATAAATTTTAGTGTTCAAATACCAACAGAAGTTCTATAAATTAACCTAATGAGATCGTAAAAGTTGATAAAATGTTATAAAATCCATATACATTACCACCATAAGAATGTGAAAAGGGAGAATGATGAATGTTATACTACCTATACTAGTTAGGTTTAAAGAATCATATATGGAGGATGTAAAACTATATAAGATGGTGAGATATGATCATGAATTCAACAATCATTATGATATATTTATAATGTTATAGAACCAAGTATGTTCCCCACCAATAATAGATTTTATGGTGCTATTAGATTGTTTTCAAATCTTATCAATCTCTATTCATTCTAAATGGATGAAGATGTATAGGGATCTGAAATACCATTTACATTTGGTAAACATAAAAAGAGATACTGAAGATTACATATCTCAGTGTATGGTAGGACATAAAATTAAGGATGATAGAAAGATAGATAATGGAATTTTATAACCATTTACCATACAAAAAATTGAAATGGGAAAACAATACCTCAAATTTGGTCATCATACTCCCCAAAACTACTTATATAAATAATTATATTTATTTTTTATTCAATATTGTAACATTTTATATGAACTTTATTTCAACCAAATTGAATTTCTATCTTGATCATCATTCCATAATATACATTAAAGAAATTTGGAGGTTTCATGGAGGACTAATTTATATTTTGTCTGATCACAATAAGTGGTTTACATTGATGTTCTCTATAAGTAGTCAGTATGATTTGGATACTACACATTATTTTAGTACTTCATATCTTTCTCAGATATTTGGGAACTCTAATAGGCTAATTAAAACTCAAGAACTATTGTTGAGATCTTTCCCTATGGATATCAATGGTGGTTGGGATCACCGCCATTATTTTGTAAAATTTTCTTACAATAATTGCTTTCAATCATGCATATATATAACACTTTATGAAGACTTATATTATATTAAGTGAATTATTACAATTTTTTGGGATAATTTTAGGGATTGAATTCTATTAGGACATAATCCTTATAATAAAATAGATTATAAGGTTAGAAAAAAATCAAAAACACGCTAGGGTATCTCATATTTGATAGTAAATCACAGATGAAAATTATCAGTGAGATCTAAATTTTGATGGTGAAGAAAGGTTATTACTAGGAATATCTCTATGGAATATGTTGGAAATAATTATAAAGAATTCCATTTTGATCCAAATATATACTTTTCAATTCAAAATTAATTATTATATCGAGACTATTTATTATTTCTTGAAACTCCCAGAAAACCCTCCTCAAGATCACAAAAGTTTTCTTGTATCTCACTTGAGGAAGTACATCCATGAACCTCCACATTTACTATACTCATAGTTCATAAAATTAATTCATGATTTATTTTAGGAGGGGGAAATTGTGGTGATTTTGGATTGAATATAAATTTTTTGTGAAGGAAGAGCACTCACCTGGTCATTTTTTTGTGGAGGAATGAAAAATGTGAAGAAGTAATGTTGGAACTAGAAAATTTGATGAGGGAATGATATCCTCATTTTTATATAAATGTGTCAGAGTTTTGAGGGTAAAATTATTTTTATGGGGTGGAATGTAACACTAGAATATTTTTATGATATATTTCAATTTTATGGATTTTAATTTCTTTGATATGATATGATACTCGTTAGGCTGAGTCTAAATGAATCATAATGTACTATTCCATTACATCCAACCTATTAAATTGGTTGTAAACATTTGAATAACCAAATTTTGATAAATATTTATAAAATAATTATAAAATTAAAAGATATTTAAAAATAAAAATTCCATTTTTAATAGACATTTTATGATTTGACTATTTTTTTCACAAAAAATTATTTTTAGTGAATTTTGTGCGTGGAAAATATAATAATTTTATAAAATTTATAGGAAATTGATTTTTTCAAATTTCATTATTTCATAATCTTTCTAAAATTATTTTAGGGTCAAATTTGGGGAATTTTCTGAAAAAGTAGATACTTTGACTAATAGTGAAAATATAGTTTTTTTAAAGAAAACTATATTTTATTTATTAGTATTCGCAAAGACCCATTTTTATTTTTATTAGTTTTAAAATTTAATTAGTTTAAATCTATTATAATTAAATTTTTATCAACATTATATATAATCTTTGTATAAAAATACATACAGACATTAATTTTTTTTTTGAAAATAACTTCTCATTATGTTAATATTATTTTTATGGGAAATTGATTTCATAAATTTCTAGATACAGAATATTTAAAAATGGATGCCATATTTTTAATAATCAGATAAAAATTTAATAATATACCCTATTTAATTTTGGGTCATTATAAATAGAAACTATGGAAAATAAATTATTACCTCAGAAAATGGGTAAAATATGTTTATTAAGTTTAAACTAAGTTATAAGGAGGAAAATTTTAATATTAATTTTTTATTAGATAAATCGATTTGAACCCTTATAATCTTATTATTTAAATTTAATTTTTTCATCTAATTATTTCCATAAATATTTCTTCATAATATTTCAATCCATTAAAAAATTATAGTTGTTTCCTTACCCATACATTTAAAAGGACTCCCCTCCACTCTCTTATTTACTCCACATTCAAAAACCTATCATGAAAAAAACGCATCCAAATCCCTTATCAACATCCCTATACATGATTTAATGGTTATGGTATTCTTAAATTTTGATTCCAAGGATTCTTAAGAATGGATCTAAATGTGGTACATCATAGATTATTTTATTGTCTTACCCATCCTCTTTAAATATATTTTTTATTCCACCTCATCTAAATATATGGCACCCATTATAAAATAATGAATTAATCTAATTGAATATAAATGATTTATATTATAATTATGTATCATCCATTTTCTACAACCATTCTATCAAATTGGAAATAAAATGTTTATCCCTTGAATATATGTAGACTAAAACCACTATGTAGAAAGGTGATTCATTCCCAATCACCATTGTTCATTGGGGGATACAATGATAGATTTGATTTTTATATATTAAATTTATGATATATTTATGTTTATATAATTATAATATCTTATCTACATTATAACCCTTCTATCCATGAAAAAATGATAATGTTTTAAAAGTGTACATGTGCGCTACCACCTCCATGAAGTGAGGAGATTTGTTTTTAATTTTTTATTTACCAAGATAGTTATAAAGATATATTAAATAGATATATATTATATCCATGATATTATTATCTTTTTTTAATGGTGATTTGTGTTTAAACTTTTTTTTATTCCTACCATAAAAAAAGGAAACATCACTGGTGTGTACATACGAACTACCATCTCAAATAATTGATGAAAGTCATTTTTCATCAAAACATTATATGAAAAGTTATAAATTTTAATATGATGAAAAAATATGATACATATTTCATGATTAAATTTTTTTAGATGATGGTATAATGACCAATGTATAGGTACCAGAGTCATCTAATGAAAACATACATTGAAAATGAAGTAGTTATCATCCAAGACAATAATTTTAATAATTAACTGTTAATAAATGAGTATTAAGATATTATAATTAAATATTATAAGGAACTATATTTCTGAATAATGTTATGTAAAATTAATATGAAAAATAAATATTTATAATAAAATATATTTTAATGGGTATGAAGATAAAAAATATTAGAGGTAAGGGATTTATGTTTTAATTCCAATTTAAATTGGACTGTTTAAGCTTGAATTTACCCCATGAAAATAATATGATCCTTACATGAAAAAGTATTTTTTTTCTTATTCAATATTTATTTATGAAATATTAATGTTTGATACCATTTTTCTCTATTCAAAACTCAAAATGGTTCATAAAATGACTTTAAGATAAAGTGACCTTATTTATCCTCTTTTGAACAGAAAATATTTTTCATCCATATCCATGATTCTGAAATGTTTTTAAAAAGTTTTTTGATTATTAAAAAAAAATTATAAATTTAATTTTATCTTTTTTTTACTTTTTTTTTAAAAATTATTTAAATATTATGTTATTTTCGTTTACTAATAAATGTTCTATTTACAGAATCAGAGAACAAAATCTTTTTTCTAGTAATTAGAAAAAGACCTGAATTTCCTACCATCTTGGACGTTAAATATTTTGAGGATGAATTTATATTTTTATATAGTTATTTTTTTGAATGATTTTTTACATAAGATTTTGAAATATTTTTTATTAAATGAGTTATTTTAAAATGAAAACTGTATATTTGTCCAGAATTATTCTAATGATCATTTAAAGAATTTTTTTCTCTACGCAGACGTCTATTGATGTTATTTTTTATTTAATAGGGACATGTTCCAATGATATTGAATTAATAATTCTTGTAATGGCCATGTCTAGCCCAAGATCATGATATTTTTGTCTTTGGACCTTTCCTGCACAGTTTTTCATTCCTTGGGCTCTGGCCCTCAAGCATCCCCCACGAAAGGACCTCATGATGGGGGAGGTAACCAAAAAACCTTAAAAATGGGTGCATCATTGTCCTCCTATATTGATGTGGGATTTCCATAATCCTCTCCCCTAGAAGGGCTCATAGTACTAACTGGAGCTTTGAATGGAAAATGGCTCTAATACCAATTTGTAACAACCACTACCACCCACGATCATGATATTGTGCTCTTTGGGCATATCCATCACAATTTTTATTTTTCTGGGTTCTAGCCCACATTAATCCCCTTATAAAAGGACTAATGTTGGGATAGGTATCTATACCAACTTATAAAGGGGTGCTTCATGCTTCTCCTACTTTGATGTGGGATTTCCATAAACCTAAAATGGAGGTTTTATTCTTGTTCCTTCATCTTACTATTTGTGAAAAGGTATACATGATACTAGGAAGATTCAAGTCTGGTAATGAGATCATGCATGGGAGTTCCCAATCCATGTATTGGGGAAAATTCAATTACTTAGGGTGGGATTCTTGTTATTGTTATTTTTTACAGTTCAATATTATTTCACCATGGGTGACACACATGTTTTGTGATGTGATTGTTATATCTGGAATTTATTGAGTATTGATTTATGTCTTAGAATAGAATAAGTGTTGAGTGTACATGCATCATTTTAGGTAGTCATAATTATTTTGACATGCATCATTTTTTGAGCACACAGGAAAATGGGTTATTGGTATGTTTTTGACCTTAAACTATTTTCCATGCTTGTGTAACTGAAATGAAATTGAAAAAAGATTGTAAAATGAGTAAATTGTGTAAATAAATTGGTGTTGAGTAATTGTGTTAAATTTTTGAACAATTCCCTAAGGTTCATATTTGTCTTTGTAAAAATATACCTCCATGATCCTTACTGTGACGACGATTGGGGGCATAGCTGGGAATGGCCCTCTAGAAGTTGAACATGAGAAAATTATAGTGTCGTTTAAGGAAGCAGGTGAACAGTTTTGAGAAAACTTCACCCAAATCATGTAGTTCATGGATAGAGACCCAAGCTGGGTTGTGAAAAGCAGGTCTAATCTAAGTAGGGTGTTTCAGTTACAACACCCTACGATGTTTACTAGATAAGGTGAAAAATAGGAAGCATAGTTTTTGGTCGAGTCAATCATGACTATACTTGACCACTTGGATATTCCTCTTGATAATAGAGTCAAGATGGACACATACTTGTTGCATGGTCAAGAGAAACATTAGGGGGACATACAGACTCATGATGGACAATTGGATGCTTTAGAGTGGAAGGAATTTTAGTAGATTCTCTATTATAAATTTTATCTAGGGACGCTCAGGTACCATAATGTAGGTATTTTTATGATGACGAATCATGGGAATATATCCATGATTGAATATATTGGATTCTTTATAGAAATACATTATTTTGCTCCAGAATTGGCAGAATATAAGGCTTCTTCATCAAGATAATTTCAGGATGGATATAGATGTGAAATAAAGTTTCAGTTGAATTTTTTCAGGATGATGATGTTTATGGAATTGGTAAATCAGGATTTCAAATATAAGGGGAACCTGAAGGAGGAATCTAGTGACATTTAAGTGACCATTGTATGAAGTTCAATTGGTATGACCTTCAAGAGCAACCAACGACATTATGAGAATGTTATCCAATGTAGTGGGATGTATAATTGCTAGTAAGGGGGACCTATTTCAAATTATCTTACACATGGGAATTACCACCAGTGTGGTTCACTATGACACTTTTGGAAACATTATCCCTAGCCTCCATTAGAATTACAATCCTGCAACATGATGGGACACCTAGAGTAGTTCTTTAGTACACTAAGGATGTCAGGTATTAATGGAGGATCTAGACTGATCTAGAGTGCATGAATAGGGTCTAATGAACTATATCGGTCTGGAAATTAGAGTCCTAAAAGACTTGGTCATAAATGCAGTGCACATGGTGCTTCTACGAAAGATCACCAATTTCCTCAGAGTAGTGAAACTCAGGGAAGTTTGACAACATCATAGGGAAGATTCCCTGTACAGTTACATGTGGTGCAGCCTAAAATTGTGGATAGAATGGTTGGACCATCGACAATGTGAGGTACTATTCTTGAGGATTCTACCTTAACTGGTGACTTATTTGGTACAAGTTCCTCTCATTTAATTATATATACAAAACATTTAAATGGTTAGAGTATAGTGTGGGAGTTCGTGAGTGGTGTTATGATTATAGATATACCTTTTGGAGTAAAGTATAGAGTCATCAGTATGTGCAAGGGATGTTGTCTTGAGATCAGGGAGTACAGTTTTATGTGGGATTATTATATCATCGACATGAATGGATTTGACCTAATTTTGGGTATGGACTGGATACTCCCTTACTGACCCCGCATTGTTTATTACCATCGTAGTGTAATATTTTGACCGTAATGTCTAGGGCATAAAATTATATATTTATTTTAACCAGGATTTCTGTAGAAAAGCGGAAACCCTAGGTCGCCTCTGGATGGAGGCTTTGAAAATTAATTTAAATATAGTGTAATGATTATGAGAATAAATTATAAATGTTGATTTATAAAATTTTGGTTTTTTTTGGTTTAATTAGAATGCACATAAAGGAAAACAATATAAGAAATTAGAAATTGAAATATTGGATAATGTGTGATCAAACTGATGAAATTTCATGTTTCTCATCCTTAATTTTTTCAAGATATTGGGTATTTATCTTTAAATCCCTAGTTTTTAACTCATAGAACTAAAATTTTTCTGAGTTTTTACTAGGATATCTCATAGGGTTCATTTAAAAAGACCCAATGATTCACCAGACACCGCTGATTATTGAGTGACTTGTGTTCGACTTCATAACTGAAACCCACCAATAGAACACACAAAGAACTCAATGCACCGTCTAGGTTTGTATTGTATTTTGATGAGTTACCACGAATATAAAATTCAAGTCCATTATAGTGTTTCTGTGATTTCAATTAAACAATATGAAACACACACACACTACAATTGAAAGGGGGAAGAAGAAGTGGTGAACGGTGTGTGAAACATCAGATGAATGGGTACCCCCAAGAATGATCATACGAGTCAAGCATGACGTTCCTGAACATAAACCAATTAAATAAAATAGAGGATAAAGATAGTCAACGTACAAACTTGGAATTGAAAATACTATTCAAATATTTCTATATTAACCTCATAATTTACAACATCTTCCTCCCTAGGTGATCACAAGGGGTTTAGAAACCCATGGGATGGGAGAAAGAGAAAGTTGTTGAAGTAGAAATTCCAATTTCCTCCAGAACATCAAATATTTGTGGGAGGAAATATTTGGGAATACAAAATAGCATCACCTTGTCCATGGTTCTAAATCTCAAATGGGGATCCCAAGGTGTTATTTTATATGAAAATTGGAAGGTGGTTTTGGCCACACATATTTGATAAAACCTCTTGTCCCACACGTCTTTCCCATTATACAATCGAATAGACCTTTTGAAAAAACTAGAATATTGTATCCCCAGTTCGTTACTATCTCCACCGAAATATTGGCATCATTTGGACAAGTGGATATGAAGATATGGATAGATTACAGAATGCCACTTTTAACTTCGCACATATTTGGTGTTCTGGAAAGATCTGGTTAGTTGGGCCCCTTGATTGCATAATTTGGCTTGAGCGCCTTCATAAGAGTTGTAGCCCAATAATATTTGGACCATCACAAATATTTGATCCCATTTGGATGTAAAATTGTTTCTAAAAAGGCACAATAGCGGAGGACTCTTCATGGATCCAAGCAGTTTTGGCCAACTTTTCGTCCACTTCATCACAGGCCCTCCAAATCATATCATCATACATTGAAATAATCAAAAAATAACATTTCCCTTTATAATAGTGATACAAAATAAGGTAATCAAACATGATGTTAATTTTGTTTATTATTTTTATAATTTTCAAAAAAAAACACATTTAGCAATGTGGTGTATGGTTGAAAATGAAATAGTGAATTGGGGTACGATCACTCCCCCACAACTAAATATTTTCACCCTTGGGAAAATTATAATATCCTAATCATATCCCATTCATAAATCAAAGGTATGAAAACATACAACATTCTTTTGAAATTAAAATCACAAGGTCTCATTTATGGAATCAATTTTTCCTTCATCATTATTTTCCCTCATTAAAATTTGTTCAACCTACTTTGTTTACCCATGAAACATGTCACAACCTACCTCACTTAGAAACTTTCCATCTTCTATCAAGGAACATATGAATGTGTAGTTATAAACTTTTACGAGCGTTCATGTGATCTTACCAAATTCTTTCCATGATATTAAGTTCTCTACTAGTAGAAACTAGCGTGCTAATCAAGAAGACATCCAATAGGTTGTTCTAAGGTTCAAGGGTTTATAGGATTTAACGTATAAAAAAATTAAGGAAGAAGAGGAGTGTTTAATCTCTTAAGTACAAAAAATTTAAAAATTCTATAAGTGTTAACAATAAATGTGCACACTCATCCCCTCACAAAGTGTATTACCTCGAACTCACGACCCCCTTGTCAATTTGTGCGGGTCACAACCAAGAAATGAATAATAATTAGTAAACATCCTCATTTCTCCATTTTATTATTTTGTTCTATTTTATTGAATGTATAGAACTATTTTATTTATATAATTATTTTTGGTGAAAAATAGGGAAACATATGTAAAACAATGATGTAATATGGCTTGTAAACCCATTCCCCAAGGAAAATGTAGGCACCCTTTATATCAACCCATAACAATGATTCTTTTCCCAGAATTCCCATGGAAACACCCTCTCTCCCACACTTGCTAAAATTAAAATAAGAATATTCACAATATATGGGTATGTAGGGATAAATTATCTTGTAATGTGGCTACATAATAGGCATTTAATGGTATCTAGGGATTAAGAAGTATAAAATTTAAAGGTGGATTAAAATAGAGGATACTTCTACATGTGATTTTCAATGAATGAATACCTCTATCATGAATGTAGCATACTTGAATCTTATGGATTCAAACAGAATCAAGGAAAGTTCTAGTTTCTCTACATGACCTGAGAATCTCAAGAATGTGATTAGAAAGTAGAATAAGAAATAAAGGGATTAGAATGTCTCTTGGGAAAGAGATTAAAGTATTGGTCAGTTCTAAAGAGGAATGGGATTTAAAAATCTATTAAATTACTAAGAATGATTTGAAAATAAAAATCATAGATAAAGATTCCACATCAAAATTTATTTGAAAAACATTCTTCAAAAAATAATGGATTTTTCCACACAATCGACTCAAGCATGAAAAATGATTTTGGAAATAATTTTGGAAATAATTTTTTATCTAAAATCACAAAATAAGGTAAAATAATTCAAAAATGAAATCACAATTTTATATTTTTTTGTTTTTTATGTTCTTAAATTTTTTTTAATCTGAAATATGACTTGTCACCCTCCCCCACACAAAAAAGTTACATTGTCCTCAATGAAAGTATTTTAAATAAATAGGCATGTAGATAAAGGTAAGGAGAAGGGACAACCTGCCATGTGGTGTCATATGTAGCATCTATCAGTTGGATTTCCTCCATGAGATGCTTTGGAAAATCCTCATACAAGTGTTTAAGCCTCCCCCGATTTACAGTAATCATTTTTCTAATCCTCTCATGAAAAACCTACATAGCACGAAAAGGGTAAACATTAGTAACGGTATAAGGACCAAACCATTTGGAAAGAAGCTAACCTGGGTGGAGATTTGGTATAGAATTTTACATGGGGACCTTCTTACAAATATGGAATTTCCGCAGACGAATCATGCTACCATGGATATAATTTTTCTTCTCTTTATAGATTCTAGAGTTCTCGTATGCATCACATCGAATTTCATCCAACTCTTAAATATGTCACTTCCTTTTCTCACCTACATCTGAAATATTTATATTACATTGTTTTAAAATCCAATAATCATGGTGTTTTACCTTAAAAGGTAGGTGAAAAGACTTCACAAACACAATCCTATATGTTGACATTCCGATTGGTGTTTTAAAAGCTGTACGGTATGCCCCAAGTGCATCATCTAAGCGCAAAATCCAATCTTTCCTATTGGGTTGTACCATTTTTTCCTTGATTCTCTTAAATTTATGATTTTAAATTTCTACTTGTTCGTTAGCTGGGGGGGATATACTGTAGAGAGTTTATAAAAAACCACATACTTACAAAAAGAAATTTTCATATTGCGATAGTAAAAATGTTAACCTTGATAAGTAATGATGAATCTTGGAAAACAATCCTACAGAAAATCTGGGACCTTACAAAATCAAAAACAACTCGGGAGTCATCAGTCCTAGTATCCTTTGATTTCACCCATTTCAAAAAATAATCAACAACTAAAAATATGTACATGAATCCAAATTTATTTGGAAAAGTCCCGATGAAGTCAGTGCCCCATGAATCAAAAATATCAAAAAATAACATAAGTTACTGGGGAATTTCATTCCTCTTTGAGTTATTTCCTATGAATTGACAATGATAACCTGACTTGAATAATTTATGGGCATACCTATACAATGTTGACCAATAATTTCCTAAGTTAAGGTCCTTCAGAGCTGTACTTTGAGAGCCAAAATGGCCCCCACTAGCCAAAATGTTGGAGAAGGTCCAAAAAGAGGTGAACTCATTGTCAAGGAAACACTGATGAACTACTTGGTCACCACAAATACTCCACAAATATGTGTCATACCAAATTCACTAGCAAGAATCAAGTTTATGTATCTAGTATTTGGATGTTCTTAAATTAGTGGGGACCCTAGATGTTTCTAGAAAATTCACAATGTTTGTATACCAAGGGGAAAGGTCCACAACATCATAAATGATATCATGACGAATGAATTCTCTAATGGGGAGGGACGAGTCAACATGGTGGTCCAGTGGTGGTGATATCCAACTAATGTGGTTAGCTACATCATTTTATACTCCAATATTATCTCTAATCTCAAGGTAAAACTCATGGAGGAGGAGCATCCACTGAATGAGGTGGGGCTTGGCATCAGGATTCTTTTAGAGGAAATATAACGCAGCTTGATAAGAGAAGATGGTGATTTTTGACCCGCTATGATATGAGCGGAATTTTACAAAGGCAAAAACAATAGAAAGAAGTTCTTTTTTAGAGGTTGTGTAGTTTCCCCATGCATGATTTGGGGTACGAGATGGATATGCAATGACATGAGGATCCTTCTCAACCTTTCTTGATAAATCTTCCCCAACTACAATGTTAGAGGCATAAAACATAAGATGAATGGGGATATCCCACCATGGTGGTTGGATGATGGGAGGTGATGTGAGGATATTTTTTGTGAATTTAATTAATCCTAATTTTTTTTATCAAACACAAACTCAGAATCCATTTGTAATAACTGGGACAATAGATGTGCAATATTACTAAAGTCTTTAACGAATCAGCTATAAAAACTAGCATAACCCATGAAAGATCACACCTCATGAACACATTTTGGACATGGAAGGTATAAAATTAATTCAATTTTAGATTTGTCAACTTTAATTCCCTTATTTGAAATGATATGCCCAATAACTATCCCACACTCATCCCTAAAATGCAATTTCTCATAATTTAAAACAAGATCATTTTTAGTGCAACATGGGAGGAAAAGACCTAGGTGTTGCAAAAAATCATCAAAAGAAGAACCATGTACCATAAAATCACCCATAAATACATCCATAAAACTCTAAAGGTACTCAGGAAAAATACTCAACAATCATCGCTGAAAAGTACCAGGAGCATTACATGGACCCAAAGTCATTATTCTGTATACAAATGTGTCAAATGGATAGGTAAATGTTGTATTTTATCGATCCTTAGTGGCTATATGGATTTGGAAATAACCTGAATATCCAACATGGAAAAAATAATTGGGCATACCATCCAATCGCTAGAACATTTGTTCAATGAAAGGTAGAGTAATGTGGTCCTTTCATGTGTCTTGATTGAGTCTATAGTAGTCAACAAAAACTCTCCATATGTTTTTCACATGTGTTGGGACCAATTCATTCCTTTCATTTGACACAAATATTATTCTTATTTTTTAGGAACAATTTTCACTATGCTAACCCATTTAATATCAGATCTAGTATAAATTCTCCCCGCCACAATTAATTGGTTGACATCCAATTTTACCACTTCATGGAGAGTGGGATTCCATTATAATTGAGATTGTCTCACGGGCTTAATCTCATCATCTAAATGTATAAGGTGCATACAAATAAATGTTCTAATCCTAGTAAGATCAGATAATATCCATCCTATTTCCTTTTTACAATCTCTCAAATGGGTGATTAGTTTTGATTCCTATAGTGGAGAGAGGTTATTGGAAATAATGACTAGAAATTGGTCAATACCCTCGAGATTGTAATATTTTAAATTAGATGGAAGTTGTTTTAATTCCAACACAGATGGTTTTCGGATTGAGGGAGTGGGATTAGGGTGATTGAGGTCTATGAAACTGTCTATCTGCTCATGTTTATTATCAAAGGATTCATATTCTTTGGAATGAGATTTTCATAATCATCGATGGTCATGGGTGTCTTAGAAAGAACAAAATCATCAATTAAATCACAAAATTTAAACTTTTCAAAACCCACAAAACACTCAAAACATGAATAAAAACTCAAATTAGCTAAGGGTGAAGAAGATGAAAATGAGTCAGAGTATGGGTTGAGGATAGAATTGTGTGTCTATGAATTATTTGAGGGCACTTCCACAAAAAGAAAAGAAGAGTGGAGTGCTCTTCAAAGGGGTGTTTCATATCCTTTATGATTTTAATACTTACATTTTCTCCACCAAATTCCATGGACAACGTACCATTGTGAACATTTATGATCATCTTTTTTAATTTGAGGAATGGCCTCCCAAGTATGAGAGGAGCGTGTCCTTGGGTTTGGGTATCTTCAATCTAAAGAATGTAGAAATATATGGGGGTAAGATGAGATACTTCACTATTACAAGGATATCCTCAATCACTCCTGTTGGATGGGTTGTACTCTGGATGGAATGTTGCAAAAAAATTATTTTTGGTTGAATCTCTCCAACCTAAAGAGAAGTATACATGGAGTGAGGTATTACATTAATAAATGAACCTAAATATAGCATAACATAAGAAATGAAAGTCTCCACTACGGTACACAGTATTGTGAATATTGCCATATCCTTTCATTTAGTTGGAATTGATAGTTGAATAAAGGTCAAGACAGTCCTCCCCATGTTGACACTCTCTTTCCCCTTCAGGCTTTGTCTATCAGTGCAAAGTTCTTTTAAAAATTTGGCATAGTGGGGAATTTGATTGACTGTATCCAAAAAAGGAACATTAATATGATCTTTTTAAAATGTATCAATTATTTCATTTTAAATCTCATTATCATTATTTTTAATATATTTAGAGATGAATTGTGGGAAAATAAGAGGAATTTATTGTTTATTTGAATCATCAATGTTAATTTGATTGCCTTTTTTATTTTTATTTTCTTCATTGGTATCATTTATGGGTAGATAAAGAGTGTTTTCATGAGGGGTACATACCTGTTGCGTAGAATCAGTAGAAGGATAATCATATTTACCACTAAGAAGTGTAATTGCACATACATTAACATTGTCATTTGGATTGTAAAAGGCTTGGGATGGCAGTTATCCGGAACCTTGCATCTTACGATCACCGATAGTGTTTTCCAATTTTCCCACCTGGGTTCATAGGTCATGAATTGTGGATTCTGTGGTCTATTGGAATTGGAGGTTCTGGTTTTCCATTTCTATCACCATATCCTTGAGTCTTGGATAAAATTAGGGAGGAAGAGGATGATTGTTTTTAGAAGTTGAAGGATAACAAGGTTGTATACCTTGTTCTTTTTTATGCCAATTCTACTATAGGTAGCTTGAGTTTCCACTTTATCGGTAATGGGGTTTTTCTAGCCACATGGGGTATGGATTTGGCCTGAATGGTTATTTATCAAAGGGAGGTACTTTTTGGAATGGATGCCCTGGGAACACGGCTGCAGAAGAATCAAGTGAATCTTGAAGTTGTGGGAACTGGCTAGAAAAATGAGTATTTCCGGAACAAATACCACAATGTAATCAAAATGAAGAAGAGTGTGCATTACCTTGTTCTTGAGCTAATTTACTTAGAAGTTAATGCATATCATCAAGTTTATAATATACCGTTCATTCTAGGGATGAATTAATTACCTCATGAACTCATTGGGTGGGTGAAATAGCTCTTGTACAATCTTGTTGTGCATTTTGAGACATATTGGCTATTATGACATGAGCAGAGGAAGGAGTTTTATCAACCAAGGCACCACCTGCTGTAGCATCGATTATTTCATGATCCATGGGGGAAAAGTCCCTCATAGAAGTATAAGATTAACAACTTTTCACTAATTTGGTGTTGGGGAAAACATGAGAAAAGTCTTTTGAATCTCTCCCAATACTTACAAAGGGACTCTCCATATGATTTCGTAATTCCACATATTTCTTTTCTAATTGATGAAATTTGGGAGGTAGGGATGAAATTATCTAGAAAGATTCATTTATATCCATTCTAGCCCCCAATTCTGGTAGGAATATACTATATCCAGTCTTTAGTTACACCATTAAGGGATAAAGGGGAGGCCCTAAACATAATTAGGTGCTAAGACACATTTTGGGGTTTCATGGTAGAGAAGACTATGTGAAACTCATTGATATGTTTTTGAGGGTCCTTTCCAGGAAGGACATTAAATTTGTGAATTTAGTGGATGAGTCTTAATCTTAGCTCAAAGGTGGCTGCTTCCTCAGGATATTTGATGTATAGAGGTTGGTACTCCACTTCCGGGGTGGTCAGTTTTTTTAGGGTTTGATTATTTGTAGCCATGTTTTCTTGGATTTTATTGAGTTTAATTTTTGATTGGTTTATGACTAATTGAGATTCCAAAAGGGTTTCTTTCATGTTACTTGATTGGAATTCTGTAGATTCCTTTATTAGTGTGTGATGAGTCTTTTCAATTTTAGGGTCAAATTCAAGCATTTGTTCTATTTCTAACCGTGTCACGCAAATAAGTTTTTATGTTTGTTTTTTAATAATGGAATATGACTAAAATCACTTGATAAGGGTGAAAGGAGAATATAATGTTATACTATAGAATTATAAAAATAGATATGGAGAAAAGAGAGAGGGAGAGAGAGAGAGAGAGAAAGAACACACAAACACAACCAAATATAGAAACCAAAAACTAAAACTAAAACAATAAAATGGGGGTGGAGTATTTAAAGGAGTAGTTATTGTAAAGTAAAATGAATAAATAAAATAAATAATAAAATGAAATGATCTTGGATCCCTAGAAACTATGCCAAAATTTTACCGTGTTGTCGAGCGCATCAAATTTGATGTTTCCCTTTAACTAGAATTTCTATAGCATAGCAGCAACCTTAGGTAGTCTCTCGAAGGACCCATAAATCATTAATTTAAAAATAAGGTTCTGATAATGAAAATAATAGAGAAATGCGGATTTATAAACATTGGGGTTTTGTTAGTTTAGGAAGAAATCACATAAAATAAAGCTTTACAAAATAATCAAAAATTGACAGATTTGATAATGTGTGATCAACCAGGGGAAATCACATGTTGATATTCCTTCATTGCTTCAAGAGATAGGATTATGATCTTTAAATACATGATTTTTATCACATAGAACCAGAATATTACTGGGTTTATACTAGGATACCTCCAAGGGTTCAGTTGGAAACACCCAATTATTCACCAGATACCACAGAGGATTGAATGATTTGTGTTTGACTTCAAAACAAAAACTCACCAAGGCAACACATGAAAAAATTGATGCACTGTCTAGGTTTTTATGCTATTTAATTGTGTTAACATTTATTTAAAATAATTTACCATGATATTATTTATTTTAGTTCAATTAAACAATTTGAACCACATAGACACTACAATTGAAAGGATGAAGAAGAATTGGTGAACAGTCTGTGAAACATCACATGAATGGGATCCCCCAAGAATGATAATATGAGTCGGGCATGGCATACCAGTACATAACATAATTAAATAAAAATATAGGATGAAGGAAAAAACATAAAAATAAATAATTAAAACGATCTTTCAAATATTACAACATTAATCTCAGAATTTACAACAAGTTCCTCCCTAGGATATCACAAGGGGTTTGGAAACCCATGGGAGGGGAGGGAGAGAAATATATTGAGATATAAGTTACAATGGCATCCAGAACATCATATATTGGTGGGAGTAATCCTTTGAGACTCCATAATGGAAGCACCTTTCCTATGGTTGGAACTCTCAAATGGGGAGCCCAAGGTGCCATTTTATATTAAAATTAGAAGGTGGATTGGGCTCACAGATTTCTTAAAACCATATTCCCATGCATTTAGGCTATTAGAGAATTGAATAACCCTTTTGATAAAACATGAAAGTTGTATCCCCACTGTCAGAATATCTCCACAAAAATATTTGCATCATTTGGACAAGTGGATCTGGAGATATAGACTAATTACAGAACACCAATTTTATCTTCGTACATATTTGGTGTTCTGAAAAAATTAGGTTGGTTGGGCCCCTTGATGGAATAATTGTTCTTAGGTTATTACATAAGAGTTGTATCTCACTACATTTTGTACCCTATCATAATATATTATCCCTTATTATATGCACATAATTTTCTAAATAGACAAAATACTGGACATGTCTTCATGGATCCATGCAATTTTGGCCCATTTTTTATCCACTTCATCGTGGGTCATCCAAATCATCTCCTACTAAATCGAAATCATCAAAACAAGTAAAATTTACCTTTTTAATAGTGATAAAAAATAATGGATTCAAACATGATAATCAATTTTTTATTATTTTTATAATTTTCAATTCAAAATAAGTTTAGCATAGTCATGTAAGGGTGAAAATGAAACAGTGAATCGTGGTACGATCACATTTACATATCTTTTGGTTCACCGTTACATTAATTTTTGGAAGTGGGATATTCAGGCAGGCCGAGCAGGGTCGATTACTCAAAAAAAATGGGAGATCTTAGAATCCATGTTTCTAGTTTTTACTAAACGGTGAAGGTGTTAGGAAATATGTCCTTCCACCAGTGGTGGAATTGTATTAGGATTCCTTTCAAGAAGACTTCATAGGGATTCCACATAAGATAGATGTTTAATTTAGTATTTATCTCATGTTGGGGGCTGATCCAATATATATTGAACCATATAGAATATAATCGATAGAGAATCAAGAACTCAATGCTCACCTAAAAGACTTTAAGGATTAAGTATTTATCCATACAAATATATCGCCTTGAGGATCACCTATTTAGTTTTGAAATATGGATAAGGGGAGCTTATGTTTGTTTGTAACTTATCATAGGTTAAACATGATGACTGTGAAGAAATGATATCCTCTTCCCCATATTTTTGATATGTTTGACTAGTGGAATAATGATTTTTTTCCCTCAAAGATCGTCTTAAGATCGGGGTATCAACATTTGAGATTTTGGAATTCTGATATACTGAGGACTTTTTTCAAGAGTAGGTATGTTATTTATGAGTTTTTCATAATTATTTTTGGATTAAAAAACACCAATAGTGTTTTTGGGCATGATGAATAGGTTCTTCCGTTTGTACCAAGATTAGTTTTTTGTGGTGTGTGTGGAAGGAATCATATTATAAACCAATGATCATGATGATAATCCCCAACATCTTGAAATAATCTTAAGTATATTGATAGATAATCAATTATATTCCATGCTCTCTAATTTTTAGTTTTGGAATAACATAGTTATATTCTTAGGACACATCATCTCAGAGGAAGGTGTGTTAATAGACCAAGTAAATGTCCATGAAGTGGTTTCTTGGGAGCATCCTAATAATGTTACCAATATCTGAAGAATTTTTGGATTATCCGAATATTATAGGATATTAATATAAGAGATTTTCCATTTAGAAATAGTGCTATTAGGATTGATGAGAAATGGATTAATTTTGATTGGTAAGAGGACTATGAGAATAAATTTCATGAGTTGAAGAATCATTTGATGTTGACACCTATTTTGATCCAACCTGAGTCAGGTTGAGAGTAAGAAGTGTATTGTGAGACTTCTAGGATAGGACTTAGAGCTGTGTTTATGAAAAGGGTCAAATTTGTGGCATATAAGTCTCAAAATTTGTGGTCACATGAACATAATTACACTATGCATGACCTTGATTTAGCAACAATGGTATATTATTAGAATTTTTGGTGACACTACCTCATGATAAAAAGTTTTAAGGTTTATACTAACAGCAAGAGTTTGAGGTATGACTTGTCGCAATGCAATTTGAATCTTCGGCAGTAGAGATGGGTAGACTATATGCAGTCATTTGATTTTGAGATAGAATATAACCCCGAGAATGGAAACAAGGATGACTATTATTCTAGTAGGAATACTCAAACTCAGACGGTTTTGGAGTCTTGTGCAGAGTGTAAGACGAAGGCATTACTAGATGTGATTCCTGTTGTGGTTTAGGAAAAATATGAGTAGATGAAACTTGTGTCAATTGTAGTGGAATATACACTTTTGGGATGGACTAGGGATAGGTGGTATGCAGACATAGAGTGAATGGCCTTGAGGGAAATCATAGAAGGTGGGGTGACACCTTCAAACATGATGGTTGTTGGGGATGATATCATATATCTGAAGAATCAGGTAACTTTGTCTACGAGCATGGGAGAGGATCTCATGTAGTAATTTCATTCCTCAAAATGGGTAGTGCATCCCGATGTGACCAAAATCTATTGTGACCTATGACGATAGTTATGATGTCCAATCATGAAGAATGAGATATGGGGGTTCATGAAACGATGCTTCACCTATCAAAAGGTGAAGGTAGAGCATCAAAGACCTTGAGGTTTACTACAACCTTTTCCCATTTAGGAATCGAAGTGGGATGACATCCACATGGACTTTGTGGTAGGGAATCTGAAGACACTTAAGAATAATGTTGCTATTTGGGTATCAATGGATCGACTGAAAATGGTGGCATGTTTCTATCCTAAAAGGGAAACCTTTATAATAGAGTATTTGAGAGAGCAGTATGCATAGGAGATAGTTCATTTACATGGGTTTCCACAGACTATTGTTTCATATCTTGATTCACGTTTTAATTCACGCTTCTAGTAGGGCTTAAAAATTGAACTTGGTACAAATGTTTTATTGGGAATAGAATTCCACCCACAAATAGATTGACATTCAGAGTGTACTATACAAGTTCTTCATGAAATGTTGAGGGCATGTGTGATTTACTTAGGTGGGTCAAGGGAAAAGAACATGGATTTAGTGGGGTTATCACATAATAATAGTTATCTGGAAAGTATCCAGATGGAACTATATGAGGCTCTTTATGGTAGGCCATGAAAATAAAAATTATGATGGTCGGAAGCAGGTGAGTCAGAGCTGTTGGGACTTAGTCCAATGTAGGAGACGACATAACAGGTTCAGATGACTCAAAAACATATAGCTACAACTAAGAGTTTATAGAAGTCGTACACTGACAGACATAGACAAACCCTAGATTTTATAGAGGATTATCGTTTATTACTTTGTGTGTCATGTAAGTTAGGTCACCACAAGATACATATATAAGGAAATATGGAACCCAATTCTGTTGGAACTTTTGAGATTGGGGAGAGAATCGACCCGATATCATACCGATTGGATATTCTAGATAAATATAGTGATATACATGATGTTTTCCACGTATCACAATAATGGTGCTATCACCCTAACTATTATCATGTGATTTATGTGGATGATGTCGATCTTGAGATAGATTCTTCCTTTGAGGATCATCTGATACATGTTTTGGATTGTAGTGAGAAGGTGTTGAGGGGAAAGATTGTACTGATAATTCGTGTATTATGGAAACATGGTTGTGTGAAGGAAGAGGCATGTTAAAGTGACTTATATATACAATCCCAGTGGAACAATCATTTTTCCTTTGAATCATAGGGATTCTTGGGAGTAAAACTCGAGGTTGAGATATTACAAGGGGGGAGATTGTAGGATCCCACCCCTTTTCCAAGTATTTTTTTGTCCTTAAATGTTTTATCAGTGAAATAAAATAATAAATTTGTTAAATTACTTTCATAAGAGAAAATATCTAGATAAAACTTTGGATTATTTAATGTAATGTTTCTAGTGTCATATACTATGTAGTGTGAGTTTCCCAAGGACATAAAGCCTCGACGAAGGTGAAAAAAAATATTAATTATATTATAGTAAGCATATAAAATTTATTCAAATTAATAGAATAACTCCAAAATAGTGCATCATAAATATGAGATCACAGTTAGATCTAAAACATGGTGTTTACCCTTGGGAGGGTATGACATATGTAGGAGTCTGATGTTTGGATAGCTTGCTCAGGATATAATGTTATTAGAAAATATTGAATATAT
Organism: Viscum album; assembly: GCA_963277665.1. NCBI lineage: Eukaryota > Viridiplantae > Streptophyta > Magnoliopsida > Santalales > Viscaceae > Viscum > Viscum album. The sequence continues at coordinate 166,724,974 of OY728123.1, forward strand.
TAATTTCTTCAAAATAAGTTAATATCTCCAAAATGGTGTGTCGTATGGAAAATAAGATACCATTGAATGGTCCATAATTAGCATTTTAACATAGGCGGAATATTAAATTTGTAAGGGTTAGGTGTTTGGTTTTCTTGCTCGCAAAAATAAGCCTTATTTATTTTTATTAACTATTTATTCTTATTTTTATGAATAAATCATTAGTATCCCACAAATATTGGGTCGTACGAGAAATATGAGACACCTGATGGGTCCAGAATGGGGGGGAGGGGGTTCCCTATAAAGGTTATAATTCTTATATGCAATGGAATTATTATTAAGGTCACAAATTAACATTTTTTTATTTAATCAAATAATTAAAGTAAACAATTAATAAAAAATTCGTATTGTTCATTTGTCTTATCCAGCAGATGAAATGATTTGTTGACCACTGAAGAGTCTAGAAACCTCATCTGTGGAACATTTTCACTATAATAAAGCTTAAAACATCTTCTATGGCCGAAATTAATCACTCTAAAAAACGGATAAACAAAAAACAAATGAGGATTTTTAATTTAGTGTTTTTATTGAAGTCGAACAGTTCTAAACCCCTTCATTAAATGAACCATTTTTTGTGTTGCAGGTTATATTGGGTCAAGTGAGAACATTTATGGCTATCCTTTGAATAAGACAAGCTTCATGATCTTCCTCTCGGGGACTTGGTGTACGAACTCCCTCTGTATGATTCTCCCCACGTTCTTCTACCTCGTGCACTAAACGAGGTCCTCCTTTTTATTTTTTTAAATTTATATTTTTATCTCTATATGTTATCCCTTAACCATACTTCTTTAAAAAAATAGATGGTAAAAAGGAAAAAAGGAGGACTATTTTATATATTAGAATTACTTTTTAAATGATAATTTCATGGGGTTTTAAAAGAAATTACCAATGATTTATTTGATTAAATAATATTTAACAATATTCAATTTTTTGAAATTTTGATATAATATAAAATATAAATACAAAGAAATAATAAGGAATTGTTACATGATAATTATATATGATATTATCATAAGATATTTATCATCGGATAACATGTATTTTTTAGGGTGTCTGTCCGTTCTTTTTTCCCCTCAAACCATTTCAATCCACACCTTGTTTTTTGAACTGTTAATCATATTTGGAATAGTGTAGGTGTTTTAATTTCTAAATCCAATAGGCATTGTTTGTTATCGTATGTCCTTAATTTTGGATTTATAGTTTTTTTAGAATTTTAGATCTCTTATTGAATTAATTAATGTATCAAATTTGTTAATTGTGAATGTTAATAAATTATAAGATTTAGGGTTTTTAGAATACGATAATTAATTTTGAAAATTATTTATGTTTTCCAGTTATGAGTTCGAATAAAAAAATGGATAAATAATTGGTAAATTAATTATCAATGTAAATGATCATGAAATTTGGATATTTAAATGTTGATTTAATTACCATGTTTTCATTTTTTGATCAAGAATAATTAATTGGCTAATTACTTATTGAATGTTTTTTTGGAAGGGTTAATGGATTGATGAACTACATAAAATGAAATTTATGTTGTTAATTATTTTTTGAATAAATTAACAGACATGATTAATTATTTTATGAATTAAATAAATGAATGGAAATTTTTGGTGTTAGACGTGACGTTCTTCACTACTTGGATTTTGGGTTATAGACATGGAGTTCTGCACTGCTGATAGATCTATCTGTATGGTTGATATTTGGGGTGTTAAAAATAGTGTTCTACACAAATTATAAATAATAATAAAAATGATTTGGGATGTCATACAATGTGTTCTACACCAAATAATAAATAATAATAAATGGTATTTGAGGTTTTAGACATGAGATTTCACACTGATGGGTTATTCAGTTCTAGAAATGATGTTCTACACAAATGATACATATATATTGAGACTTGTGAATTGAATGTGTGACATGATTCAAATGTGATATTATATGTGTTTGATAAGGATTAATTGATAATGTGATAGCTATTAAATTATACACTATAATTATTATCTTTGTAGAGTTGCATATAGTTGTTGTTGACTTGATTTCTTTTAGAGGTCATTTTTGGTGGCCTAATAAGTCATAACCACACCCTATTTAGGTATCCTGCTTAGTACATGAATAGTGTTTGTTATTGTAGAATTGGTTAAGGGAAAAGGCCCTAGTTTAGACTAGATATTGGGGATGAATCTTGGTGAAGTGAACTAGACAAGGTTTGGGACCCTATTTGGAGTCACTAGCATCTTTTCTTCCAGTTTTGTTTTTAGACCCCTCATACATATATATACATTTCATGTTTCCTTTTTAGCTGAGTATTTTATTTCCTTTATTGGTTATTCATGTGAAATTTTTATAATTATATGTGCTTATTATATTTATTTTTTAAATCTGATGGTGTTTTACTCTGATAAAAGATGATATAGTCTCCCCACGACTGGCTTATCAGAACCTCACTACAAGTTGGAAGCCACTATCATACGGGATGCGCACCTGAGGTCATTTGGAAAACTGGCTTATTGAACTATTTCGTGGGACCCGAGCATGGGAATTACAAATTCTTTGGATGGTATATTATTCTCATGAAGATATTTTTATAAATCTTGTTTTTTACTCTTGAGTTATTTTATGATGATTTTTTTTCATTTTTATGAAACCTATTTTAATTTCATCTTCAATGAAATTATGAAACAATATATGTTTTTAATAATTTTCATACACTCATTTGGTTTTAATTATGTAATGGGTGGTACTAGAACAATGTATCCCCCATTAAATTGGGTAAAAATATATATATATATATATATATATCCTTAGATAATGAGAACTAGAATGGGGAAGGAATTTAGTTAAATAATGTACTATGTGCACTATGATAGTCTTCAGAGTAAAACATGAAAAAGTATAAAATGGAATGAAGAGTGGGGAAAATATAATTTGAGGGAAATTTTAGTGATACCTCACTAAAGTAATTATTTTTTATAGTTATGTGTATTTTAAAAACATATGTATTATGCATATTGTATGACCTCATGGATCAAGAATAATTATTAATTGTTCGTTACTATTAATTAATATGTATTTTAGTTGAAACATTATACCATGATTCATAGATAATGATATTTTAATTTTTTGGTATGATTATTGTATATTATGATCATGTTATTATACTGTTAAACATAAATTGTGATTGAATATGATCATTGTATAGTATTTAATCTCTTTACCCATACTCACTATGTGATCTCACAATTTATTTTTTCTTCATTTCTCAAGGTTATGAGAAATGTTTTTAATTTTGATTATCCCAAGAAGGGTGTTAGTTCGGAAGAACTTAATGGAAAATGATTTAGATATTTTATATACTAGTTATTTATGTACCCCTTTTTTTAAAGACACTAAACCCTTAGGCTTCTGGTGTGGAGCATGTTGATATTTATTGGGAATTCATTAAAATATGTTAAATATATAATGTGTGTATTCATTGTTCAGTTCACAAAACATTTATTATTCCATTCAATATAAACAATGATTGTATGTTATCTCATCCCATTTGTGGGAGTCACGCATCAACATACATCAATCCAATGTGTAGTACTATGATTTTATGGTATATAACCAATAATATATATTTTTTATCTATATAAATTATAAGGGTGATGGTTAGGAATGATTGGGGAACTTTCAATGAGTTTTTGGGGATAAAGGGGAAGCGCATGGGTGCGCATGATTTGTCTAAACCGTGATAAAATCCTTGGAGAAAACACACACTTTGGAATATGTTGGATAATAGCTTTGGCACAATCTATACAGTGTTAGGGAGACCGTGTGATGAGGTCATGAGTGGATATATCTAGATATTATCTAACACTGGGCTAGTTCATGGTTTGTCTTACCCTATGAACTAACTATGCGTGGGGTCAAAGTGAGATTCTAAAAAAGTGTATATCACAAGTTTTTGGCATTAAATTCCACTTTTTTCGTCTTGGAATCCCTAAATCGGTATTCTTCTACACTAATGTCTCCAAAATCTCCCTCTAGTGAATTTGAATCGATCTGAAGGCTTCCTTTGGTGTTTAGAAGCCTTATTCTTACGGTATGTCATCGTTCTGAATAATTCTTACCATGTTTCCTTAGATCTACATCGCCCCTTGTCATGGATTCTTATGTCTACATGCACTGTGGATAGGTCAATATATATGGATTCCAAATAAATTGACATGTGTTCTAGATCATGTTTGCAGAAGAGATCTTTGGTAGTTTCATGGATAATGGACATGGTTTTGTGAGCATTCTTCATCCATTTTATATTTTACCCTAAATCATCGAGGTAGGTGGAATAACTCTCAAATACTCATAGTAGAAATAATTAAAATTATTTAAAATTGATTTTTTTGTGTGGAATTGATGGTTAATTTTCATTTTATTTTTTTTGGAAACCCACATTAGAGATGGTTAGGTGAATTTTGGAAATCTGGAAAATTAGTGCTCTTGGAAATGTGTCTTTGACCATGATTTTAAAAAAATGATTTTAAAATGGGGATTTTCTAGATTAGTGGAACATTTATTTGATTATGATTATTTATATAAAAGTTATCTTCCATTTAAACGAAATTTTTTATTTAAATTGGTTTATTTAATGGTTATCAATAAAAGAATGATTTTATTGAAATTGTTTAACTAAGTTATTTGAAATATTTTTGGAATACACTGGGTTTTCTGTGAATTCATGTTGACGGGCCTTAAATAAGGGACATTTTCTAGTGGGGTACAAGGTATGTGAACCTGGATTGGGGGCGTGTGTTAGTTGGTGATAATGTGATTTTCAATAGAGACCGCTCATGAGTATGGAACTATCAAACAAGCATGTATGTGTGGTGAACAATGTAATTTTTATGCCAAAATAATATTGAGAAATGGTTTTAAGGATTTTATTGGTTTATTTTTAGGAAATGTGAATTTCTATAAAATTAGGTCAAAATAGAACTTGATTACTTATGGTCCTAAATGGTTTTGGAGCTTTTTTATATTTAGTTGTAAAGTATTTTGGTATTATTTATATAAATTATTTTATATAAATGTTTATATCTTTTCAATCCTAGTGTCATGAGTATGGAATTCATTGGGGGAAAACCAACTGAGTTCTATACTCACCCCTTATTTGGCACTTTGGTGCTTTTTTACATGTTATCTTGTAGGACATGTAAAAGGTAATGTATCACAAATTTTTAGCCCCACCTCATGATACAAGGTTTTTTTGGTGATGTGAGAGAATAGAGCCTGTGGAGTATGGAGTCTTGGTCATCAGGGATTATTTTTTCTTTTTTCATTTTTTTACATTGATAGTCTCTATTTCTTCTGCTATATTACACTTTGGTGTTGTTTTAATATTACTTTAGTGGTTGATTCGTCTTTAATTTATACATTCATCATATAGTGAGGGGTTAGGTTATGGTTTGTTTGGACAATGGTTTTATTTATAAAATGGTAAATCATACCCCACTTTTATTTGTAACCATTCTGCCCTTTTTTCAGCCATTGGTATCTTGGGGATGTCTCTTTAGGACATGTAGTATCCTCCAACCTTCTCAATCGAATGAGGATAAGGAGGGATGTAATTAATTGTATCATCTTGTTTAGTCCTTTCCTAGAAATTTCTATTCAGTTTCATGGTCTTGGAGTTGAATATATTCTTATCTATTCCTTATGTTGGAATCTTATGAAGTATTAGGATTTTCAGGACATGAAAATTAGAGAATAAAAAGACGTATCTAACCTTTTTATTCTGAACATAAACTTTCTATGGAATTGTGTAAGAACCCGGTTTTTTCTATAAAAGACTTTGGAATATTCTTGATGTTATTCCAGAGCAGTGCCTTCAGACGACATGCGATTCTGAGCCCCGGTGTGGCCAGAATTAAATTTTCATTGCGTTCACACTTGGCACGCCAAATAAATGGGATAACTCCTAAAAGGTGATTCAGATCCTAAATCCGAGTGTACTTATGAGTCTAAAATGGGGTGTTTACCCTAGGAACGACATAAAACATGTCGGCGCGGGGCATTTGGACCTCTCGCTTGCTTCCAGAACGTTAAAAAGACAAATTAGATAATTAATTTATTCGTTTAATGGATTAACTCATGTATCTCTTAAATAGTTTCTCGGATGGGAAAACTGAGGGTACCGTTGAGTCCGGAACGTGCCGTTTACCCTAGGAGGGGTGTAACTATCACGGGCGCGAGACTTCTGTGAAAAATGCCGCCAGGGGTGTTTTCGTAATTTGGCGGCCTCAGGCGTTGAGTTTAATAACTTTTGAACGGGGCCTCAGATAAAATTCCGAGACCGCCGTTGTGCTCTAGAGGTCGTGTTTCTCCTAGAGGAGGTTTAACCTTGACCCTGTCAGGAGGTTCGGAGGCTGGTCTTCTGGTGGGTATTAAAAAACATAATTAAATGTTAATTACTTTTATTTAAACACTCCTTCCCCTTCCACCCCTCTTTTTTTCCCAGGTGAAACCCCCTCCTATCCACTTCCCCCACCTCCTCCTCCCTCCCAAAAAAGGTTGAAGCGACAATGGCAGGGTGCCGATCGGCGACAAAGCTCCGGGCTACGCCCAACAGGTAGGAATCGTTTTGTTTCGTTTTAAACATCCACACCCTATTTGAATTGATATATTTGCATCTAATTTCTGTTTGATCTTCTAGAAAATTACATCGTAGCATATATTATCTTCTGATATTTCCATCGCACTTTTTAGATTGAAAATCTGAGTTGCGAGGCGATCGCAAATGTCTGCCGAAGATTGTGAGTTTTGGGCGTCGCTTGGGATCTCCGGCGAGCGGACGACGACGGCATGGGTCTTCTAGGCGGCGGTGCGGCACTGCGGGTGAGCTTGGTCAGCGGCTGGCTGAGGCGGAGCAGTTACGGGTGTCGACGGTTGGCATTGAGGAGGAGTGACGGCGGTGAGCAGGGGGCGACGACGAGCAGGCCGGGCGCGCGGCGTCCGTGCTCGGGTGAAGAGGGGTCGCGACACGCGACCCCTCGGGGGACAAAGACCCACGTCCCATGGGTCGTCACGCAGCGAAAATGACCGACCCTCATGGCCGGTCTGCGTATGGACTGTAGGCCCACATCCGGCCCGCGAGGCTAAGCCACAGGACGACGCTGTGAGCTGGGCCGGCTGGTCCAGCCCGAGGGGATTCTTCCCCCCCACCCTCTTCAGATGCTCATAATTTTCATTACAGGAGTCCGTTTTTCATGCCGTTAGAGGCAGTGTACTCCAAACATCAAGAGGAACTTTTTGAGATGGTATCAGTAATTTTTAATTCCCTTGACAAGGGGATCAGTGCAACGATGCGTGCGTTCAGTAAGTTGGCGTTTTTCTGGGGGTTTTGTTTTGGGCGGCGCGGACACATCCGATGTCCATTTTGAGCACCATCAGCGGTGTTGGGACCCTGGTTCCAAGGCTATGTTTTAAAGTATGGTTTCATGCATTGAAACCAGAGATGATATGTGGGCCCCACGGGCGGTCTTTCGAGCTGCACCCAGCTTTTTGTAACTTTTTACTTGGACGTCCATTCGGGGCATCTGAGCAGTCGTTTCTGGGTGTTTTTCTGGGGGAATTGCAATGACCCAATCATCCCACTTTAATTTCGCATGCTGGTGCGGGACCGACGAGGGCCGTTTTCGGATTTGGCAGTGATTTACAACTTTATCACCGGGTGTCTGTTTTGGACAAGTGCATAGTCAGTCTTGTGTACTTTTTTGAGAGGATCACAATGGTTCGACCCGTTCTTTGTGATTCGGGACCGGGATGCAGGTCCCACATAGCGCCGCTCCTATGCAGTGTGCCAGAATTCATCTTTTTCTCCGGATATCCATTGTACTCAATTGAGCAGTTCTTTTGATGTGTTTTCATGAGGGGATCGCAATTGTACGATGTGCCCGACTGTTTTCGGGGCTGAGGCTCGGGACTACAGGATGCCGTTTGGGCATGAGGTGGTGTCAGACTACTTTTACCTTGGATATCCGTTGGAGGCGAGTAAGTTGTCTATCTCGCATGTTTTTCCGCGAGGATTACAACGTTGTGATCTGTTTGGATGTGCAAAGTCTCTTTCAAGATCTCTTTAAACTCAGAAGCAAGTAAGGTGCTCAGGTGGTGGTTTGTCCTACCATGTTTGTAGCGGTCCCTTGGCGTGTGATCGCACACACTCCCATGTGAGTGTAGTAAATGTTTGAAGAGGTGCAGTTGGCTGTGTCTGGGCCGATGAGGTTGAAAGTTGGAGTTGTTACGTTTTCACCCTCTGTGTTGACGTTGGGTGTCGTGTGCACGATAGCCTTTGGGCTGGAAATGTGGTATACTCTGGGAGTATACAGGAACGCTTGGAGGTACATGTGGTTGTTTGTACCTGAGAACGTTTGTGCGCTTGGTTGGAGTTGACTTGGGGCCACACGTCGTTTGGGCCCCATGTGCGTTCCGTGTTCTTCTTAGCATACCCTTGACCTCTCGTGACATAGAGGGATCTTCTGTTCTCATTAAATTGACCAGCAGGGTGGAGTTACCCCCGGTTCTGTTCTCGTTTGTTTGACCAGTAGGGTTGAGTTTCCCCCTGGTTCTGTTCTTGTTTGTTTGACCAGCAGGGTTGAGTTTCCCCTGGTTCTGTTATTGTTTTTTTGACTATCAGGGTTGTCTTTCCCCTTGGTCCTATTAACGATGGTTTAGACCAGAAGGGTGAGTGGTTTCCCCCCAGTTCTTTCCTCGATGGTTTAGCCGGCAGAGTTGCTTCGTGTTCCCTGGTAGAGTTCTTGTGGATTCGGTGTGACCAACACATTACACGGGCACCAATTCCTTACCCAGGACATTATTTCTAGTAGGGCTGGCCAGGAGGTTGTACCATCCAGCAGGGATGGCCAGTGAGCGGTACCATCCAGCAGGGATGACCAGTGGGTTACCATCCAGCAGGGATGGCCAGTACAGTGGTGTTCACCGAGTAGTACCATCTAGCAGGGATGGCTAGAGCGGTTTTGGGTTTACCTCCAGAAGGGCTGGGAAGTGGTCCCCGATGCCAGGTTTACCTCTAGTGGGGCTGGGATGTGGTCCCCGATGCCGGGTTTACCTCCAGCTGGGCTAAGAAGTGGTCCCCGATGATGGTTCAGAGCCTCCCTCCAGTGGAGTACCCTTTTACGGGACTGGGAATTGGGACTCATCAACGAATTTAGCAGGGTCTCCCTACAGTGGATTAACCTTTTATGAGACTGGGCTATGTGGATCCTGTCGACTCATGCCGGGGCTCCCTCTAGTGGGAACCTATCGACTTCCTGGGATTTCCCTCCAACGGGGCTGGGCAAGGGATCTCCTGTAAACTTAAGGAGACGTCTCGACTGTGGGGCAGTGACGAGGTGTGGTTTGAAATTCCCCCTGAACTATCATGTGTGAGGGAAAATTTCCCCACCGAGACGCGTCCTTGTGATGCGACCTAAAACCATGCGGGTGAGTCAGTGCCACCCATAGCGGATAGTGTCAAGGTGCGGTGAATTGATTCCCTTGACATGCAGTTTGGGGCAGATGTGCAGGATGTTGGGAATCGATGGTGTTTACTTCTGGGACTGTTGGCTATTCACCATTCTTGGGCTGAGCTATAGGATGTATATCCTCCTACGATCTTTTTCGGGTTTCTTGACAGAGCATATATATATGTATATACCTTGCTCCAATACCGACTCCTTGGGATTTGGTTATTCTCTTTCTAGGAGAGGCGAAGACGCGTGAGGTATACCACGTGCTTTCAGTGTCTAGATTCTCATTGTTAGAAGTTTCTACTCTCCTGCTATAGGTAGATAAGACTCAATAAGAAGTTCATCTTTTCACTGTTTCCAGCTCCTTGTGTCAGGATGAGTCTACCTCCTTTCTTTTATTGGGCTGTGATGGACTCTCTATTGTTAATCTTACTGCACTCTCGGTTGTACTACTTTACTTTCCACTATTCGATCTACTTCTCACCCTTCAATACATCCTTTGTTGCTCCCTCAAGCCTTCTGGGTATCCAACTGAGTATTTTTATACTCACCCCTTCTTGGGCTTTGCCCGCACTTGGTGTGCCCTTGCAGGAGACAGAAAGGTTGTTCACGACTTCAGCGGAGCTTAGGAGTTCGGGATCTTGGACTGCGTGCGGTGGTCATAGTCGGGTTCCAGGTGTGGGACTCTCCCAGGTGTTTTCTTTTGTTTACCTATTGCTGGGTTGTGGTACTTTTCTGGTTGGGAGCGTGTTTTTCCATTTTCTTTCCAGTTTACCTTCAGCACTTTCTTTGTACTGTTTAGAGGTCGATGCACTTTTTTGGTTTATATATTGTAGTTGCACCTTATTTTACTTGTCTTTTCTTTTACTCTACACTTCTGCATTGAGTGGGCTGTATGTGTGTATACAGGTACTTAGGAAAATGCCTCCCCGAGTTGTTTATACTTCAGCACTGGTCGCCAGCCCCTGCCCTATGGAGGCAGGTTTGGGGTAGTTGCGGCTCGAGCCCGGGTAGGGTCGGGTCGTGACAAAGTGGAATCAGAGGTGGTAATTTCCTTTAGACGTTGTTCAGACGTCCCTAAAAAGGAATTGGTTGGGATATAAGGCAACAGAGTAAACTTGACTCGAGAACAGATCTCAGGCCAGGGTGTCCAGTGATGGTGCGGCGGCCGACGTATCCATTTACTAGGACCCTGATAACCCACTTGTCGACTCGGCGTGCTGAGACACTCGTTGCAGGGAATCTAGCTTTTGCATTACCTAGGATTGAGTCTTTGACATTCCTTCTTGAGTCACCTCCCCATTTTTGTTGTTGTGATATACATATATGCTCATCTGATCGCGACACTCCTTGATAACAGTCAAGATGTCTCCGCGAAGACAGCCATCCACGATACTATCTTTGGTGCATGATGATGACCCTGTGAGCTACGACTCCTCAGTCCAGAACGCATCATGTGAGTCCCTTTCTCCGGGTGGTCCGGTAGCAGAACCGCCACATGGTGAGCAGCAGACAGCTTCAGTAGAGCAGACTGAGCTTGAGCACAGGTTGAGCGCGCTCCGCGAGTTCCAGCGGCAGAGGCCACTGAGGTTCAGTGGTGACCTATACCCTTAGGCAGTAGAGGTTTGGCTGGAGACATTGGTTCGCCTCTTCAGGCATGCGAAAACGCCGACAGATCTTATGGTCGCTTTGGCTGCCAACCTTTTCCGCAGAGTAGCATGGCGTTGGCGGAGTCTGGTGACTCAGTTTCTTTATGAGTCATCTTTTTTGTGGGGCGACTTTCAGTTGTTGTTTCAGGATGATTTTTGACCCTCCTACTTACGCTCCGATCGAATTCAAGAGCTCCTACAGTTTCAGCAGAGAGGGATGATGGTCGCTGAGTACGGGGTTATTTTCTCAGACCAAGCATGCTTTTACCCAGACATGGTCCATGATGGAAACTTCCAAGAGCGAAAGTTTGAGAAGGGTCTCTGCAGTGATATTCGTGCTATCATAGTACCCTTGGTCATTCCCACTTATGCCGGGGTTCTAGAGCAGGCACTGGTGACAGAAAGCTTCATGTCATGTTCTATAGTTGGTGGTGGTGGTAGGCTCGACAGAGCTGAGATGTCTACCGCAGCTAGTGGGCGTCGGCAAACAGAACCTCAACGCTGGCGGATTTCCAATAATTGGACTCTGGGGCGTGGTCTTACACCACAGTGGTGCCAAAGGGCACCAGTTTATCTTGGAGAGAGTCGGTGTTATGCTTGCGATGAGCGATGTCACCTGGCGTGAGACTGCCCGAGTAGGCGCACTGAGAATATCGGGAAGACAATGGGTGCATCACCACGACGGAGGTAGCTCAGTGATCAGAGTAGTGCCCAAATAGGCGGTGCTTGCAGAGGAGCGGGAGGAGCTGGTAGTGGAGGATGACCTTACGAAGTCTTCCCATCACCACTAGTCGGTCCAAATCAGACTCCGGGAGCTGACAGTTGGGACCGTGGAGAGCCGTGAGGTTTGGATGTCTATGATCCTGCAGAGCATGAGGTGATAAGAGGTACGCTCTACAGCTCTTCTACTTTTTGCAGTGGAATCGTTAGACTCTATGTATGAAATTATTTTCTCCCTACTCCTTGTTTGAGTTGTTACCAGGGTGGCGTGGGGCGTCGGTGTAACACTATGTTTGTAAGGTAAAAGTTATAGGACCTTTTTCTTTAGTCGATGGTGTTGACTCCTTCTCTCTCCGAGTGTGTGATAGAGTCTTAGTCATGGGGAATCGACTATGAAACCTTGCATGAACAGATATCCTTGGGTGCTTCACCATATGGATATTATGAAGGAGGGAATCACCGGGCTTTATCCTAGGACCAAGCGGTGATTCCAGTCATGGCGTGCGACGTAGGGGTTCGCTCGGGGAGGTGAGCTACCCCCGAGGGCCTTTGGGCCATTGGAGACCATGAGAAGGGTTGTCAAGGTTCCCTACCACCTTGCCCTAACCCCCCAAGGTCTGGAGTGGGTTCACGGCGTCTCCTGTGTGGCCCACCTGAGGAGATGTGTGCATGATCCTATGCACTTCATCATCAAGGGTAGACCTAGCGTGAATAGACAAAACCCTTTGTTCTATGTGTGGTGACGCGAGACTGTGCAAGAGTTCTTCTGGGTATGGAAGATCCAGTTACAGGCTTACTACCCTGAGTTGTTCCCTATTTTTTTCTTTTTGGGGATGAAAAGCTTAATGGATGGAATCATGTAAGAACTCTGTTTTTTCTATAAAATACTTTGGAATATTCTTGATTTTATTCCAAAGCAGAGCCTTCAGATGGCGTACGATTCTGAGACACGGTGTGGCCGGAATTAAAATTTTAGTGCGTTCACACCGGGCACGCCAAATAAAAGGGAAAACTCCTAAACGGTTCTTTAGATCCTATATTTGAGTGTACGTATAGGTCCTAAATGGGGTGTTTACCCTAGGAACGACATAAAACTTGTCAGCACGGGGCGTTTGGACCCCTCACTCACTTCCGGAGCGTTAAATAGATAAATTAGATAATTAATTTATTTGTTTAATGGATTAACTCAAGTATCTCTTAAATGGTTGAGTCTGGAACGCGTCGTTTACCCTAGGAGGGGTGTAACTTTATTGCGTGCAGGCCTTCTGTGAAAAATGCCGTCAGGGGTGTTTTTGTAATTTGGTGGCCTCGGGCGTGGAGTTTAATTACTTTTGAACGGGGCCTCGAATTAAAATTACGAGACAACCGTTGTGCTCGGGAGGCGGTGTTAACCCTAGGGGAGGCTTAACCTTGACCTCGTCGGGAGGTTCGGATGCAGGTCTTCTGGTGGGTATTTAAAAAATTAATTAAATGTTATTTAATATTATTTAAAAACCCCTTCCCCTTCCTCCCCTCTATTTTCCCCTAGAAAAACCCCCTCCTCTCCTCTTCTCCCACCACCTCCTCCCTCCTAAACAAGGTGGAAGCGACAACGGTAGGGTGTGAATCGACAACGAAGCTCCGGGCTACGCCCAAAAGATAGGCGTCATTTTGTTTCGTTTTAAACATCCACACCCTCTTTTAATTCCTATATTTTCATCAAATTTTTGTTTGATCTTCGAGAAAATTCCATTGTTGTATAGATTATCTTCTGAGCTTTCCACCGCACTTTTCAGATTGAAAATCTGAGTTGCGAGGTGATCGCAAATGTCCGCTGAAGATTGCGGGTTTTAGAGGTCGCTTGGGTTCTCTGGCGAGCGGACGACAGTGGAGTGGGTCTTCCAGGTGGTGGCGCGTCACTGTGGGCGAGCTCGGATGGCGGCTGGCTGAGGCAGAGCGGCTGTTGGTGTCGGTGGTAGGCGTTGAGGCGGAGCGGCCGCGGCGAGCTGGGTGCAACGGCGAGCAGGCTGGGCGCGCGGCGTCGGCGCTCTGGTGAAAAGGGGTCGCTGCGCGTGACCCCATGGGGGACAAAGACCCGTGTCCTGTGGGTCTTCACGCAGAAAGAATGACCGGCCCTAATGCCTGGTCTTCGCGGCTAAGTTGCAGGCCGGCCCAGGACAGGCGGACCGGCCGGTCCACCCCAAGGGGATTCGTACCCCCCCTCTTCGGATGCCCGTAATTTTCATTACGGGAGTCTGTTTTGCATGTGGTCTATGGAAGTGTACTCCAGACATCAATGTGAACTTTTTGAGATGGTCCTGGGAGTTTTTAATTCCTGAGACGAGGGGCTCGGTGCCACGATGCATGCGTTAAGTAAGTTGGCATTTTTCCAGGGGTTTAGTTTTGGGCGGTGCAGACACATCTGATGTCCGTTTTGAGCACCGTTAGCGGCATTGGGACCCTGGTGCTGAGGCTAAATTTTACAATATGATTTCGTGCATTGATACTGGAGTTGAGGCATGGGCCCCATGGGCCGTCTTTCTAGCTGCACATAACTTTTTGTAACTTTTTCATCGGACGTCCGTTCGGGGCGTGTGAGCAGTCGTTTTTGGGTGTTTTTACGAGGGCATTGCAATGGCGCAATCCTCCCACTTTAATTCTGCATGCTAGGGAGGGCCCCATAAGGGACCTTTTGGGAGTTGGCGGTGATTTCCAGCTTCATCACCGGGCGTCCGTTTTGGACAAGTTCATAGTCGATCTTGTGTACGTTTTCGAGAGGATCACAACGATGTGATCCGTTCGTTGTGCTTCGGGACAGGGATGCGGGTCCCACGTAGCACCGCTCATGTGCGGTGCGCCGGAATGCATCTTTTTCTCTGGATATCCATTGCACTCAAGTGAGTAGTCCTTTTGACGTGTTTTCCTAAGGGGATCGCAATAGAGAAATGCGCCCGACTGTTTTCAGGGCTGAGGATCGGGACCACGGGACCTCGTTCGGGCATGAAGCGGTGTCAGACGACTTTTATGTTGGATATCTGTTGGAGTCAAGTAAGTAGTCTATCTTGCTTGTTTTTCCACGAGAATTACAACTGTGTGATCCATTTGGATGTGCAGAGTCTCTTTCGAGATCTCATTAACTGCGGACGAAAGTAAGGTGCTCCGGTTGTGGTTCGTCCTACTGTGTTTGTAGTGGAACCTTGGCGTGCGATCACACCCACTCCTGTGTGAGTGCAGTAAATGTTTTAAAAGGTGTAGTTGGCCGTGCCTGGGCTGATGAGGTGGAAATTTGGAGTTGTTACGTTTACACCCTCCAAGTTGACATTGGGAGTCATGTACACGATAGCCTTTGGGCTAGAAACGTGGTATACTCTGGGAGTGTACAGGAACGCTTGGAGGTACATGTGGTGGTTTGTACCTGAGAAAATTTGTGTGCTTGGTTGGAGTTGACATGGGGCCACATGTCATGTGGGTCCCATGTTCATGTTGTGTTCTTCTTAACATACCCTTGACCTCTCGCAACGTAGAAGGTCCTTCTGTTCTTGTTTGTTCGACCAGCAGGGTTGAGTTCCCCCTAGTTCTGTTCTCGTTTCTTTGAGCATCAAGGTTGAGTTTCCCCCTGGTTTTGTTCTCGTTTGTTTGACTAGAAGGGTTTAGTTTCCCCCTAGTTCTATTCTCTTTTGTTTGACCAGTTGGGTTGAGTTTCCCCTGGTCCAGTTCACGATGGTTTCGACCATAAGGTTGAGTGGTTTTCCACTGGTTCTGTCCACGATGGTTTGGCTGGCAGAGTTGCTTCATGTTCCCTGGTAGAGTTCTTGTGGATTCGGTGTGACCAACACATTATGCGGGCACTGATCCTCTACCCAGGAGGTTGTTTCTGACAGGGCTGGCCAAGGGGTTATACCATCCAGCAGGGATGGCCAGTGAGTGGTACCATCCAACAGGGATGGCCAATGGGTTACCATCCAGCAGGGATGGCCAGTACAACGGTGTTCACCGAGCAGGACCATCCAGTAGGGATGGCCATAGCTGTTTCGGGTTTACCTCTAGCAAGGCTTGGAAGTGGTCCCAGATGCCGGGTTTACCTCCATCGGGGCAAGGAAGTGGTCCTTGATGCCGTGTTTACCTCCAACTAGGCTGGGAAGTGGTCCCCGATGATGGTTCCGAGCCTCCCTTAAGTGGAGTACCCTTTTACAGGACTAGGCATTGGGAATCTTTGACGACTTTAGCCGGGTCTCCCTCCAGTGTATTACCCTTTTACGGGACTGGGTGGTGTGGCACCCGTCGACTCTTGCTGGGTCTCCCTCCAGTGGGAACCCGTCGACTTCCAAGGATTACCCTCCAGTGGAACTGGGTAGGGGATCACCTGTCGACTTGAGGAGACCTCTCGACTATGGGGTAATGACAAGGTGTGGGTTGATGTTCCACCAGAACTCTCTAGTATGAAGGGAGCTTTTCCCCCCCAAGACGCGTCTTTGTGACGCGACCGAAAACCATGCGGGCGAGTCAGTGCCGCCCAAAGCGGATAGTGTCAAGGTACAGTGATTTGAGCCCCTTGACTTGCAGTTTGGGGCAGAAATGTGGGATGCTGGGCTTCGATGGTTTCTACTTCTGGGACTGTTGGCTACTCACCATTCTTAGGCAGAGCTACGGTATGGAGATCCCCTTATGATCTTGTTTGGGTTTCTTGAAAGAGAATATATATATGTATATACCTTGTTACAGTACACACTCCTTGGGTTTTGGTTACTATCCTTCCAATAGAGGCGAATACGTGCGGGGTATTCCACATGATTTCCATGTCTAGATTCTCATGGTTAGATGAGTCTACTCACCTGCTATAGGTAGAGAAGACTCAACGGGACGTTCATCTTCTCACTGTTTCCATCTCCTTGTGTCTGGACGAGTCTACCTACTTTCTCTTTTGGGTTGAGCTGGACTCTCTACTGTTACTCTTACTGCAATCTCAGTTGTACTCCTTTAATTTCCCCTATTTGATATACTACACACCCTTCGGTAGCTCCTTTTTTCCTCCCTTGAGCCTTCGGGGTATCCTACTGAGTATTTTTATACTCACCCCTACTTGGGCTTTTTCCACACTTGGTGTGCTCTTGCAGGTGACAAAAAGTTTGGTCATGACTTCAACGGAGCCTAGGAGTTTGGGAGCTTGGACCGCGTGCAGTGGTCATAGTTGGGTTCCAGGTGTGGGACTCTCCGAGGTGTTTTCTTTTGTTTACCTATTTGCGGGTTGTGGCAGTTTTCTGGTTGGGTGCATTTTTTTTCCTTTTCTTTTCAGTTTACCTTCAGCACTTTCTTTGTACTGTTAGGAGGTCGACGCACTTTTGTGGTTTATATATAGAAGTTTCACTTTACTTTTCTTGTTTTTTATTTTTCTCTGCACTTCTACATTGAGTGGGCTACGTGTGTGTGTACAAGTACTTTGGCAAATTACTCCCCAAGTTGTTTAGCCTTCGATGCTGGTCGCCTACCCCTGGCCTATAGAGGCGGGATTGGGGTAGTTGCGGCTCGAGCCTGGGTAGGGTCGGGTCATGAAAAATTTGGTATGTGTTTGGGATAAACTTATAGGATTATGTAAATCTTATTTTCATGGGTTTAGAAAATAAGATGAGCATGAAATGAATTTGAGGAATGAATTCCCAGTAGGATTTCATATTTTATTTTGAAAGAATGATATATGTTGTGATTCATTGTGATGATTTTTGAAAATTTTATACATTGTTTTCTAATGAAGTATTTTGAAAATGGGTTGATTTTCAAATGCAAGAATGGATTTTCTAAAGATGAATAAACTTGGAAGAGGTAGTTTTTGGTAATCAGTGTTATGATAGTTGATGTGTTAGAATTTGGAATGATAATACTTTAGTTTCTAGAGATTGAGCCTTATAGATTTTGTCGTTTTTTAGAAAATGGCACCTAGTAGGCGTCATAGAATCCAAAGAGAAGAAGGACCATAGAATAGGGGTTGCACATGAACAAAATGTGAACCAAGGGATAGTTAAGTGTATTATCCAATCATTCCATGATGTTAACATGGGGAACCAGTGGAATGAGAAAAGACATGTCGATCATTCCATCCAGTTCATGAATTAGAATCCAACCATTTTCTAGAGTGATTCTGAACCCAAAAAGGTGGATGTGTGACTAAATAGAATGAATTGTATCATCGATTTCATCAGCACACTAGCAAAGTTGATTTTAAAAATGGAAATTTATTTGTTCAAGGAGCTGTCACGCTAGTGGTGGGACCTAGAAATCCAGGTTAAAATAGATCAAGGATTTAGATGTAATTATTTTGAGAAATTTCTCAATAGAAAATTATATCCTCACACGTTCAGGATATAGAGAACGAAATACTCATTCTTCCCAAAGTGGGCCAATATCTCTATCATAGAATCTGCAGAAACATCCATGTATTTAGTGTGATTGGAACCCGATGTTTTGGTGAATGCATTTTTAAAGGTATGTATCATTGAATCAAGGATAAATATGGAGATTCTATTGATAATTGTGGTGCTCTGTATTAATGATTATATATAGATTGGGAATAGATAGATAGTGGTTCAATGTGATATCTTAGAAACTATGCGAGGATTAAGTATGATAATACCTAACAGAAATGGTGGCCACTCGAAAGCTGGGATAAAGGTATATAGGAAAACCTATTTCCAAGGTTGGAGTAGGAATCAAAATCATATGGTTGAATTATCAAACTTTCCTCCATGACCTAAGAGAAAAGTGGGATATTTCCAATGTGGTTACCTTGACCTCATAAAATGGGAGATTAAGACACAACCTAGAGCTTGTCACAAATTCAATAATTTGAAGAATATTTAGAACTATTTTCAAAGTTCTCTAAGGGATGGTGCTCAAGATTCTTCTTAGGTGTCACAAGAATCATATGCTTTGACAGGGTGAGGATAGTAGAATCAGACTCGTTAGTCGCTCATATCTTGAAACTATGATTCTATGAATACCATGACTCTATAGAAAGGGAAATATTAGTAAGGAAACATGGAGCAGAGTGCAACAACACATCAATTTTATAGTGATGACTAGGTGATTGCGGATGACCATGCTAGACAATCTAAGGTGAGAGGTGTGATTCTATTTAATTATACCCTTATACAAGTTTTGTTTTATTCTAGTGCATCACATTCATTAATTACTTCTCATGCTGCTGATTTCCAAATTTGAAACTTTAGATGATTCCCCCTATTTTAAAGCTTCAAACACCTCTTGATAAAAGATAATGTAAATCCTTTGTGTATAGAGCATGTTCGATAACAGTTATTGGATTTGAGCTACAGTGGGACTTCTCAGTTTTGTAGTTGGATGTATTTGATGTAATGGAATATATGGATTGGTTGAGAATATTCAAGGATCAAATCGATTATTATAGAATAATGGTTAGTTTTACAACTCAGGATAGTGTCAAGAATCTAATTAGTGGGAAAATGGTTGTAAATACTAGTGTAACAGGATTACTAGCACCAGCAGTGGAAACACTTTCATACTTGTTGGTGTAATTTTCATTGGCATCGATAGAAGATATTGATGATATGAGTTTTCTAGTAGTTTTGTATCAATTTCTAGATGAAATCCCCAATAAATTATATGGGTTACATACTATAAGGGAAGGTGAGTTTATGATTGATCTCTTTCCAGGGACCTGTTCTATTTCATGTTTATCATCAAGGATGACACTATAGAGTTAATGGAATTGAATGTGCTATTGGAAGAGATGGAAGGCAATGGTTTCATTTGGATGAGAATATAATTCAGGGTAGCACTGGCATTTTTCATAGATAAATCATATAGAATGGTAAGGATATGTATAGATCATTGTAAGATTAATCAAGTAAAAATAATGATAATATATCCACTTCCATGAATAGATGACCAATTGGATCAATAGATAGGATCTCAATGGTTCTCTAAAACTGACTAGTGATTTAGATATGACCAATTGCGAGTTATAAAGGAGGATATTCCAAAGAT
The DNA here is from genome assembly GCA_963277665.1 of Viscum album. Taxonomy (NCBI): domain Eukaryota; kingdom Viridiplantae; phylum Streptophyta; class Magnoliopsida; order Santalales; family Viscaceae; genus Viscum; species Viscum album. Next base: position 166,744,883 of record OY728123.1, read on the forward strand.
AACATCTAGATGTAGATATGTCCATTATAAATACATATTCATGCCTTTTGGTCTTACGAATCCACTAATAGCCTTAATGGAATTAATTAATCAGATATTTCAAAGATATATGGATTCTGTTGTGGTGATGTTTTTGGATGATATATTTGTGTATTCAAGGACCAGGGATGAGAATGAGAACCTCTTGGAGATAGTGTTTTGAAATTTGAGAGATCATCAGTTTCATTCCAAAATATGTATGTGTAATTTTGGATACAATAGGTACACTTCCAGAGCCATAAAATTTCTGGAAAATGCGTTTCAGTGGATCCTTATAAGAATGAAGTTGTTATCTCTTGGAAACTATCAAAAAATATCATTTAGGTATAAATATTTCTTGGCCTCACTAGTAATTTTTGACATTTTTTTCATGAATTCTCATGAATAGCGTCAACTATGATATTCTTTAAAAAGAAGAAAGTTCCATTCTGATAGATTGAGGAATGAAAGAAGTCCTTTCAAGAGATAATGTTTCACCTGACATCAGCACCTATCTTGATTTGACCAGAATTAGGACAGGCATATGTGGTGTATTATGATGCTTAAATATCATGGTTGAAATGTGTTCTTGTGAAAAAAGTCCATGTGGTTACTTATGGTTCAAGGAGGTTGAGATTTAATGAGAATAATTACCCAACATTTGATTTGGAGTTAGCTGCATTTATATATGTCTGGAATACATGGATTCATTATCTATTTAGTGATAAATTTACTATGTAAAGAAAACATAACAACATGAAACATATTTTCTCACAATGGATTTTGAATCTATGGAAAAGAAGATGGATGGATTACAACAATATGTTCGACTTTGGATTGACGAATACAACACAAAAAGGTAATTCAGTGGATGATGAATTAATAAAAAATTCTTATACTAAATTAGAAAAAGAATATTTAGATGAGTGAGAATTGGAATATCTTCATGTTGATATACATGTCAAATATGAAGACCGAGGTGTTTTTTGGTTTTCAAATCAGTTTCCAGGAATTCTTATTTTTTAAATATGGATAAAGAGGAACAAATATTTGATGCATAATGTGTTCTTTTGAGTTCAAATCTCGATGGTGGGGAGACTATTGAGGGATTTAAACTCATGGTGAGTTCGGTTTTGGGGGCCAGATAATAGATTGTTCTACCTTTGGATTTTTAGGATAAACTTCATCACGCTTACCACCATTTGAGATGGGATATACATATGGGAATATTGAATATGTAAAAGGCTTTGGAGGCACAGTTTTTGTCACGACCCGACCTCGGGGCCCGTGCCGTGACTACCCCAAGCCCGCCTTCCATAGGCCAGGGGCTGGCGACTAGCACCAAGGCGTAAAATCCCAGTAAACAGGGAAGGCATTGCCTTTATAAGTAACAACCACACAGAGTCAGCAAGCGGAAAGTAAAGTGCAGAAAAGTAAAGGGGCCGGAAATACAAGCCCAACTGTAAAGTACAACTGAAAAGTAAAGTACAGCAACTGAAGAAAAGACGGCGGCCTCGTGTCGTCCACTGGCAATCCCACCTGAAGGGTGGGTACAGATAGCCTCCAGGCTCCTCGGGTCCCACGTCCGCTCCGAGCACGTCCCGCCCAGTGGTCCACCTCCAGGTACCGTCCTGCTCCACGCCCCAACCGTGATCAGCGCTGTCCGTCGTCTGCAACCAACACAACAAGGTGCGGGCATAGCCCGTGCAGGGGTGAGTACAACTACTCAGTAAGGACCCCGAGACCCCCGAAGGTCTCCCGAAATCCACAAAGGATATAGCACAAAGAAAGATGCAATCACGAAGTAACATCTGACTCGACTTAGGTATATGCCCATACATATACCTAAGTCCCCAATTCTAGCTCTGCTCACGAGCTCAAGAACAACTCAATCCACAAAGGAAAGCAAGACTCAAATCCACAAGGAGAGTAAACAGTAAATCCACAAAGGATAGTTCAACACAATCCACAAAGGAGAGTAACATAAGATTCAGCTCAACCAGGTATACTTTTTCAGATGACGTCAAAGATGATCACTGATCCATCTAAGTCGTCGGACCCACGAAGGATCGATAGGTACTAACCCCCGCAAAAGACCCACACAGGATCGGGCTCACACAGAACCTGTAGGCAGTGGCTCACACAGAACCGGTAGTAAGGACCCACACAGGATCGGGCTCACACAGAACCTGAAGGCAGTGGCTCACACAGAACCAGTAGCACTGATCCACGTAGGATCGCTGAGTGCAGTAGTCGACGCAGTCCACTGAGGATCTCTGCACAGTCGTCGTCGCAGTCCACGGAGGATCTCTGCTCTGCCGTCGTCGCAGTCCACGGAGGATCTCTGCTCTGCCGTCGTCGCAGTCCACGGAGGATCTCTGCTCTGCCGTCGTCGCAGTCCACGGAGGATCTCTGCTCTGTCGTCGAAGTCACAGCCAGCGCTAGGGTTCCCGCACGTAGCGAGCTCGTTTAGGAGGGTCCGCTCCACGAGCCGAGAGGCTGATACATCAACTGACACGTAGTCCGAAGTTGATGTATCCAAAAGTTCCGTATCAACAACAGGATCTCAACGCAACAGACGGCGCGTCAATCGGACGCCCGGTCTGAGAGTTATTGGCATTTTCGTCCCAGGGGCCCGGTTGGTTTTTAGGGCAAAACCAACCCGACCGTACTCCGCCTGTATCCGATCCTCGGGCGGAGTATGCCAAAAGTTCCGTCTCACTTAGAGGAAACTACCACAGCTGACGGTATGTCGTTCGGACGTCCGTAGCTCAAGTTATGAGCGTTTCCGCTCCGAGGGCCCGGTTGGTTTCGTGTACGAACCAACCCGGCCGAACCCAAAGTCTTCCGAAACCTTGAGTATAATATACCGAAACGACCGTCTCGATCCAAGGATCGTGTTGCCGCTGACGGCGGGTCGTTTGGGGGTACGAAGCTCAAGATACGGGCGTTTGAACGAAAACGTCCGAAGATGGGGGTACGGGCCCGGGCCGACCCGGCCCGACCCCCCCCTGGGTCGGCCCGAACCGGGTCGGCCCGACCCGGGTCCGACCCGGATCGGCCGGCCGGGCCCGGCCAGGGCCGGTCCGGCTCGGCCGGCTCGGCCGGCGCGGCTTGGCCAGCCGCGCGGGTGGTCAGCGGACGCGGTGCATTGCCGCGTCCCGACCGGGTGGACCGGACCCGCGGACCGCGGGTCCGCTGGCCGCCGCCGCGGCTGATCCGCGGCGGCCTGTCCGACGGCGCGCCGGGGCGCCGCCGCCTCCGGCTGCCGGCGCCGCCACCTCCTTCCGCGGGCCGCCGGAGTTGCTCCGGTGGCCCGTTTTGCCTCCCGTCTGCGCCATGATTCCTCCCGGGACGCGTCCTTCACTGCGGAATCAACAATTGGCCTTGCGTCGTGCTTTTACCATCGCCCGCCAAATCCGCACAAAAAGGAAGATCGGCGGAGGGTTGCCGGGTCTTGTTCGTTAGACCCGCACCCTCCGCGTTAGTCATAAAATCATCGGGAGGAAAAGAATTAACCAAATCAACAATTTTAAATAAATTAAAATTGTTCCGATCAGGTTCTTTATTTGAAAAGAAAAAAAACACGGGAAAAGAAATAAAATATTCCAATCAACCCTTACCTTGTCGTCGTCGTCGGACGAGAGGTCGTCGCGGAATTGCTCGTCGCGGAAGAAGGGGGATCGTCGCGTCGTCGCGGTATCCGGCGTCGCGTCGTCGCGGTATCCGGCGTCGCGTCGCCAATCTCCGGATCAAGATCAAACGGATTTAATTAGTTTAAATCCGTTGATATTGAAATTAAAAAGGGAGAAGAAATGATCCGATTCTCACCTTAGTTGCCGAACGAGGATCGGCCGCGGAAGAAGAGGCGTCGCCGAAGAACGTCGCGGGTAGGGCTCGTTGACGTCGCAGATCTCGGTGTGCGTCGTCGAATTCCGGTCGCCGGCGTTCTTCGCGTTCTTCGCGTTCTTCGCGTTCTTCACGGAGAGGGTGGAGGCTCAGAGGAATTGCACAACGATAGCAATCCTCCAAAATATACAAGTTGTCTATTTTATTATTTTGCCAACAAACGCAAAACGCGTAAGTAACGACCCATTTAATTCGTTGAATTAATTCAACGAATAAAACAGCCCATTTAATTCACGAAATAAACCGCCCAATTAAATGGTCTGTTAAGAAATTAAAGAAAACGCGTCAGTTGACTTTTCAGTTACTTTGACGGGTTTTCGCGGGTGCGTTACTTAGCGAAAGAAACGGCGGGGCTCGTGCGGGCCCCACCTCACAAATATCCTACCAAGGGGGTAGGATATTTCCGGATAGCATCCTATCCAGTTCAACTCAGTTCAAGCCGTCTTTAAGTGGCTTCAAGTGGTTTCCAAGCAGCTTAAGTGAAATAAAATAAAGTTGTCGCACAAACTTTATTTTATTTCTGACTTAAAGCCGCAAAATTTAAAAACCACGTCTGAGCAAACGCAACTCCGGAAGAGGCGTTTCTAAGCAAATACCGGCGCTGCGATTTCATCGGTGCCCTCAGAATTCGATTCCGGGCACCAGTTCAAAAGATAGAAAAACCCGCTCGTCCGTTCACTGAACGTACCCGAGCCAAACTTCGGAAATTGATTCCGGGCACACCGGGCCTCGGAATCAGGTGCCGTCTGAAGCTGCGCTCTTGTAAAATTCCAAAGAAAATTAAGAAAAAAAATTTCCTTGAAATTTGCGGGTCTTTACATTACTCCCACCTCAGGGCTTTACGTCCCCGTAAAGATACATCAAAAACTAGGAGAACAAATGGGGGTACTGAGCACGCATCTGAGCCTCCCGCTCCCAAGTGCTCTCCTGGAGGTTCCCGTGCTGCCATCTGACGCGCACAAGAGGAATCGACCGCCCACGTAGGACCCGCTCCTGTCGATCCTTGATCTCTACTGGGACCTCCGCAAAAGTCGCCCCATCGTCCACGTCCAGCTCCCCAAAGTCGATGATGTGCGTCGGGTCGTGCACGTATCTCCTCAGCTGAGACACGTGGAAGACGTCGTGCACCCGGTGCAACTGAGGTGGTAGAGCCAGGCGATAATCCACCTCTCCTATCCTGCTGAGGACCTGGAAAGGCCCGATGAAGCGTGGAGACAACTTGCCGCCTCGGCCAAATCTCCGTAAACCACGTCGAGGTGAGACACGCAAAAAGACGTGGTCGCCATCCTCGAACTCTAGTGGCCTCCGCCTCCTGTCAGCATATGACTTCTGCCGGCTCTGAGCTGTCCTCATCCTCTCCTGGATGATCTGGACCTTCTCTGTCGTGGCTCGGACCATCTCTGGTCCCACGAGTGCTGACTCCCCAGGGTCTGTCCAGCACAACGGTGATCTGCAGGGTCTGCCGTACAACGCCTCGTATGGTGCCATCCCGATGGTGGAGTGGTAGCTGTTGTTGTACGCGAACTCCACCAAGGGTAGGTGGTCCTCCCAGCTGCGACCAAAGTCGAGAACACATGCACGGAGCATGTCCTCGAGTGTCTGAATGGTCCTCTCCGTCTGACCATCCGTCTGAGGGTGGAAGGCTGTGCTCAGATGGAGCCGCGTCCCGAACGCCTCCTGCAACCCCTTCCAAAGCCGGGAAGTGAAACGAGCATCTCGATCGGATACGATAGACGATGGCACACCGTGAAGCCGTACGATCTCCTGGACGTAAAGACGTCCCAAGCTCTCCACTGAGCCCTGCTCTCTGATGGGTAAGAAGTGTGCCGACTTGGTGAGTCGGTCAACAATCACCCAAATGGAGTCGTGACCTCTGGATGTGCGTGGAAGTCCAGTCACAAAGTCCATAGATATGCCATCCCACTTCCACTCCGGGACCTCCAAGGGCTGTACCAAGCCTGCTAGTACCTGATGCTCTGCCTTCACCTGCTGGCAGGTGAGGCATCGTGAAACGAACTCTGCCACAGCTTTCTTCATGCCCGTCCACCAGTGCTGTCGTCTGAGATCCTGGTACATCTTCGCCACTCCGGGATGTACCGCCAAGGGAGAAGTGTGAAACTCTCTCAGCACCTCCTCTCGTAAAGCAACTGGTACGAAGGTACGCCCTCTGAAAAGGATGTCGTGCTCTGCTCCAAGGGAGAAGCCATCAGGCGCCTGACCTGAGGATATCAGTGCACGCCGAGTCTCACAGTCAGCGTCCTCACGCTGAGCCTCTCTGACCCGCTGTAGAAGTGGAGGAGAGACTGTGAGAGACTGAAGAAAGGTTGCTCCGTCTCTATCCACAAAGGATATCTGTAAGGAGGCTAGCTGCTCCGTCGCCTCCTCAAGTAGCTGAATTCCCGTCCTCCTGCTGAGGGCATCGACTACCACGTTCCCCTTCCCAGGAGTATAGACTATCTCAAAGTCATAGTCCTGGAGGAACTCAAGCCATCTCCGCTGTCTCAGGTTCAGGTCCTTCTGAGAGAAGATATACCTGAGACTCTGGTGGTCAGAAAAGACTGTGAAGCGCTCGCCCATCAGATAGTGCCGCCAAGTCTTCAGAGCGAAGACCACTGCTGCTAACTCCAGGTCATGAGTGGCGTAGTTCTGCTCATGCGGCCTCAACTGACGTGATCCGTAGGCGATCACGGCCCGCTCCTGCATCAGGACGCACCCGAGTCCAGTCCCTGATGCATCGCAGTAAACTACGTATCCAACTCCCTCCTCAGGCAACCTCAAGATAAGTGCGCTGGTCAACCTCTGCCTCAGCTCCTGGAAGTTCTGCTGACATCTGTCTGACCACACGAAGGGTTCCCCCTTCTTCGTCAAGGCTGAGAGCGGTGCCGCAACTCTGGAGAAGTCTGGCACGAATCTCCGATAGTATCCGGCTAGGCCCAAGAAGCTCCGCACCTCTGTCACGCTCTTGGGTGGCTCCCAAGCTAGCACTGCCTCGATCTTCGCGGGATCCACTGCAACTCCCGCCTCAGAGATGACGTGCCCCAAGAAATGGACCTCACGTAACCAGAACTGGCACTTTGAGAGCTTTCCATAAAGCTGGTGCTCTCGGAGTGTGTCCAGCACAACTCGCATGTGGTAGGCATGCTCTTCTTCAGTCGTCGAGTATACCAAAATGTCGTCAATGAAGACCACGACAAATCGGTCGAGGTATGGCTGGAAGATCCTGTTCATGAGGCTCATGAACACTGCTGGAGCATTGGTTACGCCGAACGGCATAACCAAGAACTCATAATGGCCATACCGACACCTGAAGGCCGTCTTCTGCACGTCCTCGTCTCGAACTCTGAGCTGATGATAGCCTGACCGGAGGTCTATCTTTGAGAACCACCGCGCTCCCTGGAGCTGATCGAAGAGGTCATCAATCCGTGGCAGCGGATACTTGTTCCTCACTGTCACCTGGTTCAGGCGACGATAGTCGACACATAGTCGCAAGCTCCCGTCCGCCTTCTTGGCGAACAAAATCGGGGAAGCCCAGGGTGAAACACTGGGTCGGATAAACCCCTTGCTCTGCAAGTCCTCCAACTGTACCCGCAGCTCCCGAAGCTCGGCAGGGGCCATCCGATATGCTGGAGTAGATATCGGGGCTGCCCCGGGGTACAAGTCGATGTAAAAGTCTACCTCTCTACGAGGAGGTAGCCCTGGAACGTCGTCGGGAAAGACGTCCACGTACTGGTCCACCACTGCAGGAAAAGATGGACTCCGCACGTCCACTGCTCCTAGGATGAGGCTAGCCAACTGATGAGAGATGGGCTGCACTCTCCTCCGCGGAAGTCCATCCTGTGCTGCAAAGGTTCCCTTCTCGCCGGTGAAGGTAAACCTGCTCCCGTCGGTGCGAACACATCGCACCTTGCGCCTAAAACAGTCGATCTGGGCATGAACCGTGGATAGCCAATCCATGCCCAAGATGACGTCGTAAGGCCTCGACGCCGCTACAAGGAGATCCCAGCTGAAGCTCTCACCTCCTAGAGTAAGCTCACACTGCCGGCACCAGTGCGTAATCATTGAGTCTTCTCCCGTAGGAGTCTCTAGCCGTAAGGATCGAGCCAACGGCTCAGTCGGAATCTCCGAGCTCCGAACAAGGGCAGAGGCTATGAAAGAGTGACTCGCTCCTGTGTCTATAAGTACTGCAGCAAGGGTGGAATAGACACAGATCGTACCTCGAATCATCTCTGGCAAGTCGGGGTCGTAGGCCTCCACTGCCTGGAGCTGGGCCTGTCCCTGCCCGCCAGCTCCCTGTGGTCGAGGTGGCCCTCCTGGTGGTGGTGGGGGTAGAGCCTGGAAGCGTCTCCCACCACCCGCTGCTCGGCCAGCTCCTCTGTCTCGTCCGCCTCCTCCCTGCGGACCGCCACGGTCGACCCTCTGCCTCTGCCTGGGTGGTCCTTCCACCGTCTGCTGCTCCTCTGATCGGCGAGTCGGGCAGTGACGAGCCATGTGACCCTGCCCGCCGCAGGAGTAGCACAGCCTGCCTCTCGGAAGGCTGGCACTCCGCTGTGTGCCCCGCACCGCTGAGCCGGTGTCCTGAGGCCGTCTGCGTGGGGGTCTGGTCTGCCTGGACCCGAGAGTCATCCGTCGGCTACCTGCTGCCGAAGACTCAGCTACCTGCCGCCCTGCGCTAGGTCTCGCCGCTGAAGAAGGCTCTGCCAGGAAGCTCTCGATCAGGAGGGCTCGCTCCAGCACTCCCGCCTGGGTCGGAATGCTGAGGGAGATCAGCGACGCCCGAATCTCCTGTCGCAAGCCCTGCTCGAAGGTCCGGGCCCGGAAGAAGGGGTCCCGTACCATGTCGGTCGAGTAGCGAGATAGGTCAGTGAACCTCGCCGCGTACTGAGCGACCGTCATGCTGCCCTTGCGCAGCTGGAGAAGCTCCTGGATGCGCACCGCTCGGAGGGTGGCCGGGACGAACTCAGAGCGGAAGAGGCTCTCGAAGTCCGTCCAGAGCAAGGATGCCTCATCGTGAACCTGGAGCATCAGGCTCCACCATCGTCCTGCCGCCGCCTGCAGGAGGCTCGCTGCGAGAATCACCATGAGATCCGCTGGTGTCCTCACTAGCCTGAAGATCCGTACCACCGCCTCTAGCCAGTCCTCGGCGGCCTGGGGGTCCGCCTCACCGCGAAACCTGGGCGGTCGCTGGCTCTGAAACTCATGCAGTGCCCTGAGGCGACGTGCATCGTCAGCGTCTGGTACTGGTAGCATCGGTGGCTCGGCGGGTAAAGCTACCGCCGGTGCCACTGCTGGCAAAGGGCCCTGCACCGAGGCCTCGTCGCTCGGTGGGCTGCCGTCGCGCCCTACACTCGGAACCCTAGCTGGCTGTCGTCGCGGGGCCATCCTGAAAAGGAGAACAAGAGCACCACAGTCAGAACAGTATACCTGGTGAGCTGGCACAAGTAATCACAAGGAAAACTTGAGACTTTCATAAAGCAGATCAGTATACCCGGTGAGCTGACACAAGTAATCACAAAGAAAACTTGAAACACACACGCAATCAATGTTTTCATGCATTAAGTCGGAAATCAGGAGTCAGGGTCCTGGTGTATGGATACGTCGGCCGCCGCACCAACACTGGGCTCCCTGAACTGATAACCACACTCAATACACTAAACACTATTGCTTCATATAGAAAGAAAGGATGATCAGAGTCTGCGGTAGAACCGACCACCTCTGATACCAATTTGTCACGACCCGACCTCGGGGCCCGTGCCGTGACTACCCCAAGCCCGCCTTCCATAGGCCAGGGGCTGGCGACTAGCACCAAGGCGTAAAATCCCAGTAAACAGGGAAGGAATTGCCTTTATAAGTAACAACCACACAGAGTCAGCAAGCGGAAAGTAAAGTGCAGAAAAGTAAAGGGGCCGGAAATACAAGCCCAACTGTAAAGTACAACTGAAAAGTAAAGTACAGCAACTGAAGAAAAGACGGCGGCCTCGTGTCGTCCACTGGCAATCCCACCTGAAGGGTGGGTACAGATAGCCTCCAGGCTCCTCGGGTCCCACGTCCGCTCCGAGCACGTCCCGCCCAGTGGTCCACCTCCAGGTACCGTCCTGCTCCACGCCCCAACCGTGATCAGCGCTGTCCGTCGTCTGCAACCAACACAACAAGGTGCGGGCATAGCCCGTGCAGGGGTGAGTACAACTACTCAGTAAGGACCCCGAGACCCCCGAAGGTCTCCCGAAATCCACAAAGGATATAGCACAAAGAAAGATGCAATCACGAAGTAACATCTGACTCGACTTAGGTATATGCCCATACATATACCTAAGTCCCCAATTCTAGCTCTGCTCACGAGCTCAAGAACAACTCAATCCACAAAGGAAAGCAAGACTCAAATCCACAAGGAGAGTAAACAGTAAATCCACAAAGGATAGTTCAACACAATCCAAAAAGGAGAGTAACATAAGATTCAGCTCAACCAGGTATACTTTTTCAGATGACGTCAAAGATGATCACTGATCCATCTAAGTCGTCGGACCCACGAAGGATCGATAGGTACTAACCCCCGCAAAAGACCCACACAGGATCGGGCTCACACAGAACCTGTAGGCAGTGGCTCACACAGAACCGGTAGTAAGGACCCACACAGAATCGGGCTCACACAGAACCTGAAGGCAGTGGCTCACACAGAACCAGTAGCACTGATCCACGTAGGATCGCTGAGTGCAGTAGTCGACGCAGTCCACTGAGGATCTCTGCACAGTCGTCATCGCAGTCCACGGAGGATCTCTGCTCTGCCGTCGTCGCAGTCCACGGAGGATCTCTGCTCTGCCGTCGTCGCAGTCCACGGAGGATCTCTGCTCTGCCGTCGTCGCAGTCCACGGAGGATCTCTGCTCTGTCGTCGAAGTCACAGCCAGCGCTAGGGTTCCCGCACGTAGCGAGCTCGTTTAGGAGGGTCCGCTCCACGAGCCGAGAGGCTGATACATCAACTGACACGTAGTCCGAAGTTGATGTATCCAAAAGTTCTGTATCAACAACAGGATCTCAACGCAACAGACCGCGCGTCAATCGGACGCCCGGTCTGAGAGTTATTGGCATTTTCGTCCCAGGGGCCCGGTTGGTTTTTAGGGCAAAACCAACCCGACCGTACTCCGCCTGTATCCGATCCTCGGGCGGAGTATGCCAAAAGTTCCGTCTCACTTAGAGGAAACTACCACAGCTGACGGTACGTCGTTCGGACGTCCGTAGCTCAAGTTATGAGCGTTTCCGCTCCGAGGGCCCGGTTGGTTTCGTGTACGAACCAACCCGGCCGAACCCAAAGTCTTCCAAAACCTTGAGTATAATATACCGAAACGACCGTCTCGATCCAAGGATCGCGTTGCCGCTGACGGCGGGTCGTTTGGAGGTACGAAGCTCAAGATACGGGCGTTTGAACGAAAACGTCCGAAGATGGGGGTACGGGCCCGGGCCGACCCGGCCCGACCCCCCCCTGGGTCGGCCCGAACCGGGTCGGCCCGACCTGGGTCCGACCCGGCTCGGCCGGCCTGGCCCGGCCAGGGCCGGTCCGGCTCAGCCGGCTCGGCCGGCGCGGCTTGGCCAGCCGCGCGGGTGGAAGGCCGCGGGCGCAGCCCGCGGTCGAGGGAGCCGCGGCCCGCGTGCGGGCCGCGCAGGTGGTCAGCGGACGCGGCGCATTGCCGCGTCCCGACCGGGTGGACCGGACCCGCGGCGCGCCGGGGCGCCGCCGCCTCCGGCTGCCGGCGCCGCCGCCTCCTTCCGCGGGCCGCCGGAGTTGCTCCGGTGGCCCGTTTTGCCTCCCGTCTGCGCCATGATTCCTCCCGGGACGCGTCCTTCACTGCGGAATCAACAATTGGCCTTGCGTCGTGCTTTTGCCGTCGCCCGCCAAATCCGCACAAAAAGGAAGATCGGCGGAGGGTTGCCGGGTCTTGTTCGTTAGACCCGCACCCTCCGCGTTAGTCATAAAATCATCGGGAGGAAAAGAATTAACCAAATCAACAATTTTAAATAAATTAAAATTGTTCCGATCAGGTTCTTTATTTGAAAAGAAAAAAAACACGGGAAAAGAAATAAAATATTTCAATCAACCCTTACCTTGTCGTCGTCGTCGGACGAGAGGTCGTCGCGGAATTGCTCGTCGCGGAAGAAGGGGGATCGTCACGTCGTCGCGGTATCCGGCGTCGCGTCGCCAATCTCCGGATCAAGATCAAACAGATTTAATTAGTTTAAATCCGTTGATATTGAAATTAAAAAGGGAGAAGAAATGATCCGATTCTCACCTTAGTTGCCGAACGAGGATCGGCCGCGGAAGAAGAGGCGTCGCCGAAGAACGTCGCGGGTAGGGCTCGTTGACGTCGCAGATCTCGGTGTGCGTCGTCGAATTCCGGTCGCCGGCGTTCTTCGCGTTCTTCGCGTTCTTCGCGTTCTTCGCGGAGAGGGTGGAGGCTCAGAGGAATTGCACAACGATAGCAATCCTCCAAAATAGACAAGTTGTCTATTTTATTATTTTGCCAACAAACGCAAAACGCGTAAGTAACGACCCATTTAATTCGTTGAATTAATTCAACGAATAAAACAGCCCATTTAATTCACGAAATAAACTGCCCAATTAAATGGTCTGTTAAGAAATTAAAGAAAACGTGTCAGTTGACTTTTCAGTTACTTTGACGGGTTTTCGCGGGTGCGTTACTTAGCGAAAGAAACGGCGGGGCTCGTGCGGGCCCCACCTCACAAATATCCTACCAAGGGGGTAGGATATTTCCGGATAGCATCCTATCCAGTTCAACTCAGTTCAAGCCGTCTTTAAGTGGCTTCAAGTGGTTTCCAAGCAGCTTAAGTGAAATAAAATAAAGTTGTCGCACAAACTTTATTTTATTTCTGACTTAAAGCCGCAAAATTTAAAAACCACGTCTGAGCAAACGCAACTCCGGAAGAGGAGTTTCTATGCAAATACCGGCACTGCGATTTCATCGGTGCCCTCAGAATTCGATTCCGGGCACCGGTTCAAAAGATAGAAAAACCCGCTCGTCCGTTCACTGAACGTACCCGAGCCAAACTTCGGAAATTGATTCCGGGCACACCGGGCCTCGGAATCAGGTGCCGTCTGAAGCTGCGCTCTTGTAAAATTCCAAAGAAAATTAAGAAAAAAAATTTCCTTGAAATTTGCGGGTCTTTACAGTTTTGGTGGATTTGAATGAAATGATAGGTGGATATATTTTTTTCACAGTGATTAACTTTTCAGAAAGTTATAGAAAAACATTAGTCACTAGCAGTTATGTTTAAGTATTTACCTATCCTAGTGTGGAAATGGGAGTAAAAATCCATGGATTTTGTTACATATTTCCCAAGAATGGTTCAGAAACATGATTCCATATGAGTGATAGTGGATCGACTCATAAATTCAACTCAGTTCATCCCTATTTTTAAAAATCACACGGTGGAGGATCTACCCAAAATATATATCCATGAATTGAAAAATTGACATGTCATAATAGTTTTTTATAGTATCAGGCATAGATCTGAGGATCACATCTTGATTTTGCAAATCCCTACATAAAGACAACATGACTCTGTGGACTATGTGTATGGCGCATTATCCTCATATGGGTGGGAAATCCTAAAAGATGATAAAAATGATGAATACATTCACTGGGCTTGTGTAATGTATTTTGGGGGCACATGGGTGGATCATATTCCCTAATTGGAGATCTCTTAGAATAATAGTTATTCGGCCTTGATACATATGTATATTTACAAAGCATTGTATGGGTACCATTTTTGTTAACCACTTTGTTGGGTAGAAAAATGTGAGACTTCATTATTTCAAGTGAGCCTTGTCCAAGAAATAATAGATAAGATTCTATTGATCAGAAAGAGGGTGATGATTGCTATGAGTCTTTAGATGTCATATGTAGGTCATCTCTAAATACCATTGTCTTTTGTGGTGAGTGATCATGTCTTCTTAAGGATCTCTCCAAGGCTTGGAAATCATCATTTCGGGAAGAAGGGCATGTTATCTCCTTATATATTACCCCTTTTGTGATAATGGAATGGGTTTTAGAGGATGAACATTGGTTGCAATTTCAACGACCATTCAGTTTGGGGGAAAATGTGTTTCATGTATCTTAGTTGAAAAAGTATTATCCTGATCAGGACCACGTGATCTGATGAGATCACATTGACCAAGAGCTAGATGCTTCACTGGTACATATCTCGATGTAGATTGTGGATAGGTAGGATACTTTATTTCATGGAAAAATAATCTGTCCAGTACAGATTTTATGGAAACATAGTTAGATTTAGTAAGATACATTGGAATGCGAGAAGGAAATGAAAGAGCTATGGTCGGAACTATTTCAAACAAATGATGGTTTTCTATATACCAAGGACGAAAATACCAATGGTGGGGACAATGTAGTACCCCCATTTTATGGTATGTACCATTTTCATTATTATTTTATGTATATAAATTATAAGGGTGAATGTTGGTTGTGTCTGGGAACCTATCAATGAGTTTTTTGGGATAGAGGGGAAGCACACGAGCTGCCCATGATTTTTCTAAACCATGCAGAAATCCTATGAGAAACTGTGTTCTTTGGGAGATTTTGGAAACATGTTTTCACATGTTGAGTGAATGGTTAGGGAGAATATGTTAGGAGTCCTTGTGAGGTTCTTCCCCGATTGTATCCAAAGAATGGTCAGAATATGATTTGTCTTATAGTGTGAACTTACCATGCACGAGATCAATGTGAGAACCTAAAAAAGTGGATCTCAGATGTTTTTAACTATAAAACCATATTTTTGGATGATTTATGGCCCTAAAATTTTATTGTTTTACTTTTATGGTTTTATAATCTCCCCCAAAGAAATTGGAAATATCTAGATCCTTCCTTTTCCTTTTAGATGCCTGATTCTTGCGGTATGTCATCGTACTACATCTTTCTTGTCATGTTTCCTTAGATCTACTTCTTCGATCTTCCTAGATTCTTTGATCTACACATTTTGTGGTTATATATAAGATTATGGATTCTAAATAAGTTGATATTTGTACTTGATCATGTTAGTGGAAGATATCTAATTCAATTTCCTAGAGAATCATCTTGTTTTGGCGATCGTTTATCATCAGTTTTCTGTTTTTTCAAAAATGATTAGGGTAGGTGGCTTCACTATAAACTCCTATTAGTAAAACTGATTTCCATGCTTTCAGATATAATATTTTTGTTGAATTTGTGGTTAATTTGATGTTTATAAATTGTGGGAAACCTTTATTATTTATTATTAGTGGAATTGTATAAATCTAGAAAATTTGTGTTCTTGAAAATGTGCTTTTGATACTAATTTTCAAATTTGGATTTTAAAATTTGGATTTTCTAGATTGGTGGACCATGGATTTTATTAATATTATTTCAATAAAAATAATGTTTTATTTAAATGAAATGGATGATTGGAATTATTTGGTTTAATGGTTTTCAATAAAAGAATTTTTTTTATTGAAATGGTTTGAATTTGGTATTTGAAATCGTTTTTGCATACATTGGGTTTTGTGTGAGTTCATATTGATGGGTCTGATGTAGTTGTTCTGTCTGGTGGGGGTAGGATTTTTGGGTCTTTATTTTGGTTTTTCTTCCACTGTGTCGTGGTGAACCTTTCGGTGAACGTGCTATTGAGATGCAGCATCGACTCTGGACGCATATCCTTGGGTTTTTTATGTTGTTTTGAGTTTTTCATTCATTGTTGTATTGAATCCTCTGTGGGGATGATGATGATGGTGGGCGCTGGTGTAGCTCATCGGCGATCCGGTGATGGGAATGAATGGTGGGAACGCATTGGCATCTCCATGAATTATGTTTTGTTGATTCCTCGGCGGTGTGCTAGGGTGAAGATGTGACGACGGACGCCGGTGACGCTCACCAGCGATCCGGTGATGTGGATATGGCTGATGCGCTGGGTACTTGGCCGATCCGGCGAACCTCACCGGTGGATTTTTTGGCGGCGAGGAGGTTTTCTCATTTCAAGGTGGTCTCGCGGCTTGAGGCGTGTGACGTGCTTACGGGTTCGCGGCTCGAGGTGGAGCACGTGGATTGCCGGCGGAATCATGGCAACGTTGATTGGTGGCTGCGCAGCTTGAGATTGGACGCATGATGATGGGACCGCGTGATGGTGGACACGTGGTGTGCGCTGAATTTGTTTGGTTTGAATTTTGAATTTTGAATGGTGATGAAATCTCGGGAAGTGTTTTGAGGTTTACAGTTTTCCTTAAACCGGTTTGGGTTACCAGTACCCTTAAACCAGCTTCTGAAAATGGAAAAAAATGGTTTGCAGCCATATTGATGCGACAAAAATAAGGGATGTATAATAGTCGGTACAAGGTACATACCCTGAATCGGGGGGCGTGTGTCAGTTAGACAAAAGGTGATTTGGACGAGAGACCTCCCATGAGTACGGAACTGGAAAAAAAACAAGCATGTGTTGGCATGTGGTGATCAATGTAAAGGTTACACCAAAATAATTTTGAGAAATTGGTTTAAGTATTGGTTTTGTTTATTGACTAAAAATGTAAATTTGTGGAAAATTTTGTTAAAATATAACTTATGTACTTTGTGTCATAAATGGTTTGGGAACTTATTTATATTTAGATGAAAACAAATTTGGGAATTTTTTTCATTTAAATTGTTTTATATAAATGTTTCCAACCATTCTGTCATTATGGAATGAGTAGGGAAGTCATTGGGGAAAACATAATGAATTTTATACTCACCACTTCTTTGGATCCATGGTGATCTTGAAGACGTTATCTTACAGGACACAGGTAAAGGTAAAGTATCACACATTTTCAGCACCACCTCGTGATAATTAGGATATTTGGTGATGTTGAAGCATAGTGATTTTAGAGTATGGATTCACGATCATATTAGAGTTTTATTTATTTTAAAACTATTTACTTTGAAACTTTATTTGTATTCAACTATAGTACACTTTGGTGTGGTTTTGATATAAATGAAGGGGTTGATTTGTCTTTTATTTATTCATGCAACATATAGTGAGTTACTTGGAAATGATTTTCTGGGTTATGTTTTTTTTCATAAAAGATTAAAACATCCCTCAATTGTATTTTAATTAAGTAATAATTTATTTAAAGCCTTTTTCATCTTGGAGATGTCACTTAAGGCCAAATATAATCCTCCCTCTATCTCAAGTTAATGGGGAGAATAAGGGATGTTACAAAATGGGTCCCATCATCTTTACTAAAAAAATTATTTTATCCATTATAATTTACTTCTATATTTATTTCTAAAAATATTTATAT
Source organism: Viscum album (assembly GCA_963277665.1). NCBI lineage: Eukaryota > Viridiplantae > Streptophyta > Magnoliopsida > Santalales > Viscaceae > Viscum > Viscum album. The sequence goes on from OY728123.1 coordinate 166,762,114, forward strand.
CATATATCCTTGAAAAAATAAAATAAATTTAGATTTAGAGGACTGACATACATCCTATGGGTTGAATAACTTAATGAGTATGTTGATAAATTTGATTTTTTTTAATTTTTTGGGAAATTAATGGAAATCAAATGTTAACTCATATATGTGAAATTAAATATGATAATATCAAAATTATGAACAGTCCCCTAGACCTAATATATATAAACCATCCATTAATAACAATGACATAATATACCTGGAACCCAAATATTGGTTTGTCAAAAATAATAAATGGTGGGATCAAGCTAGAAACATATCCTAGTTTTCAATACCATATAGGCCTAATGTTGTACTAGGACATTCAATATGATATATATTGACATAAATTAACATTTTTTGGTATATATTTTCATTCAAAAGTAGAAATTGCAAACAAATAAATATATATAAAAATATAATTTAATATGATATAGAGTTTTATTTCAAATAACCTTGTGGAATTTGAAATGTTTGAGGGTAATGATATCATCTGTTTGAATGTTATGTTTAACAACTAATTCATACCAAAAAATAATTGTATTGATAAATCCTTATAAATAATATAGTTTTGAAAAATTTCCTTGTAATTATAAAAGATACGCTATCTAGAACATGGATTTTAGTAGTACATGACACCAAATTAGTTGAAAATGAAAATTTAGAAACATGAATGAAATATTTGAACTATTTTTCACATTTGTATAAAAAACATAAGGAAAAAATATTAGAATAGGTGACATCACCAAATATGGAATATCATTAAATTCCAATTTCCTTTTCAATAAACACTATAAAATTAATTTAGTTTAGATTTTTTATGCTGGATAATAATTATTGTTCAATAAAATCTCATATTCCATAGATAATGATCTAGTATTTCATATACTATATTTTAATAAAAAAAATAACCACTATAAACTAAAATAGAGTGACTTGTAAAATCATAGAATTCCATGACCTTAGTATTTAGAATGTAATTCATGGTTATAAAATATAAATATAAATCATTGAAACCACTAAACCATATAAAACATATAAATAAATTAATAACTAAATACCCTAATAGATTTTAGATTTTACATTTTAAAATATTTTTATCTATAGAAATATGATCATAATTGAAACATTAGAATTAAAGGAGTAAGGATTTTAACCACATTCAAATCATTATTTTTGAAATTATTAATTATATATTGACTAAAAGTACATGTTTTTAAGGAACACATTATTTTACATTAATAATTGTGGAATATGTTTACAAACATTTATTGCAAATTAAACATAAAAATAAAAATTATCAAATTTTTCAAATGGTTTTCCCCATTACATTATATGAAATAACACCTGAACATAATTACTATCTCAATTGATCATAGTTTTGAGATTTCATATTTTTAGTTGGAAACCATTTTTAATGATAAAGAAATGATAAATATTTTTTACTATAAATTTATCTATAATATAAATTTGTGGTAGAATATTGAAATAAAACCCTATAGGATATTACCTGAAAAATATTTTGTGTTTTTAAAAATATAATTTATTTTGGGTTTGTAGGTATGATTTTTCCCGACTGTAATAAAAATTAATTTTCACATCGTACCATTCGACGGAAATAATAATAATAAATAATTAACACTTAGATATATTAAGATCTTACACTTTTGTTTTTAGAAGAAATGTTTTTCATCTAATGACCATTGATAATTTTGGAAATTTTAATTTTGATGACGAGGAAGTTATATTCTTGGTTACACCACTACTAGTAATGCCAAACTTGTCTTTAATAAAATAAAAAATACCTCTAAAATGGATAATTTTGGAATTTTAAAATAAGGAAGCTTCTCTAATGTAGATTTCATTTTAAGAAAATATTTAGATTAAAAAATTCCTTGATTAACTATCTAAAATTTAGAATATAATGAACTAAAAGGGGATTTCCTAATAACAGTGTTTATTTATACTAATATCCTTGATAACTTGTTGAAAATTCTAATTAATAATAATATTCATTAAATAAATATGATACATTTACTAAGGAAAACCCTAGAAAGAATGTAATAATCTTATATTTTACCATAGTTTGACCAAAAAAATAGTTGAGGTAGAAAATGATGGAAACTAAACGATACCAATATATGAAGTGATCAATTATTTTGTTTGGAACAATGCTTGGAATTTAGTTTAGAAACATTATAATCTTTTAGAAATTAATTGAAATATATTTTTCTCATAAATGTTTTCTAAAAAATTAGTAATAATTCACATTATGGATATGATAATTAAAAACAGATATAACTATGAAGAAAAAATACATATTACATTATTCATTACATTGGTAAGAATAATTAAAAACAACATAATTATATATTCATTTTATATAAAAATAAGTCCCTATATTTATTAAATAGTTGGTATAAGTTCCTGAAAAAAATAGTTATACTCATAGAGGCATTTACAGAGAACAATATTGGTGAATTGAATATCCACTTCATCCAAGCCATGGATTTGGACTTAGAAAATATATTTATATAATTGAGAATTTAATAAAATATTTTTACATTATTTTATCAAATTTTAATTTATAATTTTTTTAAAAAAATTATTTATGTATCTTGAATATTTTTAAAAAAAATTACAATATAATTATTTTTTATTTCTATATAAACTATAATATGTGGATCATTTTTAAAATCCCTAATAAAAATATTTTTAAGAATCCTATAAAAATTTTATTTAAGATGATCAGGATGCACATACAAAAATTTTATTAAACATTTTAAAATCTTACAATCTCTTGTAGGTAACACTCTATGAAAATATAAGTATATTATAATTCACTTTATAAATTTCATCACTGAAAAAACTCTTGTATAAGTACACCACTACGTACAAAATATATAATATGTCCTTATGAAACAAATAACTTGGTAGACATGGAATTTTATAATAGGCTCACTAGTTATCTCTTTTACATTATGGAAATTTCATAGAATGTGTATTTTCTAATTTTTTTAGGATCTATGAATGTATAATAGAATACATTTTATGTTATATGGAATTAATCATTGATCACTTAAATAGAACTTTTATTCTTATTTGTTTTATCGCTTTATAAAAAATTCTTATTTCATATGTTTTTGAAATACTAACATTAGATGATATATATTAAATAGAATAATTATATCTCTTACATTATATTTTCATATATAATCTATGATTTTTTTCTATATTAAGAAAAAAATGATTTTATTCACTCTTGAGATCACTAGAACAGATTATTAACTCACTGATATGTTCATAATAAATTTATACTGAAATTGGATACTATTTTTAAAAAGAAAAAAGAGGACGATCAAATTTAAATGAACACACTCTATAAAAATATGTTTTCCAAAAACTTATCCCAAATCATTTATAAATGGAGAGAATATTTTATTCAGTAAATAACTGCATAAATATGATCACCAAGAAACTAATAACATCTTATAAGTATAAAAATATGGATTTTTTATATAAAAATATGTTAAAATCGACAAAGGTAATCAGTATATATATTGATTATCCCATGAAACATCTTCCTAAATGTATTATAGATTTTATCCTTGTCAAATTGAATGATTTTTTCTTTATATTCGAATCCAAATTCCATAATTATAGGAAATTTTTTAATTTCTATATTATTTAACATATTTTCAATTGAACTAATTTTATTAATGTGACTGATTATATTATACTTATCAATGTTATAATTCATGGTCCCTAGGGAACCCCTACTTAATTTAATACTAGACATTCTACCATTTCCCTTTATTGAAAATTCCATTTTACTTACTATGTTTTTTACCCTAAATCAATTTATACCCTATCATATTCTCATTAATCCTCTCAAGAAAATTAAATTCGTGTTTTTGGATACGATTATGTTAGATTAACTTAGTTATGTTTGAGAGATTTGAAAGGTTTGGTATGAAGTTTCCCCGTCATATAATGATGGCTATCAATATATATTAGTATTAGAATCTTTCTCAAACCAATAAAAAATTATTCGTTGTCATTTTGATCTAATGAAATTCTTTTCCCACATAATCCTTTTTTCACCCATCTCTTAAATACGGTCAATGATCATTACTGTCAATGTCAAGGTCATTAATCTTTCCTCTAAACACATTCACATACCATATTAGAGTCAATATTCATAGTGTGATTAGATATTTAACATATAATTTTCAAAATATTGTGGATTTATTAATACTAAAAGGTTAATGAAGCTATTTTTATTTACATTTCTTTATATTTTAATCTTTTTTATAATAAACTCTAATTTTGGATAGAATACAGATGGGTTCATATTCAAATAATTTTTATGTCATATGAAATAGAATTTGACAATATATTCCACTTAATTTTCCATCAATTCCATAATGGCATGAAATAAATAAATTTAATAAATATAATATTTCAATAAATTTAATCTATCTCCCTAAATATATTTTGGGTAACAATTCTACACTAATGTGGAAATATTTTTAGGATTATGGTTTTCATCTTGAATATCAAGAAATTGATAAGGTTCCTCCTACATTTGTCTACGACTATCACATCAATGATGAAATCAAGAAATGAAATAGAACCATCCTTGAAAATATAGAACAATTTTTTATTGAATAATGGTTAGAAGGAGATATTGTGGAAGTGGCTTCAAAACTGACATTTCCAATAATTAGAAATTATTTTGAGACTTCAAATTTCCTATCTAATACATCCATATTTTAGGAGGTTTATCATGATAATGACATTTAACACTTAAATATTTTTAATGCTACTTTGTATTCATTAATCCATGAATTAATTTAAAATATGACACTTTTACCATAAAATTGTAAATATATTTTCAAGGAAAAGATGAAACAGTTTTTAGATGATTCCACAGAATATAATATCCCTTAAACATATAAAAATTTTCTATACATTTTAAAATAACCACTTACAGAACATTTCATTACCAAAATCTCTCTTACTATACATTCCCTTCTTAACTCCTCCATTTATAATCCATATCTAATGCTAACCTATTAGATTTTTTAGCACTAAAATCTGTTCTCGACCATATCCCACTATAATTTAAACCATCATACCCATTTATAATACCTCATTTCTTTCATATACTTCCTTAGGAACTAGTAGAATACACCATTTAGAATCCTACATTACAAAGGTTTTTGAATACGTTCTTCACTCCATTCATAATCAATTCCTTCAAAAGCTATAAACTATTAAAACAATCCATGTCATACATTCTATCTCAAACAAGGAACTAACCATTCTACCTTTCACTTAATTATTCCTTCCTTTACCCTAACAACTTATATCTATTCCACAATCCCAATTGTCCCCACCTCATATCAATTAATGCCCCTATCATATTTAGTAATCATCTATAACCATATAAAAATTGTTTAACACTATAATTCAACTCCCCTTACAATTTTTTAGAACACAATTTTTGCTACCTCTCAAATTCCTCATAATCATCAAATCCTCCACTAAATTAATTACTAGGATAATAAATGTCTATAGAAGAGTCAAATGAACCCCTCAAATACACCAAATAAACTCTCCATGTTACCCATATATCATCATCTAAACCATAATGACCTATTTTTGTATGAAATCCACTTTTTAGAAAACAAACCCTCCTCCTGGAAAAATTCATAAACCACATTATTAACTCCAAAAATTGGAAACTTTTTATGCTTCCACATTAAATGATGTTATAACTAAATAATAATTCATTTTAGATATTTATATGGATACTTAAAACAAAAATTAATCCTCCTCCTAAATTCCTTAATCAAAAACCTTATTTTTGATTTTAAATCTTTAATCTATTTAATAATTAAAAAATATAATGTATCTCCTAACATAGAACAAAAAAACATCCTAGTGGTTTCATCCAAGATAGTGTTTATCTGTTGGGTATTTGAAATATCTATCAAAGAAGATATAATGAATTATACCTCCCTCATCGAAAAAATCACAGTCTTCAATCAATAATATCTATATCCTTTTTAATTTTTTATTTTTCCATTTTACTATTTTCCCCTAAAGTAAAAAATTATATATCATTTTTTATTCATTAATTCCATAATTTTTTCTTAACTTGGATTATTTCTTATAATCAAAATGAGGGAAAAATTTGGTAATTATAATTTCATTTACCAATGTTGTGTAAATTAAGTGGGTGGAATTAATCTTGGTAAAATATTCTATAAAAATAAAATAAAATTTACTAATAATTTTTTTTATACATTTAATATACCATTTATTTTTATTAAATAATGTTCCTGATTTCCTATTCATTATTAGAATTCTCAGAATTTTTTCATAGATATTAATGATAATAAAACATATATACTATTACACTAAAAAAATTTAGTTGAATAATTTTAGTTTTTCATAATGAAATTAATAATTTATCAAAATTCTAAATTTGTTTGAAATAAATTTATTTTATGTTCTAATGATAAAAAAATTATAGAAGATACAAGAATATATAGAAAATAAATTATTGTAGGGAGATACAATTATATAAATAGAATATATTCAAATATTGTTAAATATCACAAATTTTATAATATTCATGATATGAGAAAATATATATAGTATAATTATTATTATCTAACTTCCAAATATCTCAACGACACAAAAAAATAACATTTTTTCTATGAATAACTCATCAATAATATATTTCCCAATATACACACACACACATATATATATCTAAATAAATGAGATTTATACTCTAAATCCAAATGGAATTATATAATATATTTAAATAAAAATTTAAAAAATATTACTGATACATATATGGAACTAAAAAACTTTATAGATTTTTTACCTTCAGTGACCCAATAAACACATTCAATAATGGTTATATTTAGATATTTATTTAAAGGAACATACAAATTGTTCAAATAAAATTGAATAGTTAAATTAAACACACTCCCATTTTTACACTTTATGAAGAATTTTTTCAATTATTTTTAGTTTCTCATAGAATAATATTAAAAATTATGTTACAGTATCCTTAGAAAAAGAATAATTTGTATTTTTATTATTCAATTTTTAATATTCACAATAAATTCCCTATTTTTCTATTTTATATATAATATTCAAATGGTATGATGTTTATCACCTATAATTCCTCTAGAATTATTTTCATTATTATGTGGAATAAAAGTGCTTTTATTCAAATGTAATTTTAAATTACAATATAAAATTATATGATAAGTTTGAATTAAATTACATTAGATTAATTGACTTAAAATTTTGATTTCACAACAATGTAATCATTGTTCTATATTGAGTAAGATATGTGTTAATATAGAATATTTTATTAATGGTTTAATCTAATATTTATTAAAGAGAACTACTAATCAAATAGTGTTAAAGGATTTGTTTGTTAATTTCCATAAATTTCTGTTTCACTATACATGAAATTTTCAGCCATGGATTTGGGAACCTAAATCCATGACTCCAAAATTTATTAAAAAAGATTAGACAAATAAGAGAAAGAAGGGGGAAATGTTTACCATCATACCACCACACAAAATAAAAATACAGAGAAAACACACCAACATCATTTCTTATATCGTCCCTGACCCCGAGACCTGCCTCGGGAAGCAGGATGTGGAACTCTTCTCCATTGCATGGTCTTTACAAGCGATTCCATAGCTGACCTCTCCTCCATCTAAACTGGATCCTGTAAGGAAAGACCACCCACACCTACAACACCTTGGTCCGCCTGGACATCCCCAATAGCCAGGGCCACCTCAACCTACACAACCACAATCCAGGTAGCCACGACCTGCACAGCTGCATCCTGGGTCACCATCGCCTGCACTGCAATACGAGGAGGCTCCACCAGAATTTGGTCCTACAATGCAGAACCATCATTTGCAATATTAGTTATAAGGCTAGCCTCCAGTGTATCAAAACCACTGTGAGAAACCGCAGGTCCAAGAGAGATTGAATTCACACCCTCCACCCTTAAGGACAAATCCTTTGAGGATTCTGAAACTATTCTAGCATGAGATCCATTCAACATGGGGGATGTCTATCAGTTCCTACAACCTTCACTCTCAAGTCCTTCAAGGATAATCATATCAAAATCAAGATTGATAGTGAAATCTAACATAGATAAAAAATTTATTCTAGCTGGATCCTACCCTAACAGATTCACAGATCCAGGGGTATTCCTTGAAGTAGAATCATCCATAGGAAAATCTTCCTGAGTCTCAACTAGATGGGTAGGCTTCTTGGAATCTTGAATAACCCCAAGGAAAAAAGAAGTATCACCACACACAAAATACTGTTTTAACGCATCATCGGAACTAGAAGCAGGGGAAACCCCTTCAAAACCTCCCTCCAAGGAGACATGCAACTCACATAGCTAATGAACAGACCCATGCTCCATTATATCACACTGTATAGGATGATCGACATAAGACCCCACTTTTTCCACAAGTCCCACTTCACTCCGAATAGAGGAGGGCCTCCGGTTTTTTGGGAACACCATCTGAAACCTATCAGCATCAATCACCTTCCCTTTCCCCTTACCTGAACCAGAAGCCAATGCAACCTAATTCATCTCAAAGTTGACTTCTTCTTGGATAGCTACCTCACAATCAAATTGAGTCGCCTCGTCTTCATCTTCCAAATCATTCTATGATTCCCTTACATCACATGAGCCCCCAACTAACATGGGGACTAGAATTCCATCATCATTGACCACATCAGCAGTTGCCTCAATCAAAGTGGGAGCATCAAACATGATTCCCTTTTTAAGAACATTAGAAAAGTAAGATCCTCTGACATCATTGCCATACCTCTTCTTGGAACCATTGTATTTGAATGTTATTTGATTTATTTTTTACCAATGATTATATAGAGACAATTTTGAAAAATTTCAACCAAAAAAGGTGATGAAATAAATATTGGTGATGTGAATGGTTATGATTGACATTATGATTAAAACCCATGCATCTAAATTGAGTAGAACCATTAAATAGTGAAAATAATAATTTATTGTATATAAAAATTATAACCTGGTAGATATTTGAATTAGAGTATTTTTCAATTTATAAATTAATTATAATTATGAGTGGTACACACATGAATTTCATCATATCAGATAATCCAAACAAGATATTGGTCATGTTCACACTAAGGAAGACACTCAAATTATTCCTAAAAATTTATCGAAATTCCTGGTTTGAATGGTTGTATAAGATCTATTTTCTGTTAATAAAGAACTCTATACATACCGTTAATATTATAATTTTAATTCATTAGTCATTATAAAAGATTATTATTCAGATGAATAATAGAACTACATGTGAGTTAATAATGTTCAGACCTAGTATGGACTTTATATAGTAAATAGATTAAGGTATAGTTATATAATTATAAAATATATATTTTCATAATTGTGGATGAGGATGATATTGAGTCCTCTAATTTGAATAATGACTATAGTATATTTTGAAATCATATTGAGAACTATTTAATTATATAACAAATTTTCAACTTCCATACAAAATTGAAAAATATATTTTAATATATTAGTTTGAATAAAAATCTATTGATATTCTATTATCCCAAAAATATAATTTCATTTTTAAATGATATAATAAATTATCATTTTTTTGTAATATTATGTTACATTAATTTTCTAATAAATGGGATACACTTATTGAATTATCTCATTATATTGTAAAAATGATGTTTATTTGAATCAAAATTTCTTTTACCCATTAATGTGGTCCCAAATCCAATAAATATTCAGAGACCCAATTTCAAAATTTTTTAACTTCTCCATGATGGTTAACATATACTTTTTTATCCCCAATTATTTTCATATATATATATATATAATTTCTTATATATAATACATAGCCTTGTATTCACGGATGATTTATAAAAAAATTATAATATCCATTTCAAGATTACAATTGATAATTTCAAACATTATGGATAATAAACCTTTAATTAGATTATTTTAAATAAATATAAAGAAAAACTTTCTACTATAATCTACTTTATCAAATATTTTAACAAACTTTTTTAAAAATTGAAATCTTATATTTTGGTTAGTATAAATATTTTGTGTTTTAAGAGTTGTAATTTATTATCATTGAATATTTCCATCCCACAATATTGAGTTGAATTATTATTATATAATAAGAAATTCTATACCAATATATATATTCCTTGTGCTTTTATACACTACATCACTAGTAACATTTGAAAGGAAATATACTCAATGAGTGATAACAGTATCATTAAATAAATGGTGGTCTCATTATTAACTTTTCTAAATATCATTATATTTTATTAACTGATTTATGAATGAGGGATATTTTAATTTTAGAATATTATGACATAAAATAAGTATCAAACTCTTTATTTATCTATAAATAATTTTATCCCTATTTTTTATAGACATTTATGTGTCATGTTCAGTGTATAGAAACTCAATAATTATTTTCTATAACGATTTTGTGTATCTTCCTATAATATAACCAAGAATATAAGTGACTATAAGGTTTCATACATATTTATTCTATCAATTATACAGACACATTTTGGTGATAAATAAATTCTTATATGATTTAGAATATTCTTCCACAACCTTTAGGGAGTTTTTATTATGGAGGAGAATAGGTTTCAAATCTTATTGTGATTCATATAATTTATCATTATGTAAGTGAGAGTTTTCTTAAGTCGTGATTGTAAGGGATGTGGTGTCATTAGAGATTTTATTTTTTCTAGAAATATTTACAATAACATCATAATTTTTTCTCAAATCTCACATTTCTTCTCACAATATATTCTATATTATTTTGAATTAGTTTTTTTAAATGGAAAGTCCTATATATCATGATTGAAAATATTATTGATACACAAAAAATGTATCATTTTATAAATATTTTTTTTATTTGACATTTTTTATCGACATCATTATTTTCACCTCATTAGTAATCAATTGAATATTCAAATCACACAATGTAAACATGATGAACTTAATCCTATGTTCACATATCAACATTATTATAATAATCAATATATGATTACTCATCTTTCATAGATATAATATTTAATATTTAAATTTCTATGAATGTATTTCCTTTTTAGTTGTAAATAATTTCCCCCCTGATAACATTTGAAATAATTTAGGTATTCTTATTTAATTAAACATTTTATTGAGAGTCACCACCAAATTAGTTATTCCTCATATGATTATTTTACAAAATATCCTATAATCTGAAAACTAAAATATTTGATTTTTTAGTTTCCATTTCATCCATCATTCCATTTTGTTCTATATTTTTTTCAAATAAGTTACTTATAGACTTCGTAGACCAAGACTTGTTTATCATTCAAACAATATTCACTATTACAGTAATTATTATGATTATACCATTCAATGAATTAGATTTAGTGTCAATTTTTAATTTAAATTTAGTAAATTATAATAGAACAAATATCACATTATAAAGGAATATTTTGTTATAAAATTCATTAATAGAAAAGTTTTTTTGTATCTCTATCTTCGAATGATGAGATATTTATATCTTATATATCTAGAATAATTCATATAAATTTCATCACAACACGTGAGATGTTTATATTTTTTGAAAAAAGAAACTTAATTTTTTATTATATTAAGATATTTAAGAAAAATAATTGACTAATTCATTATAATTTGTTCCAATATATTATTATTGAGAATTCCGTAATTTAAATTTAGTTATTAAAAGTTTTTGAAATCTAATGATATTATGATGTTTATCTTATATGGATTTTTATATTATATAACTCATAAATATTTTCAAATATTTTTTCATAGAGATGAAATAGAATTGAATTTGGTGATATTACATCATCATTAATATTCTCCCAATGAAAAAATTAATTAATGATATTTCTTAAGGAATGGTAAATCCTTTGAGAGAAATATTTTCTAGAACAAATTTCAATAATTGAAAATATAGAATATCATATCTTTCCTTAAATGGGATACTATTATATAAACTTTAGTCTGTATTTATTATTGACTAAATTTTAATTCCTTATGATCATTTTTACTAATTAATTAATTGAGATTGATTGGAATGAACTCAATATCCTCAAAAGTAAACCACAATTATGATTCAATTTTATGAAGATATATATTGTATGAAGAGAAATGATTGGGGATTAATCAATGATATAATATGTAAAAATGTAGGTAATGTATGAAAAAATAATTGACATGTTTATTAATATTTATTAATTTGATAGTAATATTCATTATAACACATTTATCTACTTTTTAAATAAAATAGGAAATAATATTAATAAATCGTTATTCTTGTATGTTTTTATATTAGAGATATATTTTTATGTTATATAAAAATAATTTCGAAATATAATTTCCATTCATTATATAAAAATTTCCAATGTTCCATATGGTGGAATTTTTTATTTTTCAGAAAATATTTATTTTTCATTGAATAGGGAATAATATTGAATTTTGTAAAAGTGTAATCTATTTTACATAACTTATGTAATTTAAGATCACCATTATTATTTTAATTTGTTTTAAAGTGTCATTATAATTCTTAAGTTATATTTAATTTAATTATTCCCATTGAGTCATATTTGTACTTGATTTTAGTTTAAGTTTATTTTAGAGTCCAAAAAAATATTTTATAGAAAACTATATTAACGTGTGTAACGAATATAACATTTAATTATTTAAAATAACACCTAATTAATAATGAGTTAAAATTAACTAATATATTAAATAACAATAAATATTCTTCTAAATTAAAATAATGATCATTATTATCTATAGAGTTAATATAAATTCACATTATACTTGGGAAACATGTTTACGAAAATACAAAATTTTCTTCACGTCCAAGTGCTTAATTTTAAATTAAATTCTACAACATATATCAATTTATATTTTTAAAAAGGATTAAATATTTTTAATTATAATAATATATATTGTTTTACAAGTCCAAAATAATTTTTTTCACAATGAATGGTCGAATATAAAAAATTCTTTTACTACAATTAAGTTGAAAATGTGTTTATTGGGGTGTTAAAAGAAATTTATAAAGGTTAAAAAGACATAAATAAATGTCAAATTTATATTTTAATTAAATATTTTGACCCTATATATTCTAATTCTTGATTATTTTCAATTTTAGTGCCTTTTGTAATGAAATAAAAAACACTATTGAAACTTTTTCTTTTAAAAAATTTCATGCTTTTCCTCTAGTACACTTAAAAAATACCACACACTCTCCTCCCCACAAAACACATGAAATTACTTTTATTTCATCCAATACCTGACAAAATTCTATTAATAATTTTATCCCCATGTTTTATATTATTTGGGATGATCATAAATCTAATCGGGGAAGAATTTAGGTATAATCTTATATATATGGTTTGAAGAATATTTGTCGTTCTAAACTAAGAATTTTTTATGTTTTTTATTTTACCTCTAGATAATTTTCCAAAATTTTGATATAAAATCAATAATATATAAAATATACATAGATTTTATTATTCAATTAAAATAATATAAATTTTTATCTCCCTCTATAAATCAAATGACCATTCCATTATACGGGGGACAACGTCCTTGAAAACTGCTGTAATTCCTTTTCAATTATCACTTCTAATGAATGGTTTTTATGATATTTTAAATTTATATATTTGATAATAATGAAATATTTATCTGCATTAGATGAAAATATTTCATTTTATTTATTATTTTTTCACTCACTGAGCAATGATAATGTTATCTGGGCATTTACGTGGACTACCTCATCCACGAAGAGATGTGATTCTTTATTCATCAATAAATAAAATTGTTGATATATATTATTATATTTAAGAAAGAATATTATTTTTATGATATTTTTATATTTTATGAGTAATAAAATATCAATTACCTTCAACCAAAAAATAATATTTAATAATGGAAGTGTTACTCTAGTGTACTAAAGACCTATCATCTCCATGATCATCACATAGTTCATTTTTCATAGCCATAATTGATGATTGGTTTTAAGAGTATAAATAACATATAAATATGATAAATATTTGACTAATATTATTCTGGATATGATTTAATAGTGACCACTTTTACTATATTTTATTTTCTAACATCATTTTTGACATATAATCCAAATACAATCAAAACATCTTATTTGAACATAAATGAAAAAATAATTTTTTATAACATGGTAATAGATAAAATAAAATGAATAATAAATGTGAATAAATTACATATTAATGTAAATTAATATACTAATTTTTTAATTTAGTTTAAAAAATTACATACCAGGTGATTTAGACTACAGATAAGGCACTCATTAACATAAAAAACCCATTCTAATAGTTTTAAGGATTTATTTTCCATGTCTTTGTCTTCTGTGTAAATATTATTATTATTTTTTTTGAAGAAAATTCTTATTATTTTTTCAATGGATGGAAAATTTAATTTTCTCTATATTTCACTTTCTTTTCAATTTGTTTATAAAATTTAATATTTTTAAGGTTTTATGTTTGGTATTTATTCTAAAAATATAATCTTTTAAAGATATAATTTTCCACTATTTTCCACCGTAGCTATCTTTTTAACTATTTTATGGAATTATTTATATGGAGATTAAATATTTATAAAGGATGTATTTTTTGTTTTTACTTTATTTTAATGGTTTTCAAAAAGGAATAATTTTACATAATGTTTAAATTTCATTAAAAAAATACAAAAGTAATGTTATTTATAATCATATCCAGTGAAAAAACTTTTCCCACCACTATAATTTTTTTTGAATTATGGATTACTTAAAAATCATCCATGTATTATTCAAATAAAATCCTTATTTTCTTTTTTCTGTGAAATTTTGTATTAAAAATCATTTTTAAAGAAAAATGTTTTTTTGATACCCAAAAGAGTTTTTCAAATGGTTTTAAAAGTGTTTTTAATGATATTTTGATTAATGGTTGAAAAATTAAATTGTTTTATTGAGTATATAATAAATTTAAATTATGTATTTGACGGGTTGAGCTATGTTATAGCTTATTGGTGAGCCTAGAATAGATTATATGATTTATTTACTTAGATATCACTCCAATGGTTTTGGTAATGGTTTTGTTCTCTAGAGAGATTTATACAACGTTGAACATTTGGTTATTCAAATTTAAAAGGGTTATATAATAGTTTTAAGGGTTTTATTAATATTAGGTCCTAAGGTAGCTACATGATTTTATATGCGTTTTCATTAATTTTTTTTGATTTAAAATGGTAATATGATAATAATTTTGAAGAAAAAGTGATTCCCTTTTGGGAAGAAAGAATTTTTTTTGAAGAAAAGGGTTCTCATGGGATTTGGTGTTTTCTAGTAGAATAATAAATTTATTCTTTTTATATCGGTTAATAATCTTTTTTTTACTTATCCAACATTTTTTAATATGAATTCCATTATGTTTAAGAACTCGTAAATGAATTGAATAGTTCAAATAACAATTTGTTAACATTTTTACAAAAATAAATCATGTTTTATTTTTAATGAATTTTATTATAGAAAAAATGGATACAAATCAGAAGTTTCCAATTTTTAATATGTGGGATTGTTATTTTTTGAGTTATGAACTGATTATCTAAAACCCTAAGCATATAAGGATCATATAATGTATATAATTAATTATTGACATAAGACTCAAGATTATTACATGATTAAAGTTAGTACCTTATTGTTGGTTTTATTGGAAAATGATTAGATTTTTTAGAGGTTATGATAATGTATGTATAAAAACCATTATGTCATTTCAATATATAGTTATCATTTTATTGTATTTGAATATTTTAATTTATATCTCCCTAAAATTTTCTTACATTGAATAATTTTCTATAGTGGAAATGAGGAATCTTTAGTCAGAAGGAATGTAGAAGAAAATATCCATCAAAATTACTATCTCAAGATGGTTTGATTTGTACTTCAGAAGTTTTAAATTGTGATGTTTCTTCTATCTATTTCTATAAATTGAAGTGGAATCTATGCTAGAGAGAATCAAAAAACCCAATTGATGAAAGTTATGGTGGTACATCCTTTCATGAGAAAAAATACACCAACATTAGTTGGATATATTGATGTAGTGGAAGCTAAAGGATAGGTCAATATACTAGAAAATATATTTGAAGTAATGTAATATTCAGAATGTCAAAAGGATACCACAAACATTTTTCATATTGAATGTAAGACAGATAAATGGTGGGTTTGACAAAAAAATACGTAATATAAATATGATCTTGATGGCATAAAACAGAAACAATTTATGGTAATTTTCAAGAGAAATAATTCTTTATAGTTTTTGACTTTAAATACATTAACAATTCTTGGAAATATAAAAATTGAATATTAAGTAGCATTATTTAACAAATTTTATTTTCATTGGCCAGGTATGTGCCCTATTATATAGGGATATTGATATAATGGTTAATTTTTGTTTCTCAATGTTGAAAAAAATATATTGGTGGGATTTATCTTCCCATGTATTAAAAAGTTATGAGAAACTTATTTGGTGTGACAAGAAGGTAGGGATAGAGTTTTTTGATGTTCATTTATTCTAGTACAAGTATTATAAAACAAAGGTCTTAGTGGAATTCAATGGGGAATTATCCATCAATGAAATGATATGGTATGAAAATCAATTCCCAATATTAGGATCATTATTGTAAATGGAGTCCTGGAGAATCTCTAGAAGTCTTGAAAGAGTTATCAATGTGTTAGGATTATAAATATATCACATGACTGTATGAGTAATGAGTATATGAATAATGAAAATATGGTATTAAGATTGTACAAATATAATAATCTATGGAATTATGATAACCTGTATCCAATGTTTTTTAAAAATGATCAAAATAATCCTGATCCAAAGAGAAAGGTGTATCAAATCGATTTTCAACTATAAGGATTAATGTAAGATCATAAAAAAGTGCTGAAATGTATGTTACACAATTATTTTAATTTTTATAATACCCTATTTGATTTTGGATCTCAAAATTATTTCATTTATGAAATTTTTTTATTAATACCATGAATAAAAACACATAATTTAGGATATAACATTTGGTGAAAAATCAATATGGAAATATTAATGAAACAATGATTTATAGGAATCATCCAATTTATATTAATGGAATGATATTTCCTAAAAATATTTATGAACTACCTATTTTAGAGATTGATATTATTTTTTGAGGGGATTGGAATTCAATATATAATTCTAAGATAGATTGCAGAGATTATAATCATTTATTCAAAGATTTTATACCATTGAAAACATATCATAAAAGTGAGAAGTTGATATTATATGGATGTGAAATATATATATTTTCTATGTTATTGTATATAGGGGAAACTATTCAAATTTTTGATTCTGATGTAGTGAATAAGTTTATGGATCTATTTACTAATGATGTTTTTAGGTGTTATTCTAGATCCAGAGTATGCGATTATTTTTGACACAATTTTTGATTCTATGTCTTATGTAAAAACCCTCTAAATTTTATTGATTAAATATATTAAAATTTGTGTTTTCCTCATATCGAATGTTTTTTTGAAGAGCTCCATAGAGAAAAATAGTTTTGAATTATTAATCTCATACCGAGTTAAAATCATTTGAAATATAAGAAGGTAACTATTATTAATATCATTTTTCTAAAATATATTGTAATTATGAGTTTGTAGTAATGAACATTGGGTTTTCCTATTCAACAGTTTTATTTATGGATCTTATGGATATATTATTCCATGAGATAGTTGATATGTTTTTGGCTGTGTTGATAGTTGATATTTTAGAATATTCTAAAATATATGAGGAACTTGAATGAATAATATGGATTGTTTTTTAATCCATAAAATAAAATAAACTATATCAGAAATTTATTACATGTGACTTTTGGTTATAAAATTATTCTCTAAGGACATAATTGGTGTCACTATCTATCTACCTTAGTTGCAAAATCATTTGTTAGAGGGGTGAGGAAAGAGTGGTTCTAGTGGTGATTCTAGAGAGATATGATAGATTTTAAAGTGATGAATAGTGAATATTACATCAGTTATTATGGAAATAGTTCCAGTTGACCTAAGTGTTTGACAAAAGTTTATTAGACCGACTATGAGACATGAATTTAGGAACCCCCATGATCTAGATCACATACTCTGAGCTTTTTGAATGACCAAGTGATGTGGACTTTTATAGGATATATAACTAAGAGAAGTACATAAGTCAAGATGGGTTGTCTCCCATTTTGATATAGGCAATTTTTAAAGTTAAATTGTATATAGTTAATTAAAATTAAAATAAATAAATTTACATAATACCATGATTAGGGTGTTCTATTTTTTTTAATGTATGGATAAAATACATCATCTGAAATTTTCTAAAATAATTTAGGATTAGCTTGCTAATCAGTTAATCATTTCAGAATTATTTAATTATAAGAGGATGAGGCTTGGAAGATAGATTTACAAACTTTTTATCATCATGATTTAGGGATGTATGATGTAATTATTCGGATTTGGAAATAGTGAACTGAGTGGTGGAGAATAAGATCACATTTAGTTAAATCCCTGTCTTGGAGAGATACTGGTCTTTTTGGATGTTATTCAAATTCATCGAGTTCTGAATCAGTGGTATACATTATATTTAGGTGAGAACAAGGAGTGAACTGTTTCATGTAACTTGTTTTATAGAGATCATGACATAGATTTATTTTTTTCAACCATGAAGGTTTTTGAGACATAGGATATTCATTCAATTCAATAATGTATTATATCAATGTGGAAGATAGAAATCATGTACATGGGCCTTATTCATTTTCCTCTTAACCATTTTCTAGAAGAGGGCTCTAATGTGAGATGTCATGACGTGGAACTCTGTCCATATATCTAGTATTATGTTACTACTTTTACATTAAAAGTGTACTTTAGGTCTTAGAATTAGGTAGAGATGATCATGAAGATGTAATCATAAGGAGGTTTACCATGAGAGAAGTACTATGAGGGTTCCTGAGGAGCAGTTTTATCCATATAGGTCACCGGTGTCTGAACCTTAGATGAATCAACAAGAGAAGATACATCCTTAGTAGCTTCCCTTCAATCCTTATGTGGATAGTGGTTTCAGTTCATTTCCTTAAAATATGAGACCCACTATGTCGCTATGGGGTGATATAGTGTCGTTCATAAAGAATGAAAATGGATTAATGATTTTGTGTATTGAATATTGGAGGATTAAGTATGTGATGGTCAAAAATTGTTACCATTTTCTAAGGATGGATGATCATTTTGTGTATCTGGGGAGGGGGGGGGATGATTTGCATTAATATGATTAATATATAGTGTGGATATAATCAATTAAGGTTGAATGTGGAACATATCTTGAGGAATGTAATCTAATAATGTATTTAAAACATTGAGATTTTAGTCATGTTTTTTATTGTTACTAATTCACCATAAATGTTCCAAGGGCTTATGAGCTTCATGTTCTATGTGTTCCTAAACTAGTTCGTTGTCATATTCATCAATGGTATCTTTGCCAACTCAAATTTAGAGGATGATCATGGAGAGTGACTCAATTTTGTTTTTCATGTGCTTTAATAGTACCAGTAAAATGAAATGTTGTCTATATGTATGTTATGGACATGAGATGTGTGGTTCCATGGGAATTTGGTGTATTATTAGGGTGTGAAAGTGAACCCTTAAATGGTCAAAGAAATTGTTTTTTGGAGGAACCTAGGGAACTGGGATATGGTCATAGATTCCTTGGACTCGAGGTATATTATCTGATATATTTACCTAATTAATTTTGATTTTTTCCAGACTGATAACATCAACTAGGATGTACAATTTTTGTTGGTGGAATGATTAGTTTCATGATTCCTTTGTTTACCTAAGGGTATTTTGTTTAGTGTTTTAGTGCTTCAACTACCTGAGGATGGTGTAATTTTTGTATTTTTTTGTGATGCTTCTATTCTTAGATTATGGTTCTTATTGATGCAAAAGGGTAGTGATATATTTTTTGTATAATATGTTTTGTCCCCAAAAAGTGTATCTATGTCCCCCTTTATCTTTAGTTATCTTTGGTTTTGTACTCACTGAAGTTTTGGAGGAATTTCCTCATTGAGGAACACATTGTTGTCTTTATGTATCACTCTGGTTTGATTTATATATTTTCTCCGGATGATTTAAATTTTCTGTAGTGGAGGTTGATTATGTTTATTTATGATTATGAATTTTATATAGAATGAATTTTATCAAAGGTAAATGATGGGCTGGTGATTTAAGAATAAAATTCTTGGAGGATTTTTTTTCCAGACTCGTGGGATATTTTGAGAGTGATGGAGGATTCAGAAGCATTTAACTCAGATGAAATGTTGGTAGATGGTAGAGGTTTTTTGATAAAGATGACTGTGTATCCATCTTTGATATATCTTATAGAGAATAATTCTACCAGTTTTTTTTGTTATAATGGTACATTGGCCTAGTGAGGAGTAATTGGGTGTGGGAGACACATATGTGGGCCCAGTTGCTGGAGTTAGTTAGTATTTTACTTTTCTATTTTTTTATGATGTGATGTTTGGATATATCTATGTTATGAGATGAGATATATCCCTCAAAGTGTGATTTTTAGTAAATATATACAAATTTGTAAAGGGGAAGACCTGAATCATAATCGAGATGCATTATATTACAATGTCATTGAACCCACATCAGAATTTCATTTTCACCAAAAACAGATTGTAGAATCACATGGATGATGGAATTTCCTTATTTATGACCTAAATGTAGGGTTGTATGTTGTTTTCCAATGTTTGGTCTGGGATGTGTGGATATTGGTATAGTATTGTGGAATTGCAGTGTCTTTTGGTTGGTGCCATTTGATTTTCTATTGTTCCAAGAGAATGGTGGTGATGAGGTTGTGTGGAGATGTCATTGTTCAAGATATTTTTTTGGAATTTCATTCATTTGTGTTTGGATTATTGTAGGCTTTGATGTTTAAAGAGACACATGGAAGGTATCTCACGATGTATTTGTTCTTACTACATTCTTTTCCTAGGTTGGCATGGTTTCTCAGGGATGAGAATTGTTCTATATGTATCTAATGTAATAATATGTTCATTTCTAACACATTACATTTCTGTTTAGGTAGTTGGAGGAATTAGATGTATTCCTAGAGTTCTATGTTTAGGTATAGAAACTAGATTACTATAGGTGATAGTTTATGACATGAACCAAACTCAAATCATGTTGTAGTTATTCATGTCTTATGTTTCCAGCCACATTCAAAATTTATATGTGGTAAAGATGTGATATTATTGTGCTATGGGGGGTCTTTTGTTGGAGGTCATTTCTAGTAAGTTGAGGGCCCAAGGTCGATTTCCTTCATCTTGTTGAAACCCTACTACTATTGTTATGGTTAAAATGTTATGAGCTTGGTTTCCTTGATTGAGATGAGATGTGACCATGCTGAGGATTGATGGGCCAGATATCTATGTGCATGATGTGATGTGACAATGCTATTGGGAAGTGGTATATGTTATTCAAAGGATATGTGAGACCCAAGACATACACTGTTGGGGAGTGAGAGTATAAAATTATTGGGAAATTGGTGTGGGGTCTGTTTGTTTATATTCATCTAATTATGTTTTTATATTTGTATTGAGTGATTTTGTGTTTGGTATTTGGTGTTGTTAGGATGGATAGTTTACCTTTTTTCTATTAATTCTTCTATTTACTCATGGGTTATTTAGTTTTCTTCTTTCAAATTTAACTAAGAGATATTGGTTTTCCTAGTTATTAAACATGTATTCTATCCCTATGTATCTAAACCAATTTTTATGTTTCCAGTAATATTACATTGTCCGTCCTTAAAAATTACAATCTGATGTCTTTTTGGAAACTTTTCGTGCTGCTACTTTAACTTTTCTTTTGGGTATTTCTTTTTGAGATTATTATCTATTTTAGTTTTATAAAATCATTCATTGAGTGATTATTTTTTATCAATTTTATATTATGATATGATGTTTCTTGTACTTGATTCACCTTATCTCCTGATCTTATATTACTATATAGGGAAATTCATCCCATTTTGCAATATTTTTATATCCTTAGTTCTAGTTACCAAACTAGGGAATATAGGAGGTTGGACTAAAGGGTCATTGCCTCACTACCTCCACAACAGTGTCGTGGGTGGGTGGAGATCATGAAAAATAAACACCACAAAAAATATTTATGTTTTGGGATTTTAGTTTTCGTGTTATATGTTAAAATTTTACATTAATTTTATATTTTGAATGAGAAGAAAAAATATTCCATAAAGAAATTCCTTTTGGATATAATTTAAATGAAAGTGGAATAAAATTCCTTTTATAATTATTTTATGACTATATAAATAAATTTTGATCATAATTTTAATAATGTGGAAATAGAAGAGATATATTTTTAAAATAAATCATTATAACATTTAAAATGAGATTTTATGATAATTTGTCCCTTACCTCATGTTTGACTCATCATATATGCTCTTTATCATCATGAAATTATAATTTCATGTTAGTTATTTAATCTCATCAGATTATATTTAATTTTCATTAGTCCATTTATTTTACTTGTTATCATTTTATGTTCAATTAATTAATCATTTATATTTATATAGGATGGTTTGATGATATTCTGTACATAAGTTCAAAATGATTTCTGTAGGATAACTATGGGTAGAAAGGTCATTATACCATTATATACCATATAATAACCATGCTTTTTTAATTTTATACATCAATAAAACATTTAAAACTAATAATATTATATATATGTGAAAAACTAACTATGTTACAATCATATTTGAAGTAGATCATACTTAGGCACGAGTAATATTTACATTTTTAAATAATCATTAAGGAAACAAGATAAGTATTATTTTAACCTTATATAATGATCATTATATCATAAATACCATATAATTTCTTCATATATATATATAAAAATATATATCATTTTTTTGATGTGTTGATGAAAAATGAATCACATCATTTTGTGGAGGTGGTAGTCCACACTTATGCCTGAACGAAATTAACATTTTTAGTGAATACAAAGGTAAAAAATGTATATTATATGAGTTATTTTAAAATTATATATATTTCATGAATATCATATATAAACTTTATTTTATCCTTATAAAAATCATTGAGACATGACGATTCAAAATTAAATTACATTAGTTCAAGCGGAGGTAGTCTGTCATATAGACAATTATGGGTTTCATTTCACATTTCATGCAAGATGATACGGATATAAGTTGTTTAATTAAAAAAACTTCTTAATATATGTATGATACTATTTTGACTATTTGATGTTGGTTAAAAATGATCTTAATTATGGTGAAGAAGAAATAAAACCTAAATATTTGGATAAAAACGTCACCTATTCTTTTAAAAATATTCTTTACATTAAGACCAAATACCTTTATAATTTGTATTCTACCAAAACTAGGGCCTCTATAATTTTTTTAGAAATTTTATTAACGTATTTGAGGAGTTATTATAAAAAAATTGATTTTTATTTGTGGTTAAATGACAATAATAAGTTTCATTTAATATGATAGGGGAGGGGTAGTCTAGGAATTTCTTCAAATTCAAATTAATTTTTTATATAAAAGGCGTAAAATTGTTAATATTTGAATCTAATATTAAGATGAGTTAATATCCACTCATTCAATAAATCATTTACAAGTTTGGACCACATTTTTAACCTTATCATTTTCTTTTAACCCATCAATAACCCTTCTCAGACTTACCACGACAGTACCAGTTTTTACATTATGAGGGACATAATAGTTAATATAAATAAATAAAGGTCCCATAAATTGATCATTATTGATATTATAAACCATATCCTAATATTTTTTCTTAATATATTTTTTTTAAAAATTTTATATTATTTAATGAAGGATTATTTATTATAAAATATCATTAATATAAATGTAAAGAAATATTCATTACATTAATATTAATTACTTGAAGACAACAAATTAAATTCGATCCAAATAATTTAATACATCCCTAAAATCATATATTAATATAAAAAATTCATTAATCATATTAATTATCTCAAACTAAACTTATTTTTTTATTTTTCATATCTTTACATACTTTATGATTAATTGAATAATTATTACATTAGAATTGATTAAGAATTTAAGACAATCACATTTTCACTAAAAGTTATAAAAAATTCCTTGATGAATTTAAATATTTTTTGTTTAAATATATGTTTTATAACATGACATATTCTCTAGTTATACCCATGATAACAATATTATATTTATTAAGAAAAAAGCGTGATATTTTTTACTTTTAATTATATAAAATATTATAAAGTTCATATTATCAAAAAATTACCAAATAATCAACATTAACATGATTAAGGATGTGATATAATCATCCATTAAAATTATTGAATGTGTTAGGGTAATTTTTGTGTTCTTTTATTTTTTTTAATCTTTAATTACCAGATTTATCCTTCACCGTGGTGACAAAAATTAAATTGGTTACTATTCAAATTAACAAAAAACAAGAGTCCAATTTACTACTTTAGACACCCTGATTCAAAATAAGGAAAATACAATATGATTTAATTCATATAATTGGTATAATTTAAATGAAAATTATATTTTAAAAAATTAATGAAAATTAATCGTTAAGAAATTGAGATTTATGATATAAAAAATTTATTATAGTAAATTTTAAGTATAAAATTCATTAGAAAAATATAATTGGTTTATTTAAAAAAAACGATGTAATAAAATTGTAATACTATGAAAAAAACTAAAATTTGATGTTTTAAATTCATGAAATGTAATACAATTTTATGTAAAAAATGTTTGTTTTCACAATTCATTAAAAATAAATCTTCTCAGAAAATTCTCAAACATTAATTGTATGATAATTTTGACATGCTAATTTCAAAAATTAATTCATTTTCTCTAATTGAAATTCAATAATTTAAAAATTAATCTTTTTAATAAACCATTATATGAAATGATTTTAATAAAACTATTTCTATTGATATTTAAAAATTAGATAATATTTTTTTTATAATGAATATGACTAAGTAATTCTTAAATGCAATAAACATATAAAAATTATTTACTATATCATTACCGAGGTACTTAAATTCTTTAACCCTCCATCTCAAATTTGTTTTCAATTATAAAAAAAGTGAAGACGCTATTCCCTCATAGACTTTTTAGAATCCCAATGTTATTCATTAACCACATCGGTTTCCAAAAAATTCATAACCTAGTGAATTACCATGTTCCAAAAAACATATTCTCTATGGTCATTAATTTGAATATATTAGTCCCCTAAATAATTCTTTTCAACTAAATTATCTACTTTAGTGCTCCAAACATGAGATAAATGTGAAACACATTTTTATAACATTGAAACATAAAAAACATTGT
Source organism: Viscum album (assembly GCA_963277665.1). Classification (NCBI taxonomy): domain Eukaryota; kingdom Viridiplantae; phylum Streptophyta; class Magnoliopsida; order Santalales; family Viscaceae; genus Viscum; species Viscum album. Next base: position 166,787,734 of record OY728123.1, read on the forward strand.
GTATCTGGGATTTACATGGGGAAAAGGAAACTAAAAAGGAACATTATACAATAGTTTCTAGCATTTAATACATTCCAATGAATCATGGAAATATATTACCCTATTCTACCAGAAATCACAACACTTTTCCATGCATATACTTTATGAAAAATAAGATCACTAACCTCTAAAGAAAGACCATTCCTCCAGTTATTTGTGTACCACTTCTCCTTTCTCTTAGACATCCTCTTGTACTACCAAATTCTCTACACCATCTAATAAATTTATTATAACAAATATAATCCCATATGCATCCATTATCCTATTTCATCCCAAATGAATAGGATTCAGAATCACTTTCCATATAATGCCTCCAAATGTTCCATTTTTATCATAGAATGAAAACTGTTATTATAAGAAAACCCAATAATAGAAATATGCAAATCCCAAAATTCTTTGAAATCCATTAAATATGCACAATTAATATATTCCAAGGTCTGAATCATTCAATTCGGATTCCCTTCATATTCAACATGAATGGATATACTAAAATTTTATTCAGTACACAAGGAAAATAGAATAACATTCCAAAAAATAAAATTAAATATAGGATCATGATCATATACAATAGAGAGAGGAAATCTATGTAAAATTTTGATCTCTTTGATGTTAAATTGATAAATTGATCTAATGATATAATATCATAAAATGGTATTGAAATTAATTTATTTTTCTAACCAATAAACAACAACCCGAATCAAAATATTACCTTAAGAAGTATCTGGTAACACAACCAAGAAATAAATAGATATATTATTACAATTTAACAATGGTACAAGAAAAGGTTGACACATCCCCTTCAATAATGTTCATTCTATTTTAACCTATTGAGAAGTCAAAAATTTCATGGTAAATTCACCTATATCCCATTTCATTCCAACCAACCAGTAATAATACAAATTGTCTCTTTGTATATTAGTGTTATACATATGAACATAAAAAAAAGTAAAAAATGAGCTTCACTCAATTACTCTCTACAAATGGGAATCACAAAAAATTAATAATCACTTTTAAAACATGAAATCACGTTATTTATCAACATTAAATTCATGAAATATAGCATTATTTACCAATTATACCTTTTCTTTTAACTATCAATCTTCCATTTTATCTTTTTTAATAACTTGGGAATGATATAATTATAATGAAACATTAATCAAAGTCGAGGAGGATACTAAATCCATAATTTATAGAAATACAATTCTTCAAATCATTTACCAAATGGTTACAATTCAAGTGTAACATAGTTAATGTAGTATTATTTTTCCAAATCAAAGAATCAACTATATTGTTTTATTTTCTAGGATGATAATGAATCATGAAGTTTTAATTTATAATTATTTCTAGACATATTATCTATATCATTTTCAACTTATTTTTTGTGAATATATAATTTATCAATTTATCATCGTTATATATTTCACACATTAAACTATATATAAGATCCCTAAAACTTTTTAAACAAAAATACTAAATATCTAATTCTATAACATGTGTTGGATAATTTAACTCAATATGATTTAGCTAGAATGATCCATATGGAATTACCTGATTATTATTCATTAGGAGACAAGAAACTCCCTTTAATGAAGCATTATTTTAGTGGAAAAAGTCAACACTTTTAGAGGGAAAGGAAAAAACTAAATCATTAACATATCTTCATATTAGTAATTAAAAATAATAATCAACCAAAATTTTCTAGATTAATTTAACTCATTTTCTATTTAACATAGTCTGTATAATTAAAAATAATGAAAATATTTCTAAACACCACTTGTATTAACTTGTGGACCAAGGAAGAATGGATTCTATTTAACATTTATTAGTATTAGCCACTACTCAAAAAATTAGCTTTACAGGGGATTGAAATTATCCCATCTTTTTAATCAAAATGGCCCTGGAACAATATTATATGCATCCAAAATTAACACATTCTAATTTTTACATATAATAGATTTTATTTTATGGTTTAAATACCACTCTTAGATTCCTTTTTAAATCCTCCAGACTATTATGATATACCCATATTTTTTCAACAACCACAACCACAAAATTAAAAAAATATTCACAGATGACTCTATTTATAAGATACATTAATAATACTAGTTCATTACATATCCCAAATGAAATAACTAAAAATTAATAATTTTCATATATAGTATGAAATTGTATCTAGAGATTAACTTTCTCATTATCCTTTGTTTTATGGTACCACTTGATCTGATCATACATATCATCAATAAGTGTTAAAGGGTACTTGTTCTTGACATTGATGTTGTTAAAAAATATATAATAAGTGAAATATCCCATTGAAATATCTTTATTTTTTACAAATTAAAATGGTGAACCTCAAGATGATGTATTTGTGTGAATGAAGCAATTATATATACAATCATATAATTCCATTTTTATTTGAAAAAGTTTTACATAATCCATTCGATAAGTATATTTTGGAATTTTTATTGCATCATGGACAGTGTTAAAAGGATGAATAAACCCATGATCATGAATTACACCTGAAAATTAAATAGGGAAACATATGTGAATTCAATTACTACATGAACATAAGATTTTTGAAAACTTTCTTTCTTTTCCAAAACAAGTATTAAGTAACATTCACTATCATTTAGAAAAAATTTCTTACCTTCTTGGTAGGTTATAAAAGGTTTGAAATAATTGAATATAAAATTAGAAGCACTAAAATATTTATAATCATAATAATGGATGAGCCAATCCATACAAAAAATTACATCAAAATACACTCTATATAGTTCACCAAATTTCTAGGAATGATCATACAAATATTAAATAAAATATATTTCCCATAAATTTAGGTTTCTTTGATAGTTCTACCTTGAGTTTTGATAAAGGGTTCTAAATTATTTTAATGATACAATATTAGAATTATTCATGAAAACTTCTAAAAAATTATTGATTGAAAAGATATAAATTCAAACATGAAATTCTCATTATTAAAATAAACATGTAACATAACAATCACCACTTCATTAGATATCTCTAAGTGAAACCTAGTGATGGGAATATAATTTTCAACACATTTTTAATTTTCATCTTGATGATTTTTATCCATAGTGAGTATCTTTAAATGCATGTTTAAATAGTGTCTTACATAATGCAACTACAACTTCAAACTAATTGATAGATATTAGTAACTAAATTTATTTATTTTTCATGAATCTTTTATTTACAGTCACAATCCCTTAACATAACCTACCATGCTAGTAAAATTTCTAAAATTCACTAAAAATTCACTAAAATATTTTTTACCACACATATCACAATATGAAAACATAATTTTCTTACCTCTGGATTTCATTGATGAATTATAACCCATTGTATTCCACCTAAACCAAGTTCTATCCACTTTTTTATTGAATAAATGATCGTTGGTGACCTCTATTTCCATATTAATGGAATTTTGATCAAGTAGTTCATAAATTTTTAATTCACTGAAAGATAATTACCTTTTATAACATGATTTCAACCCTGTATAAAACTGATCAATCCTATATTCATGATCCTAGATAAAATATGGTATATACTTGACTAATCTTCTATTATATTCATCATACAATGGTATAGAATCATAATTTTTTTGAAAAATTCCATGAATTGTTTCCCTATTCTGAGTCAATCGCCATTTCGGAAATATTTTTCAAGGAATATATTTGTAAATGTGTCTTATTCCATGTAATAAAAATCAACTCTCTTATTACCAATGACCTCCATCAATCAGATTCAACTAAAAATGACGTATAGAAAAGTTTTGTTTTTATGTTTTAAACACCCGAAGTCATCAAATATCATTTCAAGGGAAATTATTTATCCTCAAATCACCATTATATGTGATGTTCCACTAAATACCAAAAAGATATGTTTAGTAAAGTGCTCAACTATCATCAAGTTCCCCTATCGTAGATATTTCTTATCTCAATCATGGATATCACCAAAAATTATGTCCTAATTCAACTAATCCACACAACAAAAAATTCCACGTTCATTTTCTATCAATTACCATGTTGGTAATTTAAAAGGATATCATGCTCTTAGTGCCTTCCTACTATAACCACCCTATTACATCTATGGAAAAACATTCTGAAAACAAATTATGTAGACAAAGAAACATGATAATTTTTAATTACTATATATTTTAAAAATTCAATTGGGTAAATATTTTAAGGTAATTATATTACCATAATCTGAACCCCTAATGTATTCAAAAAAACTTTTTTTGTAACAACTCTAAGTACCTACACACAAACATGACATATTCATGTGACATTAATAAATTATTAAGTTACATGAAATTCATAGGATATGTTAGATTTAGTGGTTTACAAAGATATGATATAAATATTTAATAAAAGTACAATTTATTAAAAAGTGTAAGATTGTACTCAGTATCTATTTTTTCAACCAAACAAAACTTTATAAAAGAGGAATTTTTACTTTTGATGATACATCTTATAAAATTTTATGCCAACCACATCATTATTCACATTCATACTTAATTCCCGTTAGAAAACATTTTCTAATACTGGATGATAAAAAGAGATCATCAAGGGTCATAAATGAAGAAATCTATTAATCCATTGTTATATAGTAAAACTCATAAAAATTATTTTCCTAAAAAAATATATTTTTATATAAAAAGATAATAATATCTCCATTAAAAAGTCATGTATCATAGTTTTTGGTATCATAATACATCAATGGAAATTCATTATCATATGTAGAAAAATAATGAGGTTCATTAGGACATCATAATTTAAAACCCTTAAAACATCCTAAAAGTAAATATTAATATTACAATAACTGTATGGATAAATGAAAATATGATTCTCCAGATAAAATAATCATTACTCAAGGCATTTGAGAAATATTTGGGTGCACCAGTCATATAAGATATATTAGTCCCACCCATGAGATATAATGCATTTTAACTATTTATATAATCTGTATTAGGATCTCTCATGAGATATAATGTGGCTCAACCCTTTGTAAACAATGTACAATGAAGATATCAGGAATAAAACCTCTCAAATTAATTTTAAACCTCTATTGAAAATTGTTTTGAATATCAATATACAATTTTATTTTAAAAAACCATTCTCAATTACAAAAAACCCATGAAATGGAAAATGAGAATTTCATTGAATAAAACCTGATATATTATGCATAATTTGAAGAATGATAAATCATGTTTTAAAAATGAAAATATGTCCTGAATATTATATACATACATTAATGCTATCATTATATCTAGATATGAGAGACGATGAGAAAATATGAATCATATCGATTTGTGTGGGGGTAGTATACCATACATAGAATCTATGGTTTCTTTTCCCCTTTAATGTAAGAGGAGGTGGATATAAGATGTTCAATATGCTTAAAACACAATATTATATGGAATATACATGTGTTATTTTTTCATTATGATTAATGTATATTTGAAGGAAGTGTAATAAGAAATAAAATAAAAATACATGCTCGAAAACTATTATTCTTCTTTGGAAAATATCTCATTATTAACACCTTATGACCTCTAATATTATTATTATACAAAAAATATGTCCTCTAGAACATGGTGATTGAGGTTAAGAAGTGATTTGGGGATTGATAGGCAGAAATAAATGGATATTCAAGTGTGATGAAATGATAAGATGTGGTTTCCTTTTATAATAGAAGGGAGGGGAACCATTGGAATTTATTAATTTGTTAAATACATATAATTTTTTTATGAAAAAATGGAACAAAATTAGAAACATTTGAAGATGATATTACTATTAGTCCGCATAATATATTCCAAAAAAATTTGGAAAATCAATGGTCACATTTTTATAATCTTTTATTTTAACAATTCATTAACCCTTTTTACACTTACCATGACAATAAGGTTTTTTAAATATTGAGGGTTTTAATAGATTATATATATGTGTAAAATTCCATATATGATACTTGGTTGATATTATCAATCATATCCTGATAAATTGGCCAAATATAGAATTTTAATGAATTTAATATCATTTAATAAAATATTATTTATTATAAAATATCATTAAAGTCATGTTTTAGAACATTTGATTACATTGAATTTAAAAAATGATAAGAAATAATTAAATTTAAACATAATTTTTTGAAACATCTATAAACTATTTGATTCAGATTTAAATCTCTAGTATCCCAATAAGTATCTGAAATTATATTTCAATTAAAATATTTTATATCTTTTTTTTTATTTTTCATTTGTTGATGAATTTCTACGTCATCATAGTGTAAGAATTTAAGGTGATTATAACTTCACTAATGATTAAAAAATAAATGATGAATATTAATTTAATATATTTTAGCATACTATTTATATTTGAATATAACCTCATGTTATTCACTTGTTAATAATATTATAGTTTTTAAAAACAAGTTCACAACATTTTTTTATTTTTTATAAAATATTATAAAGGTCATAATCATAAAAAAGGACATATATTATAAATTTTTATGATTATGTATGTGAAATACTAATTCAATAAAATTATTGATTGTTCTAGGGACATTATTTAGTAGTTACAATATTATTTTAATTTTTTTACCCACATTACACTTAACCGTGGTAACAAAAAAAATATAGAGTTAGTAATTGTATTAAAGGAAAATAAAAGGAACCCATTTACATAATATTGATCTAAAAATTAAAATTAATAAATCCATTTTTTTAATATTAATTTCATAAAAGTGTCAAAATATAAATTAAAAATAAATAGAGAAAATGTGATACAAATGCCTTTTTTCAAAAAAATAACCCTTCGAATGAAAAAAATGTTTTTATACTAAATTAATGTGTATAATTAATACCAATATCATAATTATTATTTGTTAAATAAAAATTAACAAAATAAATTTTAAAAAATAAAAATAAAAATATAATTTTACATTTTAATTACTTGGGAGTATGTAAAATTTTCAAAAAAAAAATGTTAGTATTAATCACTTTGCAATAAAAATTAACCTTTTTAAAAAATTATAAAAAATTCATAGTTATGTAATTTTAACATTTTGTTTTTATTAAATGTAATTTAATTTTTCAAATTAATATTATATAAATAAATATATTATCTTTTAAATAAAACAGTTTTAGAATAGAGTTTTCTAAAACTATTTACCTTTTTATTTTAAAATTAGTTTATATTTTCTTATAATTAATTTAACTATCTACTAAAAGAGACATATCAATATATAAAAATAATTTATTCTATCATTAATAGGGGTTTCATAATGAGACCATGAGCATGAAATTTTACAATCATACATTTTAAATAATTGTTGGTTATCCTTAATTAAGTTGAAAATATTCATAGTTTTTAAAACATGAATCACAAATAATGAAAGAACATAATACATGAGAACATAAAATCGGATTAAGACACGAGTTTGTGGAATAATTATAAGAATTTAAAATCATTTCAACAGTAGTTAAGCTAACATCCATGAATACCATATTGGATTGGTTTGTCTCCCCAAACCACTACGCTCAAATCATTTTTTTCATTTTGAAGAAGCCAGTTTAGTGGTAATCGGTACCCCAACTTACAACTGAAACACAAAAGACAAAGCTTACTCATCAAAATACCAGACTCATCACCGTAACCCATATAAGATCCATCCTCTTCAGTGGATGATTTCCACTCTGGAGATCTCCAATAGCTTGCACTTTGAACCCAACTCCTAAGTAGCTCAAGACCGGGTTGCTCTGTGGAAGACTTCTTGACCAAACTACCCTTATTAAAAGGCACCATCCCCTCGCTGTTCTATTTAGAAGTCAACCTAGTCCGCATAGGCCACAGAAGAAAATAATAATCCTTCTTTTTTCTTCTTTTAGGAGAAGCAGACAAGGGTTCATCAATTAAAGCCATCGCCTGCTTACCACTTTGAACAACAGCACTGAATGACAGGTCGAAAGGACCGCTCTCATTTTCCTTCCCTCTATCCGGGCTCTCTCTTCCAGTAACAAATATCACCCCCAAAATAGCAGTAGGAGACTCAGAGATGATCCCCCGCCTCTGGTCAGGAGTGTTACTCTCTATCAAAGGGAGCCGCCTCTCCTCAGTAGTAGTTTCCTCCACACCCACAGACCCTATCTCCTTTCCTATACCCTTAGGACCCTCCAGTGTTTTCCCACCACCATTAATCCCTGCAACATCGTCCTCAACCATACCATCCTCCAGTATACCTGTCGGGAGTTCATTAAACTGATTGTGAAGAGTAATAAAAGGACTTTCCAAGGGATCCAGATCCTCAGCACCCTTAGCACAGGCAGAAGCCACCTCCCGTGAGCTGGGGTATCCTTACCCATTCTGTTTTGAATCTTTACTAACATTGGAGTTAGCTGTTTTCTCCAAATCCTGTCTCAATATTTTGAAGACATCTGAAACCAGTAGATTCAATTGAAGCCTCAGACCTCCATCCGCCTCTGAACCATGGACCTCTCTATAGGTCACTATTTGGGGACTAGGATGATGAACCTCCACAATAGAATTCGGCAGAGAGACCTACCCACTATCCAACAACCCCAAGTCCTCCTGAGCGTGGTCCAACACCATTTCCTTCTCAGATTTCTTGCTGCTTGAATCACCCTCCAACCCCACAGAAATAGAAGGCACACCACAACCAGTCTCACCATTCATAGGATACAGAGGGGACCCCAAAATAATCACCCTAGACCCCTGCACTGGGTTCTTCACCACTTCACCCTTTTCCTTCCTATATTTAGACTTCAACACTCCCAGGGGAGATATCATACGGCAGACCGACGAGGAGTGGCCCAACCGCATACAAAAGGTACAGAATTCCATCCAGTTTTCATAAACCACCCTCTGCTTACACCTGTACTCCTCAGCAATGGTAATCCAAACAAACTCGAAAGGCAGGCGAGACACATCAACTTCAACACAGATCCAGGGATTAACCGGATGACACACAGCCACTGTACAACTATTAGAGCAATGTAATCATCCTATCATATTACCAATTATCCAATGTATTAGAGGAAATAATAATTCTGATCCCACCCCCAAAATAATGAAAATCAAACAGATGTAAACTAAAAGATGAGAAAACCTTCATCATATCATATCTTAGGAAAATAAAATGGGTTTCATATACATTGAATCAAAGTATTAACCATGGAATGTAATTAGATTTCATAAACATGTCATCAATTCATTGAAGATTAACCCATTAAAAATTATTGGGTTTAATAACTATAATTTAATCATAATCTTAATTGTAACGTACCATCCTAGGTGCCACATGATGGTGTCCCGAACTGTTTCTCCACATGATCCCAAGCGCTCCTCCCTATAGGATAGAGGCTACTGAACAACAGCGAGGGTCTAGTAAGTCCGTCATTGGGAGAATATACCCTCATTCATTAGGGTAAAACTCCAGAAAAATGAATGAACTAACATAGAAGCACATATATCTAGAATAATACTCCTGTCTCATGATAACCAAATAGGAAATAAAATTCTCAATTGATACAGAAAACATGTTACGCCAATATATGGGTCAAGGGTCTATAACTCAATTTAAATAAAAGACACTAAGACTCCCAAATAGGGTTCTGAACCATGTCTAGTCTCCTAATCCATGCTCTATCCAAAATAGGCAATCAATGCCAGAGCCTTTTCCCTTATCATATCCTATAACAATATAATCTATTTGGGTATAGATCATAAAACCCAAATAGGGTGTGATTACAACTCTCTAGGACACCACTAATGGTTTCTAAAACCATTCCAATAAAAAAATATTGTATGATGTTTTATATGAAATAAGTAAAATGAATAAATATCCAGTTATTACATTATCAGTTTTTCTTATCTTGCTACATTAACTCCATGGTTCCCAAGGAGACCCATTCCCCAACTCTATATTTGTCTCATGCTAGAGCCCAAAGTGTCCCCTAGGTAATATTAAATCTTAACACCTACTCCTCACTGATGATCTATGTATTCAAAGGTGCTATGATATCTCAGTACCTGATTTGACTAATGTTGGAGTTCAAAAATTCTCAAGTGAGGCTCTAACTCAGATTGGAATTATTTTAATTATTTAGTTTTACATTTAAAAGACACATTGAAAAAGGTACAAATATAAAAAATGTAAGTGAGAAGACAATGTTACCATAATTAACCCTCAATAGAATGACCATGTTCCCAATTCTCTTTAATCATATGTATAATGACCATGTTACCATGTATACTTATGAATTTAGAATGGCCATGTTCTCATTCTATTTACTCATAAGTATGATAACCAAGTAACCATTTTTACATATCAATTTAGAATGACCATGTTCTTATTATTTATCACAAAATTAATTAGGAAATTAATTATCCCCCTTAATCTCATTACAAATTCAATAATTAGTTAAACACATCCCTTCCATTAATTAACTCAATAATTAACAAAGTGTTTCATACCATTAATAAATTAATAAATTAATTAATAAATATCATATTTCATATTTCATATTCCTTAAATTATTTTTTCATGAATTAGTTATCTCATTATAATATCAACACTCCATTATTAATAACACCATGAATTATATGGAAGATATTATCAAAGTCACATAATTAATACACAATTAATTATCACACTTTAGTAATTTCAATGTCTCATAATTATTTAACTGATTATCTATCTTGATTACAACCCTTACCTCTTATAATAAATTTATCCGAATTAAATATCTAATATGGAATCCCCTTAATATCATGATAATTCACCAATTAATAACCTATTTAAAAAAACATCGATAAATCAATTGGTCAATCTAATAAACCGAATTCCAGAAAATACATTTCTAAAGAATTCTAGAAATTATACAATTTTTTCATATACATATCAAATAAAAAACTATTGGAATTGGATTTTGACCACCTGCCTCAATTTGTTAATGGACTTTCACTTAATAGAAATTCCCAAAATCTGAGTAGCAAAATGATGTAGATATGTGTTCTGGATATATATATCCATAAATCAAGATCAAAATATCAAGATATAATCAAAATAGATGTATATGTCTAATACTATATCTAGATATCACCACATGGGTTTATATTTGAAAAATAAAGAGGATATCCTCCACTGCTGGATTAACGAGAGAGAGTAAAATGAAGAGAAAATGAATTGGTATGAGATCCACTTACTGGGTGGAGAGAGGATATTCAATTCAGTCATTAAAACTCAAATATTGCGGTTTTTATGGCCATATAATACCTCTATTTCTTTGGGAGAACCTCCCCTTACCATTTGGAATGAAAAATCCTTTGTTAGGGCCTTATATGAGGAGAAAAATGTCATTAAAAGATGAAAATGAGTGAAATCCTCAATTTTAGGATCTCACTACTGACCTGCATATGGTTTAGTCAAATGATTCAAAAAATTGTGCAGTAACTATGCATTATCCACTACTTTGATGGTGGCCTCACACTATCTCCTTACAAAGCTTCCCAAACCGTGCTTTAACTATGCCAAAGCAACTGCCTCAAATGACCATAGAATGCATGGTTTCTCTTAGACAACCGCAAAAGTTTTACAAATTGTGTGCCAACCATGCCAAACAACATTTCTCCAAAATTTTCATAAACATCACCGCAATGCACACCATGTCACAAATCCCATAAAAGGTACTTAAGTACAATTGAAAAAAAACCTAAATTGTCACTCGAGATAACTCTAGAAAAGATCAGGATCTTACAATTTCCCCACCTTATAACAACTCTTCCATGAGCTTCACTTCTAAGACATTATAAGATTCCATGAAAAAAATACTAGGCCATTGAGCCCTCATATCTGTTTCTATTTCCCATATTTCTACTTGTACACTTCCATGTTTCCACTACACATAAACTATCAGCACGCTTTTCTCCCACAACACGTTACTAACGTGACCCAACACACGTATCATATGCTCCTCAAAGGAACCATCTTTCATAATGTCATCCTTATCCACATAGATCACATGAGAAGGGCCAGGGTGATACCTCCTTAGCTGTGTCACTTGGAAAACATCATTCATGACACTATATCCCTGTGGGATAGATAATCGGTGCATGACTATCCTGATTTTTTCCACCATATGATGTGGTCCATCATACCTATGCACCATATTTTCTTGCCTACGAATCATGCAATGATGAAACCAAGGAAGCACCTATAATAATACAGGATCATACTCTGTAAAATCTATGGGTCTTATCCCTCTGGTAGCATAAAAGTTCTATCTACTTTGAGCTCTTGCCATATGTTTCTGAATCCACTATACCTACTCTAACGTCTCTTTCACAATACTCGGTCACAACATCTATGACTCACCAGCCTCCTTCCTGCATAGTGGTGATATGTACATACTACCATAAAGATCCCCTTATGGTTCCATCTATATTATTTTTCTGATAACACTTATTATAGGAAAACTCCAATAAATCCAATTAATTTTCCCAAGACCCCTAATTGTTAAGAACACATACCCATAGCATATCCTCAATCACTTGTATAGTATGTTATGACAACCCATCTATATGTGGGTTGAAATCTATACTAAATAATACCCGTGTTCCAAGAACTTTTTACAAATCCTTACTAGAATCATTACGTATAGCATGAATCAAAATATGAAATTATAATATGTGGCACTCCATGAAGATGTACTATCTCCCAAAAACACATTTCTCCAATCTATTATACATTAAAGGTTTCCCTTATAGGGAGAAAAATTCACGACATTTTTTAGTCGATCCACAATGAACCAAATAACGCCATTCTTCATAATATTCCTCAGGAGACCCACCAAAAAATCCATAATCACGTCATACTACATCCATTATATGATGGGAAACAGTTTTAGTAAACCTCTAGGTCGTTTTTTCTCCACCTTCACCTGCGGATAGGTGAAGCATCTTGTTAAAAACCTTGATATCTCCTTTTTCATTCCTGATCACCAAAACTGTCATCATTTGACACAGTACATTAGGGTTACACCTAAATGCACCGCCCATTTTGAGGCATGAAATTCTCCTATGAGATCCTCACAAATGCTCGTAGGTTTATCAACTCACTTCCTAAAATAGATGATCTCATCTTCACCTATCAAGAAGTGAAAAGGTGTCTCCCCACCTTCATAGATTTCCCTTAAGGCTTAGCACTCTGAATCCTCACACTATCTATCCCTGATCAGTCTCAAAAGCATAGACTCCACGACAATTGAAACTAGATTCATCTTCTTTGGACACTCCTGAACCGTTACATGCATTTTAACTGGCATGTTAATCATCTTACACTGTACACTCGACACATGAACCATCTGATTCCGAGTTTTAATACTTAAGAAATCAGACACACTATTTACCTTCCCAAGCGTATATGCCAGTTCAAAATTGAAATTCTACATATACTAAACCCAACTCTACTTCCGTAGATTCAAATCACACAATGAAAATATATACATCAAAATTGTTTGATCTGAATTGACATTAAACTAATATCCCAAATGTTAGTGCCAAAAACACTTATGAGAACAAACCACAACTACCAACTTGAGGGAATAGATAGGGTAATTCTATTTATTAGGCCTTAGCTACTGTGACCCATATGCCAAAACTCGATATCCATGCATGAGGAAAACTCCATGTACGATCTGAGAAGCATCATTATAAACTGTATACTCTTCACCTAACTCAAATAGGATCAAAATTAGTGCCAATGCAAAGCACTTCTTCATCTCTAGAAAATATTCTTCACAATCCACTAACCATTGAAAAATTACTCCCTTATTGGTAAAGCACAAAAGTGGTGCTTCCAAATTGGAAAATTATTTGATGAATCTCTGGTAAAATCTAGACAATCCTAATAATATTTGGATATCAAAAACATTCATGGGATGCTTCCACGAAACCACTACCTAGACATTATCTGGGTCCACTAATACACATTCCTCCAAGTTGATGTTCCCTAATAATTGTACCAGATCAATAAAAAACTAGCACATAGATTTCATGGAAAATAATTGATGCTCTCTCATATTCCCAGGATGATGTCAAGCTATCGGGCAAGATCTTCTTGAGTCTTGGTGTACACAAGATGTCATCCAAAAACACCCCCATGAACTGATCCAGATACGGATGAATGATCATGTTCATCAAGGATGTAAACACTACTGGATAATTTTTTGACCCCAATGGAATTTTAACAAATTCATAATGTCCATACCTAATCCTGAAAGAATTACACAGTATTTCAGAAGTTCAAACTCCCAAATGTTGATACCCTGAACTAAAATCAATCTTTCAAAAAACCCACGATCCATATAATTGGTCAAACAGATCATTGACATACAGATGACAATTTCGATTCCTCATAGTCATTTTATTCAACTTTTGGTAATCGACACAAAAATTTGAACTCCTATTATCCATATTTTTGAAAAAATAGGTGATCCCGAAGGATACATACTTGGATGGTTAAATCACTTATTCTTTAACTCCTCCAAATGAGTCTTAAGCACTTGAAGCTTAGAAGGTGACATTTTTTATGATGTAATTGATACTGGCTAAACCCATAACATAATCTCAATAGTGAATTCCACATCTCTCTTAGGTGGTGTCTCAGATAAGTCTTTGGGGGAAGATATCTTGAAATAGTTCCACTTATGGTGGATGGACATCTTTTCTAACACCCCCGTCAACCAACAATAGAATAGAAACATGGGTTTTGATCTCTCCAAGTTTCTTATTAATTGGCCCTGCTCAACCTTCCTAAATATCCCAAACTCCAAGGTGAATATACTAGTCACCCAAAGGAGACATAATGGTTACTATCATATGGTAACAATCAATGTGGTCCCGGTATGTGACTAGCTAGACTATACCCATAATTTGGTTAAAGCCCAACATATCATGAATATAGAGATCCCATAGAAAATGATATTCCACAATATCTAATTATCATCCCTTTTATAGACATATATCTCTAGACCTTACTCTCAATGGTGTATCTATAGTCATAACCCCACTCACAAAATCCACCATCAATATCAACAATTAACATGTTTTTCAGATACAATGGATTGAGAGGAACTAGTGACCAACAAGAAACTTGATAAAGTATAAACTACAAGAATAGTTTCAACCAATATCGATGGTCCAACATCTCTATCCACAAGTGTAGGCTCTAGTGTATGTAACTGTTCTTTCCAAATTCCATGTGATTCTATACGACTCCCCTGAGTAGCACCACTATGATGATGCATGCGATCCTTCCTAGAAGCATTATGTCCACTAACTCTACTGTCTTGGAAAGTAGAACTCCAAGAAACAACCAGATATGGTGTAGAATTTCTTCTTCCCCCACTATAACTCTGATCTAATACTCTTTCAGTACCAATTTATTGCTTCGACCTACAGAGTTTCTGTAGTTATCCCATCTTACAGCAAGATCAAAACTCTACTGTTGGTTAGGAACAATGTCGACAATTGTGTCCCGACCTACCCCACTGATAATAGATCACCATAGTAATGTATTGCCCAGAAAAAACTCCTACCTATGTACTCTAATTCCCAATACCTTAGCTATAGTTGTCATAATGATGCTTCTTGATATTGGAAGTCAGATGTTTTGATTTTCGAGCAACAACTACCTATCTAGAATTATATGAATCTCTCAGGTTCTCTTTAGCTATGAGAGCCAGATCCACTACTTCTGTAAACATCTTCATCCTGAAGATATCTTCGTAGGACTTAATCTCTAACTTATTTACATGCTAAAAACATTTTTTCATAGCTACCTCATCTCTTGCTAAAGTTGGAGAAAAGTGTTTCAGATCTGGGTATCATCCTACAAAGTCCATACCTGACATGCACCCCTATATTAGATACGTGAAATAATCAGTATTATTTGGTCTCATCATCTCTACATAAAAGTATTTGAAGACCTCTCCATGATGTCCTTCCATAACATATCATCAGTCTTTCTATTTCACAAAGGAATGTCCCACTAGTGCTTTTCTGATCCCCATAGCATATAAGGGGCCAACATGACCCTCCCCTAACTGGATTCTAGAAATGGTTATGTATTTTATATTTGGAATAAAAAACATAATGTATATCCCTTAAGTCCATCCTCTTTAGTAAAAGTCAGTGGGTGATGCAAGTGATACTCTCTTGTCAACTCAAACATACTCTTCACCACTCGCCATGGATGTCTTTTGATGAATTTCAAGAAGAGAGAGATGTTCTATTGAAACTAATCTCCTTAATATTTATATATAATGATTGGTGCCTCATGTTAAATAACTAGATAATATTTCCTAGGAACATTCCTCAGTTTTCCCCTCAACTATGATTATGGAGGAATTATCCCTATAATGTCAAACATACATCTTAGATCTCATAAACCAACCATATAACATTTACGTAATAGGAAATAATCACACCATACCTTTTTCCTACCTAGATATACGGTAAAAATGAAGGTTGTATCACTAACCTTAACCAACATACACCTAGATATTGGTAAATAAGGTTAATCGTACTATCGTAATCATGTTTCTCATTTAAAAAACCAATTATTCTCATTTTACATCATTTTATAATCATTATAAATTGATTTTAGGCACTATTATTCATTTTAATTTCACAAAAAGGAATACATTTTATGTTTAACGACTTACCCATGACTTTTTTTCCAGTGCATGAAAAAAATGAGGCACGTCACCATAACACTGAGTGCCTTGAATGATATAGGTAGACTCTACTCTCTTTAAATTCTAGGACATGAATCAATATTAAACAATTATCAAAAACAATAATCACATCACACAACTAGTGTGTCTCACAAAGTGAAATAATATTCAACAATAATAGAAAACAATAATAACAATAATAACAAAAATATCACCCTGAGTATTTTAGGTTTAACCCATATATGGGTTTTCAAATCCCATGCTTGATATCATTACCACGAACCAACTCTACATAGTCTCCTATATACCATTCCAAAATCATTAATACAAAATAAGAAGAAATAAAACTGGATCAATGGTACCACATTGTAATGTACGGACCCAGGTGCCATGTAACGGTGCCCCAAGCCGGTTCTCCACATGACATCATGAACACCTCCCTGTACGTTAGAGGTTGCTGACCAGTAGCGGGGGTCTGGTATGTCAGCCCTAGTGAGACTATAACCTCAATTATCACAGTAAAACACCAATAGAATTAAATTAACAAACAGAAAATAATATATAAAAATAAATACACTAATGTCAGATGATAACCAATTATGAAATACAACACTCAATTGATAAGTAAAACATGATATGCGAATATAATATATTTTTTTACTGATCTAGTAGCCCAAATATGGTGTGATTACATCTCAATAGGCCACCAATAGTGTGTAAGAAAAAAACAGTAAAAAAGTAGTGTTTGAAACTATTTATGAAACAATTACAATGCATAAATATCTAGTTATTACGTTATAATTTATTCTGATCTAACTTCATTAACTCTAGGGTTCCCATTGAGACCCATACCCCAATACTATCTTCATCTTGTGCTAGAGCATGATGTGTTCTCTAGGTAATATCAAATCATAAAACCTACTTATCATTGAAGCTCAAAGTATTCAATGATGATATGATATATTAGTAACTTATTTGACTTGTGACAATGTTTGAATATTCTTGTGTGAGGACATAACTAGGAGTTCCATTATTCCCAATAATTATTTTCACATTTAAAATCCACAATGAAAATGATAACAATCTCACAAACATAAGTAATATGACCATGTTACCATGATTACTCCTCAATAGAATGACCATGTTACTATTCTACTTACCCATAAGAATAATGACCATGTTACAATGTATATATCTCAACTTAAAATGACCATGATTCCATTCTCTTTACTCATACGTGTGATGTCCATGTTACCATTTATACTTATCTATTTAGAATGACCATGTTCCCATTATCTACCACATAATTTATTTATTAATTAACTATCCACCTCAACCTCATTACAAATTCAACAATTAGTTAAACACATCCATTCCATCACTTAACTCAATAATTAACTAAGTGCATCAAACCATTAATTTATCGATCAGTTAATTAATCAATATCATAATTCACTTTCCATAATAAATTTTTCCATAATTAATTATCTCATTATATTATCAACAGTATAATTAATTCCACCATTAATTATTTGGATCATATTATTAATGGAACATAATTATTCCACAATTAATTATCTCGATATAGCCATTTCAATGTATCATAATTAATCCCCTGATTAATTATCTATATTACAACCCAACATATTATACTCAATTTTCCCAATTTAATTATCCAATAGTGCAACCCCTTGGTCTTATGGTAAATTACCCAAGTAATCACCTATTTCAATAATGCTTCGATAAATAAATTATTCAATAAAATAAACCCAATTCAGGAAAATTAATTGCTATAAGATAATATTAATTCTTAAATTAATATATATAGATATCAAAAACAATACTATGGGAATTATATTTAGAACAAAAACCATGCTTTATTAATGGATGTTCACTCAATAAAAATTCCCAAATTTCAACTAGCACAATGATATAGATATGAGGTTCAGATCTATATCCCTAAATAAAGATCAGGATATCATGATGTCATGAAACTAGATCCATATCTCAAATCCCAGATCTATATCTCAACACATGGGTTTATATTTGAGAAAATATAAGATATCCACCACTAAACAATAAAGGAGAAAGAGTAGAATTAAAAGTGAAGGCATTGGGATGAGATCCACTAACCAGGAGAATAAAGGATATTCAATTAGGGCGTTCAATGACAAAGAATAGATTTTGTATAGCCTTAGAATCTGTCGGAGTTAATGGGAGGACCTTCCCTTACCCATTGGAAAGAAAAATCATGAGTAAGGTTCGCATAGGAGGTGAAATTGGTCATTAAAAGTTAATAACTAGTGAGATCCACAATTTCAGGATCTCACTGTCGGCCTGTGAATGTTTTAGACACACTATTAGGAAAATAATGCACTAACCATGCGTTGTCCACTCCTTCAAGGGGGCCTTGCACTATCTCCTCTCATGACCTCTCAAACTATGCTTTAACTTTAATGAAGCTAATGTCTCAAATGACCATGGAATGCACGGTTTATTCGAGATAGACGCACGGGTTGTACAAGCCATGCGCCAACTGTGCACATCGTATTTTTTCTAAAATCATCTTAAATGCACCCAATGTCACAAAATCCATCAAAGCTACTTATGTAAAAGCAAAAAATTACCTGAAATCACACCCTTGATAAATCCATAATTGTTCAGTACTATAAAATAATCTATAGAGGAAAATAATAAACATAGTATACTTGGATAATATCCCTAGTAAAATATTAGTGACATCAAAGGTTGTCATCTTGGATAAAAAATTTCCATAGAAGATCAGTTGGAATATTTTATGTATAGAATACTATTGTCTATTTTAAATTAAAATAATATAAAAATGAAACAAAAATTAACGAAAATATTTTATTCTATGAGAACCTTGAAAACATGTAATGAAAACATTAAATCATAGAGTGTTTGTGATTAATTAAATTTCATTAATTCTTAATAATTTGAAAGAAAATATTTTTTCAGACATTTTCAATAGAAGTAAAAACCAAATTTATTTGGAAAAAAATATGAATTTTCATATTTTTAAAAATTTATAAAGAAATTTATTTGTAAAAATGACATTAAAAAATCACCAGATAATATAAAAATGTTATTGAATATAATTTTACAAATCATGGACATGAATGAGAATTTATTTTCAATAGAAGAGGGAAATTAAGTTGGTTTTAAATAAAAAAATTATTTTGAACTCATCAGTACATAATGGGGGGAAAATTAGTGGAAAATGTGTATTCTCTAAAAATAACAATAGGATAATATTATTAAGGTTTTTTTGTTATATTAGGATCTCTTAATTTTGACCACATAAAATCTATCATAAATAATCCCAATTTAAAAAGGTTTGCAACAAAAATTCCTTGCCACTATAGTAAAAATTAAATCCTAAACAAAATTAAAGAATAAATTCTAATTGAAATTTAAATATCATGTGAATAATTATAATAATGATATAAATTTTAAATGTGTAGTATATTGACCTTATAAAAGAATATTGGTGGATGATGAAAGTTATATCTCATAGATGATAATTTTTTAAGATAAAGGCATACCTTGATGTTCATATTATTTTAATGAACTCAACAATCATATGCATTCAAATTCAAATTTATTATTATTCTATATTAGAGTCATTAACATACATAATATATAACATATTATCCCATTCTGACATTTCAACACCCTTTTTAATGATAATACCTTATAAAAATCCCTATTTCTAATAATTAACTATTTCATTTTCCCAGTGAATTTTGTTTCAATATATTTGGTCCTTTAATTTAATAAAACATATATCCTACCTATAATATTAAAAATGATTTATATATCATATATATTCATTATATTTGTATTTATAGTCCTCCATAATTTTTATATTTTGAAAAATAAATTACACAATTTAGGGAGATGGAATGCCATGTGTATATATGAACTATATTTTCACATTTCGACAGGCTGAATGAATGATAGGTAAATAATATTTTATATTTCCAGATTTATGATTATATATTATAAATAATTTACATTAATTAAATCTATATTTATTATCATCCAAGATAAACAGAAACGTAAAATAAATCACATTACTTAATGGAGGTGGTAGTCCAAACATACAGACAAACAACGTCATTGTTTTCGAATGGATTGGAAGGTAAGAAGGTAGGTGTGATATTATAATTAGATAAGTATAATTACTTTATATTTAAAATATATAAACATTAAACCTATCATAATAGAAATTAATTAAATATGGTTGTAGAAAATGAATTGTATTGTTATGTGGAGACGATAAGATGTAATTACACACTGGTGATACATTCACTTCTAATTTGTTGAGAAAAGGGGAATAAAGGGTGGATTGATAACAATAATAAAATTTAATTATAATAATGATACCTAGTTTTTTATATGAATAACAATATAATCGATATATAGGAGGTAAAATGTGAAATAAAAAGAATGTGACCGGTCAAAAATATTACCCCTTCTTCGAGTAAATACCTTTCGACCTTCATATATAGACATTAGTATTGTAATTTAGGGAAGACAAAAAATTTAGATTGTATATAAGGATTTTTAGAATAGATTTTTATGGTATTTTTGAGCTATAGGGCTTAGAAACTGTGATGAAGTGTTGGGAGACAGGGCATTTTTCAAATTTATATGGCCAGATATTTTGAAATTTCTATAAATATTAAATTATAATAATTTCAGTCCCCAAAACATATATCCAAATGGAAATAAATTGAAATATTATAAATTATTTGGTTTTAATAAAATCATAAAATATAATTTTTATATGTTTAAGGGGTTTTTAATACCCTATCATTTTCTCAAACCTGTTAGTTAACCTATTCCAACATTAACCACTCTATTGACTTTTTAATTATTAAAGAGTTATCATTTTACATATATGGTTGTCATATAATACTAATTTTATTAGTTATTAAATTTTATATTTACTATTATCCTAATTTAATTCTTAAAATATATGTATATTTTAAAAAAATTAGTAAATTATTTTTTCAGTAAAATATCATTAATATCATTTTTAGAAGTATTCATATAATTTGATTTTAATATCACCAATACAAGGATGAAATTTGAATATAATCCTACTAAATATCACTAATATGTTATATATATCCCAATAATTCATGGAATAATATTCCAAAACAAAATTATTTTACATTTTATAGTGTTAAAATATTTTATTTTTATTTTTCTATTAATTGAATAAAAACCACATTAGAGTTGCTCTAGAATATAAGAAATTTATTTAATCCAAAATATTATAAATAAATTAAAATAATTAATATTATTTAATTATTCACAATATTACCATTAATATTAATTCTTAACTTGATTTTTACTTATGTAAACACATAAGGGATATTTAAAACTAGGATAGTTATAGTTTCTTACATTCATTGAGTTAAATATTATATAGGTCATTTTCATTAACAAGTATCCCATCAGAAAAAACTATATATCCTAAAGAAAGAAATCTCAAGTTGAATTCATAAAAAAAATTATGTCAATGTTGTATGACCATAATTGTTTTAACATAGATTATCCTAATTTAACAATTACCAAGATGATAACTTTTATCATTGTTACTATTCATAATTCCTAAAAGAGAAAGATCCTTATTTACCAAATATTATAATAATTATTACAAATAAGGAATCCGTTGTATAAAATAAAAATCCAATATTGGGAGTAAATTAATATAAAAAGAAGTTGAAAAAATAGGATGGAATCTACTTTTTAGAATAATACCTCTGAAAATACATTTTAAGTATAATATTATGTTTTATAATGAATAATAAATTAATATTTATTTTGAGGAAATTAATTGGACTATTTTAATAAAAATATAATAATATTCACATTTAAACAATTTTGAAAACAAATTTCTCTTTTTTTACATTCTTGAAAAAAAATTATGGTTTTTAATAAAAATGTGTGTTTTACACTTCTCAGTAGAATATCAATGATTTCTGAAAAATACCATAAATCCAAACTAACATAAATTTGAGATGATGCTTTCAAAAATTTAGTTCCGTTTATAAAATAAAATTTACAAAAAGATTAAAATTTTAAATTAATATTGGTTAATAAAAAAACTATTAGGAAGGAAATGTATTTTTTAAGAATAATATATCTTTACATATATAATTAAATGATTATTTCACATTTTTTTCAATAAATTTATTTTGAGTATGAAAATAATATATATATATATTTCATAATGTTGTTATTCCAATTTATATATTCTAATTAAATATATGGTTTATATTAGGTATATATAATATTTTTGGTATTTTTAATCTTTTTATTGCACGTTTTATATGTTACCGAACATGATGTTCATTTATGAAAATCATTTGGTGCAACATTTTTCTTTATTAAATTATTAAAATTATTTTATTGCGATTGATTATGATAATATCACTTTATATTTGGGAATCTCCATCACATTTTCATCATATTCTTCATCGTTATTGTACTAGCCCCCGACCTGTGCTCCTTGACATGGGACCAAAAACATAAAACATAATATAATGAATTTGATACACATAATTGATTACAAAATATTTCACAAATTTATATTCTATGTAAATATTAGATTATATTATTATATTATCAATAAAAATCACTAAATAATAAATATCATTTAATCCCATCAAATAGACACTTTTATCCACTATTTATAGGGTTAATAAATCCATAATGAGTGATTAATATTTCCCATAAATTATTCATACCATATACTCTTGTAAGATAGAAATATATAGTAATATATTTTATAACATGTGGAAAAGGAACATGTGATGTGGTGAGATTAGATACTCAGTAATGGAAATCATAATTGTAAAGCATAACATGAGATACATGAGGCTTAATGTGATATCAAAATGAGTATTATCAAAAGAAAAGAACAATGGAATAATGAGACTATTTCACATGAAAATGGATTAAATAGTGACCGTAACATAATATCATAACATCATAGTATTTTCATGATAAAAATAAAATTATATCATATGTTTATGTTATGTTTCACTACATTGTTAATAAAAATTTGATGGTTTCTCTAACTACCCACAAAACATAGTTTCCTAGGAACACTACCCAAATACCACGATATCTCATGGGATATAAACATTACACAATGAGTTTTAGGGCTATGATATTATGATCTCACCCATCACATAATAAAGATAATATATATGTTCACATCACGGTTTCAATCCAAATATCTTAGAAACAAATGAAAAAATGGGTTTTATATTATTTTTAAGTTCTTCTCTAAGGATGAATTCATGATTTCATCGATAATCATTACATGATAAACCCATTTAAAATAAATGGCCATAAAGTGAAATAAAACATCATTCTATGTAAAAACAAATTAATATGGTTAATCACATATAGTATTTACAACGTATATGAAATGGATATTTATTTTAGAAACCATTTACCATAGTCAGTCGATGTATTTGAATCTAGGAGAACAACCTATAATCGAATAATGGATTAGAACACATGATTTTGGATATTCATCGGATGTAAATAGTTCCTATAAAAGTGTTAATATGTAATAAAAAATTAATAATGTACCATATGAGTAATAGATAATTTCTAAATCTATCGATATAAAATGGTGGAAGATACTATTTAATGAATACCCTTGACGAAGCATAAGTCATAGATGAAGCACTCTCATACAACAAATAGAACCATTTATTTGAACATAATAATTTACCCTTTTTCATAAAAAATGTTAATATGAATGATTTTATTAAACCATGCAGATAATAACTTTGTTTTTTAATGAAATAATGTTTAGAGGGGACTTAACATAGAAAATGAAAAATGAAGAATAAAGTTATATTCACACACAACCAAATAAAAGTAAATCCCTAAATTGAACATGACCAATGCGGAAAAAATTAAAAATATTTTCATTTTAAATATTTTTAATGAATGTAAATGTAGATCTATGTATAATTAAAACAATTTTAAATGAAGGAATTATAGAACATTTTAAAATATTTATTTAGAAGAAATCATTTTTGAAAATTTATAATGCATAAAATGATTTAATATCATTAAAACATTATTCTGATACCCTGGCCATAGAAAGGTTGAAAACCAATTTAATTTATAAGAGATAAAGAAAAACTTGAAGAAAACTTTATATGAAATGTATTTGGGTATTATATCACTCTTTCAACAGGTAAAACAAGGTCATGGAAGAGAAATTCCCATTAGAGTGTATATGAGTTATTCTTATCAGCATTAGGATTTCATTTAAGGAATAATTTCATAAAGGGGGAGGATATTGATTAAAATAAGTAATATAACTATATAAAAACAAAATATACCACTTTTTGAGAATGTTTTAGGAATAAGAAACACTAAAAATCCAAGTAATAGAGAGATTTATGAACTCATGAGAAATAAGCATGAGTTGATAACAAAAATGTCTTCAGCAAAATTTTAATTTGTACCATTTATGTAGAAAGACCATGATAATTAACAAAAAATATCATGAAGAAGATTTAATACAAAAAAAATATAAACTATGAACCATATACACCATACAAATATAAATTAGTGTTTTAAATAAAATGTTACTGAATTAATTGATTTTGAAATAAAATTCTCATTCCATATTTTGCTTCTTAGTTGATCACACTCTATATTGTTGTAAAAAATCCATAAATATATTAATAATATATTTCATAACCCTATTAATCTATATAACCATTTTATATAAATCACATATAATTATTTTCTTTTAATTTTTTTGTTCATTAATTTTTTCTAAACATTGGGTGTTAAATTTTTTTATTGTCTTGCACATTATTTGTAAGGTTAATCTTATCCAGGTTAACTTCTTAAAATACCATAATAAATATATTAGTTGTTGATCGTACTATATATCCCACAATTATTTAAAATATTCCTCATTCATCTAATCAAAACTACAAAACTAACCTTTAACATTACTTTCCTTAATCTGAGCTAGACAAAATCCCACATCAATGTGACCATTTTATGTGCTAAAGAAAACATCGACAAAGGGTACATTTTGTTAGTTCAAAAAAAGAACCGAAAAAATGGTCCCCATTATCAGTTCATTTTTTTATCGTTGACAAAGTGTACCCTTTACCAACACATTATTTTTAATACTCATAAATAATATTCTTTATGAATTTTTTAGTAGCGATAAAGGACCTAAATAAAAATAAATAAATTACTAAATAAAAAATAAAAATTTATAAATTAAAAAATATTAAAAATTTATTAATTAAAAAATTATTAATAAAAATGGGGAAAAAACATATATATATATATATAAATTATAATTATTAAAAAATATTTTATTATATATATATATTAATATATAAAATTAATAAAATAAAATAGTTAAATAAATAAAAATTAAAATGAGCATGTCATGAAAAATATTAATCACTTTATTAAATATTTTTTTAAAAAAATAATGAATAAAATTAATAAACATATATATATATATAGATATTATTAATATTAATATATATGATATATTGAATATATATTTATAAAATGAATAAATTTTAATAATTTAAAAGAAAATAAATGAAAAGGTTCAGGGTCAAGCACCTTTTTATTCAAAAATGGAAAATAAAACAATAACATAGAAGATAGATTAGGTAAATTAGGACAATACAACTTCCATAATAAAGACCCCAACTCAAAAATCACCATAATCATGATTATATTCATGTCCATAATCTCTAGCATCTTCATTAGTATCCCACTCTGACTGTGAATTCTTCTAATTAAAAAGAATAATATATTTCACCGTAATCTTCCTCTGCTATGAAGTGAGGTCGTCCAATCTGTAAGAAAAACTACACCCACAGCCTCTAATTGCATCATCTTGGCCACCCCAAACTCAACCTTTTGGATGAGTACCTCGTCTCTAGGTTTTCTGGGGAATTATTGCATCATACCCATCTTTTCCTGCAACATTCATGTCTTTGGAGACATCATTAGTAAGAGATTCATGTGCCCCAAACTGATTAATCATTGGTGAATGCTTATCTGATTTTTGATCAAAACCTTAGGCGAAATAGAAAAACCAGTTTTCTTGGGAACCATTTGAAAACATTCATAATCAACTTGAGGCGCACAGTGCATAACCGCTCCCCTCTCAATAAAATCAATTCCTTCTAATATAGCTTAGGTATCCATAATCTCACTAATTGTTTTCTTAGATTTGATTGAAGCAACCATTTTCTCACTCATAATCCGATAAGGCGGGGACCCCTAAAATGCCATATCATTCGTATCCTTGATGAGAGTAGCATTAACCATAATCATAGTTACCAAATGAAAACCGACCTCCACTATAGTCACATGATCCCAGTCACTAGTAATAATGCTCTACTCCATATCATGTAGGCTAGAAGCCAAAATGGAAACTTTGTTATGAGGATTACCCTGGGTGTCCATAAACACACTAACATCCAAGGCTCTGAAGGTCCTAATAGACGTAGTGACCATATATTTGTATGAGTGTATGTTCCTTATATATTTGGACGTGTCCAATCCATCACATGTAGGTGGTCTTAATTTTCATTGGTTTCAATACAAATTTATTCCTTAATATATTTAATATTTCCAAAAATATGATTTTTTAATGATTTTGTTTATTATAACTCTAAATAAGTCCTATATTTTGTTAAAAATGGTTTATAATTGAAAGTCATTGTTGATTAAAAGTAATGAATAATTGCATCGAGTAATGGACATAATTGAATGTTGTTTTATTTTTCAATTTGACATATATCAATCCTTTGTTTCATTGATTTCACATAAATATACATAATTAATGTGTTTTTATATCCAATGCACATGCAAATTTTTTTACACAATTAATGAAATATTATATACAAACGAATACACATAATATTTATGTAATTTACTTAAATTTCAGAATTCATTTTAGAATTACATTATAACATTATACAGTTAATATATTTTTTAATAGTTATATTTTGTTTCTATATTTTCAATATTATTATAGTTGTGTATTATTTATTCATTTTTAATATATATTTTAATTAATTCATTTTCAATTATTATTTTTAAATATATTAATTTACTATGTTTTTGTATTATCAATATGTATACAATTCTATTTCTATATATATCTATACTTTTATTAATAATTTATATTTAATTAGTAATATATACATATTTACAATATTTTTGTAGTGTACTCATTTTTAATTATTCAATTTTTAACATTTTTATGATGCATGAATTTAAGATTATATATTCATTATTAATATTTAAAATAAATTTACAAATTAATATTTATAAATAAATATATCTATAAAACAATATATTTATAAATAAATATATTTATAAATAAATATATTTATAAATTAATATTTATTATATCTATAAATTATAAGTTTATAATTATAAATATATTAATATTTTTTAAAATTTATTTATATAATTATATATATTTATAAATAATTATAAAATTAAAAAAAAATTTAAATAATTTTTTTACTATATATACATAATTATATAAATTTATATAATGATAAAAATAAATAAATGTTATATCTGTCGAAATTATTTATATATTTATAAATAAATAATTATATATTTAAATAATTGTAAACTTATTTTAAGAATATTTAAATAATGAATATATTTACTATATTATATATATATATAAGTATATAAATATATATAACGAAATAAATATATTTAGAATTACAAAATTATAATAAATATATTGAAATTGTTAATATATTTACTATATTTATTATTTCATATATATAAATTTATAAATATATATAATGACCTAAATATATTTATTTTTTAAATAAGTAATTATAAATATATTTATAGATATATTTATAAAATTTCATACTTTATAATTAAAAATTAAAAATATAAAATTTTGAGTTGTATTTTTTTAATTATAAGTTTACAGTGTTTTTATTTATATAATTATAAAATTATAATATGTAAATATATTATTATATAAAAATATTTACAAATTTTATTTATTTAAAACAATAAATATAAATCCTTTAACATCACTATTATTGTAGCACTGATAGAGATGCTTTTTATCTGAGCATAATAATTTAGGGCTAATAAAAGTTATATTTGTCAGTGTTTTTTGGAATGGTTGATAAATTTTTTCTTGATAATTTTAAAAGAATATTAACTGGGATAGATTCAATCATGCTTCTCAATCTCTTTTGAAACTCCCCATCAACTAGTGCTCCTCTACTGTATTCTCTAGGATGAATTAAGGCTAGACTTCATGGTATATTATTTTCTCCTTCTCCTCTCTCACAAATTAGTTGTTTGGGTTCTGTAATTTTCATTATTGCGGTGTTCTCAACCATGGTGAACCATAATTCTATTATCCCATAACACTAGTCATGATGGGACACTTTTATATTTCAAAATTATTTCCATTATTATCACCACAAACACTCATGGATCATTCAATTTTTTGTGCCATCACTGTCACCAACACCAATTTCTACATTACTCCCTTGTAAATTCCATGTAATCATTCCTCTTTTTCTACATGTTCACTTCATATCATAGATATCATATTGAAAAATAATGGTTCTTTTAGTGATGGAAAATTGTAATGATTTTTTCTCCACATATAGTTTTGGGGACTCCTTTCCATCGTTACAGTCTTTGCAGCCTCCGGTGGAGCAAGATTTTCTATTATTGAGTATTTAAAGGTAGTTTGTTTCAAAATATTATTCGACACCAATTAGGGATTCATCCCATCAATTTTTGAAATTGAATCTTCAAATTTCGAATCATTTTCCTATCTCATACTATAACATATTGTCCAAATACATAATTAATATGCACATCAATGGTATTTATTATAATTATTTGAGATTCCCCAAAAAAATTATAGAAAAAAATTTGGATTTGGAAATGCTTTTTTTAGTTGTATGGACCGGGGTCTCCATGAATATTTTTTATGGATTTTTGTTTCTTTGTGATGTCTTTTAGGGATACAAGAGTCCAAATTCCCTGAAACTACAACAATATAGGCCACCATGTGTTTTACATTTTCCTTACTTTTTTTCAGAATAATTCTACATTGGAAGGTATTTTTATTTATATACATATTTTCATATTATGTGTATTTTAATTTAATTTAATGTATTTAATGAATTTTTTTCTACAAATTTTTTTTATTCCGACCTTCTTTTATTTTATTTAATGGTATTTTCAAAAATATATTTCTTATTTTTATTGAATTGTTAATAAATAAAAAATCATGTTTAGAGAATTATATTTTTGAACGGTAAAATGTTAGAAGCCATAATGAAATTAAATTTTAGGTTATTTTTTAATGTTACTAGGATTAGTGTATACATTGGATAAACATATGTTTAAAAAATAATATGTTTTAGGTAATATTCTGTTAAAAAAACATTTCATTGGTTTCTTTCTGAAATTAGACGTAACGAATAGTTTCTCATTAATTATACTGATAAATTCATGATTTAAATTATGGATAAGTTTATCTATAATAATTTCACAATATTTGGATCATTTATGATATGTAAGAGTTTATATTGTATGTTTTTGGGATTATTTTTTGAAAATAGATAATTAATTTTTGATTAACCATTGAAATATCTTGTTAATAATTTAAATAATTCAATATTAATTAAATAATTCCATTGAAAAGGGATTTATATTGGTCTCATACAAAATCAATGACTGTGAATGTTTTTAATTGTTTTATATTTTAGAAAACACAAGTTATATAGAATCATGATCAATTATTATGGATTAAACAAGCTATAAAAGAAATATTTAATAGATTTTCATGTTTTACTATTAAATTAAAGAATTTTATGTGTACGATACAAGATTAGATATAGTTTTATTTATCTATTTAATATTTAATATTTAAAATGAAAATTTTCATATATATGTATATATTGATAGGAAAAATATATTCTTCAAATTATTTTAATATAACCATAACAAATATGGTTTTAATAGTCTTTAAATTTTAAAATGAACCAATACAAATTTATAAATAATTTCCCAACTGCAGGATCAATTTGAATTATTATAAAATGAATCATCATTTTTTCATAGACATTATAATTTTAGGAAATTTAAATATTATATGACTTATATTTATTATGTCTTATTTTTAATCTTGTATTCATTTTTATAAATTTTTAACTATTATTTTTTACTTTCATACTAATTTTTTCTCTAACATAATTTTTATAAACACCACTGTATTAAAATTTATATGTAACCATTTTTTTTAAAATATTGAAAAAAGTATCGTTATAATATTTTATTTTATTTATCAAATTCTATTATTTGAAATTATTTATAATATACCTTTGAATGTATGATTATAATACTTTTCTACAAAAAAAATATGGAAGTAGTAAAACTAATATTATTTCATATTATAATGTGATGGGTATAATCTGTATGCTAGGTATGGTATGTTAGAATGTGTGTAATAATAGATATTTAAATGATTCATCAAGGGTTTGGGTGAGGGTGTTGTGACATTTTTGTTTTTTGTTCTTATTTTAGGGTTTCAGAAGTAAGGTTTAACTATTTTATTGTGGAACCCACTATGTGGTTCTTTCCTATGGGCACCAATTAGGTTAAGACTTCCTCATATTTCAAATGCATGTCATAATAGAAATTGTAATGTAATACGAGTTTTATAATTTAGATCCAATAAGCTGATGGGATGACTGTCTCTTAGGGATAATGTTGGATGCTAGTGGTCTGAGGTCGAATATCATGGTATCTATGAGTCGTTATAGTGCTCTTATACATTATATATAAGTGAGGGATAAGGAATTGTAACATAGATTAGATTCGGTGCAGCTTAGTGGGGTTGTGTTGATGTTCTCACGGTAGTATGGGGGACCTCCTAGAAAATTTAGATGTGTTTTGAAATTTTAAATTAAGATGTGTTAATTTAAAAAAAATATGGAGAAATTTTTCATCCACTCTAATTTTATCTTCTGAATATTTATTATTAGATTTTTTTAATTTAGACTCATCCCCCATTTCTTCTTTGTCTCTTGAACTACTTCGAGAAGTAGTCATCCAAAATGATCACCACTACCTTGTATGAGATGATTATTATTTATATTAGTTACAGTAACATATGTTCATATCTAGAAGAGAAGGAGGATTAGTCTCATGAAGTTAAATTCAATAATAAATTTTGAGGTGGTGAAGTTGGTGAGTATGAAATTTTTCAAAAACATTCACATTTTGATGAATTCAAAGGATAAGACTTACTATGGAGGAGTGGTTCTTTTATTAAATTGAATTTAAAATTCACTCAAAATGGATGCACGCTAATCAGTTGAAAAATGAGAATGAATATTTTGTTAAAGAGGTCATCATGTTTTCTAAATAGAATTCATAAGTCCATTCTCAAATGATTTTCCATTTTTCCATTATTGATTTTTGAGACTAATTAAATATTTTACTACTCATTCAAAAAATGTATAATGAACATTTTGAGGTTATCAATCTCAAGTAAGAACAAACTATTGATGCTAAAAATATTTAATTATAAGGGGATTAAACAATTATTGATGAAAAAAACTGATGAAGCATTAGATTGTTGTGTAAAATTATCAAGGAAGACTATAATGGTATAAAATTTATATCCTGTTGGGATCAAGACTCCCAACCCGTTGAACCCAAAAAATCAATGATTCTTAGTCATGTTGTTGTTACAATTAGGAAGAATGTGCTGATTGATATTTATTTCTGGCACCATGTCTATCTAGTAATAAAGGAAACCCCTTTGAAATATATAACAGTAATTTTACTAAATAGTCTATAATTTACCGAAAAATTATATTATGAATGGTTGATTAACTTTTCATTATTCCAAATAGAGTTCATTTATTTTAGAATATGTCTACAAGAAATTTTTCATAAGGGCCACAATAAAATCCCATAGAGGCTTCCAGACTATTCTTACCAACTAACATCAAAAGGATATTGAGGGGAAGGGAAATCCCCTCCCACTAGTTAGTTATGATCAAATTATAGGGAAGGAAACACAAACTTATTTCATCTATCATTATGATGAGAAATAATTTCTAGGGCAATTCAGTTGAGAATATTTTGTTTGATCTTATTTATTTTATCTTGTTTTATTCAAAATCATTAATTTATGAATCAAAAAAAAGAACTGAAAAAATAAATGTGAATCATAAAACAATTTACCCCTATTAAAATGTAAGGATGATATACACTTTATTAGAGAATAAATTGGAATGTATTTTAAATCTACATTATAAGATTTAATCAATATGAAACAAAATATGTTCCTTTTCTATAAGATTATTGATGAATCAAAATTTGGAACCACTTCCATTGCACATCATATGCTAATAAAGGAGGTTCCATTAAATAAGGAGGGAAACTAGTTGATAAAAAAACAAAATTAGTATGGTAAATGTCTGTATGCATGAAATAATTATAATTCATAATGATTTATAAGAGTATAAAATAAAAATATATATTTAGGTCCATTTTTTTACATTTAATACAGAAGAATTGGCATTGACCATAATAGATGAAAGACTACTTTTAGTAGCATTGATGTGGTTGGAACAATAATATCACATTAGAGGATGGAATTTTGGAGTATGTCATCCATTATATATTGAAAAGATAGAGCCACCAGATGATAAATATATTATGGTTAATGTATTGGAGAAAATAATAAATTCTTTCAAAGCTGTTATTTAGTTGTATGGTTTTCTAGACCAATTTATGAGAAAGGAAAAAACCAATCGGTGGTGTAAAAATATCCTCAAATAATCCAAATAATCCCACTAGAATTTATGATCATCATTACCCTAAACTACAAATGCTACCTAAGGCAATATATTTTTTCATTACTATTTCTTGTAAATGTGAATCAAAATAGTTTGATCATCAATGACAATCATAAATCATCTCGAGAGTATAATGTGATTCTCAAGAATGAATGGATGGGACCCTCAATTGTGAATACATAAATAAGGAAATTTTTCATACTAAATTTACTAAATAGTGATCTAATATATTTACTAATGTTAATATCTATTCATATTTTATATATGAATTTATATTACTAATATATAAATTGAAAACAATGAAAATCCTGATTTTGGTTCATTAATACCTATGTCATTTCTATGGGAAAACATACTTTGGATATTAATGAAATTGAGAAGAAAAAGGATA
The DNA here is from genome assembly GCA_963277665.1 of Viscum album. Taxonomy (NCBI): domain Eukaryota; kingdom Viridiplantae; phylum Streptophyta; class Magnoliopsida; order Santalales; family Viscaceae; genus Viscum; species Viscum album. The sequence continues at coordinate 166,821,881 of OY728123.1, forward strand.
AACTAATCAAAGCATTTAAGAAAAACATTACAGAAGATAATATCTTTTTTATTAAAAAATGATTAAATAAATATGTATAATATAATATCATAAACTATAATTTTATTTTTTTCTTTATTTATTTTAGGCAGCCCAGTATAGTGATCACAATCAATATAGATACCCCAAATATTTATTTTTTGGATCAAATGCATGGATATCTAACAAACCGACCAGACATGTTGTTTATTTCCAATTTATAATATAATGTTGTCAACATTTTATATATAAAAATCAAATTATATGTTTCAGTATATGTTTTAATAGTAATTTTGTTATAATAGTTTGAATTCTTAATATATGTGAAGTCATGGCATGATGCCAGTGTTAGGGCATCAAATTCCCATGGATTACAGAAAATGGAAATATATTATCTTATATATAAAAAGACTTAATTGTAAAAAAACATTTCAACTTTGTTAATTATTTTTGTTAATGTTTCTGTAGTGTTTAATGGAATATAAAGAAAATGATTTTGGATATTATGTTTTAAAACTTATGAGAGGGATCCTAAACCATGAAAATAACAACGTCCTTGAATAGGTAATTGTTTAAGGTAATGAAAACTTTATTTACAAAAATTCTTTATCATTTGTTTGAATATACTTTTTCAGTACTAATATTATTTTTGAAATCCTTCATATTCAAAAGAGTATATATGTTTTTTTAGATATGAGTGGCCAATTTACTTATTATTATATTGTTTTTTGAAAATAAATTTAGGTTATTTCATGATATGTTTTTGATATAATGTAGGATATGACCCCAGTAATATAACAAATATTTTCTCAATAAACTTGTTTTTTTGTTAATATCAAGAACCAGAATCCCATGGTTAGAGTATATAACCTATAACCAATGAAATTGAGGTAGAAATTAATAGATAAATTTGTAATTGAATTGAAATTATAATGCAAGAACATGAATATCTTTTGTATAAATATATCGTGATTTAAACCGATAGTGTAATGGAAAATAATAGAGATCCAACATGTGAAAAAAATAGGAACAATATGAGGATAGAGAATATAAAAAAATATTGAATATGATTATAACTGACACATTGGATAAATTCATTAAAGAATATGACCTTATTGATTCAGAGTGGTGATCATACAAATTCATGAATATGATTTCAAATTTTATTTTTTAGGGATATATGAGGAATATTGAAGGAGGAATCAATTTCAGGAGACCATAGGTTGAAATGATTGTCTAATAATGAAAACATTCATGAGAAGTGATTGAAGGTTTCATAATATGGTGAGTGATCATTTTCAAAAAATACAAGAACCAGCTAAAATCGGCAAGATGAAAATATTATCCATTATGGCTCACAATTCACCCAAAAATATCTGCCTACCAATTTTATGATAGGAATATCATCAACATGGGTGACATTAACTTATTGCATCAAAATTGGGATAGATCCAATATCGATTTTCCAGGATTCCTTATACTGGACCAAATTTCCAATCCTAAGAATGTGTATCAATACATCTCCCATTCCATCATTGATTTATAAAAATCTATGATCTTTGATCCAATTGAAGAATCGTCCAAACGAGGGAAATGAATTTTTTTAGGTACATTTAAGGGTGTGTTCTCACAGAAGGGGTAATATATGTTGTAGATGTTAACATTTTACATGAACATATGAGCTTATATGATATGGTTCTTGGAATTCTTTGATAAAAATAACATCGTTGTTTTTAAAATTGAAAATATAGATTCATCCAACAACTATCATATCATGAGAATGGTAATTAGTCTTATGTCTAGTTTCACATGTTGCGTGAGTCCCTAAGATCACTACTATGATCATTTTTTTAGGTTGAATAGGTGTGCACAATTTGGAATTGTTTATAAAGGTTCATTAGTGTATCCTCCTAGGATTCATTGGGTATTAGTTTAGGAACCTATAGTTTCAATGATCATAGTGGAATTTTTATGAGAGGAATATAAGAGTGTTTATCTACACTGTGTGCTATTGTTAAATTTACAATTATATGAATAAGACCTTTAATGAATGTTTATTCATAACGATGATGGATGTAATATCATGAACGTGAATCTTTTTGATTGATTATTCTTAGCTAAAAAAAACATGAACAAGGACCCATCCCATAGGAACCTACAATGTACTATTTCTCACCCCCCTTCACTCTCAAATGTCTACTTAGGATAAATAAATTTTAAGAACCCCCATCAAAAAAATAAAAAAATCAATAAGGATAGTTTATGATTCCTATTAATTATGTGGGTGGTGGATTGGTTCATGATACTAAGGGTTTTATGATCATTTCTTTAACTTCATTCATTCTGAATAGTGACTCTTTTCATATTGAAGGCCTAGAAATTCATACATTTATCCAGCTTTATAGTGAGAGGAACATTGAACTCGAAGCTATGCAAATAGACTCTAAATTACATTATATCTACATTCATGAAACTTGTGTAATTCCATAGTTTGTCTCCTATTGTATCTAGAAATGATTAAGGATCATCAACAACCATGTAGAGTTCCTTTACACATGGTGGGGGGGATAATGCTATGAAATTTCTAGAACCCAAATATTTTCATGGACCATTGGTAATATGCCTCTCCATTTTGTGTTAATTTTCATCATATGGTGTAGACATTATTCATGGGACCCCTTCCCATCATTATTTCTATCCCCCATGGCTCCCCCTTTATATATCTCATCCTTTGACCTGCACTTTCTTTATAAAAAAATAATGATGATGATGATGATGAGGAAGATAGGACTTTGAAGACCCTAAAGATATTATATATCCATTATAGATAAAATTGTTTTTAATTTGATGCAGACTAAAATTCAATCTTGTATCATGCCTCACTAATTTTTTTTATAGTCTCTTAAGGGTGATGGGGTTTAATAGGTAGAACATTGTAATTAAATAACTTCAGAAGACAATTTTTGGAAATTATTAATTCACCCCTTGACTATAGGTCATGAATTCATATAATAAATGATTTACACAAATGGGATTCCATTGGTATTCCTATAATGTTATGGAAAATGTCTATTTCAGTAGTAATCCTATGAGGACAACTAAAAAGTTTATTTTCCTTATAAAGCTAATGGTGTTCTTTCCCATGATATCGGCTAGCCGATAACACTACTCTATCTAATCAGTTCAGAACTACTGTACTAATATTGATGAATAAAATTTAAACCATGTTTCAATATTCCCTTTAGACATATGAGTTTTTCCTTTATAAAATAAATGGAACACTATAATGAAATTTAAATAAGATAGAATTAATTTTTTAGGATAATTAAGATGTTTATTGAATGAGTAAAAAAACCATTAAAACCCCTTGATAAATATAAGAGATATATGATGAACCAAATGTCTATAGAATTTTTAAAATGCATAAATTTTTGGATATATTTGGAATTAATTTTATGAATACATGACTAACCAATTGATTAATGTTTCTTGATGATCAAACAATTATTTGTGGCTGTCAAAAAACTAATAAATCCATAAATACCAAAGTTACAAATATGGTGGTGTAGAAAACAATGATTTTTTATGAATGGGAAACCAATCAAGTCCAAATATTGAGTTAAAAATAATAATTTTTCTCCCAACCGTATTTTTTAATTTATTGCTAACAAATTCATCATGGGTGAGCAGACTAATAAAACTAATAAGAGAAAAATGGAGTTTTATAGGATATTTTTTGATGAATATTATTAATGAAAATGGTTAAATTTTCAAAAATTTTCTGATTTTGGAAAATCAATTAGCTAAATCTCTCAAAGGTAAGTGAATTTGATTCATGTGTTGAAAATAAGTTTATAAAGAAACAATTTACCAAGGAAATAAATATTTTAATGGAGATAATTATTTCAATACTATGTAACCACTAATAGACTTATGACATAAATATGGGTAACTTGGGATCTATCTTAGTTATTAAGCTTATCAAAGGGGTAAATCTAGGAATGATGAAATAATGATTGGAATATTATATTACAATATCTCATGTGGGTAATTAAAAAACACTTATCATACAATCAATGGTTTATGATGTCATGTCAATGTTGTTATGCTAATGTGCCACAAAAATATTATTATTGTTCAATTAGTATAATTTAATGGGATTTTGAGAATTGATTAGATTTATTTATATATTCCCTCTATAAATTTCCAAAGAATCGATGTCTCATGTGATATTCTAAATCAACTTATGATAATTTATTGGTGTGATGATGAACATAAATATAAAATAGAAATCACATCAATTTTCTAAGTCTCACTTCATATTCATGAGGGGTACTTATTTGAAATAGTTGGTTTGTGACCCATCCTTACTGTTATGAATGAATTATCTATATAGTGAAAGATGTGATATTTATATATATACTGATCAAAAAAATTAATGTTTACAATCTCATTCAATGAGTAGAAAATGTGAAAAAGGAGATTGTTGGAGTTGACTGATGATTATGATTAATTAACATGCTAATATCATGTAAAGGAAAAAATATGGTCTCATATGTATCATTCTAGTTTCTACACAAATTTGATTAAAATATATGTAATACTTTAACTGGCCATGAAATCATATGTAATATATATAGATAATATCATTCTTAGATGAATGTTCAAATATCATGTTTTTTTTATAATTAAAGAGGCACAAAAGGATCATATTTTACTTGAATATAATGTAGGTATTATTCAACATTTCCACCATAACCATGGATGAATGAAAATATTCAATAATTGGGTATGTTTCGCTTCAATAACTGATATGAAGAAGGAGATATAAGATGATTATCCTAGTTTAACCTCCTTTATTCATTATGTAAATAAAATGATGGGTAGAGAGAATAATGAACATTCATGGTTGTATAATAGAAATGAGGATATTAACATGTATATATCTCATTTTGTGGTATATCAATAAGTTAATTATATGAGATTTTTTTATAAGGGGATATTGAAATCATCATCTATTCAAGAAGGGAAATGGAAATCATCGACATAAATTTCATTAATGGACTCCTAAAAATATCCTAGGGACATAGTTTTATTTTGAATATACATGATCTCCCTATAGAGTTAAAAACAATTCATTTATATAAGTGAGTATTTGTCTCTTGGTAAAAATTATATATTACACATTAAAAATGTGGAATGATTTCATATAGTACTGTAATTAGTCACAGCTGATCAGGAAATAATGTTTAACTCGATGTTCGGGAGAAGACATCATTGGAATATGAATATATAGTGGGTATTTAAAAATGTATATCATAATCACATTGATATACAATATAACAATAACATTAAAAAATAAAATAAATTTTGAGATATTCACCTCTAGGATTTTAAGGTGTTGATATGAACTCGTATCTATGGTCTTGTCCATTTAGACAAACTACTTTTACTCATGGAATTCAATGAATCCTTATGAATCCCACTACGAAAGAAAGTTAAAAACTCTAATGTGTTGAGATGAAGTCGGTGCGTGAAATAAATTTGTACTAGATCAAGGAGAGGAAATGAAAAAAAAGATTATTTCCATTTATTAGAACATTAGTATATATTAGAGTCTAATGAAAAGTTATGTTGAAATTTTGTGATGAGATCTAGAGTTCAAATTTGGTGATACGATATAAATAGGAATTAATACCTAGATTAGGGTTAATGGATATTAAAATAAGTGAAATCTATAACTTCAATATATTAGTTACATTGAGATTCATGATTTTATTAGGATGGTGGCCAATCAATCTGGGCATCCACCAAACCTCTCTCCAATTAATGACGAGTTCTGTGTATTAAATTCAAGGAAGTACATACCCAATTATTCAAATATACTAAACTAGAGGGCTTTACAGTTATAGAATAATCATTACTATGTGTAAAAACTAGAAGACATATTGTATTATTTAGATAACATGGTATAGAACATAAATTCCCACAAAGTAAATTTCCCCTACAGGAATCATAAATTCAGGGATTCTATGTGGGATCCCAAGGATGTGTTGAGGTAGATGTATCCTTAGTTTTTTATACCAGAGTGTAGGAATTTCATGAGGGAAATTATTATGAAGTTATTATATTGTAACTATATAGTATTTTATGATATATTTATCATTGATTAATGGTTATGGGTTTGATACCTTTCCTAACAAACAAAACCGAGGTTTTAAAAACTATAATATACTATTGAAATATTATGAGTAAATGATGCTATTATGTTCTTGATATTATAGTGGTAGTTAGAGACATGACTAAATAATTAAAAAACTATATAATTGTTTTACTGAATGAAAATGTATTTATTAATTCATAGGAAATAAGTAATCATTTTTAATGATAAAAATAATATTTTTTATCAAAATATCTATTAATTAAATTGTTGATATATATATATATATATTATGTACCTTGTCAACTAATAAACTATTATTTTGTATAAATATATTTTTATTGAATTTTAAAAAATGATTATTGATTCATACATTAAGTATCTACTTGTTAGAAATTATGAAAAAATAAATTTATGGTAAAAAGCGGAAATTCTTATTAGATTTTTACTATTGGGTGCAATGTATTTTATCCTTTAAAGCTGAATTAATAATAATTGATGAATGATTTCAATTTATGGTGTTGATAATATTTTAAATAAAGTATATTAACATTTATCAATTTTTGTTTACTAGATGAAGAATAACTGTAATATTTTTTATGATTAAAATGTGTTTTTTTCTAAAATTTGATTCTTTAAATTTTTAAAGCATATATTAATTTTTTTACTTATATAGAAATTAAATATGATAAACTATTTCAATATTCTTCATAAACATGTCTAAATTTTCATCTGATGACAATATCATTTTTGGCCATTGTAAATAGAAATCAACGAAAAAAATTCATCATTATGATATGGATAAAATGGGATAAAAACATTTCTATGTACCATTAGATGAATCAATTTTATTAATATATCATCACATTTTATATTTTGATACAATTTGGTGCAACATTCTTCTTTGAGTTACTTTATTATATTTTAATATTATTAATAATTACATGTATGCCACACCCCTCACATAGAAAAGGGAACCCCATATCCTATTTTCAATACAACACTTTATCACATTATCTTGACCATTATATACCCAAATACACTCCCAAAATTATAACAAATTACATTTTCATGCTCATATCCACAATATATCCATCCATAAACCCTTAACATTACAGTCAAATGAGGATTCCAAAAGTATTGGTATATGCTCATTCTAATGATTTTCTTGTCTATATAATCATGAACATCAAAAAAAAATTAATAAACAAACTAAGATGATACATTCATTATAAAGACAATATATAGATGGTCTTATGTAAATATTATATCCATTTTCTATATCTTCCTCACTTGTTGGGAAATGATAACGTCGGTCATGCATATGTGTGGACTACCACCTCCATGATGTTTTTTGATTAATTTTTCATTACCTATTTATATAGATTTTAATAAATATATATTATTGAATATATATTATATTGTACATTTAATTATGGTTTTTAAATTTCAATTATTATTTTCATTTTTTTCCATTCTATCAGAAAACTAAAAACATCACCATCGTGTATGAATTGACTACCATCTCTATAAAGTGATGTTATTAATTTAATCTCATAGAGTTATATGAATGTTCATAAAATGTGTTATAATGAATGAATATTTCACATATTTAAGGATTAATAATTTTTTAGATGTGGAACCCATGATTAAGGTGCATTGACCTAAAGGGTTCAATTGAATCGTACATAGAATAAATATTATTTTTCACCCTAATATTCATTTGAATAATGAATTTTTAATAAAATGGTAATTTAAACTATATTTTATTGATAAGTATTAAGATTTTAATGTATATTTTTCTATAAAGTATTTATAAAAAATCTATATTTATTATTGAAGAGTTTTTAATTCATATAAAACTCGGCAAGAAAAAGGGTTTGGTGTTTTCATCTAACTTTAATTTCTATAAGACATATTCAAAATTCACTAAATATTTCTTTTAAGATGATTATATAATTCCACCGAAGGAATTTTATTATTCTATATAAAATAATTGGTATTTATAAATTCATCCATGTTTATCTATTTTTTGAGGTTATTATTTATAGGCAACCAAAAATACAAGGGATGTTTATCTCAATATTTTTCATTGATACGAGTTTCATGTTATGAACATATCTATTTTTTTATAGATTTTATACATTTAATTTGATATTTTTTACATAATTTACATATATTAATATTCTATAATTTTTCATTCGATGATATATCTTTTACGGTATTATAATTAAAATTTTACCAAACTGGTATGCGTAGATGTTAAAATATAATTTTTTTCATAGGATTTTCTATGTTAAGTTTCTATTAAATGTAATTATTAGATAATTACACTGAAAAACCCATAAATATTCTACCCCTATAGTGATTCAAAAAATTATCATCTATTATTACCATTTTTATCTCCTTATTTTGTAAAATGAATGGTAAAATGTTTTCATGACAATCCAACATTATTTAAACTATGGTCAATAAAAAAAATTTCTTTTATATATTGTAAAAAATTATTTATGGATGTTTTATCTTTAAATGGATGTTTAAAAATTAATTTTTAGTAATATTACATTTTTTTTCAAATTATTAAAATTAATCCTTTCAAATGTTCTATGTATGAATCACTTATGAATTTTTTTAATGTGTGACAGATGGTGCCTTTTAGAATATATGACAAGAACAAATTTTCACATCATCATAGACCTTCATTTACCTAATAGTAATTTAAATGATAATGAAATTATTTATAAAGATAATAATTATATATATATATATTTTAATTTATTGTTTTTAGATATATCTATGGAAATATTTTCCCTGTTTTTATGGAAATATGTAGATGTAATTTTATATATAATTTCCATCTCTGCAAACATCAATTAAGGATTTTTACTTTCATTGAGGATATGATTCTATGATACCATTTAATTTCTTAATTAGGATGGACTATGTTGATGATTATTTATGGGGAATTATCGGAATCAATTTACTTGACTATTTTTTAATTAATAGGTAATAAAAAAGGAATGAGTATTTGACACCAATGACATCCATTTTCGGCATGAATATGATTATTTGTGTATAAAGTATTTATGTGACACGTTTCATCTCAACAAGATATTCTATAATTAAATGATGGTTGTTTTTTCATCCTTTTGGATACCTATGTATGATTCTCACTTTATGAAGTGGGGTTGATATTATTTACCCTCTAATTCAGTAGATAATGATTGATATGTTAGGACATAATATATACTGGAATGTGAGTGAGACATGTTTTGTAAGGGATTATATAAACTATGATAATCTTGGGAGTGAACCTTGAATATATATTTGATTAATTTTTTATTGAACCCAATCCACAATGGGAAATTTTGCACTATGATATTCCAGGTAATTGACATCGGTAAAGGAAATTCCAGAATGGCTAGTTAACCCAATCAACTCTGCGACATTTTCATCTATGATAGTCTTATGAGTTATCGCTGACTATGTTAATGATTTAATATGGAGTTAACTCAATCCATTATTTGGGTTTTTCCACTATGGTTTTCTTATTAGTGACCCTTGACTAATGAAATAGAGGAATTGTTAGTAAACCCAATCATTTCTTTGATATTTTCAACTACGATAGCTTTGGAAGCGAACCGTAACTATAAGAATGTTTTTTGTGATTATATGCTTTCCAAAAATTTATTTCTTATTCTTATGATACATTCTCATAAATAATATTTTATTATTTATTATTCCGTTAACTTATGAATTATTTCATTTTTATGAAAATGATGTATTTCATGAACAATGATTAATGATCAATGACTAATTAGTACAAATTTCATAATTTATAGGCATGGTCTCATTTACATATTATTATTTTAGGTTCACTTATGATCATTTATTGATGTATATTATTTTCACCCTTAAACTTCATTTGTGCACAACATTTATTATGGTTCAATTTACTTAACTTATGAAAAATAGTTTTAAGTAGGGTATCAATATTAATGGTCCTACGTGAGAATAAAATTGTCATAAATATTGAATAACGTACTTAAAATTATTTGAATAGGTATATATAATCTAAATTCATTAAACCATTACCCTTCTTGTGAATATTTTATTATGGGATGCATTGATACTTACAATAATTGAGGTGATATTTTGGTATGTAATTATTTTGTCACCTCATCCATAAAAACAATGGTTCGATCATGAAATTATAAAATATTTATTAATACACCCCATTTAAAACACAAAACATATCTATAATGTGTATGTCATGGTGGTACCTGACTAGAGCATTCAACACATACCACATTGATTTATATATCATCAATCAAAGGGCCACTCACCAAATCCACCAGTATTTTACTTGAACATGAATGTTTATATCGTCAATTTTATTCTATCAAGACCAATTAACATTATAGTTATGGATCCTATGAATTTTAGTCATATTATATTGCAACATTAATAAGGATTTCACATCAATAATACCTAAGGAATCTCCATTCCTATTATGGAATCTTATGAATTGCCAAAATTATTCTAATTGGACTTTAAGATATTATTACTTACATATCAATATGTTACATACAAGAACCAAAATTGTTTAGTTTATTTAGAATAATGGATATATAAACAACTTGAACATAAAATATTAAAATCTCCTCCCACTATGTTCTTTATAACCTACTCCATTAGTAGAGATATCTTAAAAAAACCATTCATCATATATTAGAGAAAATAAAAGATAATACAGGGTTATCTCAGAATCTCAGAAATGATAATTAAGTGAGATATCAATGATCATTTTACAATAAAATGAACATAATAGTAACTTGATCGTAACATTTTTAAAGAAAACTAACTAATTGATTGATTACAATCAGGATTCTTAGAATAAATCATATGAGAAAATAAAGATAGAAATGAAGACATAATAAAAGAACATGATTCTTTAAATAATAACATTGGCATAAGATCATGCCATAAAAATGTTATTATGTGTGTCATAAAAGTATTCATAGAATTATTATGTAAATTCTTCAAATGTTAAAATTCAACACAAGTTACACTTTGGAGAACCACTATTGTACTAAATTTTTCATCCAATAATCTCTAATATACCACTTAGAGGAATTTTGTAATCTCTCATGTACCTTTTGAGATCATAATACATTAATAATTACCCAATTCATTAGTGTGTATAACAACCCCATCCATCCTATAATCTGAATCCATTCATATGTATACCACCTAAACATGAACACCATTATCAATCCATCACAACTTCAACCATAAAAAGGAAAATAGGGATTGTCAAAATTTGATACTTATAAAAAAAAACCATATATAAAATGAATAACGATTGTCTCATAGAATCATGTCATCAATGATTCATTTGTAACATCTAGATATGTTACTGATGAAAAAAATGAAATTTATAGATAATTGTAATATATCATTAGGAAAATAAATTTCATATTTGGAAATCACTTATTTAAAAATGGAAAATTTCCCAAAAATAATGGAAAATATGAAATTTTCAATTAACCATTAACAAATTCAATGGTTGATTCAATTTGAAGTGTATCCATGATTGTGGGAAAAACTCATCATATGATATATGTTAAAATAAATATTCTCTTATCATATTTGGTGAAAACCACATCTTCCATAAATTTATATGGAAATTTTTATAAATTTTTTTATAGAATATAGAGCATGTGTAAAAATTCATTTTTTCATTAATTGGTGATTATTAAAATATTAATTTAAAATTTTAATAAAATTTTATAAATTTGAAAACATTATTTATAGTCGAAGATAGAAATATATCTAGTTATCTTTAAAACGTTTCTTTCAATATCTTATGTACACATAGAGAGGGGAATTGATGGAAAAACATATTATATATAAATAAATACGTGATAATAAAATTAATAACTTTTTCAATGGTATATCATAAAATTTCTCCATTATAAATTTAACATAAATAATATCGATTAAAATAATATAATAACATAAAATACTTACTAGTGGGCTTACTTTGGATCAAAACAACTTAGACAAGGTATTGTGAGTTATAAAATAAAATAAAATTTATTCAGAAGGATACATAATATATAATGATAAAATGAGTAGTACATATAACTCATAAACATAATTATTTGAATAACATCATACATGTATCCAAGAAACAATATTTAGATGAACAATAATTAGATTATATATATATATATTGATTCTAGGGTTTTAAAAAAACCTATAAAATAAATTATATTTATTATAATTAATTATCAAAACCATTTACACACTTAAAATATAAAATCATTTTCCCTCATAACAATTCAACACCTATTCATTAGTAATTTCATTTCAAAATCCACATTTTCGGTGATAGTTATTTCCTTCTCCATAACTAATTTACTTTGGCAGTTGTGATACTTTTAGTTTTAACATGGTCAAATCATTCCAATAATTTCAATAATATATTAATAATCATATTTATTCATTTTATACTATTTTTCACCCACTCAAAAAACATGGTGATGGAAAATATATTGTATCACATTTTAGAGGTGGTATTATATATAGATGGATGTGTGATGTTTCTATATTTTGATTGAAAAAAAATAAAGGTAAATAATAATTAAACATTAATAAATAATTATTATGTCATATATATCATATTTTTTCCTTTTATATAACCTTATTAAAGACCTTTTAAAGTAAAAATGTAAAACAACTGATATATCTTCATAGAGGTGGTAACCCAGACTTACGAACGAGAAACATTATCATTTTCCCACCGATTGGATAATAAGTAGGTAGAGAAGATCAAATGATATAATAATAATAATAATTATTTCTTAAATTTCATATATAATAATTATATTCATTTTTTTATATCCGTAAAATTAACAAACCAAGGAATATGTAATGGTAAAAAGAATTTTTTTCGTTGTGTGGAGGTTGTAGACCGCACATATTCCGAAGATATAAATTCATTTACCGTTTCATTTAATAGAAGAAAGGATGTGGTTATTATATTAATATAATAATAACTATGAATATTTATGATATAAGATTCATCATTTTGTGACGTACAAAATAATTTTACATAATGCAGAAGTATATATAAAATTAAAATACCATGGGTAGGCTTTATTTATCTTATTTGAGATACCTTATTTTCATGAAACATTAAGACTCGAAATATTGATCATATTATAAGAGAATAAGCTCTAGGAATCAGGTTAGTGTTACTGTATAGTTTTTGGGATGGGATTATCTGATATATATTTATTAAAAATCCTTGAATAGGTTAATAGAGGAGGATCCCTTTAACATGTGATGAAACACATTAAAGTATGTAAAAGTTTAAATAAATATAATGTTATTTATTTTAGAAATAGGATCCAAATGGAAATAATATAGATGTTAATATTTCTTATGGTCAAAATATATTTTAAAAAATATGAAGTATTCATGATAATACTAAAATATGACCATTATCTCTTAGTTTAATACCCATGTAAAACTATTTTGACCATAACATGGTAACAAATTATAAGTGTATTTACTATTCATTATTAAAAAATATTAAAATTGGATTTATTAATAAATTATTATCTATGATTCCCAACCAATAATAAATTCAATAAAATTAAATTTATATATGTTGAAATCTATAATTCAAAAATAATCCTGAAAAATGAAACACAAACTTGTTGGAATAAAAATGTATTTTAATGCATAAAATTGAGTTTATTATAACTCAATGCCATGATATTGATGTTAGATTATTATAAAAATATATATTTTAATATATAACATAAGTGTTAAAATTTAATTATTAATATATTTTGACTAAATAACCACATTATGAAAAAATATATTCCACATATAAAAATAATTTTTTAAAAAATGTGTTATAAGAATAATGTTTATAATTTACCAAAATAAACTATAATGATGATTCATATATCAGTAATAAAATTATTTTTCATTAATGGATAATTATTTTACAGTATGTTAAAATTAAAATCACAATGGTCATTAAAATTACTCTACTTAATGAAATGAAATAACATTTTTTCAAAAATAAGATTTTTTCAATATTCACATAAAAATAAATATTTATAAAAAAAATCACAAAAAAATTAGATAATATTGAAATTATGATTTAAAATATTATATTAATTTGATCAAAAAAATATATAATAAAGGTAAATATTAATTTTAATTACCATCAACTCAATTTAGTAAAACAAATTCTGAAGAAAACATATTTTTGAAACATAAAATGGATTCATTAAAAAATGGGAACACATGTTGTTAGTATTAATCATTAAATTTAAATAATATAAATAATATATAATTTTTTTCATACTGTGGTTACCATTTTTCATTATTTTAATTTAAATGATGGGTTTTAAGGTAATAATTTGATTACTAAATCTAAAATATTGGTGTTGTGTGTTCTGCAAGTTATCAAGCACAATATTTTCCAATGTAAATTTAAGGATATTTACACCTATATTTGGTAATTTATTAAAAAAATCATTCATCAATATAAAAACATAATCTAATATTGATATCCATATCACGTGGCACTAACATGCTTGGTATGTCCCCTCTTATGGGCTACACATATATATCATAGATAATTTATTTGAATCACATGAAAATGTATTACTATTTAATTAAAACACCTGGACCATTAGTGTCCCAAGAAACATATTAGAATTAAAATATTCTCCCACCTATTTATGAAAAATATTTCTCAATGGTCACAAATCACATATTTATGTTACTGATATCATTTTATATACAGTAAGGAAACCCACGTTCCATCACACCCACATTTGAATTTAATACACATACACTTCCGGAATCTCATACTCAAGTCAACTACATAATAAAGGAAACCAATTCCCACCACGATTATATATAATGGACTACACCTTTGAGTATAATGGTGACATCAACATATATATAAAAAATATCATATAAAGAATCATATTTTTTAAACCATTACCATGGTCTAGTCAAATGATATTCCTTTAAAAGATCATAGGGTCAATACTATTTAAATTGTTTTAATAATTTTTAATACATATAATATGATAATTTGAATGGTTAATCACTGTCATCAATAAACATTCATATGGTATGGTTATGTAGAGTGAAAATAAAAATTTATGTGGGAAATTAAAATATATTTCGTAAAAAAATATGTCTCTTTGTGCATTAGGATAAGATAAAAATTATAAATTTATAAATAAGAAATATCATTCAAAGGATTACCAGTTAAAAAAATAATAGAGAAAACCACTACTGATAATCAGAATGCATTTGTAACTTGGACATTGACTCATATTGATTTTATCAAGACCCAAAATATATACATAATCTGAATTTTTACTAGTCTTATCCTCAGTTAACATATCCCATATACTATGGAAATTTAATGATAATAAATTGATACTTATTTGTAACATCATAACCTTTATCTATCTTTAATGAATAAACTAGTTTTTTACATTACCTCAATCATTCCTTCTTTCATGGCTATTGTAGGCTCATGGACAATTGTTTTTCAAAATAATAGAATATTATACCATAACTGATCAAGGATATTTCATATGGAGTATGTTGAGGTTCATCACTAGACAAAATAAATAACTAATTTTTATATTTTACTATCATTAAAATATAATTTTTTTATGTGTGGTTTAATGTAAAAATAAAGAATTCGAAAATTTTAAAAAATGAATCATAGAAAATGTTCAGTTGTTGATTAGGGATGTAAAGGACCTTCATTGTTCTAATTGATTTCACGCAATTCATTGAAAATTCACTCAATTTTAATTTAATGTGTATGAAAAGAAAAATTGTTTTGTATGAAATAGTGAACCATTGGAAGTCTCCAAGGAAAAGCATATATCTTCACAAACACATTTCATGTAATGGACAAGTGATGACATAAAATTACCCACCACCCTTCAATCAATTATAATTATATAACTAAAAATAATATATCAGCATCGCTCCAATCATTGGATATGTTGATTGATACATGGGAGGGGAAATGATTTGGTAGATATTGGAATGAGGTTATGGTGATTAATAATAGGCAGTGAGAAGCATGTTTATTGTTTTTGGGAAATCATTGTACCTAATTAAAATATAATTAGATCGATTTGAAATTAAATTAGAATGAAATTGTTAGCACATCCTCCATAACATTGAATCATTCAACTAATATATCACCTTGTTTTTTAGTGTTCTTTATTAATAAAAAATTTAATATACCAATAATATTACAAAGAGAAAAAAGTGGGAATAATTTGACATCAATTAATTGAATTAGGTGGAAAATTACAAAACAAAAAGATGAAAAGATATATTGAATAGTCACATAGAGTGGAATAATGACTTCATTAATTCCAAATTCTCTTATATATATTATCCTATAAAATACTCTAAAAAATGAAAATAGAACATATTTAGTGTATATACTCCTTCCATGATCAATCCATCTACCACTTAATGAAGAGTCAGGTTTTATTCCGTTTTCTATACCACAGAAAAATTTGAGGATGTATTCTCCTCGATGAATTTCCATTGATTTTATTTTTTATAGGAACCAATGATGTCAAATTAGAGATATGTAGTATGCCTACTTCTATTCTGGTCCCATTTAACTAATTATGTACTATTTCGGATGATGGGGCTAAAAACATTGATTCACGCTTAGTCATTGTTTTGTGCAAGTTCTTAGACGATTAAAACTGGTGTGGGACATTGTTTCACCAGTTCTAAGTACCAGTTGGTGTACCAATATGGATCGTAGTTTTAGTTTAATTCATTAATCTAGTAGAGTACCTTGGGTTTAACTTCATAATATTATTATATTAGATGGCTTAGAAATAGAATATGTATGGAAATTTGGTAGTGCTATGTAAGAGCAAGTGTGATGGAGTCTGGTGCCAATGAGGATGGGAATATTGTTGCTACTATTAAGGGTCTATAACTGACATACGTATGTGAGGTTATAAACTCTAGTATGGATGTGTATATATACTTTTTTGGGGATTTTTATGATTAAATAAGGCTCAATAATAGATTAATTCTATCAAATAACTTATATATGAATTTCATCTTTTTTAGGAGATCATCTTACAATGGAATATATGTCAGAATACCAACCAGATAAATAGAAATCAATATAAATTTGAGTAGGTATTTCAATGAATTTGGATTAATATTTCTTTGAGGTATGGTTTAGGTGTCTACACTTAAGAGAGTGGAGTTTAGCATGATTTGGGAGATACATTGATTCTTGGATACATAAGTTTATGCAGTTGATAAAGAGATCATCTCGATTTGTTCAAAGTCAATTTTATATTAATTTGTTGAGGATAGTATAAGGATATATGTAAGAAAGTTTGACGAATAGAATACTTGATATTTTGTGAGTGAAAGCTTCATAGATCAAGGATGATATAATATGAATGATTTAGAAATCAGTTTGATAGTCTCTGGACTGGTCTCGATTCAAGAAGTAAATATAGTTTACAGTTTTTTGAGTTGTGGACCTAGGACAGAGGCACCCCAAACGTGGAATCTCATTATTGATGATAGATACACATACTTACACATATGGTTCTATATTATGTGACCAGATCCAAACTTAAAATATCATTATTTTACATCATTTTTAAATGTTAATCATTTTAGAGAATCAATAATATTGTAATCCCATTGATATAATTTTTTTTTGTGTTTGTGGTTCATCGATATAGGAAAATTATTTTCTGATACATGTAACCATTTCTCCATAATCGAAACACAGTAAAAGCCCTTCTATAGTACTCATAGGTTTTTATCATATTTACAACCTGGTGAATTGAGAAATTAGAAAGATGTAAAATTAAATTTTTATTATTGTAAAACACATAAATATTGAATGAAATAAATGATCTTAAGAATATAAAAAATAATGAGAAGGGACAAATAAATTTTTAATAATAGTTAGGAAAAATTCAATTTATTCAAAATTAATTATATAATGTTATTTAATATCAAAGTAAGAACCATATTAAACGATAAAATACTATTATAAATGAAACATAATCCAAGGGGTAAACAAATTTTCATATAGAAATTTAACCTTTAATTAAATGCTCGAATTAAAATTAATAAAGGAACAAGAATAAGAATATAAAATCATTTGATCTAAGATACCCATTCCACATTCACAAAAAATATTCTAAATAGTGATAACTGCACTAGAAACATACATATAACATATGAAGAAATCCACCAACATCACATTCACACAATAAACATATAAAATAACTATGTGAAAATTTTTCACTACATAGACCTCTTAAAAATCATCCTATATTAGGTTCAAATAGAAAACATGTGAAAAATAAAATGCAAAATTGGTTTCTAGAAAAAAAACATGATGATAAAATCCAATGATATAATGTTCACATGAAAAACCTTGGAACAAAACTACCCATATCATGTTCATACAGAACACTTTTAAAAAAATATAAAAATATCATGTTGATGAAACCGTTCACCATATCATGTGAGATGAAATCTAAACATATCAATACAAGGGTTTCACATGAACCATCCCATTATTTATCCACACATAGGTGTTCCCTTAAAAAAATCATTTTTCACATCATAAATAACCAATTTGAATTTAATTAGGATTCAGAACATTTTCTAATGAAGTTAAAAACACTAACATGAAGAATAAAAATGGTTTATAAAGAACATTTATAACACAAAAATGTTTTTTTTAAATACATTCTGAGGTTCATAAATGATAAATAACATATAAGAAAATTAAGAATATAGATCTATTTTTTAGAAAAAAATCCATTTTTTAAAAATTAAAATATTAATTTTGGAAAAATATAGGAATATCTATTTCAATTATCAAAATCATAATGTGTTAAAATAATTTTGAAAATATTTTAAATGCACGAAAATGAATCCTTCTAATGAGTAATGCTATAAATAGTGAGAGACCCCATAAATGTGTTTTTTAGAAAATGTTTTTACTATAGACATAAATGATGAAAGTTACACTATACATTTAAAATATATTTTTAAAAAGGTGATGCGAAACACAAAGAAAATATTTTATTTATAAAAAAATATTTAATAATGGATCCCTAAAAACTATATACTGGTTTTTTGGGGAAATTTGGAGTGAATGATAACACATTTGATTACTAATTGATTTATTTCTTTAAAATATTCTAAAATACCATTAATTGAAAACTAATATTATAAAAAAGAAACATGGTAGACCTATGGAAAATGATAAGGGTATGATAAAGTTAAACTGAAATAACACATTATTAGGTTTCCAAATATAAAATATCACATTTGGTTGAAGAGAAAAATGTCGGTAAGTATGATAAATCATTATTAATGATGATGGTAATCATACATAAGAAAGATAAACATTTTTGGTGATATATTCATCAAGGTAACTGAATTTAATAAAAAATTTCACATTCACTAGAGAGAAGGATTGATAGTAAGATCATATAATATAATTAAAAATATTGTAAAATTATGGTCAACGTGGATAATTATCAGTCACGAAAAAAGGAAGAGTCAACATAACCCCTTACAACTTATGAAATATTTTAATAACAATACTTGGAAGGGAGAGAGATAAATTTATCAAAAAATACCATGAAAAAAAGATAATTTATTAAATGATATATTCAATATCTATTATAAACACCATTAATATAATATTTCCTACCTAAATTATTTTCACAAATAATAGAAATAGAGAAAACTCACCGTTAGGAACATAATTTTTTAATAATATTTTGGAAGGGAGTTAAAAATAAAGAAGTGTAGAGACCTAGAAAAGGGGAAATACATCATAATACAGTCATAATGAATAATTAACCTGTGATATAATATTTATGTTCGAGAAGAAAAATTTTAACTCAATTGATAGGGTATTGGGTTAAGTAATACCCTTACATTGTTTTCATAATACAAATAGAAAAGAGATGAATTTTAGAAAATGTTATGAATATATATATTCCATAAATGCTATTAAAAATAATGAAAAATGTATTAAATAACAATTATATACAACAAAAATTTAAAAAAAGTGTAAAATACATATCCTAAATTAATGAATCAAAATTTAGAAACAAAAAACCATATCCTTTTATTTTTATAGAGTTGACCACACTATATCCTTCTATATACAAAAAATCTAAAATCATTATTAACTATTTCAGAATATCATACATATATATCCTTTCTTAAATTTATATACATTCAGAAATAAATTATTAATTTATATTTTAAATTAATTATTATATGTTATTAGGTTCTATTTTTTCATAACGAGATTCATAATGGCAGTGTTGATTCAGATTTAAGGAATCATATATAAAATTTTTGAGATCATTATTTGTAACATATTTTTTTTAAATAATATTATTTTTTTTCTAAATAGTGTAATTATTATATAAAAATAATCCTAACATTATTTTCCCATTAATTTTCAATATCCCCATCAGTAATATTTCCATATTCATCACTGATATTAATTTGTTTCATTGTTTGTACCTAAAAATAATAATCTATAATATATTGGTGAGTATAGATAATGAAAGGTTTTATTTGGTATATATAATTTTTATAGAAGTTTAATTGTACAATTTATATGTTTTTTATGTGGGGAGTGATATTTAGAATAGTTTTATAAATAATATAATACTAGATAAAAATGAAATATATCACATTCTCGGAAGAGGTAATTCTCACATACACATGCTAATACATTCATTTACAAAAAATGAAAACAATGTAGAAATTGGACTATATTATTATAATTCTAGAACAACTATAAATAAAATTTCTAGTAATTAAATATTCCCTTTTATAATCCATGAAGGTATTTTATCACAAATGTATCAGATATCTTATGGAGGTAGTATTCCATATGTACCTCAATCATAAATTTAATTTTCCAAATGGATGAAGGTGGGTAGAAGATTATTTTCCCAAAAATATAATGTAATTTCAGTACACATATTAAGATAGTATATATATTTCATAATTTTATATTATATTCATAGTAGGTACAAGAATAATGAAATGTTTAAATAATGATAAATTATTAATATTAATTTTAGACCATTCATGAGAGGAACCCCTTTTAAAAATGTAATGCGGCTTTAAGAGGTTATCTATTTTGAAGAAGAAAACCTATGAATGATTATATGTGTCTTATGGAGTTATTTAGAATCATTTTGGTCTAATATATTATTATTGAGTTATAGGAAGTGATGGGGTGGTGATGAATTTTTTCTAATATGCGAGGAGTGATATTTTAGTAAATATAAAAGGTAATTCCACTATTTAATGGTCATGTGCATGAAATAATAGAATTAAATTAGAGTGGGGAATAAGGCATGGTTTATAAATCCAGAATCATAAATTTTAACACATTTTATTAACATGTTTTTATGCATTTTATAATCGAATTTTCACATTTTCCATGTGTGATATTGACCATGGTAACTTATTTTTATCTATGTAATTTAATTTTAATGCATAAAGTAAATTGTGCCTTTTCGTAATTTGTAAAATTGAGTAAAAACATAAACTCAAATTTTTCAATAGAATTTTATGTTTGTAATAAAAATAAAATTTAATAGTAACACAAGTAACATGAAAACCCCCATTTCCAAAAAAAATGTAATATTATGATAAGTTGTTTAATATAGTATAGAATTTTCATGGTTTTTTTCATGTAATTAATTATTTTATTATAAATAAAATTATTCATATTTGTCTTAAAACCTCACGAACTAAAAATAATAATTTTACCCTAAAAATTGTTTTATAAAACAAACATCTCGGTATAGTCATAAATTTGATGAATTTAATAAAAACTATTATTTTTCTTTATTGACCTCAAAATTAATTAATTTCAAAAAATTAAAAAAAACTTGTTAATATTTTTTAAGCATTATAAATTGAAAAATGAATTCATTTTTTTATAATTGAAGTTATATAATTTATAAATTTTTTTTTAAATGAAATAAAATTTTTATTTTGGTTTTATATTTAAACTGATAATTTTAAGTTTTTAAAAAATTAATTAATATCAATATCGAATTTATATATTTATATTATAATATTTTATGCATAATAAATTTTGAATTATTGTAAATTTAGAAAATTATGTTAATAATTATTATCTTTTAAAATGATAAAAGTAATTTGAGAGAGAAAAATCAAATTTAATATTAAATCACATAATTTATTTATCCACAAAATTTAAGAAAACTTTTTTATGAAATAAGGTTTTATTAGATATAGGGGCTATAATTATTTAATAATATCGAAGAAATGCTTCAAAACTCATTTTGTTATACTATCTTGTAAATAGATCTGCCAAACATTTTGTTAATGTGGAGAAATATATATAAAAAATTATCAATATGTTACATTCTTTTGCTAAAATAGTTTCATCATCATAATTTTAATTATAAACTAATTTAGAAAATTAAATATGATATATAATAGTTATATACAAATCTATATGTATGTTTTAACGCTTTAAATATATATTTTCCATCATTGTTGTATTATCCATAATAATAAGCCTTTTTCGTCAACCATTTTAGACAATTTTCTATCATCAATCTGTATCAAAAAACATATTATATAATATTATTCTAAAGGTTATTTGTAAACATAATTTAATTGATATACTATCATAAGATGATGTGAAATGAGACTTTCAAATTCTAACAAATAATCATTACACTTTGCTGAGAAAACCAATCCATTTCCAAAATCTCAATAATTTATTTAAAATATATATAAGAATATTTTAAAAAGGATATTTCTTAAAAAATTCATTATTGTATATAATAATATTATATATAGAATTATTCTTAGTTAATCACACATTTAATCATTGTGGTAGTTATTTTATTCCCTCATTTAAAACCCTATGTATAATATCTTGACTATGACTAACTACAAATAATACATCAATAAGTCCTGAGTAGATGGTTCGGGACTATATACTATAAAAATCATCCTATATAGTATAAATTATAAAATATATTCCTTTTTCCTAGAGGTTTCACATGTTTATCATCGATGTAATTTCTTCTTTATGGGAATTGATTTGTATAATTTAAAATATCTCCACATTTACAACATAAATCCATTAGTGGTAATTTATGATTAAATTTAGTTATCTTCACCATGTTTACCATAATAATTATATTTTATTGATAACTTAATATAATATTCCGCCAATTTTTAAATTTAAATAACCTTCTCGTTCCTTTTTTAATTTTCGGTGTGAACTTCCTCTCAGATTTTTCATTAGTAAAATATTGAATAAACATTTCTCCATGGTTCGTAACACATTATTTTTTTGAGTATTATGTTAACCCTAGTAATCATAAAAATAAATAAATATTATGATTTATATTTGTTCATTTTATCTATTTATATTCATCATAGTTTTATAAATGTCTTTAAAAAAAATTTAAATATAAAATGAATAGTTTTTTTAATTATTATTTATATATATATTACATAGTTTTAATTAATCATGAAAAATCATGATTTTTGAAATTTAATTTGAAAATAAGGAATTAACTTCAATATTATCGTATGAATATTAACATATAAATAGTTATATAGTTTTTTTATTAAATATTGATATTTTGGATAATAATGAAAAACAAATTTTTAATAAAATTATAATTTCATTTCTAGTATGAAAAATGTTTCATTATTTTATGGATTGGATTTAATGTGAAACTACTTCCTTTTGAAACTAAATAATCTAATTACAACCATCATAAATTTTATTATAAATAATTTTGGAAGAAATAAATTTTTATGAATAAAAGGGAATTTTTATAAAAACTATTTTCATTGTAGATTAAATATTTATATTAAAATAAAATTTTGAATATCATATAAATTGAATCATAATTTTTTTCATTTTTTTAATTAGGATTTTTAAATCTTTTAATGTATTCAACTAAATTATTGGTCCCTCTGATTACTTACCACAGAATAAATTTGTTACCATAGTAAAGGAAAAACAATTTAATTAATCTAAAAGATAAGTAAAAAAGACCAAAAGATATTACATGAATTATCATTTTAAAATATAATTTTTGAATTAATCACCCTAAAATCACACACTTTTAGTTTTAATGCCAAATTTTTATGAATCATACTTTATATTATTTTAAATCTTGGAAAAATTACTAGTGTGCCACTAGACTCACTTATAAAATGTAATATCTTATACTCATATTATCACACAAAGAGATAAGTTATATCAACCATTAACAACATAAATAATAAAAAAAAAATACTTGTCCATGTCATAGAAGTCTCCTTCACTTCATAATACTAAAAAATTAAAGATTAATCTTTAATCCTTGTCATTTTTTCTAATGAAGAGGTATAATTATTAACCAAGTATTCCATGCTTATTTTTTCTCATACCTACGTAAAATATTATATAACCACAATCAAATAATATAGTAGTTATCTTATATGTAAAAAAATGTGATAATGATTTTGGAAAACCCTCTTTCATGTATTTTTCTTCACATGGGAATTGAAAACAATCCTCATGTGTAATTATTGACTACCACCTCCATGAATTGATGTGTATCATTTTACATCATACAATTATTTGGACGTGTTAAATGACGGACCAAAAAAAAATATATGATATTTTTTAGAAAATTATTACTTTATATATATAATACATCTTTCATACCCTTTCTATTATTTGTAAATTGATATGTCACTCATGTATACATTTTGAATACCCCCTCCATGAAGATATATAAATCATTTTTCATTTTCACCTCACATAAATGGTTATAAAAATGGAAATAAAAACTAAATATTACATATATTACAAATAATGTTTTATATACTATATAAATATTAACTACTTTATTTATTTTCCACTAAATTTAAAAAAATAAACAGTTTTCATTTGTTATTACATTCTGTCGTTTCGAAAAAATGAAAAAATTAATTTTTCATGGCCTCCTTAAATAGATGGTTATAATTGTATATTTAATATAAAAATATGATAATTATATTGCTATTAATATTCTACATTATGGATCCATGATCCATTTAACTATGGTCAACTTAACTATGTTATTTTTAAAATTATTAAAGCAACGACATAAAAATGTTCGACATAATGTTATAAAATTTAGTGTCGTAATAAATAATTTTATAGATTGAAAAAATTTAATAAAATTAAATTAATTAACATTAAAATTATTGAAAATAATGTATAAAAATAACATAAATATTTTTTTTAGATTTTATATGAATATATGAAATGATTGTGAATAGGTTGTAAGGGATTTGTTACCTATAATTCTTTTCTTTGAAACTCATGAAATATTAACCATGTTAATTGTTTTGTGTGATTTAAATTATAACATATGTATAAAATTAATCAATAATTTACTAAAATTAAACTGATTTACAAATCCATTTAATTTTCTATCCTTCAATAATATTTTTAATCTAATGTTATCATAGGTTATGTGATTTTATCATTAAATCCTAGTTTTAAAGTATTCCTTTCGAATATTTTCATACCCTTAGAAAAGGTATTATAAATAATTCAATAATTTTGTTACTTTTGGTTAAAATATTGTTAATGTAAATTATAAAATAATTTTATCATTTATAAATTTCAATAACGGGAACATTTTTAATGTTTACAATTTTGGTTATTTTTACACCTTTTTTTTACAAAAGTGATTTAAAATGTTCCCCTAACTTTTACAAAAGTGATTTATATATTTATATGGTTATAGTAAATGGAAAGTGTTTTTCCAATGGGGACAAATGATTTATTCAATGGTTTACTGATGAAAAGTTAAATATTATAATTTTATTCATTATATTTCACATGAAAATTTTAAATAATTTTTATTTTCATCAATATAGATAATATTATACGTGATCTTGATAAATCTCTCCCATACATTTGGAAATTAATAGTCCTAAAAGGTGATAAATGATTGTGATAAATTGGTTGGTTACTCATAATAAAATTAAAAACAATTATTCATAAAATGTTTTTACATGATATAACATATATTATGAATATGATACTACAAGATAGATGTATTATAACTGAACAATATTGTTTATGGAAATAATTTTATTTCATGAGTTATGGAATGTTAATGAATTTTTAAAGGGGAAGGGATTGTTTTTCAATTAATTTTTTTTATTTTGTTCACATTAATCATGATGATATCATTATAATTTATATTCTCTTCTGTGGTTTTCAAATGTTTTATTTGAAAAAATATTAATTTTCACACATGGAAATGTTTTATTAATGTTCTCAATTTTTTAATTTGAAAAATTAAAACATCCCACTGTTGTTTAATTTTTCTAATTTAATTAATAGGATTACATTATTTTCATATCCCATAATGAGATTTTTCTGAACCCATCTATTTAATTTTTTTTAATTTTATTTAATAATTAAAATAAATTTTATTAAGGTCATATATTCCACTATAGTGGATCTTAATTAATGGTGATCAAATTAATTAAATAGAACATGTATATAATCCTAAATACTAATATATGAGGGAAAAATTAAATTGGCTATAATTTATCTCTTTATTATATATTTCTTATATTTATTCTATAAAATGTTAAACACAATATCCTACAAATATAAAAAACATATACCATTATAAAAAATTAATTAATTAATGGTTGATTTTGTCACTAGTGTATATAGATGGTTTTATAGAAATGGATTATTATTCTATATAGGTAATAATCATGTTAAAACACACTCTAAAGAGTATATAATTTCAGGTTATTTTATCCTAATATAGATATTTAATATTTATATGTTTCTTCACATTATTAAGGTTGGATCAGAATGGATTTCAACATATGAGATAAGGATGTTGAATTTGGATATTTTATAGAGGATAGTAAACCTCTAAATCAAAATATATAATGGGTTAGAATGGAGTATTTGTTATATGTTTAATCTCTATTGATATAAGTTATTAATGGTGTAATACTTTAAATGGAGTGACCAAATTTTATATAGAGGAGAGTGTATATAGTGGAGTATTTAATGTAAAAACCCCTTCAATATTTAGTGGATCATCATTCGCATTTAATGATGATGGAATGATATATGAATTAGAGAAGAAAATTTATTATTTTTATATGTTCAAGAAAATTAAAATTTAAAAATTTAAACTTTCAGTTTTGATGGTGAATCCTATTGATGGTGTCCAATAAAAAACCAACAACTGTCATTCATCTATTATATTAGACAACCCACAATAAGAAGCAAAATATGCTTTTGATATGAATTTTTCACAAATATGATGTTTTAAACTCAGAATATAATGTCCATTCTATATACGCCATAAGCCTTAGTAAATTCACAATCCCCAGGGGATGGAGATATGAGCATATTAATTATGTAGATAGAATTGAGAAGATTTTATCCACTAAAGATGAAAAAATAAATGATTAGAATCTGAAATAAATATAAAATGAGGCATAAATAGTGATATCAAAAAATATAATGAACCAAATGAATATAATAAACATTTAAAAGAAAATACATTAGGATAAAAAGGAAACATGTGAAATAAAATGTAAAAACCACAAAGTGATATTGATGAAATTACACACTCAATATCATTCTTAGTCAAACATAGAGGTAATGTAATTTTTGAAATGTCCAGGGCACAATTAAAATATATTATATTTATATATAATAGATAAAAATCAATGTGGGTTACCAAATACTAAGAAAAATCCTATAAATGTAATTGAACGTAAATTTCATTAATTTTTCAATTTAATAAAATAATAATTGTTTTCAGGAATTCTATACATTAAAATAAGTGTCCAATTGTTTTCTATGGAAATAAAATATTTTAACAAAACTCAAAAACATTAAAAATAAAAGAAAAAAGTATGTTAATTAAAAAAATATATTTTAGTTTAAATAGTTTGAGGGAAAATAATTTTAAAAAATAAAACATCATTCCATGTAAAATACAGATATCATCATCAGGGATTCAAATATGTTAAAGCTAAGTAGTCAGGGAAAAAATACATGCTGGTCATTAGTAAAGAAATTCCAACATGATATAGGACAACTATAAATCGATCAAAATTGTCCCAACTAGTTTTCCCTAACATTACCTAACTAATCGAGGGATAAAATCCTATAGTTTGACCAATGTCCCACCTAGGATCATTATCCAGATAATAATTCTATATTATTGAACATGTGTACCTAGATATTCCACCTAACAAATGTGGTCTACCAATGAAAAATAATAGGTTATTAGAATTTAAAAGTATTATTATACAATATAATAAAATTAAAGAACAACAATTCATTTATTTATCATACTCACATGGTTAAGCACCCATAAAAAACAATCCCTTTCTGAAATCATAATAGAATGAATCTGGTTCCCTTAATAGGGAGAATTTTCACCAGTATTTATTCATCTATAATTTCAAAAAATATTAATGGGTAAAGTGCTATGGGGGTTTATTCTATAAAAAATATTAAAAATCTATTTATAACATGAAATAATTCCATAAGGAAAAAACACTACAACCCATTTAGAAACGAAACACATAATTCATCATTTTTATTTTTCAAAATATTTTAGTTAAAAAAAATAAATATAAATATTCTAAAAAACCTGTTCTTTAGAAAAAAAAGGTTCCCATTATTTTGAAATTGAATATATTAAAGAGTCGTAATAAAAATTTCAAAAATTCAATCAAGAATTTCCCTTCCCAAAATGATCACTTCATCCATTAACACCATTTTCATATGAAATATTACAATAAAGAAAACTTTTCCCAATTTTAACAAATTTAAAAGAAAAAAGAATTCATTTATATAGTTATTATACCCAGAAAACCATTATAAGACATTCAAAAACCATGAATTAGAATAATATATAATATATTAAATTTTAAATATGTATTAATTTGAAGCCTAAACTATGATGTAGATTCTTTTAATGAATGTGGAATCAATCCACACAAATATAGCCCATGATTCCACAAGGAATCAATATAATATAATGAAATTAAAAATTTATATTATATTTTGTGGGAAAATACTTTTATTTTTGCTTTTTATTAGATAACACCTATAACAAACCCCCTTAAGGATTATGCCAATAGTAAAAGGATCCAGAAATATCATCATCTACAAATTATCAATATAATTAAAAAATAAATTTATAATCAATTGATATTTTCATCTAGATAATTCACCTATGATTCAAAATACTCTCTATTTATAAAGAGTTGATAACTATAATAATGGAAAATAATGAGGAAGAATGTATTCATACCTTTGATTATCTTGATCTTATACCATAAATTCCATAAAAATAATTAACTAAGTAGAATGGAACCTCCTAAACTCAAATATTACTTTACTATAATAATTGAATAATCTAAAACAATAATAATAAAGCCATTAAAATGTGTTTGAGGTCATGAAAAGTATGTATTAATTTATTAATTTTACATGATTAAGCCATATGGTTTGGTAAAATATGCACCAACCCTGAACCCCATTCCACGATACTATATGAGCTATATTAATTGGTCTCATGATTTAACAGATCACAAAATGATAATGAACATTTATTTGAACACATGGAGGATCTGTCGGCTTCGACGAGATATTTTTGGGAGACCATGCAACTACTCTATGAAGTGCATCTCTCTCATGTTGCATAGTTTTATGAGATGGATAAACAAATTATCCATACCTTTGGTGCTCTCTTACTATATAATATTTAAAAAATTTCTTTTGATAACCAAAAATATCTTCCTAAACCATACATTAACTATTAAATATAACTAAATAGTGTAAAATTCATTTAAAAGACACCAAAAAGGGACAAGAAAACAATAGACTCAAAAAAATTTCAAATAATGTTTCAAAATATTAGTAAGTGTCATTATCTTAGATTAATTAAACTATGTAAAATAATGAAGTTTATGGAATTGTGTGGTCGGTATTTATGGATAAATTTCTGGAGAATTATATTCTTAAACTTATTAAAATTAAAATAGAACAATCATTTCTAGGTTGGGTGAACAAAATGAAGAATCTGGGGTTCATATGAATAATTGTTTTCTAGATTGGCCAGGTATGCAATAAATGTCATTTTGGACAATGGAGGTAATGTTAATATAATTTCCAAAGGCCATAAATGATGTTATGAAAATGCTTTCACCTTTTAGAAATGTAAATGTTATAAGGCGGTTATTCATTAGGAAGAGAACATTTAGATGGACTTTTACGATTACATGTTTAGTATTAATATAATATTTTAAGGAATCTAATTGACACAGACAAAGTGATGATATCAACAAGTAAAATCATACCATATGAAGCCTATATATCAGATCTAGTGATTATGATAGAATAACTATGTGTTTCCCTTGACGAATCCCAATACGAGATCCAATAATTTATGTCTAAGTGAATCTATTTATGGGATACGTTCAAGATCATCGAGATCACGACCCAAACCAGGTTCGTCAAACCACCTCATGAAACTCTCACCATCACACACCTTACCCTTAGAATGTTTGCTAAATTATTAATGGGATATATATTAATACCCTATAAATATGAGTATTTACATTATTTTTTTATTATTAATGAATATATTTTCATCAAATTATTAATAACTTGTAAATGATTTTTATTTTGATAAAATAAAAAAATTGTTTTTTAAATTTAATTAAGAAATTAATTTTGATAAAATAAAGGATTTTTAAAAAAATTACACATTATTAAAATATTTTTTTTCATATAGTTTCATGTAAATACAAATCATCATATAATTGTTATGAATTCAAATGTAATTTTTATAGGGGTAAAAAAAATTTATTTCCAAAAAATCCAATCATTTGTCAATAAATATCAATTAATAGTTTAAATATAAAAAAAATTATTTTTAAAATGTTATTTTTATAAAATCAGTATTATTTTTCGAATCATAGTATTAAAATTATCCAATAGTGATGTCATAATTTTATTGGATAATCTTTTTTTTGTAAAAATTAAATACTGTATAAATATACGATGTGTATTATGACATCATAATGAACCAAAAGTGATGCAATAAATAATATATAAGGAATACACGACCAAATAAATGTTTTAATATAGAAGTAAATTTATTTTATGATTATTTGGTTTAATTTATAAAGCTATTATGAATCCTCCAAAAATGAAATATATTTTAAGGTTTTAATAATCATTTTTACGAGTATGACACACCTTAAGATAAGAAAGTGAATTATTTTATTAATTATTCCATTTTAATTATAAAATAATAAATAATATATTTAGTTGAATCCACGGTAGAAAAAAGTGTTCAGTTTGTTGGTTTTTCTTATTTTATTATATAGAGTTTAAAACCTAAGTTGGAGAAATAATATAGAAATCCCTGCTTATTTCTGATATAAACCCACATAAGCTCACATTTCCCTTGACACAAAATACATGGAGAACATCCTTTCTATTTACTCCTCACTATGTTTTCATACCAAGGTGCCCCAATCTCTCAATAATATCCCCCCAAGAATTTGGAGTCACACACTAAAGTAAGGGATCCTCAACTCTCTTCTTTATTTAGGTAAATTTTTTATATAATACATTCAATTTCAAATTCCTATTGTTAGGATATGTCATACCATGAACCTATTACTACAAATTTAATGTCAAAAATATTTGAGACTCATTTTTCTCTCATGAACAAATTTTATTAATTTTTAGGTGATGTTGTTATGCTATCAAAATTTCACCATGTTTTTCAATACCAAAACAATTTGGTAGTGAATACCATACCCATTACCAATAATGTGATGACCCAGACCCCCCTTGGTCCCTTCCTTTGCCAAAAATCCGGTTTCCTTGCGGGAGATCGACCGGTGAGACCGATCGGTGAGACCGATCGGAGAGACCGATCGGAGAGACCGATCGGTGAGACCGATCGGTGAGACCGATCGGTGAGACCGATCGGTGAGACCGATCGGTGAGACCGATCGGTGCGACCGATCGGTGAGACCGGCCGACGTCGGCCGGCCTTGCCAAGTTGTTCCAGTAATGTTCCTTTTTCGCAAATAGGGTTTTAAACCCTATTCTGCCTTGTTAAAAATGTCTTGGGAATCCGAAACGCGCACAAATGTTTTAATTAAATGCTTCATTAATTCATGGGTCGGTTAAAACCACCCAGTGCCATTAATGATGAGTCAAGCCACGTGGTCAACCCACGACTCCCTCGTCTTCCGTGGTTTTGTGTTTCATCTCAACCGTCCCCAGCTCTTATAATTAAGGGTTAGGCCGTGGTTTTCCCCCCTTCTTCGATAGTGGCTCTTCTGGTGCATCGGGACCGCCGCGTCATTATCCGTAAAGTTCCGTGCCCCCGGCCTAAACGTCGATCATCTATCAACAAGTAGGGAATTTCTCTTGTCTCTCACTTTTTGTGTATCATGCGGGGTGGGCGTTACTTTTGTTCCTATGGAATTGGTTAAACCAAACCCTAATGAAGATAATAAACGAAGTTCTAAAGGAAGAAGGGGAAGGGGTTGTGATCGTTGTTATGCTTTATCTTGTGATCATCCCTTTTGTTGTACTGGTTTATGTTTTCTGAAAATTGAGGCCGTTGGTGGTCGTGTGTGTGCACTTGAATCCCCTCATGATGTTTTAAATGGGTTGCTGAAATTGTGAACTCCTGCTGTGAAATTGGTTAACCACGTATATCCGGCTGAATAATTGAAAGCACCAGGATCGGCCCTTCTGTGATAACTCCCGGTTAGAACACACGGAAATTGAAACCATGGAGTGTGTTAAATCGTTTAAATCTGAAAATCCCTGACTTGTGTTGGTAGTGGTTAGTGGTTGTTTTCCCTTCGGGCCGTTTGCTGGAAATGTGGGAGGGGATGGGATCCCCTGTTCTTTTTATACTCTCGGTGGCTGTGTGAATTTGGGGGATGGGATCTCCTGTTGGCATGGTTTCAGTGGTTGTGAGTTTTTATCACAAATTGGGGAGAGATCCTCTATTGGCAGAACCGGGTGTGAGTGTTTTGGTTGATCTATGCTTTGACGTTTTCCTTGGTTATGCTTATGGTAGTTGCCCAGTAGTGCTTAAAATTAATTGAACATTTTGACTGAACGTGAAACAAGAATGGGACAAATGGTTTTGTGGGCAAGGGTCGTGAATTGTGACTCGGACGCTGTGGTATTGTGTTCTGTAGGTTGGCTAGGAAAACCTAAGTTTTGGGTGAGTGTTTGTTACCTATATCTATACTTGTAGCTTTGTGTTTCTTATTCGCGCCCCACCCAAGTTGAGCTCTTAGTGCCGAACACCCCCATTTATGGGGGAAGGGTGTTTTTCCCAACACTATACTTAGTGGCTGGTTATTAGCTCCTTTTCTGCTCCCTTTCCCGGATAGCCCAAGTACCTTCGGGCAGGCTGTGATGGCCTGAAGTCCATTATTAGCCCAAGAACCATCGGGCAGGGTGTTGTGGTGGTTGGCCAGGTGTGTGCGGCAGGTGGTTTCCCAAGTGTCTTCGGGATGAGGCCCAGGTGTTTTCGGGCGTGGCAGTGGATCCTTTAGCCCAGGTGTCTTCGGGCGTAGCGGTGGTTGTTCTGGCCTAGGTGTTTGCAGGCATGGTTACTTGTGACAGTTGAGGCCCAGGTGTGTGCGGGCGGGATTTGGCAGTGGGACTGCGTGTGGTTGTGGCCCAGGTGTGTGCGGGCGGGATTTGGCAGTGGGACTGCGTGTGGTGGTGGCCCAGGTGTGTGCGGGCGGGTGTGGCAGTGGGACTGTGGTGAGAATGGCGGGATTGGTCCGATGCGTAGGATGTCTCAATAACCAGTGGGGAAGTGGCGCGGGGTACCCAAACATCGATGTGCTCTTATTATTTATATTACTTGACTTGCGTTATTTGGGGAGTGAGCCTTGGTGAGGCCTGGGATGGATAGTTTGCCTTGTTAGTTGTTTGGTTCACTCTTTTCTCACGGGACTTTAGTACGTTCCCCCACTTGTGCACGAGAGTCTTGGTTTTCCCTACTGAGTGTACTTGTATGCTCACCCTACGTTTACTTTCAGGTTTCCAGGAGGACTACCAGGGCTGCGCGGGACCCTATTAGTCGGACAGTTGGAGTTGTCGCTGTTGTCGTACCTTTGTTTTCTTTTGGTATTGTACTTGAGAGCTTTCTTTTTCTTTTGTACTTGTACCTTATTGTAAACTGTTTAAACATGCATGGGGTCTTTATTTGGGTTCATTTATATAAACTTGTTTCCTTTCCTTTTTGGGAGGTCGACTTGTCCTTTTTCCCGATCCTAAATAATAAAAAGGGTAATGCCTTCCATTTGCGAAAATTTTCTATACCCTTGGTGTTAGTCGCCACTCCGGGACCTATTGAAGGCGGGTTTCGGGGGTCATTATCTCTCCTTCAACTTAAAGAAGGAAGGGCCTGGCAATCCGCTGACTCTTCCCTCCTTTTGGTGAAGGCGGGTCGTGACAGAATGGTATCAAAGGAGGTTGAGAGATAGGACGGAGTCTGGAGTTAGGCACAGTAAGGATTGCATGGGATGGTAAGGCAACAACGTTGGGTGACCTTGGTGCGTAAATTAGGCCAGGGAGGACCGGCTAGGACACGGGATTTTAGGGCCCCCCGTGATCCGATGCAAGGACTCTGGACCTACCGAACGACCAAGTGAGGCCACACTGATTGCAGGGTAGAGACCCTAGGAAAGGTACATGCATCATAAATGACTTGTGTTCTTGTGTTTCTGGGATGTCTTGGGAAATTAAGAATAAATTAAATCTTAATAAGTTTTGAGAACGGTTTTCTTTGCACTACTGGGCTTAGGCATTCCTTGTTTACCTTGCAGTTATGGCACCTGGAAGGCGACCACGCGTGGTACAGGCGATCGAGACTCCTGAGACTACTTTGGCCAATCGGCAGAGAGCTGATCGGGAGGAAGAGGACGACCAGTGGCAGAAGACTCTTCGAGCCTTTCAGCGACAGGCCCTCGAGAAATATGAGGGCAGCACCTCCGACATGAAGACGGAAGGCTGGCTGGAGGAGCTAGTCATAGCCTTCGGCCTGATTCGGGCCCCGACGGAGTACTAGGTTCCTCTGGCTGTTAGCCAGATGCGAGGAGCGGCACGTCAGTGGTGGATGCTTCACCTGGGGAGTAGGAAGGAGTCTGAGGTTGCTTGGGCGGACTTCGAGAGGGAGTTCCGGGCGGAGTTCCTCTCCTCGACAATGAAGGCGGAGAAGAGGCAGGAGCTACTCTCCCTCCAGCAGGGGAGCATGTCCGTGAGGGAACTTGGAATCAAGTTCAAGGACCTCCTGCGTTTTGCCCCGGACCTCTTTCCCGATGAGGAGTCTCGGGCAAGACGTTTGGAGGAGGCGCTCCGAACCTCCCTCCAGTATGCTGTTACCCCCTTTACCCTTCCGACATACTTAGAGGTTCAGAAGAAGGCCGAAGTGGTGGAAAGGATGCACGCTCTAGGCGGACTGTCACGAGAAGGGATCCAGCTGGGACCATCGAAGGGGAAGGCCGTCAGCACCAGGCCTCCGGCATCGGGACCCTCCAGGTTCCGACCCGCAGGGAGCAGGCCGCAGCAGTTTCAGTTTCGATCCCCTGGCCCACGTTCTTTTCCTTCAGGCTCGGGACCACGGTGCTTCATCTGCGGGAGCCCTGGACATCTTCGGAGTCAGTTCCCCGATCGGGTGCAGTACAGCAGTGTCAGTCATCCCCAGCGTCCGCCGCAGCAGCAATTCCCAGCCAGACCCTTCCAGCAGCAGCAGCAGGGACAGCGAGCTCCCGCTCCTCCGCAGACAGACATAGGAGGGGGAGGCCGACCTCAGGGCGCTCCCCAGGGACCTCGACCAGGGCGTGGTCGGGGAGGTGGCCGACAGCCGAGGGGCAGGGGAGCTGGGCGTGGATAGTTACACGCCGCAGAAGCAACAGTTCCAGCAGGGCCAGAGGTTGTTCGAGGTCCGATCAGTGTGTTTAGCACTCTTGCTTATGCTTTGTTCGATACCGGAGCTTCGCACTCCTTTGTTACACCCAGTCTAGCCCGCGCCTTTGGTCTAGATGCCGAGAGACTTCCAGTGCCCCTGGTGTTGAGCACACCAGTTGGAGGTCAGACCGACTTGCTGTTCGTTTGTCGGGGATGTAGACAGATGTTGGGGCCACATCAGTCGGTTAAGGATCTCCTTCTTCTACAGATTCGGCCCTACGATGTCATCCTAGGAATCAACTGGCTATTTTCTGTGTGCGCCGTCATCGACTGTTTCCAAGGGAGGGTGGTGTTCTCCGGTTTGGACGGCCAGCGTGTTACTTTCACCGGCGAGCGGAGCTGTCCGAAGGGAAACAGGAGGGAGGAACCTCTCCTCTCCTTGTTGACCGAACTGACGATAGAATCAACAGATGAGGAAATGGTGGAAGTACCAGAGATCGTTCGTGAATTTGTGGACGTCTTTCCTGAGGAGGTGACGGCTCTACCCCCTCGACGTGACATCGAGTTCGGGATAGACCTGCAGCCCGGCTCTCGACCAATCTCGATGGCTCCTTACCGGATGGCACCTTCGGAGCTACGGGAGTTGCGGATACAGATTGACGATCTGATGAATAGGGGTTATGTTCGTCCAAGTGCATCACCGTGGGGTGCCCCAGTCTTGTTCGCAAAGAAGGCAGATGGTGGCCTCAGGTTGTGCATCGATTACAGGAGGCTGAATCAGGTAACGATCAAGAACCGCTACCCTCTTCCGAGGATAGATGATCTTTTCGACCAGCTGAAGGGGGCAGGATGGTTCTCGAAGATCGACCTGCGATCCAGGTACCACCAGCTGAGGGTGAAGGATAGCGACATCCCGAAGACGGCGTTCAGGTGCAGGTATGGGCACTTCGAGTTCGTGGTCATGCCCTTTGGTGTTACGAACGCCCCGGCCGTGTTCATGGGGCTTATTAACTCCATCTTTCGGGAGTACCTGGATGGGTTTGTGGTGGTGTTCATCGACGATATCCTGATCTATTCAAAGTCAGAAGAGGACCATGAAGAGCACCTGAGGACGATTTTGGAGGTCCTCCGACAGCACCAGCTCTATGGGAAGTTGTCAAAGTGCAAGTTCTGGGCACGAGAAGTGCACTTCCTCGGACATGTAGTGTCTGAGCAGGGAGTAGCAGTCGACCCATCAAAGGTTGAGGCAATTGTTTCTTGGGCAACACCCAAGAATGTGGCAGAAGTTCGGAGTTTCCTCGGACTGGCGGTCTACTACCGGAGATTCGTACCCAACTTCTCCCGGGTAGCAGCCCCTTTGACGGCTTTGACCAAGAAGGACCAGGTTTTCATGTGGAGCGAGCAGTGTGAGTCGTCCTTCAGCTACCTAAAAGAAAAACTGGTTAGTGCCCCAGTGTTGAGATTGCCAGAAGAAGGGATGGCCTATGAGGTATTCTGTGATGCTTCGGGACAGGGCCTGGGGTGCGTATTGATGCAGCGACAAGGGGTGATCTCTTACGGGTCCAGGCAGCTACGCCCCCATGAGCGGAACTATGCCACCCATGACCTGGAGCTTGCAGCGGTAGTGTTCGCATTAAAGCTGTGGCGACATTACCTCTTTGGGGAGCGCTTTGTGGTCTTCACCGATCAAAAAAGCTTGCGCTATATCTTCTCCCAGCGTGACTTGAACTTGCGACAGCGGAGGTGGGTCGAGTTTCTCCAGGACTACGACTTTGAGATCTCATACACTGAAGGTAAGGGAAACGTTGTGGCTGATGCCCTGAGCAGGAAGCCGCATCAGGAGGTGGTTCGGGAATCTGCTGATGCTTGGAGGGCGATGGGGGAATTGGCTGCCTTGCACTTGGATGCAAGGGTGGAAGGTACTAGAGGCTGTTTGTTTCAGATGACGGTACAGTCCTCTTTGTTGTAGCAAGTGGAAGAGTCTCAGTGGGGAGATCTTGAGGTGGAAGTGTTGCGGGATCGTATCGATCAGGGGAACGCCCCGGAAGGATGGTCGGAGGACAGCCGACGTCGGATGCTCTTTCATCGGAGGTTGTTTGTTCTAGAGGTGATGCGTGATGAAGTCCTTCGTGAGTTCCATAGCTCAGCCTTGGCAGTACATCCGGGTGTTTCGAAAATGTACCAAGGCCTGAGGGGACAGTTTTGGTGGCCCGGGGTGAAACGGGCAGTGGCAGAGTTCGTGGCTAAATGCCTAGTGTGTCAGCAGGTGAAGGCTGAACACCGTGTTCCTGGTGGTCTGTTGCATCCTCTAGATGTTCCCGAGTGGAAGTGGGACGACGTCTCGATGGACTTCGTCACAGGACTACCCAGAGCTTAGGGAGGGCATGATGCTATCTGGGTAGTGGTGGATCGATTGACAAAATCTGCTCACTTCTTGGCTATTAAGGAGTCAGGACCCGTGAGTACCTTAGCACAGAGGTACGTGGATGAGGTGGTGCGTTTGCATGGAGTTCCGAAAACGATCGTCTCAGATCGGGACACTCGATTCACCTCACGAGTCTGGAAGGGGTTACAGCATGCTTTTGGCACCCAACTACGCCTTAGCACTGCTTTTCACCCTCAGACTGATGGGCAGACAGAGCGGACTATCCAGACCTTGGAGGACATGCTGCGAGCGTGTGTTCTGGATTTCGGAGGATCATGGGTACGACACTTGCCTTTAGTAGAGTTTGCCTACAACAACAGTTTTCACTCTACTATTGGCATGGCTCCTTTTGAGGCTTTGTATGGAAGACCATGTCGTTCACCCTTATGCTGGGCATAGGTTGGTGAGACTGGTACTCTTGGACCAGAAGTAGTGCAGAGCACCACGGAGAAAGTCCAGCTAGTGCGGGAGAGGATGAAAGCAGCTCAGGATCGGCAGAAATCTTATGCTGATCGTCGGAGGAGGCCCCTGAAGTTCGAGGTGGGAGATCATGTGTTTTTGAAGGTTTCCCCTCGACGGGGGCAGCGGAGGTTCGGAAAGGGGAGTAAGCTCTCCCCTAGGTTCATCGGACCTTTCGAGGTGCTGAGGCGAGTTGGCGAGGTAGCATATCAGCTGGCCCTACCACCTCAGTTGGAGAGGGTCCATGACGTCTTCCATGTCTCCCAGCTTCGTCAGTACTTACATGATGGCTCTCATGTCATCAACTGGGGAGAGCTAGATGTGGGAGGAGACGCGACCTTCGAGGAACGGCCAGTCAGAATCGAGGATCGCAAGGAGAAAGTGCTCCGTGGATGAACCGTCGGCCTGGTTCGTGTGTTGTGGAGACATGGCGGCCTCGAAGAGAGCACGCGGGAGAGGGAAGCACAGATGCGTGCCCAATACCCCGAGTTGTTCTGAGCTTTGATCCTTTGGTGCCTGTTGTGACAGAACGTTTGACCTTTTTGTCTATGAAATGTGCTAGTTCCTTTCCTCTGTTATGTGTGGAAAGCCCCGGCTAAAGGGAAGGGGAAACCCGACCCCTAATCAGGACGCATTAAGGTGGATGCGATTAAACCCGTGCGGGCGAGTCAGTGCCGCCCAAAGCGGATAATATCTTGATATGGGGGAGGGAAACTCCCCAAACCCACATGACCGGGCGGTTTGGCGTGGTATGTTGCTTGGTTCTTGACAGGGAGTGTTTTCAATTAGCGGGGGTCCACTCCTAAGAGGTATCTTCGAAGATGGTTGTTCGGATCCTCTCTTTCCTTCTGGTTTGTTTTGATTCTCGGGGACGAGAATCGTTTAAGAGGTATCTGATGTGATGACCCAGACCCCCCTTGTTCCCTTCCTTTGCCAAAAATCCGGTTTCCTTGCGGGGTACCGATCGGTGAGACCGATCGGTGACACCGACCGGTGAGACCGACCGGTGAGACCGAGCGGTGAGACCGACCGGTGAGACCGAGCGGTGAGACCGATCGGTGAGACCGATCGGAGAGACCGATCGGTGAGACCGATCGGAGAGACCGATCGGTGAGACCGATCGGAGAGACCGATCGGTGAGACCGATCGGTGAGACCGATCGGTGAGACCGATCGGTGAGACCGATCGGTGAGACCGATCGGTGAGACCGATCGGTGTGACCGATCGGTGAGACCGATCGGTGAGACCGATCGGTGCGACCGATCGGTGAGACCGGCCGACGTCGGCCGACCTTGCCAAGTTGTTCCAGTAACGTTCCTTTTTCACAAATAGGGTTTTAAACCCTATTCTGCCTTGTTAAAAATGTCTTGGGAATCCGAAACGCGCACAAAGGTTTTAATTAAATGCTTCATTAATTCATGGGTCGGTTAAAACCACCCAGTGCCATTAATGATGAGTCAAGCCACGTGGTCAACCCATGACTCCCTCGTCTTCCGTGGTTTTGTGTTTCATCTCAACCGTCCCCAGCTCTTATAATTAAGGGTTAGGCCGTGGTTTTCCCCCCTTCTTCGATCGTGGCTCTTCTGGTGCATCGGGACCGCCGCGTCGTTATCCGTAAAGTTCCGCGCCCCCGGCCTAAACGTCGATCATCTATCAACAAGTAGGGAATTTCTCTCGTCTCTCACTTTTTGTGTATCATGCGGGGTGGGCGTTACTTTTGTTCCTATGGAATTGGTTGAACCAAACCCTAATGAAGATAATAAACGAAGTTCTAAAGGAAGAAGGGGAAGGGGTTGTGATCGTTGTTATGCTTTATCTTGTGATCATCCCTTTTGTTGTACTAGTTTATGTTTTCTGAAGATTGAGGCCGTTGGTGGTCGTGTGTGTGCACTTGAATCCCCTCATGATGTTTTAAATGGGTTGCTGAAATTGTGAACTCCTGCTGTGAAATTGGTTAACCACGTATATCCGGCTGAATAATTGAAAGCACCAGGATCGGCCATTCTGTGATAACTCCCGGTTAGAACACACGGAAATTGAAACCATGGAGTGTGTTAAATCGTTTAAATCGGAAAATCCCTGACTTGTGTTGGTAGTGGTTAGTGGTTGTTTTCCCTTCGGGCCGTTTGCTGGAAATGTGGGAGGGGATGGGATCCCCTGTTCTTTTTATACTCTCGGTGGCTGTGTGAATTTGGGGGATGGGATCTCCTGTTGGCATGGTTTCAGTGGTTGTGAGTTTTTATCACAAATTGGGGAGAGATCCTCTGTTGGCAGAACCAGGTGTGAGTGTTTTGGTTGATCTATGCTTTGACGTTTTCCTTGGTTATGCTTATGGTAGTTGCCCAGTAGTGCTTAAAATTAATTGAACATTTTGACTGAACGTGAAACAAGAATGGGACAAATGGTTTTGTGGGCAAGGGTCGTGAATTGTGACTCGGACGCTGTGGTATTGTGTTCTGTAGGTTGGCTAGGAAAACCTAAGTTTTGGGTGAGTGTTTGTTACCTATATCTATACTTGTAGCTTTGTGTTTCTTATTCGCGCCCCACCCAAGTTGAGCTCTTAGTGCCGAACACCCCCATTTATGGGGGAAGGGTATTTTTCCCAACACTATACTTAGTGGCTGGTTATTAGCTCCTTTTCTGCTCCCTTTCCCGGATAGCCCAAGTACCTTCGGGCAGGCTGTGATGGCCTGAAGTCCATTATTAGCCCAAGAACCATCGGGAAGGGTGTTGTGGTGGTTGGCCAGGTGTGTGCGGCAGGTGGTTTCCCAAGTGTCTTCGGGATGAGGCCCAGGTGTTTTCGGGCGTGGCAGTGGATCCTTTAGCCCAGGTGTCTTCGGGCGTAGCGGTGGTTGTTCTGGCCTAGGTGTTTGCAGGCATGGTTACTTGTGA
Source organism: Viscum album (assembly GCA_963277665.1). NCBI lineage: Eukaryota > Viridiplantae > Streptophyta > Magnoliopsida > Santalales > Viscaceae > Viscum > Viscum album. Next base: position 166,863,986 of record OY728123.1, read on the forward strand.
CAGTTGAGGCCCAGGTGTGTGCGGGCGGGATTTGGCAGTGGGACTGCGTGTGGTTGTGGCCCAGGTGTGTGCGGGCGGGATTTGGCAGTGGGACTGCGTGTGGTGGTGGCCCAGGTGTGTGCGGGCGGGTGTGGCAGTGGGACTGCGGTGAGAATGGCGGGATTGGTCCGATGCGTAGGATGTCTCAATAACCAGTGGGGAAGTGGCGCGGGGTACCCAAACATCGATGTGCTCTTATTATTTATATTACTTGACTTGCGTTATTTGGGGAGTGAGCCTTGGTGAGGCCTGGGATGGATAGTTTGCCTTGTTAGTTGTTTGGTTCACTCTTTTCTCACGGGACTTTAGTACGTTCCCCCACTTGTGCACGAGAGTCTTGGTTTTCCCTACTGAGTGTACTTGTATGCTCACCCTACGTTTACTTTCAGGTTTCCAGGAGGACTACCAGGGCTGCGCGGGACCCTATTAGTCGGACAGTTGGAGTTGTCGCTGTTGTCGTACCTTTGTTTTCTTTTGGTATTGTACTTGAGAGCTTTCTTTTTCTTTTGTACTTGTACCTTGTTGTAAACTGTTTAAACATGCATGGGGACTTTATTTGGGTTCATTTATATAAACTTGTTTCCTTTCCTTTTTGGGAGGTCGACTTGTCCTTTTTCCCGATCCTAAATAATAAAAAGGGTAATGCCTTCCATTTGCGAAAATTTTCTATACCCTTGGTGCTAGTCGCCACTCCGGGACCTATTGAAGGCGGGTTTCGGGGGTCATTATCTCTCCTTCAACTTAAAGAAGGAAGGGCCTGGAAATCCGCTGACTCTTCCCTCCTTTTGGTGAAGGCGGGTCGTGACAAATAATGTGTGTTTAAATTTATAAAATTATAAATATTTCAATTGGGACTTACATGTATGTATTCAGAACACCATTATCATGTAATTAAATATAATTATTAATGAATGATTTATGATCTATGTTACGCACTTTGGAACGAGAATGAAGTGAAAGTGATAGGTGCAACCAAAATTATATAGCGCCCCAATACATTGGGTAATGTTTAGTCCCATGAGACGTCTTATTGGGATAGAGAGTGAACCTGATTCCTTTATGTGACTTTTTCTATCATGATATATTGGTAGTTATCCTTGACCTATGGTTATGATTCATTGTTTTTGGGGGTTTCCACATTTCCCAAATTTCCAATGGAGTTATCATGATATATCATGTCTCACAATTCATGATTAAGATCCCACTCTTTTTATTCACCATTGATATTACTATTTTCTAACATATATTATTCTATTATTGTGATTCCATATTTATTAAATTATTAGGCTTTATATATCCCGACTTTCTTATGTATGTTCCTAGGTTATCCTGTGCCGTTTTTAGGGTGATCATGTTAAATAATTTTTCTATAAAGATAACGTTGTTCCTTTTTAAAATTGATATGTATTGTACCTAAATCACAAATACAATGTACTTATCAATCGTCCATGTTATATAGAGGGGAATATTATGTAACAAATCATGAATTAATGTGAAATAAAGGGTTGGGTTGTAATAGTAGGTATCAGATAAAAATTTTGGTAAGTGTATTGTATGTGGTTTATCAAGTAAATAAATACCTATCAAGGCACTAAAAGTTGATTTGGTTATAGTTAAGATATATTTAGGGGTAACAACTCAAATAAGGTGTGTCAGGCCTGAATCAGTGTATCTTGGTATATGACAATAGGACTTTCTATGAAACTGGTTTAACACTCCCATGTGTTATTCTTTGATAAATTTATAATCTAATTTTGAACTATTACTAAGGGAAACAAATGCTGATAAGAATATATGATAAGAAAAAGTTCACTGATAAAATGGATTGAATACTAGAAATTCATATATTAAGGAAATAAATGTATGTTATAAGTTATCCCTTTAATTTAATTGAATTTCTATTTATTTATTTAACTTCTCAATAATAGTCATCACTAATTTCCTATTAATTCTATTAAATTGAATGAAGTATGAGTAATAGTTTAAATAATAAATTTGATGGGAAATGTGATGACTACCACAATGATATTCTCAACCTAATGAGAGAAGGAATCCCAATGTTTATGATGATTCTCTCTTAACTGACTCATTTTTTGAATAGTATCCTGGATCATGAGGCGCTTCTAAACCCACCAAAAGAAAGAAGAATCTGCAATTTATACCTTAATGTGGAAATTTCTTGGAGTATTTAATGTAACAAATGATCCCTTAATCACAAAATAGTGGATCAACCATATTTAGATGATCTTATATATCCTTCAATGTTCCAAATGAGGGAATTTTCTTCTAGCTATTTAACATACATAGTGAAAATATTACCAATACTGTAAAAAAAATTGTAATATGAAGCCTGATGAAGAAATCAATGTAATGTGGTGGAAGGAATTATGGATGAAAAATTTCAGTAAGTATTATCCTCACACTCTCTGACATAATATTTAATGTTGTTTCCTTTTACTAAAGAAAAAAGGGGACGAATCTATTGTGGAGTATGAGGAAAACCCCAAAATTCATCAATGATACACCTCTAATTTTCTCATTAGTCCTGAAATCATGTTTGAAAACTTCTTTTGTGGGATGAAACCTTGTCTATGAAAATACTTGTAGATCGGATACATTGATTGGTTTGAGAAATTTTTTGATTTACCCCCAATGTAAAAAATAGATATTAGTGAATCCAATCAGTATGATGTTGATAAGAATGAGAATATGAAGTTTAATTATGGATGTTTGATGGAGATGTATAACGGTTCCATAAAATTTCAACATCCCACCTATCAATGGTGTTGAAAGAAGCACATCAGAAATTGTTGAATGTGAATGTGGAAATGTTTCAAGTGTGGGGAGCAAGGGAACCTAGAAAATTATCGCCAATAGGAGAACCCCATTTCCTCATTGGAAGATGGGAATTCTTTAGTTAGACCAAAAATAATATTTCATGGCTTCAACTGCACTGTACTAGGGTACTTTTTTAACCAATGTACTAATCCATGGTTTTTACCAATCAACCAACATCCTCCATAGATGAATGAGAAATATTTTTTCATCAAAAATGCAAATGTGGATCCTGACAATGAAGTGGTGGTAGGTACACTAGTTATTCATTCAAGTATATTGAATTTAATATTTTATTCTGGTTTCACTCATTCCATTATATAACATATTTTTTGGGTTACTTTTCTAACACTACCATAAAGATTGGAAGTGGATCTATTGATGAAAACAAAAAATGTGGTATTTATTTCATCCCATGGAAGTGGTGGTATGAAATACAATTCATGATAATGATATGGATTTGGATTTAGTTATCTTCTCATAGAAAATATGTTTGAATTACATCTTTGGGGAGATTTGTGAAATATATATATATCACAAAACTCTCAATTATATATTTACATAGAATGATTTTAACATGAGCTAACAAAGATTATTAAACATGATTAAGGAATATGAATGCACAATTCAATTCCATAAAGTGAATTCAAATGAAGTGGTGGACATTATATTTTTAATTGATCCAAAAAATTTATCATTAATGAGAATTTAGAATGATTTGATCTTATTGGACTTGAAATGGATTGACATGGGAATCATAATGGAAGGATAATCACAAATCCTTTCTCAAATTATTGATCAACCATCTCTTTTGGAAATTATTTACGATTCTAAAAGACTTATTGTGGGAATTCAGAAAAAAAGAGGAAATTATAACAAAAGGTAAATTCTTGGAGTATGATGTTAATGAAAAAGGTGTTGTTTCATTTGGTTCACAGTTATGTGTTCTGTGAAATCACGAGGTAATGAATGAGTTTTTGGGTTATTCACATAGATCTACCCACTCTATCCATACTGGAAGTATAAAGATGTATTGAGAAATCTAATAGCCCTATTGGTGGGAAAATATGATAAAGGAGATCACAGAATATATATAAATGTGCAAGGTATTTCAGAAAGTGAATGTTGAAAGGAAAAATTCAATGCGGAGGATGCAACCATTACCCATACGAACATGGAAATGGTAAAAAAACACCATGGAATTTGTCACTAGGCATCCAAAGACAGCAAGTGGAAATAATTCAATATGGGTTATTGTGGTTTTTCTTACAAAGAAATTTCACTTTATATAAATTTTAGAGGACTTCACACTAGATCAAATTTCCTGAATATAAATTAGAGAATCATTATTTATATTTGGAGTTACACTATCAATTTTATACTATGACGATATTATATTTACCTCAATGTTTTAGAATAGTCCCAAAAATTCTCTAAACACAAAGATGAAATTCAATATAGCCTATCATCCTAAAATTATTTTCCTATAAAAGCAGTCTATCCTGACATTAAAAGAAATGTTGTGAACTTTTTCTATGGAAATAAAAGTTGGAAGAGTGGAAGAAAACATACATTTTGGTATGATATAGGGGAAAAAAACTGCTAGTTCCAAAAATGGTCAAGGAAATTCTAGAAAGAAATATGACCATTTATTATCACATTAAGATACCCAGATTTGATAGAAGAGATATTATTACAATCATAAATGAGATATAGTGTTTGATTTTGGAGATAATGTATCCCCCTAGATATATCATTTGAATAATGTGATGAGATTTGGAAAGAAGGTAAAGCTTAGTCATTTATATATTGGACCCATTGATATCTTTGATCACATCGGAGTGGTGGCCAATCGACTAGCACTCCAACCTAAACTATCTCAAGTACATGATGTATTACATGCATCCTTCTTGAATAAGTACATAACATAACCATTACATGATCCTGATCTAAAGGTGGTGCCTATGGAGAATGATCCAACATATAAAAAGAATCCGACTATGTTATTAGATCATAAATACAATGTTCTATGAAATTGGACAATGAAACTAGTCAAATTACTGCGGAGAAACCACATTTTTGAAGAAGAGGCATTGGTACCAAATAATGTGTTGAAACTGAGTCACCATCATCTATTTTAGTGTGGTAAATGAAATTTTCAAGGGTATAATTTATTAATGGGTAAGATTCTAATGACCTAAAGAGTTATAAATAAAATATACTTTTGTTTTAATTAAAATGTCTTATTATGTAACATGGTTATAGATAACACATGTAATCGTATGGTTTTATTATACCATATTTAAAAGTCTATTATGAATTATAATAGTTGATAATACATTCTTTGAATAGTGATCACATGTTTATTATAAATACACGTTTTTAATAAATCCATTTGACATAGACAAGGGAATCTTTGACCTCAACCAGTCGGATAATCCTTATGAAGCCCATTTAGAGAATATTCAGAGTGAGGTAGAATCCATATTCTGTTCCATTGATGAATCCCAATATAAGTTCCAATAAATTAAAAGTTAGTGAAATAATTTATGGAAACTTTTAAAGCACGTCAAGATCACAACTCAACCCATGTTTGTCGAACCACCCCATGAAAGCCTCACCATCACCCACCTTAACTTTAGAGAAATTTATGGTGTCTTAAATGTATATGTTTGGATACCATAGGAAGTTGAATATATAGATTTTTTATTGAATATTGAATATATTTTCATCCTATTATTGTTATGTTATAAATGATTCTTATTTTCAAACATTAAACCAAAAATTGTACTGTGAATTAGTAATAAGTTACAATTAAATAAATTATTTTTTAAAATTAACATATTAGTGAAAAAAAATATTTTAATAAAATATAATTATTTAATTTTCATTAAAAATATAAATGATCATTTAATATTTTAGAATTCAAATGTAATTTTTATAAGTCTTTAAAAATGTTAATATAAAAAAAGACAACATTTCTCAGTAAATGTGGATTATTTTTTTTAATGTGAAATAAATGTTTTTGGAAAATTATTTTGGGAATATGATTTTTATTTTTGGAATCAGAACATGGAAATTTTCCAATAGTCAATTTTTCATAATTTTTTTAGTAGTAAAATTTTTAGGTGAAAATTAAATACCATATAAATATATTATGTGAATTATGACATCATAATGACCTAAAAGTGATATAAAAATACTATAAAAGGAATCAATGAACAAATATATATATTCCATTTAAAATAAATTGATTATATTTTTAATTTATTTATTTTATAAATCCATTATCAATCCTAAAATACTAATAATATATTTTATGATAATAAAAATACTATCATTAGAAGTATGACTCAGATCCACGTAAAAAATGGTAATATTTTATTATTCAAAGCCCTTTTCCTAATAAAAAAAATTAAAAACACTCCTATTTTATAGAAACAATGTGCAAAAACTATGGGAGGGTTTGTGGTTTTTCTTATTTTATTATATAGTGTCCAAAACCTATGTTTGAGAAATAATAATGAAACCCACCTCATTTCCTATATAAACCCTCCCAAGATCTCATTTATCGTCACACAAAATCCATGGATCAAGTCTTTACTATTCACTCCCCTCGCTCGAGTTCTACCATAGTTCCCCATGCTCTCAAGAAGTTCTTACCAAGCATTTTGAGTAACACCCTCATGTAAGGGATCCTCACCACCTCATCTTTATTTAGGGTTATTTGTTTTCTTATGAATTCTATTTACAATTATTAATGTCGGGATATGACTATACATGTCCCTTATACAACCCATTTTATGTCCAAATGATGAGATACCCCTCTATCTCTCTCTCATTAAACTATTTTATGAATTTTTAATTGACATTGTTATGCTGCAAAGCTTTTACCAATATTTTTCCATGCATAAATAATTGTGTAGTGAAAACCATACCCATATCCTATCATTGGTGTTCACAATTATACACTTATAATTAAATTAATTTGTACTTATATATATTTATTACACACTCCATGATTATATAATAAAATATGTTGATGAATGAATCAATGTTGTAAGATCTATTCTGCACACATATGCCCGAGAATGTAATGAGAGTAATGGCTGCACCCAGAATTATATAGCACTCCAATGCATTTAGTAATGATGTCACACTGGGATGGGGAGTGAACCTGATTTATATATAGTAATTTTCCATCATGATGTCTTTGTAGTTATCCTTGATCATTGTTTTTGATTAAAGGTTTTAAGTTGTTTCCACACTTCCCATATTTCCTTATTGATTTCCAGGATATATCTTGTATTGTTATTCATGGTTATGATTGTCACTCTTTTTATTCAACATTGACGTTACAATTTTCTAAGACATATTATTCCATTCATTTCATCCCATTTATAATCCCTTAATTGGCTTTAAATATCACCCCTTTTTTATGTATGTCCTTAGGTTATCCCATGCTTTTTTAAGTATGGTCATATTAAGGATGTTTTTAATAAAGATGATGTTTTTCCATATTTTTAATTTTTATGTAATCTACCTAATTCTCAAATACATTAAAATTATTGATCATCTAGGTTGTATTAATTTAATTTTATGTAATTAATCATGAATTAATGCGAAAAAGGAGATGTTTATTATATATATGCGCAATCATTTTAATCATGACAAGAAGTAATAGTGTTCTATTCAGAAAATTAATGGGGAAATATATAAACATATAGCATTGTGATATTTTAAATTCATTTAGTTTTGATATAATTTTAACACATGAATAATCTTTTTCTCTAATATATAATATGATTAACACCAGGAATGGAATGGTGTGAAAATGTCTTCCACTAGTATGATGGATTACATGGAACCCTAAAATGATTGGTGGATAGGAACATTACATGTTAATAAAAATATTTATAATGTATTTTTTTATTTGGGTCCATGTATAATTTTATATCCTACAAATTTTAATTTAAAATGGAAATAACATCTCATGAAATTATGTTATAAATCTTCGTAAGAACAATTTGTTGTGGTATAAATGAAACCAAAATTTATATAAATCGTCATTTTATCTATCATGAATTGGGATTTCTATAAAACCTTATTGTGTTTCCCAATATAGTGTTTGATGTTATTATGGGTAGGTATTTTATTTTGGTTTATCATGTTAACATATAGTAGAGAGATAATTAGTTTTTTTTCATAAATATTATTTATTTTTATATAAAAATAATTTTATACCATTGGAAACATTTCATGATGCTTAGAAATTGATAAAATAGGGAAGTGAAATATATTTTTCACATATTATTGAAATGAACTGATTTTTTAAAATATTTATTTTGTTTTGGGTAATTGAATATATGGATATATTTTGTAATGGTTTTAAAAGTGTTAGTCTTGATTGGAAGGTTGTATTTTTTATTGAATTAGATCTTCAGTCTAAGAAAATTTCATAAAGGCATAGTGAATGACACTATTATAACATTTGGAATTGGAAAAGTAGATACAATAGATCCATGATAGTTGTTTCATCCACCCTTTATCTTCAAATTTTGGAGACCCTATTCTATTTTCTAAAAATAAGGATGGTTCTCTGAGACATTCAAGTTATTTATGATAATTCAATTAAATCAAAGGTATCAATAAGTATATGTTGAATAAAATCAAATCCTTATATGATCAAAATTATAATTTTATGTATTTTATGATGATTGATCTAGAATTTGAGTATCCCTAAATGAAGGTGAATGAGGAACACCTTCCTAGGATGACATTCCAATCATGGAATGAACCTTAAGATTTTTTAACTATACCTTTTGGATTGATGAATGCACCCACATTAGATATCAAAATTGTGAATATCTTCTTAATGAGTAATTGGATAAATTTATTCCTTTTTTCCTTGATGATATTAATAATTAATTTAAAATATATTTGTAATATCTAAATAACCATATGAATTTATTTTAAAATTTAAATGAAAACAAATTAATTTTAAAATTCCTTAAATGTGAATAATTTTTACAGAATATTTCATCGCTTCGGTTAAATGTTTCGAAATATAGAATGTTTACCCAACCTATAAAATCTAAATTTCTGAATAGAGGATGATTCATAGAAACATCAATGATATTTAAGGTATTAATGTATTAGTATGTTACTATAAATTGTTTGTTAATTACATTTCATGATTATCAGCCCCAAAAAAAATATTTACTCGAAGGGGGGATACATCAATATGAAAAAAAATAAATACGACTGCTGGTTTAAATAATTGATTAGTATATCAGTTAATGATATAATTTTATCCCCTATAATAATGTAAAATGCAATTTTTATTTCTAGTGAGTTTTCATTAAAGATACTGGGTTCTGTCTTGATGCAATATGATCTGGTAATTGCATATTCTTCACATTAACTAACACTCGATGAGAAGAAGTATCCTGAAAAAAATATTTCTCTTATTGTTGTGTGTTTTTCTTCAAAAAATTTAGTCATAATTGATGTTTAATGTATTTTTAAATATATACTAACCATAAAATCTTAAATTATATTTTCAGTTAGAAAGAATTGAATATGTGGAACATGATATGGTTATAACTATTAAATGATTTTGAATTAACAATTATCTATTATCTAATTATTGAAAGTAGGTTGATGGAGAATTGTGTTATAAATACAATGTTCCATTGACAATTTTATGTTTGGAAAATGAACCTCCAAATAAATATTTAAGGAAATGTTTTCTATGAAATTATTTTTTCTGTAAATATCTATTCATTTGTTCAGGTGTCATTGGATTCATAGTTTTTAGATTTAATTATCCATTTTTTTGAATTAATATCTTGATATGTATTATATATTCTAATTAGTAAATAAGGTTATGTTTAATAAATTATAAATTATAAATGAATGTGTCATGATATTTGGAAAGTAGTTGTGTCTCCAACACAATTCCTAGTCTAAGATGAAATTATTGAATAATTATCATAGTTCTAATTTTTTTTAATCTTCTAAGAAGAACTATGATATACATATTCCATGGAAGTATTATTTGTGGGAAGAATAATGATTGATATTATTAATTATACTATGAAATATTTTACTTGTAAATAATTTAATACTGAGAGACAACTTCTAAAGGCGGTCATTCTTCTTTTTAATGTGACGGTAAGAGAATTGGGGTGCATATCCTCCGACTTTTATGGTGGTGTTACCAAATACATCCCAAGGTAAAAGTTTTATTTGGGTTATTTTCACCATTGGATGAAATATACATATTTATAAGCTACACGAGACATCAAGTCACTCGATAAAATTAATATAATTTATTTATTTTTATTTTTATATTATATAGAGTTCCTCTATATATTGAATATGATCGTAATCTCATTTAACCTCAAATTATTTTTAAGGTTTCCAAGATTTATTGGGTACTGAATTAAATTTCAAAACAACAGTTAATCCAGAATTAGACGGATATTTAGAATGAAAAATTAAAACATTGAAAGATATGACTCATTCTTTCTCTTCAGATTATCCGACTTATTGGGATTATTATTATCAATTTGAGTAATTTTATTATAAATCACATTTTTAATTCAAGTATGTAAACAAAAATTTTTGTAAAATCATATAGAAAGAAGTGCATAACATCATCATATTTTAATGAATTTGTTAAAATTATTTTTTGACATTAATTAGTAGAAAATTTCATTTTGAACGAATAAATGATTCAGACATAAGTGAAGTTTTCATGGAGTATATAAAATGGTTATGTGAATAAAATTATAAATGAAAATAAATTATTGGTTGGAAATAATGTTTTTCATAAAATATCTCCATCTAAAAGTGTTATTCATTTATGTAAAAAGTGAATGTTTAGTCCATAGTTTATTAGATTCTTGTTAATTCAAAATAAAATAGTATATGTTTCTTACTAGGTACCCTTACATTAATATTTACCTCATGTACATGATTTGTTTTATATTTTTTTAATTATTGATGTATGCATCTGATTCATCTCTTGTATTGATATTTTATATGGTTCATTTTTAAGAGAATCCTACTAATGAGGAAATTCAGGTTGATAATTGTGATTGAAGATATTAGGTTCTATCAAATATTCTTCTACACTTGGTCAATTAGTAATGGATGAATCACATGATTGAGGAAGCAACATTGGAATCAAAAAATTATATATGCGAAAATTATCACTTTTTTAGGTATGAAATAAAATCAGGATGATGAAATTTCATAAACTAGAATATTGTGAAATACTAGGTAATACCATACAAAATTTAATCACAGATGTTATAAATATTCATTTTGTAGATTCACATTCATCCAAGATTTATGAATTTCATTATATATTATTTTAGAAGAAATGGAATAAAGTTATCTAATTATGTTATTTTTACAGGTATTGTACTATTAATTTAGAAGTTCAATATCATTTTTGTAAAATTTAAATTTCATAAAATATAGTTAATTTTTTTTTCAATAAAAAAATTAACTTTCGGTGTATTCTTTTCATATTTAGTACAAGCTTGATTTTTTGGTGAATAGTGAAATTACCGAATTTTTATAAAACCATCATTTCATTTAAAATATTTAAAAAAGTAACAGTATATATTTTATACTTTTTAATATTTAATTAGACCCAATTTACTCAAAATTATCTAATTAAATCCATAGAAATCATTATTATTCGTGATTTAGGTATAAATTTATAATTTTATGCTTAATTTGAATTATTCTAAAAACTATTTTTGTTATAGGTTATATATATATGTATATTAAAATTTATTTTTTCCATGTCTAAAAACCAAATGAAAAATTACATCATATTTTAATTTATGATTTTTATGATTTTAGTTTGGTAAAGTTTATTTTTTATCATTATTAATAGTTACCATTATAAAAATTATCATCCAATGTATAGGGAAAAATGTTTTAGTGAAGGTAAATATAAAGAGATAAGGCCAAAAATCAAATATTAATTAATATTTTATCAATTTATTTCTACCCTTATAACCTTTTAAAATAAATTTCAATAATTTAGAGCCATATTACCATGATTATTCCGTTATATTATTTTAAATCATTAAAAAATTATAATTGTTCCAGTCCAATAACATATAAATGGGAGCCTCATCGCCCTACATAATCATAAACATCGATATTGTTATGTCATATAATCCCTATAAAAACCATTCGATGAACCCTTTCTAGGTCATATAGGTAATGGTCTCACTTAAATATCAAATTATAATTTATTCTTGTGTAAGAAAACGATAATTTCAAAGAAAGATGTATAATTTTTAAGTAAGGGTTTCATGTTTATAACTACATAGACCTCCTTAAAAATATCTTCAAATAGGAATAAATAATTAAATTTTCATTTCGAATATATTTAATTTTTTTTATGATTATAGTAATACAACTATTTATTCCCTTTATCATCCTTTGTGAAATGAAAACATTTCACCTTCGGACATGAGGAAAACCACCTCTAAGGAGAGGTGCAATTCATTTTTCATTAAATAATTACATGGATAAAAAAGTTATGGATTAAATAAATATATATGTTATTTTTGGCATAATTATGATTTTTTAATCATAATATATTACATATGATTTTTTTCCATTGGATGTTGATATTGTTACCCTTGCATTCATGCGGAATACTAACTCCATAAAGACAAGTGATCCATTTTCATTCTACATTACAATTTTGGTTGTGAGTATTGAATATATTAATAAATGTTACATTCATAAAATATTTATGAGTCAATAAATGTAAAAAATTAACGAATTTAATTCTTTTCTTTATGGTAGGAAAATGAAAATGTTATTCATGTGTATGTATGAACTACCATCTCAATGAATTGATGTGGATAATTTTTCAAGGACAAATTCATTTGTTTTTTTAATTTTAATTAGTGTATAAATAACCTATTTATAACTTTCATAATATTATTTATATGAATTAATTAAGAACCATTAGTTATTTTTAAATATACCAATGCTTTTTTAGATTTTTTCCAGAATAAACTAAAAAAATTCCAGTTAAATTTAACTCACTAAGTTACTAAATAAACAATGGTGATAAAATAAATAGAAGGAAAACAATTAAATGTAATATAATTTTTTTTATAACTATAAATAAAATATAATTTTATTATTCATTAAGGAAGTTGAATGTGTGAAATTATTTAGGACACAAGGTATGTAATTTATCATCTCAAATTCCATCTTTTGAGTCTCATTCCATTTCCGGATCATCATTTTTATGGTGTATAAAATAATATATTAATTTCTTTTATCATTATCTCACTAAAATTAAATGTGTTTAAAAATAATCTACATTTTCTATAATTCAATGACCATTTCATTTAAATCTTACCAATGTGGTAAGTGATTTATTATTCAAAAGTAGTTTTTAGTATTCCTCATGAATATTATTTCTCTATGCTTAGGATCTTTTAAATGTATCATTATCATCGTTGTTATGACATTAAATAATATTCAATATCATTTTAATATAATATTCACCTTATTTAAAAATAATTATGAAGAAATTTTTTTATTGTATAGAATGGGTAATTTTAATGTTCAGTTTTACCAAAGCGAAGAATATATATATATATATATAGATAAATCACAATAGGAATTTCTATCGATTAAATAAATATTTTTTATAAATAATAGTATTTTTTAGGGTTTTACAACAATAATTAAGTTTATTAGGTAAATTTTAATTTTTCATTATTTCAGAAGAGAAATGATCCTTTCACATTTGATTATATATAAATGGAATGTTGTTTAACTATTAGTTATAATGAAATTTTCAAGGTTATTCAACTGAAGTAGTGTGTTAATAAACATTTTTGAATCATGATATTGTACATGAATGACATATATGATGATGAGACCGCTCGATATAGTTCACGATGATGTGTGGGCATGATATATCTCTCTAATGCATTATTTAATGAATATTCTTTAAAGGAACAACATGTGGGAGATAACATAGTTCATTAATCATATGGAATTAAACTGCATTTAGTTGTTCTGAAAAGTGTTAAAAATGATTCAAAACATGTTATAATTATGATAATCAATGATACATGTATTAATCATGAAAAAATATGATTCCATAGAAATGTTTTTATTTAATGAGTTAACGAATTTTTATGACATATTATTAGGCAATAGTTTATTTTTGAAATAGTTGTTTTCAAATGTTCCCGTGTTCCCCTAGATGCTTTAATGGTTTCCCTTCTATTTATAATGGGTTAAATATGGTTTCATTTATAAAATATTTAATTTTGAAACTAAAAATTTAAGATTAATGTGAACAATATATTATATTTTGAATATGTCCAATGCCTTTGTACATTTTCATGTTTTTCTCTAGACAAACAGGATTCCAATATTGTAATATCCCAAAACATGAATTATATTTCTCATATAACTTTTTAAAATATTTATATATGGATTAATGTATATAAAGACATGTGAACAAAGAAAATATTTCCACTATAGATACTCATCTTAAAAGAACCAAATATTTATTGAATGAATCATTAGTATAAACATAACACTTCATTTTTATGAAAAATAGTATATATTGTGATAATGTTCCCATTTTTTGGTAATATTTTTTTCCCATCTCTCTAAAAATATATTCCAAAATTATCATATAAATGTAAGATAATTAAACCCTTTTTGAAATGTCACTCGGTTCAACATTCCACAAGTCCCAAGGGGTGTTCCAAATTCCCCTAGTATGGCTACTTACACTATGGTATCATAGTAAGACATGCGATAACTATTCCATGAAAATTAAAAATAATAACAAGGATAGTTTGGATTAGAAACCCAAACTTAGTTCTCCTTATATTGTATTACAATACCTAAATTAAAAAGTGGATCTAAATCATTCCAAAATAAAAAATTCATAACAATACAGAATAGACTATTAAATTAGTAAATTTATTCCCAAAAAAGAAACTTTTTTTCATAAAACAATTACATTTCATAAATAATTACTTAAAAGTAAAATAAAATTAAACCATGTATAAAAAATCTGGTTCACCACATGACCTGAAAATAGTCAATCTAAAATGTTGGAAACCCATACATATCCAAGTTATTCTCATGTAACCACCATAATCCACACCAAATATTCTCCCATTAGGGTTTGTTATGAAACTATCCTAAAATCCATGATATGGGAACATGAATGAAACATGATGAATACATACCTACCAATATGAGTATGTAGGGTGTGAATAGAAATCTAATATGATACCAACATGAGTCCATTACATTACATTTATAATGAAATTGTGTGCACTAGTTTGAATATAAAGCATTGAGAGTTAGTTTTCCATCACCTTTTTACAAAAAAAATAAATCAAAGCATAATATATAACCATTCTCATAGAACACCAATTGATAATTGAGATACAAGGAGGACTAATAGAATACAAAATCATAAAATAACAATCACATTAATCTTTTAACAAAATTTTTAATGAATCTGGTCAAAATTATAAATTTATTTTTAAATAATAAATTTTTGAAAACAAACCATCACATGGTTTAAAAAAATAAAAAAAATCATATAAATTTATTGCATTTGAAATCCACCTACACATCAAAATTTTAAATTTCAAATTCACAATAAAACCTCAAAATTATGTACATGGAAACAAATAATTGAAAAAGAAAACCAAAATCCATAATGTCGTAAATGAATGAAAATTATAAAAAAATGAATGCCCCACCCCTCTGAATATCTAAAAAATACTCAAGGCCTGAAAGTAGAAAACTAATAAGAAGTGGAAAACTCATATTCCACCAAAAATGAATAAGAACAACATATAATATCATTCCTGAGGAAATATTATAGGGGAAAACAACATATGTTTATTTACATTAAAAGTTGAAAATTAGTGTTGGATATTTATTTTTCACCCTACTCATCACCAATATTTCTCTTTCATAACCCCCATCGGTGACAAACAATGTTTCAAGGTATTACTTAAAACCATGGGATAACAGTAAGGGTATCAGTTGACATCCCTATTCTTTATTACACACTAAAACATGTTTTATTACATAAACGTCACTTGATTCAACATAGAAGATCGAGAGGTCTTGTGTCTTTGGGGATTATGATCATTAAATAACAACTTAAAACATAAAATACAACATTGTTATTGAAAACATCCATTACATGACCACTACATTCCCCCGTACTTATCATTGCATGGGATAACCAGAGAATATACAAAAGAAAATGGTGGGCGATAAAGCCCAGTATGAGAATAAACATGGAATAACATGTGGAATAAAAAACATGTTAGACAATATGAATTTCAAGGGATCACAAGAAAAACATGAATATAAAGTCATGATAAGTCATGACAATCATAACCTAGAAATGTGGCAACAACACTTAACATGGAATTAGCATAAGCCAAGGATCATTGCACATTGAGCATGAGTAAACTCTAATTGCACATGAAGCCCTAGTAAACCCAAAATTCACTTGAATTATCATGAGTAAACAATCATTTCAAATGATGTATCATTATACTACACTTAACCCAATTCATTGAAGTGCTATCAAGGTTCACCCTTCATAAACATTTAATTTCATGCATAAGTGTGCCACATGGATCATGTAACATGGATTCAATCAACATAATAAGTTATTAATCTATTATTTAATGTGGAATAAATACAAGAACGTAACACTCAATATCTATATGTTCATAAATTTGAATACCCTTGATAGGGACATGGTTTTGGTATTAACTACACAATGATCTTGGCATTGAAAAATGCAGTGCAATTTCGGTAGCATAACTGGGTTACATAAGGAGTCACGAAAATGGTTGATGAGAGAGAAATGGGTTTCCCATAATAATTAAATGAAATGGATAGTAATGGGGTCATATATATTGTTGTCCCAACAAAAATAATGGAAGTTAGATGCAAAATACAAAAGAATTACTTTTATGTAAAAGAGGAGAGAGAAATCCCTCATGGAATTTTGGCATAGTAACAGGTGTACATGGGAGACATTAATGAGAGAGAAAGGTGTATAACATTATCCAAACACAAATAGAGAAGTATTTGGGAGTGGTAAATCACACCCAAACATTATTAATTGAAAATAGTGCATAACAACCTAAAGACTTTTGGAAAAAATTGAGATATGAAGAAATCCATTACTTGGAAGTGGGATCCCAAAATATTTGGAGAGGATTGAGAGCGGATTTTTGCGAGCATGGGGAACCATGGGTAGATTATTGAGATTGGAGGGAAGGGGTTATTCAAACACCAAATGCTGTTAGTGAAGAGGAAGTGGGATCCTCGGTGGGATTATATAGGAAATGAGAAGAATTTTATTATTATTTATGTTTTAGACACCTCAAATTAAACTCATCCCAAAAACAAACTAGACCATGGTTTTTATCCATGGGTTTTTACAAATGGGAGTGGGATATAATATTTTATAATCCATATGTCTGTAATTATTGAAACAATATGGTTTCTTATGTGGAGGTGAGTCACATTCTCAAGGAAAATAATTTAAAAAGACAAAATGTTTTAGAAGCCTTGAAGGGTCCACTAAAGGTTTGTAAAATATACAAAACAAACCCAAAAACACATTATTTTAATGGTAAAATATATATTGTAGAAAAATAATGTTTATAATATTTTATTACATTACAA
Source organism: Viscum album (assembly GCA_963277665.1). Classification (NCBI taxonomy): domain Eukaryota; kingdom Viridiplantae; phylum Streptophyta; class Magnoliopsida; order Santalales; family Viscaceae; genus Viscum; species Viscum album. The sequence goes on from OY728123.1 coordinate 166,881,623, forward strand.
TTGGGTCATTATGATGTCAAAAAACACATTATATATTTAAAAGGTATTTAATTTTTACACAAAAATTCTACTGTCACAAAAAATTATTAAAAATTCACCACTGGATAATTTCCATGTCCTGATTCCTGAAATAATATTCAATTTATCTAAATTTTTTTCTAAATATGTGAATTTTTACTTTTAAAATAAAAATTGACATTTATAAAAAATTCAGGGATTTTGACAAAAACTACTTTCAAACCTTAATGAAAATCACAGTTGCATTCATAAAATTATATGATTATTTATATTTAGTAAGAATTAATATAATTATAATAATAATATTTTATTAAAATATTATTTTATTAGAGAATCCATTAATTCATAAAAATATATTTCTTAGTTGAATATTAACTAAAAATACTATTTGTGCATTAAAAACTATTTACAAAGTAACAATAATAAAAAAATGTAAATTATCTATAAAAGAATAATGTAAATAATCATAGTACTAGGGTCTTGTTACATAAACGCTTAAAACACCAGAATAATACCTTAGGGTATGGTTTGTGATGGTGACATACTCTTTGGGTGGCTCAGATAACATTACTCGAGTGGTAATATCTATCGAATTCCACTTCTCTCTTAAGTGGTTCCACTCGATCTTAACATATTCATGCTTAGCTTGTGCTTGGTCATGAGAAAGGCCCAATTATACCACCTCCTTTTTGAGCTCTAAATAATAGACTTTGTACGGTGTAATTCTACGGGATGAGTCCATCACTTCCTTTTTCTGAGAAAATTGGATTTGTTAAAGCCCTATATTAATACCTATATTGTGATTATTGTTCAACAACTATATTACCAATGGTCACAATTCATAATGTTATTTTAACAATCCAAAACATAGAACCAAATAAGTGTATACATTTTACGTAACCATGTAAATATATTTAAATTTACCAATAGTAATTTTCATTAATAAATATTTGGGTTGTTACAATCTTCCCCCTTATGAAATTTCTCCCTAAAAATTTCCTTTTCCCACTCTAAAACAAATGCAGGTAACTCTTCTTCGTCACTTCCTCAAATTCCCATGTCGCTTCATAAAAAATGTGGTTTTTTTACAACACCATGACAAGGGCCATTGTCATATTTCGTTGATCTTTTTCACAATGATATAAGATCTTAACTGGTTGCTCCTCATAAGAAAGATCATCCTCTAGCTATACCACCTCTGAAGAGAGTACATGTGAAGGGATTGGTATGTACTTCCTTAAGAGGGATACATGAACGACGTCATATACTTTGGCCATAGTAGGTGAAAGTGCTAGTCTATAGGCCACAACCCCAACATGATCAAGAATCTCGAAAGTACCAATGTAACTTGGACATAACATCCCTTTCTTTCCAAACTTCATGGACTTATTCCATGGAGATATGAATAGAAATATCATGTCTCCAACATTAAACTCAAGGTCTCATTAATAGTTATATGCATAATAGTTCTGTTGACTCAGGGCTGACTTGATATTCTGCTTAATAGTTTTCACCTACTCCACCATTTCTTCTATAATTTTTGGCCCTAGAAGAATACACACACCAACTTCATCCCAACATGTTGGTGTTCTAAAACTCTTCCCATAGATGGATTCATAAGGCACCATTCAGATTCTAGAGTGGAAACTATAATTATAAGAGAACAACGGAAGATGTTGATCCAAACCACCTTTAAATTCCCTTGAACATGATCTTAATATATCTTACAATGTATGAATAGTTCACTCAGATTGGCCATCATTTTATGGATGATAGGACATACTAATGTTCAGTTCAGTATCCATAGCATTTGAAGACTCTTACCGAACATAGAGGTGAATATTGGATCTCGATTAGATACATTAGATAGTGGTACTCCATGCAGCCTTACCACTTCCCCAATGTATATCTGTGCCAGTTTATCCAATGAGTAATCATCCGGAATTTCAATGAAGTGTGTAGACATTGTAAGAAGATCCCCAACAACCCAGATTGCATTTTTGCCTTTGGATATCTTCGGAAGTCCAGTGAAAAATTCCATGGCGATGTTCTCCAATTTTCATTCTTGTATGAGAAATGGTTGCATCATCCCCTTAGACTTCTGCCTCTTTGCCTTCGCTTACTGACACATCAGGTAATTTGAAATATACACATTGATCTCCTTATTCATATTGTCCCAACAATAATTCCCATAGAGATAATGATACATCATTGTGTTTTCATGGTGAATATTGAAATTTGAACTATGTGCATCATCCAAAAGTACATTCTTCAGATCTGGACTTGATGGAACACATCGTCTTTTCCCAAATCTCACAATGCCTTCTTTATTAACATGGAACCTTGTGCATTCCCCTTTTCTGATAACTTCCACATTCTTTTGAATTACCACATCATCCTTTTGAGAATCATTTAACCATTCCAAAAGAGACAGTTGAGAAATCATATGTGAAAGGATTGATGATGTTCCCTTCTTTATGATTCCCATGTCCATCTTCATCAAATCTAAGAAGATTCGATCCTTTTTAATTCTCATTGATGATAGAATCATTGATTCCATTCAACTTAGAGAATCCTCCACCTTGTTCGCTTTCCCATGGTGGTAATGAATTGAGTAGTCATAGTCTTTGATCATCTCTAACCATCTTCGTTGTCTCATGTTCAACTCTTTCGGTGTGAATATATACCTGAGGATTTTGTGGTTCATATATACTACAAACTTTTCCCCAAGAGATAATGCTGCTAAATTATTAAAGTGATGATCACCGCAGCCAACTCCAGATCATGTGTAGGATAATTCATCTCATGAACAGTCAATTTCCATGAATCATAGGAAATGACTTTGTCATTTTACATCAACACACAGCCAAAGCCCTTCTTCGAAGCATTGCTGAATACCACAAAAAGTTATCGACTTGTGGGTAATGTGAGAACATGTTCCGTGGTAATACTTATTTTCAACTCCTTAATTATTTCTTCACATTCATCACTACATGAAAACATTACTCCCTTCTGAGTTAGCTTGGTACGATGGTTGTACAATCATTAAAAATGTCTCACAAATAGTCGATAATATACAGCTTACCCCAAGAAGCTACGTATACTCATTTATGATGTTGGCCTCGACCATCCCTCTAATGCAAATGTCTAAGAGGGATCCACAAATATCTCATTTCTTATGATGATTTGGCCCATGAATGAGACCTCCTTTAACCATAACTCACACTTTCGTTACTTTTCATAGAGCTTATCCTTTCAAAAGGTCTCTAGTACCATTCTTATATACTCCCCATTATTCTCCCTTGTTTTGGAGTATATTATAAAATTATCTATAATTACTACCACAAATTTGTCGAGGTAATCTACAAAGACACTATTCACAAGTCCATGAAGATTTATGGACCATTAGTGAGTCCGAAAGGCATAACTATGAATTCATATTGCCCATACCTTGTACAAAAAGTAGTCTTGGGAATAACTTCCTTCATCACTATTACTAGATATTATCCTGGCCGAAAATATACCATGGAAAATTATTATGCTCCACATAGCTGATCAAACAAGTCATCAATTCATTGGAGAGGACACTTGTTCATTATTGTGATTTTGTTATGTTCACGATAATTGATTCAAAGGCACATTGACCCATCTTTCTTGACAAAGAGGACTGGTGGACCCCATGGTGAAGCACATGGGAATATAAAACCTTTATCTTGATTCTATTTCAGTTGTTTCTTCAGTTCCTCATGCTTCACATCATCCATTCTACATAGATTCTTGGACATGGAAAATGCCCCATGTATAAGATCAATTGAGAATTCATCATCTCTTCTAGGAGGAAGACTAGGCAATTCCTCTGGAATATTTGAGAGATTTATTTCCCAATAGGCATGTCATCAAGGATGGTTTCCTCTACAGACTCAATCATATGAGCTATATACACATGCTCATAGGGAAATAATATCCATGTTTGAGATTATTGAGATAATGAAGATTCATCTTCCTCCTTGCACTTGTACAAAATCAGGGGTCGATTCTCTATATGGAGAGTGATTTCCTTCTCGTAGCAATTTATGTTGGCTTTATATAGGGAAATACAATCAATGCTGAGAAATTTATTAAATTCCACCAGTCAGAGTATGAAGAGGTTTCCCAGGAAGTTCAATCCACATATTATGACAGGGTAGGATTTATATTCATGGGATGGAATGAATGACCCATTTTTCATACCCATTGGTATCTTTTCATCCATGATTAGTGTTGGTGTTGGAACTATTCTACTAAACATTCAGAATATAAAAGAATGTCTAGAACCAAGGAAGATAAACCTACCTTTCACTTTTCGATTCTGGTTATACTCTGTGTGATTTATACATAGGGAGGATTATCCTAAAGTATTAACACATAAATGGGAATCCAAAGACAAGAATGGATTAGTTATAAATTACTTTTGTTTCCTTAAATTATGAATCTATAAGAATCAATCTATGTCATCCATGATCTAATTTCAATCATATATTATTATGGAATTTTATTAATTCCCTTAATAATGGTTCATACTAGTCTTGTAAATTTAACAATTCATATCCCCCAGGCATTCCATAATAAATATTGCAGCAAGGCCCATTGTCATGTACTAGGATACCCTGGGTCAAACACTAAATCAATCGTATTACATGAGGACATGCATAAGAATAGGGTGAGATATAAAGCCTAGTAAGGGAATAAACATGGAATAACATGAAGAATACAATACATGTTTTTCAATAAGAATATCAATGGAGAACAAGAGAAACATGAACAAAATGGCATGATAAAGAATGATAATCATAACATGGAAATGTGGCAACAACACTTAACATGGAATTACCATGATCCAAAGCTCTTTGCACAAAGATCATGAGTAAACCGTCATTGCACATGAATAATGAGTGAAACCTCATTTCACATGAATTTTCATGAGTCAAAACTCATTTCACATGATGTGTAATGATACTATACTCTACCCAATGCATGGGAGCACTATCAGGGCACACCCTTCTTAAACATTTCCTTTCTTGCATAATTGTGCCACATGGATCCTATAAAATGGAATAACTAAACATCATACCTTATTCCACGATTATGTAATGTGGAATAAATAAATCAAATATCCATTAAATATGTATATGTGCATAAAGGTTAATACCCATGATAGAGACATATGTATGGTATTAACTACACAATGATATTGGGTTGGAAGAACATGGTGGAATTTCGACAGCATAATGGTGTGACAAACGGATTCATGAAAATGGTTGATGAGAGAGAAATGGGTGTCTCATATTATATACATTAAATGGACATTATGGGGGTCATATTGATATATTTCATAACTAATGTAATTGAATTTTGTTTCATAATAAAAATGAATAACCTGGATGTAAAAGAGGATAGTGAAATCCCTCATGGAATTTCGGCATGGTAATGGGTGTACATTGGAGAAATTAATTATAGATAAAGGGGTCTCCCATTATCCAAAAATAAAGAGGGAAGTATGGGGTAGGTGAAAAATCACCCCTCAACATGGGTAATTGAAAAAAAAGGGCATACCAACTTAGAGAAAATCAGAAAAAATGAGAAAGGATGAAATCCCAAACATGGAAGTGTTTTGGCGAACACCAAAGGAATTGACTAAAGAGGAAGTGGGAGCTTGGGTGGGTTTATATAAGGAAGGAAACTGAATGCTTTATTATTTTGGTTTGGGACACCTCACATTAAACTAATAAAAACCCGAAACCATCCCATAGTTTTTCCCAAAAGTGAGTGGAAACAATTTTTTATAAGGACAATGGCGAAAATTCTTCAAATAAAACTGTTTATTTGGTGGGGGTGCCTCACATTCTCAAGGAAAACAATTTAAAAAGACAAAATGTTTTATAAGCATTGAAGGGTCCACTAAAGCTTTTTAAAATAAATCAAAAAAACACCAAATAAAATTATTTTAATGGTAAAACATATATTGGCATAACATTATGTTTATAGTGTTTTATTACATCACTATTGGGTAATTATGATGGCATAAAACACATTATATATTTAAAAAATATTTAATTTTTACCCAAAAATTCAAGTGTCTCATAAAATTATGAAAAATTCATTGATGGATAGATTCAACGTCATGATTCCCAAAAAATATTCATTTTATCTAAATAATTTTCTAAACATGTGAATTTTTAATTTTAAATTAAAAACGACATTTATCAAAAATTCATGGGTTTTGACAAAATAGCTTTCAAACCATAATAAAAGTTACAATTGCATTCATAAAATTATAAGATAATTTATATTTAATAGAAAGTAATTTAATATTAATAATAAAATTTTATTGAAATAATATTTAATTCAAAAACATATTAATTCATCAAAAGAGATTTCTCAGTTGAAAATTAACTAATAATACTATTTGTGCTTTAAAAACTCATTACAATGTAACAATAATAAAAAGACTGAATATTCCATTTACAGAATAATGTACATAATCAGAGTACTTGGGAATTTTTACATAACCCCTTAAAACACCAGCATAATACTTTAGTGCCTGGTGCGCGATGGTGACAGACTCTTGGTCAAGAGAGAAGCTCAATGACGCCAACTCCATTTCGAGCTCCAACAAATGGGCTTCATATGGGGCATGTCTACTGTAAGAGGCCATCACTTCCTTTTTCTGCATAAATTGGATTTGTTAAAGACCTATATCTATACTAATCATGTGATCACTGTTCAATGACTATATTAGGAATGGTCAAACTACTTAATGGTATTTTTAAAATCCAAAACATAGAACCAAATAAGTGTATATGTTTTAGAAAACCATAAAAATATATTAAAATAAACAAAGATAAATTTTCGTTAATTAGTTTTTGGGTCGTTACATATCACACTAAATAAGTTATTAAATATACAAAATATTCCTAATAAGAACATTTGTTTCCTTATGTCATGGAATGATAGGTGGTTATTATCAAGATAAAATCATCACGAGAAGAGTGAACTTCCCAAAGGTATGATAACATAGTTTTGAAACAGGAATCCAAACTCTAACACACACCCTTTGATAATGTGCCCCAATAAAAACCTAGAAACATGAATCATTATTAATTTAACCTAGTAATTTATAACATTAATAAATAATGATTGATAATGAGGCTCAATAATGGTTTAAAAAATACACAAAAAATTAGAATCACATAATGTGACATCTAATCCATCCCTTTATACAAAAAAAGATCATTTATCTTGGTACTCCTCTTTAGAACCCATTTTGAATCCAAAAAAACCTAATTAAAAAACTCACATCACATAAAAATATTTCACATAGGAAATACTATAACAAATGAATTATGAGAATATGATTAACTCCAAACAATTAGAAACCATATAAAAGAATCATTTCTCTCAAAAAAATAAATTCTCTAATATAAATTAAACAACTCAATAGGACAGACACACCTCTCTTCAAATAATTTAATTCAATTTATGTGCACACTACCCATTTATTGAAAAGGTGCATTATTTAAAACCAATGAAAACATTTTCAATTTAAGGAAAATACCTAAAGAATCATGTAAGATTCCTTTAAAATAAAGTGAATATTTTAAATTATTGAAACCCCATATTATAAAATGAAAAAAAATCACATTATATAACTATGACTTTTCAAATATCTATGAACTAATAATTTTTCAAATGTTAACATATTATTGACATTTTATAAAAAATAATTAATTCCTAAAATATCACTTAAAATAAATTTTATAACAAAGTAAATCATTTATATATTTTTTCAAATTAAAAAACAAAAAAACATTGAATAACATTGATAGAAAAAAACTAGTTATCATATCACCACTTATATAGTTTATTAACACATTTTATAAATCAAGAAATCGAGGAACCCATTAATAGTAGGAATCGTACTATAAACATCTACCACAACTATTGTACCATTATGGATTTTATTAAGGCCAAAAAATAGAAATAAATATTTTTATCACAATCTATAGAAAATAAGAGTCCCAATTTCAAAAACTATATGCCTTTAAACATTACAACATAGAATTCATTGTTATGAAAAGAGAAAATGAAGTAAAGAAATGTACGGGTATAAGTGGGATGTAGAGTAAAGGTAATGATTTGGTGATGAATTTAGGAATAAGCACTATTAATTAGTGAGAAGTCACCCATAACTGGATTACAATAATGTTGAATGTGGGGGGTTCCCATGGTTTGTTACCCAATTCAGAGGAATATAAATTGGAGGAGAAATCAATAAAATTATATGTTTGGTATAAGTTTTATTTATTTTTTAACAACATTTAATGTTATAAAGTATAGATTAGTAAACCTAGTGAAATCTATGTTAATTCTACTAGAAACATATTTTTTTACCTATTGTTGAGTGTTTCATGATTTTTAAAAATAATTCCCAAATCATTTCCCCACAAAATATACCCATAAAACCTCAAATGACACCCCAAAAAATAGGGAAGCCAACAAATGATCAATTAATGAGTCCAAAACTATGGGTTGAAACCGAAAGTGTTAGATATATTTTCAATACATATAGCTTGGGAGTGTCTAAATAAGTGTAAATTATTAAAACAACACATTGGGAACAATATAAATATTTATTTAACATATTTTTTTAAGGTGATTACTGCTAGCACTATATGTACTACAGGAATATCCACACTCCAGCACACATATACAAATATAGTTACTAGAAATAAATATAATGTATACATTACCAATATAGTAGGATTATATCCTATATTTAGACACATCATCGTGATTATAAATAATGTTCTATCACCCAAATGCTAATAAATGACTAATTTTTTCTTCTTAAAAAAATCCTTAATCTAATAAAAACTAAGTCCCGATGATTCATACTCCCATGTATAGTGAAAAAAATATACTTTATATAATGGATTTTATACCTTCTGAGAATATTTATGATGATCATAATGTTATTTTACATCAATTATATAGGATAAACATTACAAAAAACAATAATCACACAATGCTACGAATAGTTTGAGTAGTCAATTTGAGGGTTTGATATAGAATAATATTATCTTATGATACATGTGAAACTTTATCCATAATTTAAACATTGTATACTATATAATGTAATCATTATATGTTGTAATCATATTTATAACATTTTTAATTGAAACATAAGAAATCAAGGATATTAAATGTACAAAAATAAAAAAATCATTAAAATATCAGGAAGGATTGGATTATATTCATATAAGGAAACATTATTTGAAAGAGGTATATTTTAAAAAATAATAATGAAAAATAATATTAATTCATATTTCATTATAAAATGAAATTAAATATCAAATGGACAAAACTATACCATAATAAAAGTGTAATATACAATAAATATGTCCAAAGGGGAATAATCATACGCCTACAAAATTATGTGATACAATTGAAACGTAGAATAATAAATAATTATCACACACATATAATAATATAAATCCATTTAAACCAATATATATTCATTATTTTCATTTAAAAACTTCTGAACAAGCTCCCCACATCACATTAATAAAAATCATTATGAATAATGATACAATAATCACATTCGAAAAATAAAAAATTCAACATAGCTACCAGAATAACACTTACAAAAAAACATATGAAGATACTCACCCAAAATTATTTAGCAAAAAACCCTATGAAAAAATTACAGGACTCAGGTTCACAAAAAATATAGGATAAATTATACCTACATCATATTCACCCAACAACACTTTAAATAATGCTACATATATCATGTTCACAGAAAAACATGGGAACAACTCATCTAAAATAACATTAGTCAAATATTATACTATATAATATTATATAAAACCTTCACCAATTAATTTATAGGATTTAGAGGACCCCAATGATTAATCATCCACTCATATGTTTTACAATTTAAAATAATCAATCATCACAAAACCATCAACTCGTGGAATGGAAACGTTCATTGTATCCTATTTAAAATAGCATCAAAGAAATTTCAAATTAGAAAATAAATATTTTATCTATAAAATTTAATCACTATAAATCTTTATTTTATAAGAAAACATATATGGTGACTCACGAAATACAATTTTCAATGAAATAGAACCTTTAATGTCAAATTTAAACTCAATAAATCATTAATTTTTTTTTATCTTTGGATAGTGTAAAAATATTTCATTTGTTGAAAGAATTTATAGGTTTAAAATGTTTTTTGAAATCCATTTTAAAACATGGTATGGATAAATCATAAAAAAAATTCTTAAAATAGCGATAAAAATAGTAAAATTGTTTTTGAGAAAACATTTTACTATAGTCCTAAAATATTTTGTCACTGGTCATATTCAAATGATAGTTTTATAAATGTTATTTTATAACACTTTAAAACATATATATTTAAAAATAATATTCAATAATGGATTATTGAATAATATATAATTTTTTTTAGGAAATTTATAGAGGATGATAAAAAATTTATTTGGGTAGGATAGAAAACATATATATTATTTCTGAATAAACTTAGTTGAAACCACACATCCAAACAATGATTCATAAGAGATAAATTTGAAATGATGAGAATGGAAAGATGAGGTTCTTAGGGGATAACTCTTAATTAGGTTTCTAATTATAATTGTGAATTTTTTTGAAAATATAAAATAAGAACGTAGAAGGGAAATCAGCATGAATAAAAATGTGAATTATTCTTAGGAAACATGTACATTTTTTAGAAAGTAATTGATTGAAGAATAATATATTAATAAAAAATGTCATATTATCCTAAGAAAAAATTTATTATATTTTCATCATAGAATATAAAAGAAAAACCTTTTAAAACCATTAAAAAATTAGAATAATTATGATTCCAAACAGAAGATGTGTCCTATTTACCGCCTAAGTGAAATTGGTTTCATAACATTTACATATGGTAAAACAAGGACTGAGCTCCATAATTTAAACTATTGATACCCATATTTTAATTAGTCACCAACTAGTATTTTATAATAACATTTATGTTTTATTCAATGAAATTAATTCCAATGTAAATAGTTCCTTTAAAATAATTTTGAAAATCAATAGTTTTTAATATAATTTTTAAAATTTGAAAATATATGTTGGTTTCCTATCATGTAAAAAATGATTTAAAATAATTCCTTAAAAATTATAACACATTTAAATATTTATCCATAAATTATTACATTTAAATGATCCAAATATCCCCTAAATTTTATTATATTATTTTTGAAAATTATTAAATGTAAATAATAAGGTCCATATTCAATAGTCATTTTAAAAAAATTTATGATTAAAAATATCAAAGAATTTATTTCTAAAAAAAATATTTAATAATTGATCATTGAAAAATATATCATGGTTATTGTTGGAAATGTGAATTTAATGATAAAAATTATTATTATGAAAGGATTGGGAAAAAATTTAGTATTTGTAAATAACCTTAGTTGAAAACACAAATGATAAAAAGGAATAATAAAAAATACTTCTAGAAATATTACATGGGAATGGTGAAGTTCACATGAGATGAAAAATCCTTAATTTTTCAAATACAAAGGAGAAAATTATAATGAATTTAAAAAATGTAAAATTAAGAGAAATCATCATTATAGTGGATGGGAATTATTCTCAATTAATATATACTGTTTCAAAATAAAATTCCTTTAGGGAAAAGATATGAATTAGAAACATCAAACCACCTATATAGAGAAGTAATTATATTATAATTATATAATGTAATTATTATTATTTTTTAAACCATGTCCATTGATCAATAAGTCTAACTAAAAAACACAATTTGGATCAAGATAACCGTTTATAAAGTACGAAACATTTTAATAAAAACCGTTTTAAATTTAAATATATAATTTTAAAGTTAAATACCGTGAATAAAATAAAATTACTCATAGTATATATCCAATGATCCATATACTATATATTTATAATAATTTTTTTATGAACAACTTGTCTCAAAGAAGTGAAATTTGGATGAAACACCCGTAAAATCATATTTTTGAAATAGTAATTATTTAAATAGAGTTTATAAGAGGAAAATGTAAATATTTTTAACAAGTATGAAATAAAAAAATAGAATTAACGGTAATAATGTAACCAAAATTTAATAAATATGTTTATGAAGAATAATTACAACTCAATGAAAGTGTATTGTGTTATGAAACTCCCTTAATTGTTGCTATCTATTGAATTGAAATCCCATTGAAGATAAGAAATCATATTGATTTTTAAATACCATATATGTCATGAATATTAGTTGTAAAATAAATATATGTCCATTATACACTATAAAAATATTAAAAAATATTTATTTCATATCATACCACAATAAAGAAAATTTGAGATACAAAAATCCTTACAGGTTTGATACCATTTGGCTGACCATTCCTTAACCACCTGTATAAAAAAACAACTATCTTAATCACCTATTTCAAAACCTTATTTATACCTATATCCTTTTATAAACAAAATTTTCAAATTTTTATTATAAATATAAAGGTTTGTTAAATTTAATTTTCGTCATATAATGTTACTACCTTTGATTGTTTTGTTTAATACTATCTTCATAATGGAATTGTGAATTATAATTTAACGTTTAAAATTTAATGATTCTATCATATATAATTGTATGAAAAAAGTGTTTTAATGAAAAAAAATTCTCCCATTAATTATTAGTAACACCAATAGTTTTATTCTGATAATAATCAATGATATTAATTTATAACATTGTTCATGTAGGTGGTTAAACCGATTGAAACAAGTACAAGCTATAATCTATTGGTGGATATAGTTAAGAATGTTTTTATATTGAAATTAATCATTATAATATAGGAATAATTATATTATTCAGTTTTTTTAAGGTTAGGAATTCTATTCTGAGGATTTTTTATATGGAAAAAAATTTTAGTTGAGATAAAAATTACGTCACATGGGTGGGGCTGGTAGTTCACACGTACTCATGATTGACATGTTCTATTACATATTTTGTAAATAATTAAGGTATTTATTTATATTTTTTGAATATAAATAATTATTTAAATTTCCTATTTATTCATTTAATTCGTCATTTTGACAATCCCTTTATGGTGACTATGTAAAATGGATCATGTCTCCTATGGAGGTGACAGTTTCCACATGACAAAAATAACATTTCAATTTTTTAGATGGTGGTAATGATTGTAGAAAACTTTTTTTATTGAACATAATAAATTTAAAATAAATATTTTATACTAATATAAATATTTCAAAATGGTTATGTTATATTTTGACAGTTTATATGAATAATGAGATGAAAATTTAATTGAAATGATGTAGTTGATAATTTCACTTTACTCCAATGATTACCACATTTGAGAAAAAGAATAATCTCTTTTGAAGTTGTCCATTTAGAATAAAAAACCCTATATTATGTGACTAGGAATATTTTGGAGTTATTAGGATATATTTTGGTCAAATACAATAGGATCAAGGTAGTAATTTTATTCCCTTTGGAACTTCCTATTTTTAAAATAGTATCTAGAACTAAAATCAAACATGACCTCAAATATCCTCATGTGTTGGATGAGTGTACATATATTATGAATATCCGCTTCCATAGTAGTAAATTTTCATGATTTTATTTATTATAATGTCTAATGAGACTTTTCATCATGATGAACCAATGGGTTAGGGAATTAATTTGTATAATGTGCAGTATCCCCACATTTAAATCATAGAAACATTATTAGTATATAAAAATTGACTTTATATCCCTTTACAATGATAACTAGAAAAAAAAAATTTATCATCAAATTTATTTTCTATTCCCTCTTCTAGTATGCACAGAATTTGGTTCTTTCCAATGGGTAATTTCCTTGGATGATTCTTCTTTCATTTTTCTGATATATAATATTTATGTTTCTCAAATATATGGTTCAAATATATTGATCTTTATTGACACTCCATTTTAACCCTCATATAAATATTATTTGGAAAATCAGTTAGGCTAAGTCAGTTAAACATAACAACAAGATTTCATATTCAATTTATTAAATCATTATCTTTCTTATATGGATATTTACTACATTAATCAATGATCTCGAAATTAATTATTTTCCTATGGGAGTCATTCATTACATCATGTAATGTAAAGATGCGGTATGAGATAAAAAATATTAATAAACGAAATATAAAAACATAAATAATGGAAGGAAAAAATCATTTATGACATTATAACCTTACATAAAACTCTATAAGTTTTAATATTGGTTATACTTAGTCATTTTCACATTTAGATATGAAAATTATACATATTAAAATACCTTATATGGATTCATAAATGATTGAATTTTTTTCAATATATATCCCCCTGATGTATATAGCATGGTGTTCATTCTTAGGTCCATTCACTAAGCACTAATTGAATATAATATTGAAATGAAACCAACCTTTTTTAGGGTGATCACAATTATGCTAATATATTCTAAAAACACATGGTAGTAGAATGAATGGGATTTAATTTCATAGAAATCACACAATATTTACATTACCAAAACAGCATAATTCTATGCTATAAAAATAATTTCATATTGGTTTCTAACAAAACATAACTCATTTTTGTCATCAAAATATCAAACCGTAACTCAAATTAAATAAAATATTCTCCCATACCAACAGAGGAACCCCAGATATAACCCCAATTCCTTTTAATTGAAACACATAATTATAAATAAAACTTGATTCCAAGTGTAACTATAAATACTATCCGAAAGTTATCTTAAATCATTTCAATATGTTAAAAATTAAATCTCATAATAATCATTACATTCCTAGAATGGATGGTTTTGGGTCTTATATGATTCAGTTTATGAGAATATTAATTTATGATACTTGAGAACATTTAACCATAAACAAACTACACTACATGACATTATAGACTCGACATATATTTTAATCATCTTGATATCCTAGGGAATTTTTCCATACGAGGCTTGGGTATGAGTAGAAGTGGGGTGGTTGTGGATACTTTTATAAGGGAGAGGAGTGAATTTTTTTGTTATAAATTATAAATTCACTTTACAATGGTCATGTGGATCCAATAAAATAAAATTATAGATTTGGTCAATAATTTAGATCCTTAAAGCCATAAAAATACATTTTAAAACACGTTTTTAAACTTTTTAGATGTTTTATTCTTAGAATTTTCCCATTTATGTATATTTTATAATGGTAAATAATTTTTACATACAAAATTATCCTTTAATGGATAAAAATAAAATTCAACATATAAAATTAATTGAAAATAATTATTCAAAATTTAAAATTCAATTTATTAAATAAAACGTTGACGTTTAATAAATTTTGTTAAAAAAATTAGTGTATTTGGGATTTAAAACCCATTTTCAAAATTAGTGTATTATTTTTCATAAAATTTTTTTGAAGGGAAAAATTGTCAATTATTATGAATTTCATGAATTAATTTTTTTATTTTTTGAATAATAAATTTTATTTTTCTCTAAAATAATGTCGAAATAAATTTCTACCAATATAATATTTAATTAAGTAAAATATAAAAATTTTATTTTTTATAAATATTAAATTTTTTATTTACATGTTAATCAATGGTATTATTAAATTCATTATAATATTTTGAAGTGTATTGTTATACTCTATAAATAAATATTTTTTTTCATGATATTTTTAATTTTATTTTATATGTAATTAAAGATATATTCAAAATCATTGTAGTCTTAGTAAAAATTTACTTCTCACCTATCACTAAAGAATGAATTTTAAAAAAAACTACAAATTTATCCAATAAACAAATTGACATGATTAATTCAATAATATTTTCATTCCTATCAGATTAAAATTAAACAATTTCATAAGTTAGTTTTTAAATTAAATTATATTGTATAAAGTAAAAATGTGGTTTCTTGAATTGTTGTGTTCTAATGTGTAATTAATATTTTTAATATCAGTGTGTAATTTAATGATTCTTAATATATTGGATAATGAATACTGATATTTTATTAGAAGAAAATTTCATTAATTAGGATAAAACATATTACATTGGAAAAATATATATTTGTATAAAAATCAACTTAATATAAAATCATATCCATAATTTATTCTACAATTATATGAATCTTCATGTGATCAAAATCATATTATTAATTTTTTTAAAATTTTATAATGATTTTTCATGAATTTTTACTTAAGACGTTTATTTCGTGCTTTCATTTGAAACAAGACTTCTAAAAATATATTAATTGATAAAATAATATATTAAAAAATTAGGGGTCCTTATAGTGATCGTTGATGGGAGTCCACAAGTCTTGACGACATGAAAATGTGAAACTTATGTTTCCATAGTGAATTGAGGTTACTCAAGAGATAAGGAGAAAATGATGCCAGTTATTGGATTTTCTGTGTGAATTCAATAATATTATCAAGAACCTTGTTTGTGGTACTCTTCATTACTATAGTCGGTGAATTGGGAAGGAACAAGGCCCCATCAATTTTAAATATGGACATAAAAGAGAAAAAAACTGGTGAACATGATTCATTTTTTGAACATGGATTTCATTATATATTGTTCTTCTTTCATTGTAATAGAGGACTATTAATTTTTAATTGAAAGGATTAGGTGTGATGTGATTCCTCATCTACAACATTTGTTTGTTGACTACAAATCCATGGATGGCTTCATGAATTTAAAGATCATTTTAGTCTAAAATAATATAGTAAAGCATGGATGGATTATAGGTGTGATATGGTTTCTTAAAATATGGGTGGTTGAGCTTGGGTAGTAGATATGTGATAGGAAATCAGGGTTAAATCCTCAAAAATTGGGGGTGATTATTGAAAGAAATTTGCAATCTAGGTAAAAGTGGAATAAAATGACTTGGTCCCCAATGATAAACATATGACCATTTTTAATTTTTAACATATACCTAAAATCATGATAAAATATATAAAACCATGATGGCTGAATATTTATAAATTTTTTTAATCCAAATAAAATTATTAATAATAATAAATGGTTATTCCTGATTATATTCTATATCTATATTCATCAGAAAAACAAATAAATTAAACTATATTTATTTAATTTAATTAGGATCTTTATAATTTAGAAATTATTTAATAATTTTGTTATTAATTATTTTTTATTTAATATATTTACATAATTAACATATAAAATAATGAAATATCACATTTATTCACTCTTTGACACTTAAAAATTCATTCCATTGAAATTATCTCTATTTTTTTAAAACCATGTAAAGTCCCATGAAAAAAAATTTACATCCTATCAAATTAATATTATCATTTTAAATAGTACTGAAATGTATACACATCAATTTCATTCATTGAATAGATGACACACAACACTAATTTTCATAAAAATAAATCATCTATCCTTAAAACTCAATGCGACCATATCATTAATGGCCTATATTTCTACAATATTTTGGAAAGTAAAATTCATATATACAATAAAATATTTAGTTTTGATTTCAATATGTTTATTGAATAATTATCATAATAAATTATTAAAATAGGAATATTCTAGTTTAATCCATTTTTAAAATATAGTTTATAAATTAATATTTCCCATGTTTAATACCTCATGATTTATCAATAAATGTGAGAAATATTTTTATAAATGACATTACTATATAATTTATAATTAAATTTTTTAAAAAATAACCTTGTCATCATAACATTTTCCAAAATTAGGATCACATTCCGTGTAAGAATCATTTTAATTACCTATCATCAATCATGGGGAACATATCATTAAAATGAATATCATGAGTGAAAAACCAAAAAATCAATTTAGATCTACTCATTTGTATTAAAATGATAGGTAATCATTTGAAAAAATATATATTTTCATGAAAAATATTACTGATTAATAATGAATATTCTAATTATCACTTAGTTTAAAATGCAGTTATATTTTGAAAGTCAATATTTTTTTAGAAAAATTCAATTAGATCTTTATACCATTGAATATAGATCCATATGTAATTGATAAAATTATAGACTCAACATATAGATGAATAAATATTTAAAATATAATAATTCATTAACATGTCATCCAATCATATCATAGACACATCCTATCAAATGGGATCACAATATTTTAAACTACATATTTAGATATATACTACCCTAATCATAATATATCAGTTTATATAATGGGTTGAAAAATACCAAAAATAAAATTTTAAAATTTTAAAATCATTTTTAAAATAAATATCTGAACTATAAATGACTTACTCATAGAATACTCTAACTATTAAGTGGAGTTTGGGAATTTTTTTTGGTTCATTCCACTCACTATATTTTCATGATTCACACACGAATTTAATTACCAAGTCTTGAATTCCCTCTATAAACATGAAGTTCAACCTTCAATATCTATATAATAAAATTTATTTACATCTATAAATAATTAAATTTCAATCTTAACTCATAAATCATCTTAAAGTGGATTAATTATAATTTATCTGAGATTAAGTAATCATACCCCAATATTTTCATAATATTTATTTTTCTACTAGGAGAAACTAAAATTATAATCAAGCACACTTCTAATAAATTGTTTTGAGGTTAAAGGGTCTGTTGGTAATACTTGTTTAAATATTTAAGGAAAATTATGTGTGTTTAAACGATTAATAACAAAGTATGTCAACTTTAAATAAGTGTTACCCGTGAATGATCATACTCAGCATCTCCCACAGAGTATCACTTACAATTTTATATCCAAATTATTCCTTTTTATTGGATATTACCAATTAGTATATGTGAGGAATAAATTTCTATTTTACCATATTTTTTTAACTATTTTTATATGAATTATTTACAAGTTCTATTTAATTTTTTTAATTAAATTAAATATATTTTTATATAAAATTTTCAGCCGCGAAAAATAATTAAAAATCTATAAAAAAATTAGAAAATATGGATTCTAAACCACATCCCATAAAAAAATTTAGAACCGTTTTATCCAATTAAAAAAATAATTTATTCTAAATAATTATCATGGAAAAATGGTCTCTTCCACACATTCTTGTTATAATTATTGATTTTTCACAAGAGATAGGCAGGTAGAGAAAATTTCATCTTAGAATGTCTCAAACATTGTATTTTATATATGATATATAAACAATAATATGGGGATGATTTTATGGTGGACCGAAAATAGATGTTTATTGTATGTTTTTTATTTCAATTAATGGTGGAATCTGCCTAGAATGAAATACACTAGAATATTATGGAATCAAATATAATAAAAGAAAATTTTGAGAGTCTTGACCTAACTCAAGACTCTCAAGAATGTGAAAATAAGAATAAATATGATATAAAGGTCCTTGAATGTCTCTTGGGTAAGGTATTTTACTATTTTATAGTCAAAACTACCTTTAAATGTTCTATTTTTATGTAATAAGCATATAAATTCTGGATTTCTCACACAATGAGGGATGTAAATTTCTAGAAAAAACATTTCATAGCTTGGTGATGTGGTGAGGAGGCAATATTTTAGAATTTATGCCATATATTTTACAGATTGATGATAAAGGGGTGTTAGGTCCAAAAACCCCAATTTGAGGGTATTTCATGCTCATTTTATAATTTGATTACATGTTTCTTGGGTGTGTTCACACTTGAAATTTTTTTACATTACTTTTTTTTTGAAAATTCATGGAGCCAAAATAGATATATGGAACAATAGTTATTGGTGTTCGATGATGGGAAGAGATTATTCATGATTTACATTGGAAAATTCACCCATACTATTCACTTAGATCAAGCTCGTAGATGAATAACATGGACCCTCACACTCACCCATGTCCTATTAACCGAGACACATAATTGTTGTTAAGAAATATACCTCATAACATAATGTTCTAGAAAAAAACACACTATAGTGGATGGTATACCAAGATAGGAAATGTCTATAAGTTTGGATAAAATTTGTTATCCCTTCAATATTGATGACCACTAAGGTGGGAAACTTTGGGGATCCTCCATATCAGTAAAGATACCGAATATGGTGAACCAGTCACTAGGGATACCCATAACTAAAACTACCATCCCATTGGGATATCCTCCACTAAGGAGACCCCCACATTGGTGACAATCATCTTAGGGCCTTCTACCATAGTTACACATTTCCTAATTCCCTCCAACATTGATTAAGCTACATATTAGGGTTTCTACTAGGTTAAATCACACTTCAGGACATACACTAGATGAATCCATCTTCATTAGTTGTCTCCAGTTTTAATAACTTTTAGTAGCCCTCACATGGGTTATGTTCTTTCCTAGTATCTCACTATTGTTTAGTTCATTACAAATGAACTCATTAGGACCAATGGGTCTAGTTAATCCATTATATGGGAACAAAATAGTTATCCCTCAATATAAATAGGAACTAAAACTATAGACTCACTAAGGAGAATCACCATATCTATCCCTCAATTTGTAAATGAATCATAGATAATCATTCACTATTGATATGAAATGTATCTATTCATTAATTTGGGATAAGAATCATATTATCCTATACTAGTGATAAGAACCATTGATAATCCTCACTATGGTTAAGAACATTTTCTATCCCACACTATAGATAGACATTATTTTGATCCCATTCATAGCCACCAATCCTCCTTGTTCTCACAACTTGTTACCCAACCACACCATATACATATATAGGTGAGATAATCCTCTTTGTCTCAATATATATATCATGTTGACATACTCCCCTCAATGTCCTAGATGTATCATGTAGAGATACACATCTAAACAACCTAATATTCATTTACCAAATAATATTTAAAGAGTTTTCAGAAAATTGAACTCCTTGTAGTTATAATAAAAAATATGAAAATATCCCTTCATTATTATGTTACCAATATATGTGTGGCAGGTATTACAATGTATTTTGGGTTCCTATAAAGTGTACTCCTTGAACCTTATTTCTTTAGCATGAGTAATATAATGTTATGAAACGTTTTTGGTGGATTGGGTGAAAACCCCTATCTTTCCCATGATGTCTCCCCTTTTATGGAATTAGAATCAAAATATTCCCTATAAATAAGTGTAAGCACCAAAACTGACTCAATTTGCATCATTAATGTTTAATCCCTAATAGGAATCATTTTTCACACCTCTCTTGAAATAGGAATCCCACCTGCGGTGCCCAAAAAGAATTCCCAACCAATTTATTTTTAATCACTACAATGTAATAGAAGTAATCCTATATATATTATTTCATATTATGTGAATTAAAAATGTATAATTATATGTTTAATTGATTTTCATGTTATATTAATTAACACACATCAAATTAATCACTTTCTCAGTACATGTTTTATGACATTTTATTTCATATGAAACAACCTTACCACATGATTTTAAATTGAATTTTTTATTCCTCTCATATGACCTTAATTGTGTCACTTAAAGTATGTCAGATTCAATTCCACTAAAAAATGATATGTGGTATGCCTCACTGATTATCAATCGAAATATTCCAAAATCAATTATTTTTAGTTATGTCTAAAAAATAGGATAGCCCATTTTTAATTATGTTATGATAATCCATTCAGTTCCATAAAATAATATTCCAGTAGATGTTCACATATCAAATTCAATAGACAAATTTTTTATATATAATCATCTTTTTATCACTATATATGGTCCCCTTTCAATGTGAAATCCATAACATAATATTTCCCCTCTTAGGTGACAAGCCTAGGACCTACTGTGTGATGATCGTGGAAACTCTTTCTGTTTATGAGTTTTGGATAATAATCCTATTTTGGTGAATATATAGGGTTTACTCAGCTTATGAGAAAGATATGAATCATACATTCTCATACTCAGTTATCAATTGAGTGGATGAACAAAAAAGGGACACACCTACGTAAGTCCCACAAAAATCAGATATATGCACTCATTTACCTTATAGTTCTTACCTAAAAAAATTAAACTACATGGTATATTACTAATTAAATGATAAAAATGTATTAAAATTTACCATTATATTATTCTTCATTGTGTGAGTTTTATTTCATGTTACCAAATGATATTTAGGGAACCTCATTGAGGCACAATCCCATCAACATACATTGATTATCTTCCATGGATGGCTATAAATTCAATTATTCCCAACTCTATGGGTAAAAATACTATATTCCTTAAACTATAAGATAATTTTAAATAATCATAATGAATCAAAAGAAATCATATCTCTACATGAAATTTATTTGATCTTTAGAACAAGGGTAACTATTATCAAACTAGTATTTTGGATGAATTAAAAAAAAATATAAAAACATAAGACTGTGTGAATGTAAGAAATAAATACACATTGAAGTGTGTAATTAGAGAGATTATACCTCCTCTAAAACATTTTTGAATTATAAATAATGACTGAAAAAAATCCCATTTACTACCTACCTTATGAAAGAAGGTTCTCAATTATATCCCATCTCATGGATATGGGATCCAATGTATGTTTCTAGTTCTACAAATAATCCTCAATAAAAATAAATCTATAAAATTATATATAGAAATGAAATATAAATTTTGTTGAATATTATGTGATGGTTAATATATATAAAAAATCATAATCAAATATTTGATGTAAAAGGGTCTAAATTTTTTTTCGTGAATATGGGTCCTTTAAAATTAATATTATTTTCTCAAGATCAATTAATAATCCAATGAATTAACATTTCAAGGATTAGTAAACTCAATATTGTTAGTAAGGCTTATGAATATTCATAAATAAACTAGGTACAAAAATATTATATCCATTATGGTTTAATATGATGGAAATGATTTAACCATAAAAAATCCACAACCCATCATATATTCTAAATGGTACACTGTTCAATCCTCAATCCACATGAGTCAAATAATATTACATTTTTAATGAGATAAAGCAGGTTATGGGAATTTGTTTTTATTTTAATGATATAAGGAAGATTAAAAATTTTATGTTTGAGAAGATTCCACATTTTATTGGAATACCCACTTTCTACTTAAAATAATATCTGAAACATCAAAAAAATTGAGAATTGTCAGGTGGGAACTATGTGTCAAAACCAATGGAATTTAATGTAATTAATATTATACAATATTGGGGTTTGGATTTAAACATAAAAAAATAAGAAAAGTCACAATAAAATAATGGTAGAAAATGGGTAAATTTTAGACCATATAACTAAAATATTATTAAAAACTTAAAAAGAGGAAGTAGAGATGTTAAGTGAAATTATTTAATATTGTGGAATTGAGGGTTTACACATTAAATATAATGTTATATATAATATAATACCTCCATTATATAATAATATTTTTAAAAAGGTGAATTCTTAGAAAATATATTCGTCCTATGATAGAAATTTTTATGCCAATCAAATAATTTCAATGGATGTTCTACGATACTCCATGGATTAAATAGAAGATACGTTCTTCTATAGGGATTTACATAAATTTAACAATTAATTTTATCCTTCTATGAGGTTCTAGAGATATTTATTTCACATGCATCTGGTGCACACCCATTGAAACATAGAGGGCCTAAATGGATGATGGTCTTCATTTGATCAATTTGATCGTTGAATTTCTTGGGATTTGATTGGAAGTGGATCAACATTGTTGGTGGCTAGAGATTTAATTATTTGATAGAGATTCTAGTATAATAATATGGATGTTATATTTGATATTTTTTATTCCTAATATTGATCATCATGAGTGTGACCACGTGAACTAGTTCAAGTTAGTTTTATATACATTGAGGGAATAAGAATGGCAGTCAAGTGTGCTAGCATAGTGGAGTCTGATTCTAGTGATAATGGGTTGATTTGGGATACTAATAAGGATTTGGACATCACTTGTTTGATATGAAACACTAATTGTGATGTGAGGCTACACTTATTTGGAAACATATATTGACTGACCATAGTTCAATAAATTAAGAATCTATTTGAAATCTGGGGAAAATATTTAAATTGGTTTCCTGATTTCTATTAGGGACATTTGTTATTATGGTATATAAAAATAATAAAAATATAAAATATTTTACTGGAAAATGAAACCATCAGTTTAGGCTGCATGCGGGTTCTCTATTAGGAATTTTTTTCTTGAGCTAGTGGGTGAGTGGGTGAGTGGGTTATAAGGGAGATGCATCGATGATTGGGTATGTGTTTTACGGTGGTGGAGTAACAAATTTGATAAAATATTTTTGTAAAAAACCTAGTTTTTTTAGTTTGTGAGGGTATATACGATATGGATTGTGGGATGAGAGAAAAGAGATATATTTGGTGATGTCTTGATAGAGTGTGCATTATTTTATTTGAATGGTGTAGACATTTGTTATACATGTTATAGGGATATATGGTATCAACATTGACACTCAATTATAATGTTTTGATTTTAAGTGATATGATTGTAATGGGGAGTTATATTATTGTGTGTTTTATTAATGAACAGTAGGATATTTTTTAATCCCACTTCATTGGGGATTCTCTATTGTAAATTAGAAGATGTTCAATATGACTAGATTTTACATATGGGTTAGCGAGTTTTTTCGATAACCTTGTGGATGATACTATTCACACATGCATTCAGTTATTTGTGATGAAAAAATTATGTACCATGTTCATGATTAGACTTTAAAACATAAAATATGGCCAATTTTATTTTTATTAAAAAAAATCATAATCATCAAAAAGGTCTCAATCAATAATTGTGTGGATTATTTATTATTACAACACTAGTGTAACTATTGACATATAATAGGGATATATCTTAACTTTGGTTAATGTGAACATGAGGATCACTTCCTGTGAGCTAATATTGTTATGTTTCCGTAGTCTAATTTTGAAATATGATAGCTTCTATGAATATTCAGGTCACATGACAAATAAATGTGACATATCAAGTTGTGTCCTTGTTAGAGAGAATTTCACTAATTTCATATAAAATTAAGGGGTGATAGTAGAAAGAATTAAGTAAGCTAGGTGAAGGTAATATGAAATTAATTATCGACATGAATTATAATAATGTCACATTAACATTTTTTGGAAAAACCTATAACCTTGAATTTAATTGAATTATTGAAAAATTATATTAGTTTTCAATTCATTTAAAAATAATTAAAATAAAACACATTTAATTTTAAATTATATTCAAAATCGATTTTCATCAAAAAATCCCTAAAATTTTAATTAGTTTAATTTATTTTATGAAATTCATACAAAATGTGAAAAACAGAGTAATTATTATGATTATAATGACACTTTAGAGAATATATCCATTGAATAATGGGATAATGATTTGGAAATTTTATATTTAATCATTTCCTAAACATAAAAAAATGAATCTTGATTGGTACCATTTGTAACAACCTAACCCGAGTAATTATGTCTAACATGGAGTGACACTCAACCTCATGTGTGAATCCCCATAAAGAAGAGGATGATGACTAGATATGTGAATCTATGTTCATTAATGGGGAGACGATACATATAGTATCATGTCATATGAAGAACAATAATATAATAGAATATTAATAAATAAATAATCTGAGAATAATTGTGGGAAAATATATAACCATAACTTCATGTGGAATATAAATATATATACCAAAACTAATAACGGATCTATGGTTTGAGGTAAATTGTGTAAATAAATACTACCTTAGATATCATTCTTAATCACCATGCAACAATGTGTGAATCCTATTTATAGACCATAACCCGTAATTCCATTTCACTTCACCAGATCCCTACATCAGCACTATACTAGAAAGAATCATTGGTTGTTAGATATATATATTCCTCCTAATGAGATGATGACATGTGAATTACATCCCTCTTTTCAGTATAGCCCATGTATATTCCACCCCCAGTCTAGAACAAGCTTGTTGAATGGATTTTTATTAGCATTTGACATATCCCATCTGCAAAGACAGCCCATGACCATACCAACCAAAATAGGGAACCTCACATTTAGTGTATGGTCCATTAGGTAAAAAATACATTATAAACTTTAGAAGATATATACAACACATATGATATATGATAAATCTAATTGATAAGTCGTCACCTCAAATAAACAACTTTTACAATCAACCAAATCCAAATACAAGACAAAGAATAACAAGTCAATGATACACCCACACACAACCCATGTGTTAAATTATCAACCATTAGTTTATCCAGGTTATAAATTAATTCTACAAATAAATCCACTATCCTAACTAAGTCATGAGTCAAATTTATAGTCTTCTTACCTCAAGATCATTGATGAAGAACAATATGTTTCATCATGAAAACATGAATTGAATATGATCCACATGTTTTTAGCACAAAACTCTCACCAAATAATCCAAAAATAAATTAAATAAATAGTATTTAAAAAAGAAATAAGAACCCCAAAAGTGATAATAGACTCTATGTCCCAGATAAACCAAAATAAATGTTATAATTCTATATTATCTTCATATTATTTCAATTTATTTTTGGGAATAATTTCAATTCCCTATGTGATGATACATTCCCTGTGCTAAATAAAATATATATTATCCATTTAATTCATAACATGAGATTCATAGTTTTTTATTTATGAATATATATTTTCACATGAGATAATACTATTTTTAGTATAATAATATATGTTAAGAATGCATATTTTTATTTTCTAATTATTTATAATTATTATATTATTATCATTTTTGAAATATCCATTAAAATTTTCTATAAAGATTATGAGATATTACTCTCAAATTTTTCAAGGAAAATAATACCAAAAAATTTTACCTTTAAAATACTACACCATGAATATAAGATAGAGGTTTTTTTGGTGTGATAGTAAAATCTATTATTAACATTGTTTGTTTAAAAAAGAATTCTTAGATCCTGGATGAATAATTATTATGATTCCTATAATCAATGGAATAAATAAAAATTAAATTATAAAAGATTTAGGTATTTTTTATTTGAAATTATGTATAGGTTTTAATAATTTAATAGAATAATGGAATTAAAATTTTAATATTTATTCCACTAAATCTTAGATACCATGATTATAAAAAATTCCACTATAAAATTATAAATTTAAAAAAAAATAGTTAAATCAATTCCATTTATTATTGAAATTTAAAATCAATTTTTTTTTGTTATACACATGTTATATAGAAGAAGAAACATAAAATATGGGTTTGAAATTGTATTCCCCAAAAGGGGTTTTTGTATTGGTAATATGATTTTCCCATTAGACAATTATAGGGTATCATGATAGGGTACTATGATACCCGTACATAACCCTTGGTAATAATGGAAAACTATTACATAAGGACTATATATCATTATGAATCACATAAAAGTCAGGAATATCTTTTCATAGTGCCTACCTTTCATATCCATTGTACAATCAACAACCCCTAATGTTTCAAAATAATACATGGGGTTTCCCTTCTATAGGTCCTGAAAAGGCTTCTACTTATACACAAACTATAAAAAAATTGATTTATCCATACAAAACTCACACTAAAATTCCCTACCCTTACACAGTGGCATGGAAACCCATTTTACCCACACAAAACCTTCCAAATACATGATATTTTATAATATTGGTTATATATTCTTAAAAAATATTAGTCATATAAACAAAAAATATTCTATAAAGAACATTTGAAATTGGTGGATCTTACAATTATCCTCCTAAAATAACTTATGACCCACAACAAGTATCTATACTAATCGTTAATAAAAAACTCAATCCAAGATGCCTGAACATTATATATAAATCATGATATATTTTTACTGGTAAAACAAAAAAAATCATGTTGAGGAGAAATGAATGAAAAAAGGGAGTTGGGACAACCATGAAATATATAGATAAAGAGAAATCTTGATTATACCTATGATATGGAAAGGTCTCTTTCCCCCATCTTCTAGAGTCGAATTACCCATATAATCCCGGCCAATCAGCACTCCATAATACCATAGAGGCTCATGATTCACTAGACTCACCACAATAGTGGATAAATCCCCTTCTACTGAGATACTATTACCAAAAAAATGTTGAGCATGTCTTCATTGATCTATCAATGAACAACTTCATTTTCCTATATTTACACAACGATGGAATTTTTGGATTGAAATGGTACAATTAGTGAGTATGTGTCCCTTATTTCAATAGTTATAGAATATAATAATGTCATCTACCTTATAGGGATTTCAGGAGACCATACTCTACTTTAATTGTTGACCAATTCCATAGTTTTCATAATTTGACTTTATCTTATTATTTTGAGAATAGGAAACTGATACTTTACTGGATAAAGTACATGTACATCCTCTAACAACAAGATATGTTTATATAGTTATATGTTGTTCATTTAACTTATATATCATCATTTGAATTTGAATAATATTAGTAGTGGACGCCATATTTACATTCATGGAATGTCATTTCAGATCTTGGTGAAGACCAATATCAGGGTTTCTAGACTTCTCTGCCTCGTTCTCCACATGAAAAGGAAAAAAGTCAAATTAGCTATGTGAAGCATGCTGAATAGATGAGAACTATAATTTACCATTTCTAGTACTCAATTGTATCATCATAGGATTTTCATTAATGTGTATTATATATTTTAATGTTAATATTCAATACATTACAGAAATACATGATTGAAGAACAAAATAGTTTATTGTCTTTGATAAATATGTATAAAATATTATAATTTGATTAATGATCTTGAAAATCTACCATAATGATCTTCCCCCTTATTACTCTCCACAAACATACAAAAAAAATCATTTCTTCAAAATATTGGTAAATTAAACATAAGAATGGGTGATATAAGATTATTATTAAGCTTAAAAATATGAAATACAAATGATCACATATGAACAAAATGAGAATAAGTGTATAAGATCAAGATAATAACATATGAAAACAATATCCATCATATCAATTATCAAAATACTATGTCATATAATAAATACTAACAGTTTATAAGAAGTGAATCATAAGTAAATCACATCATATGAACCATGTTAGCATATCCTTAGAATGAGATATATAAATGAACAATATACATAATCATTGAAATTCATTTCCATTTTATTCAAGGATCACTTCCTAGTATATCATTTTGCAATGGGTTCAGTCCCCAAATCATCATAGTAGTGGAGTTTTACTCCAAAAACCCACATATTGAAAAATCTCCTTACTATACCAGGTTCACCTCACATTATCATCTTATATATCACATGATATATAAATATTTATCCAATTAATTGGAGAAATATATAGGTCACACTGACCACATAATGAAAATTATTCATATGTGTTCAATAAGATCATGAAATATTAATTATTCCATAACACTTGAAATGATATGTGTCTCATGAAAATTCCATCATATCATACCATAAGGAATATAGATAGGTTTCTTAATAATTTCATCATTTTATCATAGGATATCTTGTGGTAAGATTGGTTTTTTGTAAGTCCATCCTCATGTTATAACCCATGGAAGAGAAATATATGTCATAACAACATTCTCAAGTAAATATAAACCATTCATAGAAGGAATATTAATGGTATCCTTTGATCATATACCAATAAATACATTAGGGAAATCAAATGATGTAATCTTAGATGGAAAATGATTTTGAAAAGTAACTTTGATCATATAATGATGAAAATAACTTTTATTTTAAAATAAATATTTAAAAATAAAAATACATTAAAAAAATCTGAAAAAATTTTCTTTAAAAATATGCCTCAAAACATTTAACTGAAACATTAAAAACAATTTAAAAAATTTCATAATGAAAAATTTTTGTCTGTCTTTGAAATCCATGGTGTAGAATATTTTTTTGGAGAATCTATTATTTTTAAAATAACATTGAAATATTATAATCGAATCATAAATAAAAAAACATAAAACATGATAGGATATTAATTTTGTTCATTGTATTTTAATATAATGAATGATTTTCCATTTTTGATAAGAGACAAACATTAAATGTTTAGAAAATGACGTGAAGATTTATCATTATATTTTAAAACAAAAAAAGGATAAAAATTTATTTATTAAATCATTTTTTAACATATTAAAATAATGTTTTTAATCATTTTTAGAAAAAAAATATTGGGTGAAAATAATTTTTTGATCAGAGAGATAAATAATGATAACTTTTCTCAATAACATTATTATGACCTAATGAGTACATAAAGAGAGTAAAATGAAGGGGAACATGTATTATAATGATATATATATATATATATGTGAATATAGGTTATTTTTTTCTTTATATATGTATGAGAATGTTTTACCATAAAAAACATAATAATAACCAATCATAATATATGACGATATTATAACATAAAACCTTTATCACATTGGTGACATTGAATTATAATCCCAATAATGGTATAAAATTACTTGAAACATAAAATATCATGAGAATAAATCAATTCATAAAATTATATGTAAATATTTTTTTGTATAAAACATATAAAATAAGATAGGATCAAAACATAACCTATGTCTTAATGAAGAAAAACTGAGACAAAAACCCCTTCCAATTTTGTAACTTTTGAATCATAAATCCCACTAAAGAGAAGTAAAAATATTGAAATGTATAACCAAATATAGTTTTTCCACAAAACCATTACCTAGTAAATTACCTTATTCCGCAATAGCTACTCTTTATGTTCAAGAATCTGTACTAGTTATTCCTCATTAGAGAGAATCTATTCCAACTGATTGGCACTAGACTTTAAACATCAGATGGATCTGGCATATACTTTCTCAACATTGAAACATGAATAACATTGTGTACCTGGGACAAACATGGAGGAAAATCCACTCTTTATGCAACTGGTCCAGCATTTCCAGGATTTCTTAAGGTCCAATGAACCACGAAAAAAACATTCTCTTCTTACTAAAATGCATGACACCTTTTCATGGAGGAACTTCTAGAAAGACATTATCACCTACCTCAAAAGAAAGATCCTTCCTCTAATTATCTGCATAACTTTTCTTCCTACTCTGAGCTATTCTCATGTTCTTTTGAATCAACTAAACCTTTTCTGCCATCTCTTCTACCAATTCAGGTCCCATCAGCATCCTTTCACCTATCTCATCCCAAAATGCTAGAGTTCCCCACCACCTCCCATATAATTCCTAAAATGGAGCCATCTTTATACTAGAAAGAAAACTATTATTATAAGAAAATTCAACCAAAGAAATATGTTGGTCCCAAATTCCCTGGTAATCCAGTGAACAAGCACGTAGAATATCTTCCTAGGTCTAAATTCTTCGTTTTGAGTACCCATCTAAATGCGGATAAAAATCTATATTAAAATTTAATTCAATATCCAAAGACTTTTTAAGGCCATTCAAAAAGATAAGAAGTAACCTTGGGATCACCATCAGATACAATGGAGAGAGGAATACCATGCAACAAAACTATCTATTTAACATACAAATGAGAAAGTTGATCTATAGATAAAGTATCTCGAATATGAAGGGAATGAGTAGATTTAGTCAATCGATCCACAAAAACCCAGATAGCATTATTACCTCGAGATGTCTTTGATAATCCCACAATAAAGTCCACGGATATATTTTTCCCACTTCCACTCTGGAATTAGTAATGACTGAAGCATCAATTTCAGTAACTACTGCTCTTCTTTAACCTATTGTCAAGTCAAACACTTCATAGTAAAATCAGAAATATCTCTTTTCATTCCATCCCACCAGTAATACTACCAAAGATCTTTTTACATCATAGTACTACCAGGATGAAATGAAAATGGGGAACTATGAGCTTCACCTAACAAATAAATCTTCAACTATTAATCCCAATACACACATATTATCTTTCCAAATATCAATACACAATCATTATCGACATTAAAATCAAGCAAATTACCCTTCTGAACCAACTCTACATTTTTCTGCAACTCATTGTCTTCCTTCTGCACTTTCTTTATTATATCTGATAGAGATGATTTCACTGACACCTCAAACAAAATAGATGAATATCCTGCACCAACAACTTCAATGCCAAAGTTCATAAAATCAAAAACCAAAGGATCTCATTCTAAACATAGCATGGTTAATGAGGCATTACTTTTTCAACTCAAAGCATCAGCTAATTTATTTGTTTTTCATTGATGGTAAAGGATAGTGCATTCATAATTGTTTATTAATTCCAACCATATCGACTGTCTTAGGTTTACTTTTTTCTTAGTGAATATATACTTAAATTTTTTTGGTTAGTATATATTTCACATTTTACCCCATAAAAATGAAGCGTCAAAATTTTTAAAGAAAAAACAACAGCAGCTAATTACATATCATGTGTAGGATAATTTTACTCATGAGGTTTGAACTGAAGTGAAGCATAATCAATTACATAATCATTATGTACAATGAAATATCCATGTAATTTCACCGAAGAATCACAATAAATAACAAACTCACCATTTTTGGAAGGCAGTTCCAAAACTAGAGCATTCACCAATATTATTTTCAATTCATGAAAACAATCATCTCATTCTTTTGTCCAAACGAAATTTATACCTTTTCAAGATAACTTATTCATTGGGCTAGATAACCATGCAAAATTTTCAACAAACCGCTGGTAATAACCCACAAAACCAAGAAAACTACAGATCTCAGCTATATTTGTGGGTTTTTCCATTCTTCAACAACTTTTTTTTTGCAAGATTAACATGTATGAATTTTTTTTAAACAATTTGACCAAGGAAAGAAATATCCAATAACCAAAACTCACAATTGCTAAATTTCCCAAATATTTATTTTATTTAATGATTTTCAAGACACCCCTTAAATGTCTTTACTCTCCTCTTTACTTTTAGAGTTAACAAAAATATCATCAATGAAGACAACCATAAACTTATCAATGAACTCATGGAATATTCTATTCATAAGATCCTTGAATAAAGCAGGTGTGTTGGATAAACCAAAAGGAATAACTACAAATTCATAATAGCCATATTTAGTACAAAACACAGTCTCTAAAATGTATGCTTCCTTTAATATCAACTAATGGTTCCCTGACCTCATGTCAATATTTGATAAATACTGAGCTCCCTAGAGTTGAACAAACAAATAATCGATAGGAGGAAAATGATACTTGTTCTTAATAGTGATGTTATTTAATGCTCTATAATCATTACAATGTCTCATTGAACCATATTTCTTTTTATCAAATATGACAGGATCACGCCATGGTGATGTGCTAGGTCAAATGAAACCTTTATCGAATAAGTCCTAAAATTTATTCTTCAACTCTAAAAGTTCAATTTGAGTCATTCGATTAGGGGGTTTTGAAATTTTCTTAGCATCAGGAACTATGTCATCCGTAAATTCAACTTCTTGATCTCGTATAATACCAGGAAACTCATCAGGAAAACATAAAGGTAGTTATTTACCACTAATACATTGTTAATCTAAACAATTCCTTTGTTTTCAATAATATGGGAAAGGTAACATACATTTTCATCTTTTACTAGTTTCTCAGCTTCCTGATATGTAATCAAAATTAAGGGTTCATTCTTGTAGAAAAAATGAAAATCATTATGAAAACAAACCTATTTATCTATGTATTCATTGTTAGCCTGATAAAAAAATCCAATACATACCGAAAATAACATCAAGCTCTACTAGAGGAAAAAAAATAAGGTTTTCAGGTAGATTCTTTCCACACACAATGACAGGATGGTTCCTATAATTTTTTTCTCATCATTTCCCCTAGTGTTTTCTAAAATATGTTCAAGATTTATATCTTGATATGGAATTCCCAATTTACTAGAAAACTTCTCTGAATTGAACTAATGTGTAGAACCTGAATCAAAAAACACATTGGTATAATTTGAACAAACAAACAGTGTACTTCATACTAATTCATTTGATGCCCCTACATCTGCTGAAGTAGTTTCAATGTACTTCCCCACGCATTTCTACTTGTAGTCTGGTTGCTTTCCCTCAGTTGAGTTCTTCATTAGACACTCATTTTCATAACGACCCATTTCATTACACTTAAAACTTTTTACTGACTGTAAATCAGATTTTATCTTACCATTACAATAATCTTTTTCAGTGAAATTACAAGACTTATGTCCCATTTTACCACATCGGTTGCACTTACCATAATTCAAAAGACTTTCCCCAACATGATTTTTACCACAATTTTCACAAACTATAAACATAAGTATCTTACCTTCAGACTTTTTTGAAGAGTTCTTCCATTTTTTCCTACCACCATGGCCTCTTATTCTATTGTTTTTTAAAGAACATCTGATCATTATAAAACTATATTTCCACCATATCTGCACATCGAACTTGTTTTTCATAACTTTTGAACTCACGAGAAGCTAAACCCTTCAATACATTGGTTTTAATCCTATGTAAAAATAGTTGATTTTACTATCAAGATCTCGTATTACATTTAGAGAATACCATGCCAGTCGAGTGAATTTTTCTTCATAAGCTGCCACTAAGTCATCCTCCTTCGTCAATTATAGGAATTTCTTTTCCATACTTTGATGAGCCACCTTTGGAAAATATTTCTAAAGAAACATACAATTGAATTCATCCTAATTAAGAGCATAAATCTCCTCACTATCCTTGTTAATTTTCACCATTGAGCACCAATGTTCATCTTCCCCTTCAAAAAGGTAAACAGCGAGAGTAACCTTTTGATGTTATGAACACCCCATAGAATCAAAAATCTTCCCCAGTGATTTAATCCACCCTTCTTCTAGCACATGGTCAGATGATCCTCTAAATGATTGGGGATGTCGCCACATGAAATGATCCACTAATGACATGTTCTTATATGGTTGATCTGGTTTATCTCGGGCATAGATACCACCAAAATTTATATCCTGAGATATTTACTCCATCAGTGTATCTAATTGTACTGTTCAGATTTCGACCATCTTAGGTTGCGGATTTGGAAGGTGGTCTTCTTCCTAATATTGTCCCAACATAGTTTCCATGTTTACTCTACAGAGAACCATTCTGAACATTGAAATATCTTAGGTTAAGAAACATGGTAATATGTAAATACTATATCATTTCAATATTAACATAAAGTAATTTATTTATATTAATTTAACAATACCCTACCACCTAAAGTTATATAAACTAACATGTGATACTTACTATAAGGACCCGCCTATAAAAACATTATTTAATCTTTAATTAAAAGAATAATTCACAGTGAGGATCTTTTTAAGTTTATAATTTTAGAGAATTAGGCCATAACTATTACATTAAATCTCAAGAATTACAAAGTAGACACTTCTACTCAGTTGAATTTTTTTTCACAAAAATTAAAAATCTTGAAAAAAAGAGTCATTTCTAGTTCCTTTTTTAGAGAACATGAATTTTCCTTCATCTTATCTTTGACCCTATTCATTATTAGGTCCTCTGAAAATAATTTCAAAACATGGGATGAGCATAAAAATCTCAATATGGGTTACAAAAAAAAAGAAAGAAAACATTAGTTCATCAATACATACATAACATAATATCTTTTACATAACTCATTAAATCATATGATTTAGGAATCACATATAGAAAACATAAATAATTAAGGTAACTTGTGGCATCCATATCATACATACATTGTAGCAATCATATCTATGTTGGGAGTAAAATTTGGAATACCCCTCATAGTATATTCCCTAAATCTCTTAGGAGAAACATTAACTTTTACCTCTGTCTCCTTACCCAATGAATTGGAGAGATATCTTAGGCTCACCCACCCTAGGTTTATCACGGAACTACCCCGTATATATAACAATTCCCAAGAACCATAACATATTCATAACACATAAAACAAACATAAAGGTAAGATAACATTTCAACATTTAAATAACCATATATCGTGTAAATATATTGACATACAAAAACCATTATAAAAACCATTTTCAATACCTAAATACATAAAAGAGTATATGTTATTTATTTTCCTTTTAAAAACATTATGAATTGTTAAGGAACCCAAAAGATAAAATAATACTCATGGTGGAAGAAAGATAATTTTTACCGCCTAAGTTAAAAAGAAACATTCTTTCTTTTTGTCATTTAGTAAAACCCCTCATATAAAAAAATTCCATTTGAATGAAATGAAATTTCAAAGGTGTTTATACAATGTATAAAAGAAATTAGTGTATAAAACAAAATTTCCCTCAGTGAATGGAGATTGAGACAAAGTCCCTTACCTCATGCCCAACTTGACTCGTTCATTCTTTAATCTCCGGAATAATAAACTAAAGTTAATTTCTTGTTTCATAAGACCTTTTTAAAGTATATTATTCCTTTTATATCACATATAACCCTATTATAAACATTATGTAATCATTTAATTTAATAGCTGCTGTTTTGTCGATATTTGGTAGTTGAGTCAAAAATGAACTTCTTATATTTACAATTTGTCTGCGGGGTCAAAATTACCTTGTATCCAGAATGATATTAATGATTTAGGTATCATATATATCTTATATATCCTGTATAATTATGTATTTATAATAGTACATGACATTTGTAGCTAAGAAATGAAATGCACCATTCATGGAGACGGTAAGCCGAATGTACGCATGAACGCTACATTCATTTCTATTTCATATTTAATGAAATTAAAACATAACGATGGATAGGTATATTAAAATCTCAGTACAATGTCTTATATTATATCATTAACTCCATCCTTTATACATCCCACATATGGCATTAACGAGTCATATCACTTTGAGGGGGTGGTTGTCAGCATTTCCTCGAATGAAAATATCGCGTTTACCCATAATGGAAACCATAAAGATATGAAATAAATGGAAAATAAAGAATCATAAATAAAACATAAACATAATATATATAATATATTAATACATTTCCATCATAATGGCGACCATGATAGGCGGTAGAAGGTAATTGAACAATCATCCTTTTGTCAGGTATTAGTTTTCCATCCACAGAAACAGAGTGTTCATTACCCCTTAGATAGAGGTGTGGGTAATTGTAGTTAGAATACATCTCATAACAACATCCTAGTATATTTAGGAAACTTTTTTGTTATAAAATAAAGGAATAAGAAGAGTTTAGGGGGTTAGAGAAGTAAAATAAAATGAAATACGTAAGAGAAGACATTACCTTTAAATCGGGTAACTCCCTTTGGTTTGAACCAAAAGGCTTTGTTTATGTTCCTTATGCATAAGTTAATGGTTATAATGGGACTAGAGTGATGTAGGGGGCCTAATTGGGCATATTTTGGATACTCCACGAGACTTGGGAGTTGTGAGGAATGGGTTAGAGTTGAGGGATTTTTATAAGGGGGAGGGACTCTTTAGGAAAGTGTGAAAATATTGTTTTATTATATAATTATATTCGATTTATAAAGGTCCAAATCAAATTAATGTCAAAGATAACAAGACTAATGGACTATATAAAATCATCTAACAAGAATTGGGCAGGTTTTGGATATTATTTTAATCTTTATATCTTTATTTATTTAAATCATTTATTAATGGTGTACACAATACATCATTATTGTTTCATGAATAATTTAATTTATTTAATGTCTAAAAATTATAAAAAAATACCATTATGTAGGAAATATTTTTATCTTTCCAAATAAAATTTATATTTGAAAAGATAACTTATACAACCATATGTAAATATAAATTTAGTAAAAGATATTTGTTTATTTTTTTTCTCATTTATTTAAGTCAATAAAAATAATGTGTCATTATCAGTTCCATGGTGCTCCATGGGGTCCCAAAATCGACCTAATGATGCCCATGGTCGGATATGTATCAACCAATTGTTTTAGGACAATTTTAGGGCAATTTTATATTATTATGGTAATATATGTTTACCCTTATTTACCAGATTTACCCTTTAACCATATTAATAAAATATTTACTATTGTAAATATTCATAATGTATAAAAATAAAAGTTACCTATTTTCACAATTTGGACCTCCTGATTCCAAATATGAAATAATTTTTTCCAAATATAAAATATATAAGTGGAATAAATTAATTTTAAATTAATTCCTGCTATCAAAACAAAAGTCATGTTTTTAGGAAATAATAACTATCAAAAGATTGACACTTGTTTATGTCTAATATTAAAATGAAATTAATTTCAATAACCAAAAATAGATTAAATCATAAAAATATAATATCATTAAACTCTAAAACCAATTAAAAATACAATTTTACCATATAAATAAATTAGTTTAAAGAGAAGTTTTGAATTAAAATATAGTATTTTTCACTATTCATTAAAAATGAATTTTATCAGAAAAATACCAAAATTTTACCCAAATTGAATTTTGATGTCCTGATGCTAAATAAGAATTTTATTTTTTCCAATAGAACATATAAAATTGATCAAAAATTGAATTAATTAGGGTTCTCCATTAAAAGGCGGTAAATCTACCTTTTAAAGGATATTAGAGTATTTCTGCATAAAATCTGGTTATTTCTTATTTTAAGCCGCTAATTTTTTTTGGATAAATATAAAAACCTTTAACAAACATGTATAATCATATTGTAGTTAGTTATGTTCATTCCCTCCATTACAATAGCTAGGCATTATGTACCATTTAAAATAATACTAGTATAATATTATTGTGCAACCTAAGATTTCAAAGAAATCCGCTAATGCTTATCCGGTACGACATCAAACATAGTAACCCTTTTGTAGTAAAATTAATATTTAATTCAAAAAATATTATTTAAAAAGAAAATTAATTATTTCTTTATTTACTTGGGATGTTACAAATAGAAATACCAATACTAGTAAAATGATGTTAATTCTATTCATTAGATATCATCTTAGGAATTCAAATATCAAATTTCCCATACATTCCACATATAAAACCTTCAATAGTTGATGATACATTAGGTAAACCATTCTTCTAATCCATTTAGTTATTCAAAAATTGAATGTTTTCTTTTCAATTACTTTCTTGGTGTCCTTCTTTTCCACACCCAAAACACATTCCCTGATCTACTTCATCCCACATTCTTGACCAATAGGGAACAAAATCTTCATTCCTCCATGGCCTCCACTACACAAACTCTCAGTGAACTTTGTCTTTTTCCACTTTAGAGAGTCTGATATTTTGTTACAATTCACATTGTAAACCATATTTTATTATAAAAAAATTAGTAATAACTTTAGTATCATTCACTCCATTAATCATACCATTTTTCAAATAAAATATTTACTTTTTATCACATTTATTTTTTCTAATTCCATACAGTTCATTCCATTGATTATAACCAAGACACACTATGTGGGAACAAATAATCAATGTGGGGAACTGAATTTTCCTAAAAATCGCTTATTGGATGTTTAAATACTTGAAATTGTTTTAATCTATGAAATCATTGGGTTATGTTATTTCATTAGTATAAATCAACCATTTAAATCCTAATTTTTTTTAAATACTTTTCAATTTCATAATCATATCTTCTGGGAGTGTCAATCTAGGATTTCACTAAGGCACATTTTCCTACACCATGTGATGATCGAGTCCAAATAAATGCACCCAATTCTGAGTTATTACCCTTAGGATCCATGAATCTAGAGAAACATCCACTTACAGTATCTATGAATCGATTTAATTTCATGTAAAAAACTCTCTATATCCTTTACTAAAATTCAATGACATATTCTTATACCTCGTATCATCCTTATATTTATTCTTATACATTTATTATGGGGTATCACCAAATGTTCCACATCATAGACTCCAAAATATTATCTAAACCATTACAATGATACAAACTATAGGGACTAAGGTTTTTCCTACATGGAAACTAAATATTTTAAGATCAATATTCAATAAATTAAAAAAAACACACTTGAGGACTATAATAGTTTAGTGCTATTAGAGACTAGGAACAAAATCACCAAAT
This sequence comes from Viscum album, assembly GCA_963277665.1. Lineage (NCBI taxonomy): Eukaryota > Viridiplantae > Streptophyta > Magnoliopsida > Santalales > Viscaceae > Viscum > Viscum album. The sequence continues at coordinate 166,921,731 of OY728123.1, forward strand.
AAGAAAAATTATATTCAACATATCCCTTAATTATATTCCTCTTTATTACTCTTCACAAACATAGATTACATAAAACATTTCATCATAACCTGGTAAAAGAATCATATGAAAGTCTGAGCTTTGATGCTCAAAAATATGGTGAATTTGATATATCAATGATCCCACAAGAATGAAATGAGTATAAAAGATTGAGAAAATTATCATAACATATGAAAATTGTTCCCTTATTTCAATGATCAAAATCACAAGTCATGGACTAAATATTATCAATTTCGAAGATATGAATCATATTGGTATCAATGAAAATGATCCATAAGAGCATAATATTTTATAAGTAATAGAATTTTTTCATACACAATCATAAAAAATCATTTCCATAGTATTCAAGAATCATAACCATGGATATACTAGTGGAGTATAAAAAATTCCTAAACCATCATAGTATTCAAGGTTTACTCCCAAGGCCATCATAAGTGACAAACATCGTTACTAAACTAGGTTCACTCCATATTCAAATCATTTCTATCACATGAGATATGCATATTTACCAAATTCATATATTGAAGATATGGGTCTCACATATCATTGAATTAAAATCATGCATATATGTGCGACAAGATCATAAAATATTTTTCACATCAGAATCCATAAAATGAAATGGGTTTCATAGAACTTTTATCATATCATAATCTATGAAAAAAGACATGTTTCAAAATAATTTTCCCATTTTAATATAGTATTTCCTTTGAAATGAATCATGATTTGTCATAATTTCTTATATCCATAACACATGGAACATAAATAGGTTTCATAAAACTATATCCATTATAAAAATAAAACATTCAACAAAATAATAATAATGGTATCATTTGATCTTTTCTTTAGTTAGGAATATGTAACATCAACAGATGTCATCATAGATAGAATATAATTATGAGAAAAAACATGAACCATTTTTAAAGAAAATAACTATCCTTTTTATATAACAGTTTAAAAAAAATTTATAGGACATTTTGGAAATAATATTCTTTGAAAGGAAACATTAAAAATTAAAAATTCATCATTAAAACTAATTTAAAAATTTTCAAAAGGAAAATATAATTTCCTCTATATATAATACTTCTATAAGCCTAAAAATTTATCGAAATACTTTTAATCAAATATAAGAAATAAAAATTATAAAGGGTATCTAATATAAAATTATGATCATGAAGGAATGAAATTATGTTCAATTAATACATTTTGAAACAAATATTCCAATCACAATTTCAGAAAAAATCCACACAGAAATTGTGTGGAAACTGATATCTTGATTTATTTAAATAAATTTTTTAAATCAATTCAAACATTGGTAATTTTTTTTGTAATAGATAAATTTTTTATAATTTGAAAATATTTTTGTAAAAACTTTTATATATCATGGTATATAAAGAATAATTATTTTCAACCAAAGTGATAAATTGTGATTTTTTTGAGAAAAATATTATTTTGAACACATGATTATTCAAAGAGAATATAGTGAAGGAAAAAAATTTATTCTAATGAAATAACTATAGGAGAAGGAAATTAATATTTTTATTGAGATATATATTATAATAATTTATCATTTGAAACATGATCATAAAAAATATTGAAAAACAATGAGATCGTAATAAATAGTATTCTCAAATTTGGTATCATTGAATTGTAAGTTCCATGAAATACAAAAATTGACGGAAACATAAAATATCACGAGAATAAATAATTTCATAATACTAAATATCAATTTGGTTTTAAATAAACCTCATAAAATAACATATGTTAAAACATGAGAATGTGACCAAGAAAAAAACAAAGACAACATATCTTTTACCGCTTTGGTATATTTTGACTTGTAAACCCCCTGAAAGATAGATCAAAAATGGATATTAAAATCACAATAATTTATAGGGTAATAATAATAAAATATTGTCACTGTATGTCTACACACCACATAAAATAAATTGTTGTTTAATTTGTCTTGTCTATCAAAAAAGTAAAAAGTAAGAAGAAAACTATTTAGCTTAAGTTCTGCTTTCGATCATCCCTGTTCAAATTATTGTATAATAAATATGTGTTTATTTTAATGATATAAAATAACCATAATCATATATAAAATTCCATATATTATATACTTATACCCATTTATCACCTAATTTTTAACAATTCCATGTTAAAGTCACATTTTAGGAAAACATGCTTTGTTTTTCAAGTATTTATTTATATGTTATTTATTATGAACTATTAAATTGACTATGGTTCCATAATATCCATTTTTTAAACCATGATATAAATATCATAAGGATTAATTATATGTGTATTTAGAGTTATACATAAATGAAATATTTAGAAAATAAAATATACTGATCGTAGATACTGAAAGTCGTACTCATACATGAGTGTTGTTTAAATTATCAGGAAATTTAGATATAAAAAATATATTAAATAATATATAAAAATTAAAGTGTGATTTTTTATTTCATATATATCACATATTATCATTAAAAAACCTTATTACATTTCATGTAAAGTGTAATTGAATCACATCCCTTCACGATGTCGTAGTTCGCTATACAGATGAGTCACATTATCATATTCCCACAGAATGAAATGTAAGAAGTTATAAGAGATATAATAAATTAATATGAATAAAAATATCATAAATATCATTTAGAAACATTTAATATTTCATTATATCCATCTATGATATTTGGTAATGGAAAAAAATGATATAGGTTCATGAGGTGGTCGTTTTTAGTACACATGAATAATGATTTCATAACCATTTGATAAAAGTGGGAGTTTTTTAGGTAATACATATTACAAAAAAATCGCATTATAAAGAATATACTAAGGTTATTTTAAGAGTTTGGTTTATAAATAATTTATGTATGAGGAAGAATAAATAATGTAAAATTTCTCATTGAAGAATGATTCATCTTTTTCATGTTACCTCCATTGTTATTCACTAGAAGCATTCCTAGGATAGGTTTTCACCAAAATAAGGCTTCAAGGATTTGGTTATGAAATTAATAAAGTTATTTAGGATTTTATTTTCATATAAAATTATTATGGTATCTCTAAGTAATAGTCTAGAAATGGTGGAATTTTAGTTGTTGGTTAAGTTTAACACTGGTAATTGTTTTAAAAAAGGTGTACACATGTTTTATAATTTCAAAAAAGATAAATAATAGACCACTGTAGATAATAGGGAAGGAAGTATCTATTTATTTATAGGTATTGTTTTATGATTTTTTTTGGGTAATGTTTAACTCATATCTTTTTAGATTAATCCTAGATAAATATATTTTTACCCTAACTATTCAATATATATTTATTACTATTTTCATTATACATTATGGAAAAAATATAGATCAATTATTTATATTATATAAATTATCCTTGTTCTAAATAAGTAATATATTTTTTTTTCAAATTACATTAATATAATTGGGAGAAAATTATTTAATATTAACCAGACATATATGATGGGGAAGCATATTTTCAATGTGAAAATGCTCCAATGTTTAAAATATTATTATACCAAAATTAAACAAAACAATCAATAAAATGACCTATATTGGATTAAAAGATACCTAATTAAAATAATTTTTCCTTTAAAACAATCTTATAACAATTTTTAGGTTTTTAACTCTTTAAAATTAAGTACACTTCTCAATAAAACTAGAATTTTCAAAATTCATCGAAACAAATATTCCTAATTTTTTTTGAAAATTTCACCCGATGATATTTTTAAACTAATAATTTAAAAAATTATTTTTTCCCTAATAAAAAATATTAATTTTGAATTCAATTTTACAAAATGATACAAATCTCATTTTTAGAAAAATATAATTTATGTGCTTAAAATTAGTTTTATTATTATCTCATGTATAGAATACACATAAGATGAATGATTGAAGTTTTATGGAATATATAATATAAAAAAATCATTAGAATAATTCACTAAATGTGACTTTTTAATTTTACAATGTAGAAACTATTTGTGTCGAAATATTTTCAGAAAAAAAATTATATTATTTTTGAATAGTTTTTTTCATTTTTTATTCACTAGTCAACAAGGAATTAATTATATATAATTGTGTAAAAGCTATGTTTTCATAATTTATTTAACCATATCAAAACTCAAAACTTAAATGAAAAGGTTATAACAATCATATTGAAAAAATATTATTTTAATATAATGTTTCATTTTGTTCAAACTCATTGTTGCGTGTAATAAAATATAATTTCATTGTCACCTGTATTGAAAAATATTGAAAAAATTAATTTTATGTGAAATGAATTTCACATAATCTATAGATATTAGACAAATAAACCCCATATAATGATCCCTCTTAATTAATTAGTAAATAACACCATTAAAATGATATCCTTTATGGTTTCCCAAGTTATCCCTTCCCTATCTAACAGCCTAAAGAATTACATCCATCCATCTCTAGGTTCACCTTAAAGAATAGTGGTCAAAAATTGAACCTACAACCCTATGAGGTATCTGCTAGCTTGAAAATCATCTCAATGGTCCATACATAATCCTCTACATTATAAGGTCCTCCATTTCCTTATAAGGATGACAGAAGCTAGAGATGGATTTCATGTGCATAATTGACCATAGTCATCTTTCATTTTTCGAATCATCCACCACAAATAGGAACAAATAAAAAGAGTCCCAATAGAACTAGTTATATAGCTTTTTCTATATGAGACACTAGTGGATAATGCTAAAATGAATCCTGTTGTTTTAATAGGGGATAAATTTTCTGTGGAATTTTTCTATGAGGTGGGATTTAAGGAAATGACCAAAACACCATTCCTAAATACATCAATGGGAAAAGAAAATTTCTTTTTTAAGGAAATGTAAAACTACTAAGGCACACAAGGGTTCAACAATTTTTTAATTTTAATTTATATCTATAATAATTTTTAATAACCCCAAAATCACCACCCAAAACCTATGTCAATCCTTATATACTTCAACTTTAGTCAAAACCACATATATACCCTCAATCATATAAATAAAAATCTCAAATAGTTTATCAATGAAATATGTAACCTAGTACATATCAAAATTTAAATAACCATTTATTTATATGGGCTCTATATAAAGGAATAAAATAGTATAATATGTAATTTGAACCTATAACATAGTTATGATGTATGATCACACATAAATTCTGATAAACCAAATATTTTATTCTTCTTCATCAACAATTGTGAATTTATTGAATGATAACATTAAAAAAATAAATGTAATTCTAAAAATTATATAATATTAAAATATTAATGTAATTTTGTGATCAATCAATGATATAGTTTCTCTGGTGGAGTCCTAACCGTCCAATATCCCATATAATCTTAAACAAATCAATGAAAAGAGAGAAGAAAAGCTATTTAATCCTGATTCTCAACTTCCATTTTATAACATACCGATCCAAACTACACGGTTTCACCCAAAGTTTCACAGGACATATGGTGAACCTCCCTATATGCAAGAGTATGTCGACTACCTACAAGGGTGTAATTCTATCATTGGGGAGACTATACCCTCATTACGATTTAATTAAAAGAACAATAATATAATAGAATATAAATAGTGAAATTACTAATGTTATAATGAGAAAACATGAATAAACATAATTTCAGATGGGATATAGATATATTTACAAAAATATATATAATGTTCCATGGTATTGGGTAATGATAATAAATAAATGAATAAATAGGTGTCCCCATTAAAATATATCCAACAGCATTTATATCAATATTGTCCAACTTCTTAACTAACCATCACAAGGTTCGTTACCATAATTGGATCTATTGTCCTAAAATCAATAAGCAAATTGAAATACATGAATAAGGTGTGAGTAAAAGACATTCTAGGACACCAACACTGCCTCAAAACATTATTACTTAAAATATATGGAATAATTGGAGGAATGTATACATAGTAAAAAAATAAACATATCACACAATTACAAAACATATGTTTGTCCCATGTGTATAAACTCTGCATACATTGACAATATACAAGAAGTAAAATTCGATTTTCTTCCAAACACATTCCTTGCTATGGGATAACCCTATACACGTGACACAACATTCTGGTTTGGGTATCCCAAATACATGTTGTCCCAATTCTGGAATATCTTCCTTGAATGGATATCCCCATAAATGGGACAAATCACACTATTTGGGATGGCCAATGTAAATTACGACCAATGTGTGGCATATAGCTCTCAATTTATTGTCAAAATATCCTAGCTCTACATGATTGACTATAAAATCCATAAACAATGCAAAACATTTAGTAAAAAAACAAAAGATGAATCATCATGTAGAATCAAAATGTATCATAATCATTAGAATCCATATGAAAGTAACACAATCACGTGATATATTCTACACAAACATACCTCTTGTGTTTATGAATTTGAGAAAGCATTTCCATATAAAGACACACACACCAACAATTATTCTAACAACCTCTTACAACCCATGTCATTAATACACATTAATTCATATTTATCAAAAAATAATACACATAATACAACCCATATTAATGAAAATTATATTCTATTTTGTAATTAGATGTATTATATATAAATTTAAAATAGCAGATACAACGTAATTTTTTAAAACATCATTAGCATGACCATATTATTCCACAATTCTTAATGCACGGTGGGATTACCTGGGGACATACACAAGAAAGAGGTGAGATATAAATACTTGTTAGGTAATAAGAAAAAAATAACATGAATAATGTATTATGTTTTATACAGTTGGAAAATCAGTGGGACATGAAAGCGAGGACACACATAAGCATGAATAATGAGTCATGATATAACATGATAACACAAAGGACAAATGGGGATGTGGGAATAAATCGTAACATGAAATCGTAATCATATTTAGAGGTAAAACTACATGATAGTTTAATATAATATTCTTAGGATAAACTACCATGCACCATATATGGAATCTCATGAGACTAAAATATTACCCAATTCTTTGGAGTTCTATTTGGGTGCACCCATCATAATCACATCATGTTTTTTCATAAGTGTTACAAATAGATCATATAAATAAATACTTATTTCATGAAATTTAATCCCTTGATAATGGTGTTTGGAATAAATAAAATTGAATCCTTAATAATGAAGTATAACCTCATAAAGGTGAACACAATTGATGAGAAATGGTTACAATTATTCACTACACTATTGTTCTGCATGAAATATTTATGGGAAATTTCAATAGAATAACAGTGACCCATAAATATTAATAGGAGATCATAATGATATTGGAATGGGTCTCTAACCATTTATAAATCATATAGTATATAATGGGATGTGTAATAGAATATCCCAACATTAGTTATTATAGCAAAATGCATATGACAATGAATATTCACGAATAATGTGGATAATGTGTTGGTCCCATAGATTGAGAGGGTGATTCTCAAATCTTGGGAGGAAATTCATGAGTTTATGTGGGTACCGTGGATGTACTAGAGAGATCATAGGAGATTATATTAATGTGTTAAATGATTTTTGAGTGAACTGAAATGGGAGCATGCATGAGTTTATATTGGAAAAGAGAGTGGTGTTTTTATTATTTCCCTAACACTGGTTTTAGACTCAAAGGATATTGTAATCAAAACCAAAAACAATAAAACCATTTTTTTGTCATGGTTTTTACCAAATATGTTTTATATTAATTATTTTTTAAGACCATTGGAAAAATATATTAAAATGTTACCCTTTTTATATGAATGTTTCAAAAAAATAATATATAATATATGTTTTTGGGTATTCATAAATGCTATATAATATCGATTAAATTACTATAATGACTAATTAATTTAACGTGGATATATATATTTGGTCATTTGTAACTTTTATAGAAATTATTACATAACTTTTGGGTCATTATGATTTCTCAATACACATTGTCAATTTGTACCATATATAACTTTTACCTAAAAGTATGACATTATGAGAATATTTTTAAAAAAGCACTATTTGATAATTCTGATATATTGATACAATGTAATATTTATTTATCAAAATAATTTTCTAAATAATATTGTTTACAATTTTTCAATAGAATAGGCATTTATTGAGAAATGTTGAATTTTTTTGAAAATAAAAGTTGATTAAACCTTATAATAATTATTTTTAGATTATAAAAATTACATAATTATTTAGAATTTATAATATTTGATTAATAATAATATTTTATTAAATTTAAATTTATTTGGAAAGTCCATTAATTCATCAAAATTTATTCTTTAATTAAAATTTATTAGTACCTAAAAATTTATTTTCTATTTTTATCATATGAAAATAAAAATTATTTATAACCTAAATAGTTATAAAGAAAATATATTCAAAATTTTAGAAAATATAAAAATTCATATTATTAGGGTCTTGATACATATAACATTAATAAACTAGAAAATTCTATAAGGGTAAGGTACACAAAATTTATATTTCAAGGGGAGATTTTTCCAACATGATTTTGGCCATGATCTTGTTGAGATTGAGATTACCCTATAAGAGGTTTTAATCTTACCATAATTACTAGATGTCAACATGGGACTCATCAATGTAAAATACCAGGGATGAAATATCCTTCAGAAAATCAGATAAATTGTCTGTATATGGTACGATCATACTAATTAAGGCTATCACCTCCTTTTTTCAGGTCAATATGATTTATCAAAACTTTATATTTTTACTAATCATATGATTAGTGTTAAACTTCTTTATTATAAATGTTTATGATTATTGATGGTATTTGAAATATGATAGGATATAATTAATGAAAATAAGTGAATCTATATTCTATAAATAAAATTTCACATTTAGTTCAACCACAAAGGAAATTTTATTTGTAAATTATTTCAATGTCACACAACCTATATAAGAAATGGGAAAAAGATAATGAAATCCAACTCAACATCATTAATGAAAGACTCTAATGTTCATCAATAAACAATCACCTGATTTATTTCCATATGTTTTCAGCTCAAACTGCCCAATGTGGATTCCTAGAATCGATTAATAATATTTTATATTAAAAATAAATGAAAACACTATATACGATGATAAATTATATCTCCAAGATAGTCTAGATTAAAAATAATAGTTATATATTACCCTTTTTGATAATTATATATTATTTTATAGAGTAAATATAATTCCACATGTGTTTATAATGTTTACTCTATATAATTTACCTATTATACAATTATTCTATTGAATTTTCTTTATAGATTTTCATTTCAAAAAAATAATATTTTCCAATTTGATAATATTCAATCTCACTAGAAAAATATGAGTAAAGCAGGATACATTTTTTCCACATTTAATTATATTTTATGGATTATTATCATTTAATAAATTTCTATTATATTTCCCACAAAATATTAAGAAATATTATTTTTAATCTGAATAAAGAAATGAATACCTTGAAATTATCCCTTTAAAAATCTATAAAAATATTATATAAGAGATGGTGTTTTGAAATTCATTGAAACTAGAATATGAACCTTGTTCATTTTATGAAGACTTCATAGATCATGAAAAAATATTTTATAATATTTTGAGACTCTAGAGGATTAAAAAAATAGGATAAAAGTTTCATGTATTTTTCAAGAAGGAAATTTGTGTAAAGGATGGCATTAGTAAACACCATAATTAATTTAACCATTTTACTTTTCATTACTTGAATCATGAAATCCAAGTGTAAAAAAATAATTTAATAAGTAATTACTATAATTAAAAACATCAAGTGAGTCAATTCCAATTATTTATTACATTAAAAATCATCAAAAATGAGTTACATAAACTTTTTTGGGATGAAGAAATGTAAAATATCGTTTAGTGTATTTTTCACAAAAGGTCGAAACAAAACGGTAACATGGTATTACCCTTACACAACTCTTGTATGTAATATAATTGTACTTTTTATGCTTTTATAAGCCATATAAATTATAAGATACTATTAAGTAGTTGTTATATAACATTATAGAGAAGTTGGATCTCACAGGTTGAACACATGAAACACAAGAGGTGGGCATACGTAGTGCTAATTATAACCTTACAAAACATTGGGGAATTATATGTTACTTTTACAAAAATAATTTATTACCCTTATGAAGCCCTGATGACACGGTATATACTCGTACGATTTATATAAATTTCCCTTACACAAAAGATATATATAGGTATTAACCACTTTGATGTTCCGTATGTACCCCAACATAGTTACTATTCATTTAACCAGCTATTATGAAACAGAAGAATCATTGGGATTAAACATTCATTATTTGTAGAAAAATTAATTGAACATTATACAACCTATGAAAAGTGGATTTTCCAATATGAAACTCAAGGATACGAACCCAACCCTTATTCCTAGTATTGAAAATGTAATTTAATCTTTTATAACCTTAAAAATAATTATACAATCATAATATTTATTAGAGAAAATGAATTTCACATAAGGTGGCTAACATATTAAAAAATATGGTTTAAGGAACGTTTTTAAATAATGGATGAAAAAATGATACACTCAATAATTATAATAGATTAAAAGTTTTAATGTTAATACCCATTTCAACATGGTGCACAATTATATTTAGGAACCATCCCATTTATAATTCCACGTTTATAGATACTTGACCAATAATATTGATTATTGTAGAGACCCTAAGCCTGACGTATAGGGACATTAGATTACTTTTGTGGAATACTTAGTACATAACAAAAACACACAAATAAGGACCATAATAGTTTAGTGTCTTTGGAAACTCGGAACGTAATCTTCTAATCATGGTGAAAGATCTTAAACATCTCCCATAAATATATTCCCCTTCTTTTCTTACCTAAAACCTTTCGTTATATCCTGGGTAAAAGAAAACATAAAAGGGTGATATCAGATGCTTAGTAAGGGTAAACAAAAGAAATATCAATCACATCATATTCATAAGAACATAACATTTTGGAAATCTTAACCTGAAAAAGAGATCATAATATCATAACATGGGATAAATCATAGTAGTGAAATGTACTCCCAATAATCATAACATAAAACATGAAACTTTTTGGCGTACACACATAATCATAAATAATCATTTCTTATTAGTCAAGACTCATTGCCAAGACTATCTTAGTGGACAAAGTCCATTTCTGAACCGAGTTCACTCCTCATTTCAGTCCTGTTTTACTGAACCGGTTTAACCTTCCATTCCAGCCATGTCTATCTCATGATATATAAAATCTTTACCCAAGGCATTGAAGGGAGATATAGGTCCCACCCATCTCATAATGATACCATTCTTATGTGTTCCACAAAATCAAAAACCATACATCATAGCATAACCCATGTAATAAAAATGGGATTCTTAAACCACATGACATCATAAAACAATTAATATAAGATAAAGGATTTCATAAAAATAATTCCATCACAACATAATCAAATCAATGTAATAACAGGGATAGAAACAGAACCCTATATTATCTTAGATGGAAAATAATTTTGATAAAACACTTGAACTCCATTCCAGAGGAAAATATCCTTTCTACTTCAAAAACACTTTTCCTTTATTAACATGTCATAAAATTCTAAAATAAAAGAATTTGATTAAAAATAAACTTGAAAACTTGTAAATGTAGCTTATTGGAAATAATTTTTTAAAAATCCATTCATTCCGTATAAAAAAACATTATTCTCATACTTTTTTCGGAAAAGTCAAAAAGTACCTCGTACGAAAAACGACAAAATATTCCCTACATATCTTTTACTAAAAACACACCGAAGGGTAAAATTGTATGTAAAAAATTGTAGGTGTATGGAAATAATGTTACATATTAAGGATATATGGATGTGGATGATAAAATACAGCCCATTAAATTCCAAAGTATAAACAATCTCGGATAAAAATGAGAATGTGATATTTCCCTTACCATAGATCCGATTTGCTTTGTAAGTGTCCGAACCTTTTGTATAATGATTTAAATAATGTCATTGACTTATTCCAGAATCATAATCATTGTTATGATATCATATATGGTTCCCTTATGAATTTATATTACTTGTTCTTTTGTAAATTCCATGTTAAAGAGCATTTTGGGTAAAATTGTTTCATTTGTCGTCCGTGTTTTGACTTGTAATTATTCATATGATTACTTAGATCATGATTAATTAATTCCAGAATATAAAACATGATTTATATATGTTATATATTCAGAATATACATATATATAATAAATCAGTAAATGGAACTAAATACACTGTTCATGGAGACGGTAGGCCGTACATACGCAGGAATGCTATTTTCGTTTCCTTATTGAGTTGAATGGAATTAAGTAGATGACATACATATATATACACATAAATCCAGTATAATTATTATGTCATATATTTCATTATTACTTATTATATATACTTTATAATCATTCATGAATGGTTAAAGTGGAGAATGAATCTCATCACGTCGTGGAGACGGTAGTCCGTACATACGCACGAGTGATGATATCATTCTCATTATCATGGGGCTGTATTAGAGTGTATTTATACTATTTTAGAATCAATATCACTTTAAAATAATCATATATAGTTATTATTTACACCATTATACCCATCCAAGTAAGGTGGTGGTGGAAAATAGATTTCACCACGGTGTGGAGACAGTATTTCGTACGTACGCACGCGTAGTGATTTCATTTTCCGTAGGATGGATAGATGGTGAAATAGGGTTGTTTAATAATTATAATAACATATCATTATATGAGTGATACTGATGTTATTACTTCATAATGAAACAACCTAAGAAGAAGAAGTGGAAGAAGAAATAAAGTTGAAAGAATCGCTAACGGACATTACCTCTTCTTTGAAGTGCCTCTTTGAGATCTCCTTTTAGGGCACTAAAATTGGTCTTTGAGGAAGACCAGAACCTCTAGGATGTTTCTAGGGAAGTGGAGAAGAGAATTTGGCATGGGTTGGCCGAGCTTGAAGGCTCATAGTGGTGTGAGGAATAAAGGGAGGGGGTGCCCTTTTATAAGGGAGGAGAGGGGCTTCTTTGGAAAACTAAAAACAAATTATTTTATTATAAATCCAAATTCGGTTTTAAATAGCTCCAAATTGATTTATTTCGAAGATAAGGTGGTTATGGGTCGAAATAATCTCATCCAATAGAATTTATACAAGTTTTGGTTCCTATTTTAACCTTATCATTTAGATTTAACATTAAGTTAAATAATATTACTTTTACAGTGTCTTCTTGTGATCTTATACTATAAGGTTAATAAACTTACTATAACAAGCCAAACGAACCCCAAGTTGTTTATTATTAATATATATAACATTAGCTAAGTCATTTTTCCGAAAATTATATTTTTAGGAATAAAATAACAATTAATAATATAATATTTGTTTGAAAAACTATTTTATGTCAATTTTGACACTATTTAGTAATTGATTTTTGTGAAAATCATAACAGAATTATTAGTTCGAAAAAAGTTAATTAAATCAATACTAAAATGTCATATTAACCTATAAAATTGGTTTAATTCATAAAAAGTCTAAAATTACATATATTTGGGTATTTATAACATCAATTATGTCAATATTTCATTAATAAGATAATTATTGCATCATCTTTATGTCATAAATAAATTAACTTATTTAAAGTATAAAAATTAAAAATAAAATATCATTATGTAGGAAATATTTTTATATTTCTAATTAATATTTATAGTAGAATTTATCTTATGTATAACCCAATATTAAAAATGATTTTCTTATTAAACTTTGATTTTAACAATTTTAACCCTTCTTTAAATAAATTAATAATAAATGTTCTAATCTAATCCAAGTGGGCCTAAATGGTCATATTTTATTACTAAGGTTGTTTTTGGTCGAATTACACTTATCCAATAGAATTATGACTTGTGTTAGGGTAATAATAACATCATTTTTACCCTTAATTACCCTATTTACTTTTAACTGTGGTAAAAAAAGTAAAAATCTACTATTCACCAAAAATTATTTTCATCTCATTAAACCACATTTTACTTACTGAAATCAACCGTGTCTCTCAGATTTTTGAAATTCCACTCACAGAAGCGGTAAAATTAAGTTTTATAAAAAATTCATTTTTTTAACTACCACTTAGTGGTTTCACTATTCATCAAAAAATGAAAGTTTCCAGAAAAATACCAAAAATTAGGCCTATGCTATATTTGATATTATGAATTAAAAAATGATGTATATTTTACCAAATTAAAATCATATCTGTTACATTAACTAATTTAAAAATTAATTCCTGTCCTCAAAACAAATAGCGTGTTTTTAAAAGATAAAAACTATCAAAAGATTGACACTTGTTTATGTCTGGTTTAAATGTGAAATTAAATCCAATGAAAAACATTGTATTAAATTGTAAAAATATATTCTGAATATACTTTAATACCACTCAAATTAATAATTTATCACTATTAATTATTTTTATTAAAAAAGATGTTTTTAATTAAAATTTAGTAATTTTCACTATTCATCAGAATATGAAAGTTATCCGAAAAGTAGAAACATTTCACCCTAAGCTAATTTTGATATTAAGAATCCAAAAATGAAGGCCATTTTGAAAGATAAAATTTATAAAATTTCAAAAAGTGGGTATTACTATTCATAACGCCTAGTTCATAATAATATTATAATAATATCTCATTTAGTGAAAACTCGGTATTGCATACTACACACGCTATCGAGGAAGGTCGTTATTGCATGTAATGAAAGACAAGTCAAGGATGCGTGTTGTGAAAGCTCCTTTTGGTGTAGCATACAATGCAAGACATTAATGAAATTAAAAAGAATATTTTTCATAATATCTCGGGGTGTTACATTCTACCCCCCTTAAAATGAATTTCGCCCTCGAAATTCGTCGGGGTTATAAATGGTTTAATACTTGAAAGTTTCTTTAATAGAAACCCACATCGTAAAAAGGAATACCAAAACCAATCTTTAAAAACAAAAGTATGAAACGTAATGGTTACCCAAATAAGCTAATCACTGGGTTTCCACAGGTGAAAATATGGATATGGAAGAAAAATATAACCATCATGTTCTGATAGAGAGTGGTAGAGAACATGGCTATGGAAAAGCCAGCAATCACAAAGCCATAAATTTGTGATGATCTAAGGTACCGTCTGATTTATCAGATATAAGACCACTAGGACATCATTTTTGGTTTTCAAGATCGTTTACCTAAAGTTGATGAAATTGGAATTGGAAGAAATACTTTTGTGATTTAGGTATAGTCTCACCGTTGGACATTCTTTGGACAATTTCCACTTCATCTCTTAAAGAAATGAAGTTGAATTTGTAATTCGTGATGTGTTAGTAGATCATGTGATTGAATGATGGGTCATTCCATCTGTCTCAAACAAAAGGTTAGAAAAGTTATCAAAAAATACATAAGTCCATCTATAGTGAGATTAATGATATATGGTTCCTAAAATGGACTTATACTTCATATATCATACTGCTTAATATAATAAAACTAGTTTATACTAAACATGGACTTCCTATAGGCTAGTGGTTGGCGATAAAGGCCAGTCGCACTTCGGTTGTGGGTTCGATTCCCACGGCCTTGTCTGACGCGATGGGTTATCGCCCGTCATGCAGGTTGTCCTTTTTCTAAAACTATATTACTATAACATCCCATCAATAATATCAAAAAAACTTCTATCCTTAAACAATACTAACTTATATCCAACACAATCCATTCCAATATTTAGGCTTATCCATAATACTACAGTCCACTCTCATAATATACTGAAAACGATTACCAGAGATTTAATACCATCATTGATCCCCATATATCATAAGATATGTCTTGTTGGTCACATTCCAAACATTCAAAGGCCTTAATCATGTATTCTCTTGAATACCCATTAAACCTTAGTGAAAACATGAATGCAGTTAAAAGTTAACACTTTCCACATACGAAAATCCTCAAAATTCTATATACTCAAACCATGATATCACTTAGTCCTTATATCAATCATGAGCTCATGAATACTGTCAAATATTTCATTTTCTCGTTTTCCCTTCATTATGAGCATATCATATTTTTTCCAAAAATATCTCAATCACTTTCCATGGTTACCGGTACCATAAAATTATTGAAAACCACAATAGAGCAATACATAAATATTCCAATATTCCACGATACTATATACAACATTATTTTGTAATCCCATTACATAAACACTTAGTCATTCCACCACATCGTTATCATATTCAACATCGCCAATGGTGATCTAATGTGACTTCCCTTTGTCCTTTTCCTTAAGTGGTTTCTCATATCGATCATCACTAACCCTTGGATTTGGGCATTTATTAGCATAATGCCCCATTTCCTTGCACATGAAGCATTGAAGTGTAGTAGGTTCATTCTGTGTATCTCTTCCTTTGTTTGCATCATTAGACATCTTCTTCCCATCATTGTGGAATTCAAATGCCCGATGACCTTGCTTTCCACATTTGAAACATTTACTTGTCCCTTTAAGACAATCTCCACCATGCTTCTTTCCACACTTTGAGCATAAGGAAACATTCATCTTCTTTTCACCAATGTTATGAGATTTCTCCTTGAACTCCATCTTTCGTTTCTTGTCAAAACTATGAGATGGATAAGTAACACCAACTTCCATTTTTACCTTGATAGCACAATGCACAATTTCTTCATAGCTACTGAAGTCTCTTATAGCTAATACCCTTCGAAGATTTGGTTTTAAGCCACTGAAGAATCGATCAACTTTTCTTTCAGGTTGGATGATAAATGCAGATGTATACCTTGCAAGCCTAGTAAAATTTTCTTCGTATATACCAACATATTCATCATCCTTTTGCTTTAGTTCAAGAAACTCCTTCTCCATGTTTGTTCGAAGAATACGAGGGAAGTACTTATTGAAAAATAAGTTCTTGAACTTGTCCCATTCCATGGACTCAATTTCATCTCTTTGCCTCGTATTCTTGATAAGATTTCACCATTGATTAGCTTCACCTTAAAAATGATATACTGCTAAGATGAATTTATCATGTTCAGAACATTGAGGAACTGAAAATATCTTTTCAGTGGTACTGATCCATTGTTCCGCAACAAGTGGATCAGAAGACCCACTGAAGGAAGGTGGATGTTGCCTCATGAAGGACTCAATAGAATATTGTTCCCTTCTCTTCTCATTTGAAAGTCCAGAATGATTCATAGCTTGTGTAAGTATAGCAATAAGATTTTTCACTCCATCTCCCATAACATTTGTTTGATCAGGAGGACAATCATTGCATTGTCCATTGCATTGATCAACACGGTTCCTTCGGGTTCCAGCCATCGTCTAAAACCCAAAAAGAATAGCGTGAGAGTAAAAAATCATGCTAAGGAAAACAACATAATAAAGGGGGAGTACCTTCAATATCTAACATCTTAGGTTTAATTCTAAGATCGTTAGCGCAATTATAGGACTATAACCTATACTTATACTTAACCTTAGGGACATCCCTAGACATACCTTAGAAATATCTCTAGGGATCTCACTAAAGTTCTCGCATCCTAGTTTCTAAAGGTTGACTAAACCTTTCCTCTGATACCAACTGTAGAGACCCTAAGCCTGACGTACATGGATGTTATATTACTTTTGCGGAATACTTAGTACATAACAAAAACACACACACAAGGATCGTAATAGTTTAGTGTCTTTGGAAACTCGGAACGTAATCTTCTAATCATGGTGAAAGATCTTCAAAATCTCCCATAAAGATATTCCCCTTTTTTTCTTACCTAAAACCTTTCTTTATATCCTGGGGAAAGGAAAACATAAAATTGTGAGCTCAAATGCTCAGTAAGGGCAAACAAAAGAAATATCAATCACATCATATTCATAAGAACATAACATTTTGGAAATCTTAACCTGAAAAAGAGATCATAATATCATAACATGGGATAAATCATAGTAGTGAAATGTACTCCCAATAATCATAACTTAAAACATGAAACTTTGTGGCATACACACATAATCATAGAGAATCATTTCTTATTAGTCAAGACTCGTTTCCAAGACTATCTTAGTGGACAAAGTCCATTTCTGAACCGAGTTCACTCCTCATTTCAGTCCTGTTTTACTGAACCAGTTTAACCAGCCGTTCCAGCCATGTCTATCTCATGAGATATAAAATATTTACCCAATTAATTGGAGGGAGATATAGGTCCCACCCATCTCATAATGATACCATTCTTATGTCTGCCACAAAATCATAAACCATACATCATAGCATAACCCATGTAATAAAAATGGGATTCTTAAACAACATGACATCATAAAAAAATTCATATAAGATAAAGGATTTCATAAAAATAATTCCATAACAACATAATCAAATCAATGTAATAACAGGGATAGAAACAGAACCCTATATTATCTTAGATGGAAAATAATTTTGATAAAACACTTGAACTCCATTCCTGAGGAAAATATCCTTTCTACTTCAAAAACACTTTTCCTTTCTTAACATGTCATACAATTCTAAACTAAAAGAAGTTGATTAAAAATAAACTTGAAAACTTGTAAAGGAAGCTTCATGGAAATAATGTTTTAAAAATCCATTCATTCCGTATAAAAAAACATTCTTCTCGTACTTTTGTCAGAAAAGTCGAAAAGTACCTTGTTCGAAAAACGACAAAAGATTCCCGTCATATCTTTTACTAAAAACACACCGAAGGGTAAAATTGTATTTAAAAAATTGTAGGTGGATGGAAATAATGTTACATATTGAGGAGACATGGATGTGGATGATAAAATACACCCCAGTAAATTCCAAAGTATAAACAATCTCGGATAAAAATGAGATTGTGATATTTCCCTCACCTTAGGTCCGATTTGCTTCGTAAGTGTCCGAACCTCCTATATAATGATTTAAATAATGTCATTGACTTATTACGGAATCATACTCATTGTTATGATATCATATATGGTTCACTTATGACTTTATATTACTTGTTCTTTTGTAAATTCCATGTTAAAGAGCGTTTTGGGTAAAATTGTTTCATTTGTTGTCTGTGTTTTGACTTGTAATTATTCATATGATTACTTAGATCATGATTACTTAATTCCAGAATATAAAACAATATTTATATATGTTATATATTCAGAATATACATATATATAATAAATCAGTAAATGGAATGAAATACACCGTTCATGGAGACGGTAGGTCGTACATATGCATGAACGATGTTTTCATTTATTTATTGAGTTGAATGGAATTAAGTAGATGACATACATATATATACACATAAATCCAGTTTCATTATTATTTCATATATTTCATGATTACTTATTATATATACTTTATAATCATTCATGAGTGGTTAAAGTGGAGAATTAATCTCATCGCATCGTGGAGACGGTAGTTCGTACATACGCACGAGCGATGATATCGTTCTCATGATCGTGGGATAGTATTGGAGTGTATGTATAATATTTCAGAATCAATATCACTTTAAAATAATCATATATAGTATTTATTTACACCATTATACCCATCCAAGTAAGGTGGTGGTGGAAAATAGATTTCACCACGTGGTGGAGACGGTATTCCGTACGTACGCACGCGCGGTGATTTCGTTTTCCGTAGGATGGATAGATGGTGAAATAGGGTTGTTTCATAATTATAATGAAATATCAGTATATTAGTGATAATGATGTTATTACTTCATAATGAAACAACCTAAGAAGAAGAAGTGTAAGAAGAAATAAAGTTGAAAGAATGGGTAACAGACATTACCTCTTCTATGAAGAGCCTCTTTGAGATCTCCTTTTAGGGCACTAAAATTGGTCTTTGAGGAAGACCAGAACATCTAGGATGTTTCTATGGAAGTGGAGAAGAGAATTTCTCAGGGGTTGGCCGAGCTTGAAGGCTCAAAGTGGTGTGGGGAAGAGAGGGAGGGGGTGCCCTTTTATAAGGGAGGAGAGGGGCTCCTTTGGAAAACTAAAAAACATTATTTTATTATAAATCCAAATTCGGTTTTAAATAGCTCCAAATTGATTCATTTAGAAGATAAGATGGGGATGGGTCGAAAGTCTCTAATCCAATAGAATTTATACAATTTTAGGTTCCTATTTTAACCTTATCATTTAGATTTAACATTAAGTTAAATAATTTTATTTTTAATGTGTCTTCTTGTGTTCTTATACTATAAGGTCAATAAACATACTATAACAAGACAAACGAACCCCAAGTTGTTTATAATTAATATATAAAACCTTATAAAAGTCATTTGGCCGAACCTTAGATTTTTAGGAATAAAATCACAATTAATAATATAATATTTGTTTTAAAAACTACTTTTTGTCAATTTTGACACTATTTAGTAATTGATTTTTGTGAAATTCATAACAGAATTATTAGTTCGAAAAACGTTCATTAAATCAAAACTAACATGTAATATTAACCTATAAAATTAGTTTAATTCATAAAAAGTCTCCAATTACAAAAATTTGGGTATTTATAACATCAATTATGTCAATATTTCATTAATAAGATAATTACTGTATCATCTTTGTGTCATAAATAAATTAACTTATATAAAGTCTAAAAATTACAAATAAAATATCATTATGTAGGAAATATTTTTATCTTTCTAGGTAATATTTATAGTCGAATTTATCTTATGTATAACCCTGTATTAAAAAATTAATTTCTTATTAAACATTGATTTTAACTATTTTAACCCTTCTTTAAATAAATTAATAATAAATGTCCTAATCAAATCCAAGTGGGCCTAAATGGTCATATTTTATTCCTAAGGTTGTTTTTGGTCGAATTACACTTATCCAATAGAATTAGGACATGTGTTAGGGTAATAATAATATCATTTTTACCCTTAATTACCCTATTTACTTTTAATCGTGGTAAAAAAAGTAAAAAGTTACTATTCACCAAAAATTATTTTCATCTCATGGAACCACATTTTACTTACTAACATCAACCGTGTCTCTCGGATTTTTGAAATTCTACTCACAGAAGTGGTAAAATTACGTTTTATGAAAAATTCATTTTTTTTAACTACCACTTAGTGGTTTTACTATTCATCAAAAAATGAAAGTTTCCAGAAAAATACCAAAAATTAGGCCTAAGCTATATTTGATATTATGAATTCAAAAATGATGTCTATTTTACCAAATTCAAATCATATCAGTTACATTAACTAATTTAAAAATTAATTCCCATCGTCAAAACAAATAGCGTGTTTTTAAAAGATAAAAACTATCAAAAGATTGACACTTGTTTATGTCTGGTTTAAATGTAAAATTAAATCCAATGACCAACATTGTATTAAATTGTAAAAATATATTCTAAATATACTTTAAAACCACTCAAATTAATAATTTATCACTATTAATTATTTCGATTAAAAAAGTTGTTTTAATTAAAATTTTGAAATTTTCACTATTCATCAGAATATGAAAGTTATCCGAAAAGTACCAAAATTTCACCCTAAGCTAATTTAGATATTCAGAATCCAAAAATGAAGTCCATTTTGAAAGATAAAATTTATAAAATTTCAAAAAGTTGGTATTACTAATCATAACGGCTAGTTCATAATAATATTATAATAATATATCATTTAGTGAAAACTCGGTATTGCGTACTACACACGCTATCGAGGAAGGTCGCGATTACGTGTAATGAAAGACTATTCAAGGATGCGTGTTGAGAATGATCCTTTTGGTGTAGCGTACAACACAAGACATTAATGAAATTAAAAAGAATATTTTTCATAAAATCTCGGGGTGTTACAATTATGATGGGAAACCTATTGGGACGTTTTTTAGAGTGCGTCTTAGTGAGGAAAAAAAAAACTATAATGAACTTATGTAGGATTTTTGTGGAAGTAATTAGTTTTATCACCCATTTCGGAAAGTGGATACACCTGAGTTAGGGGGCAACACATGTCTGTGTGGTAACTAAGGGTCAGTGACGACCATTAGATACAATGGGATTAGAGTTGGAACAAATCTAGAAGTGTAGTGGAACTACATTGGTTGATATGTAGGGTCTTCAATTAGTAAATTTGAATGTAAGTGGGGAGTGAATTTTACATCCCATAATGATAATGGGTTAAAATGATATTTGTAACTTCACATTCCTACACGGTGGACCTTTATTTTAAGAAAAATTACCGATTAGAACACCATAGTTAAAGTGGTTTGGAATACAATAGTGAAAAAGATGGTTGAACTTTTTGAATGGTTCTCAGGGTCTGTGATATTGAGAACATGAAACATAAGAATAAATTTATATTGTCCCGTGGGGATAATCACTCATCTGATGGCATATTTTTAGAAAGTGTGTGGGGCTCGGTTTGGTTAAAACACATGTTCATGGGAAAAATATTGTGCCTATATGGTATAGTTGTAATGTTGATGGTATAATATGATATCATAGGGGAAATATGAATATTTATTATAGTAATAAAATAAATATAATTATCATATAATCAATCACAACAACATCTACTGGAGTAAATATAGGGAACGACCTTGGCTATTGGAAATAATTATTAAACCCATGTTATTTAATATTAACTATTTAAACATGTCAAAAAAAGTATAATACTCCTAAAATAGTTCTCCCATAGATAAATTGAATACAATTCAAACCAAAATATATTTCCACAACATACTTATCCTGAGTTCCAAATTTTTTCCATCTCCCAACTCTATCCATGCTATCCTGATGAACTATACTTCACATGGACTCTAAAATAACCATACTATTAATCCTGGGGCCTTATATTATTCCAATGTTTAATGACCACATGATTTGAGTGTGATTAAAATTTATTAGTCCACTAAAAACAGTTTACTCCAATACCCCAACATTTACTGAATTATTTTTTTCAGAATTAATTTAATCCTTTTAATACTTTTCATTTCATGAACAATGAAAATAGATTATTTTATGTAAAGTACTATGTATAGTTTTTATTATATGAAAAATAAATTTAATAATTCACTAAAAACAAAATAAAATTTATATTTATATACATTGAACACTGAGGTTATGGTACATTACCTAGAAGGCTGACATTCCTCAATAGATTATGTAACACGCATAACCTTTTATAACAAATCAATAATTCATTGTTAAAATATTATTATTTAATATAATATAACATGACTAATAAATTGAATAATATAATATAAAATAACATAAGAATATATATAGTTAAATTCAATATTTACATAATAATTAGAACATATTATAAAAACTAAATGAATATAAATGGATTGATTCCATAAAATTGTATTTTTATGTGAAAAAGATGGTTTATATTAATATGTTAAATTAATTTATAATAGAGAAAAATATAAATTAAATTTATATTTTTTATATTTAGATAAATATATTTTATAATCATTCAATATATTTTATAGATATTAGATAATAACAAACCTAAATTTTATGTTTAAAAACCTATAGATTTGTAAAGGTATTTTTACCACGTTTTAAAGATGAAGAAAATTTATTTCTAATTTTTTGAACTATTATAAATTTTTTATATGAAAGTAAAAATTATATTTTAATTAAAAATAAATAAAATATTTTTGGATAAATTTCTGGAATTTTTCAATAAGGTTAATTTTTTTAATTAAAATTTAGAAATAATGACTTTTAATTCTAAAATTATTTTTCATATAATTCATTTACAGTGATAAATTATATTTTAAATTTGTTCTAAATATTAATTATATTATAATATTTAAAATTAATCCAATTTAAGTCATTGGAATCAATCTCACTTTGTAATTGGGTATAAAAACATAAAAAACATATAAATGTTTTTTTACTCTAAAAACCAAAAGTGTCATCATGTTAGTGGGATTATTTTTAAATTATATTTTACCACATATATGACTAGAATAGTGAAAATTAGATTACATATTTATAATCATCACAATATATAATTTCTAATATAGTCATATTTTTTAACCAAAAATTTTAGTGAAGTTGATTAATATTAATTAAGCGATTAAGGGAAACACATAGCTTCACAAAGTACAAAAACATAAATTTATTACCAAAATAAAACTTATAAACTTTTAAAACACCCATTGAAACGACATGATTCAAGGATGGAACGTCCATTATTTAGTTTGGTTTTTTGTAATGATTTCTTTAGTTAAAGACATGTGTACACCTTTCTGGTCTTAAAATATGTTGTGTGTGTCTTTTCCATTCCCTATTAAAAGCCACCACCTCTCCTTATTCTTCACACCTCTCAAAATACATAGGTTTGACCATTATGTATCCTATAAAATTCCTAGAAACCCTATATTCCTCATTAAATCCTCTCTAGGGTCATAAATACTTCCAGGTAATCCCCTTATTTCAAACTAAAATAAGTTACCTTATTTAGAGGAGGTTCTTAAGAGAATGAAGAGAGTCAAAAAATAGGGTAAGGGGATTTCACCTCAATTTTTATTTCATGAGATACATTCCTTAAACACCACTCATTTAATTCATGTATTGTTTATAGTTCTCATAAATGTATACTATTATTCTTATAGTTAACTTTTTGAGTATTTAGATATCCATTTTATTGTGTTTCTTTAATAAGGATTATGTTTCAAAAAATACCAAATCAATAATGTAATTTTTGTCTCGATGTTCCTTCCCTAAGACACATGCCCAGTCATGAACCTATATTTTCCCCTGAGGGTATACTTATTTTCACATGTTATATGATGAATCTCCTTATTTACATGATATTTTATACTTCATGTAATGTTATTCCATAAATTTTGTTATGATTCAATGTCACTAAATTTAAAATGTTTTATAGATAAAATCTCCCCATATATTTAGAATGTATTTGATTATTCTGTCACGACCCATCCTAGAGGATTCTGTGTCCTGACTCCCCATGCCTGCCTCTAATAGGCTAGGGGATAGTGAATAGCACTGAGTAGGCATATCACAAACATGGGAGGCATTTACTTTAAGCATGTATACACACACACATCTCCAAGCCCAAAAATGCATAAATGTAAATAACTTATATAAACCATGAATGAAACAATGAAAACCATTGAGAGTAGTAGTAAAAAACTTAAATAAAAGGGTTCCCGTACACAAGCCCAACAAAAGAAAAGTTTTTAACATGAAATTCCACAAGTCTCCTGATAATAATTTGTAGAAAAAACAACTGAGTGGGTAGGTGAAGTGTAAATGCATGAAGTCGTAGGAGTATGCCTCATCTTTCTGATCTCACTAGGAAAAAACTTATCCTGGATCACCTAGGTCTCATATAGAATTTCAGTCGTTTGAAAAAGACATGACACATGTGGGTAAATCCCATGTAGGGTTGAGTAAAATAGTACTCAATAGGATGCAAAAAACCACAAAGGAAAGGACCAAAATAAAATTAAACATGATTTATTTTCATCTCACATATGTATAAATATATGACACTAAAAGAAATATTATTAGACGTTGTCCAAAAAATACCCAGAATCTATGAGACACTTATTACAGATGAGACACTCAGTCCCAATGAGACATGTAATCATGGTGTGATATTTAGTCTCAGTGAGACACTCTATCCCGAATAGTCACATAGCCTCATGGTCATGTAGTATTCAGGTATTACTGTCTTTGCGTTATAGATAACCATAGTATTACTCTCTTTTCATGATTGATCCGGGAGAACCTACTATTAAAGCCCATGGTCTTAGGTTAAATTCAACAAAAACCCACATAGAGTACATCAAAATGACATCCTCATCGTGACGATCTGAACTTCGCCCAGCAATCATGAAAATGTCATATGGTATAGAATTTGTGGGCATTTTAGTAAAAAGTAGTATGTTGGGTCTGAGTCTGGTCCGAGATGGATGGATCTCCCTGAGCCGACCCGATGGGTTCGACATGACCCACTGGGTCTGACCCTACCCGACTGGTCTAAGCTTTCACCGCCTACCCAGCCCATATCGCTCTCTTGATGCTGTCCGGTTCATCCCACCAGATGCGGAGGATGACACATGATGCCTCATCATTACTGTCGGATGATAAGACAACCCCCCCCCACACACACAGTCTACAAGACCGACTTCCATCTAAACACGGTGGTTCCCAGCCACGTCGCCAGTCGCACCACCACAGTCTTCCCTAACTGAAGCTCAAATCTACGTCCAAGGTCGTGCCACCATGACCTCTTTCCACCTTCGATAGTCATGACAGTGGCCTCCATCACCACCACTAACGACCCCCTACAATTGGTTATCCAACCGTAGCAGACCTGTTGGATCGTGGGTTTCCACTGCCACCAACTGCCATGCCGACAGACTTCTACCTTGCTCAGCCACACCGCTAGGCTGGTAGCTTTGCTAGTTGCCTCCTCTCATGCTTCAGCTATTTTCATACATCTGTGGCATCGTTTGGTCATTAGATTATCAGTTTCTCTTTCTTATGCCATGAATCGAAGGCAGAACAACCACTTTCTCTCAAGATCAATATGAACATGAAGAAAGGGGGAAAGGATAGTCATAATAACACCCAAATAATGATCTAGCCCTTTTTTGTTTTCCTTAATTGTTTTTTGTTATCAGGATTTAAAAAATAGAAAATATAATCACAATGATCTAATTCCCATTTATTACCTTCTAGATAACTCCCATCCCTAATGGATGATTGACCCATGGATCAACCTGTTAGTGGGTTTATCCATGTTTATCATTTATAAATAATGAATAGGGATAGTGAAATCAAGTAGAAATGAAAACCCTCCCTCAAGGATTTGATCGATCCCAGACAAAGAGGTGAGTTATCCATTAATCATTCATCTATCTGTCAATTCCTGATCTATATCAGATCCTTGATACCTAACATTTGTCATCACTCAACAATGAGGGGTTTGCTAATAACTTCCCTCTTCATAGTATTACAGGGAATTCCTCCAGGGTTATGAATCTAACCTCGTATCCATTTTAAACCATTAAATAGGGAAAACATGTTTTGACATTTCACTATCACCACCCTGATTCATTTATTATAGAAACTTGGATGACTCATAATTGAATAACAGCATCACTACATCTCTATGAGATGTTGAAACAAAAATAAAATTAAGATTAATTTCATTCAAATTTTTCCTTTAAAATACCCAAAAACATACTTCTACCCACATCCTGCACTAGTCATGTTTCAACCCATCCTAATGTTAAGTCATAATTATAATCTAAATGGTTACCTCATATATTTGATATGGGAACCTATCTAGAAGTTATGAAAGATTGAAGTAGCTGCCCAGGGGTATTTAATTAATAATTAAACATTATTCAAACATTTATTATGGGAACACCAGGCATCAAGATCTCATTCCATCTCAATGAATGGTCTCAGAATTTTCACAATTAACCTGTAAAAATAATTTGGGAAAAAATCAACGTCATTTAATTCTCCCATTCCATAGGTATTTTTTACTCAAAATCCAAAACAGGGGTTACTCAACAAAACGTTGAGGGTACAATGATTGAATCTGAGCCTCCCACTCCCAGCTGCTCTCAGGGATATTCCCATCCTGCCACGGAATGTGAACTAGAGGAATCGACTGACCATAGTGTATCCTCTCCTGTTAAACATCTATCTCAACTGGGAACTCCACAAATGTCACCCCATCTTCAACATCCATCTCTACCCAGTCGATGAAAAGTGATTGATTAAACAAGTATCTCCTTAGTTGCAACACATGAAATACATCGTGCACCTGGTGCATCTATGGGGATTGTGCTCTGAAGAACTCCACCCCTCCAGTACTACACTAAATCTGAAAATGGCCAAGGAATCATGAATTTGACATTCTTCCCCAGCCATATCTCTTCAATCCTCAGCGAGGTGAGACTCGAAGGAACCCAGGTTCTCCCTCCCCCAAGGTACTGAACGTCTTATCCACATACATAATTTTCTAATTCTATGTAGTCCTCATCTGTTCCTGGATGTTTTAGACCTTCTCATTGGTAGCCCATACCAATTCTGGACCCATGAGTGATGACTCCCCTAGGTCTGTCCATCATATTAGTGACCAGAACGGTCACCAATACAAGGCCTTGAATGGTTCCACACCCATGGTAGAGTGGTAGCTATTGTTTTATGAAAACTCCACTAGAGGTAGGTGATCCTCACAGCTACAAACAATGTCCTAGATAAAAGTACATAGAATATACCCTTGAACATGGATGGTGCAATCCATATAGAAATCCATATGGGGATGGAACACCATGATGAAGTGAAACTGAGTTCTAAAATCCTCATGTAACCCCCTCCAATGATAGGTTGTGAAGTAAGAATCATGGTCTGAAATGATATTCGGATGCACCCCGTGGAGCCAAAATATCTCCTGATTGTAGAGGCATCCCAATAACTCAACCAAAACCTACTCCCAGATGGGTAGGAAGTGGGATAACTTGGAGAGTCGGTCAACGATCACCCAGATGGTATCATTTCCCCTGGACGTTCTGGTAATCCTTTCATGATGTGCATTGATATTCCATCCCACTTCCATGTTGGCACCTATAGTGGCTAAGCCAAGCATGCTGGAACCTGATGCTCTACGTTCACATTTTGACAAGTGAGTAATCAAAAAATTAACTCTTCCACTTCCTTCTTCATCCATAGCCCCCAAAACTGTCATCAAAGTTCATGGTACATCTTTTAAACACCTGAATGTACCGCCAAATGGGATTTGTGAAACTCCCTCAACACCTCCTATAACAATGCAGTTGGTACAACATTATCCCCTCTAAAAATGATGAAGTTCTCCCCAACTATTGAATATCCATCAGGGGATTACCCTGTAGATAAATGAGCACATTGGGTCCTGCAGAAGTCATCACAAAGCTGTGCCTCCCAGATTCACGGTTGTTGTGTTGGAGTGAAAACCGTCGACTGGAGGAAAGGTTCCCCATCACCATCCTCAAAGGATATCTACATAGTTTATAACCTCTTTGATTCCCCACTCCGCAATTGCATGATGGATCTCCTGCGGATCGTGTATGCCACCACGTTCACCTTCCCATGTGTTTAGACAATATCTATGTCATAATTCAAAAGGAAATCTAGCCAATTCAGTTGTCTCAAGTTTATGTAATTATGGGAGAACATATACTTGAGACATGTTTGTTTAGAGTAGATAGTAATCTGCTCACCCATAATGTATTTCTTCCACATTTTCAATGAGAAAACCACTAATTCTAGATCAAGAGCATGGGTCAGATAGTTCAAATCATGTTGCTTCTACTATTGCGAACCACAAGAAATCACTTCATGACTCTACATTTTGACACAACCCAATATGAGGGCACTCACCAACCTCCTCCACTTCTCCTAGAAACTCTGCTACAACCTCTCCATCCACATGAAGGGGTTTCATTTTTTTGTCAATGCAAATAAGGGTTCACTTACCATTGAAAATTCGGGCATGAACCTCTGATAGTATCCATACAAACCTAAGAAACATTGAACCTCGGTCATGCTAATGGGTGGCTCCCAACCAAGAACGGACTTAATCTTCTCTAGATCCACCATAACTCCAGCCTCTAAAATAACATGTACCAGAAAGATGAATTCCAGAATCTAGAACTAACACTTCAGGATCTTCCAATAAAGTCGGTTCTCTCAAAGTGTATCCATAATCATCCTCACGTGCGTCACATGATCCCCCTGATATGTCGAGTACAATAGGATTTCATCAGTGAATGTTGTGATGAACCAGTCTAGGTAAGGCTGGAAGATACTTTTCATGAGTCCCATGAATACTACTAGAGAGTTGTTCACACCAAACAACATCCCCAATTACTCATAGTGGCCATACCAATATTTTAAGGCTATCTACGGTGAATCCAAATCTAGTACATGAAGGAGATGATTGCCAGATCTTAGCTCTATCTTGGAGAAACACCTCACACCTTTGAGCTAATCGAAGAGGTTTTCAATTCATGAATGTGTATATTTATTCTGTAGGGTCACCTGATTCAGAAACTGTAAGTCCATGCTCAACCTCAAGATTTTTTATGCCTTCTTCGAAAACAACACTAGGGCTGCTCAGGATGAAACACTAGGCCTCACAAATCACATCCTTTACAGGTCCTCTAGATGTACCCTTAACTCACGATGCTTCGTGGGAGCATTCCAATATGCTGATGTAGATACTGGTTCCTTCCCAAGCTACATATCAATGAAAAATTCAACCTCCTAGTGAGGAGGTAATCCTGGATCATCCATATGGAATATGTCTTGATACTCATCTACCACTATTAGAAATTGAGTTATACTCTCATCCACTGCATATAGGGTAATACTATACAACTTGTGAGTAATTGGATACACCCTCCAATGAGAAACTCTATCCTACATTTCATGCATTTAATTCTCCCCAGTGAAGGAAAAACATGTCCTATCTCCATGGACACACCACACTATACATCTAAAATAGAAAACTGAGGATGGACTACATATAACCAATCTATACCAGAAGGAAGTCGTATGTCCACAATGCTACTTCTAAGAGATCCCAAGATAATGACTCACATCCAAGTGTAATCTCACACTTCCAAACTAGTGTGTGATCATCAAATACCCTCTCGTAGGAGTCTATAAACATAAGGATCGATCCAACACCTCACCCAGGATATCCTAGCTCCGAGAAAGGTCTCTAGAAATTACAGAGTGACTTGAACCTATGTCTATATGATATTAATCTAGGGATTTTAAGACAATGATTGTACCTATAATCAAATCTATAGCATAAGGATCGTAATCCTCTATCGCCTGAAGCTTCCCCCCCAATCCATCATCTCCTAGTTCCCATGGTGGACCACTAGGGTTTGGTGGTCATAGGACCTAGAACCTCTTCCCACATGCTACTACTTTTCCCACTCCCCTACCACGTATGAAACCCTTTAGACCATGCTCATCGTACCACTGTCTGTCATGAACCAACCGGAGTCGACCCTGAACTGGTCACCCGAGCTGGCCCTTGACATGGCCTGAGGGGTGTTCCCGATCCCCAGAGGCTGACAACTTGTGTCGGGCATCAAATCCAAACAAGAGGGAACGATTTGGCCCAGTGAAAAGTAAATAAAGTAGAATAAAAAGTAGAATAACACAAGGAGAATAAATGACACGAAAAAGGAAGAACAACCAACAACAGAAAACTTACCTGACCATGACCAAAACTCCTCGCAACTCCGAGAGTCGCTCACCAGTCGACAACCAAATCTCACCCACGGTGAGCATGTTCAAGTCAAATCTTCAACAAAACTAAAAATGGGAAAAACACTATAGGCGTGAGTATTAAAACTCAGTAGGCTAGCCTGATATCTATTCCCAATGCACTACCTTTAAAATAAAAGAAACACCATTTCATGTTTGAACTTCAATTTATAAATGTTGGGTTTTCTACGTGTTACCCAAAAACAAAGTACGAGTCATTTCCCCTATTCATTTATCAAAAACCCAAGTCATTATTTTAGTGAGACATTAGAATTTTTCAAAGAAGAAGTGATGTTTACATTATCAATTTGCATAAAAATCATAAAACACCTTTCTCTTTGAAAACAGTTTTCATAAACCATTTTAAAACCACATATCACTTTCTAGTAAAAACACTACGCATGAAAACGCTACAGTAGATACACCATAAGGGAAATGAAAAGAAAATATATACAAGTACCATATTCATCAAAACTTGTAACTGAAAGCCAACATACATGGGTGAACCTTAGAGATCAAGAATAATCCAGAAGACACTAATATATGAGAAATCATCCTCGTTGACATGTCACACACGATGAAATCAAAACACCCAATACACTCGACCAACATTTCTCAAGAAGACCTAGGGAAAATCCCATAGTAAAAAACCAAATATATCCACCTACTGTGGGCCACTGGTTAGTACCATAACCTACCAATGCAGTAACCATTCTTAGAATATTCTCCCAATTTTCTAGATTCCCATGTATCAAGTGTTTGGAAAGGGGGTGAGCCTACTGATTCCAACCGATCATCCAATCATATGTATATATATATATCACAATAGGAATCACCCCGGGCCACTCCATGGAACAAACTCTTTCCTTTAACTACTCAAGAACCCGTGAGCCTCTAAGCGCGACCTCCCAAACAATCAATTGCAACCAAGGAATGAGAGTTATCCAAGGTGGGTTTTTATCAAAACATTTTCATCTTTTTCCATAATGTTCCAAATTGGGATTAAATAAACTTCACAATCATGACTTTAAGAAGAACCAAAACGCTTGTTCATGCTTTAGAAGAAAACATTTATCATTAAAACAAGAACTATAATTGAAATTATGTGAATTGTGTTTA
Organism: Viscum album; assembly: GCA_963277665.1. Lineage (NCBI taxonomy): Eukaryota > Viridiplantae > Streptophyta > Magnoliopsida > Santalales > Viscaceae > Viscum > Viscum album. The sequence goes on from OY728123.1 coordinate 166,954,233, forward strand.
AAATCCAAACTGACATTCTTTCACTACTGAGTGTCCGTTCATCAAGAAAAAAATTCGAGTGTCATGTATAAAATAAATGGCTCTTTTTACACCAAATAATAATTTAAAAAGTAATTGTCTTATATTATCTCACATTTATTAAAATTAATAAAATATTTAATTTGAAAAAATAGTGTGTGCAAACAGCATGTAATTGTGTAACATAAATTTTATAGAGAAGTGCAATGGGAACCTACCTTGACTTGTAGCTCGAACGAGACAATGAGACACTGCGGCGTGCATTGCACAGGTGCACATGCACGCACAAACCGATGATCGCGGTAACGCGGGGTTACCCCGCCAACGCGCTGCAACTGCAAAGATAAATAAAATACATGAACATGGACATAAAACAATCCAAATGAACATACAACACAAAAGAACCACCTTGACCTACTTTCAAAACATAACTCACACCATCAATACTATTTAATAAACCACTTTCCAATTTATAAAACAATTTTCAAAAAGAAACCCATGACTTTAGACACCCAAAACCTATTCAAAGCCCTTCTTTATAAATAAACGTGCCCTCGCAACACACCAAATCAAAAAGCGCACCACTTGCAAAGTTAAAATAACAAATTACACAACTTAATAAAAATATCCACATGTCAAAAATCCATTTTGAAGAATAAAAACACCACTAAGTGACACAAAAAGGGTTTACATAAAGAACATGTCTTATTTTATATAAACACACATCTTTAAAAGCAAACACATATTCCACACTTTCAAAATACCACTTTAACACCATCTAAATAATTCAATAAATCATTAAATTGTTTATTAGATCATTTCAAGAAAAACCAAAAAGACTTCACACCAAAATACACATAAAATCCCCCTTTTGAAACCAAAAGTAAACCAAGAACCATTTCACACCTGAATCTGCATCTCATGAATGACTTGATAAATTATTTAAACAGCTCAAAGAATATTATAAAAATAATTTGAAATTAATTTCAAGGGTGTAAAACAAGGAGAACACCCCAAATTAATAATTTCCCACTTGAACTCATGTCAGAAAACTACAAAAATACATTTCGTACCACAAAATTTGATCATAAAACACATTTATAAAACCAAATAACATATTAAATTAATAAATTCATACAAGGGTATGGAACCAGATACCTTGAGGTAGAAAACATCAATATCTTGGTGTGAAACCAAAAACGCATGTCAAACGCACCGTAAGAAAACATAAATAAACCCTAAAACAAGACAGCGAACCAAAATGAATCCAAATTGAACTCTAAAAAGAACCTCAAACCCGCTGAAAACCCCAAAACTCAAGGGATAAGAAAAGAGACCTTCTCAGAGGTCATGAGACGGAGGTCGCGGGTCATGGCTGGAGGTCACTGCATCGGGAGATGAGACGTTGGAAGCAGGTCATCTTGGAAGGAAGAGGATGGTGCGTTGAGCCAGCTGGCTGGGAGGAAGAGGGTGTGCTGCCAGTGTGAGCGGGAGGAGGCCGAGGTGTGTCTAGGAGTTGCGGGTTGTGCCGGGGTATCCGGAGTGCTGAGGAGGTACCAGTAGTGGAGAGGGGAGGACGAACGTAGTTTGGAAGAAAACCAAGATGCGGGAAAGAAGGGGGCACTGAGGGATGGTGCGCTGCAAGGCTTGTGGTGGTGACGGGATGGAACGTGCATAGGAGGAGGGAACCAGGTTGCAGGGGGTTGCGCTGCAGGAGGAGGTGCGGCGGTCGGGTGCGTCCCTGGCTAGCTAGTTGGGTGGCTTGAGGCATGACGAGGGGGGTAGAGGGTGAGGTTGGGTGCATGGCTTTCTGGCCAGAGGTTCAAGGGAGAAGGGTGGTGAGGAAGAGACCTGGTGCACGCGGTCTGGGAAGGGGAAGGAGGGGTGCGGCCACGACGTGGAACATGAAGGGGGGGGGGGGTGCACCGCTGGGTATTAGGGTTAGGTTACTTTTTTTTATAATAAAATAATAATAATAATAAAATATGAAATAGAATAATAAAAATAAAAATAAAATAATAATATTAATAATAATACCAGAATAATAATAATAATATTATTAAAAATAATAAAGATAATATTAATAAAATTTATTAACCATTGAAATAGTAATTAAAATAATAATAAAAATAATAATATATATATAATGATAATAAAATGATAATAATAATAATAATAATAATAATAATAATAATAATAATAATAATAAGCAATTGCACGACACTAGGGCCGGTTGCGCTGCTACACCCAAAAGTGGGGTTACCGCGCACAGGTCCAAAACCCAGTAAAAACATTAAACGTTGTCAATTTTTGATCCGGGACCATACTCATACCTTGGAGAGAGATCCTGGGCCACGAATTGATAAAATAAAAATTAATTTAAGCATGCAGGTGTGACACTGTCTTTACCTTGGCAGTCCCTTGACCATATTCCAATCATCTGTGCTACGATTCGGGTAGTCACTTTCCATGTTTCTCCGACCATGGAACGTGTAGAAAATCATATCATTAAACTGACACCCTCAGCATTTAGAGCCTCATACTATTGAACATGTGTCTTGGAATCATCCTCTAGAGTGTTTGACCAACTTGGGACATTGTGACTGTAGTCGGACACCCACTGCCAATGATTCAGCTTCCTAGAATCTACTAGTAGCTCCAACCAATAGGACTACTGTACCAGAAATATCTCAACGAGAAGAGATCACTCTAGTACCTCAACATAACTTGGTATGGTAAGGAATATCATAGACACCCAGATCTCCCAGCATAGCCCCTATCTGATGGCACGATCCCAGATGAACGGGACTCGTACTATATCTGTAGAGTAGTGGAATATGTTTATCAATACCCCTGAGTACACTGCTACCATCTTACTACCTTACTGAAGGTAAAATAACTCCTTTATAATTAATGAGATTAATGTAGCCGGGAAGAACTCCTCCCTAAAGAGATGCTCAAATACATCTCAAGAGAGGGTCATCTCGTGAGGCATCTGGATCACTAAGCTCCACCATCATCCTACTATACTCAGAAGAAAGATCGTGGCTAGGAATGCAATCTGGTCAGGCATTGTCCTCATAAGGTGGAAGATGCATGTAAACACCTATATCCACTACTTATCTACCTAGTGGTTAGTCTCACACCAAAATATAGGAGATCTCTTCCTCTATAACTCTTGTAATGCACTGAGCCTGGGTGCATCCTCTACTGATAGCACTTGAAGCAATTACTAATCGGCGGGTGGTGGTATCACCGGTACACCACCTAGTGGGTCTATCTTTGATACTGGTCCCTGTTCCATTTCCTCATCGCTATCCATAACATCCTCATGGTTATGAAATGAGATCTTGGTCGACTCTCTCCAGGGAAGAATCCGAAAACACGTTAAGATGAACAATGATCAATTGAATTTACCTTTTGAGACGACTAATGAAGGGCATGTGGAAGCACTCAAAAATCCTATATAGTGTGTGTTCTATTTATTTCCTTGAAACTGGTTTTTTCATGTACAGAGTCAGAAAGAATGTTTCCAATGCCCTTGTATATGGATACACTAGACACCAAACCAAAATTGGAGCCCTTGGCCTGAAATCCGAACTCGATACGCTTATCATTATTACCCGAAACCAATCTCACAGGATCTCTATTCCAATTTTGAACCCAACCACCTATGATACAACTCTGTAATGACCTTTCCTAGAGGATTCCATTATATGACTCCCCATGACCTACTCTATATGGACTAGGTTTTTTGAATATTACCGTGCGATAATATCACTAACTTGGGAGGCATTCCCTACATACCTATATGCACACACACATCTCCAAGCTCACAAATACTAAAATGAAAAACACTAAGAAATCCCTAAAAGACACTATGAAAACCACAGAATGTGAAAGTAAAAACTAAAAGAAAGGGGGCCTGTATACAATCCCCAAAAAAAGAAAAACAGTAAACAATCAAGTACACAAGTAAAAGGAAAATCATTGGTTGAAAACCCAACCAGAAGGGTTGGTGAAGGGAAGCTTCCTGAAGTCATAGTTGTATGCCTTTTATATATAATCTCACTAGGAAACACCAGGTCCTAGACAACCGAGGTCTCTGTCAAAATATCAGTAATCTGCATAATACACAACATGTGTGGGAAATTCCCAAGCATTGGTGAGTGATATAGTACATATATGGATGCACCAAAACAACAAAAAAAGACCACAAATAAATGTACACATGATGTATTTTCATCTCAAAAAGTTATTAATATATGACACAAAAATATATATTATCGAATTTAGTACAAAAAAACCTAGTATCAATGAGACACTTAATCACAATTTGACACTCAGTCTCAATGAGACACTTAGTCATGGTGAGAAACTTATTTTAGGTGAGACCCCCAGTCCTGAATAGTCATGAAAGCTCAAGGTCAAGTAGTCTTCAAGTCACATTGTATCCACATCACAACCAACCACATGATTCTAGTTATAGGGATATTGATCCTAGAAAACCTACTCCTCAAGATGATAGTCATAAATCAAATTCCACAAAAAAACCCCAGTTAGAGTTTCTCAAAAGGAATTCCTCATCATGGGGATCCCAATACCCCAAACAACATGTAAAATGGACATATGGTTTGGATGTTTTGGTCATTTATGTAAAAACGGGGATGTTGGGTCAGAGTCTGGTCTGACCCAATCTGACTGACCCGACCTAGAAGGTCTTGCCCGCCCCATCCCACAACCGACCTATCCCACTAGATCTATCCAGACCCACCCAATGTGGGCTGGTTCGGTTCACCCGGATGCAGTAGATGTCGCATCCTGACTCACCAATGTGGTTGGTTAACATGTCGGTCTTTTCTTTCGCACCACTGCAGCCATCCCTAGATGCGGCTCCTGGCACCGTCTGCGACCACACCTCCATGGGCCCATTGTACCATGGGTTGCTGATGCCACCCACTTCCATATAGATGACCGTCTACCAAGCTCGGTCGCATTGTCGGGCCAGTGCTGCTTCTGCGGGTGGGCTCATCTCACATCGTGCATGCCGTTGCACCTCCAAATCATCATTTGGGTATCGGATTATCATTTCTGGTTTGTTGCTCCTTGAATAAAAAAACCATAACCACTCTCTCTCAAGATCATGAAGAACATGAATAACATGAGAAAAGTAGAAGTACATGAACACCGAAAGAAAGATCTAGGACCTAGTTTTTATTTCCATTTGTTTATTCATGTTAATAGTATCATGAAGAAATAAAATATAAATCACAGTGATCTAATTCCCATTTAATCCATGCAAGGTAACTCCCATCTTGAAAGGACTATCGAACCAGGGATCAACCTATTAGTGGGTTGATCTGTGTTCTTCTATTAGAAAGAAATAATGTGGAAATGGATATCAAATAAAAATAAAACCATCACCTAGATGATTGGATTGATCTTTGAAAAAGTCATGAGTCCAATATTCATTATTCATAAATCCACCGATCCCTTCTCCGTATATGATCATCGATACAAATATGTTTTTCATTGCTCACCAATAAGGGCTCGCCAATGACTTCCCACTTAAAATTATTCTGGGGAATTTTCATCAATGTTATGAATCTAAACTTGTATCCATATTAATCCATTAAATGGGGAAAATTCATTTCATCCTTTCATCCTTTCAGCATTGGAACACTCTTTCATTATTGAAAGAAACAAAGGATGACTCGTCGTTGCATCACATAATTTTTGTTAGACATTAAAAAGAATTAAAATAATCTTCTTTATGTTTATTTTATATTTTTCTTTAAAACTTCCAAAAATTTACTTTTACTCCGGACCCACGCCGGTTGAGGTTAGGCATCGCATAATATAAATTCAATGTTCTAAATGAAATGATGACCTCATATTTTTTATCTAAGCACCTATTTAGATGTTATTAACGTTTGAATCCATCCTCAAGTTCATTTTTAATTAATAAAATAAATTTATTCAATGATTTTTTCCAGGAACATTGGGCCTCATAATCTCATTTTTTTTCAATACCAGGTTTTGGAATTTTATCAATTAATTTATTAAAATGATTCGTATAAAAATTAGTGTCACAACATATTTTTCAATTCATGAAATCACACAATACATATATTGATAAATATAATGAGTTGTCTTGACCTCTATTCAGTTATGTTTTATCCCAATAATTGTATCATTTTCCACTATTTGGTACTTAAGACAACCAACAAACTATTTTTATAATTGACGCCATTTACCTATATCTTCAATCGAAATTATGTTTTCCTTCAACACAATTATTTCTAAACATGTTCCTAGAATATTATACAATTATACTAAAATATTTAAAAGGATTTTTACCCTTTTTTTCTTCTACAAATTATTTAAAAGAATTCTATAACTCTCATTCTGAATAAATCATTTTTATTCCATTTTTATGATACCTAAGGAATGATTTTTACCTTATAACTTGTAAATATTTACCCATAATGATTTATTGGGATCTTCCTTTTCATGTTCAAAAGAATAATTTTTAGGAAAATGTTTTTAAAAACAATTAGTAATGTTGTTTTCAAAACATTTTCTTAATTAATTAATAATTTGTTAATATATTTTTCAGTGAAAATGTTTTTAAAAAATTATTTTGAAGAATGTTTTATAAGTTTCTAAGTGAAGGTTGTTTCTATAGTTTTTCAATCTTCATTTATAAATTTTCAAGGGAAATGGTTTTCAAAATGATTTCAAGTGTTTAATTAATGTTTCAAATGAATTTTAAATGAATTTCTTTCTAAAGGGTCTTTGTTTTAAAAATCAATTTCAAAGAATAAAATATATTTTACTCAATAAATTTATTGAAAATGTTATTATGTGTCATTTTTTATTTAATATTATTTTCTATGATGATAGTCATTCCTTTATAGGAGATGATACAATGGTTTTATTCATATTATTTGTTGAATGTTTTATGTTTTGATATAATGATTCTTATGAAACCCATTTATCTTCCATGGGTTTTATGTGTTTGAAACCCACTTTTTTCTTTAGTTATTATTTGATTAAATGAATATAGAAACTATATAATTTCCATATTATGTGATTTGATTAAATGTTTGTGATACCATTTTCACTTCATGGGTTATGAAATGATCTCTTTTTATTGGCCAGGATATTATACTTGTTTTATTACATATGGAATATGTATGTGTGAGTTTAATTATGTGATAGGTTGAAGATATATATACCTTAAATGAATTGGGTAGCAATGGATGACTCATGAGTATAAATGTAATGGGTGGACATCATTACATGTTCACAATTTTATGCATGGACTTGGTTTCATGTCCATATGTTTATGAATGAAACAGATCACATGTTCACAATTTCATGAGTGAACTTTATTATATGTACAATAATGTTATTTATGAACTGGATTACATTGTCACAAATTTAAGTGTCGGCCTAGTTTCATTTTTATATTTTTATGTGTGAACGTGATTACTTGTTCATAATTTTTTGTGTTAACCTAATTGCACGCTTAAAATATTAATCATGGACCTGGTTACATGTCCATAAGGCTTTGAGTGGGCCTAATTTCATTTCCAGAAATTATTGTGTGGACCTATATGTACTTATAGATGTTCACAATGTTATACGTTTATGTGTATTCCACAATTCAATTCCTTCTTCATATGTAACTATTCTATACATTACTCTCTCAATTTCTTTATGATTCAGGTCTTATGAACTGCCAATATTTATTCCATGCCTCATGATTATGTTCTCTAATATGCAGGGTATTCTCTTTAAATGTAATTATCATGTTCTAATACCTTTATGATGCTGTTTTAATTTTACATTTACCTAATTTACCCTTATTGAGAATTTTAGAATGCCTCTTTCTTATGATTCCTTTCCTTAGGTCATGAAATAATGTTTTAGGTAGATGTACTAGAGGGGAAATAGTTATTGGAGACATTGAAGATATTTCAAAATGATAGAATATTTTATTTTAATTTTCCAAAGATACTATACTATTATGGTCTTTGGGAATGTAATTTTTTTCTAGGATGAATATTCATAAAATATTGGGTCATATCAATATATGTTAAGCTACAATATCTCTAGTTGGTATAAAAGAAAGGTTTAGTCAACCATTGTAAGGTGGGATGAGAAACCCACAGTGGGAACCCTAAAGACATGCCTATGGATAAGTTAATGGATGAGAAAAAGTATAAGAAAATGTCTGGGAATTTTGGGGAAGTATAGAGTGAGTAGTTTCCTTGAAATATATCCCTGTCTGGATACTACAAACTAATGTATCTCTGAAAATGGTGTAACATAGAGTAACAACACAAACAAGATGATCTGGGCCTGACTCAGGGTAATACAGTATATGATAATGGGCCTTGTTTCACACCTATTTTGACACTCTGGTGGGATATAAATTGGGAATTCACAAACTATTCACAAACCATCATGATATATTTACATATAAGTTGGATATTAATAACCTAGGTTGATCATAGGGTGTCATAGATTAATGAAGGGGTTAAGATTTATAAATATTATAAGTTATTTTTTTAATTTCTATGTGGTTTTATGATATAATAATTAATGCTCAGACTATGAGGGTGGTTTTAGACAATAGCGGGAACCAAAAGGAACTTAATTAATATTGAATGTATTGGGAAATTTTTAAAAGAGAAGTCAAGTGGGATGATCACTAGAGTGAAAGACGTTGTGATCATCCTTAATTATTTTTTACATAATATTGTTAAAAATGTGTCTGTTAATGAAATTCCAGACTCACCAAAGAAAAAAGGAAGGTGATCACTAAGAGTTCGAGTAATAGAGATCATAGAGGAAGGAAAATTCAGTTTCTTTTGTGTCAATAATGTGTAAAGAATAACCTAAACGAATGACATAGAGGAACCAGATGATGTTTTGATTGAGGAAACGAATGACACATAACAAGTTACTATATGGGAAAAATGAAGACCTTAGTTAATGAAATTGATTAGAATATTCACCTCCCTATGTAATCATCTAATGTTATATGTTCTATGTGTGGAATAAATGCCCATTATATAACCAAATGTCCCAAGGGGAATGCTCCTGAGGAGAATCCAAAAAGTGGTGTTAGTAGTGGTTATTTTGGTGAAAATTAGGAGACTAGAAATGAATTGTTAAAAGAGAGATGGTTTATGTAATAGGATGAGTTATCCTTATTATACATTGTGGATGAAGTGGAATATTCTAAAATTTTAATTAATATTGGATTTAGGAGTTATGTTTTATTAATGGGGAAATAAAAAATGATTGTACCTTTTATGTTTTATTGCTAATGATTTTCAAGAATATGTTTAATGGTTCTGATGGAATAGAAAAGTGGTTTAATTTCGTGGTGATGCTCTTGGAAAAACACGATTAATGGAAAGAAAACCCTTAATATGTTCCTTAAGTTATGATAACATTTTTTGGAAAAAGATATGATGGATATAATAAAATTGGATTGTACTTATTACCAAGGAACTAATTAAGGACTTTTTCACAAGATGTTTATATTATCATGGATGATGTACACAACTTCTTGGATTAATGGAATATCTCCATTCATCTATAGAAAAAGTAAGTATTCATGTTTTTGAGAATTATTTAGGCATATTGGATAGCCTATTCAAACTAATTTATGTTGATGATAAGTAACGACATATGATATGTCATATCATAGATCTCATGACCTATTAGAACATCAGGAATAAAATGGATAACATCAGTTTTAGAGAAAGAGGTGATTTAGATCAATGAACAATAAAGCATGACTTTTTCCTAAAATCGTACTGGTATATCTTTTTATAAAAATTATTTATCTTTTGGAAAAAGGATCTTGAAATAAAAATGTTGTTATAGTACCTCCATTTCTAATGGATTAGTTGGTCCCTTAGGCCGTCATAGAAATTTGGCTTTGTGATTGTTAAAATTCCATTGAGTTTATTCTCTATCACTATCCATCTAAAAAAATATGGAATGATTTCCCATTCATATACAAGTTTTCACTTCCCACCTCTGTTCTCATTTGTGGGAATCTAATTATGAGTTTCTTGGAGTAACCATTATGGTTCCAGCATTCCATTTTAAGGGAAGATCTAATATTCATTTTGAGGATATGGGTTTCTATGAATTAAAATTTCAAGTATTAAACCATTGATAACACAGAATAATTTTGAGGGAGAAATTAATTTTATGGGGGGTAGAAAGTGACACCCCTATATTTTTTAATTATTATTATTTATTAATTTAATCTTTTTAATCTTTTTAATTTTAAACTACAACAAAATTAGTTTATTTTTTTAAAATATTTTTTTTTATTTTTCTATACACGACAGCATGTTAATCATGCACTAAATACAACATAAATTTTACCTTTCTCTACACAGAACACTGAGTTAAGATTTCATTACAGGTAAGATAGAGATTCTTTTATTTCTTACATAACCCAAAAGACTGAGTCTTACCGAACAAATTTTTTTTAATAAAATATTATTATTTAATAGGATCTAACATTGGTGATAAATTGAATATTATAGGATTATATAACATATGAATATATAAACTTGAATTAATTAGTTACCTAGTAGATATAAAATATTATAGAAACAAAATGAATATAAACAGACTAGTTTTATCAAAGAATATTTTAATGTGAAAAGGATTATTTAAAGTAATAAGTTAAATTAATTAGTAATCATGATAAATATTAAATAAATTTATATTGTACATATTCAAAAAAGTATTTTTGATAATCAGACAATAGATTTGGAAGATATAAGATAAGAAAAATCCTAATTTTATGCTCAAAACCCTTTATCTTTTAATGGAAATTTTAACTCATTTTAATGGTTATCCCATTTTTTATCCAGTTTTTGGATCTCCTATAGATTTAGTAGGTAAAAATAAACTTTATTTGTGAAATAGAAACCAAAAAATCTGGTTATAAAATTTTTATTGGTATTTTTTTGTAAGGTTTTAATTTTAATGAATAGTTAAAAATATTGAATATTAATTTCGAACTTCTTTTTCATATAATTCATCCATAAGATTAATTTATAATTTCAATTGATTTTATAGTTTACATAGATAAAAAATTTATAAATTAATCCAATTTATTTCATTGAAATTCATTTTACATTGATATTGGGTATGAAATCATAGCAAACATGTAGACGTTTTTTTACTTTATAAACAAACATTGTCATCCCATCAACTAGATTATTTTTAAATTATTTTATACCCCTTATATGATTATAATTTATAAAAATGGATTCCATATTTGGAATAGACATAATTTATAATATTTAAAAATAATGAAACCCTGACAATAAATATTTTGAATGTGATTAAAAATAATTACTATGATTAATAAAAAACACATGTTGATAAAGTACTAAAACTTATATTTAAGAATGAAATCTACATAAAAACTTCTCCCAATAACATTGGAAGGACATGCATTGCCAATATACCTTAAAATATTGAGTTTGGTCAATTTTTATGACTTTTTATAAGTAAAAATTTCGGAACACTTGACTTGTTCTAAAAAACTTTTATGTGTGCCCTTTCCCTTTCTTATAAAAGGACACCACCTCTACCTCTCCTGCACACATCTCAAACCACATTGGTTTGGAAAGGATCTACCCAATACGCTTCACATAATCTGTCTATTCCTCATTGAAGTATTTATTTTGTCAGAAACCTTTCTATTTAGGATCATTGGTGAAACCATAAGTAGTTATCCGATTTAGAAGAGGTTATTATGAGCACAAAGGGAGTTATGACACCAAGTAAGGGCATTTTATCTCAAATTTTATATTCATGTGATACATGCCTTAATTATTAATATTTTAATTTGGGTTTTATATACTACTAATGGATGTATTTTTTTTATTCTTATACATAAATTTATTGGTATCTACATATCAATTTGATGATCTTTCTTTCATGGGGTTTAGGTTTGAAAAGTTTCAAGATTGGTAAAGAAATTCTGTCTCAATTTTTCTTCTATTAGGACTCTTTCAATGTCATGCACCAATATTTTCAACATGGTGAATATACGTCATCTAACATTCCATGTCATGAATATCATTATTTTCATGATTTGTTTTAGCCTCAGGTAACATTATTCATCCCATTGTATTATGTTTTAATGGTACCAAATTGCTAATGGTTTCTATCTAAAATCTCACAATTTATTGAGTTCATTATGATTATAAACACATTGATAACATATTAAGATTCATGTCACAAAAAATCTCATGATTTTTCTTAATATTTGGTCATTAATTTTATACTGCAGTTATGGTACCATTTTTCCACTCTTTGGGACATAAGATGATCAATAAAGGGTTATTAAGAAAGTCCAAATTTTCCTCTCTCTTTAGTTAAAAATATGTGTTCCATGTAATAAATGTATTTAAAATTTCTTCCAAGAATATTAAACTATTCATAAATAATATTTACAATGCATTTTTACACTTTTTCCCTTTTAGTAATGTTTTCAATGGAATCAAATTTTCACTTTCCAATAAAGGATTTTTTTCTATCCTTTTTATTGTGAAAAAGGATTGTTTTTTTCAATAGATGAAAATAATGGATTTACATTCCATAACATCTTTAAAACATCATTTTCATGTTTAAATGGTTAGTTTTTAATGAAAGGTTTATAAAATTTATTTACTATGAGATATTTTAAAAAACATTTCATGATTATTTAAATATTTTATATGTAATTTTAAAGTAATGTGTTTTTAAAAATGTTTTTATTTAGGATTCATTAATATATTATAAATGAAAACGGTTTTTGAAATTTATTCTAGATTCATATATTAATATTTTAAATGAAAAGTTTTTCAAAATTTTATCAGGTTTTATTTCTATGTTATCAATGTTAATTCAAATAAAATGTTTTTCAAATGGTTTTATGTTTTAAAAATAATTTTTGAAGAAGAATAAATATTTTCCACAAGGAATGTATTAAATATATATTTACACAATATTTTCCATATAATATGATTTCTATTTATTTTTCTAAAGCCCTTTTAGAAAATAATCTAACGGTTTCATTCTTATTCACACATGAATGGTTTATGTTTTCATATAATGTTTTATATGAAACCTGTTTCTCTACAATGGTTTATATGATTTTGAAACCCTATTCCTTTCATGATTTATTCAATGATCAATTAAATATAAAACTTATATATTTTCAATAGTTTATGATAATATTAAATATTTATGATACCCATTTCATTTCATCAGTTATGATATGATCAATTTTTGGGGCTCGTGATATAATTCATGCTTTATTATCTAGTGGAACATGTATACGTGAGTTTAATTATGTGACGAGTGGGACAAATATCTCCTTCAATTGAATTTTTTAATGATGTTTGAATCATGAGATTAAATGTTTTGCGTGAACTTTATTACATGTTCACAATGTAATGCATTGACATGGTTGCATGCCCACAATCATTTTTGTAAACCTGATTTACTATTTATAATGTTATGAGTGGACCTTATTATGGGATCATAATGTTTTGTGTGAAAAAAATTAAATGTTCACAATGTTATATTTGGAACTATTTTCATGTCCATAACTTTATTCATAATCCTAATTACATGTTCACAATGTTATCCATGAACTAGATTACATGTTCATAACATTATCTGTGGACCCTTTTTGAAGTCCATAAGTCTAGGAGATATCCTTATTTAATGTCATTAACATAATGTGTAAACCTATTTATACTTATAAATTTTCACTATTTTATTAATTAATGTGTATTCCCCAATTTGATTTCTAATTCATTTGTCACAATTTTATGGATTATGCTCTTGATTTTTTTATGATTCGTATCTTATGAACTACCAATATTTATGAAATGTCTCATTATGATCATCTTTGATAGGTATGCTATGATTTTCAAAGGTTATTCTCATGTTCTCATACCCTTATGTTCATGTCAAGCTTATGCATTTACCTTTTTTACCATCACTAATAATTCACGTTCATCCCATTCCTAGGTTTCCTTTCCATAGGTAATGAGTGAATTTTTTAGGTATAATTACTATAGGGGGGGATCATTACTAGTGACATTGAAGATCTTTCTCCAGTGTAGAATATTTGGTTCCATGTTTCCAAAGACACTAAACTATTATGGTCCTCGGGCATATACTTCTTCAATATGATGAATATGAATAAAAAATGTTGTAATATCCATGTATGTTTATCTTGGGTCGCTATATTTCCTAACATAACAGGTAAATAATTTATTTTTAGAATGTGATATGAAAAGGAAAATACAATAAAATATTTATGTTTCATAAATAATCACTATGGATTATAAAACAATTTATGTTGACACACTTTGTAGACATACTATACATTAACAAGTTCTATATGTCACTATTGAAATCATTTAACAATATAAAGGGTATGTTACACATCCTACCAAACCACCATTACAAATAGAAACATCATCCCATAATTTCATGGAAAGGCCTCTACACCATAATAATACAAAATCACATACTTAGTGGGGTGTGGGGGATAAGAATGGGACCAATAATACCTCATTAATATACCCAATGGGGGAATTTTTTGTGCCCCAATGAATAAATATCTCAAAAAATGGGGGGAATAAATCCTTCCACATATATATGAATATATATTTAGTCATTAGAGGAAACACAGCTGACTCGATATATATCTATATATCACAATCGGTTGGAATAGTTTTAACTATTTATATCTCAATATAACGTAATCATTTTGGGTAATATCACCCAAACTACAATTTTATCACATATAAATACCATCTAGGGCGATAACAGACATGTTGTAATACCATCATATATCAATGCAACCAATGGGAACAGTTCTAACCTGACAAAAAATTCATATATCATGATCATCATAGGTATTAGATCCCGCCCGTTGATATCATCACACATAATCAATTAGAGTATATCCCACCAAGTAAAAGATATATAAATAAGATAATTACAACATTTAGCTACACTGTTAAACCTAATGCACATGTCCTAGGTTGGATTTTAATGGGAAATAACTATTCGCATTACTATATTAAAAATAGTTCCTAACCATGCTATAGATGATGAAAAAATCCTGAAAATAACCAATATAATACTGGGGCACCCATTATGGGCCATTATGTTATAAAAAGGGTTGGATACTCTCCTTGAGTTCATTTGTTTATTCCCCAATCTAGAGTAAGATCTTCTTTGGAACGGGAAATAGCATACATTGGCGTAAAAGTGACCAAAAATAGAATAACTAGAAATAACGGTGGAATAACACATGCATCAAACTTGAGAAATATCATAAATATATTCTTACATACATGTTCTACAAAGGTTAATCCCCTAAAAAACAACCAACAAATAAATTATCTCCATTTTATAGTTTATATATAACCAATTCAATAACATATCATCCCCTAATCTGAGGGAGTTATGGGAGAATTTTTCAATGTGTAATATAATAACTCTTTGAATTTATAAGACCCTACGGTCAATCTATGACAAAAAAACATTCATATAGAATCCATCCACTATACATCTCCATGGCACTAAACTACAATTCAAATTTCCATTTTGTCCCAAGATACAAACACTCCTTTCATTATTTTTCAGGTAGAAAAATAATTATTCAATTTATGTTCGATTTCAGGCATGTGGAAAAGAAAAACATATCATGATACCAAAAAAATGAATGCATATTATATACCTATTTTGGGGCCACCTACCTCATTATTGGTTATTCAAATCATGAAAATTTTATCCCACACTTTCTAAAAACTTCCAAATTAAATAACCAAAATGAATAAAAATTAATCCCTTAATCAATCATTTATAATAAAAAGTAATTATAAATAAAAATTAATTATTTATAAAATAAAATAATATTTATTCCCAAGTCAATAATTTAGAGATAGATAATGAATTGTAAAATTAATAATAACTTGTGACCTAACCCACTTCCAAAAGGGGTCCACGCCATCATTATAACCCAACATGAGAACTACCACAAAAATTTCCAAATTATTCATCAAAATAAATTTAAAAAATTCATACAAATCTATGGAAAATACTAATAATTCAACGAAACACGTAGTGGGTATCGCGCAACCACCCAACTCCAGCACAACTCACCCAAAGGGGTTCAACGCCTGTTCCATCACTAGGTGTCACTAACACCGCTACTGGCCGATCCATCGAGAACGAAACCAGGGGGAGACCACTCAACCCTGCTGGTCAAAAAAATGAGCATAGAGGCACCCTCTATGTTGCGAGAGGTCAATGTACGCAAAGAAGAACACGAGACACACATGGGCCCCACACAATGTGTGGCCCCAAGTCAACCCCAACCAAGTGCACGAACCTCTCTGGTACAAACCACAATAGAAGAACCTCCCCCCGGGGCACCTTCACATTTCCACATTTCACAAGATCGCGTAAGAGGCTCCGCACAACCAAACAGATCGCATCGTTGTAATCGTTGCGGAAAAACACGCGAGGTCGACTACTTACTTGCCTCCAACGGATATCCGACAAAAAAGTCACCAACACCGCCTTACGCCCGAACGACGTCCCGTGATCCCGAGCCTTGGCCTCGAAAACAGTCGGGCGCATCGCACCATTGCGATCCCCTCAGAAAAACATGTCAAAAGCACTACTCACATGAGTGCAACGGATATCCGGAGAAAAAGATGCATTCCGGCGCACCGCACATGAGCGGTGCCACGTGGGACCCGCATCCCAGTCCCAAAACTCAACGAACAGATTGCACCGTTACGATCCTCTCGAAAACACACATAAGATGGACTACTCACTTGTCCAAAATGGTCGCCCAGTGATAAAGATGGAAAATCACTATCGGCACCCAAACTGCCCTCGTGGGCCCCGCACCATCGTGCGGAATTACAGCAGGCAGACTGGGCCAACACAATACCCTCAAAACACCCAACATCGACTTCCCACACACCCCGAATGGAAGAATGATGAAAATGTCGCTAAAAGATGCACGCAGCTCAAAATACGGGCCGTGGGGTCCACGCCTCAACTCCTGCTTCAGCGCCCGAAACTAACCTGGAAAACTTCTCCCCAGTGCCAGGGTCCCAACACAACTGAAGGCACTCAAAGTGGACGTCGGATGCGTCCGCACCACTCAAAACAAGATTCCCGGATAAACGCCCATCCAATTAACGGTATTGCCGCCCCCCCGAGCCCCTCATTTCGGTAATTAAAATTCCCCCAAACCATCTCAAAATATTCGACGTAATTTAAGGAGCGCGTCACCGCAGACGATGCCCAAATCCGACACCCGGTTTATGATTTATTAACTCATAAATCATTTTATAATAATAATAATAATAATATATTATTATTATTATTATAACCTTAATTTTTATTATTTAACTATTATTAATATTTTTTTAACCAAGACCAGACCGGTCGTTCGGCCGGTCTTCTCCTTCTCCCAACTGGACCCGCAAAAGGCGGGTCCTGGTTTCATCCCGCAGCCCCCGAGGTCAGCGCCTCGGGGCGACTTCCTCCGACCGCGACGGCGTGACGGCGCGCCGGCGACTCCGCCTCCCGCAGCCGAAGGCTCCTCACCGTCCTGGCCTTGCACTGCCACGGATGCCCAGTCTCGCACCGGTTCCCCTGCGCTGCCTGTGCTCGACTGCGAGCCGCCTCGCCCGGGAGACCCCGCCGACCTGCCTTACGGGCCCCGCCGCGTCGCCGTACCGCCGTGCTGGCCTGCTGCCACCGCCCGTCCGGGACGCCGACCCCCGGTCGGCCTCAGCCTCACCGACGCCTGCTGAAGGTGCCCCAGACCGCCGCTAAGCCGGCTCGCCTGAAGCCTCGTCGGACTGCCTTGGTCCACCGGAAGACACCAAACCCGCAAAGTTCAACGAACGGCCAAGACAGCATCCGAACCCGGATTTCAAATCCAAAACGAACGTCTGAAAGAGTAATATTTGTATTAAATGACCATGGGATTTGTTTGAATATTTAACATCAAATTGACGTATAAAATTGAATCCAAATGATGGTTCAGAAATGAATACGCAACCAAAACCTCCTACCTGCAGGGGCGTTGCCCGAAGCTTCACGGGCGATCCGCTGCAACGCGGCGCCTTGCCGGAGCTGGAGGAGGAGAGGGACAAGTTCCTCCTTGCTGCTGTCTAGGTGGGGAAGAAGAAGAGGGAGGGGGTGAGTTAAGCATTTAAATAGAAAACGCTTAACCGCCCGCCCGTCGGCCCGAACCCGAACCCTTAGCAGGGTTGAGGTTAAGCCTCCCCTAGGGTAAAAACCACATTCCGAGCACAATGGAGGTCTTGGAATTTTAATCCGAGACCCCGTTCAAAAGTTATAACACATAGTACCCGAGGCCACCAAATTACGAAAACGCCCATGGGGCCATTTTCACAGACAGGCCGCACCCGCAAAACTTACACCCCTCCTAGGGTAAATGACACCTCCGAAACTCAACTGTGCCCTCGGTTTCACAATCCGAGCCACCGTTTAAGAGATACTCGAGTATAACCATTAAACGAGTAAATTAATTAATTAATTTATCCGTTCAATGTTCCGAAAGCGAGCGAGGGGTCCAAACATCCCACGCTGACAAGTTTTATGTCGTTCCTAGGGTAAACAACCCATTCCAGACCCATCCGTACAGTTGGATCTCTGATCCTTAACTCCGTTTAGGAGTTATCTCATTTATTTGGCGTTTTCAGTGTGAATGCACTGAAAATTTAATTCCGGCCACACCGGGGCTCAGAATCGCACGCCGTCTGAAGGCACTACTCTGGAATATCATCAAAAATATTCCAAAGTCTTCCGCAGCAAAAACAGGGTTCTTAAATCATTCCCTCCTTCAAGATTTTCGTCCCCGAAAAGCTAAACTAGGGAGCAAAACAGGGTACTAAGATCACACCTGGCATTCCCATACCCACAAGAACCCACGCACATCTCTGCGTCACCGCACACAGACCAAAGGATTGATATGTTCACGCTTGGTTGGCCCTTGACGACGTCGTGCACTCACTCAAAACTTTGGGGTTAGGGCCAGGTGGTAGGGAACCTCGCCACCCCTTTGCATGGTCTCAAATGGCCCGAAGGCCCTCGGGGGTAGCTCACCTCCCCGGTCAAACCACTACGTCACACGCCGCGACAAGAATCACGGCTTGGGAATGAGACAAAGCCCGGTGATTTCTTCCATCAGAATATCCATATGGTGAAGCACCCAAGGATATCTGGTCACGCAAGATTTCATAGTCGATGTATCTCAACCAAGACTCTCTTATATGATCGGAAGCGAAGGAGTCAACACCATCGACTAAAGTAAAAGGTCTCATGCCTTTTCCCTTACAAACACAGGGTTACACCCAACACCCTGCGTCACCCTGGTTACACCTCAAACATGGAGCAGGGAGAAAAGAATTTCCCACGCAAAGCCTACCAATTCTACTGAAAAAGTAGAATAGTTGTAGAGCATACCTCTTACCACCTCATGCTCTGTAGGATCGCAGACATCCAAAGCATGCGGTTGTCCGTGGTCCCAATTTTCGGCTCCCGAAGCCAGACGTGGACCACCCAGTGGTGATGGGAAGATCTTGTAAAGTCGTCCCCCACCACCATCTCCTCCCGCTCCTCTGCTAGAACCACCTCTCCGGGTACTACTCCGATCACGGCGCTGCCTCTGCCGTGGTGGTGCGCCTGTTGCCTGTCCAAAGATCTCATCAACTCCGGTCGGTAAGTCTCGTGCCAAGTGACATCGCCTGTCACAAGCATAACACCGACACTATCTGGGCTGCCCTGGTCCCCTCCGGCGCCACTGTGGTGCACGACCATGGCCCGGGATCCACTCATGGAAGGGAATCCTTGGCTGAGGCCTTGCGCCTTTTTGCTAGAGTGGTATACGACCACGTCTCTGAAACCGGAAGTGGGAAGACCACCTGCATCGAGGTCCTATCCTCCGGCGCCTGCTAATTACGGCAGATGTCCCGACTTCATCATGATTGCTGCCACTACCAACTGCAAAATGTGATAGGAATCTCTCTGTCACCAACACCTGTCCTAGCACCCATGCATATGTGGAAATGCCCAAGGGTACTATGACAACATGGATATCTCGGTGGATACCCTGCTCAAACTTTCACGCTCGGAAGTTGTCATCAAGGACCATGTCCGGGTAAAAGCGTGCATGGTCTGCAAAACTAGCAGCGTACTCGGCCACCGTCATCCCTCCCTGCTGAAACTGCAGGAGCTCCTGGATCCGAACGGAGCGCAAGCAGGAGGGGAAAAATTTCTCACGAAACAACAACTAAAAGCCTCCCCATGAAAGCGACGACTCATCAAGAAGCTGAGTCACCAGACCCCACCAACGCCAACATGATCTACAAAAAAGGCTGGATGCCAAAGCCACTCTCTAATATGTCAGCGTATTCACAAGCCTGAAGAGTCCAACCACTGCCTCTACCCAACCCTCAGCTGCCTGAGGGTCTAGCTCACCACTAAACCCCAGTGGTCTCTACCACTAGAACTCACGGAGCGCGCTCTACCTGCGCTCAAGCCCCTTCTGCTCTACTAAAGTTGTCTGCTTCTCAACAGGTGGGGGTGCTGCTACCGGCCCACCCGGAGAAAAGGGGCTCACATGATGGGTTCTGGACTGTGTCCTCATAGCTCATTGGGTCGTCGTCACAAACCAAAGCTGGTATCCTGGCTGGCTGTCTTCGTAGACACATCCTGAATATTATCAAGGAGTTCCGCGGTCAGATGAGCATATATGTATATACCGATAACAACTACGATGGCGAGCTGACTCAAGAAGGACAGTCAAGACTCAGTCCTATGTGATTCACAAACAAATTTTCTCTGAAACAAGTGTCTATGCATACCGAGTCGACAAGCGGGTTATCAAGGTCTTGGTGAATGGATAAGTCGGCCACTGCACCATCACTGGACTCCCTGGCCTGAGAGCTGCTCTGGAGACACGTTAACACTGTTTCCCTAAATCCCAACCAATTCCTCTTTTAGGGATGCCCACACAATGTCCCAAGGAACGAACCACCTATGAAACCACTTTTTCACGACCCGACCCTACCCGGGCTCAAGCCGCAACTACCCCGAGCTCGCCTCCATAGGCCAGGGGCTGGCGACCAGCACCGAAGGCACAACAACTCGGGGAGGCCTTTTCCTAAGTACCTGTACACACACACGCAACACACTTAATGAAAAAGTGTAGAGTAAAAGAAAAGACATGTAAAGAAAAGGTAAGGGAAACTGCTATATATATACCACAAAGTGCATCGACCTCTACAAGTACAAATAAAGCTGAAGGAACACTGAAAAGAAAAGGGGAAAAACACACGCCCAACCAAAAAGTGCCACAACCCAACAACAAGTAAACAAAACGAAATAGCTGACGAGTCTCCCACCTGGAACCCGGCCACAACCACCGTACGCAGTCCAAGCTCCCAAGCTCCTACACTCCACTGAAGTCATGCTCCACTTGTCCATCGTCTGAAAGGGCACACCAAGTGTGGGCAAATCCCAAGCAGGGGTGAGTATAAAATACTCAGTAGGATTCCTCGAAGGCTTGAGGGAGCAACAAAAGGAGGTACCGAAGGGTGAGCAGTAGAACGAACAGGGGAAAGCAATTGGAGTACATCAGAGAGTCCAGCTCAAACCAACAAGAGGAAAGAAGGTAGACTCGTCCAGGCACACGGAGCTGGAAACGGTGAGAATATGAACTTCTTGTCGATTTTTCGATTCCTATAGTAGGAGAGTAGACTAGTCCAACCATGTGAACCTAGAAACGTAAAGCATGTGGCATACCCCGCGCGTCTTCGCCTCTCTTGGAAGGAGAGTAACCAAACCCAAGAAGTGGGTACCGAAAACAAGGTATATACATATCTGAAAGCTCAACAAGAAACATGAACAATCTCGTAAGGGGATCTTCATCCCACAGCTCAGCCCAAGGAAAGAGTCGCCAACAGACCTAGAAGAAAACAACATCATTGAGGCCCATAATCCTCCACATCTTCCCCGAACCGCATTCCAAGGGGCTCAATCACCGCACCTTGACACTATCTGCGTTGGGCAGCACTGACTCGCCCGCACGATTTTAGATCACGTCACAAGAACGTGTATCAGTGGGGAAAGTGCCCCTCATACCTGAGAGTTCTAGGGAAAGTCAAACAACACCTCGTCACTTCCCTACAGTCGGGAGGTCTCCTCAAAGTCAAAGTAGTTTCATCAATGACCCGTACAACCAAGGGTCGTACTCCGGTAATCATAGAGGAAAGCCATAGGCTAGCCTAGTAGAAAGGACTGAGACTGGAATTCCAACAAGTTTCCCACTGCCCAGCCCTGCTGGAGGGTAATTCATAACCAGATATCGGGTGACCCACTACCCAACCCTGCTAGAGAGTAAACCCTAATACGTCGTCAAGCGACCCACTGCCCAGCCCCGCTGGAGGGTAAACCATAATAAGATATTAGGTGACCCACTGCCCATCCCTGCTGGAGGGTAATCATAATACATCATCAGGCGACCCACTGCCCAGCCCCGCTGGAGGGTAGACCTTAATACATCATCAGGAGACCCACTGCCCAGCCCTGCTGGAGGGTAGACCTGGAATAAGTCGACAGGCGACCCACTACACACCCTTTCTAGAGGTTAGACCTGGAACTAGACGACGGGCGTCCCACTACCCAGCCCTGCTGGAGGGTAGGCCCTAAGAGGTCGTTGGGGGACCCACTGCCCAGTCTCTGCTGGAGGGTAGACCCTAAGTGCATCGGGAGACCCACTGTCCAGTCTCTGCTGGATGGTAGACCCTAAGTCCATCGGGTGACCAACTGCCTAGTCTCGCTGGAGGGTAAACCCTAGAAGCCGATGAGTAACCCATTGCCCAGCCCCACTGGAGGGTAAAACTCATAACTGCCCTAGCCAGCTCCACTAGAGGGTACAACACTGGCCAACCGAACACAGAGTGGGTATCGCGTAACCACCCAACTCCAGCACAACTCACCCAAAGGGGTTCAGCGCCCGTTCCATCACTAGGTGTCACTAACACCGCTACCGGCTGATCCATCGAGAACGAAACTAGGGGAGACCACTCAACCCTGCTAGTCAAACAAACGAGCACAGAGGGAACCTCTATGTCACTAGAGGTCAAAGTATGCAAAGAAGAACACGACACGCACATGGGGCCCACATGACGTGTGGACCCAAGTCAACCCCAACCAAGCGCACAGACGTCTCAGGTACAAAACACAGTAGAAGAACTGCCCCCAGGGCACCTTCACATTTCCATATTTCACAAGATCATGCAAGAGGCTCTGCACAACCAAACGGATCACACCATTGTAATCCTCATGGAAAAACATGTGAGGTAGACTACTTACACGCCTCCAATGGATATCCGACGAAAAAGTCACCAACACCGCCTCACGCCCGAAAGGTGTCCTATGATCCCGAGCCTCGGCCTCAAAAATAGTCGGGCACATCGCACCATTGCGATCCCCTTGAAAAAACGCGTCAAAAGCACTAGTTAGTTGAGTGAAATGGATATCCAGAGAAAAAGATGCATTCCGGCGCACCGCACACGAGCGGTGCCACGTGGGACCCGCATCCCGGTCCCAAAAATCAATGAACGGATCACACCGTTGCGATCCTCTCGAAAAAGCACACAGGATGGACTACTCACTTGTCCAAAACAGTCGCCCGGTGATAAAGATGGAAAATCACTATCGGTGCCCAAACTGCCCTCATGGGCCCCGCACCATTGTGCGGAATTACAACGGGCAGACTGCGCCAACACGATACCCTCAAAAAAACACCCAACATCGACATCTCACATGCCCCGAACGGAAAAACGATGAAAAAGCCGCTAAAAGCAGCACACAGCTCAAAAGACGGGCCGTGGGGCCCACGCCTCAACTCCAGCTTCAGCGCCCGAAACTACCCTTGAAAACTTCGCCACGGCGCCATGGTCCCAACACAACTGACGGCACTCAAAGCGGACGTCGGATGCGTCCGCGCCGCTCAAAACAAGATTCCTGGATAAACGCCCGTCCACTTAACAGTCATGCCGCGCCCCCGAGCCCCTCATTTTGGGAATTAAAATTCCCCAAAACCAACTCAAAATATTCTTCGTAATTTAAGGAGCGCGTCACCACAGACGGCTCCCAAATCCGACACTCGGTTTATGATTTATTAACTTATAAATCATTTTATAAGAATAATAATAACAATAATAATATATTATTATTATAACCTTAATTATTATTATTTAACTATTATTAATATTTTTTTAACCAAGACCAGACCGGCCGTTCGGCTGGTCTTCTCCTTCTCCCAACAGGACTCACAAAAGGTGGGTCCTGGTTTCATCCCGTAGCCCCCGAGGTCAGCACCTCGGGGCGACCTCCTCCGACCGCGACGGCGTGTCGGCGCCTCCGCCTCCCGCAGCCGAAGGCTCCTCACCATCTAGGCCCTGCACCTTCACGGATGCCCGGCCTCGCACCGGCTCCCCTGCGCCTCCTGGGCTCGACCGCGAGCCACCTCGCCCGGGAGACCCTTCCGCCCGGCCTAACGGGCCCCACCGCGTCGCCGTACCGCCGTGCCGGCCTGCAGCCACTGCCCGTCTGTGACGCTGACCCCCGCTCGGCCTCAGCCTCACCGATGCCTGCTGAAGGCGCCCCGAACCGCCGCTAAGCCGGCTCGCCTGAACCCTCGCCGGACTGCCTTGGTCCACCGGAAGACACCAAACCCGCAAAGTTCGACGAACGACCGAGACAGAATCCAAACCCGGATTTCAAATCCGAAATGAATGTCGGAAAGAGTAAAATTTGTACTAAATTATCATGGTATTTGTTCGAATATTTAATGGAAAATCAACGAATAAAATTGAATCCAAATGAAGGTTCAAAAATGAAAACGCAACCAAAACCTCCTACCTGCAGGGGCGTTGCCCGAAGCTTCACAGGCGATCCGCCGCCGCATTGCGCCTTGCCAGAGCTGCTTCGCCGGAGCTGGAGGAGGAGAGGGAGGAGTTCCTCCTTGCTGCTGTCTAGGTGGGGAAGAAGAAGAGGGAGGGGGTGAGTTAAGCGTTTAAATAGAAAACTCTTAACCACCCGCCCGTCGGCCCGAACCCGAACCCTTAGCAGGGTCGAGGTTAAGCCTCCCCTGGGGTAAACACCACCTCCCGAGCACAACGGCGGTCTCTGAATTTTAATCCGAGACCCCATTCAACAGTTATAACACTTAGCGCCCGAGGCCTCCAAATTACGAAAACGCCCCTGGGGCCATTTTCACTGACGGGCCGCGCCTGCAAAACTTACACCCCTCATAGGGTAAACGACACCTCCTAAACTCAATGGTGCCCTTTGTTTCCCAATCCAACCCACCGTTTAAGAGATACTCGAGTTTAACCATTAAATGAATAAATTAATTAATTAATTTATCCGTTCAACATTCCGAAAGCGAGCGAGGGGTCCAAACATCCCGCGCCGACAAGTTTTATGTCGTTCCTAGGGTAAACACCCCATTCTGGACCCATCCGTACCCTCAGATCTCTGATCCGGAACTCCATTTAGGAGTTATCTCATTTATTTGGTGTTTCGAGTGTGAACGCATTGAAAATTTAATTCCGGCCACTCCGGGGCTCGGAATCGCATGCCGTCTGAAGGCACTGCTCTGGAATATCATCAAGAATATTCCAAATTCTACTGCAGCAAAAACCGGGTTCTTACACCAATCCACACAGGAAAGAATAATCCAATCCACATAGGATATCAAGTCAATCACATCGAAGATAATGATTGAAAGTCAAGACTCAGCTCAAACCAGGATTTTATTCATGATGTCGAAACCATAGATGTTGGGGAACTCCTCCTCTATCGAGTACAGTGGGTCGTCCGCTACAACCAAGCGCTTCCCACTATCATTGGACTGCTGTAGTACTTCACCTGTTGAGTACTGTTGGCCTGCTGCTACAACCAAGCGCTTCCCACCATGGGTCTGCCGCTACAACCAAGCGCCCCCCCTCATAGCCTACAGAGGTAATCCTTCTGTTGAGTACCGCGAGTCTGCCGCTACAACCAAGTGCTCCTCCGCTGTGGATCTGCCGCTACAACCAAGCGCTCCCCACTGGGCTATCTGAAACACACCGAGGTGATAGATCAGTAGTCGTCAAGTCTCAGCCAGCTCTAGGGTTTCCTAAGGATTGAATGTATAGTAGTCATCACCGCCAAAACCACGGAGGATTCCCGTAATGTTGTCGTCATCGTCGAACCCACAGAGGATTCCAGTATGAAAGTCTTCACCATCGGACTCACGGAGGATTCCAATGCGGAAGTCATCATCGTCGCAGTCGCAGCCATCTCTAGGGTTTCTGCACAAAGCACGCTCGTTCCGGGAGGGTCCGCTCCACGATCCAAGAGTTCGATACATCAACTGAC
Organism: Viscum album; assembly: GCA_963277665.1. Classification (NCBI taxonomy): domain Eukaryota; kingdom Viridiplantae; phylum Streptophyta; class Magnoliopsida; order Santalales; family Viscaceae; genus Viscum; species Viscum album. Next base: position 166,980,807 of record OY728123.1, read on the forward strand.
ACGTAGTCCGGAGTTTATGTATCCCAAAGTTCCATCTCGTCAAAAGGAACACAACGCAACATACAACACGTCAATCGGACGCCCGATCTGAGAGTTATTGGCGTTTTCGACCCAGGGGCCCGGTTGGTTTTTAAGTCAAAACCAACCCGACCATACTCCAACTGCGTCCAATCCTCGAGTGGAGTATGCCAAAAGGTCTGTCTCACTATGAGAAATCCAATAAAGTTGACGGCACATCAATTGGACGTCCGGAGATCAAGTTATAAGCGTTTCCGCTCCGAGGGCCCGGTTGGTTTCGTGTTCGAACCAACCCGGTCATATCCAAAGTTCTTCGAAACCTTGAGATTAATATACCAACACGACTGACTCGATCCAAGAATCGCATCGCAATAGACGGTGCATTCATCAGAGGTCCGTAGCCCAAGATACGGGCGTTTGAACGGAACTATCCGAAAATAGGGGGTTTTGGGCCCAGACCGAACCGGGCCAAGACCCCCTGGATCGGCCCGAACAGGGTCGACCCGAACCGGGTCTGAGACCAGCATGTTAGGGCACGTCCGGGACCAATCGGCGTGGCGCGGCCTAGCCTGGCACTGGCGCGGCGCCCGCATGACCAGGTAGCTCGGCCAAAACGGACGAGCGGAAAAACGGGGGGGGGGGGGGGGGGGGGCGCTACCCCCCCTGTCTCGAAACGATGTGGCATTAAGCCAGGACCTCCCCAAAACCCAGAACAGAAAAGTAGTTCTGGTCCGCCATGGCACAGCCACGACGGTCTCCTCCGGCGGTGCGCCGCCCCGTCGGGCCCAGGTGGTGTGCCGCCTTCACTCTCCGAGGACCACCGGACGCGCACCGGTGGTCCGTTTCACCTGCCGTCTACGCCTGGAGTCCTTACAAGACCCAAAATTCACATCGGATTATCAAATAGCCTTTGAAGCCTGTTCCGTCATCACCCGTCAACCCGCACGTCAAATAAACAATCTGCGGAGTCTTTGAATCGCCTTTGCGGCCCCGACTCCGGCCGCAGTTTTGTTCAGCCTCAACGACGTGACACGACGGCACCCCGCTTCTTCGCCATGTTCCTCCTTGTTTTCGCGCGGTGCCATTTCACTGCACTGCCTTCGTTCGAGCCACAATGAAATCAATAAAAAAAGGGGTCGGAGGGTCAGCCGTGTTCGTGCGGTCCGACCTCCTCCCGTTATAATGATAACAGGCGGTCCAAAATTTTAATGTTGGATGGAAAAATAATAAACACGAACAAAAATCCAATCCCCTACCTCAACGAGTTGTCAAACGAAGATCTCCGCGGAAATGGTGTAGCAAGGTAAAGCTCAGTATGCGTTTGACGATGATCGTCCGAGGTGGATCGGCATCTCACACCGGATGCGGAGAGGAGAAGAAAGGCATGGCAATCACTCCCTGTGGTGACGACGTTCTTCATCGAGGTCTTGATGTTCTTCACGTTCATCAACATGGAAGATGACGTTCTTCGAGACCTTGGTTATTCTCTCCCCAGACTCCACACAATGAACCAACCCCCAAAATAAACCAAGACTTGTCTTAATTTGTTCACACATTCCAACATTTTAAAAATTTCAAAAGAACTAATTCAATTAATTAATGAGTCCAATAAATTGAATAGGGTGTGTTGGAAGTCATTAAAAGAGAGAGAGAAGGTCATAACTTATGGGGGGGGGGGTGGGTGGGTTCTAACATTTAATAGGGGGTTTGAAGGGGTGGGGGCTTGTGTGGATCCCACCTCACTATTAACCTCACATGGGTGGTTAGTTCCACCCAACCTCCATCCTTAGGATTTAACCACTTAAAAGAAATAAAATTAGTAGCACAATTTTATTTCACTGTAGTCTTAATCCAAAAAATTTAAACAACCCTTCCCGAGAAAACACAACTCTGGAAAAGGTCTTCTTATGTAAATATTGGTGTTGTGGTTTCAACGGTGCCCTCGTATTTCGATTCCAAGAACCGCTTCAAAAGTTAGAAAAACCCGCTCATTCGTTCACTGAACGTACCAGAGCTAACCTTCTGGAACTGATTCCAGGAACACCGGGCCTCAGAATCAGGTGTCGTCAGAAGCCGTAGTCTCGTAAAATTCCAAAGAAATTAAGAAAATATTTTCCTTGAAATTTCCGGGTCTTTATATTACTCACACCTCATTGCTTTACGTCCCCATAAAGCTATAACAAAAACTAGGGAAACAAAAGAGGTACTGAACATGCAACTGAGCCTTCCGCTCCCATGTGCTCACCTGGAGGCTCTCGAGCTTCCAGTGAAAGTGAACCCGAGGAATAGAGCGACCATGTAGGACCTACTTCTTTTGATCCTCATTCTCTACTAGAACCTCTGTGAATGTCCCCTGTCATCGACGTCCAACTCCCTGTGGTCGATGATGTGTGAAGTGTCATGCACGTATCTCCTTAGTTGAGATACGTGGATGACGTCATGGACCCGGTGCAACTGAGGTGGAATGATCAGGCGGTAAACCACCTCGCATACCATGTTGAGGACTTAGAAATGTCCATTGGACATCAGAGATAACTCGCCGCCTCAGCTACATCTCTGTAAACCTCATCGAGGTGAGACCCGTATAAAAATGTGGTCGCCATCCTCGAACTATAGAGGCCTCCATTTCCTAATTAGAACTGAAACTCAAAACTCCTACAGCCACAAGGGTAAGGTTGGCTGACCCATGAGTGATCGTCTTCACCCTTCTATGCACGTGTTCATTCTGTGCTGCCTGGGGTTTGCGTTTTTCCGACCAAGGAAAACCCATCCTGAAGTTTGCCTAATACCGTCAATTTGTGTATGAACTGTGATTTCCTAGTTCACACTCAAACTAACGTCATAAGGCCCCGACGCTTCCACCAAGAGGTTCCAACCGAAACTCTCTCCTCAAGGGTTAGATCACACTGTTGGCACTAGTGTCATTATCGAGTCTCTTCCTAAAGGTATCTCTAGACGTGAGGGTCAAGTCAAAGGCTTAACCGGAAACTCTAGGTCTGGGAGAAGATTAATAGAAGGAAGGGATGATTCGTATCGATGTATGTTGCTACGGCAGCTAGCAGAAGACACAACCCGTACTTCAAATCATCCTTAGAGCCCTTTCGGTCGCACTCCTTGACCGCATGCAGCTACTCTTTTCCCAGCCCTCCATCTCCCATGGGCCTAGCGGGGATTACAAAGGCGGGTGGTTGAAACATGTCAAATGTTCAACACCCATGCTGCTCTCCTAGATCCACTTACACGTCTGCTGCCTTGCAGATTCATCTGTCCATTTTACTACCTCTACTTGAATCATTTTAGACGCTCAAGTCTCCAAGACTGGCGCCAGTTTCCTGCTTTCCCACTGCTAACTTTCACTAACTGCATCCATTCAGCAAAAGAATTCTCAAAAGGTTATTTCTAGCACCCTAGCATAAGTAGGAATGCATAGAGAAAAAAGTGCGGGCTCGGATGTCCTTTAAACACACCTCACTCAAAAGTACGAGCCCTGAAGCACTGATTGCATCGTAGTCATCGAGTACCAGGAATGGTTTGGTATGCCCCAATGAATTCTCAGCTACCAACATGTCGTCCTCTAATGCTATCTAAGCTCTAGGAAACTCTCATCCACCTCCTCAAGCCAGTCCTCAGCTGCCTGTGAGTCGGGCTTGCCCCAGAACTTGAGGGATATCTGGTGCTGAAACATGTAAGGAACTAAGCCTACAAGTGTCCTCTACCGGTACCGCCGGTAGTGTCTGTTGTCCAACAGGTAGTGATGTAGCTGACTCACTACCCGAAGTTACTATCTCAGGCATCAGTTCACATACCGAAGCCTTTTCACTATACAGACCAACCTCATTGCCACTCACTGGGAAACACAAGTAGCTAAGTCCACTATCCTCTCTACTAGTGTCTAAACTAGGCGTAGAACTCTAGAAATCGCCTCCATCCAGTCCATTGCTTCCTGGGAACTGTCTCGCCTCAAAATATCGAAGGCCTATGCTACCCAACGGGTGGTGGTGGTGCTGGTACACCACCCGAAGGTTTCAACATAGTAAGAGGGCCCTCCACCGGATCCTTGTCTCTCGGTGGGCCGTCATCGTGTACCTTTTTTCAGGAACCCTAGCTGGCTATCTTCGTAGTGGCATCCTGATGAGTAATAGGTGTTCCATGGTCAAAACAGTATACCTGGTGAGCTAATACAAAGTAATCACATTGAAAACATTTGAAACACACATGCAATCAATGTTTTCGTGTACTGAGTCGAAAATCAAAAGTCAGGGTCCTGGTTTATGGATACGTCGACCGGCCCACCAACACTGGACTCCCTGGACTGATAACCACACTCAATATCCTTATCATTATTGCTTCACAAAGAAGAAAGATCAGAGTCCTGAGTTCTGTGGTAGAATCGAACTCATCTGATACCAATTTGTCATGACCCGTCCTCAGGGACCATGCCGTGACTACCTCATTCTCGCCTTCCATAGGTCAGGGGCTGGCGACTAGCACCAAAGCATACGTATAAAAAAGGGAAGGCATTAAATTATAAAATTAAACAACACAACTGAGTACAAGCAGAAGAAACCACTAAGTAAAGCAGTAAAACAAATGTGCTGATAGTACAAGGGGCCAGAAATACAACCCCAAAAGAAAGTTACAGCTACTACTGAAAGAAAAGTACAACTCAAAAGGGCAACAACAGAAAGGTGATGAGCCACTCCTGGATCATCCTCCAGCTTCCTACCTGAAGGGTAGGTACAGATATCTTCCTCAGCACTCCACGTCCGTCCGTCTCCTCCGAGTACCGACTCGTCATGAAATCCACCCTTAGGCACTGACTCGAAGTGATATCCACCTATGGGCACCATCTCGTCATCATATCCTCCTCCGGGTACCGTCCAGCTCTACAAGCATCAACCACGATCAGTGATGTCCGTAGTCTACAACCAACACAATGTAGTGTGGGTGAAGCCCGTGCAGGGGTGAGTATACGATACTCATTAGGGACCATGAGACCCCCGAAGGTCTCCCAGAATCCACGAAGGATAAACAACAATGAAAAGATACACTCATGAAGTAACAACCAACACTACTTAGGTATATTCCCATACATATAACTAAGTCATCAATCTTGTTCAGCTCCAACTCACGAGCTCATGTACAACCAAATCCACTGAGGAAAGTAAAACATAATCCACACAGGAAAGCACGACCCAATCCACACAGGAAAGCATAATCCAATCCACACAGGATATCAAGTCAATCACATTGAATATAATGATTGAAAGTCAAGACTCAGCTCAAACCAGGATTTTATTCATGATGTCGAAAGCATAGATGCTGGGGAACTCCTACTCTATCGAGTATAATGGGCCTGCCACTACAATCAAGCACTTCCCACTAACCTTGTACTACTGTAGTACTCCACCTGTCGAGTACTGTGGGCCTGCTGCTACAACCAAGCGCTTCCCACCATGGGTCTTCCGCTACAACCAAGCGCTTCCCATCATGGGTCTGCCGCTACAACCAAGCGATCCCCCTCATAGCCTGCAGAGGTACTCCTTCTGTTGAGTACCGCGGGTCTGCCGCTACAACCAAGCGCTCCTCCGCCTTGGGTCTGCAGCTACAACCAAGCGCTCCCCACTAGGCTATCCGAAACACAGTGAGTCGATCGATCTGCAGTCTTCAAGTCTCAGCCAGCTCTAGGGTTTCATAAGAATTGAAAGTACAGTAGTCGTCACTACCGAACCCACGGAGGATTCCCATACAGTTGTCTTCATCGTCGAACCCACGGAGGATTCCAGTATGAATGTCTTCACCGTCGAACCCACGGAGGATTCCAATGCAGAAGTCATCGTCATCGCAGTCGCAGCCAACTCTGGGGTTTCTGAACACAGCACGCTCGTTCCGGGAGGGTTCGCTCCATGAGACAAGAGGTCGATACATCAACTAACATGTAGTACAGAGTTGATGTATCCCAATGTTCCGTCTCGTCAAAACGAACACAACGCGACAGATGGTGCGTCAATTGGACGCCCGGTCTGAGAGTTATTGACTTTTTCGTCCCAGGGGCCTGGTTGATTTTTAAGTCAAAACCAACCTAACCATACTCCAACTACATCCAATCCTCAAGTGGAGTAATACAAAAGGTTCGTCTCACAAATAGGAATCCAACAAAGTCGACGGCACGTCAATCGGACGTCCGAAGCTCTTGTTATAAGCGTTTTCGCTCTGAGGGCCCGGTTGGATTAGTGTTCGAACCAACCCGGCCGTACACAATGTTTTTCAAAAACTTTATTGTAATATACCCAAATGACCATCTCGATCCAAGGATCGCATCGCAACTTACAGTGCATCGATCGGAGGTCCGTAGCCCAAGATACGGGCGTTTGAACAGAACTATCCGAAAATAGGGTGTTTTGGGCCCGGACCGACCCGGCCCCAGACCCCCTAGGTCGGCCCGAACCGGGTCAACCCGAACCGGGTCCGGGTCTGGCCCATTAGGGCATGACCTGTCCCGGTGGGCTCGACCCGGCCCAACCGGCGCGGCCCGACCCGGCCTGCGCTGCCCGCCCGGCCTGGGTGGCCGGTTGGCCTGGCGCTGGCGCGACGCCTGTGTGACCAGGCAGCTCGGCTGAAACGGCTGACCAGACAAACGAGGGGGGGGGGGGGGGGTGGGAACTACCCCCATGTCTCGAAACGGCACTGCATTAAGCCTCGCCCTCCCCAATACCCGGAACGACAATGTTGTTCCGGTCCGCCGTGGCTCAGTCGTGGTGGTCTCCTCTGGCGGCGCGCCACTACCACTCTCTGCGGAGCACCGGACGTGCACCGGTGGTCCGTTTCACCTTTTGTCTGTGCCTGGAATGCATACGGGACCCGAACTTCTCTTCGGAGTCATCAAATCGCCTCTATGGCCCGTTTCTTCATCACCCGTCGATCCGCACGTCAAATAAACAATCTCAAGAGTCTTCGAATCGCCTCTACAGCCCCGACTCCGGCTGCAGTTTCGTTCAGCCACAACGGCGCGACGCGATGGCGCCGCGCTTCTTCGCCGTGTTCCTCCTTGTTTCCGCACGGTTTCATTGCACCACGTCGCCTTCGTTCGAGCTGCAACGAAATCAACAACAAAATGGGGAGGAAGGTCGGCCGTGTTCGTGCGGTCCTACCTCCTCCCGTTATAAGGATAACAGGCGGCCCAAAATTTTAACGTTGGATGGAAAAAGTATAAAAACGAACACAAATCCAAACCCCTACCTCAAAAATTTGTCGAACGAAGATCATCGCGGAAATGGCGTCGCGAGGTAAAGCTCTGTATGCGTTTGACGAAGATTGTCCGAGGTGGAGCGGCGTCTCACACCGGCTGCGGAGAGGAGAAGAAAGGCACGACGATCACTCCCTGCGGTGACATCGTTCTTCATCGAGGTATTGATGTTATTTGCGTTCTTCAATGTGGAAGATGACATTCTCTGAGAACTTGGTTATTCTCTCCCCAGACTCCACACAACGAACCAACCCCCATAATAAATTAAGACTTGTCTTAATTTATTCACAGATGCCAGCATTTTTAAAATTTCAAAAGAAATAATTCAATTAATTAATGAGTCGAATTAATTGAATAGGGTGTGTTGGAATTCATTAAAAGAGAGAGATAATGTCATAAACTTATGGGGGGGGGTTGCCAACATTTAAGAGGGGGTTTGAAGGGGTGGGGGGTCATGTGGGCTCCACCTCACTGTTAACCTCACATGGGTGGTTAGTTCCTCCCAACCTCCATCATTAGGATTTAACCACATAAAAGAAATAAAATTAGTAGCACAATTTTTTTTCTCTTTAGTCTTAATCCATAAAATTTAAACAACTCTTCCCTAGCAAACACAACTCTGGAAATGTTCTTCATAAGAAAATATCGGCATTGCGGTTTTAACAGTGCCCTCAGATTTCGATCCCGAGAACCGGTTCAAAAGTTAGAAAAACCTGCTCGTTCGTTCACTGAATGTACCCGAGCTAACCTTCAGGAACTGATTCCGGGAACACATGGCCTCAGAATCAGGTTCCGTCAGAAGCCGCAGTCTCGTAAAATTCCAAAGAAATTAAGAAAAACAATTCCTTGAAATTTTCGGCTCTTTACAAGATCCTCTAGATCATGACACAACCATCATCAGGTAGGGGATATAGACCATGGAATGGTTCCATCATTGCATTATCCATTCTAGTCATAGGGTGGATACTTAGATCATTTTTCAACAAAAATCCATTTTGAAATCCGTCATGGCATGGCCACCACCATTCAAGGAATGAATTTACCCTCCATAGCATGGAATTATTTCCCCAATACATAATGCCTCATTGTAAAAATTCTTGATTTATTGTGACCCTCATCCTAGCATAACCATATGGGTAATTATATGACATTCTGCCCATATATGAAATTCAAAATGGAAATACATAACGGTCAAAAAACGAAATGAATAAGAGTCACAAAAACATATAAATTATTTCATCCACCATGAGATGTCAACCATACATATGGAATGATCCAATATGTATTGATATTTCATGGAATTATTCTGCTAATTATGACATAACCAAACAAATCGGGTGTTGAGGATGAAATCACATTTTCTTTTGATTTAAAAACCACAATACACTTCATTATAAAAAATATTTTACATAATTGATGTTTTATTATGTCCTTTCTGTGTAAAAAAATGTTATATGAAATAATAATAATATCTGGTTTTATGAAATATTGATGGTTTGAGTATTTGATAAAATCAAATTATCTAAATAATTTAGAAATATTTATTAATTATGGATTAATAAAAAATATGAACTATGAATGATTGAATATGTGTCTATTGATAAATATGGATATATTAGATAATATAATCAGTATATATATTGAAACATTGAGTGCATCAAAATAATAATAGTAAGATATTGCCGATGATTTTTGAGTTGAACTGGATGATCATCCAGTATAGCAGTTAGTAGATGGCATATATATAGAGTCATTATTTTAGGAATACATGAGGATGTAATATCATAGCATTAGGATTGTTTAATATCAAATTATTTTATAAAAATACATTTTTCTTTTAGTTCATCTAATCATTATAATTTTTATGTTTTTTTCATGGTAAGATATTATTTATTCAATGAATTATTGTCAAATATCATTATATTTCATGTTTTATTCATTTAATATCAATCCATGATGATAAAAATTTTCTATGATTAGAATCCAAATCTATTATTTTAGTTTATACATGTATTGACGTTATGATGGATATAATAGATAGAAATCATTAAGAAGACAAATGCGAGATTCTGGTTAATAAAAGCAGTAAATTCTAATAGGTTTACAATTGAAGGATTACATAGATTAGGAATATAGTTATATATATAGTTTTATCAAGGATGACAGCTTCAGGTGGGTTATTTTTTTCATTTCACTCAGTTTAAATGTATTCTTTGAACAATATCCTTTAAAGTGTACATAAATATTAAATTTTTACTCTATGATTTGATAATTATTTTATTCTAAAGTTTTGTTATTATATGGTAAAATTTTATAGATTAATTATATGTTGTGATTATAATATTAATCGTTACTTGGGAAATATATACATTTCTATTTTTAATGTTTTTTATTTGATTTTACCTTTATTATTTTGTAAATATATTATTATAGTTCATATTTATTTTATAGTCATGGATGGAAAAATATTCAGTTGAATAAAATAAAATTCTTCCCCACTCATAGTGTGTTTTTCATACATATATTAGAACAAAAATTGGATTCATGAAAGCTCTCCATACATTCAAACAATTCAGAGTGAATCTATTTTTTATTACTCTATTTTTTCCCAATATCATAAAACTATCTATTCTTTTGAGTGAATAACTATAGAGGGGGGGGGGGATTGAGTTCACAGTGAAATTAATATTCAAAAAAGATTTAAAAATATAATTTCACTATTTATAAGATAACCTAGAGAACAAAAATTGTAGTATTATATTATTTGGTATTTTGAAATCATTTCTCAAAATCAAGAACACAAATAATTAAAATACACTCTTAAAAACATTTAAAACACTGAAAAAATAATTAATAGTATTATACACATGATAAAAAATTGATAAATTCAACTATCAATGTAATGTTTTTCAATTACTGTTTTGAAATAAGATAATTTTTTTGAAAATATAAAAAAGAAAACCAGAAAAAAACACAAAGTGAAATTAAGAAAGGGGTTTTGTCTGTAGTTCAGAACTGATATGTTATAAATAGATATCACCGACCACCAAAAAGTATACTAATAAATAGAATTATCCAAATAATGGATCCGGTGTTTTCCAAAAAATGTGAAATTGAAGATATATATACTACAATAATCCTCTTCTAATATTCTACATGGGATTAGAAGAGTAAAAAACAACTGAGAGAGTATATGATATTCTTCAATACGATATAGTTGAAAATTTTAATGAATAAATAGAATAAATCAAAATCATCCCAAAAATAAGATAAAACAGATAGAGATATAAAAATTGAAATTTAGAATACTCGATTCATCTCGTTCTGATTTTCATTGGTTATTCAAAGCTCCTTGAATTTTTCATTGAAATGTATTATATGTGTTTTTATAGGAGGTTTGAAATGTAGGATGGCATATATTTTTTTCAATGATTTATCTATATATTATAATGTCTCATTGTAAGACTTGCATATTACTTTAGATATTTTTGATAAGTGGATATTCATTCCAAATAGATTTTTTCTCTAAATTAATCATTAAAAAATTCTTATTATTTAATCCTCATACTCACTAGACATGTAAATTCACTATATGTATAATTGATTAAATAAAATATAGTCACTAATTAATTTAAAAGGATCAACTGCATATGTAATAAATGGTCTATTGTATTCACTAAAATCAAAGTTACATTAAATTAGTATTGGTTGGAAATCTCAGTTGATTTTCTCTTGTGGTAACACGATTTTAACATGATGTATGTACATTATTCAAATAGTTCACCCAATTTATTTAAAACAACCTATATTTATATCATATCTTTAAAAAATATATTATTTATATTATGTAGTTTCTTCATTTGTATACATGTTTAGTTCAAATTTACAAGAAGTTGGAACATTTTTTACATCTAGTATAATAATCAAACATGAGAAGTACTTGACATAATAAATTATAAATACCATTCCCAAGGTAACATGGTTTTTCATGAGATAGGTTCATGTTCAATATATGGTAGGTTTATCTCTAATTTATTGTGTTTTTATCATTTATGTGTGGTCGGTTGATATTCAATGTTTAATTGGATCAGTACACATATGGGCACATAAACTTCAATGCACAGTCATTCAATTTCATAGGTATTCAGTTAGTGTAAAATGTGTGGTAGGTACTATGTGGTCACATTACCTTCACAGTTAGTTAACATCCATCAAATTTTTTTTACACCATAATTTTTGTAGGTTTCCATAGTAGGTTAATGATTTATCCATTTTTTACCAATTTGAATAAAAAATAGTCAACTATAAAAAACACAATAAATCTACAAGAAATAGAATAAAAATGATTTGAGATCATTAATATATGGAGTTTCTAAACTAATCCAACATACTACCCCTTTCTTATGATTAGAAATATTGAAATAAAAAATTAAATGATTTTAAGACATAATTTTTTTTAATGAAATTTAATCATATATTTTTCTGAAAATCTTCTTTTTTTGGTGAATAATGAAAATACTAAATTTGGATTTAAAATTAAAATTTAATTAAAATTATATATACCACTAAATTATATTTTAATATGGTGTTAAATTAATTTTATTAATTATATATTAATTAAAAAAAACATGTCATATAATAAATTTTAATTTGAATTTTGAAATAAAAACATTGTAAAAGTTTCAGCATTTTCTTTGGGAAAACCCGCTTTTTCAACCCTAATTCGAGATTAATTTAAAATTATACATTAAAACTTATGATAATTGATTTGAAAAAAATGATTACATATTTTTAATAAACATTGTTTCTAATTTATAATATTTTTATCTTAATTTTTGACTAAGATGAAGTGTGAAAACAGTAAAACCTAATTTCCGCAGGTAAGGTAAAAATGGATTTACAAAATGTTTGAACTACAATATAAGGGAAACAATTACCTAAAAACTTTTAAAACACATATTTTATGTAAATTTATTCACATAATCTCATCTAGTATCTATAATGTCCCATTTTGCATATTTGTTTATGATTAAAACATGGGTATGATTGAATCTTTTAAAAACATTACAAGGTTTCCAGTCACCAAACTTTTAAAATGCCACATATCTCCATGAATATTAAAACATTGAAACCTATATATTTCTGAAAATTAATATGAATAAAAAATTACAAATGGCCCTCCTCTCATCGTTGTATCCTTATTTTTGAGATAAAACTATCATTGTATGTATTTGGTGAAAACCTAAGGAGTATACCCAATGAAGAGGTAATATTCTTCAATAGGAATATTTCTTTTATATATTTATCTACCTAAATTATTTCATATTAAAACATTATTACATAACATAATTATAATATAAAAATTTTTTTGATGTTTTTATAATATTTTAATTTTTGAAAACCATACCAACTTCCATCAAATGGGTTATAAAATCATCATTCAATTACAACAATTAACAGTTTAGTATGTTTAGGAATATAATGTATATTTATTATATTTATAACATATTCACACCTATAGAGTTATATATATATATATATCACCCTCCATTTCATAGTATACATGATAATATCACTTGTGTGTATGGAAGACCACCACCTCTCAAAATGATGTGATTCAAATTTCACTAATACTTCACAGTGGTAGTTGATAAGGATAAATTTACGGTTTATATTTGATGTAAATGAAATAATTATGATATTAATTTCAAAATAATCATTATTAAATGATAAAATGTATCACTTTATTTCTTACATTTTAACTCAATGAAATATGACAATGTTGTTCGTTTACGTTTTAACTACGGCATCCACAAAACAATGTGACATTATTGTAATAAAAACATGATGGTATATATATATATTTAAATAAAGATTGTGATGTTTTTTTATTATTTAAAATTAAAATATATCACACCTCCTTTCAATATTTATCATTGAAAATTGGAAATTTTACTCGTGTATAAGTGTGAACTACATTCTCCATGATTGTAACATTATTCATTTCTCAGAACCATCATTCATTATTTGTTTTAAAAGTACAATTGGTGTATAAATATTAAAAAATGTTATTTTTTATGATTATGAAGATGATATAACTATGTAGTATATGTAGGAACTTAATCATAAATTTGAAAACACAAATGATAAAACCTGGCATTTAACACATGAATGAATTATAATTATGAGATATTTTTTATATACGATTGATAGGAATTTATAAAATGGTAATATTTTATATTTTAAATATTTTTATAGTTAAAATAATATTTTTTACATGTTTAGAACTATATCATGGGAGGAAAATAAATTTTTGATAAGATTACTACATGAGGCATGGGATTTCAATATCACCTTTTTTACGTCAGTTAGAAAAATTCCATATTCCCCACCTATTTTTTCAATTTTGTATATCTACTACCCATGAAAATATATTTTTTATTATTATACCTAAAAATATTTATAACTATATATCAATTTTAGTATCTTTCATAATGGGTCTTTTGATTCAACGATTCGAATGTTTTAATGGTTTTTTGTAAATATCACATTAGTTATCTGGATTGCTTAAGATTATGATTCCAATAAGTAAATACTATATTCAATACCACAATAATCTCTGATCTTTATCATACTAAATATATTCTTTATATTTTAATGTAATAGTTCCTTTTATTATACTCTATATAAATAATGATAATTGAGAAATTTTTTTAATTAATAAGGGATGTTATCTCTCTCTTCAATTGGGAATCTATATTCATCCAAAGATATGATATCATAAAATGTTTTAAAATTGTTTTTTCATTATTAAAATGATTTATTGAAAATGTTTCCACCCATGTATGACTTTATACAAAATATTAATAAAGGAATATTCTTTCCATTTTCTAATTTGGGTAATTTTCAATCATTTTTACATTTTAAAATAAATTTTATTTTTAATTCAAATGGATTGTTCCTAAAAACCTTCCATAATTACAATAATTTATTTATATAATACATTGAATGGTTACATATTTTTTTAATGTAATTTTTTTCCATATTTCCATATATTATTTATTTTTTAATATTTATTTATGAAATGAAAAGCATATTTTTTTCAAGGATGCTTTTAATGTTATTTATATGTTATTTTTTATTCATATATGACATCAAAACATTAGTTTAATAGTGATACAATTTATATATGTTTCATTTACACAATCCTTTCAATTCTTGGTTGATTTATGATCAATTTAATTTATGATTATGAATTTTATTACCATTATTCATTTCACTCTAAATTTTTTATGAATTTGATTATTTACTATGGTGAGTATTAACATTTTTTATTTTATTTTTTAATATGAATGATTATTGTTAGTTATATTGAGTATATAAAGAGGGTGTCAATTGAGTACCCAATAAAAATTTACGTTAAAATGGATTAAAATAAAAAACCAAAATTTAATTAAAACATCCAATTAATTATAATAGAATATTTTATTTATGATTCAATAATTTAAAATATATATCAAGGATTGATTAGGTATTATTTAAAATAATTATCAAAACTATTTTAACTCTTGAAATCAACTTACTTAATCCAAACCTTGTAATAACACTAATTAAAACCTACAATAAAAGTAGAGGTTTTGTTTAAAGGTAAAAATAGATTAAGTTATAAATTATAAAAAATAAAATAATACAAAACAAAAAGGATAATTGAATACAAGAGGTTCGGTTTTAAGATGAAACAAAGATGTCTCCACTTAGGAATCACCTACTGCGAAGTGGTTTATTTAAAATAAAATTTTCATCCAAAACCTGGACCATGTATTACAATAGCCAAGATGTTTATGCCACCTACGTAACTCTTCCACAATTTCATTGGGTGTACATATAAAACTATTCAAAACCATAACTCTACCTCCACACATGGTAAAACATGTGTAAATGATTTCGAGAAGATATCTAAATATCATCTACTTAAAAGTTGAAAACAATGTTGGTTTGGTAAAAATGATTATCAAAATTATACATGTAATTCAAATAAAAATAAGAATACTAATAAAATAAATGACGTATAGGGATATTGTAGCTTGGTTTTTATGAAATATAACTCATGAATCTAGAATGTGATTTGAACTATGGATCGAGTCTTGTTTCAATATTATGTTGTATAATAGAGCATCGTGGATTCATTGTAATATACTATAGGAGGGAACTATATGTATGTTGTTATTTATGTTATACAATATAGTGTATGTTAGTATTCTTTGGATTGATTTGTCAATGAGGTAACTCATAAATATATTCAATAATATCTAACAATTTCTATTACATACTAGCATGAGGAAGTCTACTTCTCTTTTTTATTACAGCAGGAGTAGCGTCAAGTAGGAATTTTCATGTGATTTATTCTCCTCATACATTATGTTATAAATGATGTTTAATGAATTATATACAATAGTAAATAAACAAAAAAATAAGAATTAAATTTCATAAAATGACTATTATATATATTTAAAATAAGAAGTCTTGTAAAAGAATAAACGGTGCTGAGTCTTTTGAATGGTGACACTAGAAATGTATAAAACTAGTGGTGACTTAGAGTCTAGTGGTGAGAAATTGAAACAATGTATTTATCTAGTGAAGAGTTTGGGTCTGGTGATGTATGATTCTAGAGGTCAGTATCATTGACTACATCTCTACTCCTGTGGGGATTCTTTATGACCCTTAGCAAAATTTGCATTCTGGCGATAAGACATAGTTGGCGGTGTGACTTTTCAAAACATTATAATATTTCCATCTTAGTGATGACTCATTACGGATGGGGATTCATCCAAGAATTTAGAAAATTTTGGATCTCCACAATGGGATAGTATTGAAGGTTATACTTTATTGATTGTGAGAAATCTATGGGGGTGAGGATTTACTGGTGGTGAGACTTTACTAGCAGTGCCTCATATATGAAATTGAGTATTTTCTAGACATTAAAAAATTTCTTAACAAACAATCTCAGAACATAAAATACTTCAATAAAATAATAAACTCATTAAAATAAAAACAAACATGATTTTTTAGGATTATAAATAATATCTCAAAAATTATGTTTGTTATGTTTCAGCCATTTCACAAGGGGAATTAACTGAATCTTTTTATATGATGAGAGGAGCTATCTATAAACCCTCAATGCATTGGTTGGTATAATGAGAAAAACTAGAGATGGTTTTTTCTAAGGCATTACCCATATATATTAGTGGTTGAGTGTGCGTATTAGATGAGGTATCAATGGTATTAGATGACCTGGCATGACATATTGATGGTGTTACATGTCATGGAATGAGGCCTCGATGATATTTTCTATATTTCCATCATTATGCATTCCATTATTATGAATTTAGTTGTTGATGTTTCATTTGATTATTTGATTAGCTAGAATATATATGGTTATTTTTCATGCTAATGTAATTTTTCATGTATAATTATTTGATAGTCATTTATTCTTACCATATTATGATCAATTTTTTGATCAAATGGCATGTGATTTATGTTTTTTCCTTGTCATAAGGTTCATTATTTATTTTTTCATATCTTTCAGAAAAATCATTCCCTTACTAAGCATATAATACCACCCCTTTATTATGTTTGATTTTCCCCATGATACAAATATGTAATATATTATTGAAATTTTGGGATATTCTAATGGAATTTATGGAATTCTCACGAAAATAAATTTATGTATTCTATGTTTTTAAATGAAAATTTATTCATGTACGCATATAGGTTTTAATTATTTCTAAACTATTCATTCAATTGGGATGAAATTCCTTAAATCGCATTCAAATGTAAAATAGTAAACACATACTCTATTCTATAGGGGTTTGGGTTTCTATAGAAATCCTAATTAGAATCCGAATATGAAACATCCCTATTATCATCAAGAATGATTGAATACTTTCAATTGGTAGATGGAGAGGATGGTTATATAAGAGGACTTGGTTTTCATACTAATGATTCTATAAGGTCATATATTACCACACACATTGAAAAATGTCTATGATTCTAGAAGTCTTGTATAGACTACAAGAAATATTGTATAATTGTTTTGGATAAATTAGTAGAGGTTTAGATAATAGGTATGGATGGTGGTTAATTAATATATGTTTCTTAGTGTACATTTATGGTTCTATTAACCTTGTGACATCTCTGATTACTCCAAATTTAATCTCCATTTTTTGAGGATAATACCTTTTATATTCAACAAATTTTTATATAATATGTGTAATAATTCATTTATTTTCAACCTATGATATGAAGGCTTCAGTCAAAGGAGGCATCCCTAAATATTATTCAATTATCTTAACATAGAATTTTGGTCTCACTTTTTGATATTTTCATGATCCATGCAATATTTCCATCTAACCTGACACTCTTCCAAGCATATAAAATGTCCAAAAGGGTATTCCCAATCCTCATCTGATGAAAACTAGTTACTAAACATCAATAAATACCTTTGATATCGATTTATCCAATTATAATCAACTATAATCATTGATCAATAAAAAATAGAACTATGTAGAATCAAATAAATTTCATGCTCCCATATCCATACAACACATTGTATAAAAGGAAACCCCACAACCTGGGTTAAACATTATAATGTATTGAACCAGAAACCAAAAAACCGAAAATATTTAGAGGACAACTAGACCATCAAGACCTCCATGTGGAATTCTAGTCGACACTACATTCCATTAAATATGACAATCACAAAGGAAAGAAACACAATCACATAGATCCCCCAAACCCTCCATATAGGATCATTAAATTACCTAGGTCAATCATAAATTGTTTTTACACACTCGAGTGTGTATGTAGTGTGTGAGATAAAATTTATAGTAGGAAACATGAATATGATATTACATGTAATGAAAATACATAGAAAATTAACATTCTAGTTTTTACGAAAATAAGGTTGAAATATTTAAATAAAACATTATTTGACAATAAAAGGAACACACAATCCATATTAAGATGATTGTTAAACAAAGTATGAGAACCATGGGAAATCCCGAAGGCACTATTGTTAGCGGGTTCATAAGCTTCTTGTACTCTTTGAGATCACATCTCCAGTACATGATGACACTTATTGAGCCTCAAATCAACATCACAAGAATGTTTAGTCAGTTTTATTATGTAAAACCTTGTTAGGGTGTCCAGGACTCATCCATATCATCTCACATAACATACTTGACATATTTCTCCCACCTAGATACCTTGTATTCCCTTACACACATGAAAAAAATCCATTTCCAATATTCAAATTATTTTTAAACATTTATAAACACTCAAATACTTGGAAAACATGTTTCTCACCACCCCCACAATTTATATAACCTATTTAATAAAAAAAATAATGAATACTAAAGTAATTAAACAATTTCAAATCATGTAAACACCTACTTCATAGATGGAAATCACAAGAAATCTATTAGAAACTATAACCACATGTAGGAGATACCCTATAGAGGAATGTGAGAACCATAATGAATATGATTTAAACTATAGAATGAATATAGATCTAATATTATATCAACCTATCTACTAGTGAGTAGAGATCCTAAGAAATAAGTGAAAATAGATGATGAAGTGGGATGAAGAGATTAAAAGAGAGGATTACATGAAGTTTTCTGGAAGATTTGTGGGAAAATAACTCCAAAAATATTAGCTCAAGGAAATAGTGGAATGGATAGAGGAATGCCTATGGTAGGAGAGGTTGAGTGGATTTAGTTTGGGGTGATTTTGTGTTAAAATTTAGTATTCTTGGTTTAGGATGTTAATGTTTTTTTAAATTTATGGATCGACACATGGTTTGGATGTATGGTTTTTCAAACCAAACTCAAACCATCTGAAACCTATATCCAATGGGAAAAATTCCACATGGTTTTCCTATAGGGGTTGCAAGCATATGCGCATAGTTGTGAACTTTAGATAGAGCCACTATAATAGACACATAGTTATACCTAGGGGCGCATGGATATGCTCTAGGCTATATGATAGTGATATCTTGATAGTCCTATATGCATGGTTTCAACAACCCATGAGTCATTATTTTTCATCCTCCTATGTGACCCAAAAATGCTTATTTTTATCAGAACACCAAGGAAATAAATTTCATAATTGTATGAATAAAAATAAATGTTAAAATACATAAAATTAATATTTTGGATGTGGACATTATCTCCACCATGGAATCCTTTATCCCTTATAAAATCCAAATAATGTTTGATCATATAATAATTGAGGGCACTCCTCGTCTACTGAAGACTTTTTATCTCATTTCTCATGATCATCATTAATTTTCATCGAAATAATTTGAAATAGAGATATTAATTTCTCCCAAATCACATTGATAGAGATAAAAAACATTTTTATTATTCATTCAAACATAGATAAATAGAATTATAGCATCACCTCTTCCCAATTAAGAACATGGGACAGGTCTAGAATATACTTCATATATTGTGATAAATAGAACATCTCATGGATGTATTCAAACTGGGAAGGCAAAGATTACATGTATGATACCTAACCAAATTTATCAGAAATCTCAAAAGGTCCAACAGACCATGATATTTTATTTCTTTTTCATTCCATGTAGATAGTTAGTCGAGAGAGGGGAAACCATTAGAAATACAAGATCACTTACTAAAAACTATAATGATCAACCCTACAGATTATAATATGACCTATGTAAGATAAGTGTTGCCAACAACTATTTTTTTGACAAAATGACATTTATAAAATGTCAAATGAACCATGATATACCATGTAAGTCTCATCCACATCTATCCCCCACAAAGTAGATTGACATGGCCAATAATAGATCATGATAAAGGGAGTTATTCTTATTATTCAATGGTAACTACAGTTATACAGAAATTCAATCACTCCCAAATGGTTATCACATTATCTAATGTACTCCAACATAAATTTATTGATCATGTATTATTGAACATGGTTTTCAATCTCTTTCTGACTATTTATTTGAGTATGTTATACCATTCTCAAAATATATTTAGATTGAGTTTTTCACTAAAGGAATTACCAAAACAGAGAGGTAAAATGGTGGACCTTGTCAAAAATAACAACTCAAAACATGACATGGTACTTCCTAAATTTCATAACATAAAAATTACCTAACTCATCCACCTTGGATGATTCATAGAACAGAATGAAATTGGATTATTTGTTCAGATGGTTGATAGCAACCCATATACAATTTCTGCCATGTGGTGTATTAGGTAGCATAGTAATAAAATACATGGTGAATTTTTCCCACTTCGATGTATGATTATGCAGTGGATGATGGAAATGGGAGGACCATTGGTGCTTATATTAACTGATATCAATTATTGTATCTATAAATAAAGAAATCTATATCCCTCCTCATATATGACTGCTCAATTTAGCATTTCACATTAAATAACATCATGGTGGTCCCATGATGAAAATACCACTATGATTGTAGTATAGTTGGTATCACATCCATGTATAAGGAAAAAACATCATGAAAAATCCCTTTTTTATAAATAACTCCCTCAGAGTACATCAACCACTCACTGTGTATCTCCCCACAATTAAAAAACTGAAAAAACACTATCACATCCTATCACTATGTTGTTCTTCACCAATTATCTATAATATGGAGGTTGTTAGCTACACATAGGCAAATTACCTACCTCCACTATTCTTCTTCTTCCTAAGATTCATCGAGGAAAAAATCCATATCAATGTCCACTCACCACTAGAATCCATTACCTCTTGCATGAACATATTAGTACCTAAGGCGTGAGCTGAAAAAACAAAATTTAAGGGGTATATATGATATCATAATCAAACCCCATATGGTACTATAACCATTAGGACCACCTTAGATTTAGATATTATCAAGTGAAAATATGGGTCAAAGTCTTATGATCTGAGTAAACCAAGAATTTGCTCCTGAATAGTGACACCGTGGTTTCAGGGAACTCATCTCCACTACTAATTGTAGGTGATGGGTTAGGTAATTCCTTTTATGTGGATGAAGTATGTGAGAACTATACAAATCAAATGGTAATATTTCATTAATGAACACCCATGAATTTTACATGAATTATCATTGTAGAGCACATATCCTATTCCAGATTCATGTAAGATCGAAATTGTGCAAGTGCAAAAACACTAAATAATCGCCTATAATATGTCTCATTTTATAGGATCATTTCGATCCAAATCCAGTTCCGGGTAGGTGTAGTCATGGTGACACAAGCTGAGAGAAATCCTTGATAACCACATCTTGTATCCTACTTGGCTCATAATTATCATGATCTCAATGACGTTCCTTGGATTCTTTCATGATATCACCACCCAAATTTTATCAGGGTCTACTAAAATCCTATTTTTAGAAATCAAATGGCCCTGAAACCTTACTCTATTAATCCAAATTGTGAATATATAGTGATTAGAAAAAATATAGTAATATCCGAGTGTGCTTATCATGATTCTTAAGTTCCACTCATGTTGTTCTTCTGTACAAAAGTGGACAAGTATGTCATCCACAAACACCATGATAATGTAACCAAAGTATTTATAGATCACCAAGTTCACTAGATCCACTAAAACCACTAGAAAAAATTCCACCCTGAGTAGAATTTTCCAATACTCAAAGTGTTAATACCTTATTTGGATGGCTCTCATTGGAATTTAACCCTCTCCAAATCTAAATTTATAATAACCAATGTGTAGGTAAATTTTTTAAAGCCACCTTTCCCCCTATGTAATGTCATGAAGGATGACGACATGGAGAATGGGGAATATATTCACAATTATTTACTTATTCAGCTTTTAATAATAAATGGACAATATGGGTGATATTTCAACATTCTTAGACAATTGAATAGGGGTGTCACAAGGTAAGATGCTCATAAAAATGTACCCATTGGATTCTAAGTCACCCAAGAGTATCGTTAATTACCTCAAAATGGTGGTGTCTATACAATACAGGGGTTGATATATCGACTATGTTTTTAGAACCAAATTGATGGTAAAATCCCCATTTTAGATGAGTTTGATCCCTGAGAATTCATCTAGAAGATCCACTGGGATCTCATATAACACATGAGGTAATACATGCTCAGAAACACTATCACCACCCAATAAAATGAGAGAAGAGTCCTAGAAAATGACATTTC
The DNA here is from genome assembly GCA_963277665.1 of Viscum album. NCBI lineage: Eukaryota > Viridiplantae > Streptophyta > Magnoliopsida > Santalales > Viscaceae > Viscum > Viscum album. The sequence goes on from OY728123.1 coordinate 167,003,295, forward strand.
CCGACTCTGAAAAAATTAGTCTATCATATACTGATATGGGATCCCATTCACCTTGGATGACTGGAATAATACCATATTGTGATACAAATATAACTCTTCATTGATAAAAAATCAATTACCAATTTGAGACACACCTTCCAATCAATATCAATGATCCCGTCAAAGAGGTCCATCCCTAGAAATAATAAGTCCCACTCTAATTCATCCTCTAATATACTGAGTGTGTACGACATTCATCTGAAACCTTTCTCCATAATTTTTCAAGAGGAATCACTACATCCATATTCTAAGGCATAACATCAGTGGTAAATTTCATCAAATCCATAAGAATGGGGGAAATAAAGGAATTATAAGAACCCATGTAAAATAAAAACCTCAAATATGGATGAAGAAATAAAAATTGTACAAATACTTTTATGGTCCTTCAACTGATTCCACATGCACATCATTCCCCAGACCGAGGTAGTAATTCTTTGTGTGATGAAGAACCTAGACCATTCTTATTCGATGCACCACTCTGACAGAACAATAGAATGTTCCCAAATCAAGAACACTAATGTAGTGGTCAAGGTGAAACGAGACATGATTTACATACATACCCCTACCATCCACACAGTTAGCATACTAAATGACCCACCACCAATGGTCGAATATGAATGAGGTGGGGATGGGTTTCCTAAGTTACCACTTCACCACTTCTCCTCCGAGGCATGTTTCATTCTATTCTGATAAAAACCATCATCGACATTCCCCACAACTAAAACATTCCATGAAAATATATACATTATGTTTAGATCAATCTCAACCATTGGGTCATACCCCACCGCCTTAGTATATTCATTTAGCATAAATAAGAAGGAATAGTTCCAAATGTTTAGCTGAATCCTCATTTCAATACAATGATCTTATGAGTTCTCAATAGAAACAACCTTGTGTTTGAAACATGTCATTTCAAAAAAGCTGTTGGTATATTATTACATAGTATAATCCATTTGATGGTTATCTAGAAACCCTCATGTAATATTGAGGACTAATTACTCATGGAAATAATGATCACTAAGGAAAAAAATTAAATCCTTTAAACCCTGCTTCTCATGCTTCTTGTCTGGCACAATTTAGTCCCACCACCTATAACTAGGACCTTCCAACATGAATAAATCTTGTTTCACCTTGAAATATTCACGATTTTGATTAAACCCCAAAGATAATAAATATTTCAAATTAGAAAGTTATATTCATGGTATTCCATGATAAGTGAGAAGGAAAGAAGTTATTTCTCAGGGTTCCCCTGAGCCTTTCCTTTTCTGGACCTGATTTGGATTCCTTAGCATAACCTAGACTAGTTCTTAATCCTCGATCCAATGATCTGACTGCTCAAACAACTATTTCCACAAATATCTAATCAATAGGTGTGGGATAATTATCTTCAAGATCTTTCTAGTGTTTCACGTGAATTATTCGAGGAGGAATAATTCTAAATAAATTTATAAAAATAGGGAATATATCAATGTATTATTTTTAAATATGTTTAGAAACATTGAGTTCTAAACACTCCCGTTAATAAAAATGATACCAAAAAACATAATAACAATTCAATCCACTCCACCCATACTCTCTTTCCATGAACAGTGTGATTTTGGTATATCGTAGTTGAAGGTGGTGTCAACCAAATCATAAAAATCCCTTGGTTAGCTAAGGCCTAACATGAGGTTAGTTGGCCAGACACCACCTCGCAACTAGAACCACAAGACCTGATTGTTCTAACTTTGGTATATCCATAATATTCAAAAAAACATGACTCAATGAAAGGAAAACATTCCTTTGATACTATTTTTCAGAAACCATGCCGAGATTCCATCCATCATGCAACCAGAAAAAGTATATTTAATGGATTGAAAATCATTTCATATCCCCAAAGGCTAGAAACTAGTTCCTGGACATTAAGAAACACCACTGTGAATTATTTCACCCTTTTGAATCAATTTTAATCCGCAAACTATAAAAAAATAAACCCAAGAAACAACCAATACATTTTATTCCCCTATATCAATACCAGAATAGGTCCACTAGAAAACCTTACAACATGAGTTAAAAATTATAAATGTTGGAACCAAAAACCACAATAACCAAAAGGGGAGGAGACAACTAGACCATCACGACCACCAGTGGTATGCAGGTTGAAACCCCACACCAAAACCACCAAACCCCAAACGAAGGAACCAATGGTACATTGATCCTCCATCACCTCCACTAGGAACCAGGCCTTTATCTAGGGTAAACATAAATAGGTGTACATACACATGATTGGTTATATAGGGTGTGTGATAAAATTCCTAGTAGGATACTACCAAATGAGATTCCATGTGATTCCATTAGATGATAAATTTGAAATCCAATATAAGAAAATTATGATGAAATTATTAAATAGAACATGACATGTAATTAAATAGTGTAAATATGGAAATATTATTAATTGTAAAAATAACATGATCAAAAATATGAAATCCCTAAGGCACTAGGGTTAGTGGGGTCCTAGGATCCTCATACTCTCAATGATCATATCTCACAGACATAAAAGTCATGGTCGATTGTAACGTCCCGGTCCCGGGTGCCACTCAATGGGTGACCCAAAGCCGGTTCTCCACAAGACCTCAAGCGCATTTCCCCAAATGCCAGAGGCTTTCGACTAGAAGCGAGGGACCAGGTCTGATAGTGGGGAATCTATGCCCTCATTTGTCAAAGTGTAGCACAGCAGAATACAGAATAAACATACAACGACAGCGGAAGCAGTAAACATACAAAACTGAAATAAACTACAGCCGTGGATATAACCAGCAGTATATAAGTGATGATGCTACATGTTTCAAGTTCTATGAAAATATCAATAACATGTTATACAACAATACAGTACAACAAAATACAGAGTACAGAAAAACAAGCAAAACAGCTGGCAGCAGCATCGTGAGCCTACGCTTGGTCCCATGCCCTCCTACTCCTCAGCAACAGTCAAGTACATGTATAGGGACTCTTTCCCCTATCTACACCTGTAGAAACATAATCTGTTTGGGACAAAAATCATGACTCAAACAGGGTGTGATAAATATATCTCAGAAGGCACCCACCAAAGGCCCATGCCCAACTACGTGTAATCATGCAACAACATTGTTCAATAGTAAAATGCAATAAAGTAAGCAGTACTAAAAAGTAACTAACATAACAATTAAATTTCAATTTTATTATTCATTTAATTTATTAAATTTAGTAACATTCTTGTGCTCAATAGCACCAATCCCTCAGTCCAACTAGAACCGTTCCCTCAGGCTAAAATAGTAAACCACGCCCTCAGGCTTTCCCTCAGGCCATAAAGAATCCAACCCGTAGGTATTTCCCTCAGGAGTAATAGAAATTATCGCCCTCAGGCATATGATGTGTTTCCCTCATGCACAGAAGTCAAGCCCTCAGGCACGAAAGGTTGCCCTCAGGAGAAATAGAACATCGTACGCAGGCTAAAACAGTCACGCCCTCAGGCTAATCACAACAACGCCCTCTGGATAAACAGGTAATCGGGCCATGACCAACATATCAAAATCCAATAAAAAAGAAATTCCTCTCAAGTCAATTATACAATTACTACATTAAAGGAATACCCTCAGGTATCCTGGCCAAAGAGCTAAATAGTGGAACACATCCCTGGGGTGGTTCCGGATCCAAGCAATGATCCCAACCAGCATTTTATTATCACAATTTAATCACCTATGAAATTCTAGGAATTGAATATAGAAATGGCCTCATCCACACGACACCCCAACATGGGTTCGTGGCACAAAAATGCACAAAAACGCATGAAAATGCACGACAATTGGAAATTTACACCAAGGCACCTACCTTATGTGCCGACGAACGTTATACCCGAACGCCGACTCCATAAATGCCCAAGAACGGCGTAGATCTGACGAAGAACAAAACCCACTCAAACGTAAATAACTTACGTTAGGGAAAGAGTTGGTAAGAACGGTACCAGGATAGGAGAGGGATTACCCGTGCTCTTCCAACGGGATCGTCCGAGGCGGAAACCGATTCCAGACGAACCCCTGGCGGATCTTCAAAGGTCCGGCCTCCTCATTTGGCTCCAAATCGGCTCAAGTGTCTCCTCTGTCAAATGAGGAGGCTACAACCTGTTTTAAGCCGAAAAACAAAGTACACGGTGTGTAGTTCTCAGTACACGGCGTGTACTTCTTTCATTTAACTATTCATTTGGTGGCACCGGCACACTGTTCATCCGTCAACATGAGTACACGGAATGTACTCCCAAGTACACGACGTGTAGTTCTGAGTACACGGAGTGTACTTATTTCATTTAACTGTTCATTTGGCGGCACCGGCACACTGTTCATCCGTCGACATGAGTACATGGAATGTACTCCCAAGTACACGGTGTGTACTGTCGCCCAGCTATCGGCTGCTCCACCGCCTTACTGTTTAAGCTTTCTGACTGACTACACGGTGTGTAAGGTACCACTACACGGCGTGTAGTCGGTTCCTACACCCCTTGTCGTTGGGAAGGCTACACACCCTGTGTACTCATCCCAACATGGCCAATTGTACACGACATGTGGACAATGTACACGGTGTGTAGTTCCAAAATTCATGATTTTTCCCCATTTTCCATATTTTCTGAAAAACACTTATGGAAAAGGAAAAAGAAGAAGCCCGTACATCAAAACTAAGAACTGGGTTCTTACAAACATCCCCCCTTATAGAAATTCTTCCCCGAATTGCCCTTCCTAGGGTGGCGATGATAAAGATCAGAACAGCTCTGGCCACTGAGCACGTACATCGGCCTCCTGCTCCTAGGTCTCGTTCTACACTCAGCCATGCTACCATAACACCCGTATGAGAGGAACTGACTAGCCTTGGAGAACCTTCGTGCTCCTATAAACGATACAGATCGGATGCTCCTCAAAGGATGAATCATGCTGAAGCTCAACCTCCTCTGGCTGAAAGGTGTGAGATGGGACTAAATGGTAGCGACGCAACTGAGACACGTGGAAGACGTTGTGCATGGCTCGGTACCGCTGTGGTAACTGCAACCGATGGGCAACCAGCCTGACTCTCTCCAGAATCTCAAATGGTCCCACATACCTCGTTTAATGCTTACCCTATCTCCCGATCCGCTTGTCTCCCAGCCTCGGCGAAACACGCAAGAAAACGTGATCCCTAACTACGAACTCCAAAGGTCATCTGCGACGATCAACATAAGACTTCTGATGAGACTGCATGGTTTCCATCCGCTTCTTAATCAACTGGACCTACTCAGATGTCTCCTGTACGAGCTGTGGCCCTAGTAAAGCTGCCTCACCTGCCTCTAACAAGCACAAAGGTGATTGGCATGGCCATCCATATAATTCCTTGTATGATTCCATCTAAATAGTTTCCTGAAAACTATTATTATAGGAAAACTCGACTAAGGGTAAATGATTCTCCCAAGAGCCCACAAAGTCTAGGACGCATGCGCACAACATTTCCTCTAGCACCTATATCGTACGCTCTGACTGGCCATCTGTCTGAGGGTGGTATGTTGTGCTGAGAAGCACCTGAGTACGCAGTGCCCTCTGAAAACTCTACCAGAAATGAGATGTAAAGCGGGTGTCCCTATCTGAAACGATAGAACGAGGGACCCCATGAAGACGTACGATCTCTTGGATATACATCCTTCTGAGCTCGTCAACACAGAATGTCTCCTCGATCGACAAAAAGTGAGCTACCTTCGTGATTCTGTCCACAACAACCCACACGACGTCATTGCCTCGAGGTGACCTCTGCAAACCCGTCACGAAATCCATCGCGACATCATCCCTTTTCCACTCTGGAATGGGTAACTATTGTAACAGCCCAGCTGGCCTCTGGTGCTCTGCCTTTACCTGCAGATATGTGGAACACCTCATAACAAAACCACATATCTCTCTCTTCATTCCTGGCCACCAGTACTGACGCCTCAAGTCATGGTACATCTTGGTAACCTTGGGATGAACTACCCAAGATGAATCATGAAACTCCAATATCATCTCCTCACGTATAACCCCTGCAACCCATACACGTCCATGGAAATGCTAAACCTCATCATCGCCTATCGTCCAACTGAGAGGAGGGTCCTCACTTTCCACTGATTCCTGTAGAACTAGTCCTTATGAATCAGATATCTGTCTCATCCTACCTTTGTCCATGAGGGTAGATGTCACAGCTAAAAAGAAAAGATAAGTCTGCCCCTGACTGTCATGCACCTCCAAATGCATCTCAGAGAACAAAGCCATGAGCTCCCACTCACTACTGGCCTCCTTCACTGCCTGTATCTGAGACTTCCTACTCAGTGCATCAGCCACTGCATTACCCTTACCAGGTGTATAGGCAAGATCAAAATTGAAGGATTGTAGGTACACGACCCACCTTCTCTACCTCAGATTAAAGTCACGCTGAGTAAAGATATACTTGAGACTTTTGTGGTCGGTGATAACCACAAAATTCTCTCCCAACAGATTATGTCTCCAACAGCGCAACACATGTACAACTGCAGCCAACTCGAGATCATGTGTCGGGTAATTCCTCTCATCTAGCCTCAACTACCGAGACCCATATGCAACAACTCAGTCTCCCTGTATCAAAACGGCTCCCAGAACAATCCCTAATGCATAATAGTAAACTATATAGCTCTTCCCCTACTCTGGGAGTATCAGGATCGGTGCTGATGTCAACCTTCCCTTCAGGTCCTGAAAAGATGTCTCCCAAGCTTCTGACCAAACAAACTTCACACCCTTCTTAGTCAGACCCATCAATGGTGCCGCTAAGCGGGAGAAGTCCTGTATGAAGAATCTATAGTAACCATCCAACCTTAAGAAACTCTGTATCTCAAACTCGTTCTTAGGCTGCTCCCAGGAAACTATTGCTCTCACCTTCTCTGGGTCTCCTGCAACTCCTGCCTCTGAGATGATATGACCCAGGATGTGAATCCGGTCCATCCAAAAGTGGCAGTTCGGGAGCTTAGCATATATATGATTCTCTCTCAGTGTACTCAATATGATCTCAAGATGGGTGGAATGGTCGTGTCGAGTGTGAGAGTACACCAATATGTCATCCACAAATACCACCACAAAAGAATCAAGATATGGATGGAACACACGATTCATCAGAGCCATGAAAACCGCTGGCATGTTCGTGAGCCCGAACGGCATAACCAAGTACTCGTACAGACCATATCTACTTCGAAATGCTGTAAGAAGTATATCTGATGGTCTCATGCGCAGGTGATGATAACCATCTCTCAAGTCAATCTTCGAGAACACTCGTGCTCCATGAAGCTGGTCAAACAGATCATTTATCCTCGACAAGGGATATCGGTTCTTAGCCGTCAACTGGTTCAGCTTCCGATAATCCATGTAATGTCTGAGGGTACCGTCAACCTTTTTCGCAAAAGGACCGGAGAACCCCAAGGAGAAGTACTGGGTCAGTTAAAGCCCTTTGCTTCTAACTCCTCTAACTGCCTCTTGAGCTCCTGCAACTTGGGTGTGGCCATCCTATAAGGAGGAATTGACACTGGTGCTGCTCCTGGGACGAGCTCGATAGAGAATTCCACCTCCCGCACCAGAGGTAGACCTGAAAAGTCGTCCGGGAAGACATCCCTGAAACGATCAACAACTGGAGAGAAATATGTTTGACAAGTCCCATGATCATCCAGATATAATCTCGCTATCTGGGCTATGACTCCACCTCACCCATGATGCTCTGGTCTAGCTCGACTCGCCTGAACATCCATTCGCCCTTGTATAGAAACTCTCCGCCCTCTGGTGACGTGAAACTCACCCTACGACGATAGCAGTCTACAAAGGATCGAAAGGGAACCAACCAGTCCATTCCGAGAATGACATCATAGCTCGTCATCTCCAAGACATAGAGGTCCTAATGGATGTGACACCCAGCAAACTCAAGGGGGGGCTCCTTACACTCACGCACACTAGCCGTTCTAGTCCCCAACGGAGTGTATAGAGTCATGATATCAGAAGAAAAAGAAATACCGAGCCCAAGGCTCTCCACAATGGGTAAAGATATGAAACTAAGCATAGAACCCGTATCAAAAAGTACTGAAGACAAGACAGAAGCTACTAGAATAGTATCTCTGACTGTAGAAGGTCTGGGATCCTGCTCCTAATGGTTCTGTTGCACTGCATATGCCTGCCCATGCCGTGGCCCTACGACACAGCCTGGCTAACCTGAGCTGTCCCCCCTGCTGCCTCTGCGATCCTGGTGTCTGGCTACCACGGCCACGACCACCATCTCTGCCTGCATGCCTTGACGCATTCCAGTTCCTTGACTGGTAAGAAGCCACTTGTCCTTCTCCCGCACGCGAAGTCTGCATAGAACCCTTCTCACTAGCCACTGATAGAAATACCCTACAAAAGCACTGCAGATGACCCATCTTGCCGCAAGCTCGGCACTCCACTAGGTCTCGTGGACACTGCGGCCTCTTGTTCCCCTCTCTTCCAGACTGGTATCACCTAATCGGGCCACCTGAAGAAGATGCATGGCTGGTACTTCCACCCTGAGAGAATTCAATCTATCTCTACCTCTTTACAGTAGAAATATTACTAGTAACTGGTGATGAACCACCCTGGCCCACACCACTAGATTCCTGCAGGTTCCTCTAGGAAATCAGTGCCTGGTTTACAATAGTGTGTACAGTAGGAAACCTTAAAACATTCACCAGCGCTTGGATGTCATAACAAAGACCATCCTCAAAACGTCTGGCTCTCAACGTCTCAACACCCACTAGCACAGGTGAAATACATTGAAGCTCCGTAAAATGAGCAGAATATTCCATCACCGACAAAGTACCCTACTGCAGATTCATAAACTCTCGAGCTCTATCTGCCCTCAGCATCTCGGGAAAGAAGAAGTCATAGAAGACTTCCTGAAAATATTCCCACGCCATGTCCCTATGATACTCTGACTGGGTGGTAACATCCCACCACCTCTTGGCGGAATGACGCAACATGTAAGTCGCGAGCTTGAACATCCACCCTGGAGGTGTCTCCAAGTGCTCGAAAATAGTCTGCATCGATCCTAGCCAAGACTCTGCAGCCTGCGGTCCGCCATCCCATGAAAACGTAGGTGGATGCTACTGCTGAAAGATACGTGTCAGCTCAGCCATATATGTAGCAGCCTGCGGTGCTCCCTGATTGGTCTGCATGAACCTCATAAATCCTTCACGGAACTACGCCTCCACGCCTGTGTCCGGTATAATAGCTGGCGCCGCATCCGGCTCTGCTGGAGGGTTCACTGGTAGCCCATTGCCTACCATCTCCGGAGTATAATCGTCACCGCTCTCCTGGAAAACAACTCGCGGTCGTCTAGGCGGAATGAAAATACAAGGGAAAAATCACGCCTCAGATTCAAGATTATTAAGACCGAAAAGCGAAGGAACCACAAAGGAAACAAGAGGAAGACGACATTTCAAAATTTTCGAAACAATACTATAATGCGTGTACAATGACTACACGGCGTGTACTTGACTTCCGTTCCCCTGCCCGGGTCCTTCTACACGACTAATCCACATGGATTCTGTCGAACAAAACTAAATGGAGTGTATAATAACTACACGACATGTACTGTGTTATTTTCCAACTTCCCGTGTTGTCTGTGACATGGCCGACTACTCGGCTTGACACTACATGGAATTTTACACCCACTCACGGCGTGTGCACCATCATGTTTCCCAGCCACACGGCTAACTCCACACGGTCTGTCCATAGAAAAGACTACACAGTGTGTCCCACAGGTACACGGCTTGTTTAGGGAGAGGTGACACTGACCCGTGTTGTTAGTTACATGGTTGAGTCCCCAGGTCACACTACACGGCGTGTCTACAATTGACAGGTCGTGTTCTGTCATGGAGTTCACTGAACCGTGTTGTTAGTTACACGGCCGGACTCCGGGTCACACGACACGGCGTTTCCACTCGGTAAACGTCGTGTTTTACCTAAGCCTTTCCCTACCCCGTGTCGCCGCCCACACGGTTTGTGACACGAGAAGAGACTACACGGCGCGTACTCAGGGTACATGACATGTACTCAACAAGTTCATTTATCTTACCGAACAGAAGAGCATACACAACGTGTATAAAAATACTAAATGGCGTGTATACTGGGTTTCCGGACAGTATGCCTCAGAAACCTCCCCGGAACCCAGAAAATTCTGAAAAAAACACCGAAGTGTCAAATTCCGACTCGTGGGGGCCCATACTCCCCACGAATCAATCTTTGACATCTTATATGTGTTATAACCAATAAAAAGTCAATGATCCACCAAATTCCGGTCAATGGGGGCCCATACTCCCCAAAAACCAAAGTTTGTTGTCTATTCTATAAACAAGCTCAAACAAAAAATACCATATCACAAGGCATGTATTTATCAAGCAGCTATCACAACAACATGCGTTTCTAGCACAACAACTATCACAACAACATGCAAATTTCTAATGCACCTACATGGCATGGAAACTATGCATGGCCTTTGATTTCTAGCATGTGCCTATATGATACATGAGATGGAATACCATCATCTCATCGGGTTGCAACTAAATAGAACCCATAGATAAAATATAAACTGCAGAATCTCAAAGTGCGTCACCCAACGGTGAAAACATATCAACCGTAAAATTGAAAAATCAAAAGAATTGAAAAATATGAGGTAGACTGGATTTTCCTTGTACACATGTTAGATATGCCCGGGCACAACTTATTACCAACAACCGTTCATCCTATCCCTGACTACGGCTCTAAATAGTAATTCAAAGAAAAGAAACGCCTCTGATACCACTTTGTAACGTCCTGGTCCCAGGTGCCACTCAACGGGTGCCCCGAAGCCGGTTCGCCAAGAGATCTCAAGTGCATTTACCCAAATGCCAGAGGCTACCGACTAGCAGCGAGGGGCCATGTCTGATAGTGGGCAAACTATGCCCTCATTTGTCAAAGTGTAGCGCAGCGGAGTATGGAATAAACAAACAACGACAGCGGAAGCAGTAAACATACACAACTGAAATAAACTACAGTAGTGGATATAACCAACAGTATATAAGTGAGGATGCTACATGTTTCATGTTCAAAGAAAACATCCTAAACATGTTATACAACAATACAGCACTACAAAATATAGAGTACAACAAAATAAGCAAAACAGATGGCAGCGGCATCGTGAGCCTAGGCTCGGTCCCATTCCCTCCTACTCCTCAGAAAAAATCAAGTAACTGTATAGGGAATCTTTCCCCTATCTACACCTGAAGAAACGTAATCTGTTTGGGCCGAAAAGCATGACCCAAACTGGGTGTGAGAAATATATCTCAGTAGGCACCCACCAAATGCACGTGCCCAACTGCGTGTTAGCATGGAACAACAGTGTGCAATAGTAAAATGCAATAAAGTAAGAAGTACTAAAAAGTAACTAACTTAACAATTAAATTTCCATTTTATTATTCATTTAATTTATTTAATTTAGTAACATTCTTGTGCTCAACAGCACCAAGCCGTCAGGACAACCAGAACCGTTCCCTTAGTCTAAAATAGTAAGCCACGCCCTCAGGCTTTCCCCCAGGCCATACAGAATCCAACCTGCAGGTATTTCCCGCAGGCGTAACAGAAATTATCACCCTCAGGCATACGAAGTGTCACCCCCCAAGCATAGAATTCAAGCCCTCGGGCACGAAAGGTTTCCCTTAGGCGAAATAGAACGTCGCCCGCAGGCTAAAACAATCACGCCCTCTGGCTAATCACAACAACGACCTGAGGGTAAACAGGTAACCGGGCCATGCCCAACATATCAAAATGCAGTAAACAAGAAATTCCTCTCAAAGGAAATTCTATAATTACTACATTAATGGCATACCCTCGGTTATCCTGGCCAAACGGCTAAACAGTGGAACACACCCCTGGGGTGGTTTTGGATCCAAGAAATGATCCCAACCAGCATTTTATTATCACAATTTATTCACTTATGCAATTATAGGCATTAAATGTAGAAACGACCTCAGCCACACGACACCCCAACATGGGTTCGTGGCACGAAAATGCACAAAAACGCATGAAAACGCACGACAGTTGGAAATTTAGACCAATCCACCTACCTTATGCGCCGACGAACGTTATACCCAAACTCCGACTCGCGAAATGCCCAAGAATGGTTTAGATCTGACGAAGAAAAAAACCCACTCAAATGTAAATAACATACATTAGGGAAAGAATTGGTATGAACATTACCAGGAGAGGAGAGGGCTTACCCGTGCGTTCCAACGAGATCATCCGAGGCGGAAACCGATTCCGGACGAACGCCTGGCAGATCTTTAATGGTCTGACCTCCTCCATTGGCTTTGGATCTAAATTGGATCAAGTGTCTCCTCTTCCAAATGAGGAGCCTACTACCTATTTTAAGATGAAAAAACAAAGTACACAGCATGTACTTCTGAGTACACGGTGTGTATATCTTTCATTTAGCTGTTCATTTGGCGGCACTGGCACAATGTTCATCTGTCGACATGAGTACACGGCATGTACTCCCAAGTACACGGCGTATACTGTCGCCCAGCTGTCGGCTGCTCCACCGACTTACTGTTTAAGCTTGTCGACTGACTACACGGCGTGTAAGGTACCACTACACGGCATGTAGTCAGTTCCTACACCCCTCGTCGCTGACAAGGCTACACGCCCCATGTACTCATCCCAACACGGCCAAAAGTACACGGTGTGTGGACAAAGTACACGACATGTAGTTCCAAAATTCATGATTTTCCCCCATTTTCCATATTTTCTCAAAAACACTTAAGTAAAAAGAAAAAGAATAAGCCCGTACCTTAAAACTAATAACCGGGTTCTTACATCGATTCTCCAATCCTCATCACATGAATTTTTATTCCACGTTGTTATGAAAATATTTATTAGGGATACCATGCCTCAACCCTTATAACTCACATAACATACTAGAATTGTATTACCAACCTCGACACATTAGATTACCTTGTTCTCCATTTCATTCCCATTTTCACATGAACCACCTATTATAGAAAATGACAACTATTTCAATTCACAAGGAAAACTATCATTTTAAATAATCAAATCATTATTAAACCCTTAAATAATCCAAAACCCATGGAAAACATGTTTCCCACCACCCATAAAATTTATAAAATACATTACTAAACCATCAAATATTACTAAACCATGTACCCACATTAGTTAAAGCATAATAAAATCATCAAATATTACTAAACCATGTACCCACATACATCTTGCTTGGAAATAACTCGAAACTAGTTTGAAACCACAGAAACACTTAGATGAGACTCCATAAAGGAAATAGAACAACATATCCATAATTATTTAACTCAATGAATAATTATTAGGCCCACATTAGTTCATTATCTCTTCTAGAGAAGAGGGAACTCAATAATAAAGAGTTGGGAGACCAAAAAGATGGATCAAAAGTGAAATAGAATGGATTACATAAAGGTCCCTTAGTGATATTAGGAATAATCGCACACAAAAATAGATCACAAGAGAGGAGGGGAATGGATGGAGGAGTGACTTGGGTAGGGAGGTAGAGTGAGGAGTTCTATGGTTGATTTTAGAATAAAATCAAAGTGTTTTAGTTTAGATATTTAATGATTTTAAATGTTGTGGAAGGATGCATGACTTGAAATCATGATTTTCCAAACCATGGGGAAACCGTGCATCACCTATGTCCAATGGGAAAAATCACATCAATGTTTTCATATAGGGAAAATTCCCATGTTTGTAGTTTTGCACCTCGAATTGATCCACTTATGCTAAGCATATAATTAACCTGGGAGGTCAGCAAGCCTGTGCGCTAGGATGTGTGACATAGAGAGTGCCACTGTCCGTGGTACACAGTATCCACTAGGTTGGAAAAAATATTATAATAACTCTATTCCCATAATACTCATATTTCTATTTAGACATAAAATATACATATTTCTTAAAACTCATAGAAAATACATAGAGAAAATACTCTTCTATAGTATAATTTAATTGTAGTTTTATATGTTCAATTTCTTTTCAATATTTCAAATCACCCTTACTAACAATATTTAAAGACATGATATAATTTATTTGATGTTATTTAAACATTTTATGGATTTTTTTGGAGAATCATAATCCAGAACTATCAAATATACCATTATGAGTAATCTAATAATTCATTAATGAACAGATTTTACATGAGGACCTAGAGGTGGTTTAGAATAGGTATATTCTTGAAACAATAAATTTGAAACCATTTTCCATGATATAATATCATGTCAAAAAGTCTTCTTGGAATGATCTAATTTGTGATTTCATACCCCAATCACATTTCTCATTAGATACATCATGAGATAAAATCTAGGATGAATATAACTAATAATTTCATTCAATTAATTGGAGATATATTCATCTAAATTTGAGATAAACAATATCACAGAAAATGTAAGAAATTCTATTAACAAACACATAAGATCATATTTGAACTCATCTTAATAAACAATTCTAATATTTGGTGTGGAATGAATAGATGCGTAACCATAGGAATGGAATGAGGTGTATCATAAGTTTTCAAACAAACCTTGTCCTCAAATTCCACATATTTGTGTCCCTCGTATTGTAAATTAGTTACATCACCAAATTCTTCACCAAATTTAGGACCACATATCCTAATAGATTCAACAGGTGTTGTTTCCCTACATTTAAAACACTCTTTAACATTATATGATGGTGTTGGAAAAAAATTACTTTTGGGATTTAAATAAATATAGGTATTTTAAGAGATTACCTTCATATTTCATGAGTTTAAAATTATTTTATTGATGATTCATTGAAATATATTTGATCAGAAAGGATGATAGGTCCCCCATATTAAGGTGGACTACACTTGTTATCATAATCCTCATAAGATTCTGAGCAGCCTATACCTAACCCTGTATACCTAGAGAAATTCACCCCATAGATGGATATTCTGGTATAGATTCTCTATGAGTTCTCCTTTTCTTAAGATTCCTATATGAACAGATTACATCATTATTAGAATAACTAGAATCATCACATTCTGGTGTATCTACCGAAATATAAATAGATACCTCATATTCAAGGAAATACTTAACTTGAAACAATAATTCATTATATGGTAATGGTATAGCTGCATCAAGTTTTCCCAAATTAATAATAAGAGATGGTACCTAATCATTCTAATGGGAATCCCTGAATTCCTCATCAAGATCAATCAACCCCATTGACACCTCTTCAACTACTTTGTCCTCAATTTCTTGTTCTTACATGGTAACAACTTCATAATAACAAATAAACAATCCCATCTATATCAAGACCTAGATCAATTAGATCCATATGTAAAACATGATATCTAGCATGATCAATATTATTACTTAATTTATCTCATTCCTTCAAACATTGAATTTTAAAGGTATTCCCTTTCACTCCCATCCTCTTATATATTTTATTTTTTATATGATGTATATATAAAGAAATTAGATTTTATTCCCCCTAATTAACTAACTATTAAATATCACAAACAAGAATTTTATGAATGGAATATCCCTTATTTTAATTATTCCATATAGTAAAAATCACATCAAATCACATAGTGGGGACAATCCAATCATTATAAATGAAAAATGCATGCATTAAGATGTATTTAATGATGTTAAGCAACCTATACTAATGGAATAGACACATTACATTTCGAATTATAATGTGACCATAAAGAATAGTAATCCATCCAATAGAATAGTATCCTCAAAAATGATTGTATAAATAAAATTAAGGTATATTATGAATGAAAATATGATGTTTTTATTTCATGATATACATTAATAATAAATGTATAAATTATAAATTAATTGTTGGTAATTTTTTACATTATAATTATTTAATGCATATTTTTTAATTACTTTAACATTTTAAAAGAAAACTACTTTCCATAAAATGAATAAATAAATTATTATTTTTTTGTCTTATTATTATAGGATTATTATATGAGGCCTTAGGTAATTATTTTAAAGTGTCATAAAACCGTATTTTAATTTTAAATTTCTATTTCTAAAATAAAAGATGATTTAATTTAAAAACTAAATTACTCATATTTAAAAAATGATTTTCATAAAACATAATCCATTTTTTAAATATATATTTTTACAAATGGTTAGCATTAATTTTTGGTATTTTTTAAAAATAGTTGAATTTTTGTGAATAAGGTAATATGGTAATTTATGAAATTTAACAAATACATGAATTATTGGGTCTTAGATGATTCATGGTTGATGTAATTCGGTAATATCTATATATACACCTTTAATTTAATATATTTAGTAAAATTATTCTCTCTACTAAATGTCTTGAAAAAAATAATAAACAAATGAATAAATTATTGAAAAAAAACACGCCACTTCTACACTATAAATACCACCACTCACCACCCCTTATCCTCACACGTAAAATCCTTGAATCTATCTCAATTTATTCCCATTACATCTAAAAATACGCTCCCCATGTTCAGGATAACTTGGTATTAATAGAAGACCAAAACCAATCTTCTAATGGATGTTCTCAAGGATAATAATTCAAGTGGTAAAATGCACTTTATTTTTTTCAATCTCATTTAATTTTCTCTTCATTTGTTATTTTATCCTCATCACTCCATATCCGACTGGAATGATAAAAATATTATATATATATATATATATATATATTATTTTCATTTTGTTAATTGAATAATATATCATCAATCATCTTCTCCTCTCCCATTTATTAAAAAAATCGAAATGTCACCCATGAGTTGTTGTTTTATTGCTTTCAAGGGAGAAAGGTTTTCATTTTCCATTACCTCCCTCAAGTATGGACTTTAAATAAATATATTGGTTGAAAAAAATTATAAATTTTATGGTATAACATTTTATATGTTCTTAAACTGATATATATATATTTATATATATAGTTAAATAATAAAACAAAACTAGTTCATTGTGATAAAAAAACCAAATAAATATAAATTATAATCATTGTCATTTTATCATATGAATAGTCATAATATATAAATATAATTATTTATATAACCAATTTATCTTCTATATGTTCATTTATTACATTTAATATCAATTCTGGATAATTATTCCTTTTTGGCATGTTCTTCCACACATGTATACAAATGTACATATTATGAATACTAAGAGAACAAACACTTCCGAATAATAAAATTGAGCACTATAACTCATAAAAATTTCCATAAATGATTTTAATAAAATTATAGTGAAAAAAATACATATATAATAGGTTATATATTAATTAATTAAATAATATAATTTTATTATCAAGGATATTAAAGTAAAGAAAACATTCAGATATAACGTAAGTGGATTCTCAAACCCAATTTTTTTTCTTTGAATTATTTATCATTCATTCCTAATTTCATTGGGTATTTTAATTTTATATTCCTATAATATTATTTCATTGTCATTAAATCTTCATTTTTGGGATTTACATTCTTCCAATTTAATTTTATGAAAAATTCAATGATTTTTTTCCAAAATAACTCTCCTTTCTTAAACAAATGCTACTTATCTTGAAATTATTTAGTATTCACTTATGATTTATGTTTCTTATACCATTAATGTTATTAAAATTTCATTCTAGGAACCCCAATTTTTATCCATTAATTTATTCTTTATGAAATTTTTTTGAAACACATTCCTTTCCTTGCATTATTTTATTACTAACACTGACATATGTTCTAACTCTCAGGAATGATTATGAAGATATTTTGATGTGATAAGTGAATATAGAATCATATTGTGATCCAATGTATTGTTTAATGTGATTTTATCTCAAGAGATCATATGAAATATGTACGTAAATGATTCAACATTTTTTTATAATGATGATGTTGTTATTGTTATGCACATATGTTATGTGTGAACATGATGTTATCTTTGTTAACAACTATGTGTGGTATTTGACCACTAAGACATGATGTTTCATTTTTAGGCTTTCCTACATTCTATTCCATTATATAATGATTCCTATCATTATTTTTATCATTATTCCATTATTATGTTATGATGATAATTATTATGATCACCCATTATATTTTGATTCATGTTCTTTTTTATCCTCTTATTGGTCTTTTATCTCACCCCCTTTATTGATGTATATCCTCACGTGATAACATGTATTATGGAGAGAACTATGGACAATAAGAATCTAGATATGTATGTATTAAATAATGATTGTTTTTTAATTACGTAAATTCAATGTTTGGCCATAATTTTCTCAAGAATATAAACCATTAGAACCTAGTCTTATAACACTATTATATTAATTATCCATGAAATAATGTAACAATTATGTAAGAAAGGCAGGGTTGAAATTTTTGTTATCAGAGCATTAGTTAGTTAATTTAGAAATTAGGATTAGAGAACATTAGTGAAAACCCTCAGAATGATTCTATGTATATGAAAGAACATAAGAATATTTGTTTTTGAAAAATTATAAACATAGGGAACCCATAAGATGTGTCATTAATTTTATTTTCATGGTGATACTTGCCCAACTATTTTAGGATATGAAAAATAATATGGATAATTCGGAATGTCCTGCATCACCAAAGAGGGATCAACATTCTATCAATACTTTTATGTGGACATGACCAATGACATATAGTGGATCTTTTTTTCCACTAATATCGATATACTGGGTTAGATCAATTAAGATGTTCTTTTCAGAGGTTCACTATTCAGAGGTGGAGAAGGGGAATATGGAAATTTTCCATTTGGGTGGAGAGGCTGATCAGTGGTGGGTTTTGATTAAGAACACCAATATAAAGGATTGGATTAGGGAGTTCGATAGGAAAGAAGTTAACAAAATATTTATTAACAAATATTCCACTAAAGCTGCTCATATAAATATTTTTAGATAAGTCATAGATCTAATGAAAAGGGAATGTGAATAATTCATGACATTTGAAGACAATTTCACCTAGAATTCTAGGTATTCCTCATGTTTTGTTATCGAAAATGATATCAAAATAGATAGATTTTTTAGTTGTTTAAAACCACACCATCGAAAGGCTCTAGAAATTTGAGACATCAAGAGATATGAAAATTTTGTTTAATGTTATCTCAATATGGAAAAAGATTTTAGAGAATGGACCCATGTCTAGGGATATAATAAATGATTAAATGATTTTATTGTTGGAGGATCTAACAAAAATGATGGAAGAAAAATTCAATCACTCACATGTCCCAAATTTGTGAATCAGAAATATTGGAACACTTTCAATTAGATGGGGAAATGTTAAAATGTCGAAAAGAATGACACAAATCTCATGAATGTCGATGATTCATGAATAATATAGAAAATGTGGTGCAGGAATGGAGATAACCACTTATGGTTAGTGCATGAATTATAGGTATTAAGGGATTTATACAATATATTGAACTAATCCTCATGTCCATGAGGGTAATCATATTTAGTAGTCATAAAATAAAAATGAGAAATGGAAATATTATTCTAAAACTAAGACTGATGTGGACCCAAGAAATGAATGGTGATAGGTGCGCATGTTTTATAATCTAGAATAGCAGAAGAACTATTTGATTCTATTTCTTCACATTCATTCTTATCTTCCATGTTTATCTGAACCATTAGAAAACCACATAAAAATACGGAGGTTGAGTTATGTGTGAGAATTTAAGATAGGTTAATTATTAAATCCAATATATATAACTCCTCCCTAATTAAGTTTTTTGCAATTGAACTCCCATAAAACAGATTTATACTTCCTTTGGTGAAATTTGAAGCTATGTTATGCATGGATTGCCTATCTCTATTAAAATGTAACATTAACAATTCGAAAAGGGACATCAATTTTCACAACCCTAGGAATCATCTAATTATTTATAGATCTAAGGATGAGGATGAATATCCTATAAAATAGTCATCTCATATATGGATATTATTTACTTATGATAAATAATGTCTAGCTCAAATGGATGAGATAAAAGAGTGAATCATGATTAAAGAAATGCCCAATGCAAGGGACTACACTGATATGTTCCCTAATGAATTATCCTGTCGATATGCTAACTGAGTGGTTGAGATCAAAATTGGAGTTTTCCCTGGATATATGACTATATCAATGACACCTTATAGAATGGAAACTGTTGGTTTGGAAGAACTAAAGAAGCATTTATAAGATAATCTTGACATAGGTTTTATATGCCCGATAACGTCAACATGGGGTGCACTAGTGCTCTTCGTCAATAAGAATGATGGATCAATGAGACTCTACATTGATTATCATGAAATCAAAAAACTCATTATAAATAACATGTATCCACACCCATGGATATATTACTTGATTGATCAGCTTCGTGGGGATATATATTTCTTTAGGGTGGACCATTAGATCAGATATCAATAATTAATGTTGAGGACGTATGATATTCTGAAGACTACCTTTGAAATTAGGTATGGAAAATATAACTTCATATTGATTACATTTTAACTCACCAATTCTCTAAGAATATTCCTGGACATAGTGAATAGAGTCTTTATAGATTACCTCAAAATTGTTTTGGTAGACTTTACTAATGATATTATGATATACTTCATATGAAAAGAAGAACATTAAAAGAATGTGAATATTGTGTTGATGACAGTAAAAAGGGATAAAATTTATTAAAATTTATATACATGTGAGTTATAGATGGTGGAATTATCTCTTTTGGTTTAGGTTATCTCTAGAGAAGAAATATCTATGGACCTTTCCTAGATAAAGGAAAATGATGAGTGGCACATGCCATTATCTGTAATATAGATCCATAGTTTCCTTTTTCTAGAAGGGTATTATTAGATATTTGTGGTGAACATTTCTGGATTTTAAAACCTAATAACCAAGATTAAATTGAAGGTATAAATTTTTTTATAGTCCAGGGAATGTGAAGACTACTTTAAAGAGTAAAAAAGAGTCCTTTCATCGCCCTAGTAATCACACATCTAATAAGTGGGGAAGTCTTTTTGGAATATAGTTGTGCTTCAAAGAAGGGATTAGGTTGTGTACTGATGAAAAATTATAAATTTATAAACACTTTCTCAAGTAAGATTAAAATTAATGAGATAAACTATACCAACCATGATCAGGAGTTTGTAACTCTAATCTGTGTGTTAAAAATCTGGCGGCATTATCTATACGGGGATCAGTGTCATATATAAAATTATTGTAGGAGCCTGAAATACATATTAACACATTATGATATTAAAATTCTCCAATGAATATGATTAGACATCATTAAGTATTATGACTTCTTAATCCACCACTATCAGGTCAAATAGATCAGTGAGGAATATGCTCTATGTAGAAAAGATACTCCAATATTATTAATGATGTGAATTGAAAAGGATAAAATCATATTATGTTTTCAATTTATATAAATTTGAAACATTAATGAAGAAACATAATCAATACGTTTTCAAATTATTTCCCAACCATTTGTAATGGAGAAAAAAATTATTCTAAAAGAAATGATGTGGAAAATTATATGAAGGTGGAAACTATTAGAAAAGATACATCCTCAATGTATAAAATTTATGTGTAAAGAGTCTAATGGTTTGAGTCATTATTAAGTGTACCATCCAATATAGAGATAAAAATGAGCTTCTGAATGATGTACATTTCTCAACATTATCTATTCAACGAAGATTCACCAAGATGTATCGAGATCTCTAGGAGAATTATTATTGGGACAATAGGATTAAGGAGGAAAATAAATATAAATCAGTGTGTCTTGTATTTCAATAGGTGAAATACAATTGGAAAAATTATATGGAGAAATGCAAACACAACCCTTACCAACATGGAAATGTGAAAACATCACCCTGGAGAAGGTCAATTGACATCTTAAGACATCCTGTAGAAATAATGTCATATGGGTTATCTTGAATCGTCTCATAAAGACGTATCACTCTACCAAAATTCAAGAGGAATTCTCATGGGATCAACATGCTCAAATTTTAAGAAACAATATTCTACCTTATGCAAATTATATTTTGCAGTGGAACATGATAGATTTTTTATGGCTAAGAATTCTTATGAATCATGTATATTTTATATGAAAACATTATATTTAATTACTTATATTATATATTTTATAAATTCATAGATATCATCACAAACATTATGATCATTTTATCATATTCTTTGGATTATTATATGATCACTTATGATCATCAATTTATATCTTATATGCTTAAACATACTAGAAATATGATATTATTCTTCATTATGTTTATATTTACTCATATTGAAATGGAGTTTTAATTTAGGAAATGTCTAAGAATGGTACTATGTGAGAATAAATTTGAGTAAGATGTTAAAGATCATATACAAAAGAATTTTATTATGCGTCTAATCTCCAAAGACACTACACGTTTATAGTCACTATGTAGGTATTAATGTATGATATATATAATTTTAGTAAAATAATGTTTAATATTTATGTTAGTTATTCTTGGCGTGCATTAGATATGAAATATATCAATGTTATATATGGTTTCACATCATTTAACAGAGAAAAAATTATATATGTTTCTGAGAAATATTTAAATACAGAAAAACATAGACATATTGATATTATATACTAAAATAAATAAATATAAACATTTATTTATTAATAATTAGAGTAAAATATATTATTTTCTATAGAAATTGTTAAATATGTAGTCATTTATAATAACAAATTCATTTATAATCATTAATTTATAAAATAATATTTTATAAATATATAAATTAAAAATTTTGTATGCATTTTTTCAATTCCGTAAATCAATACATAAAAATATTTATCTTAATTATAATTATAAAATTTTCATATATTAAAATTGTAATATATTAAAATAAATTACTATGTGTAAGATAATATAATTATATATATGTATGTATGTATGGTTTGATGAATCTATTATAGGGGACTTAGTTGTATAGGTAGATAAAAATATTAACCTCTTAAAAAATGGATTTATTTGGTAAATCGAGAAAATATGTTTCTACTCATGTTTTCTAAGAGTTAAATGACAATGGATTATCTATATAGAATAAAAATATAAATTGTTGGAGTGATGTTGGGGGTAATTTAGGTCTTCCTTGTAGTGAGTCATTCGACTTTTTTGAGTCTACTCTATTTTATACATAGTGGTTTGATTGTATCCTCCCACTAGAAGATTTGAAAACCATATCACAATATATCTAGAAGAGGATATAGAATATTTATACAATGACATGTTATTCAATGTGAAGATGATGAAATCATATCATGCACCTCCATGTGGTGGATTTATCGAAGGTCATGTTACAACATCATCTATGAATCCTTGTTTCATTCAATGAACATGTGAATTTTTATTCATGAACTCATCAAGAGTGGAATATATATACATGAATGATAAATAATCTATGTTATTGGAGTAATCATTTAATAAATTTTTGTTTTCTCTTCCCACTGAACAAAAAGACCCCAATAAGTAAAACAGTTTCTATTCAATTCAACTAGTGTAGATATTCCCACATGACTCTATCATATAGTAGAATGAATTCCAATCATAAGTAAGGTATTGTGATAAAATTTTTTGTCCTGAACATAATGGTGGAATTATTTGATTGAGAGAGTAAGTGTCAAAAATTAGAGGAACATTGGAAGAAGAATTGTCAAGATTAAGTTTCTTCTTGTTTGTATATTTTGGGCTCCTAAGATTCTCTTATGATAGGCATGTGACAACCCCTAATGGTGGGTCATGAAATATTTTTGAATTTAATGTGAATATTTAAAATGAATGGAGGATTATAAATTATCTTGAATAGAAAAATAGAATATAAGAAAATATATTTAATATAATTTATCATTATGTTTGGATGAATGAAATATGGGTTTTTATTCCTTATAAAAATAGAATAAACCAGTATTATTTGATTATTATTATTACATATCCAAACATAGGAGAGAAGGGTCCACATAAAATGTGACTAAAAAGATGGATAATATAGTAACCCTCACCTTTCATACATTAAAATTACAAACCTTTTGTGCAATGAATAAAGCATTATAAAAATAAATGACCAATGACCATGTTTGTCTAGTGGCTTCAGAAACATGGGAACAAATACACTAGTAAAAAAATGAGCTACACTATCTCCCACTATTTTCTTCATGACTAGAATCCTTCTTTGACACATCATGCCTAATATATATCCTCTTAATATATGGTAAGAAACATACAAAGGGGTGAGCTCAGATACTCAGTACTGGTAAAAAAGGGAGACATGTAATTATAATAAAGATCCTAAGGGTATGATAACATGATCATAAGATTTTATGATCATACACTACATATCATAAAATCAGAAAAATGAATCATGGAATAAATTGTGGAGTTTCATAAGATATAAATCCTAGTGAAATAAAGAAAAAATCTTTTTAATCAATAACATTGGAATAAAACATGGAATTGTGGAATACTCATAAGAATATAATATGATTTCCAAAGTATCCAAGGCATCAATACCAAGACCATCTTAATAAAATTGGTTTAATCCATATTCCATCTTGGCAATCATGGTTCGCTCCCATTGCCATCATTGTAGAAATAGTTCACACCTTATACGATCTTGGTATTTATGTTTGCCTCTTGTAGCCGTATTCTTTGCATGAGTTCATTCCTCATACCATCTTACTACTCATGGTTCTCTACCATGTGAATATTATGTGTTATGCTTTACTCCCAAGACTATATAATTTTATATCATGAGATATAATCCTTTACCCAATTCATTAGAGGGATATATTGGTACCACATATATCATAATTAAATCATACATACATGTACCAAAAATTCGTAAACAATCATATCATAACCTATGAAATAAAATTAATATTATAAATATGTAATCATACCATTACCTGAGGGAAAACACATGTTTCATAATCATTTCATCATAAACATAACTCGATAAAAGAAACAGGTTTCAAAAGTATATAACCCATGAATGTGAAACCACTTTTATAAATATATAACCCACTAAAAAGAAACATGTTTCATAAAGACCATGACATTTTTCATAAACATTTAGAGAATTAATATGAATGGAACCGTTAGATCATTTCCTTGAAATACATGTATAACATCAACGAATGCCATCATAGATGGAAAATAATTTTGAAATATAATTATAAAAACCTTTATTGAGTATAATATAATTTCATCTCTGAAGTAGTCTTTCTAATGAATAAAACTATTTGAAAATCATTTAATTTGAAAATACCATGAAGGATCTTAAATTTGACATGAAATAATTTTAAAAAACATTTTCCTTCAAAAATTATAGAATAATCCTCAAATCTTTTTAAAAAAGTTTTTTCTTTGAAAACACACTAAAAACATTATATGAAATCTTGAAAATTTTTTGAAGACCTTTTACTTGAAAATACTATGAAAACTTATAATTAAATCTTGAAAATGTTTTGAAACCAATTTAATTGAAAATATATTAAATAAATATAATGAAATATTGAAAATGTTTTTCAAACAATTTATTTTATAAAAAATTTAGAACTTACTAATAATTATTTTTAAAATTTTGAACCTCTTTTATAAAAACATTGTTTTACAAATAATATAGATTTCCTATTGAAGGGAGTGTAAATGATGGGATTTCATAAAAACAATCTTACATATCATAATTAAAATAAGTAAAAATATTGTAACAATACATGAATAAAATAATTAATAACCATAGGATATGAAAATACAAGAATTTCCTCATTATATGGATCATAATTTTTCATCATATGAAGAATAACATAAACAATCTTGAAATACTATGAGATTGTTTCATTAAACACATACCACTTGGTAACATTGAACCATAATCCCCATAAAATAAAATAAAATTACATGAAGGTTAAAACATTATTAATGTAATAATACTCATGATATAATATTTCATTGGAATTATATACCCCTTATGGAAACATATATGTTCATAACATAGAATGTGTCTCCCAGAAGGGAAATTGAGTCAAAATTAGTTTACAGATTTGGTAACATTTGAGACATAAATAACATAATATATATATAATAAAATTTATATTAAAATATCCATAAATTTAATTACATGAATCATATAACAAATACAGTGGAAGTATACACACCAAAGAATAGGAATGGGTGGTGAATAAAGCATTTATCTCAAAGAAATAAAAAAGTGAGATGAAATTCTGTTACCTTGTGTCTTGAATCATTTTTTATTTATTCAAAAATCCTATATAAAAAAATATATGTTTATTATAAATACATAAAAGAACCATATTCTTATATATAAAAACTTATATTGTTTAATATGACTTTATATTACCTTCTTGTTAACAATTATATGTTATGGTTTCACTTCGGGTAATATCTACTTTATTTTTTCCACGTGTCTTAATTTGTTATATCAATGACACTTATACCTGTATCATTATTTAAAGAGTCTATGTAATTTTATAAATAAAATTTATATTAATTATGTGTGTTTTAATAATATATTAAACATATAAGAATGAAATTGAATACACCATTCATGATGATGGTAAGTCATATGAAGGCATGAACCTTATTTCCATTTTTATTGTCGTATTGAATGAAAGTTGGTAAATGACCTATGTTTATATATATAACATTATTAAATTACTATTATGTCATATATATTATATAATTTCACTAATACCATCCTTAAAAAATTTCATGTAGCGTGAGAACAAATCACATCCCTTTGAGGGGGTGGTAGTCCACATTTCCTCAATCGAAATTATCATATTTACAACACATGGAAATTATTATGATATGTACTTAAAAATGATTATATAAGATTAAATACCAAATAAATATAATATATAACATATATAAACATATTTTCCATCATATTTTCCACCATGAGAGGTGGTATGGAATAATGAACAATCATTATTTTGCAAGGCCGTTTTTTTCCGAACACATAACCAATATGTTCTTTTCCCATTTGATGGAGGTGTGTGTTATTGTTGGCCAAAACCATAGAATAAAAACTTAATAGTATATTTAGGATTCATTATTTTTTATATAATCATCAAATTAATAATTGTGGATGGTGGGAAAGTAAAATAAAATTAATTATTTTAAGAGAAGTCATTACCTCCTAATCGTCCAAGTCCATTTGGTTTGTGCCCAATGCATTTTTTGGAATGCTTTATGATAATGGGAGGATTATATAAATAAGGGATGGATTTATTTAATTGTATTGAGTATATATTGGCCTTACCTATGTGGTTTGAGAGGTGTGATGAAGAATGATATTTGGGGGCCTTTTATATGGAAGGGAAAGCACACACTTGACATTTTTGGAAACAAGTCTTTTGTACCCAAGTTTTTACATAAACAATACATACTAGACCACAAAAATCAATAATATATGGTTAATTACCGAATTATATACATGAAATGTGCGTTGAAAAAGTTTTTAGGCTGTTTTGGGTCTTAAATTTACAGTTTGTACATTGCTAAACTATTTTTTTACTTAATCATTGTAATTAATTTTAATCAATTTCACTAATATTTGAGTTCAAAACAAAGGTGAAGTTGTTAAATGTTATAAATTAATCTAATTAAAAATATATAATAATGTTCAAAAAAATTATACTCATATATGTGGTGGAAATTAAATTGAAAATCACCCTATATAGTGGACGACATTGTGGTTTTTTATTATAAACACATTAAAATATATTCTATTTTTCAATTACCAATTTCATAGTGAAATGGATTAAAATGAACTAATTTAGATTAACTTATAAAATTATTATATAATTAAAAAATAAAACCATTTTAAATATAATTTAACCTTATAAATCAATTAGATGTAAAATTAGTTTTGATTTAAAATTCAATATTGTAACTATTCATTAGAAAATGAATCCTTACTGAAAAATAACCAAAATTTATCCAATATATTTTTTGGTTTATATTTAATATATGAAGTTTATTTTGATATATTAAATCTACAAAATATCCAATAATTGGATTTAAAATGTGTTCTCCCTTAAAAGGGTGTAAAATTCGGTTTAAAAAAATAATCAGTTTTAAGCACAAATTTTGGTTTGTTATTATATTATATATATCAAATCTATTGGATGATTATAATTTTTTTAAACAATTAATATATAATTTTTATTAATATCATTCTAACATGTTATATAATTTAATTTATTAATATATATCATCCTTTTAACAAGAAAATATACATTTATAAAATCAGTCCCTTTATATTCATTTGGATTCTATATATTCATTTCTAATTATTATGTATCTAATCAATTAAACAATATATATTAATATTTTATTTAATAAAATAATCATCAATATTATTACCATGTTATATCGTATTAAATAATAATATTTTAATTATGAATTATTTTTCAGTAACACTCAGTCTTACGTGTTATGTAAGCCATCTATGAAATTCTTTGTTGTCTGTAATACAAGATATTCTCGATGTTCTGTATTGTGAAATATAAAATATATATTGTGTGTAGAGCATAATTAACATGGTTTTGTGTATAATTTAATCAAAGTTGAGTGTTTTCATGTAACATACACTATTTTCAAAGTGGCGTGAAATAAATAAATATCAGTGTGAATAAATTAATTTTGAAAAAAATGTTTCACAATATTGTAGTGAGTTGCATTATAACCCCTTAAAATATATTTATGCCACAAAATTAATGTAGTTTGAAAATGGTATAATATTTATATCCTTCATTCATAGAAACCCACATCACAAAAATGAGTACTAAAACTTCCCTTAAAATGAGAATGTTGTAACCATAATGGTTACCCGGAGTAAAACATAACAGGGTTTCCATGTAGGACAAAATAGGCAGAATGTTAAAAAATGTACACATAAGTTAAATATAACTATAATGTTCTGGTTTAGAGTGATAGAGAACATATTCTATATACTGTTAAAAATAAAATCCATAAATCTACAATTATTTAAGGTACCATTTTATTCATCGATAACGAAGGTACCAGAACAACATTTTTGTCTTGAATATCCTTTTTCCTAATGTTGATGAATTTTCATGATTTTAGGACACGATCTACAATTGTTGTTTATTGATCCAATTTACCTTTTATTGTATCAATAAATGTGACATTTTCATTCCTGAATTACTATCATATCATGAGATCCATGATATTCCATCCCATTTGTGATCAGTTATCAACACCACAAAGTTGTTTGAATAGGCTATTCAATATGCATAATTCCTTATATGGAGAGATAATAATTTAATCTTATTGAGTTCATCTAAATTTTATCTTAATATTTACATAATTGGTAAACCATACAATCCTTCTCAAATATCAAAATAAAAATCATTATAAGGAGTGAAATGAAATCATATTGACATTGATCCCCTGTATATTACAGTGTTTCTCTTTGTTGTCACCCTACAGACTTGTGAATACCCTCATCGTAATTCCCTTGAAACATGGTAATAAATTCAATCAACTTAAATCCAATTTTAAAACATGGGTTCTTACTAATTATAATGAATACTCTATCCATTGATTAAATCCAATATGTTATAAACAACATCCTTGATGACATAGACCACTTCTTTAGTAATCAGTTCTAGGGTAAGGTTACCCTTAATTAATTCCTGATGTTTAGATAATGATATTTGGGTAAATCATCCTTAAGAATAATTTTGTTTGAATGAAGTATTTATTTTTTTGAATAATTTTTTATGAATGTAGTATTTCATGATTCATATAAAATTATCATTGAATTCAAAAAAAAGAAATACTTCATTCATACAAAATTTTTCTTAAACTATTACACATACTTTATAAACATATTCCTTAATAAATATTTCATAGAATATATGAATCATGCCTTAGGGTTCATCAAAATCAATCTAATAATGCCTCTTTTATTAAATAAAACAATACTACAAGAACATAACATGCCTTTAACATGTCATCTTCAGTCCTTTTATCTTTAAATGAATAACTGAAACTCAGACCAATATACTTATTTTGTTTGTGATATTTCCACTTTGTAAATCGATTAATATAATTCCCACACATCAAATATACAAAAATTCTATTTTATCCAAGTACATTCCAATTCTCTCCACTGACTAAATCCTAAATGTATGTTCTGAGAAACATTTATCATATTAGGATACCATATAATCAAGAAAAATTACTTATATGGTTCCTTAATCATGTCTCGTACTTTATTAATCAATGAAACACTATGATTATCCTCGGTTTTTCATATTCATCCTCTATTTAATTCCTTCATGACAGTTCATAATTTTTTTGTTCATTCTCAAAGAATATCCTCTGGGAGTATCAAACTAGGTGTGCAGAAATATCGATTATCATGTACCAGATTACCACAAGTCAGCCCCAGAATATCTTGTTGGAGTTGTTACCCCTAGGAACATCTCTACTAGAGTAATATCTACATATAGTATTCAAAAATGGATTTAGTTCCAGGAAACCACTCACTCCCAAATTTACCAAAATTCTTGGACATTTTCCTAAACATCAACTTAACCATATACATATCCATAGAGACATCCCTAGACATTTATTTAGAAATATTATAACAACCCTGCTCTTTATTACGAACTTTAACATGATTTATTAAATAAAATTGAAATTAAGACCACTCTGAGGACCAAAAGGTATAGTGTATTTGGAAATTAAGAACGTTAAATGACAAAATAGAACAAAAAACTCAACATATTTATTGAAAACGTCTTTTATGTGGCCACAACATTCTTTCAAACATATCATTGTATGAGATAACATGAAGACATGCATAAGAAAAGGGTGAACTATAAATCCCAGAAAGGGAGAAAACATGGAATAACATGAAGAATATAGTACATGTTAGGGAATAGGTATATAAATGGAGCATTAGATAAACATGAACATAAAGTCATGATATAGCAAGATTATTATAACATCAAAATGTGGCAATAACAATTAACATGATATCAGTATGAGCTAGGGCTTTATTTCAAATGGAGCACGATTAAACCCTCATTAAAATATAATTTTAATCATTAAACCATAATTTCACATGAATTATCCAGAGTAAACGCTAATTTCACTTGTTTAATCATGATAATAATCTTCACCCAATGCATTGGAGCACTATCAAGGTGACCCTTCTTAATCATTTCATATCATGTATAAGTGTTCCACATTTATCATTCAACCTGGAATCATTAAACATCATCATATTTTCCATGATAAAGGAATGTAGAAGACATAAATGAAACTATATAATATATAATTAAAGTTTCATAAAGTTAAATACCCATGATAGAGAAATTATCATTTTATTCACTACACAATGATATTGGTTTCGAAATTCGTAGTGCAAATTCGACAGCATAACGACGTGACCTAAGAATTCATAAAAATTTTTTATGATAGAGAAAGGGGTATTTCATTATATTTACATGAAATATATTGTAAGGGGGTCATATAGATACATGTCCCAATGTATGCAATGTAAATTATATACATAATATAAAAGAATTTCTTTAATGTAAATAGTGAGAGAGAAATCCCTTACGTAATTTCGGCATGGTAACAGGTGTACATGGGAGGAATTAATGAGATATAAATGGATATCTAATAATTATAACATAAATAGGGAAGTATTGGGGAGGCCCACAATCATACCCTAACATTATACTTGAAAATAAAAGGGCATAACAATTTAAAGAAATTTTGAAAAAAATGAGAAACGAGGAAACCACTTACATTCAAGTGTGACCAAAATGTCTTGAGAGTGGATTGAGAGGGGCTTACTGTAAGATTGATGCACCTTGGGAGGATTCAATAGAGAGGATTTAAGGGGTTTTTCATGCTCCAAATGGTTTGAGTGAAGAGGAATGGGTGATTTAGTTGGTTTATATAGGAAAGGATAGACAATTATTTATTATTTAGGTTTTTTACACCACACATTAAACTAAAACATATCCACAAACCATCCCATCGTTTTTCCTAAGTGGAGTGAAAAAAATTATATTATATGGCCAATGGATGAACATAATAAAATATTAGTCTTTCTTATGTGGGGGTGTGTCACACTCTAAAGAAAATCACTTTAAAATGTTAAAATGATTTATAAGTGTGGGAGGGTCCACTAAGACTTTGGAAAATAAATCATAAAAACATAAAATCACATTATTTTAAATGACAATCATTTAATGGCTGGAAAAATCTTTTATTTTATTTTATTAAATCACTATTTGGTATTTATGATTTCATAAAACATATTATATATTTAAACAGTATTTAATTTTTACCGAAAATTTAACTGTCTCAGAAAGTTATGAAAAATTAACCGTTGGATAATTTCTTTGTCCTGATTCCAAAAAGAATAATAATTTTATCTAAATAATTTTCTAAATATGTGCATTTTAACTTTTAAAATAAAAACCATCATTAATTAATGATTCATGGGTTTTGAAAAAATCATCCTTCAAACCTTAATAAAAATTACAATTGAATTCATAAAAATTATAAAATCATTTGTATTTAACAAAAATTAATTTAGTAATAATTTTTTATTTAAAGTTTATTAAATTTAAACATAACTTTATTCATAAAAAATTGATTTCGTAATTTAATATAAACTAAAAAATAATATTTTTTGCTTTAAGAACTATTTACAATGAAACAATAAAGAAAATGAATGTATATTCTTTATTCCATATTAAACTAATCCGAATAATAATAGTGGTAGGGTCTTGTTAGATAACCCCTTATAAAACACGCATAAGTCTTATGGGTAAGGTGTGAAATGGTGAAAGACTCTTGTGGTGGCTCGAATAACAATGCTCCAACAGTAATATCTAGTATCTTTCACTTCTCCCATAGGAAGTTCTGTTCAAGCTTAACGTGTTGAAGCTCGACTTAGACATGGTCAACAACGTAGTTCATATGTTTTATATAACCATTTTACATAATAAGACATTTAATCAGATCAACAAAAATTTTCATTAATAAAATTTTGGGTCATTACAATTATCCCTGTCACACCCGGACATCAATAATAATAATAATAATTATTTTATAATTTATTTATTTATTTTTGGTTGGTTTAGGTTTTATTTTGATTTTGTTTGTATTTTGTTTTTTTTGTTTTTTCATTATTCTTTTCTTTATTTTCTCTCTTTTTTTCCTTTCCCCTCTTCCCCCCCTCTCATTCTATGTCGCGCTACACCCCATCTCCCTAGTTCGCACCGCCTCCCTCCCCCAAAACCTAGCCGCACACTACCCCCTCTCCCATGGTCGCACCCCTTCTATCTCCTCCTTCCAATCAGATACCTACATGAACACCCTACTCCTTCTAGAAGGATACCTACATTCACACCCTCCCCTGTAGTCTACAACCATCGCACACATCCCTTTGATGGCCAAACCATTTAGCTGGTGTCATGTCCTCCTAACGATGTGTTTTCCGGTTCCCCTCTTACCTTTTCCATCCTGGCTTCCCTCCAGGTAAATCCTACTCCTCATATTTGGTTTTTTGATTCATATTAATTGGGGTTTTGGATTTAATATTGGGGTTTTTTATGGTTTATATGATTCTATTGATTTATTTTAGAGTTTATTTTGATCATCATGTGGTATGGTTGGCAATGGTTGGGGTTTGACACAAATTTTTGGGAATTTCAACCCCAAAGGTATCCATTTCCATGAAAAAACATTTTATTATCCACTAAACGAAGCTAATATTCACTATTTATATAATATTATTCATGTTAATTATTAATAATGAACACCATTTTGAGTTCATTTTACACATTGAACATTATTTCATATTATAATTGTAATTTCTTCTTAAAATGCACTATTACATGAGACATTTTTGAACAACATATAAAATACCCAATGATCTTGATTTTATTTTCATATTTGTCTCAAGTCTCCCATGATATAAGGTAATATTCATGTTTTTTGAGCACATAACGATTCAGATTAATAGACCAACAAAGCTGTCTTTGACGAAACATCATTCTGGGAAATGTAAACTGGACAACATCCCAATAAAAATAATGTATATTCTATACTAAATGCCCAATAATTCTTAAAATTTAATTGAAGATATAGGAAAAAAAAGGTAATATTTAATCCAATAGTGATAAGAGCTAATTTGAAGTGATAAATGGTGATTCATACGACCCAATTTGGAGACAAAATTTTGTGCCAAATTCTGCGGCCACTAAAAAAATTCCACCAATTTTGTCATATCTCAGAAACCACAAATTATTATAGGCGGATATTTAACATAGAATTAGGTGACATCCTTAAATTTATTTTAGCCTTCTATTGACCACTCTAATATGTCCATCTATATGCTTATTGTGGTGCATCTATTCGTTGGATTCTAGATGGCTGCCACATCGGGTCAAGAGTGGAAATGTCTAAGTTACACAAGCTTTCCACCACCTAAGCCTAAAATACACAAGTGGGATGAAATTCTCTATGAGAGGCTTGACCAAAGGCTCCTAGAATGCCTATTTTAGGTAGTGGTGTTGAATTATTTATCATTTTTGGGGATTTCATTCCTTGTAATCTTATTATGAAATTTTGTTGTCTCAAGTTTGTCTTTCACATGTAAGTTGTTCTAATTCATCTTATTCTATTTATAATTTTTTTTCTTCACCTATTATTCTATTCTTATACATATCATGTTGATAACATTGGCTTAAGGTGTGAATTTATTCACACCAAATCCTATTAAATTATTACTAAAAGGTGGAGTGATCATTATTTCATTGTTTTTTACCTCTCCATTTCCTCCCTCATGAGTCTACTTCCCGCTTCCATTGAAACCATAAAATATATGGATGAAAAAACCACTTATGGGTTGATCCAAGAGAGTATCAAGGGGCTATATTGGATGTTATTTATCACCCCATTAATGCCTAATTACTTTTTTTAATTGGAATTTTTATTTAATGATTTTAAAACTTCTTTTTTCTTGTTGGATTTTAAGGCCACATACATTAAGTGCTAATACGAACCCTTACCTTGGATTGATCATGAATTTGATCCTCCATGTGTATAGGTGATTCTTATTGTGGTTTGTTGGTATTAATGTATTAAGTGATAATGTTTTATGATATTCTTTAATAAAACCATCTCAATTATTAGAATTTGAAACCGTTAAAAAATAATTTCATAAAATGCACCCAAGTAATAACAAAGGATATATGCATACTTATAAATTAAATTCACATAAGTCTCATAGAGTTCACATAAATTAATCTAATATAAACCAAATATGGCCACTTAATAGCCAAAAAATCCATAGAATGTATGTGTCGTTAGGTTACTCCTTAGGTCATTTAGGACTCAACAACACAAGCTAAACAAAAAGTGATCACTTAACCATAAAAATATGGGTAAATTTGGTAGAGGAAAAATATGGGAACCATGGTCGGGGACCCAAGTTTGTTATCTTAAACAGTCACCGTCTATTCTGACAAAAATTCTCTTTTATCACCACCATTCTTTTATCTTTTCCCATTTATGTTCTGTGTGTCTAAAGAAGTTAAAATCCCCATTTTCAAATCTACTCAAATGGAATATAATCAATAATACCACAACATAAACCCAAGTTGGAATAAAAATTAAAATAAATATCGGAAATCCCCTAATATAGGAATTTTTTTTGATCAACCCTTGAATGAATACCCATCACCCGGAATCATGTATAATCCTTTGGATGATGAACACTTGAAGGATATATTTCCATCCCTCTCAATGATAATAGAAGAGATCAATCATAGAGATTTACATGATTTCCAAACTCATATCCAAACCAATCCCCATCATATTCATGAGATATTATCTTATAAAATGGAGATATGGAATTATGAGGATCCATATTTGAGATTCGGACTACAATGCATTAATAATTGAGAGGAACTCAACCCTACACTGACTGTACCTTCCATAAACATATGTGGAGTGTTTAGTTTACCACAAACCTCCCATCAAAATTATTGAAGAAAAAACCTTTGGATTTGGGGTGGGGGAAGTGAATAAGGAAATTTTTTAAGGTTATTTAAATCATAAGGTAATGGATTTCATGTATTCACAAGAGGGGAATTTGACATCGTGGATTGAGTGTCCCTATTATAGATCCATTGATGATTTTTCAAGACAACAATATGTGAAAGATAGGGAGAAATAAAAAACTTTGAGTCCATACCCATTCATAACACTGATCTTTCCAAATTGGTGGTTGAATATTCTATTTAAAATGACACAATTTTTTTTGAGAAATTTTGAAAATGAAATTGAGTTTGATTCAATGTCCAAACCAGTGCCTCAATGTTTTAGAGAACCCAAACTCAAATTCAAGGTCCTTAAATCTTCTCTCATATCTTCCATTATAGAGGATAATAAAAAGCATTCTATCATAATTTCATCCTCTATTGATTGTAATAAAGATAAAATTTTACTTGTTGTCTTGAGTAATATTAGGAAGACAATTGAATGGACCATTATCGATATTATTGGGATGATCCCATTCATTGGGAACTATATTGTTTTTATTGAATAAATTTCAAAACCATCATTTAAACCCCATTAAAGACTAAATCACAATATAATTGATATGGTGAAACATTTAATCATTAAAATTTTAGAAGTTGGTGTCAGAAAATTTGGGGTGTTCATGTCGATGTAACAACGTTAAATAAAAGCACTGCATAGGAGAAAACCTGTGGTTTTAATGGTTCAAATCATTTTTAATCATCTTAATTTCTCAAATAGGATTAATAAACCAATTTTATATTCATAAAAAAATACCTAACTGTGAATATGATAGTACCATAGACCGTTGACCTGTTCTTCTATTATGGTATAGATGGGTATAAAAAGAGAGTACCATATTCATCTGTGTCACGTGGGGTGATCTTTGAGTAATAATTTACCCAGAAAATTTAAAAGAAGATCATGTATCATCATTTTATTTTTATGCATTTTTAGGATAAAATAATAATAAAATATAATAATTTATATATATATATATATAAGGACACATCATAGGTTGTGGTTAAAATGTTGTCACAACTGGGAAGCCACGAGGACTCGAACTCGGGACCGAAAGAAGATAGGGGCATGTGCTTACCACGAACCTACAACTTTTAGTACTTCCTTATTCTATAATTTATATATATATACTTATATTATACTTTTTTTATTATATAAATAATGAAATATATATATATATATTGTTTTTCTGTATGTTTTTTTTGTTTTTCCTTTTTACACTTCGGATATCTGCAGGTGACATGGATATCAAAGGGATAAATTAGAACAACAAGAACATCAACTTCAACCACCAGGTGACTTCATTCCATGATCCTAATTTTCAACTTCCTTTTTGAACCCTCTTTCTCGGCCTTTACCCACTTCTAAATTTTCGTTTCTTCAAACACTAGGGAAATTGTTATTTTAAGTTGGGGAGGGAGATGAAATAATAAAATTTATTTTAAAAAAAAATTAAAAATTAATTTTTTTTAATGTAAAAAATGCATGGAAGGAAGGGTTCCTTTAACCTTGAACTTGATAATATATATTTCACATATTAAAATTGAATATCAATTAATTTAGCATGACCTATAAGAGAAAATCCAGGAGCCGGTGGATGCCGGTCCTAATAAAATTAAATAAAGAAAATGAAAAGAGTCAAGAATACAATGGATTATTACATAAACGAGTGTGCATCACCCCACACCTATCTGTCTCCACCAGTGAGGCACAATAATCTGGTGTCGTGAAATACCACATCACTCCAATATCAGTGAGCACCCACTTTTCCAACGCATCAACCAACTGATTAGATTCTCGGTAGACATGTGAAACGTCCACACGCATCTGAGCAATATCACTAAGGAAACCAACCCACTACAGCAGCACACACCAAAGGACCTGGTGCGTCTTGGTGCACAAGCATGAACCACGGTCTGAGAGTCAGAATCAATCCATATATATTTCCAATTAAACCGGATAGCGTACCTAATGGCATAGATTAATGCCCAATGTTCGGCTTCAAAAGCGGTTCCAGTTCCAACGACATGGTGAAAACATCCTTTATCAAACCCAGAGTAGGTGAAAAACACTCCCCCATAACCCGATGGGCCTGGAGCACCCAACGAAACCCCATAAACATTTACCTTGAGGCAAGGTCTAGTGGGTGGGATCCATCGAATATACTTTAGCATCCGAGGCTTCTGTGGCCGCCCTAAAACCCCAAGCGTTCACAGAATTTGAAGATCAGAAACTACATTAGACATGGTTCCATCCTACATAAGAGAAGAAGCATAAACATCTCTACGAATCGCCATCATTCCTTGCTGAACTATGGAGCACACAATAGTGAAATTAAAAGCAATACGGGCATCCCAAAGGACTACAATAGCTGCAACAATTACAACCAAAAATATGTTATAAATCTTCTCACTAAATCGGCCATGAGTAGAAGCAGGTAACAGTTGTATAACCGATCTGCAGGTGTTAAAAGCCACCCCAAACAGAGAACCAATATATGCCCACAATTGTTTTTCATGAGAACAACCCATAAAAATATGCTGAACAGAGTCCTCATCAGCTTTTCACATGGAGCACATGGAGGCCATCTGAAACCCGACCCTCTTGAGAGCATCAGTTGTGTGGAGTCTGTTTTTCCAGATCCTTACGATCAGAGAAAATATGGAGGGTCTAATGAATCGCACTCGGAATTTCATCAGCCAAGAAGGTGTACAGGATTGACCCCTGCATAAGGTCTTGTAGTAATCCCTGCTATTGAATTGCCCAATTCTGTTATGCATACAGATCAGAGTATCATGATCCATAATGACATAATTAGTAATTTCATTCTCCACCTACACAGGAACACTAAAAGAAGCAGATTGCATCTATGACAGAAAGCTCTAAATTGACAAAGTGGCTTCCTCAGGGGTCACATTTAAGTCACAAAGAGGCTGTGTGAGCCACTTTGTGTTCCAGCAATTCAATGTGGAATCCCTACAAACCAACCATCGGGTATCGTGCATGATTCTGACATATGCCTGCTTGATAGAGGCCCAAACTGATGAGGCAAGGTCCCATTTGTATCAATTTAAGAGCCTCCTTGTGATTCTATTTGAAAGAAAATCATCATCAGCTTCATGAGAAATCAAGCTTCAATTGAACTTCCCAATCAATCCATCATTAAAGGTTGAGAGATCCTTGAGTCCTAGACCCCCCAGCTCCACAGGCATGATGCACTCCTTCCTTGCAACTGTAATCAGCTTCCTCTCATGTGGTGACCCCGTCCACATGAAATTACGTACCATGATATGAAGTTCCTTGAGAAGTCCCCCAATCCATCGATAGATGGAGAAGGAATAGAAAATCCATGATGTGATTACTGAGTTCACAAGGAAGACCCTTCCATCTAAGGACATAGCTTTCCCTTTCTAGCCGGCCATCTGATGAACAATTCCAGCAGATATTCCTTCCAAGTACAGTCTTTTCACTTTTCCCCAAAACAATGGGACCCCAAGGTATTGGAATGGTAGGGAACCCCTCATCACCTCAAGAAGTCTGAAAATTCTATTGCGTTTCCCAACTGTAATTCCATTTCCAAAAACAATGGAAGATTTGTCCCAACTAATTTCTTGTCCAGAAACCTTCTAATAATGACTAAAAAGGTATTTAAGAGAGGAGATTGTTTTCCTTGAAGCCTGACCAAGAAGAAATATGTCATCAGCATACAATAAATGAGACGGGGCATGATCACTCACACCAGACCTAATAGGTTTATAAAGTCCCATTTGGGAAAGATCATTAATACACCTACTAAAGTTGTCCTCTTCCATGGAAAAAAGAATACTATAATGTGTATCACCTTTCCGCACCCCCTGGTGCAAGGAAAGAATCCCCTCGGGGAACCATTAACAAGAACTGATAACCCGAAAGACTCCAGAATGATACAGATTAGATTCAAAAAGCAGTTTGAGAAGCCATACCTTGTATGAAAATCACAGATAATGCTCCATTTAAAAGTGTCAAAAGACATGCATATATCAATTTTGATGGGAAAATTCCCATCAATTGTCTTCCTTTTCATAATATTGGCACTCTCAGAGGCCATGAAAAGGCACTTTTGGATGCTCCTCCTAGGGGAAAATCCAAATTGATTCGCAGTGATTATTCCATTAACCAACCCACTCATTCTGTTCACCAAAACCTTGCTAATAAGTTTGGGTATTGTGTTCCCAAGAGAAACCGGTCTGAAGTCCATGATATCAAGAGCATTATTTTTCTTGGGGATAAGAGCAATGAAACAAGAATTCATTCCATGGGTCATATAGGAGTGTGAGAAGAAATCAGTAATTCCATGCACAATGTCATTCTACAAGATGTCGCAATAGAACATAAAAAATTTATTTGTGAACCCATCAGAAACTGGGGCTATCTCAAGATTGATAGATAAGAGGGTAGATCTAATCTCCTCTTTGCATGAGGGAGTAATTAGAAGCTGATTCGAGTGATCATCAATACAAGGGATGATGTTGTCAAACATGCAGTGAATGTTGGAATACCCATTATGAGAATATATTCCTTTTAAGTATTCAAAAAAAGTGAAGGGAATCTCATTTTCTTCACTATATAGGTGTCCATCAATGATGATCACCCAATTCCCTACACGTACCCTCTTTTCCTTATGTAATCTGTTGAAAATCATAGAGTTCCTATCCCCATCCGTTAACCATTTCACATTCAGTTGATTTCTAACTAGCCTTTGCTTTACCATTAGGAGATCAACCAGCATATTATGGGATGTTATTTCCTCTATGGATAATGTAGGATATTGATCATGAAAAATCCGAATCTTGGCCAGCTTCTCCTCTGACTTCCTGATGTCCTCATCAATTTTTGAAAAATATTTTTAACTCCATTCTCTCAGTAGCCCCTTAAGGTGTTTGAGTTTCATAACAAGTCACTGAAGAGGAATCCCAATGACTTCAGAATTCCATGCCTCCAAAACAATCTCCCTGCATCCTAGAGTCACAAGCCTTCCATTGTTGAATTTAAAGGGAATAGGGGTTGACCTTGTGAACTGGGTATTGACATCAATAACCATCGGGTTGTGGTTAGAAATATGCTTTGGGAGCGTGAATCCAGATACTCCATGAGTTGTATCATGATCTCCAATACTGACGGACCATATATCAAGCTTACTTTCTTTCTTCCCATCCCATTTGTACCTACATCATGTAAAATATGAACTAGCTATGGTAACTTGTTCTAGATTGCAATAGAAAATGCATTCAGAAAATCCAAAAGCAGCAGCCCTATTGATGTTTGTTCTAGTTTTCTCCTCATGCATCAGCACTGTATTGAAGTCACCAATAATAATCCCTTTTTTCTCCATCTTCCTAGAAGTGGCTTTAAGCTCCTCCCACAATTCCCTGCTCTATATATAAGAGTTGGAGGCATAAACAAAAGAGACTGATAAATCCTACCCAGCGAAGATGTTGTTAACCAGGACACTTTGAGTCCCATTAGCACATGAAGTTATTTTAATGTCATCATGCCTTAACACCCATAAGTGGTCTATATGAGATGCATGCTGATTATTAGAGACAAAGCTGTATCCTAGAGAGTCACATTTGAATCCTTTCCAGTTTTCAAAGAGGAATTTTGGCTCAATAATTCTAACAAAC
This sequence comes from Viscum album, assembly GCA_963277665.1. Taxonomy (NCBI): domain Eukaryota; kingdom Viridiplantae; phylum Streptophyta; class Magnoliopsida; order Santalales; family Viscaceae; genus Viscum; species Viscum album. The sequence goes on from OY728123.1 coordinate 167,045,230, forward strand.
ATCGGTTTGTAGGTCATGAGATAATGGCGAAGGGACCTGACCATGCGGGAGTTTCCCAACCCTTGACAAATCCAATAAAGGATATTCATTTTTTACCGGCCATGCATCTTGTCAGAGGCCCCCCTTTTCTTTCCAATGGTATCTGTTTCTGCCATTTCTTCCCCTGACCACTCTGACCTTGCTGTCTAGAGGTTGAAATGCTATGAGTGTCTTTGGTTTCCAGGCTTGCCCCACTGTCCCCTTTCTTCTGTGGGACAGTAGTACATTCTACTCCAAACCTGGACCAGCTAGAACCTGACCTCCACCTTGGTTCCCCTTCACTAGATTGTCCTTGCATCCATCATTCCCCAGCCCAATCTGTTCATCACTTCCACATCCACTAGATGAAATGACATTCACTTATGGGAATGTTGTGTCTTGATTATTCCTAGCACCGTTTTCCTCAACCATTCGCCCATCTGATTCACCACTGGAGGCAGAAATGTCACCCCCATTAATTGGGATAACAGATTTATTAAGACCTTCCACCTCATCAGTCCATAAACGGCCACCCAGGGGGATGAAATTATTCCCATATTTGAGAGGGGTCACTGCCAACCGAAAACCTTCTTCGGGAAGCCTCGGAGGGGGAGATTTGTATGGGACTCCCTCTTGGATCAGAAGCTGGGTAGCAGCCTGAACGTCTTCCAACTCCTTCAAATTCTACTGGATTGGGTGATTTATCCGCCGACCCGTCAGGTGCACCCATCTTTGCAGTAGCACACTAGGGTAAGGTGGCCGGCCCGACCACCACCTAACCACTACAGGGAGGAAGTTCCGTCTGATTCTCCGCAACACTGCCCTCCCCATAAAATGCAGATCAAAATTGTGCCCCATTGCTAGGCAGATCATTCTCCCTGGCGGAAAATGAAGAGTCCCCCATATTCAGAGCATCATGCTACCTAGGGCCAATTCCTTGGCCATCATCCTTGCTCTCAAAGGGCTACAGAGGATTTTTCTCCTTCCCCTTCCTTCTTCTGCACATTCTCCCTTCATGACATTTAATCTTACAAATATTTCATTTTTTTCCCGTTCACACTCAGACGTCATATACCCAAAGAATAAGTAGCTCATAAAAAACATGGGTTTCCTTTCATAAAAGATATCAAGCTTCATGCTATCATCCCTTTTTGTAAGAATTACCTCCTCAACCATCATGCTTGACATGTCAACTTCCACCAAGATTCTCTCATAGTGTCCAAGCCTCAGATTATATGTATGTCGATCCATGCGAATGGGATTTCCTATAGAGTAAGCAATGTCCCAGAGGATCCTTGGGTGCCAATACAGCCAATTTAGCTTGTAAATTCAGATCCATAATTGTGTATGAGTGTTTCGAACATTCATGGGGTCAAAATTACGATCCCATTCCTGCACATTCAGAAAACCAGGGTTCAAAGAGACCGTGCCCTTTCTCCATGCTTTATGCTTAGCTTTATCCATGGGGAAGACCACATGGTAATATCTCTTTCCCATCGCAATAATCCTCCAATCATCAAAGCCTCAAAATTCCTTGACCCTCTTAGTTAAATCCTGAAATTCCCGTAGACGCTCACCCTTCGGAGTAATGACTCTCCCGATAATTGAATACCAACAGAGATTTACCCATTCATCAACTGCTTCCTGATTGGCTGTAACATGGGAAATCCTCCCCTTCCTTATCACTCTCCAAGGTGGGGGTACTTCGAAGTCCGGGAATGATGGTCCCACCACATTGCACACCACTTCCGCAAAATTCCACTTAATCCCCACAGATTCCTTAGAAGATACCACATTGACCATCTGACCCTTATTTGTAATTGAGAACATCTCTCTGTGACTGATCAGCTCAACACATGGCCTCTCATCACCAGAAACATCTACGCACATCCCCTGGTTTGGATTCGAGGAATCATTGTTGTCATCAGGCTTAGGGTTCTCACCCGGTTCCCCTTGAGCCATCTTCTTCACAAATTTATTTAGAATGGCCTATTTCTGATTTTATTCCATGAATATTCCATGAGACTAGATTTTGGAAAGTGTGGTTGTCCATTTTAATATTTCATCATTTATATTTTCATCCTAATAAGATAAATAATCACAACACACGCCCTTTGGGTAGTGGGGTATTATTTTGAATTCATGGGGTCCCCCAAAAAATTCATAGGTTTTGTGATCATTTTAGTTATAGTATGAGTAAAAAAACAAAAAAAATATAAAAAATATAAAAAAAACAATATATGTTCGCGCCGAGCAATGAAAAGACCTAATGTGTTTCTTTTGACACTTGGGGTTCGTGACTCCATAGTTTTCAGCCCATAGTCTCTAATTTTATCTCTATTTGTTGTAATTTGACTTTTTTTTATTTAGTTAACTCAACATGGTGCCTAAGTATATGAGCTTCACATGGTGCCCTAATGTCTAGGAGCTTAGGAGTCATCAAAAAATTCCTGATAGATGGGTTGACTCTTTTGGGTGAGATTTCAATTAAAATGGAAATATTGAAAACAATATTGAATACTCATCTTAATTTTGAAATGTGATTCAACCAAGAACTTCCATCATTTCCCCCATTGAATAAATATGAACACCCATGTCAATTTTTATACACAACACATCCTCATGCGTAATTGATATTGGATGAAATATGGTGATGAAATCAAACAAAGGAATGGTCTTGTGATTGGGAAATTCTTATGAAACTATCTTGTATTAAAATATATTAACGGGTTTCATGATTGTTTAGTATAAGGTTTTTTTTGTGATCATTGTGTCTTAAAATGTTTTTGGATAAGGGAATTCGAAATTCACATTTGGAGAGATATTTTTCTCGAGACAAGAAAAACTAAAGTTGGGGGGTTGTGATTATCCACTTAAAAATGATTATATTCATTGTTTATATTATAATATTCATGTGCTTTGTTAATCTTAAACACCATTTTTAGTGCATTTTAAACTCTAAACATTATTTTGAATAACAACTGTAATTCATTCTTAAAATGCACTATTATATTGTATATTTTTGAACACCATATAAAATACAAAATGATATTTATTTTATTTTTTATTTTTTAATTTCATCTTTCCCATTCTATAATGAAAAAATGATGTTTTTGGATCACTTTAGGATTCACATTAAAATTCCACCAAAATATTCTATGAAGCAATAACATTCTGGGAAAAGTAAACTGGACAACATCCCAAAAAAGAGACCATATAGTCCAAAATCCAAGCCCAATAATTCTGAAACTTTAACTGAAGATAGAATCCATCAAGGGGAACATATCATACCCTAGTGAAAAGATCTAATGTATAGTGATAAAGGGAGTTTCATCTAGACCAATTTTGAGATAAAATTATGGGCTTCATTCTGTGGCCCAGAAACACATCCCACCTATTTTATCATATCTCAGAAACAAAAAAATATTTTTTTGCATAAATGTTACATAGAGTTAGGGGACATCAGTGTATTCATTTTTTTATTATATGTACTACTCTAATTCGGATATATAGAAACTCATTTGGGCGCTTTTTTTTTGGTGGAGGCAAGCTGGATGCCACCTTTGGTCAAGAGTGGAAAAGTCTATGTTGCAGAAACATTCCACCACCCTAAGCCTACCATACTCATGTGGAATGACTTTAACTATTGGAGGCTCATCCCAAGGCTCAGAAATTCCTATTTTAGGTAGTGGTGTGGAGGATTTATCATAATTGGTGATTTCTATCATTGTAATGTTGTGCTGCTATTTTGTGGTCTCATGTTTTCCTTTCATTAGTAAGTTGTTATAATTCATCCTAGTTTCTTCATAAAAGTCCTTCTTCTCCTCATATTCAGTTCTTATTCATATCATGTTGATACCATTTTCTTATGGTGAGAAGTTATTCACACCAAGACATGTGAAATTATCACACAACGGGGTAGTGATCATGATTTCAATGTTTTCTTTTTTACTCCTCCACTTCCTCCATCATGAGTCTACTTCCCTCTTATATTGAAACTATAGCATCAATGGAGGGATAAAACTATTTTGGGTTGATCCAAAGGAGAATCAAGGGACTGGATTGGATATTATATTTCATCCCATTAAATTCTAATCACTTGTTTTAATAGGGATTTTTATTAGATGATTTTAAAACATCTTCGTTTTTGATGAATTTCAAGTCCACATGCATTAAGTGATAATAAGAACCTCTACCTTGGAGTGCTAATAAATTTTATCCTCCAAGATTATAGGTGATTAGTATTGTGGTGTGTTGGTATTAATCTAGTATGTGAAGATGTTGTTTGATCTTCTTGAATAAACCCATCTCAAATATAAGAAATTGGAACTGTTAAAAAAGAATTTCATCCAATACATCTCATGTGTTAACCAAGTATCAACTCATTCTTTTAAATTTAATTCACTTAAGTATCTTAGATTTCACTTAAACCCATATGAAATCAACCAATTTTGGCCACTTAATTTACAAAAACAATCCATAGAATGTATGTATCTTTAGGTTAATTCTTAGTTCTCTGAGGATTCATTAATCCAAGCTAAACTACCAGAAACCACTTAACCATAAAAATAGGGGTAAATTTGGGTGAGACCAAATTTTGGCTTAGTATTCAGGGACCCAAGTAAGTGATCTTAGGAAATCACCTTCTATTATCACCCAAACTCACTTTTCTTACCACCATTATTTTATCTTTTCCTATTTATATTTTTTCTGTCCAATGATTTTACAATCCTCATCTTAAAATATACTCAAATGGAATATAATAAAAAATACCCCATCATAAACCCAATCTGGAATAAAAACCAAAATAAAAATTGGGAATCCCTTAACATAGAAAATTTATTTGATCATCCCTTGAATGAATACCCCTCACCCAGAAACATGTATAATATTTTGGATGATGAACACTTAAAGGATAAATTTCTATCCCTCTCAAGGATAGTAGAAGAGATCAATCATAGAAATTTCCATGATGTCCAATATTCTATCCAAACATATCCCCAAAAACATCTTGGAATATTGTGTGATCAAATGTAGATAATGAATTCTGAAGTTTCATCTTTGAGATTTTAACTACAATGCATTAATACTTATGAGAAACTCATCCCAAAACTGACTATCCCTTCCACAAACTTATGTGGGGTGTCTAGTCTTCCACAAACCTCTCATGAATTTATTGAAGAACCAACCATTTAATTTGGTGTAGAGTAAGTGAATAAAGTAATTGTTGAAGTTTATTTAAATTAGGAGGTAATTTATTTCATGTATTCACAAGAGGTTAATTTGACATAGTGGATTGAGTGTCCCTATTATGGCTCCATTGATGATTTTAGAAAAACAACAATTAGTGTAAAATTGTTATAAATAACAAACATCAAGTCCACACGCACTACTAAAACTGATCATTCTAATTTGGTGGTTGAATCTTATATTCAAAAGGAAAAAATTTGGTTGAGAAATTTTGAAAATGAAATTGAGTATGATTCGATGTCCCGAATAGTGTCTCAAAGTGTTAACGAATCCAATATCAAATTCATGGTCCATACATATTTTATCATGTATTCCTTTATAGAGGATAATAAAAAACATTATATCATAATTTCATCCTATATTGATTCTAATTAATATAAAATTACACTCTATGTCTTAAGAAATATTAGGAAAGAAATTGGATTGACACTTATCGATATTCATGGGATTAGACCACTCATTATGACCTATATAGTTATACTTTAATCAATATCAAAACCTTCCTGTAAACCGAATTGGAGACTCAATCACAATATAACTGAAGTGGTGAATAATTTAATCATTAAAATTTTAAAATTTGGGGTCAGATAATATGGGGTGTTCATGTCGAGCTAACAATTTTAAACAAAAGCACTGCATAGGAGGCAACCCATTATTTTCAAGGTTCCAATCACTTTGAATCATCATTATTTTTCAAATAGTAATAATAAAATTTTTTTATATTAATAAAAAATATCTTAACTCTGAATATGATAGTACCACATATTGTTGAACTGTACTTCTATTATGAGTATGGATGGGTATGAAAGGGGAGTTCCATATTTATCTCTGTCAAGCAATGTGATCATTGAGTAATACCTTACCCAAAAATTTTAAAAGAATACAATGTATCATTAGTTTATTTTTATGGGATTGCTAGTTAAAATAACAATACAAAAAAATATAATATATATATATATAAGGACACGTCGTAGGTTGTGGATCAAACACTGTCACAGCTAGCAAAGCTGTAGGGACTCGAACCCGGGACCGAAGGGAGAGAGGGGAAAGCGCTTACCATGAACCTATAGATTTTAGTGCTCCCTTATTCTATAATTTTTGTATATATAATTATATTTTACATTATTTATTATATACATTTATATTTTATAGTTTTTTTTCCTTTTTACGCTATAGAACTCTGCAAGTGATCTAGATATCAAAAGACAGAATTGGAGCACCAAGAACATCCACTTCAACCACCAGGGGACTTTATTCCATGATCCTCATTTTCAATTTTCTTTTTGAACTCCCCTTATCTACCTTTATCACCTTCTAAATTTTCATTTCTTAAAATATTAGGGACAACTTAATTTTAAATTAGGGGGAGATAAAATTAAAAAAAATTCATTAAAAAAAATTACTAAATGTTTTGGAATATAAAAAATGAATGGAATGAAAAGTTCCTTTAACCATGAACAAGATAATACATATTACACACATTGAAATTGAATATAAATTAATTTAGCATGCCTTGATTCTGATTTTAATCCATGTATATTTCATGGGCATAGATTTTGGAATGTGTGGTTGTCCAATGTGATATTTCATAGATTATAATTTCATTCAAATAAAAAAAAATCATAATGCATGTACTTCTTGTAGTGGGGTTTTAGCTTGAGTTCATGGGGTCCCCCAAATAAATAGCATAGTTTGGTAATCATATTAGTTTTAATATTAGTAAAAAAGCAAAAAAATAAATAAAAACAATAAATGTTCATATAGAGAAATGAAATGACCAAATCTGTGGCTTTAAATATATGGGGATCATGATTCCATAGTTTTCCAGCCCATAGTTAGTAATTTTATTTCTATTTGTGGTAATTTGACATTTTTTTTGACTAAGTAAACACTAAATGTTGCTTGAGTGTGTGGGATTCACTTAGTTCCCTATGTTCTTTGTGCCTATGAGTTATTGGCAAAGTCTCTCTACATGGGATGAATCTTTTGAGTGAATTTTCCATTACCATGGAAATATTGAAAAAAAACAATAAAAAATAAAATTGAATACTCATATTAATATTGAAATGTGATTCCACCATGCACTTCCATCATTTCCCCCTTGAATAAAGATAAACCCTCATTTCTATTGTGATACAAAACACATCATCATTCTTAATTGATATTTGATGAAATATGGAGATGAATTTGAACAATGTAATGTGATCGAAATTGGGATCTTCTTATGAATCTATCTTTTATTAAAATATTTTTGATGGGTTTCATGATTTTTTGGTATAATATTTTTTGGTGATCATTGTGTATTAAATTTTTTTTGGAAAAGGAAATTCTAATATCACATTTTTTAGATATATTTTTCTTGGGACAATCAAAAATAAAGTTGGGGGTGTTATTAGACACTGAAAGAGGATAATATTCATTGATTATATTATAATATTCATGTGATTAATTGATCATAAACATCATTTTTAGTGCAATTTAATCATTGAACATTATTTCTTATTGTAACTGTAATTCCTTCTTAAAATGCACTATTACATGGTATATTTTTGAACACCATATAAAATACCCAATGATATTTATTTTATTTTCTTATTTTATTTTTAGGTATCCCATTCTTTAAGAACTATTCATGTTCATTGGAAACTATAAGATTCACATTAGTAGATCACCAAACATGGCCTTGATGCAACAAAATTCTTGGAAAAGTAAAATATATAACATCCCAAAAGAGAGACTTTATACGCCACAATCCAAGGCCAATAATACAGAATGATTAACTGAAGATAGTGTATATTCAAGTGAACATTTCATTCAATAGTAAAAAGAGATAATTCAAAGTGGGAAAGGGTGTTTGATGCGGCCCAATTTAGAGATAAAATTCTAGGACATATTCTGCATCCCATAAACACATCCCATAAATTTAATCATATATCTGAAACCAAAAATTATTTTGTGCTAAAATGTATCATAGAGTTATGGGACATCCGTATATGCATTTTATTCTTCAATGGCCCACTCTAATTATTCCATAGAGAAGTTCATTTAGGAGAATCAGTTTGTTGGATTCAAGCTGGCTTCCACCTCTGGTCAATAGTGGAAAAGTCTAAGTTTTGCAAGCTATACACCACTATAATCCTATCATACTCAAGTGGGGTGACATTCACTATTGGAGGCACGTCTTAATGCTCCCAAAATGTCAATTTTTTGTAGTTTTGTTGGTGTATTTATCATTTTTGGTGCCTCCTTTAATTGTAATGTTATGTTGTAATTTTGGGGTCTCATGTTTGTCTTTCCCATGTAAGTTGATCCAATTCATATTAGTTTCTTAATAAAAGATCTCCTTCACCACTTATTCTGTTCTTATTTATATCACTTTAATACTGTTGGCTCAGTGTGTGAATTTATTCACACCAAACCTTTTGATAATATCCCCCAACGATGGAGTGATCGTCATTTCATTGTTTTCTTTTTTTTACTTATCCATTTCCTCCACCACAAGTATACTTCTCGCTTCCATTGAATGTATAGCATCAATGGAGGAATAACCAACTTAGGGGTCGATCCATTGAAGTAGAAAGGGGCTTGATTGGATGTTATTTTCACCCAATTAATGACTAATCAGTTATTTTAAATGATATTTTTATTTGATAATTTTTATACTTCTTCGTATATGTTGAATTTTAAGGCCATATAATTTAAGTGCTAATACGAACATTTAGCTTGGAGTGCTTATAAAATTGATCCTCCAAGTGTATAAGTGATTAGTATTGCGATGTGTTAGTATTAAACCATTATGTGATGAAGTTGTTTGATCTTCTTGAATAAACCCATCTCAAATATAAGAAATTGAAACCGTTAAAATGGAATTTCATCCAATCCACCCAGAGTGATAACCAATGATAAACTCATTATTTTAAATTTAATTCACTTTAATTTATTAGATTTGAATTACTCCAATATAAAATCAACCCATGTTGGCCACTTCATTTCCAAAAATATTCAATTTAATGTACCTGTCTATAGGTTACTTCTTAGGTCTCTGAGGATTCAATAAGCTAAGCTAAACTACAAGTGACCACTTAACCCTAAAAACATGTGTAAATTTTTGGGAGACCAACATTAGTTGGTTTTTTATTGTTCTTATTTAATCTATTTATTATGTTATTTGATTAGTCTTCTTGGTGAGAATACAGTTTTCTTGATTGTTAATATGCTTTCGAAGTGTTTAGTAACATGTTCATGTGATCTGAATGTTTTGATTTTATGAAAATCCATGCTGAGAACTTCATAGTATTTTTTAAAATTGTATTGTTGATTTATTATGTTGTGTAAGAGCTTCAAATTCTATTTTGACATGTAACTGGGGAGTGTTTTTCCTTAAAATGGGGATTTGAGTGGTGTTTTGTGTTCAACATCTTGTGATACTGTTTGGAGTTGCTTCAAAATATTTTTAAGTTGTTTATTAAATCTTATAAATTATATATACCATGTTTTGGAAAATGTTTTAGTGTGATTTTGATTTTAAAGTGGGATGTTGGAGTATGTTTTTTAAGTGAATCCTTGTTGTACATCTTGGAAATTTTTTATTAATTATGTAAATGATTTATTAAACTGTGAGTGTGAGGCAAATTGGTTTTGTGACATGTTTTTCATTAAAGGTGTATTTTTAATGTGTTTCACTTAAATTTATATTATTTTTTTGGAGGTGATATTTTTTAAGTTATGTTTTGAGCACTTGGTAGTTATTCGACATCCTTGCCTTATTATAGGGTGTTTTTCAAATTGTGGTGTGGGTTTTTGTCATCAGCGACAAAGACCTATAGGTACATACATGGGTAAGCATGTATTTATGTATATCCTCCTTGCACATATTCCCTCATGATGTAGGGAATATGTACTCGGGTCAAATTGTGTATATATATATACATGAAGATGTATATTTGTATAGGGGAAGCAGTTTTGGGCATCCATAGTCAAAATCTATATGTTTTTAGGTATGGTTTTCCAATTAGATTATTATTATTTCTTATGCTTGGTTGTCTCACCATCTAAAATATGGTTATTAATAGTTAAAATGGTCCATGGTTATTTTGGCATAGTGCATTGGACTGTTTGGCACCTTTTCAAGTCATCATCTACGGTCGACTCATCTACCTATGAATAGGTAAGTATATGTATATATTTAGGTTCCTCAGTTACACATATATTCATCCATGGATGGGAATATATAAGTATGAGGCTATGTGTGCCTATGTATATATATGAAAATGCATGTGTAGGTGAGTGGTGATTAGTATATGCATACAAGCATATATGTAAGGACCCCCTTTCACATGTTCATGGAAAATCATGAAGGTTCCTTGGATCTAGGTGTACTTACTTATTTGTAAAAGTGTATATACTTGGTGTGGTAGTAGCAGCTTTTAGTTATAAATCGCCAAGAACCGAGTTGAAGGCTTGGTTCCATCTTGAGGTAGGTCTCCACTGCATGTTCCATTTTATTTAGAATTTATTAATTTCTATTGTTTCATTAATTTTATATTAATGGAACATAATATTATGTAATTAGTTTTGAAACTAATGTTTGTTGTGAAAGATAATAACATCCTTTTATGCTTCAATTATCTGGAAATGATTTTTTATGTGAATAATATGTGTTGGTAAAATAACCCATTGTATGTTTAGTAATGTCTTATTTTTAAAATGGTGCTTTAGTATTCTAAAATGGATTTCTTAAATGGTGAATCAAATGTTTTTGAGATTGAAAGTGGTGTTTCATTGATTATTTGGAAGTGAGTTTTCATGTGTTGTTTGTTCTGAAAATAGGTTGTTGTTGAGTGGCAGGTTAAGGCCTGTTTGGCACTTCAAAGAAATTAAATATTATGAAAAACCTATTTGGGTGACTTAGGGGTGATCCTACTATGTACGTGGATTGTGTGAGATTTTGTGTGTGGTGATCGTGCATTGTGATTGGTTACATGATTGAAATTATTGACTCATCCATTTTAATTGCATGTGTTGACATGGGAATCTATCATAGTATGTGAATCTTGTGAGAATTATTGATGCACTAGTTTTTATTATGCACTGGCTAGTGCCCCTTGGTACAAACATTACTATGCTATGGGATTGAGCCCCACAGTTAGGCCAGGTAGGGAGACACCGAGTGATAGATCGTTATGACGTCATCGAGAGTATACATGACTTCAGGATGAGTCACAAGTATAATACGTACTGGATTGTTCACGAGCTCCTAGGTTCGAACCATGTTTTCTTTAGGGCTTATTTGTATGTAGTGTAAATTTGAGGTTCTTAATTTGGTTGTTGTCCCCATGCGCCACTTTTCCATTTCCATTACTGTGTGTTGTGTGTGTGCATATGGTTTTACTGTTGTTTACCAACTAAAATTAGAATTTTAAATTGTTCATAAATTGTTTTTGAAATGTAATGCATCTTTTTCCTCCAAACAATAAGGTTTTTTCTGAATTTGGATGGGAAATATACTTTTATATTCCTTAGAAATTAAATTTCATGTGAAAACTCAGATTTTATATAATATACCTCAAAATTGAAATTTGTAATGTTCTTTATTTATGGCTGTGATTTTGGAATAGATTTTTTTGGGTATGCCTACGGAGTATTAATAATCATACCTATAGTGTTTTTGTATTTTAGTTTCTATTGATAGTTTGACATGAGAATGTTCTCCTAGGACGTCGTTCGGTCGTGAGTTGGAGAGAGACCCATGAGGTCACATGGAGATAGTGGTTGTTCCATTTGGTTAGATTTATTTTAATCAATTAATGTTCAATCACATTATTTGTTTTATTTAATATGATTTTACCATTATTTTTTTCCTCTTCTTTTATTCATTTTTATTGGGAAAATCCGTTCCCATCATTTATGTGGATTCCCTGATGCTTTTCACCAGCCCGGGAGGATCGGGAACGCCTCTCGGGCCATGTCACGGGCCGACTTGGGAGACAAGTTCTTGGTCGATTCAGGTTGGTTCGTGACAAAATGGTATCAAAGGGATGTTCGGTTCTTTTTATTTGGGGTGTTAGGTAGATCAAAGATATGATTGTCGGTACTTCAATGGTAGGTGTGGGAAGATCATTGTGAACTCTTCCTCATTCTGATCCTCATTTAACTAGGGGTGGTTTGCGATTTTGTTTTCTTTGGTTAGTGTGGATGGGGTTGACAATAGGATGAAACTAGTACTTTTCATGGTCTCAAATGGTGTAGCGACCCATGTGATATTTGAGAGTACGATTCGATACTCCTAGTGGTTGGAGCTTGCCTAAGGCATGGTTTGCTAAACCATGTAGTTGGGTCTGGGATGACCAATAGTCCTCCATCTAGGTGCTTCAGTGTTGGTGATGTCTTGGTTCAGTTTTTGGTTATCCTAAAGGGGGTTTTTTAAAATGAACGTGGACATTAGGGTTGATTTTATTTTATCTTGGTGTGTGTTTGGAATGATTATTTGGGTGCATTTCCCTTGGTCATTGTTTTTGTAATTTGGAATTTGATTTTCTGAAATTAAATTTCTAAATGAATGTACTGGTTTATTGGTAATTGAAGTGAGTTATTTTGAAAAATGTAAGCATTTTGAAAAGTTGTCTTGAAAATTTTGAAATGGTTTTGGAAAAAGGGATTTTCATAATATTGGGAATGTTTTGTTTTGAAAGAAAAGACCCTTAGGTTTTATAGTGGTATTCCTATGGTTGTTGGCATGTGCATGTGGACGAGATTAATAGACAGTTAGTGGATCTTGTGGATGGGTGGAAGACAGGAATGAAAATTCATATTTGTGAGCCATCATGGAATATCAATGGTGATTGATTGATTTATAAGAATGATTCATGTTTCATGGAAAGTATATTTCTCTCTAAAATGGTTTTGGTGCTTAAATGGTTTTGCAATTGGAAAATGGAATTGAGTTCAGAGTGAAGAAGAATTTTTCAAAAGATCTTTAAGGATTTGTTATGTTTTGATTTGTTTTTCAGGTGAGTGTTTTTCATTGAAAACGAATTTATGTTTTAAATTGGAATTTTCTGGATGTGTGTCCGGAATGTGGAAGTTCGTTTGGTGTGGTGCTTGGTTTTGTGGAAGGCTACTTTTCTGTTTCTTGTTTGAGATATGCCACGTAGATATGTCCCATGAGTTTCTAGTTGGTCTCCCCCAATTCTTGGCTTATCGTAGACTCTTAGTGGAATGATGAACTTGGGTTCTCCTCGGTTGTGACAGTTTTTTTGTAGGCGTTGTGGTCAGATGAATATCGTTGAGTGTTTTGGTATTTTTTGGAGTGTCTCTGGTTTTTTAGGGAATCAAAATGTTGTGTTGGTGTAAGTGGACTTGAGTATGTTTGAAGGAAAATTACTAAACTAGTAAATTGTGATCGTCTAGTTTTTGTTGCAAATGGGGATGTGTTGAGAGATCATCGTGACTGGGCTCATTTCATGGTTGTACCTATGGATGTTAAAGAGGGGGGAAGTGTTTGATCTCGTAGGTTCTTGACAGGTCAATAGGCGGTGAAGGAGTTGTGTTGACCATTCTGATGATCTAGTTTGATGTTCCCTAGAATTTGTGTGACAACCAGTTTAAAGCTGATAATAGTTGTCGTTCTTCTTCATATTTTGGTAATTTAAGGTTCCTCGTCTGATGAGGAGTGTGAACCGAATAAACCTGTTCTTGGAGGGATCATTCCATCAGATCGTGTTATGTGTAGGACTGACCACCCTATTTCCTATCCCAAGTGTGGTTAGTCGGACACTATAATTCGTTCCTTGTAATTATCAGTAGGTATGTTGATGATGTGTTCACTTGGGACATGAGGAGAAGTCTATAGGTTTCTTCTATAATGAAATAAGTTCCAGTCAGAGATGGTCATTGTATGACTGTGCGGTGGTAGAAACTTCAGACAATAGGGCCCCAACCATAGGTCTCGGGGTGAACCTTGTGCATAGTCAAAACTCATCAGACGTGGGATGTGTTAGGTCCGAAATAAGTACGTAGTGTCTTGATGGGGATTACATAAGTTACCTATTGTGTTATTGTCTCCGAAGTATTCATTTTTGTTGTGAAGGGCCTAATGGCCTTTTATCATTTTTGTGGTCTTCATTTGTAGGATTTAGTATTGGGTCCTAAAGAGGTTTAGAGTATCCATATTCTTGTAAATCCAGTGTGTGGTCTATGAACCTTCTTGTGGTCTGTTATGGATTGAATTTCACTCGTTTCAGAAATTATCTAATCTTGTGGTATTTACGAGTTTCTGTCCTGTTTGCCGCTAGGTCAGGGGTTTCTTCAATCAACACCATCTCATGAGGTGGAGTGTTGTCCAATATGGGAATTTTCCATTCATGTTGGCTTGTGTTGGTGGGTTTGTGATGAAGAGTTCAGTATGTATCACACAAAATAGAAGCGAAATATAGCACACGTGGTTTGGTGCTAGGAAAATTCTAAAATGATGGGGAGACCCATTCCGGGTCTCACTAGAATCTCCTCTTTTGTTTTTTGGTTAAAATTAAGGACCTTGGAGGTTTACGATAGTTATAGTGGTTTGTCTTGGTTGGTGGGTCATTTTGGTATGGATAACCAATGTTTGACCAGAATCATAATTTTGTGGGGAGACCACTATAGGAATAAGTTGTGGAAAAATCAATCTTCATGGTGTGATTGGCGGGGAAATACTTACCTTTTCTCCTCCCATCCTGGACAATGGTAATTGGTTATCTCAGTTAGTGGGTCACTTGACGACTATTCTTGGAGGTCTCGAGTAGCCTTGGTGATCCCTATGTTAGGGGTCGGTGTGTTCCATGTCGTAGTTGTGTTTGGAGATGAATTCCTTACCATTAGATGTTTTTCCTAGGGACTCTAGTTTTGAGATCTATGGATATTTAGGTTATTCATATTTTGAATGCTCACCCTTCAGGTCATTGAGGTTTTGTTTTAATTATCTTCAAGCTATTGCTGGAATCATAGGTAGGTCAAGTCTTTTGGGAATTTCTAGGGGCTTAAAGTGTTATGGTGGGGAGAACTGTCACACCCGGTCATCAATAATAATTTTTTTATATTTTTTTGTTTTTTTTTGTTTTTTCATATTTTCTTAATTTTCTCTCTTTTATTTCCTTTACCCTCTTCTACCACCCCCCTCTTTCTATGTCGCGCTAAAAATCATCCCCCAATGGTTTGGGCCACCTCCCTCCCCTAACCCTAGCCTCGTGCTACCCCCTCTCCCATGGCCTCACCCCTGCTCCCTCCTCCTTCCGAACGGATACCCCCGTGCACACCCTCCTCCTCCCGTCTGTATACCTATGCGCACACCCTCCCCTCCAGTCTGTAACCACAACATGCCTCCCTTCGATGAATGGTTATTCTCATCGGCATCCCCTACTCCTGTCGGAACGTTTTCCGGTGCCCTGCTTCCCTTCCCCAGCACGGCTTCCCACCGGGTAATCCCTCCTCCTTCAATCTGTGGTTTTGATTCATATTCATTAGGGGTTTGGATTTGAGTTTGGTTTCTTTACGGTGTTTATGATTCATTTTATTGATTTTAGGGTTTATTTTGATCATTGTGCGGTGTGGTTGTGTGGTTATTGGGGTTCCACATACATGTTTGGGAATTTCCACACTAAAGGAAGCTGGTTTCATGTATAAACATTATTTAGTTTTTTAGTTTTCTTTTTTAATCAATTTAGTTTTTTATTTGATTTTTCTATGTGGTGCGAATATGGGTTTTTTTGATGTTTAATATGCTTTCGAAGTGTTTAGTAACGTTTTTATGTGATATGAATGTTTTGAGTTTTTGAAAACCCATGTTTATCCATTCATAGTACTTTTATATTACTGTGCTATTGATTTATTATGTTGTGAAAGAGCTACGAATTCTATTTTGACATGTAAGTGGTGTGAGTATGGCCATAATAGTGGTTTTTGGGTGGTCTTTTGTGGTCAGAGTCTCATGATACTTTATAGAGTTGATTCAAAATATTTTTATGTGGATTATTAAATCTTATAATGTGTGCTCACCATGTGTAGGAAAACGTTTTAGTGTGAGGTTATTTTTAAAGAGGGGAGTTGGAGTATGTTTTTTATGTGATGCATTTTTCTATATCTTGGAATGGTTTTATTAATTATGTAAATGGTTTATTAAACTATAAGTGTGATGCATATTGGTTTTGTGAAATGTTTTCCATGAATGGTGTATTTTTCATGTATTGTGCTTAAATTTATATTATTTTGTGTGTGTTGAAATTTCTTATGTTTTTTGGATCCTTTGGTAGTTATTGGACTCCCTTGCATCATTGTAGGATGTTTTTCTCAACAGTGTGTCGGTTTTGGTCATCAGAAACAAATAACTATAGGTATAAACATGCGTAATAATGTATATATGTATATCCTCCGTGCATTTATTCCTTCTTGGTGCGGGGAATATGTACTTGGGTCAAAGGGTGTGTATATATATATATATGAAAATGTATAAGCGTATAGGTGAAGCGGTTTCGGGCTATCGTCGTCCAAAGATTCATGTTTTGAGGTATGTTTTTCTATATAGTTTTTTTCTAATTTCTATTGCATGGTTGTCTCAACATCTAACTGAAAATAAAAAACAGTTAAAATGGTATTTGTTTATTTTTGTGTAGTGCTTTGGACTATTTGATGCAGTTTAGAGTCGTCATCTATAGGAGACTCAACTGCATTTTCATAGGTATGTATATTTATATATATAGGTTCCCCCATTACACATATATTCATCTCTAGCAGTGAATATATGTGTACGGGGCTAGGTTTTTCTATGTATATATATGAAAATGCATTCATAGGTGAGAGTTGACTAGTATATTCATATAATCATATATGTAAGGATCCCCTTGCACATTTTCATGATCCTACGGGCATGTGAATAGGGGTTAGGTGTCCTTACATGTTTGTGAAAGTGCAAAAGCATAGTGGGGGGAGGGGGCAACAACTTTTAGTTTGAAAGTACTATGAGGCGAGTGGATGGATTGGTTCCACCTTGAGGAAGGGCACTAATGCACCTTCCATTATATTTAGAATTTATTAATTTATTATTATCTCATTAATTTTAGATTAATGGTAAATAATATTATGTAATTAATCTTGAAAGTTAAGTTTGTTTTGAAATATAGTAATTTCCTCTTGTTCTTTAATTTTCTAGAAATGTTTTTTATGTGCCTAATATGTGTTGTTAAAATTCCCCATTATCCATTGTACTTATGTGTTATTTTCAAAATGGTGGTTTCGGTTTCTAAAATGTATTACTTAAATGGGGGTTCAAATGGTTTTGGAATTGAATGTGGGGTTTCATTGATTCTTTGGAATTGAGTTGGCGTGTGTTGGTTATTTTGAAAATAGGGTGGTGTTGAGTGGTTTGTTAAGGCACATTTGGCACTTTAATGAAATAAAATGTTTTGATAACTCTCTTTGGGGTGACTAAGGGTTGATCCAGCTGTGTATGTGGATTGTGTGACTTGTTGTGTGTCGTCGTAGTGCATTGTGATTTCTAACATGGTTGACATTGTTGACTCATCCCTTTTTACTATATGTGTTGAAATGAGAACTTGGCATAGTAGGTGAATCTTTTGAGAATGATTTCTACACTTGTTTACATTACGCACTTTCTTGTGCCTCATAGTATGGAATTTTCACTGCTAGGGGGTTGGGACCCTCGGTTAGGACAGGTAGGGCAACACAGAGTGTTAGATAGTTATGACGTCATCAAGAGTAGGCATTCCTTTAGGGTGAGTCACATGTATAGTATGTTTTGTATTTTTCCAGAGCTTGTAGGTTCGACCCATGTTTTCAATAGTTCTTATTTATATGTAGTGGATATTTTAGGTGCTTAGTTTTGTGGTTGGCCCACTGCACCACTTTTTCATTGCCCTTATTGTGTGTTGTGTGTGTGCGTATATTTTTCCACTTTAACAACTGAAATTTGGATATTAAATTGTTCTGAATTTTTTTTAAAAAATGTAATGCATCATTTTCCTCCAAACCTTTAACTTTTTTTCTAAATTAAAAATGGAAATGGACTATTACATGCCTTAAGAATTAATGTGCATGTGGTAACTCATATTTTATATAATTTAGTTCAAACATGATATTAGAAATGTTCTTTATTTAATGGCAGTGTTTTGGGAAAAGATTTAATGGGCATGCCTACTGAGTTTAAAAACTCATGTCTATAGTGTTTTTTTATTTTAGTTTATGTTGAAGGTTTAACATGAACTTGTTAACCTTGGGAGACTTTTGGTTGTGAGTTAGAGAGTGACCCATGAGGTCACACTGAGATAGTGGTTGTTCCGTTCTGTTAGTTTTATTTTCTTCTGTTCATGTTCATTATCGTTATTTGGATTATTTATTCTATGTTAATTTTTATTTTTTTCCACTTCTTTTATTCATTTATATTTGGAGAATCCATTTCCATCATTTTGGTCGATGCCCTGAAGCTTCCCTCCAGCCTGAGAGGATCGGGAATGCCTCTCAGGCCTTGTCACGGGTTGACATGGGTGACCGGTTCAGGGTAAACTCGGGTCGGTTCATGACATCCCCCCCTTAAGAAAATTTCACCATCTACATTTTCTTTTACCACACAAAAATAGATGAGGCTATGTCACGACCCGCCCTCGGGGTCCGTGCCGTGACTACCCCAAGCCCGCCTTCCATAGGCCAGGGGCTGGCGACTAGCACCAAGGCGTAAATCCCAGTAAAAGGGAAGGCATTGCCTTTGTAAAGTAAACAAACACCACAGAGTAAGCAAGCGGAAAGTAAGCACTAAACAAAAGCAGAGTACAACTGAAAGTGCGGAAAAGTAAATGGGCCAGTATACAAACCCAAACTGAAAGTAAAGTACAACTCGAAAGGGAAAACAGCAACTGAAAAGTAAAAGCCGCTACTCCGAGCTGTCCACTGGAAATCCCACCTGAAGGGTGGGTACAGATAGCTCCTCTGCTCCACGGGTCCCGCCGTCCGCTCCGTGCACGTCCCGCCCAGTGGTCCACCTCCGAGTACCGTCCCGCTCTGCAAGCCTCAGCTAAGGTCAACGCTGTCCGTCGTCTGCAACCAACACAACGTAGTGCGGGCAAAGCCCGTGCAGGGGTGAGTATAAGCTACTCAGTAGGGACCCCGAGACCCCTGAAGGTCTCTGAAATCCACAAAGGATAAACCACGAAGAAAAGTAACAATCACGAAGTAACATCCAAAGTTGATTAGGTATATGCCCATACATATACCTATGTCACCAATTTCCGTTCGGCTCCAACACCGAGTCCAAGAACAACCCAAACCACAAAGAAGAGTAAACAGTAAATCCACACAGGATAACAGTACAAGTCCACACAGTTTATAACAAGTTTATGAAATCAACGAATAACCATTACCCAGGTATATTCCCATACATATACCTAGGTTATCAAGCGACCCATCTCAATCATGAGGAAACACAAAGATCATTGACTCAGCTCAAACCAGGATTTTCATTATCGAAACCGTAAAAGTTGAAGAGCCCCATCTCTGAAGTGTACAGTGGTCCTGTCACGACTCCGAGGTACTGCTCACTAACCTAAGACTGCTGAAGTACTCCTTCTGTCGAGTACCGCGGGTCTGCTGCCAACTACCGGGCGCTCCATCCGCTGAGGGTCTGCTGCCAAATACCGGGCGCTCACCCAGATAGCCTACTGAGGTACTCCTCCTGTCGAGTACCGCGGGTTTGCTGCCAACTACCAGGCGCTCCGTCCGCCGTGGGTCTGCTGCCAACTACTGGGCGCTCCGTCCACTGGGCTAGTCGACTCACTCCAAGTCGAGTCGGTCAAGCAGTCGTCAGGTCTCAGTCATCTACACGGTCTCCGTACTCCGCACGCACGTCTCCACCGTCGCGGGTCTGTCGCTACAACCAAGCGCACACACTCCGTAGAGTATCGCGGGTCCGCCGCTACAACCAAGCGCTCCACCGCCAAGGGTCTGCTGCTGCATCCAAGCGCACCACCACTGTCAAGTACCACGGGTCCGCCGCTACACCCAAGCGCTCCACCGCCCAAGGTAAACAGAAGATTCAGCTCACACAGGTTCGGTAGCACTGTTCCACGTAGGATCGCTGAGTGCTGTAGTCGTCGTCGTCGAATCCACACAGGATCTCTGTACTGTCGTCGTCGCAGTCACAGTAGCAGTAGTAGTAGTCGTCACAGTAACAGTCGCAGCCAGCACTAGGGTCTCCGCACACAGCAAGCTCGTTCGGAAGATCCGCTCCACGAGCCGAGAGGCTGATACATCAACTGTCACAAAGTCCAGAGTTGATGTATCCAAAAGTTCCGTATCGTCAACAGGAACTCAACGCAAAAGACGGCGCGTCGATCGGACGCCCGGTCTGAGAGTTATTGGCATTTTCGTCTCCGGGGCCCGGTTGGTTTTTAAGGCAAAACTAACCCGACCATACTTCACCTGCGTCCAAACCTCGGGCGGAGTATGCCAAAAGATCCGTCTCACTAAGAGGAACACAACGCGACTGACGGCGCGTCAATCGGACGTTCGTAGCTCAAGATATGAGCGTTTCCGCTCCGAAGGCCCGGTTGGTTTCGTGAACGAACCAACCCGGCCGAACTCAAAGTAATCCGAAACCTTGAGTGCGATATACCGAAACGACCGTCTCGATCCAAGGATCGCGTTTCCGCAGACGGTTCGTCATTAGGAGGTCCGAGTCTCAAGATATGGCCCAAAAACCGATTCTGGTTCGAAACGGGGGGGTCCGGGTCCGGGCCGACCCGGCCCGACCCCCCCCCCCCCCGGGGCGGCCGGCGGCGGCGCGGGGGCCGCGGCGGCCTGGCGCCGCAAGGGGCCGTACGCGGGGGGCTAAGCCCCCGCTGATTGAATTGTCGGCGCGTCAAAATGCCGCGCCCCTTCTGCAAAACCGCCCCCCCTCACGTGGGGGGCTTGATTGAAGTAAAAACCGGGGGATGCTGCCCCCGGTTTCTTGGAGTGGCGGCGCGGCTTAATGCCACGCCCTTTTGTGGAAAACGGCCCCACTTGCGGGGGCCAGCTTGATTGAACCGGGGGCCTCCTGCCCCCTCAAGGAAACTGCTCCCCCCTCATAAAGAGGGGGGTTTTTATGTGATGACCGGGGGATTAATTCCCCCGGTTTAAAGTCATCCGGCCGGCCAGCTGGCCGGCCAGTTTTCTCCAACGGGACCGGAAATTCCGGTCCCCCCCTTCGGCTTCCGACACCGGCAGCCCGGCCGCCGGTCTTCTCTTCCGCCGCGGCCCGGTACCGGCCGCGGTCTCCTCGTCCCGCCGCGGCCCAGAACCGGCCGCGGTGTTTGTCGTCCGGCGCGGTGCGACGACACCACGCCCCTTCCCTGTGCCTTGATTCCTTTCAACGCGGCGCGATGACGTCGCGTTCTTGAAGATTCTTCCTCGGCGTGGCGCGACGGCGCCGCGCAAAATAATTGCACGATTATCCGCGTGGTGCGACGGCACCACACCACCTTGCTTCCACCCGCAAGATAAATCAACATGAACGATGGAGGGGGGTTCGGCCGTGTTCATGCGGTCCGGCCCCCCTCACGTTAAATAAATAACTCAACTTAAACATTCAAAGCCTCATGTTAGACATGTGAGATCCACGATCAAGAAATGGAATAAATAAATATTGAATCAACAACCCCTACCTCGGGTATAAGATCGAAGATTTGACAACGGCCCGCGGAAGACAACGTCGCGGTGGTCGGGCGTCGCGGTCGTCGTTCGTCAAATCCGTTGACGAAGAGATATGCCCGAAGAGATACGTCGTTGGCGAATCTTCGTATGCCGACGAAGAAGGTCCGAGGAGGAAGCGACGTTCCCTCTCGTTGACACGGAGGACGAAGAAGAGAGGCGTCGTTCTTCGTCGGAGCTTGAGCGTTCTTCGTGTTCTTCGTCAGAGCTTGAAGATGAAGAAGAAGCTCTCAAAAGCTCTTAAGGTGGCCAAAGCGTTCTAACCCAACAAAAAGAGAGAAGAGCTTAATTTAATCAAAAACCTAACAAAGAATTTCAAAGGTTTGAAATTCAAAATGGATAACTCCAAAATTAACTCACTTATTTAATATACATGAGTTGTATAATTAAATAGAAGTTAAGATGTCAAGCCTTTAAGAGGGAGAGAGGGGAGTTAGGGAACTTGAAAAGGTGGGGGTTCGTGTGGGCCACACCTCCCTCATAACCACACATGGGAAGTTGGGTGGTTGTGGGCCCCACCAACAACTTCCCATGAGAGAGTCTAACCACCACGAATAAAATAAAATTCAAACAAAAATTTTATTTTACTCATCTTTTAATCCCCAAAACTAACTTTCAACCCGCAAACGCAACTCCCGAAAAGGTCTCTTTAAGCGAATATCGGCGTTGCGAGTTCATCGGTGCCCTCGGATTTCAATTCCGAGCACCGGTTCAAAAGTTAGGAAATCCCGCTCGTTCGTTCACTGAACGTACCCGAGCCAAACTTCGGAAATTGATTCCGGGCACTCCGGGCCTTGGAATCAGGTGCCGTCTGAAACCGCACTCTTGTAAAATTCTAAAGAAAATTAAGAAAAAAAATTTCCTTGAATTTTACGGGTCTTTACAGGCTAACTATGCGCCATCATTTCCTCAGATTCCCACATTTCTTTTTCAAACATGTTGTTTCCACACAATACCATACCTAGGGGCATTGACATATTTCATAGAACATATCCCCAACGATCTAAGATTTTCACTAGATACTCTTCAAATGAGAGGTCATTATCAAATGGTTCCACCTCTGGATTGAGTATATGCGATGGGTTTATCATGTACCTCCTCAATAGTGATACATGGAATATGTCATGTACTTGAGATAGGTTCGGTGATAGTGCAAGT
The DNA here is from genome assembly GCA_963277665.1 of Viscum album. NCBI lineage: Eukaryota > Viridiplantae > Streptophyta > Magnoliopsida > Santalales > Viscaceae > Viscum > Viscum album. The sequence continues at coordinate 167,068,384 of OY728123.1, forward strand.
CGTTAAGCCACTTCTCCAATGCGATCGAGGATATCAAAAGGAACAATGCACCTTGGAATAATCCTTCCCATATTCAAAAATCTCATAACTCTCTTCCACGACGATATGCAGGGTAATACTAAGTCCCCAACATCAAAATATCTGTCTTGTCAATGATTATCTGCATAGATATTTTGTCTACTCTTAGTAGCTTTAATGATTTAAAGAATGGTATTTTCCTTCTCCAAAATTTCCATGATCATTTTTGGACTTAGGAGTATTCTCACCCCAACTTCACCCCAAAATTCTAGTGTTTGATTCCTCTCCCCATAAAGGGTTTCATAAGGATCCATTTGGATGCATGAGTGTAAAATTTTATTTTAAGAGAACTCAACCAGAGGAATATGATGATCCCATCCTCTTTTTAAGTCCATTGAGAAAGATCTAAAAATTTACTCAAATGTTTGGATAGTCCTCTTAGATTGGTATTTAGATTGAGGATGATATGTCATACTAACGTTCAGCTTAGTATTCATATCATGTTGAAGACTGTTCTAGAATATAGAGGTGAAACATGGATCTCGATCGGAAACAATAGAATGTGGTACTCCATGCAGCCTTACCACTTCTGTGATAGATATCTATTCTATTTGATCCAATGAGAAATCCTTCTAAAATTCAATAAATTGTGGATTCATTTTAAGACTATCCACAACAACATAGATGGAATTGTTTTCTTTGGATTTATTAGGATTTCAGTAATAGTGTCCATGGTGATGTTCTCCCATTTCAATGTTTGTATGGGAAATGGTTGCATCATCCCGTTAGACATATGCCTCCCACCCTTCACCTGCTGACAGACCTAGCACATTGATTCATACTTAGCGATCTCCTTCATCTTGTTATCACAACAATAATTCTCTTGGATATCTCGAGACATCATTGTGTTCCCTAGATGAATGGAGAAATTCATTCTATGTGAATCATCCAAAAGTTCTTTATTAAACTCCAGATTTTATAGAACGCATAGTCATGACCGAAATCTCACAAGTCCTTCATTATCATTAAACTCTGAGGATTTCCCTTTTCCGGTAGTTTCCACTTTCTTCATAATTCTCACATCATCTTGTTGATCATCCTTTAACCTCTCAAAAAGATATGGTTGAAGAATAATTTGTGAAAGGATTGCTGATGTTCCATTATTTATGATTCCTATGTCTATCTTCATCAAATATATAAATATGGGATCCTTTTCAATTATTATCAATGATAGAATCATTGGGTCCTTTCTACATAAATCTTCTGCCACCTTGATTGCATTACCTGGGTGGTAATGGATTGAGCATTCATAGTGTTTTATTATCTCTAACCATATTCATTGGCGAAAGTTCATCTCTTTATATGCGAATATATATTCATGGAGTTTGTTATCCATGTATATTTCACACTTCTCCCTAATAAGGCAATGTTACAAAATTTTAAGAGCGATGATTATTGTATCCAACTCCATATCAGGTGTTGGATAGTTTGTCTTAGGAAATTTCAATTTCCCTGAAACATAGGAAATGAAATTTTAATTTATCATCAACACACATCCCATTCCCTTCTTTGAAGAATCACTGAATCCCACAAAACGTTCTCCACTTGTGTGTAGTGTGAGTACAGGCGTAGTGATAAACCACCTTTTCATATTCTTGGTGCTCTCAACACATTCAACACTCCATGAAAACATGACTCCCATCTGAGTTAGTTTTTTAAATGGGTTATATAATTTTGATAAATTTATCAAAAATTTGTGATAATATCCAGCCAATCCTGGGATACTACGAATACCCATCACCAATGTTGGCCTCATTCATCCCTCTATTGAAGTTGTCTTGGAGGGATCCACAGATATACGATTTCTTGAGATCATATGATCTATGAATGAGAATTCCTTCAAGAAGAAATCACACTTTTTGTTCTTACCATAGAGCTTATCCTTTCACATCGAATCCAGTAAAGTGCTTAGATGCTCCCCATGGTCCTCCTTGGTTTTGTATTATATTAGAATATCCTCTATAAATACTAAAAAATATTTATTGAGGTAATCTCTAAAGACACTATTAATGAAGTCCATGATGATTTTTGGAGAATTAGTGAGTCCGAAACGAATTACTATGAATTCATAGTGCACAGACCTTGTAAAAAAAGAATTATTGTGGATATCCTCTTTCTTCACCCATATATGGTAATATCCTGACTGAAAATTCACCTTGGTAAAGTATTGTGCTCCACATAGCTGATTGAAAAATTCATCAATTTTGGTTAGAGGATACTTTTACTTTATCGTGATTTTTTGAGCTCACGACAATCAATGGTAAGGTGCATTGACCCATCCTTATTCTTAACAAAGAGGACTGGTGAACCCCATGGTTGAGCACTTGGGAGTATAAAACCTTTATCCAGATTCTCATGTAGTTGTTTCTTCAGCTCCTCAAACTCCACAATAGCCATTCAATACTAAGTCTTGGGTTTTGGAAATGCCCCGGGTATAAGATCAATTTAGAATTCAATATGTCTTCTCAGGGGAAGACCAGAACATTCCTCGAGAAACACTTCATCGAATTCCCTCACAATAGGCTTTTCTTCAAGGATGGTTTCTTCCATAGACTGAATCAAATGAGAAAAGGGACACATGCTCATAGGGAATTATTATCCATGATTGAGATGATGTTTCTAAATAAGATTTATCCTCATCTTTTAACTTATATAGAATTGGGGGTCGATTCTCTATGTGGAGGGTGATTTCCCTCATGAAAATTTATATTTTTCCTTTATAATGAAATCCAATCCATTACAAGAATTTCATCAAATTCCACTAGAGGGAGTATGACGGATTTTACCTAGAATATCAATCCACAAATTGAGAGAGGGAGGACACTAGTAAAAAAACCTTTTTTTACATCGGTTTTTTTCATTATAACGCCGGGTTTTAGGTTATGTTATTGTGATCAATGTTAAAAATATGATTTTTACGTCGGTTATTTAATAAATGATTCTAAAATGTGGTTTTATGGTTTATTATGTAGGTTTTAGAAAAAAAACATGAAACACCTTGTGGAAATGGCGTTAAAAATCCATTTTTATGCCCGTTTTTGAAAAAACCGATGTTAAAAATAATTTTTAAGTCGGTTATTTGAAAACCGTTGTTAAAAGTAATTTTTCACTTTGGGTTTTAAATAATGAATGAATTTTTTTAACATCTAGTAAATAATTTCCTATATTTTTATTTGACAGTTCATAAAGCTCAAATGAAGTTACGGATAAAACGTTATGACCATTAGATGTTTGATATTTTTTTCAAGGAGATATTGAATGATCCAACTATAGATTCATCTTAGAAGTAATTTTTGAATACATAGGAGGATTTTTAGTTTTACCATTATATAAAGCATTATCCATCTTTATAATAAAATAATAATCATTAAATGGTATATCAATTAATAAAACTACTTATAGAAAATATAAATCATGGGAGAATAATCCCAAATAACTTGATGATATCACAAAAATTAGAAATAGTTGATTCCCATGGATGATCAAACAAGTTGAGTCGTTGGAAAGATGATGGTTGAATGAAATTATCATCAAATGGAATATCAATTAATAAAAAAAACACAAAAACCATAAATCATGGATTAACAATTAAATATACCTTGACGAGATCATTGAAAGAAGAAATAATTAATTGACGTTGAAGATCAAACAAGTCGAGTTGGGGAAACAATAAAGGTGGAAAAAAAGGATTGTTAAATTATGATATGTGTATAATGGAAACATATAATTTATATAATAAAAGAAAACTCTGTATTAAAAATTTTAGGTAGTATTTTGATATTTCGATGTGGAGATGTAAAAAAATAAAAATTTTTCATTCATGGGATATTAAAAATATCTTTCACGTCTGTTTTATGAAAACAATCGTGAAAAGATATTAAAATTTTTGATTATTTTTCATGTCGGTTAATATAAAATCGATGTGAAAAATTAATATTCATCACCTTGTCATAATGGTTATTAAATAACTCATGTGAAAAAATTGTTTTCATGACTTTTTCATGTCAGTTATTTAATAACTCACGTCAAACGGTATTTTTCATGCCAGTTATTTGATAATTGAAATGAAAAATGTCTACAAAAATATAGCTAATTTCCAATGCTTTAATTTTATAGGTCGCAAAGCTCAAATAGAGTTTCAAATTAAAAGATATGGCCTTCAGAATTTGGAATTCCTTAAGACATCTTTTAGATATGGTCAACTTCTGATGGCCATAACCTTTAATCCATAACTTTGTTTGAGCTCCGTGACCTATCAAATTAAATTATTGAATCTAAACTACATGTTTGTGAACGTTTTTCACTTTGGTTAATAAATAAAATACATGAAAAATACCTTTTAACATGAGTTATTACATAAACGACATGAAAAGGTCAGGAAAATTGATTTTTCACGTTGGTTATTAAATAACCGACATGAAAAAGTGATGAATATTTATTTGTTCAGGTCAACATTATAATAACTAACATTAATGATAAGTGAAAATTTTAATATCTTATCACGAAAATGGATTTTCAAGTCGGTTATTTAATAACCGACATGGAAATGTGATGTACATTGATTTTTCATGTCTGTTATATAATAACAGACGTGAAATATCATATAAAATGGACCTTTCAGGTTGGTTCTTATATAAACGAAGTGAAAAATCAGCCAAATTTTATTTTCACATTGGTAATATAATAACCGGCATGAAAAATCAATTTTCATATATTTTCATATCGGTTCTAAAAAACCGACCGAAAAAAGGCGATGTTAAAAATAGGTTTTGTACTACTAGGATTAATATTCTTTGGTTGCAATGATTTCACCATTTTTATTTCTCACTAACATATATACTACACTGATTAGTGGTGATGTTGGGATTGTTCTACTATAATTTCAGGATATAATAGAATGCGTAGAACCCGATTAAAAAATTTCATTCGTTATGCTTGAATGAATAACTATCATACCGATCACCAGTTTGTTGACGGTGGATTATCCAATGGACGTGATGGAAAAATATCACCTTCCTTCTTTCAAGGTCATTGGTTTCCTCTGAAAACCCTTGGCTGAGGGAACTGGTTTACAATGTGCCCTGGTTCTTTGTAGTTGAAGCAATGAACAATGTGTTGAGGGTCTAATGGATCATTCCTCTCTTATGCCGCAACATCAGATTTTTTTTATCTGCAGTTAATAGCCAGGTGCCCTTCCCCTCAACACCTAAATCATTTCCTCATCCCCTTCATGAAATTTTTAGGGTGCTTCTTTCCACTCCATTGGAATGTGGGGAGGTGGAATATCTTAGCACCATTAGATTTCTTCATAGGACCACCAGAATTAAAGTCCACCTTAAGTTTATTATCCCCATGATACCCATGAGATTCAATGATCTCCATTTCTAATTTGAGGGAAAATCAGACAATTTCCCCACAGCTCCCAAAGTCAAGGATCGGTAGTGATATCTGTAGGCAAGGTGTTACCCCACCCAAGAAGTGGTTAACCATGCATTAGGGGGTAACAACAAAGCCAGGTGCATATCGTTCAATCCTTGTGATGTTTTCCTCATATGCTCTGATGGATTCCACATCTTTTTTTCCTTGATGGAAAGGAAGTCCCTTTTCAAATTAAGGCAGAGGGTGTGAGGAAAATATTTATCGATTTTTTTTTTCAGAAATCCTTCCATCTCAATGCCTCAACCTTCTCTTTAGGCTTGGTATTTTTGATCAATGTCCACTATTGATAAGCATAACCATCCATATGATAAGAAGCGAGAAGTACCTTCTCTTTTTCATAATATATAGTATGTATAAGATCGTCTAAATGGAGTTGATCTAGCGTCCAGCGATCGAGGCATAGATTATCCATTAGTAGTAGGAGGCCTTTGTATCATGATGCTCTCAAGTTTGGTTTGTTTTTTCATTGGGGGGGGGGTAGATGTTCTCTTGACCCATGTTTCTATTCAAAACATATGTTAACTGAGAGAGTATCATAATAATGTTTTTGATTCCCGCTTCCATTGTATTTGGCATCTCATTAGAATAGTAATCACATTTATCTTTTCATTGGTTGTTAGCCTGAGTCCTATTATTATCATCCATTGGCAAGAATAAAAGAAATGTTAGGGGTAACTCATAAAGGGTAATCCATTTAAAAAAAGGGATAACATATAAATTACATTTATTTCCATAACTTATATATGTTATCCATGATCTAGTTCGCAACACATATTACTAAGAGATTTTTTTAATTCCCTTAATATTGGTTCATGCTATGCTTATAATTTTATCAATTCAAATCCCCTAGGAGTTTCATAAAAAAAATTGCAGGATGGCTCGTTGTCATGCACCTGTTCCCATTAGCATCTAGCTCAAAGCGGTGTTTTCATGTTTTACCCCTAGACACATCGGTTCTAGAACTACCTCTGCTTGCCCGTATCACAACATGGATGTATTTTCAGGATAAACCAATTATTAAATACTCAATATAATTTAGTTATTCTTTTATTATACTTAGTATTATCCCTAATACTTTCACTAGTGTTTTTTAATCCTAATACTAAAATCATTAAATATATCCTCTGATACCAACTATATCCACACTAATCATTATTACAAACATAAACATGATTTAATACATAAACTTTCACATAATACAACTCTGAGGATCGAGGGGTCTACTATCTTGGGAAATTTGCAACATTTCATAACAACTTATAATCTAAAACCCAACATCTTTATTGAAAACATCTTTTACATTACAACATAATTCCATCGTACATAGTATTGCATTGTATAACCTAAGGACATGCATAAAAAAGGGTGTGCTATAAATCCTAATATGGGGGTAAACATGGAATAACATAAAAAATATAGTACATGTTAAGAAATAGTAATATCAATGGAGCACATGAGAAAAATGAATATAATTCACGATATAACATGATTATCATAACATGGAAATGTGGAAACAACATTTAACATGATATTAGAATTACCAAGGCTCATTGCACATGGTGAATGAGTAAACCCTCATTTCACTTCTATTATCAAGTGTAAACCATCATTTCACTTGATTTATAATTATTAAACCCTCATTTCACTTGACATATCACGATACTAATCTTTACTTAATGTATTGGAGCGCTATCAGGGTGCTCCCTTCTTAATCATTTCATTTCAGGCATAAGTATTCCATATGGATCATAAAACATGGAATCATTCAAAATAATCATTTATTCCTTGACAATGGAACAAATAATACATACATGAAACTATATAATTGATTAGTAAAAGTTCCTAAAGGTGAATACCCTTTATAGATAAATGGGCATGGTATTCACTACTCATAGACTTTGGCTTATAAAATTACGGTGCATATTCAGTCCCATAGAGACATGAGATAATAATTCATCAAAATGATTTAGGAGATAGAAAGTGGTATCTCACAATAATGACATGAAATTTAATGTAAAAGGGTTATATAGATACATGTACCAACATATTTATTGAAATTTTGATACATACTACAAAATAATTTATTGAATGTAAATGGGGAGAAAGAAATCGATTAGGGAATTATTTGATGGTAACAACTGTACATGAGAGGAATTAATGAGTTAGAAAGGATTCTAAAATAATTCAAACATAGCGAGGGATGTATAGAAGAGTTTCGGAATCACACCCCAAATTTATTATTTAAAAAAGTCAAAACAACCTAATGATAATTTGATCAAAATGAGAAAGGAAGAGATCCCTTACAAGGAAGTGTGATCCTAGTGGATTGGGAGAGGCTAGAGATGGGCTTATTTGGAGAATGTGGCGCCTTGGGAGGATTCTAGGGAGGGTATGCCATGGTTTGGTCGAGCTCCAAATGGCTTTCGTGAAGAGGAATTAGAGATAGAGTGGGTTTATAGAGAAAAGGAGATGGAATTATTTATTATTTAGGTTTTGGACACCATGAGTTAAACAAATAAAAACAATAAACCATCCCATGGGGGTTCCCATGGTTTTTTTTAGATTGGAGTAGAAAACATTATTCTAAAAGGAAAATTTATGAACATATTAAAATATTATGCTTGTTTATGTGGATGTGAGTCACACACTAAAGAAATCATTTTAAAATGTCATGATTTTTATAAGTATATGAGTGCCCAATAAGGCTTCGTAAAACAAATAATACAAACCTAAAATTACATTATTTTAATTTTAAATCATATATTTTCTAAATATACCAATTATAGTAATTTATTACATCACTGTAAGGTCATTATGAGGCAAAAACACATTTTATATATAAACGGTATTTATTTTTTACCCAAAAATATGACTCTCATACAATTATGAAAAATCACAATTATATAATTTCAAATTCCTAATAAAAAAATGTTATTAATTTTATGAAAATATTTTTCAAAATATATGAATTTTTAAATTTAAAATAATAACCGACAATTATAAAAAATTCATGGGTTTTGATGAAAGGAGCCTTGAGACCATAATAAAAATTACATTTTATTCATAAAAATTATACTATCCTTTATATTTAATAAAAATTAATTTATTGATAATATTTTATTAAAATATTATTTAATTTAAAAATACATTAATTAATCACAATATATTTCTTAATTGAATATTAACTAAAAATACTATTTGTGATTTAAAAACTATTTACAAAGTAAAAATAATAAAATGAATGTATATTCGTTACAATATACAAAACTAATGAAAATAATCCGTGTGCTAGGGTCTTCTTACATAACCCCTTATAACACCCACATAAGACATAAGGGTATGAGGTATGATGGTGACAGACTCCTGTGGTGGCATAGATAACATCTCCTAGGTTGAAATCATTATTTACTTCTACTTCTCCCATAAGTGGTTCCGTTCAAGCTTAACGTGTTGAAGCTCATATTGGGATTGGTCAAGAACAAATCCCAATGACACTACCACCTTTCCAAGATCTGAAAATCGGTCTTCATATGGAGCAATTATACATGATGAGGCCATCACATCTTTTGTCTGAGTAAATTGGATTTGTTAAAGACCTATATATATACTAATCATGTGATCATTATTCAATGTCTATATTAGAAATGGTAAAAATTATTAACGATATCTTAAAATCCAAAAACGTAGACCAAGTAAGTGAATATGTTTTATATAACTTTTTTACCTAATAATTCATTTAATCAGATCAAGAGGAATGTTCATTAATAAAATTTTAGGTTGCTATAAATATATCATGGGATATTAGTAAGGTTTTATCATCATCATTTACAAAGATTAACTAATCATTTTAATTGATACCCACTATAACAACCTAGTATTGGTATACATAGGCATTATAAAAAATTTTCGTAATACTTAAGACATTGTAAAAAACACCCAAATACTATATTTTTCTAGTGGTTTTGGAAACATGGAAACATAAACACTGGCATGTAAGTGAGATATATTATGTCCCAAGATGTTATCCTTGACTAGAACCCATCTTAGACACATCCTAATTAATACATATGTTCTTAACCTGTGGAAAGAAACATAAAAAGGGGTGGATTCTCCATAAGGGTAAACAATGGATACATTTAATCATAATTATGAGTAAAAATGTATTATAACTTGATCGTAACAATAGAATATCATACCCTTAATTTAATAAGATCATAAACATGAACACTAGTATAAATAATGGATGTTCAAAAGACATGAATCATAAGGAAATAAATATCATAATCCCTGAAATCATATCATAAGAATAATTAATTTAATTATAAAAATAACATTAGCATATAATATGATTTCCATAGTAGCCAAGACATCCTTGGAAAACCATATTAGTATTTTGGGCTCACTCCATATAACATCTTGGTAGTCAGGGTTCACTCCCATAGCCATATTTTTAGCACAAGTTCATTCAGCATTCTATCATGGTAGTCATGGTTCACTCTCATGTCTATCCTAGTTGCATTAGTTCAGTCCTAATACCATCTTGGTAGTCATTATTCACTCCCATGGCCATCTCAATTGTCAAGGTTTACTCCCCCAAAAAACATATTCTATCCCATGAAATTTAAATCTTTACAGAATGAAATGAGGGGGGGGGATATAGGTCCCTCCAATCTCCTAATTAAATCATACATACATGTTCCAAAAATTCAAATATAATCATATATTAAACCATGAAATGATTTGGGGATTTTGAATACGTATTCATATCATAACCTATGGAAAGTATAGGCTTCATAACCATTTCATCATAAACATATCTCAAGGAAATATGTAGGTTGCAAAAGAATATTATATATTAATGGGAAAAAAATTTCAGAAACATATAACCCATGGTTTCATATTGACCATTACATAAATCATAACTATTCAATTAGAGGATATGAATGGAAACTTTATATAATTTCCTATAAATTCATGAGAAACATCAACAGATGACATATTCAATAGAAAATAATTTCAAAATATATTTTCAAAAATCGATCTTGATGAAAATATCAATAATTTTTTGGAATTTTTTTTGTAATGAATAAAATCATTTGAAAATTATTTTCATAGAAATTATCTTTAAAAATTATATATAATACATGAAATCATTTAAAAATCCATTTTACATGAAAAATTATAAAATAAGCATAATAATTTTTAAAAAATCCTTGAAAAGTCATTGAAAACATTAAAATAAATCTCGAAAATGTTTCTAAAACCATTTCATTTAAATTTCTTTTAAAACATATAATGAAAGCCAAAAGTGCTTTTGATAACAATTCCAATAATAATTATTTGAAAAATTATAATGAAATATTGAAACTATTTTTTATATCATTTGTTTTAAAAATGTTTGGAAACTTATAAATACTTACTAAAAACATTTTTAAACTCATTTAATAAATCATTTTTTGGGAATGAACGTAGATATCAGATCGAAGAGAGATTAAATTCAGTATTTGTTAAAAGCACATTCTTACTTATCATATACACCATAGAGTATAAAATGGTACCAAAAAATGAATAAATCATTAATAAAAAATGGATATAAAAATTCCTTAATTTTTTTGAGAGATGGATCATATTTTTTCCTTACAGGAAGCATAAATGTAAATAATATCAAAATGTGATGAGATTGTTTCAATAAACTAATACTACTTAGTAAATTTGAACTATACTCCCCATGTGTGAGAATTAATTTAAATAATTCATAATTTATCATGAAAATATGGATATTCATCATAAAAAAATATCACAATAAATATATGCTCCTCATGAAAATATATACGTTCATAATATGGCACGTGTCTCAATTAAGAAAAACTGAGACAAAATCATTTTACCTATATGGTAACTTTTGAAACATAAATCCAATGAAATTAATATAATTAATTGGAAATTAAAATAAAAATAAATTTAATTATGATAATAATATAATATATCCATGGGTATTATACACACCACACAAAATTAATGTCCGGTGAATGAAACATATATCTCACAAAAATAAAAAGCGAGACAAAATTACCCTACCTTGTGTATTGAATCTCACTTTACTCATTGAAGACTGTTTTATAATAACTATATTTTTATTATAAATCCATAATTGTGCCATATTATTATATATAATACCTTATATTGTTTTATTATGACTTTATATTAATCATTTGTTAATAAATCTAGGTTAATGTTTCACTTCGAGTAATATCTGATTTGTTCTTTGCATGTGGATTAATTTGTTATATTGTTAGTCCTTATCCTGATATCCTGATTGATATAATTTACATAGTGATATATATAAATTTTATATTAATTTTATGTGTGTTTTAATAATCTATATAATATATAATTATTAAATGTAATAAAACGTTCATGGAGACGGTAAGCTGTACGTACACATGAATGTTGTTTCTGTTTTTTATCATATTGAATGAAATATGGTAAATGACATTTTTGTATATATATGTATATATATAAATACTATTTTATAATTATTAAATAATATATTTCATATAATTTCACTAAAACCAACATTAACACATGCCATGTATTGTGTGAATGAATCACATCGCTTTGATGGGTGGTAGTCCATACTTCCACAAACGAAATTACAACAGTTACACAAAAAGTAAAGAATAAATATATGTGTTTTATAAGGATTAAAAATGATAAAATAAATAATTAATATAATATATTACATATATAAAAAATATTTCCATCATAATTTCCTCTTTGACAGGCGGTATGAAAAAATGAACAATCATTGTTTTGTGAGGCGATTGTTCACTGTACAAAAAATAGCATGTTCGGCACCCATTAGATAGAGGTGTGTGTAAGTGAAGGTAAATGAAATAGAATAAAAAATATTAGTATTGTTAGGATATTGTTTTTTTTATAAAATATTATAATGAAGTGTGTGGTGGTGTGGATAAAAAAAATAAAATAAAGAAGCTGGAGAGAAGATGTTGCATCTTAATTGGGTAACTCTATTTGGTTTGTGCCAAAAAATAAATTCTGTGGATTTTTTCCCTGGGTTAGGATTATATGAGTAAGGGGTGATTTGGGGAATTTCTTTGTAAATATAATGGACTATCTTAAGTGATTTGAAAGGTTTTATGAAAATAGAGAGTTGTTGTCCTTTTATAGGGAAGGGAAAGGATACACATGGCATTCATGGAAACAAGTTAGTTGTACCAATGTTTTTACCTAAACAAATTTATAAAAAACCAAAATAAATCAATAATTGAATTTTATTTGCATAATAAAGAAAAGGAAATGTGTGTTAAACTATATTATAGGACTTTTTGGGTAATAAAATTATGGATTAGTACTTTTTAACCTACTCTTTCACTTAATCATTGAAATTAATTTTAATCATTTTTACTGATATTTTGGGTAAAAAATTTGTATATATTATAAATTATAAATTATTTATTATTTTTATTAAAAATATGAAAAATGTTTTTCTAAATTATTCTCACATAAGAGGAATAAATTAATTTCAAAATATTCCTGATGACGGGATTACACAATGATTTTATAAAAAAAAACATCCAACCATTTAATAGGGTTCTACACCCCATTTGAAATTAAAATTGATTCCAATTACCTAAATTGGATTAATGTATAAAAGTATTATCTTATTAATGTTTACAACTAATTTAACAGACAATTTTACATTACCAATTAACTAGACAAAAATGTAGTTTTGAATTTAAATTAAGTATTTTTACCTATTCATTAAAAATGAAACCTTACAAAAAAATAAAAACATTTTTCATACCATAATATTTATTTTTTATCTTTAAAATTTTATGTTTACAATTACATATTAAATCTATAATAGTTCTATGAGTATTATTTAAAATGGGTTCTCTTTTACAAGGCGATAAAACTACCTTTACAAAATTATAGGGTTTTAAGCATAGAATTGGGTTTGTTTTTATCTTATATATATATAATATATTTTATGATTATCAAAAATATTTTTTTGAAATTATATAATATAAATTTAATTAATATTTTTCACTATTATTAATTAATTTAACTTATTAATATAAATTTTCTTTTCCCATAAAAGTACACTTTTATAATATTATTCCATTTATATTCATTTGGTTTCTATATTCTTTTATAATCATTAGGTAACCAATTATTTAAATCATTACATTAATAATGTATTTAATCATATAATAACAAATTTTATGGCCATTTTATATCATATTAAATTATAATACATTAATACTGAATTAATTTTTCATATCAATGAGTTTTGCGTGTTATGTATGCGATTGAGAAAAATCATAGTTGTGTTTAACAAAATCTAATCTCATTATTTTCTATAGTTAAAGATAGTACTTATGTTGTGTGTTGTTTACGATTAACATGGTGATTCATATAACATAATCTAATCTGAGAGATTCAATATGAAATAAACTATTTTCATTTTGGCATGAAATGAAAAATATCAAAGAGATTAAATTAATTAAAAATATTTGACAAAATCATTAGGTGTTACATATACTAAGATAGTAACCTTAAATGCGTTTTATAAATTCTCATAATCAGAGGGGTTAGGATATATTTTGGATGACCAACACATTGATGGATTTCTTCGACAATTTTTAATAAGAGAATGAAGGATTTATTCAAATGTTTTTGCTTAACCAAAGTGTGGAAACATGAGTGGGAAAAACATTATGAAATGTATATTTCCCCAGAAGGTAAGTACAATGTGAGAGATATAATCCAATTTTAGGTTTTATATAATTTGAACACCCTTTTCATATACACTTTTCTAACCAACAATGTTTTTTAGTGGGTGGCGCTTCTTTAACTATTTAGATTTTATTTTGATCACGAACATAATTTTGACATTCTCTTTTAAATTCCCCTATCTACATCATTTCGTCCTGGAAGGTTATGTGATGTAATTACTCTATTGCTTATTTATGGATTACTGGTGATATATTCTAACAACAACATTCATTTGGAGTTTTTTACAGTTTTGTTTCTATGCATAGGGATTAGTGTTGTTGTAGGAACTATGTGTCATCAGGTTTTTATATAAGTTTTTTTAGTGGTGTATAATCAATGTGCTGGGTGTTGTCTGTGTAGGTTTCCAATAAACAATTTAATGTGGTAATTCTAATATAAAAATAAATATCTTGAGAGAGAAACATATATACCCATATATATATATATATTCATATAAAAAAACAAGTACATATATTAAAAAATATATGCGTGACTCTATTAAAAATATCCATCACACTGATACAAATATATATATATATATATATATTGGTAAATATAGTTATATAAAATTAATTTTGAAAAAAAATATTTATAATTATATATTAAAGGTGTTTGTTACTATCTTTATATATATGAATATTTTAATAAAAATTTAAATATGTATATATATATATTTCTAATGTGTATTTATTTCTAATTAATTTAATATATATTTATTTATATCTAATTTAATTATAATAATATAGAAATTAAATTTTAAATGACCATTTTTCTAACAACTCTATTTCAAACAGAATAATTTGTTTTTAAATTTATTAGTATTCTAGAATTAAGATGTTATATTCATTATGTTATGTTATTCTGAAGAAATATAATTATTATATTGTTATTTATTTGAAACATAAATTTTATAACTATATAATTCTAATTTGAAAAAAAAATTCATTTTTGGGTTAAACATGTTGAAATTAACTTAGAATGAACAACATAAAATTTTCCGAAAATATTTATTTTCTCGTGAATAGTAAAAAAATAAGCTTTTATACAATATTTTTGTGACATCACCAAGACATAAAAACTATATAATTTTTTTAAACATATATAATTATTAAATTAATATTTTATCATATAAATAATTTAAAAATAATAATTCGGAATAAATATTTGATAATTTATTTCATGATAAGTATAAAAATCATTGTGAATGTCGATGCAGTGCATGCGCAGTATTGGCGATGTCATATTTGGATCGTTATATATAATAATTCGGTACTAAAATGTATTTCCTCAACTTATATTTTAATTAGTATTTACAATTGATGTTTTTTTATAAATTTTTAATTTTTAGAGTTATATAACTTATATATTATCAAAATTCTTGTGAAACACTTGTGCAATGGATAAAAAGATAAATTTAAAAATTATAGAAGTTGTCTTCACAGGAATATGAGTAAATATTCCCACTGAATGAATATAGAATATTATTTTGAACCTAATTAACTTTTTTTATGATATGAATTTATTCATAATTTTTTTAAACTAAATAATTCTCTTTAATTCTTATGAAACTCTAATGTTGTGGTTGTTCAAGCAGAAGAAAAATAAATAAAATATATTTTAATTAAAAAAATAGGAACCTTCAAATGACCCAAAAAATAACTAAAACATTTATATAATAAATTATCATGTATTATATTAACTGGACTCATATTTGGGACATTTCTAAACAACATACATCACATCAATTATTTTAAAATATTTTATTTAAAAGAAATTTATCTTTTTCACAGTATAGTTTTTAATTTGTATAATATTATATTATATGGTTTTCCAGAACATTTTTTGAACAAAAATAGACTTCAATAATATAATAAAATTATATATTCCATGGAATTTTGTTTTTAATTTTTATTGAATAACCAATTACCATAATGTCTTGTAAAATGATGAGGTTGTAACTAATTAATAAATTAATAATTAAAATTAAGGATATTAAAAATAAAAAAATAAATTTATATTGAGTTTATTAAGATAATTAAAGATTTATAATGATCAATAATTTATATCTAGGATATATTAAAAAATATGATTCAATTTTGAACCTTTTTTTGATGTTTAACTGAAAATTTTATGAATATTGTTTAATTTGACAAAATTGTTTTCCATGAATTAAATATTATATGAAATTATTTAAAAAAAATGATCCTTTCCAAAAATGATAATGTTATTTTAAAAATATAATCTCATTTTTTTATTTTGTTTTTATTTTTGGAAGTCTTTATCCATATTTTAGAATTAATATATTTTAATATATTAAGTAATTCATTAATAACCCCACATCTCAATTATAAAAGGAGAATGAACACTTCCTAAAATTACATCACCATATGATATATTACTTTACTATATTTTTCCAAATAAACTAGTCCTCATCGATTTCCACATCATTCTTCTTCTGATCTAAAAAACGTTTCCCTTCCGGGAGCCTAAAGATATTTTTAATGAGAAAATTTCAAGAAGAAAATTCTTTCATTTTCTATTTTAAATTCATTCTTACTTACATCTTATCCACAAATACATTCCACTATTTCAAGATAAATCCGAAATCATAAATATACTAGAATATATGACTTTGGATGGTATATTCATCATAAAATTTCCATTTTTCTCCTTTTATTCGTAAATAACAAAATCATCATCCATGATGTATCAATTCACTGCCTTCGTGGACAATCAATGTTTTTTCTTTACCAAAATCATGAAAATTGAAAATCCCATATAATTTTCCAAAATGTAGTAAATATATATATTTTCTCTCTTATGAAAAAATATTTCTAATTATAAAATAATTCCATAGTTAATTGACCACAAAATCCATGTAAAGAACACACCTATAACATTGGAAGTAACAAAATATTGTTAATAAATTTTCCGAAACACTAATATAAAGATCATTTAAGGTATTATGAAAATAAATATAGTTGTATAATAAATTAAAAACAATATTTAAACCATTATAAAATGGATTTGAATTCTTTTGAGGGACGTAGAATCATAGGTATGAGACTTTCCATTAAAAATCTATAAACATGCCTCTTTTATGAATTTGAAAAAGTATATATATTTTTACAATGTGAGAGGTTTCTAAAACTTTAATGATTTTTTATTTATATAATTTTCCTTTATAATATTTCATATTTATAATTTAATAATATGATTTCATTATTATGTCCACAGTTTGTATATTTTAGAAGTGTATTTTAAGGGAAATGGGTATTTCGATATCTAAAATTATTTTCCTCATTAGTATGAATAAGTTAATAAGATTTTTATTCATGATATATTCAATTTAAATTATTTATTATCGGTTGAGACCCCTATATCTTAAGATATTATTGGTTGTGACCCATTATAGCTCTTGATATGACGTGTTAATCCCCATTAGAGCTCATGATATGACGTGTGTGCCCCATTATAGCACTCCAATGCATTGGGAACTCCAAAGATGGGTTTAGAATATATTTTTTCCATCTTTTAGGGTTAATGTATGGGGGATATGGTAAATATTCCTAGATAAAATTGTATGATTTTTCTATGCTTTCTAATGTGTTTTCATAAAATGGGGTTTTAATAGGTTTTCACATTTTCAATGGAATAATGATTTTATTTGATTATTTTCATTGCTATTATTTTTATGACCCTAATATTTTTTAAATTGCTTTTCATATTGTATAAGTATGTGTAATAGAAATAGCGACATCAATCTGAATTTTATAAGGGGTTTTGAAAGAAACCAGGATTTATTTTAAAAGGATTAATGTTTGAAAAAATGGATACTATGTTAGTAGTATACAATTTTTATTAATGTTGTATTCCATTTTTTTATTTCAAACAAATTCTATATAAGTCTAAACCTAATAAGACCCTCAATTAGAAAGAAAGTAAATTCATGACAAAACTCAATATTATATAATGTTTTAAGTATGGGTCCATATTTTTGGTATCTTTTGGTGGTTTAGAGAACCATATGGGTTAGTATGATTCTAATATAATTATATAAATAATTTTGAAAATATATTAAATTTGAAATGATATAGAATTTAAATATTACCATGTTTCTTCATCTATGATATGACTGTTCAGAATGTTTTTCCACAGATGAAATAGGGAAGCTAAAATAGAAAGGCACCAAGAGTATGAAATAATTTCAAACATGTAGCATGATATTGTTGGAATTGGAATCTTAATGTTTGTGATATTAAAGGATTAGTTGACTCAGGTGATAAATAGTGTTGGAATCCATTATAGAGAGTAACCTGATATGCCTTGAAGAACATAACTTTTTTGAAACATTTCATTTGGCAATATGTCCCATCATTCACTAGATCATCTAACTCGGTGGTAGCTATATGATAGATCCCTTCTATAGAAATTATATTTGATA
This sequence comes from Viscum album, assembly GCA_963277665.1. Lineage (NCBI taxonomy): Eukaryota > Viridiplantae > Streptophyta > Magnoliopsida > Santalales > Viscaceae > Viscum > Viscum album. Next base: position 167,087,147 of record OY728123.1, read on the forward strand.
GTATGGGATTCATAGAACATCAAATGGAATCCCCTGTTGTTTAATATTTTTAAGGTGAATCTGATCGAAGATTATCACTGGTTAGGAATACAAGAATGAAATAAGATCTTGACTCCATAGAATGGGTAATATTCTTTTATATTTTCCTTGAGAAATATTTCCCAATGGTTTCATGAAATCTAATAGAATAATAGTTTCTAGAATTTAGGAAATTAGATACTGATTTTGTAGCTACATATGTAGAAAACATCAGAATAATGTATAATAATGTGTTATATTTTTTTTTGAGAAATTGGTAGAAAAATTAATTATTTTCACATAGGATTGAAACAGGGTTTATGAAAAAATTTGGTTATAAGGGAATTTAAAATCTATGATAATGTTGTTCATTGTGATAAAATTATTGAAATTTTGTTTAATGACACACATGTTCATCTTGATCACAAGAATAATAAGTGGTCCGGTTTAAGGCTTTAGGGATGAAGTAATTAATGGAATTTAATTTTAATAAAATAAAATCCACTTCTAGAGAAAAGTGCTTCAAAAATCCTCATGGAGAATGTTTTGTGAATTCAAGGAAGTTATACCAATGTATAATGTTTTGAAATATGTCTCATGAGTTAAAAGGAAAGTGATACGAAGAATAATGACAAGAAGATGGAAAGATGCTTTAAATATAAGGTGTTGGGTAATTTAGAGAATGTGTATCCGATGATTGTAACTTAATCAGAAAATCAGTATGATTAGAAACAAATGGGTGTGAAAAATCCCTCGAAAAAACATTGGAAGATGATTAGGCATAAAAAGAAGTGGTGTCATGTAAATTGATTGTTTTTATAGAGTATGACAATGTGTTTTTGGTTTTAGTTTCCACACATTTATTCATTTCATATAAATTTTGTTATAAATTTGAAATTACACCTCTTGAAATTTATCCAAAACATCTAGTGAAAAAAATATGATGAAATATGAAGGTTAATGAAATTATAACAATTTTATAGTATTTTTCTATAGAAATAAGTTACCTAAAAACCTTTTTTTTTCTTCTAGTTGAGTTATATTTTTTTCTTCGGTATGGATTGGCTTTCTATATTCCATGATAAGAGTGATTATAGGAATACATAATATTTTTTTTCATATATAGTTTCAATTTGTGTATAATAATGAACCCGCACCATTGATAACATATAAGTAAGATAAAAATACATTAAAATATGTAAATTAATGTCATATTTCACATATTGTTGAAAACAAATGAATTGTTTAGATAAATTATGTGGTTGTGGTAAATGCATATCATGATGTTTTTCCTGATTATTTGACCGGTTTTATTCTTGATTTAGCGGTTGAAATTACTATTGATATGGTTCCGGATGGTATGCAGTTATCAAAAAGAAACTAATCGAATGGTTCATGTAGAACATATTGAATAAATTAATATTTTGTATGGATTATTAGATGAAAGTTTTATCTAACATAGAACATCACCATGGTGTGATAGTCTCTTGTTTTTTTAAAAAGAATAGTGCTTCAGTAAGACATTAAATTTATTATAGAGCCTTGAATAACCTCACTATTAAGAACATGTCTGCTTTGAATCATATATATTAATATTTGTTATTATCTCTAGAGAGAAAAATATTTTTTAATGGTCGACCTATGGTTGGGGTACCATCTATTGAAGTTAATAGAAGCATACATTCGAAAGACTGTGTTTCATACTAGATATGGGAATTATGAATTTTTAGTTATTTCCATTGGATTATCTAATGAGCCTTATGTATTGATGGATATTATGAATATAATATTTCTTGTTTTCTTGGATAAGTTTATGGTTTTGTTTATTGGGGAAATTTTTTATGTTATAAATTTATAGAGGATCATAAAATACATATTAGGGTTTTTTTCAAACATTAAACGAATATAAATTGTATGGTAAATTTTTCAAGTGTGAATTTTTGTTTCAAGAAATTTTATTTCTTGGTCACATTGTTTCTATAGATAGAACTACCATTGATCCCTAAAAATGATTGTTATTTATCAATGAAAAAAACCACAAACATAATCAAAATTTACATTTCCTTGTTTTGGTAGGTTATTACTGGAGGTTTTTGGAACACTTTTCATGGTTATCTATCCCATTGATTGAGTGAACAAGAAAAATAAATAAGTTCATTTTGAAGATGGAATGTGATGAATGGTTTTAGGAATTTCAATATAGGTTTGTGAATGATCCAATTTTGGCCCTTCCTACTAGAAATGGAGAATTTTTCATTTAAATTGATTCTTTATTGTAATGACTTCATTTTTTCCTAATGTATAATTATAAAGGTAATTTATTAATCTTGATTTCAATTGAGTCCTCATGATGAAAATTTTGCAACACATGATTTACTATTGGGTGCTATTGTTTTTGTTTTATGAATTTGGAGGAATTTTATTAATTATGTAAAGTGTGAGATATATAATGATCAAAAAAATTTGAAGTATATATTCACCCAGAAATAAATGATCATATGATAGAGAATATGGATGGATGTAATCAAGGATTATGATTTCTAGATTATTTACCATCAAGAAAAATAAAATACAAGGGATGATGCCTTGAGTTATAAAATTATTTTTAAATTAGCCATATTACATTTGGAACAAGATCTATTGGTCAATTATTTTATATATTTTTTCTTGGAAGTTGGTGATGAAGGAAATTCCATAGTTTTTTTCAGGTGTCACAATAGTCTTCACTATTAGAAAAAATTATGTATTTGAAAAGAGGAAGATTGTGAGTTCTAGAAAATGGTATAATATGTTAATAATAGTAACTTTATGGAATATAACATTGATATAGAATGTTTTTTTGAGACATGGGAAGATATTATGTGTCTCGTATGATTCGTAGTTTAATAAAGCATTTTTCTGTGAAACTCATAGTTCTCCATTTTCAGTTCATCCTAGTAGTAGTAATATGTATAGAGACTTTCTAGTGTATTAGTGGTGGGATGGAATGAAATAATATATTTATGTCAATACCAAAAAATGTTTCACATGTCCACAATTTAAAGAAAAATAGATGAAAGAACAGGGGATATTTTATCCTTTTACAGTGCTATATTAGAGAAGGGAAAATATAAAAATGGATTTAATGATGTGAATACCAATTATTTATTGACATAACATTGAAAACTAGATAATTACAAATCATTTGTCTATATATGGTCCTTTTATTACTATTATATACACCCTATAACTAGATCATGATTTTAGGTTTTATCTAAAGAGATAGTTTGGTTACACAGAGTACCTCTTCCTATTTTATCCTACCATGATCCCATTTTCAGTTATGTCTTTTTTTAATGGCATTTAGAAGACCTTGGGTACTGAATTAGATTTTAGCACACCCTTTAGTCCTCAATATAATTTAATATCATAGAAAATAACTCTGACAATGGAAGATATGGTTCGATCTTGTTCATTTGATTACAATGGATTTTGGGATCATCATATTTTGTTAGATGAATTTTCTTATAATAATTGTTTTCATTCCAGTATTAATATGAATCATTTTGAGGGATTATAATAATTTTAGTTCCAGACTAAAACATTTTGGGATGTATATAGGGAAAGAAAGTTTATGGGACCATAATTTGTGGATTAGTTACATGAGAAATTGAATATTATCCAAAATCATATGAAGGAATCTCAAACGAAGTAGAAATATTATGCACATAATAGGAAGAAGTACATTTCATTCACTTTTTTTGTCATGTTTTCCTAAAATTATCTCCATGTTGATGTGTAATATGTTCTATAATAAAGGAACATTAATTTTATGGTACTTTAGACCTTATTAAATCTTGGATAATATTGAAAAAAAATTTACCGAGTGGAATTGGCTCCGAGTTTATTTGAAGAACCCTTAGTTTTTCTTGCTTCTATGTTAATAAAGAATGTGTTGGAGCCATATCTTGTTTTTAGCATAGAAATATTACAATTTTAATGGATCCATTATATTTAGGAGAATACTATTTAGATTCTTGATCATATAGATCAAGTATTTACGACCAAGGTAAATCGCCAATTTTAGGTTTTGTAGAGAAACCTTGTGCATAAAGCAGCCACTTGGGAATCTAAAAATGTTCTTAGGGAAAAGAATCCCCATATTTTAATAATTGAATAAAATTGAGAGAAATAAATTACAAAATTGGGGAAAGAATTTAATATCCCATGTACAATTTGAATTTATTTTTTATATTTATTATTATTCTTGAACTATATAGATATATTCATTATGTTAAGTAATTTTGAAAATAAATAATTTAATATATGGTTATTTATTGAAAAAAATAATTTTAAAATTATATAATTTTAACATGAATATAATACTTTCACATTTGAATTTTCCATGTTAAAACTATCTTATTATGATTTTTTTTGAAATTTATGAAGAACTTTAATTTTTGTTGAATATTAAAAATATACAGGTTTTAGACAATATTTTTGTGACATCGTCAAGACATAAATATGATATAAAATTTATTAAAATTATAGAATCAATTATTTATGAATTTATAAAATAAATATTGTAAAATAATAATTCATAATATTTATATTATAATTTATTTAATGATAATTATATAAATCATTGCTAGTGCCAACACTACTCCTGCACAGTGGAGAGAGAATAAAATTTGGATTCTTATATATAATAATTGTGTAATAAAAAGTTTTTCTAGACTTTTATGTTAATTATAAGGTATAGTTTATGTTTTGGCTGTTAATTTTGGGATCTATAGTTATATAACATAAGTCCTATCCAATTGCATGTGAAATGCTATCACAGTGAATGAAAAGATAAAATTAACAATATAAAGAAGATTTTTTGAAATTTATATCTGTAAATATACATAATGAATGAATATAGAATGTAATTTAGAACCAAATTTATTTTTTATTATATAAATTTATTTTTAATTGTTATCAGTGAAACTATTAAATTTAATTCTTATGCTGCACAGATATAGTTCTTGTGTGAGGAGATGAAAAATGAATAATATAATTTTAATTCTAATTATATGTTCTGTTAAATGACCGAAAACTTGAATAAATAAATCTATTTAATATTTTTTCAACCACTATATTAATTTTATTCAAATTTGGGACATTTTAAATCCACATGAATCACGTTAATCCATTAACAATATTTTTTTTAAAAAGCAGTCATCTTTTTTACACTATTGTTTTTAATTTGTATAATATTATAATATTTGGATTTACAAATAGATTTTCTAAACACAAATTTAATTTTGAAATCTAATAAAATTATATTTTTAATAGTATTAGTTTTTTAATTTTTAGTGATAAATAAATTCTTTAATGGAATGTACAAAAATGACGCAATAAGTTTTTAATTATTGAAAAAAAATTAATGATAAGAAATAATAAAATATATGTAAATTGGTATTTTTATTTTAAATAAAAAATTATCTTGAATACTATTTTATGGATGAGGTATATTAAAAAATTCATATTTGATTTTGAAACATTTTTTTGATGTTTTATTGTCATATATATGAATAGTGTTTAATTTGAAAAAAAAATATTTTACAAGAATATAATATTTTATTAAATTATATAATATCAATAAAAATAATGAAAAAAGAAAAAATTATATGATTCTGTCTAAAATGTGACTTATTTTTATTTTTAGGCCTTTTAGAAGTCTCCAACCCTACTCTAGACTTATTATATTTTAATATTTTATGTAATCCCTAAATAACCCCTCAACTCAATTATAAAATGAGAGTCAATACTTCAGAAAATATCATCACCATAAGACATATTTCATAACTAAATTCTACCAAATTATGTTATACTCATCCCTACCCACATTATAGTTACTTTGGTCTCACAGGAATACCATTTTCAAGAGCATATGGATGTTCTCAATGGGATATTTTCAAGAGGTAAATTCCTTATTTTTCTCATTTAAATTCCTTCTTACTTCTATATTATCCTATCATCCTATATAATATTTCATGATAACTCTAGTATGGTATATATATACTGGAATGTTTTTTGTCTTGATTTTTTATTCTTCATAAAATCATTCATTTTCTCCATTTAATCTATGATATTGAAATAGTTGTCCACGGTGTGTCAAATCACCACCTTTGTGGACGATGAGTTTTTTGTCCCTTTACCAGAATCATGGAAATATGAAATTCACTTATCATTATTCAAAATGACTTAAATATATGTGTTTTCTCACTTATATATTAATATTTCTATTTGATAAGGAATCCCTAAATAAATTGTTCATGGAAACCATGAATAGAACACACCAAAAATAATTGAAATAACAAAATTTTATTAACAATTTATTGGAAAATTTAATAAGAAGATCATAAAATGTATTAAAAATATGATTAAAGTTATTTAATAAATTAATAACACACTTAAAACCATTATACAATAGGTTTGAACATTTTTTATGTAAGTCGATTAGGAGGTATGCGACTTTTCTTTTAAATTATTTTTAAATGTATCTTTTTATAAATTCAAAAACAATATTTTTTAATACATCATAGGTTTCTCGGGATTTCACATCACATTATAACTATAATTTATCCATTCTATTATTTCATAGTTATTTTCTAAGAATATTATTTCTTTTTCATGTGGGTCATTTTTATATTTTTAAAGTGATTTTCATGAGAAATTGTTATTTTGATATCTAAAAGTGCTTTTCTTGTGGGTATAAATGAGAAATAATGGGTTTTATTCATCATATGTTCCATTAGAAGTTTTTTATTATGGATTAATCCCTTTATATCCTAAGATATGATTGTTTGAGTCCCATTATAGCTAAATATATGACGGGTTTATGAACATTATAGATCAAGATATGATGGGTGAGCCCATTATTTCTCTCTAATACATTGGGTAATTCGTCGAAGTAAGCTGACCAAATGGAAATTACATTAGTAAGGGTGAATGATACCATGATATGGTAAATTATCCCTAAGTAATCATCATGACTTTTCTATTAATGAAAATTAGTTTCATGAAAAGGTGTTTTAATACATTTTCATGTTTTCACTAGACTAAAGATTTTATTTCTTTATTTTCTTTACTGCGATTTTTTTCTCATCCCATTTTTAAAACTATTTTCATAGGGTATAATTATGAGTTAGAGAAATAATTAAGTCAAGTTTATATTTATGATGAATTTCCAAGGAAATCATTTTTTATTTTAAAAAGCTTCATATTGGAATGTATGGATATTATTCTAGTAGTATCATCTGTGTTTGAATTTGGATTGTTATGTATGCATTGTGACCTAATTATATAATACTCTAAAACTAAAAAGAACCTCATTGTGTGGGAAAGTATGTTCTTGAATAAAACTCATGATTATATATGGGATATGGAACCAAACATTGGGTGATGTAGCTTAGTACAATGGAACTATTGACATTATTAATGTATGATAGTGATATGATGGAGGCATAAAGATATATTTGGGGTGGGTTATTCCAATGTACTCAAGTAATAAATATGTTGTGGGATTATTCCCAGAGGATTTCAATCCATGTAGTTCAATTTTTTTCCCTAGGCGCATCCATGTAATGAAAGTGTTTCATCTCAACCTCTTGAAAAATAGAATTGGAGAAGTAAATTCATATTTATAAATATTTATACTATTTATAATTATAACAATTTAATAACCATATGATTAAATTTATGTAAAATGTTTGATTATATAAATAATAAATAGAAAATATAAACATATATTTACAATTATATTTGTATTTATTTAAAATGTATGTAATAAAAAAATTATTTAAATTTGTTTTATAAATATAAATATTTATAGTTATTTATTTATTAGTCATGTTTGTATTTATATTTTTATATAAATTTATAAATTACTCTACACACACACATATATATATATTATGTATATATAAATATAATTTAATCAAAATTAAATTAATAGATATTTGGGTACATTGTTTCATATCTTTTTAAATATGTAATTATAGTTATGTGTATCTATATAATGAAAATGTGTAATAATAATTATATTAAAATGTTTTTAAATAATAAATATTATTACATAATTAAATATAAAAAAATATAAATAAAAATATATTTTAAAATAAATTAATAAAAATTTAATATTTTTGTTGTTTGGGGATTACAAGAGTGGAAATGTATATATGTAATTATATATCAAAACCAGGATCAAATCTGGATTAGGGTAAATGTATATAGTACTGTAGTAGTGTAGGTCCTATAACAGGGTGTTGTAGTTACAACACAATTTCTCAAATTAGGGGATTCCAAAACATGTATTGGTCCTTCAGTAAGTATGGACTTTGTATAATCATATTTTTTTTCCTTCGAGATATGTTTTGTAGTAGCTACATATTAAATGGAATAAAGGATAGTGTAATGGTGGTGTTTGGAATTTCATTTGATTTTGGGAGATCATTTATAGAGTAGTGGTAGTGTGACCAATCACAGCTTGTAGTGAATGAGTACTAGAGCAAAAAATTGACTGAGGTAGCTACTGTTAAGCTTCAGATGTTTTCAAACTGGTATGAAGCAACAATAGTAAAATGGAAGGGATTATATTATTTTTGCGTATTGGAATATTCTTATACAATAAGGCCTCTTATCCACAAATCCTTGTAATTTTTTGATTCTAGTCATTTTAAGGGCTCCCCCTCATCCATGTTAAAAAATTTCATTATCCAGAAAAATTAATAAATATATAATTATATGATATATATATATAATTTTATTAATATACATAAACATATTTTTATTATCGAACACATGTAAAACATTGATGAATCAGTAAGTCTTATATTTTTATTATAATTATCCTTTATTGAAATTTACCATGGAGAATACTTAATATCATTTTTCATATTGACCTTTCAAATAAATCCAATTGGCCCTGCAGATGTGTTGGGTTTTGCTATGTGGGTGGTATACAAGGGTGGTTAAGTTGTGCTACTAGAATTAATTCCTGGATTACTGTATTTTAATGTTCAAGGGGAAAATATATTGGGATTATGGATGGGTTTTGGGCTAGGATGGTCGTGGTGTGTGGTAGGTCTGGTGTAGCTCTCGGTGATTTTTGGATTGATTTTATATAAAAATCATATTTGGTATGGAATAATGCATCACAAATATTTTATTAATACTACAGATTGAATAAAAAGTCAATTATATAAATTATTATTTTAATTGAATGTTCCATCCCTAAAAATTGGAGGGAAAATAATTTTTAGTGAAAGTGAATTTGATGTTTAGTTTTTTAAAAAATATATCTTAGAGGGATTTTTTCACAATTGATAAAAAAAATTCTATTAAAAAATAATATGTGTTGGATTTCATCCTTTAAATAGAAAATATTTTCTTCAATGTAAAAATAGCTTATATAATAATATTTTTTATTATCAATCCCATGACCACCTTTATGGGATTTATTTCAATAAAATAAAAGATTCTAGAATAATCTTTTAATTGTCTCTAATGGAAAAAACAATCATATATTTCAAACATTTGGTAATGGAAATATCTTGTATGTTTCCTATACTTTTATCATGTGAAACCCCATTAATTTAAATTTCAAATAGATATATTTCCTTTTTTTGGTTTCCCTTATTTAATACCTTAATATTTAACTCATTCATTTTTTTTGGAAAAAAATAACTTTCATGATAATATTTTTCATTTGATTTGAAATCTACAAAAATAAAACATCACTCACTTTAACGTCACCCCTCTGAGAAGTGTCTATAGATATATTTTTATAATAATTAAAATAAAATAAATTTTCATGGTGTTATAATAATAATGAATGATCATAAACCTGTGCTAATATTAGAGTATATAAATAACGAGATCAATCATAGATTATTCATTCAAATTATTACATATATAAATTATTAAATTCACATAATACTATTTAATAATCAATAATCATGAAATTATTTATAACAGTATGAAATTTTATTTTGTTTATGTCAAACTAAATATGCCACTCATAGACTAAGTGACCCGATTATTCATGTGATGAAATTTATCTTTCTCAAAAATAATAAAATCATAATTTTTATTTCTCACTATCCTGTATTTTTCACATTGAATTTTTTCCTTCCAATGATGTAAAAATTTAATATTCCATGTATTTTAATTCCTATTGTATTATAATACAATGTATATATACAAGTATACAAATTGTGTAGTTTAATACATTCATAACATCATAATTTAAAACACACTTCATATAATAATTTACAGAAACTCATCATAATGAAACATATATTTCTTATTTCCAATGTTAATTGTAATTACAATAACTTTATAGTTGTGTTTATGGGTGATTGATAAAATAAATAATAAATTCATTATGGTCGAATCACATATAAAAAATTAGTATCTATATAAAATCACAATAATATTAGGGGGTGAATGTAAAATTATAATTCTAATGTAATTAAAATAATTATTAAATTTAAAATTTAAAATCTATGTTGATTTTTATCAATTTCATATTACATCATATATAAAAACATTAATTCTCCTCTAAATGTGTTGATAAAATTAAACATTCAGACAATCGAAGAAATATATTATTGAAATGTTTATAGGGGTGAATTGATTAATATAATCAGTAATAATCATAGAGATATGTAAATATTCATTATAGGATTTTATACAAATTAATTTATTATAAATTTTAATGATAAAATTATTTAATATATATATATATATTTCATATACCTCTTATTTTGAAAATAACTTAAATACATTGATTGTGTCATTTTGTATCACTAAAATATAAATATTTACAATTTTATACAATATAAAATATTATAATTAACATATAATGATTTTTTATTATAGAATTTCATAAAGTGTGCATCCCATAAACGTAATCTATTATGTTTTATATTCAATTCACTCTCATATGGTTAATTAAATTATAATAAAATTTCTACTTCTCGGTATTATGTTACATATTAGTCAAGATATACCTATTTATCATTATTCCAATCATCACATTCTGTATAACTATAGATTATGCATTTTTTGATTTGGTTGATTTTTTCATAAAAAATTACCAACATGTATTTTTCTCAAATTTTGTAACAATTAATATTTTTCTTATTGAATTTAGGATATCTAGTTTATTATTATTGGATGTTTAATGACTAATAATATATGTGATTTGAGGTTTATGGTGAAGTAAGCATGTTGTGGAGGGAGAAATAGATGTTCCTCATTGTAATCTAGAAAGATAAACTACCCCATACCTTTTATAAGACACCATATACCTGTATATTTCGGTATATGGATAGTGTTCACCTATGATCAACCATTAGATTCCACGGGGTCATAATTGGATGGACAATAACTATGAGATCTCCAGTGGATATCTATTGGGTATTGGTTTCAATTATTTTTTTACCATAAGGGTAGTTTATACATTTCAACATTACAAATATTTGGAAATTAAATGAGTATTTTCATTTATGTATGGGATAATCAAGGAATTCAAATCTTATAATCATACACATTCTTCCTCTAACTTCATATATTGATTTCATATTTCCTAATGTATTTTGAATTTTTTTAATAAGTTATTTGTGAGATGGTATGTAAATCATCTAATATATAATTTTAATAAAAGTTACTGAGGTTTAATATCTATTTTTTTATTATTACTACTATTTATCTCATAAATTTGAATTAATTATTGAAATTTCATGTTAAAGGAGGTGTTAGGTTTTATATCTCTGTCCAAATTGTTTAAAACTGAAGAGTTTCTAGTTTTAAACATTATATAGTGGTCTTATTACCTAATTAAGTACACATTAGTAAATTTAATGCAGAAATATAATATTATGATAGTAATTTTACATAAAATTAAACAATAAAAAATAAAATATATTTATTTCAATTAGAGATAATGAATTAAATTTTATATTTTCTTGAAATTAAAATTATATTTCATAAGTAATGATAGATTATAATGATAAAATTAGATTATGTTATGACTTATTATTTGGAAATGAAAACAAAATTAAATTATTGAATTATTTATCAATAAAATAAACTATATGTTTTGAGTTCTATTATAGAATAACTTATTTATGTGATAAAAATGTACTACGAAATAGACAAACTATGTGGTAATCTATGGACGATAGTGTGACTTTTTAAATTGAATTGACATGATATATTATACACATATACGTGAAAAATACAAATTTTAGGGGTGTATTTTGATAATAATGGTTAAATATCTATTCTTTCCTAATTAAATAAAGTATTGTGATGGGTAATTATTATGATTAAATCAATTCTGTGGGTGGTTGAATTAGAGTTTATGAATTTCAATACTTTTTGATATTTTCACCCCCATGTTTTTATCTATTTCGTATGAAAATGAAAATAAATATCAATAGCTATCCACCCAAAATTTTCTTTTCTATAAAAAATTATGACATTCACATAAAATAAATATTACTATTTATAGGGGTTACCACACAATCGACGATGGATATGACTTTTTGTGATTTAGGAAACTTAATGTTAAAAAACCCACCAATAAATCCACATAGGTGTTACATTATGTCATCTAAATAGTGTCAAGTGTTCATCCCACAAAATTATTTCATAAATATTAATCTAAGGCCCATTAAACAATTTTAAAATTATATAGGTTCAATAATGGTAGAGATTATCACAAATTCAAATCCATGATATATTGATGGTGTGGTGACTCTTTCTTCATTTATTTCTTCCCCTATATAGTATAAAGAGTCATCATAATTTCTTCCCAACACTACATACACAAATTTGTTTTTCTATCATCTATTTAATTGAAAGTTAATGTTTATAGTCCACTTCAAAATCTGGATAAATTTGTGACCATAATTGATATTTCTTATCCCTATACATACCACTTTTAATTTTATGAAATAGAAAAATAGGTTGCTACCTTCAATCCATAGAAACATGAATTCATCCTTTCATAACATGAATATAGAATTAACTTCATATTTTATCTTCATCCAAAGTTAAATGAAATTAAGTTTTGTAACAATATGATATTTTATGATTTTTTAAAAATAAATTTTATTTCATCGATAGCTTGCATTAAAAAACACACTGAGTTTTAAAAATCCATGATATACTATTTAAATATTATTTTCTAATGTGAATGATATAACATGAATGATGGATTTAAAGTTATGAATATGAGTAAATAAATTATAAAAAATATGGCATAATCCCTTTTAAAATAAATTCATTATTTATTAATTGATTAGAAATGAATGTAAAAATCACTTCAATGAAAATGAAGTATTTTTCGAAAAACTTTTTTATGCACACATTGTGTTTTCTATTAATAAACAACACTAGTTACTATTAAATAATTATATTAATGAAATAAATATATTTTATATTCTATGCTCTTTTTTAGCAAACATATAATATTTTTCTATACAATAGTTAAAATTAAATTGAAAATTTATTTTCAAAATTAATTTTTTCTAAAATGATGTTTTATCATATTTTTGAAACATATTTGTAAATTAATTTTTTCCAAATTTTTAAATTTATTAATAAAATTTGACTTAATTTTTTAATTAAACATTTCAATATTCAACTATAGTGAATATTTGAAAATTTTCTAAAAATAATAGGTTTTGGAAGAGTAGTGGAAAAATAATAATTTTTATTAAAATATTTACTTTTATTTGAATAATTTAAAAAGGTCCATTTTTTAAATGAAAAGTTATGTAACATTAGATAAAATATGTTTTGACTATTACCATTTATATGATTTTAATTAATTTTATTTATCATTCTGTTATAAGTCCTTGGTATTATTTTCTGAAAAAAATATTTTCAAAACCACATTTCGAAGCATTTGTAGGTTTAAATTTAATTTAAAACCCACTAAATATAATAATTTAATTGAATATAATGGATTATATATATTTAATAATTTAAAATAATATTATTTCATATGTTCAATAAAATCTTAGTTGATAATGAATAATAAAAATAGTAAAACATCAGTTACCATAGTTAAGGTTAAAATGTGATTATCTGTTGTTAAAATATTGAGATATGAGTTAAAACCCCATAAAAATTATAATTTAATCTAGATAGAATTTTTTAACCTTATCTCATATATTTTATTTTTATGGTATATTTTTTTTATCATTTCATCCTTGAATGTGACTTGACATTGTTTTAAAAATAGAAAATTTACTTTTGTGCCACTCAGGAAATTTATAAAAGGGAACACCCTCTCCTATCAAGAAAACATTTCAGGAGCATTATTGTTTTTAAAATACCCATAAAATACATTAAAATTATTTATCTATTACATTTATTCCATAGTTTCATAAAAAATTAATACTATGATGGCTTTAGGTATAAACCAAAAGAGATTCTAAAAAATAAATATAACCCCAAACCATATATTTTCATTTAATTTATTAATCTATCTAAATAAAATTCCCATAAACAATGATGAAATAATAAGAATATTATATTAAATATTCAAATATTTTGTTAATTTAATTTAATAACCAATATCATTATTCTGTTATATCAATTAGAAAACACATTCGTCGATCATGTGAACAATACACTCCAGACCCGCGAATTGACGTAATTCGTGTTCCATAACTTCCTCCCATGGATGGAAATAATGGTTTATTTAATTTATATATAGTATATTGATGAAATTATTAGTTTCATGGATTATTATATTATATTTACCTTCTTAAATACTAATCTGTTAGAATACGATTAGTTCGCTCGTGCGCACATATGGATTATGCCCTCAACAAAGTGATGTGATTAATTTTTCATTTCATCATTACGTGGATTGTAATAAGGATTCAATTAATGAATATATGTGATATAATGAAATAATAATGATTCATTAATTTTTAATTTATATATACCATTATTTAATTCCTTTAATCGAAAAATTAAAATTGTGTTTATGTGTACATATGGTCTGCCATCTCCATGGAAGTTGAAATTCATTTTTATATCTCTATCATTTATGGATGAATATAAATATGAATATATTTTATATTAATGATATTTATATCATTTTTAAAATTTATATATGATTTAATAATAATAAAATTACATCAAACCAATCTTCAGACAAAAACATAGGTGAAAAGTGAAGCATATAACTCGTAACAACGATCATAATAACAAATTGGTAATAAAAATGTGATAAAAATAAATAATAAATCATATATGGTATGATATATTTCATTATGATTCTATAATTTATTAATTATAAATATATATTTATCAATAATGGGGTTAAAATATGTAGGGATAATGGAGGGACTTCAGCTAATTAATTTTAATCCCACTTTTATTTTGGCGAGGCACATACGATATTCCCCATTTGTTTATTTTATAAGGATTATACATATTACATGAATATATTTAAAGATTATTTTTATGAATATAATTATTCTTTAAAGATTAATAAATGATTATTTATTCAATGGGTCATATGATTTAAATTTTACAAATGTGATAAAGGATTTATTTTATAATATCATGATTTATGATATTTTTTTCTTATTCTTATAATGATGAAATATATTTATCCACCTCCCAAAAATATCAATCATTTTTTATACTATATTTATTTATATATAATAAATGTTTCATTTTATATTTCACTATATTATATCTAACGAGACCAATAAAATGTTTTTAATATAAATCAAAATTATTTCTATCTTTGATGGAGAATGTATTTTCATCCATATCAATGATTTCTAAAAATATTTTAATGAATGTTTTAAATATACCAATGTGAATGTTTAAATTATTTTCGGTCCATGTTTTAAATTTTAAAAAATTTTGTCAGTGTAATCATCTATAATTTTGAATGATTTATTTTTTCTGTTTGTTGATAAAGTGAAATGAATTTTTTTTTATATAAATGCTATGAATAGAATTTTAAAACATCATAAACAGTCGATTAATTAAATATCCATTATACATTTTACAAATTTCTTTTCAATGAAAACATTTTTCTTTCAATTTATGGAATTTTTTTATTTGAAATATTTTATTTCATAGTGATTATAGAATTTTACTCAAGAAATGTTCTATGTATGAATGTAAAATTAATTACCATCTATAATAACATAATTTTTTTCTTTTAACATTTAATAGGTTTACATTCTAATAAGTCCATCTATATTCAATATATGAATGGTTTATGATTTTTGATAATGAGAATTTTATGAATCCAATTTGCATTCTATTGTTTATACGATGATGGAATGAAGAACTATATATGAATTCCATTTTGTTTTCTAGTTTTATGATATAATGATATGATTAATGATGAATGATTTTATTGAAAAAAATGTATGCATTTCATTATGAGATTTTTTTGATATAGATATATATATATATCCATCTAATTAATTTGGTTATGTATTATGTTTCATTTTATAATTATTGAAAAATGATTTATATTCTTGATCCCCTTTCTGAACCAAGTTGATGTGGTTAAAAGGCTAATGTTAAAATGTTTATGTAGTTTTTACACTATATGAAACTAGTTGATGTTATTAATGCAATGTGGGGAGTATGTGTCAATTCCTGATCCATTATGATTTTATGGTATCATTAGTTGACATTGAAATATAAAATTGATTCAATAATTGGGAAAGTGAAACACTTTTATGATGGGAACTTATGTTTTGTGTTTTGTTTTTTTGACTTATCACACTTATGATTTATTAATTTTGAAAGGATAATACTTTATTGAATTAGTCATGTACATGAACATGGAAAATATTGTATGATCATTTTATTTTAGAGTCATTATCTCATAGCCTAAGTCGTAACTTCTAAAATCATATGATCATCAATAGATATCTCCTATTTAAACCCATAATGAGTAAATGAGATTTCCCTCTATTATGATTCATTTCTGTAGGTTATGATGGAAGGGTTTACATAGAGTGTGATTATTATGAGTAATAAATGGGGAGATCATTTTGGTAGGTTTTATTCATGAATTGTCTACTAGGGACCATGCCTTGACTACCCCAAACCCACCTTCAATTGGCCAGGGGATAACAACAAGTACTGAGTAGGAATATACCACAAATGGGTGGGGAAATTTTCCTAAGTACCTGTGCACACACACTTGTCTCCAAGAAAAAATTTTGATCTAAAAAAAACTAAGTAAACATTCATGAAAGAAAACTAAAATACCCTCACCGTGTAAAATTTCAAAACTCAAATGTAAATGGGTTCAGAATACAAGCCCAACCATAATGGAAGGTACAAGGTATGAAAATATATTTATAGAAACCCCCACCTAAAGGGTAGGTGTAGGATATATGTATATAGCCTTAGGAGCACACCTCGCCTATCTGATCACTCTAAGAACCACCATGTCCTGTTCCACCTAAGAGTATGTCAAAGCGTCGATCATCTTCACATGACACGACATTTGCAGACAAAGCCCATGTGGGGGTGAGTAAAACAATACTCAATAGGACACCCTAAAACCACAAGGAAAATCCCACTAAGAAATATTCGAATTATACCACAAAAGGAAACAAACTATGTACACAATTAAAGAAACACACAATGTACAATTAATAAATTTAGTTAACACATTTATATGTCTAAAGAATGAGGAGATGGATTTCCAGTAGTAGTCCACCAGACTCCAAGTATCTTTTTCAATAGAAGTTTCAATGGTACATGGAGTTTTTAGGGTGCACAGAGTGTCAATGTGGCATGGAGCATTGATGGCGCACATAGTGTCAATGGTGCGTAGAGTGTCGGTGGCACCCAGAGTAGTGATAGTGATTAGGGAACTGATGGAACATGGAGCATCAGTGGCACATAGAGTGTCTATGGATCACATAGCATCGGTGAAACACATACATCAACATATCATTGAGAATTAATGGTGTACGAAGCGTCGATGCCGCACAATGCATCAAAGTGTTATCAATCCCCTAGGTCAAATAGTCATAGCAACCCACAAGATTCATCTTTTAGAATGATTATTTTGGGAGAAACTACACCATAATCCATTAGACATATTATAACTTAAATAAAAATCATTTAGAGTATCTAAAATGGATGACCTCATCACAATGGTGTGATCAATTGTGATGGCTCATCAAACAGACACACAATTTGAATGTTACGACCATTTTTCTGGAAAAGTCTATCCTCGGTCTGGTCCTATGCCGATCCGGACCACTATACCCGACCTAACCCAATCCAAACTGGCTTGGTCCACTGGGCTATGAGATTAGACCCGTTGGGCTACTCGAGTGGCCCACATATCTCATATCTGCCCGCTGTGTGGTAGATGGAGCGTGGGCACCAGACGAAGCCCACCCTTTCTGCATATTTCCATTCAATGGAGCACCAGACCTCATTACATGTAGTCAGACCACCTTCCACATATGCATCAGTGGATCCGATGTGGCTCCCTCACTTGATGTGACTTCGAGCCGCTTTCTTTCTCAACTGCAGCCTCTTACTATGACCCTCTAGTCACCGCCTGCAGGCCCTGAACAGTCTGGCCAGGCCGCCTGCTTTAGTTCGGCCACTGTCTCTTCCATGGCCTCCACTAGGGTGACCAATGTCCTACACCACACCCACACGCGGCCACCGCTGTGTTCCACCAGGTGCCATCCAGAGGTGTCCCTCATTTCGAGATGTCGGTACCACTACTCCAGTGCTCTTTTTTTAGAAACGGATCCCCCTTCATGATCCTCAAATCGTATATTTCACCGTCCTTTTCCATTATCCACCTTGGTAGAACTCTTGGGGTCCGATCGTTTTCAGAGCCTCCATGAATATTATGACGTGACCAGGAGGGTCCAACTGTGAAGATGGCCAAGAACGGGGAAATGAGGATCACATAGACCACCAAAAGAATGGATCATGGCCTTGTTCATATCATCCTTCATCTATTCTTATTAGCAGAACCACAAACAATGCTATAAATTTAGGCCATATCCATGGACCAATAGACACAGTTTTATTGATCTGCGAATATATCCTTTTTATAGCCATGATTCAATTAAAAACTAAGGAAACCAATTTTTTTCATATGAATCGTGCTCTTCCTCCTACCCTGATCTACAAACCTCCTCCCAACCCTCATCCTCTCCAGAATCTCCACCTTGCTTCTTCTAATAAACATCTTCACTCCTCTTCTGGACTGATTCTATTCACAACACCCTCCCCACTACATCCTTTTACATTCCTCTGACATGGGTATCCGTTACACGCACGAGGTCTCCTCTCTATGACCATCCACCCCCAATGCCGCCACCCAAAACAGCCACCCTGCAGATGATACTCTGAGACAGATACCCCACCTCCTCCTATGATGTGCCCCCGACGTGTCCACCCCACCTCATTGGGAACATCATCCTCCACTGATGCAGGTTTAACCCATGTTTTTCTTAATTGAATATCAATTGTAAAACTACTGAATATGTTTATTTGTGTGTGAAATCAAGTGTGATTTATTTTTGTGAGTGAAGGGATAAGTCTATCCAATTTTGGTGCTCTTGGTCAAAGCGAAGTTCCAGTGGTTTATTTTTTTCGTATGAGATCCCTATGGATTAAAGTGGGAGTTGTGATGTTTTTACTAAAATCATAGAGGATCATAGTTTCACATGATTCTCATGAAGAGATATCAAAAAAATTTGTTCAAGTATCTGAGGCCCTCACTTTCGGTATGATTATTGAATATACTAATAGATACTCAATTATTTTAATGGAATCAGAAGATAGTGATGGCAGGGTTGATTAGTTTGAAAAAATAGATTTTGGATTCTAGATACTGAAAATTAAAGATCTTCTTATTCGAAATGGAATAGAGTTTCCTTTTATAGAAGTTAAAATGGAATTAATAGAAAAATATTAATGGGAGCACATGGATAGAAAAGAATAAGTTTAAACCCAAATTTTAAAAACACTACTTGATTTGGGACACAAAATTTAAATTTCATAGAATCTTACTAACCCCTAATGATGTATGTCCTTATTATTTATAAATTATAATATCATAAAATGAAATTAAAATGTGTTTGGAGAAATATTTTAAGTATTTGTTGTTTCATGGATGGTTATCCAAACCCTATAAATAATTTCATACAAGGTTTCATAATCATAAAATTTTATTTAGGTTTAAAATAGTTCAATGTATCATAAATAAAATGTTTTTAAAACATTATGTGATAGAGTAATATCCTTGAAGCTATTAAATAAGTCCAAAATTTTGAAAAATTTTGTTTACGATATTTGATATATGTGAAAATGGATTCAAAATATCTATATTTCTCTTATCCATTAAATGAAAATGTTCTATAAATCCAAGAGAATTCAGTAAATCCAACTAATAAATATTCTTGGAGATTATAATATCATATAGAAGAATTTGGATATGGGTATATTTTAGCTTTCACTAATAGATCTATCTCAATATGATATATCAGAAATATGAATATTCTTTAAATAAGATCAAAAATGTTTATTTAAACAACAATGTTGTGTGATCTTCATGATTTTATATAAATTCCTAAAACATCTTATAGTAAATTCCATTGAAAATTTTCTTTGGTGTTTTTTCAATAGTTTGGGATAAATTTTATCCATATCAAAACTAACAAACGGTATTAGATCCATTTCCATGAAGGTTTTCCAAATTAATTATTTTTTAACCAAAATTCTCTTTTATAAAGAGCATACTTAATGTGGGAGGAATATTAATGACAATGAAACCTATGTTATGTTCGATGTTGATATGGTAATATATCCTCTATTTATGTAGTAAATATGTATTTTTAGGGAAATTGTTGCTCATTTAATGCATATATTAACAGATGAGAAAATATAATATTGTGACACGTTCATGAAACGGAGATTATGTTTCCTGTATCACAATAGAATTTTTATATTTCTAAATTACTGTGATAAGTTTATTAAGATAGTTTTCCACATTACCTTCACATAAATAATTTAATGTTGATTTTGATTCTATCGATGAAAATATTTAAGATATAGAAAATCATAAATAACATGGGAATGTGATTTCATGAACATGGTGGGAAGGTGGGATGAACATCAACAATGTGATGTTGTGAAACATTTATGTGATAACGTTGTCCTTTTTTAGTGTCATGTAACTTTCTTCTACAACATAGGTGATACTCTCCTGATAATGATATCTATATAGTATACTAAATTATTTTAAAATATTTAATATTATGTATAAATAATAAATCTTCTAAAAACCTTGAATTTACATGGTCCATGTTTAGAATTTTAACATAAATTTCTTTTATTGAAATTATAAATTAATTTATAATGTGTCTATAAATAATAAAATATGTTCAAATAAAAGTGTTTGCATTTTTTTTATAAAATGTTCATAAATTAAAATATTATTTTTTCATTTTAATAGAATTATTTTAGAAATTTCGTTATATCATACCCAATTGTTTTGTTGGAATTGATCAAAGGTTTAAATAAATATAAATTAGATGATATTTTGTAGTATAAATTTATAATATTACTAGTATAAACTATTCTTATGAAATTATGTTCATATTTTAATAAATCATGTATTTTAATATTATGAAGATCATATATATATATATATATATATATATGTATGTATTCCATGTAAATGTTGAAATATGGCGAGTTAATACCTTGAATATAAATATATAGTGTTTATATTTATATGTTATGAAATTTTCATAAAATAATCCCTTGATTTTTAATTATTTATAGTTATTTTTATGTATTGTATATTTATTTATTTATTTATTAAATATTTAGATGAGAAAATGTTTTTTGGGTATGAATTAGAAATTTTGGAGGTGGTGGCCATAGAAATTTTGATGTGATACCTAATAATGGTAGTATAGTGGAACAAAAAAAGGATTTTTAGTTGGAAACATGGGTGAAAAATTATTCCAATTATGTTTGAGGGATAAAGAGGGATGATATGTCTCCATAAGATTGTGTTATTTACTAGGGATCAAATGTTTAGTCGATGCATGGGCAAGGCATCAAGATGTGTCCATGATCAAGAAAAAAGATATCTATGAAGATATAATTGCATTGAAGCTGATAGAACTAACTAATTGTTATTATGTTTTCTTATAAATAATTGGGTGTCGATAAAGTTTTCCGTAATTTTAATATAAACTTTACTTAACCAATTATGTCAATTACAATATAATAGCTTTTATAAGGTTTTTTTAAAGGATGTGTTGAATTTATCCGATTCTATTTATATTTGATGTTTTGGAACATGGGAATTAGTAAATTAGGTTTTCTTCTTCTTAAAATAAATACATCATTTTTCTAAATATATATTAGAACTAAGTCTTATCTTTCAATGGGATGTATCTCTTATATTATTTTTTAGTTCCTTATTTCCAATTTGTTTTTTATATTAAGAAATTTGTTTCTGAATGGGATCAATTCCTAGGTCGTGTGTGAGGATTCTTAGTACCAAATGTATTGATTTTGTGGTTAAATGGAATTATGAGCCTTAAAAATTTCATTATTTTTCATTTGAGGTTTTTAGATTGGTTGATTCTTAATCATGGAGTTTTGACACACCAAGCAGTATCAAATCATATTAATAGAATATGGTACGACAAGACCCTAATCATTTGTTTAGATATTAGAGTTGAGAATGTTTCTGAGCATGGGATAATACAAGACTTTTGGAATACAATTCCTAGTCAATTTATTCATTTTTATGTGGAATTTCTATTTCAAAAGGATGGAATTCAAAATGGGTATATTATAGATTAACAGGTTCAATGGAATTTATTTTAAATTTTCGAGAATATAGATGAACGGTGATATAATCCATAGAGATATATAGCATGCTTTCATTTGAGTGAAACCAAAAAGGATTTCATTTCACTAATGAAAAACAATTGGCCCAAATTCATGAGAGATTTTCTCTATGATATTATCCTAATGTGTGGCCCATAATATTTAGAATGACAAATTAATGGTGGAGATAATGTTAATTCTGGGAATGTTGTTCAAAAGGGAAATATTGAAGAATATTTTGATATTATTATACTAATACTCATTTCATATGATGGAATCACAAAAGGAGGGGGAAATTAAAGAATGATTTTAACGATTTAATTGTATGATTTTTGAAGATTCATTAATCCCACAACTAAGGGGAGTCGCTAATTATTATTGACATTACCGACATACTTGATTCATGGATTTTTTATTCCTGGTTTTATTCCCAATCAATATTCGAGATATGGAGAATGAGAAATTTTGATTCATATTATCCATTAAGGTATACCTTCTAGATAGGGAAGATTTTATGATTATTTCCATGCGTGATGTTTCCTTTCAGATTTGGAATGGATTCTTTTCAGGATTGAAAGCTGCACAACACATACCAAAGTTGTGGAAGGACTATATTTTTTTGCGTTAGTTAAATGTTTGTTGTTTTTAAATAATGTTTCTGAATGTTTTATTGAAAATCACATGGGGATCCCTCATGATGGATAACGTCATGAAAGACATGACCTTATATATAAACACAAATTAAGAAGGGTCAATGTATATTCGGAAGTCAACATGAAAATATATGAGGTTTCACATGGTAATTTCATTGATGATCTATATGTTTAAGTTTCATATAACAATTATTATATAATGATCGATAATTGAAAAGTAGTCTGGATGTAAACTAAACTATTTGAGGTTTGTTAGTGGTGGAGAGTTTTAAATTTTATTTTTTAGTAGTTCTTTAATAAAAAGTCATACATGTAGAGAATAAAAAACAAGGAACACCTAGATAGATTGGTGTCACTGAGTGAATACTTTAATATTTCAATGATAAATCTGGTTTCATGAACTTGAGTTCTGGTTTCCAAAAAAAATTATGCTGAAATGGTTATCTTTATATATTATATTATGAATTATATTATTTCCATTTTATTTGAGTAAAAACTTCTATAATAACCTCATCCTATAAGGATGGTTTATTTCTCCCACTTAAAAGTTTTTGGAAGTTTAAATAATTTCCATTCTCATTCTAGGATATGAAAAAAACTAAAGTATCAAATGTGTTTCATCATTGGTTATAGTGGTGGAAATTGTTTGTTTTGAATTTGGTTGAATTAATTAAAGTTGTTTGTGAGAATCCAAAATTACCTCTTTATCGAGGAGATCATGTGGTGGGCATAGAACATAGAAGATTTTGTAATATAGATAAAATAATCTACCCATTAATAATTCCCACGGGATGAAATTACAAAAGATCTGGTTAGTTTTGGGGCATGCTGGATTTTATGATACTATAATTTATTAAAGCAGTATTATATGGAATTTATATTCCATTGGTATAACTAAATAGATATGGACATGAATTACTTTAGATTATGGTTGTTTAGGATGATTTTTTGGAAATACAAGAATAACATAGCAGTACCATGTACACAATACATGGAAAGACATTATTCATGTAGTGGGAGTTTTTAGTTTTCATATAGAGGATTTGGATTAAGTACATTTGGAGTCTGTGATGAAAATACTTCAATACCTCAAAATAGAGTGGGGATGGTGAAAGTGTGTTGGTGGAGGGGGGCTGGTGCAGTAGGGTGGAGGGGGAGGGGGAGGTGCTGGAACTCGGTCGGGGGTGAAGGGGAGGGGATGGAGCAGGGATAGGGTGATGGGGAGGGTAGGGGATGGTGTAGGTCATGGGTGAGGGGGTGGAGATGGTGCACCAGGGTAGAGGGGGAGGGGTTATACAGGGCACGGTGGTGGGGGAGGGGTTGGTGCATCAGGGGTGAAGGGAATGGATAATGCAAGGGGGAGGGGGATGATGAAGTGTAGTGGGGATAGGGAGGGGCTATTGTTGTAGGGTAGAGGCAGAGCGTTAGTGTAGGGTAGGTTGGAGGGGGAGGGGAAATGTAGTGTAGGGTAGAGGGGGAGGGGCTAGTGCAGAAGGGGGAGGGGAGGGGAATGTTTAGAGAAGGGGGTGAGGGGGAGGGGTTGGTGCTGGGGGCTGTGTAGTTGGGGGAGGGGAGGGGATTCCATGGTCAATGTATTTTATGACGTTGTATTACATTTGAACAAAAAGGATTTATTAACAATAATGTTATTCAGTAGTGGTATATACAAATCAATACGAATATACTTTTTTCACTATTTACTATGTAGTCCTGTTTCATTTATCATTTACAATTAAAAAACTAATCATATATATATATAAGAATTCTTATATCAAACTTATTTTCTCATTATTTAATCATTGTTGGTTACTTTTGATGAGGTTTGTTCTATCCATCTTCAATGAAGGCATTGGGTTTGACATCAGATTTAGGTAAGGTTTCTTCCTTTTTTATTCTTTAGCATAATATTTATCAGGTGTTTTGTGAATTTTGGGTTCCCTATATTTTTGCAGTGTGTTTTGGATCTCATTGTGGTGGATTCAAACTGTTGTTGGCGACAATGACTTACATGTGTATGAATTGGTATGTATATGAAAATTTAATTTTCCCTTTATATATATTCAATCATTTCTGTATGAATATATATATTGGGGCTAGGTGTGCCTATATACAGATATGAAAAATTCATACGCGTGTATGTGAAAATGGGTATATGAAAGTATAAACATATATATAAGGACACACTTGTGTATATTTTTCCATTAGAATATTTACATAGGGTCTGGGATTCCTAATATATATGTGAAGATAGATATGTTAGCAAGTACAAAAAAGGAAGGTTCGAGTTGTCATCGTCAAAAGCAGCACACCATGAGGTTAAGGTAGGTTCCCTATGCCTAACGATATAATTTGAATTCCATAATTTCATGATTTTTTTAAAAACTATTTTTCATTATAAGGGATTAAAATTAATCCCCTTTAGTAGTTATAATCTTACCAAAATCACAAAAACACCACTTAGTAATTAACTATGCTATGGCTACATTTTATTTCAAAGCTCCCTATGAAATGGTTTCCACATATTCATCATAGATCACAATTATCTTGATAAATCAGGTTAATCACAATGTTAAAATTATGTTGTTATTTCAAATCATTTATTAACCTTATTTTGCAACCATGTTTCTTAGATAACCTTTATAGAGGTCACCAATTACATTGATATGGCCTCATTTTCTTTAGTGTGACCTTTATGTAAGCCATGAATGACCTTTACATAGCTTTGTATAACCTTAAGTGGCCCATATCATCATTCCTTAACTATATACAGATCCAAGAATACCTTTACATTGGTTTTATAATCTCTAAATGACCTTTATGCAATGTAGTTCCACCTTTAAATTTGTATCAAATTACCTTTACACATATACCAAATTTCATTAAAGCATTTATATAGAGCGTGAATTACATTTTTACAACTACTATATACCTTCCTTACCTTTATAGAGGATTTATACTACTTTTAACAAGTATTTAACTTCATTTATAACCTTTATTTAGTCAAAATAATTCTCTATTTAACATTACATATGTAATAATTTCAACTAAAAATGAATTCATACAATTTACAATAAATTCCAAGGACATCAACTTCTATCAAATGATGCATACATTGTATATTCCCCCCCTTAAAATTTGAATTTTTATTGAATATCGATGAAAAAATCATCTGAATTAAGTTATAACTTTTTATTGAACCTCGTTACTTGATTTTTTAAAGTTGTATCCTTAAAACCCATATTAATTCAACTATCCTTATCCAAAACCTTAAAAAATATAAAAAATTTCATGATTTGGGATCTTCAATGTAGCCCATTGTATTTATCGATCTATACCATTTTAAACATATCCAAATTCAATGAAATTATTGTCCCCCTTATTCTGTTTAATCACATTCGGTTAGTATAAATAATTTAAAGGTAATAATGGCAGGTTACCTTGCTTGGGGTGTGATGGGGGTTCACGGGGTTGGCAGGGGGTGTTTAGGGGGGGTAGATGAGTGGGGTGTGCTGGGTTCTATTTCAAGGGGAAGGGGGAGGGTGCAAGTGGTGTTCGTGGGAGGGGGAAGGGGGATGAGTGTGTGATGTGTTTTGTTGCAAGGGGTAGGCATGGAAGGGGTGTGTTGTGGGTGTGCAGGTGGTGTTCAAGGGGCCTGAAGGGGGTGCACATGGGGGTGTGTAGGAGGGAGTGTGCAATGGTGATGTCTTATGCACACAAATTACTAAGATCCCACATCTCCTTAATAATTCAGGCTCAAGAACTCTTATGACCATAATCAATACCTTGCAATGTAAGTATACATCTCAATACATCCCAAGGGTAACATTATAAATAATTAAATTCATTGCTCACATGTAATGGTATGTATATCCTTAATAGTTCATGGCCATATAGGTCTCTTTACCAGAAACAATAGATTATCTGGTGTATTCTGGTATAAATAGCTACTCTTTTAAAATATTGTATGGTTTCTCTATCACAAATGTGATGAAACCTCATTGAAACACCCTGCATGTTCTTTTAATTCCCCTATAAATCTTCAATTGGTTGTGATAACATCAATCAAATTCATTATTCTAATTGTTAGCTCGATGTTAAAAGGTTAAAAATTCATCATGAAATCCAACTACTCATTATAAAGACACATTTTCCTAAATCCAAATTCTAGATCCTAAATATTCCCCTCTTTAGATCTCTCTCTATTTCGGTCATATGAAACTTCTAATAGTATATTTTAAGATAATACATCAATATCATTTCAGTTTAATTTTTGGGATTGAATTTTCATAAACTATGATGGATCGTATTATACCATGTAATTAATGGTATATTAATTTGAAATTTAATTTCATTTAATCACCTATGCTTTAATGAAATAACTCCCTTCCATCAGTATCTAGAATAAACTACAATTTTATTGAAACAAATAGGATTAAAATGTTATTCTGTTCTACAACATGCAATTACCCTTTCTAAAATTACTAAAACATAGTCATTTCTACTAAGGTGAAACATCACCATATATAGGTTTGGTGAGAAAATGGTAAAGAATATAACTTCATAGACAATTTTGTTTGACTAGATCCAAAAAAAATCCACCTAGAATATAATATATCTATGATCACAACATGATATTTTTCATAAACCACCCGTGATCTATGAAATGGTCTCGTTGCATACTAAAATTAATACATCTTGGGAAATTTATTATGGAATAGACTCCTATAGAGATGCAGATCCATAAATTTGGTACATCTTTTAAATGAATAACCTCTATAAAATAAGGTGTGGCTACTGCATGGATATCTAGACATATAGTGTGACTTCAACGTAAATATTTATTATTTATTATGTCAACCGAATATATTCCAATGGTACCAATACTCCCATTAATTAACTCTTCACCAGGATTTATTTTAATATGGTGCAGCATGGGAGATCTGAGTCCAAAATTGGACTTCTGTTTAGAAACTGAGCATTATATAATCACCCCTGCACATCACCTTGTATTCTGTTCTTCACCCATTTATCATGTCCAACATCTTTTCAAATTCATATTTAATAATTTGCCTTCCATCCAGTGATGGTATGCCACATGTTTTGCATTAGATATATGGAAAACATAAAAGGGATATAAGAGTTTTCAATTAGTGTCATTAAACAAATGTTTAACAGTTTGTTGGGGAAATAGTGGTGTGAATTAGAATATTTTATTAAATGCATTATATTTATATTATATGATGATTAATATTACAAGATGTCTCAATGATATCTGTTTCATTTTATATATTTCATATATATCCTATCATTGATTTGAAATTCTATATTGTATTTGGTCTATGGTTTATTTCAGACTATAGAGGTGGTTTAAAATGGTTGCATGGGTTTTGTAGTGGTTTTTATGGGGATGTGCAGCAGTGTGTAGGGGGGTGGTTTGGGTGCAGGGGGTGTGTGGAGGGTGGGTTGCAGTGGGTGTGCACGGGGAGAGGCTATGTTGTCCATGCCATGGTTTTCCAAGTTCAAAATCCCTGGAATATGAGGAAGGGGGTGTGCAGGGGATGTGTTGGGTTTGTTTAGGGTGTTCAGGTGGAGAGGCTGGGTGTGTGTAGTGGTTGTGATGGGTGTATTCAGTGTGTACAGGGGGAGAGACTAGGATCTCCATGACATGATTCTCTTTTCTCAAATGGCTAGAATATGGGGAAGTTGGTAGGTTGGTGTTGGGCTGCGTGTGTGCAGGGTGTGCAAGGGGAGAGGTTGGGTGTGTGCAGGGAGTGTAAGGGTTGTTCAAGCTGTGTGAAGAATGTGAAGGGGGAGATATTGGGTTTTCTATTCCATGGTTTTCCATTCTCAAAATTTGTGGAATTGTTTTTACAAATGAAAGTTTGTATCTATATATTTAAACCAAGGATATATATATATATATAGTTCTATGGACTTACACCAGGTTTGTAGAACTACAACCACGGTTTAAAACTATGGATATAATGTTTAGTGAAATTTTCAACATCCAAGGGTTAAAACATTGGCTAGATCCATGGCCCAATAGCCCTTCCAATAGTAGACACATTTTCCAAAACCATGGCTATATAAAAAATTACTTGTTTAGGAAGAAAGCAATATATGAATAGTCCCCAAGATCTATTTCCATTAATTATGCAATATTTATCCCTCCTGGAAAATATTAGAACTGAAAATCAACCTATTATTGGGTTGTACGATGGTTTTCATTGAATTATAAGTAGGGGAAAAGATATCATAAATAGATCGACCCCGTACATTGAGGTTAGACCATTCATTGAGGAAGAACGTGGTTTTGTGTCCTTGTCGATCCGGGATCCACCGACATTCATCATCATTCATCAGAGAGGCTTATGTCTCCTCATGTCAGAGGTATTTTCAGGTTTATGGTGACATCACTGGATTCTTGACAATAAACCATAACATCAAATAAACCAATGGAGTGTAAAATAAAATATTTTAATTGTAGTTGCATCTAATTTTTAACATTCACAGTTGACCCTCACCGCTAGATGTTAGTCCCCGCTTAAGGTAAAGACTATTCACCAAATGCTACGGTGCCCTCAGATTTCTGTTCTACGCAACCATTTAGTAGTTATTATTGTTTTAAAAAGATGTTTTCCAGAAAATTGATAAAAACATAACATTTTTCACCATATAATTTTAGGCACAATGGGCCTCAGAAATTCTCACTATCTTTGTGAATGGTCTCAGAATTTTTCCAATTAATTTATAAAATTAAAACTGGAAAAAATTCAAGTCATTAAATTCTTCCCACCTTAGGTATTTACAACCCCAAAACCCAAAATAATGATCCCTCAAAAATATTATGATACTAATCATGATTCTGATCCTCTAGCTCCAAATTTCTCTCCTAAAGATTCTTGTGCTACTATCAAATGTGCACTAGAGGAATCAACCTCTCATGAAGGGTCCCCTCCTAGTGGTCCTTGATCTACACCATGTACTCTGCCAAATTCTCCCTATAATCAATTTCTATCGAACCCTAGTCGATGTTGTGTGATGGAACATGCACGTACCTCCCCATCTATGACATGTGGAAGATATCATGCACCCGGTGCAGCTTTGGGGGTAAATATAGGTGGTACTCCATCTCACCAACTCTACTCAAAATTTGAAAAGGGATAATGTATCATAGAGAAAACTCCATCTCCTAGCCAGATCTCCACAATACCCATCATGGTGTGACCTAAAAGAACACATGGTGTCCCTCCTCAAACTCCAGAGGCCTCTTCCTCCTATCTATAGATGACTTCTTCCGGCTACATGCAATCCTCATCCGCTCTTGGATGATTTTCACCTCCTTGGTGGTACCTCATACCAACTCTGGATCCTTGAGTGCAGACTCTCTTGGGTCTATCCAGCAGAGTGGTGACCTGTATGTTCACCTGTATAGGTCTTCGAATCATACCATACTAATGGTGTAGTGTTAGTTATTTTTATATGAAAACTCCACTAGATGTAGGTGGTCCTTCCCACTATGGACAAAGTCAAGGATGTAATCACATAACATGTCATCTATAATATGGATGGTCCTCTCAGTCTGTCCATATGTTTGGGGATTAAACACTATTCTCCGGAAAAACTGATCCCCAAACACATCCTCCAATCCCTTTAATAACTGGGATGTAAAAAGAGTATAAAATACTAAGAAGATCATTGATGGCACTACATGAATCTGAACTATCTCATTCATGGAGAGGATTTTAAAGGTCTCTAAATAACTCTTCTCAATGATCGATAGTAAGTTGGATGATTTGGTGATTCAGTAAACGATCAACCAAATTGTATTATGTACCCTTGACGTGTGTGTAAAACCTGTCACAATGTCCATCGATATCTCATACCACTTACACTCTTGGACCTCTAGTGGTTGGGTCAAGCCTACTGGATCCTGGTTCTCAACCGTCACTTGCTGGTAAGTGAGGCATCTAGAAACAAACTCTACCCCCTGTCTTCATAATCCCTGTCCACAAGAACAGACAGTAGTGGTCCTAATACATATTTTCAATTATAGGGGGTACCACCAAAGGGGATGTATAGAATTCCCTCATGACCTCCCCCCTCAACATTACTGGTCCTACTTTGTGTCCTAGGAATAGAAAATTTTTCTTCCGTCCATCTGAATATCCATAATGGACATTCCCTGTGGACATCTGAGTATGTAAATTCTCGCAGTTAGTATCTTTGAGATGTGCCTCCCTGACTAATTATAAGAGTGGAGGGGTAACTTCAATCTAATCCAGAAAATTTTCATCATCTCTATCCACAAAGGATATATGCAATGAGGCTAATTTCTCTGATTCCTCATTCAGTAGATAGGAAATTGATCTCTAGCTGAGAGAATCAAACCCCACATTCCCCTTCATATGATTATAGACTATTTGAATGTAATTTTCCTAGATGAACAGTAACCAAAACCTATATCTCATGTTCATATCCTATTGATAGAAGATATAAAAGAAAAAAAATCTGATTAGATGAAAATCCTCCCTCCCATAAGGTAGTGTCAAAACATATTCAATGTAGAGACTACCATAGCAAACCCCAGATCATGCATCACATAGTTCTGGACATGTGGTCTCAACTGTTGTGAACCGTAATACATCACCGCTTTCCCCTTCTTCAGGACATAACCAATCCCAATAACTATTTTATTTTATAACACCATGTACTTGGCCCCCTCATCCAAAAATATCAGGATGGGAGAGCTCGTCAAACTCTGCCTCAACTGCTAAAAACTCTCCTCGGAATACTCCATCCACAAGAAAGGTTGTCACTTTTTTGTCACAGCTTCAATGGATGTTGTTATTCAAGAAACTCCTTGTTCAATCCTCTGATAGTACCCAACAAAGCCAAGTAAATTCTTCACGACAATAACATCCTTAGATGGATCCCAAGAAAGAACTGCTTGTATCCTCACAGGATCTATTTCCACTCGATCCTATGAAATGATGCGTCCCACAAAGTTGAACTCCTGAATAAAAAACTAACACTTTGAGAGGTTCTGATAAAGCTAGTGATCTCAGAGTATGTCATGGATCATCCTCATCTATATCGTGTGCCCTTTCTCAGAAGCCAAGTACACTAGGATGTCTTCAAGGAAGACCACAATGAACCGGTCTACGTAAGCAAGGGAGGCCAGGTTCATGAGTCCCATAAACCCTAAAAGTGGGTGTTCCACACTAAACAAAATCATTAAGTAGACATTGTGGTCATACCAACATCTAAAATCTGTCTTTCAGATGACCTCATCCTATACACAAATCTGGTTATAGCTAGATCTGAGGTCAATCTTCGAGAACAACCCCTCTCCCTTCAACTGATTGATGAAATCTTCAATCCTTGGTAGATGATATTTATTCTTCATGGTTACCTAGTTTAGGCACTGTATGTATCCACATAACCTCAATCCCCCATATTCTTTTTATTAATCAACACTGGGGATACCCATGGTGAAACACCATGCCTCAAGAATGCCTTCTTCTTTATTTATTCCAATTGTACTATCAGTTTAGGAATCTCTATGGGAGCCATCCGATATGTAGGTGTACATATCACTGTCGTCTTGGGGAATAGATCAATGAAAAAATCTACCTCCCTATGGGGAGGTAATCTAGTGATATCCTTAGAAAATACATCCTCATACTCCACCTTCAATGAACGAAACATTTTTACTCATCTCATCTATTATGTTGAGGGTCATTCTTACCAATTGATGTCCGATGAACTTCCCCTCATAAATGTGATACCATCCAACGTTTCCTGTGTTTTGTTTTCTCTGAAAACAATACCTGGTGCCATATCCATGGATACACTGCTCTCTATGCCAAAAATAGTTATTCTGGGCAAGAACTATGGATAACCAGTCCATACTGAGAATTATATAGTGAGGCCTCGACGCCACCTCCAAGAGAGACCAACCAAAACTCTATCCCATGCAGAGTAAAGGACACCATCATAACTAGTTTGTGGTTGTGAAATCTCCCCCATATGAGTCTCTAAGACTAGCAATCAAGTCAATAGTTCCACATGAATATCCATATCTCGAACAAGGGTCTTGGTGAGAAATGAGTGACTGGATCCTAAGTCTATAAAAAATGAATCTAGGGTGTATAAGACATATATTACATCTATAATCATCTCTAGATCACCAGGTTCATATGAATCCCTCGACTAATGATGGACTTATCACCGACCACCAGCTCCTGGAGCTCGTGCTGGACCACCTGGGGGTGGTGGTGGTAGTACCTAGAACCTCCACCAACCTCTTGCTACCTATCCAACACCTATTCCAAGTCCACCTCCTAAAATAATTCCTTCTTTCTATTTTCACCTCTTCATCGGAGGTCCATCTACCATCTCCCCATCGATCATATGATTGTTTAGACAATACCTATCCCGATTTCCCTGACTGGAACAAGAGTAACAAAACCTATCATTTTATTGACTCACTCCTCCATTGGAGCCTTGCACCAATAATCCCTTTTCCTGGGATCATACACTGAACTATATAATCTTCTTGGATCACTAAATCAGTTGTTAGCTACTTTATACTGATTATTTATCTACTTGGCACCTAGGGATACTCCAATTGCTGGTGTACGGTCCCCCAGAAAATTCTCCACTATAGGAGCTCATTTCAATATCCCAGTATCTGTAGGGATGATGAGGGATATAGTTGATGCTCTAATATCTTGCTGTAGCCCCTGATCAAAGGTTCTGTCCTTGAAGAACAAATCCCACACCATATCCTTGGATTGTTGAGAAAGATATGTAAATCTCTCTGAGTGGTCCTCTACTCTCTTACTACCCTGCTATAGATACCAGAGATCATGCATATGCACAAACCAAAAATTTAATGCGAAGAACTCTTCCCTGAAGAGACACTATAATTATGTCTAAGTGAGGTTCTTCTCCTCATGGTCTTGGATCACTATGATATACTACCTCCACACTATGCCCTATAGAAGTCTTGTGGTTACGACAGCCATATGGTCAAGATGTGTCCTCATAATGTGGAAGTCATGAATAACTACATCCATCCAATCATCAGCTACCTAGGGGTCTTTCTCGCCACTGAACATGGGAGGTCACTGCCTCTGGAACTCATGAAATGATCTCAGCCTACGTGCATCCTCTACCGGTATCGCTGGGAGTAACTACTGCCCTCTGAGTTGCGATATCACCGGTATACTACGCTGGGTTTTATCGCTAGTACTAGACACTATACCAACACCTCATTATTAGGTATTCCAACCTCCTGATCCCTCATTAGAATCCTAACTGGATATCTGTGTAGAGTATTCATGAAATATATCGTGATGTACTATAGTCAATAGAGTCTATCTGGTGATCAGAAACTCACTCAAGAAGGAAATGTGAACACGCTCAACATCCTATATGATGCGTGCAAAATATATTTCCCCTACAACTGGTGTATTCATGTACCGAGTCAAAAATCATAATTTAGTGTCATGTTGTATGTATACATCAGATGCCACACAAACACTAGAGTTGATGTTCTGAAAGATGAACTAGAAACACTTAACATTGTTTCCCAAAAATAAACCCATAGACTCTTGGTTCATTACGCTAAAATGACATACTCTGATACCACTCGGTCACGACCCGTCCCCCTAGGGCCCATGTCGTGAGTACCCCAAGCCCACCTTCAATAGGTGAAGGGTTGGGGACTAGAACTAAGTAGGAATATACCATGAATGAGATGCATTTTACTATAAACCTCTACAAATGTACACATCTCCATGAAAAAGTACTGAAATTAAAACACTAAGTAACCATGAATGGAAACCCCTAAAATACCTGCATAGAGTAACAGTAAAAAAGTGGAAAAGAAACGGGGCCAAAATACAAGACCAACCAAAAGGGGAAGAAAGAGATCCGGGAATTCATTTGTAGAAAATATTACATAAAATGTAGGTGTAGGAAAACTATATAAAGATATAAAAGAACACCTCTCTAATCTAATCACTCTATGAACCACATGGTTTTCGTTTACCATAGAAACCACCAAAATGTCAATCATTTGCACAGGAAATGACTTGTTCGGGAAAAGCCCTTGCAGGAGTGAGTAAAACAATACTTCGTATAACATCCCTAAACTACAAAGGTTATACCTCTAAGAAATAAACAATGCATACCAAAAAGGAAACCCAAAAATTAAAACACAATGGAAAAAAAATTATTTTCAATATACTTAGATCACAAAGCTGTAATTCTAAAACATTAAGGGGAGGATTTCTAGTTGTATTCCATTGTTCTCCCAGTATCAATGTCACTATAATTGTCGATAGTGTACAAAGAATCACTGGTGAATATATCATCAATGGGACATAGAGCATCAGTGAAACACAGAGCATCAATAGTGCACAGATCTTCATTGGATCCCAGAGAAGCGATGGTGCCAGGGGCGATGATGGAACATGGAGCATCAGTTGTACATGGAATGTCAATGATACATAGATCGTCGATGACACACTGTGTCGCTGCTATTTTCCCAGGTTCTGTAGTTATCTTTGCTACTCCAGTGATCCATTATTCAGAACTGATTCAGTTACACAATCCTTGGGTTTCATCCTTCACTTCCCTAGACCTAGATCCACCTTAATAGGAATCTGGGTGTCCTATCGCATTTTGAGCTTTTTGAAAAATTGGATTGTGACCGTGAGGGTTCAACAGTGGGGAAATAAAATATAGGGGATAGAAGGATCACATAGATCACCTAAGTAATGTATCTTGGCCTTATTCATGTCATTATTGTTCCATTCATGTTATCAGACTCACAAAGAAACCACTAACTGAATAATCACCAAGATATATTCCCTTTAATCCTAAAAAATTATCCCATCAACAAGAACAATTTAACCATAAAGAAACCTATTCATGGGTATGTCTGTTTTCGTCATTTGATTATAATAAGGGGACAATAAACATTAATGAGATTGACACCCTAATTCTTGGTTGGATCAATCATTGACGAAGAACAATTTTATGTGTCATCATCGATCGTTGATCAACCAGCCTTTAACACCGTTCATCGGAGAGGATTCCATCTCCTTGTATGAGAGGTATTTCCATGGATATAGTGATTGATCTATATTCTTAACAATAGTCCTTAATATAAAATAAACCAACACAACATCAGATATGATATTTTTATTAAAATATTTAAATGACAGTTACATATAATTTTCAACATTCACTGTCATTCTTCTCTAGTTGATGATAGGAATAAAATAAGGCAAAGTATTTATTATGACCTCAACTATGTCCTTAGGATTATGATCCAGGTACACATTAAGATGTTATTCCCCATTAATTAATAATTTTCTCATTCACCTTATTAAAAACATAACATTTTTTTCCGTATCATTCTAGCCTCACCAGGCCTCAAAATTTCACACCGTCCTAGTGCATGGCCTTAGAATTTTCCAAATTAATTTATAAAAATAGAACTAGAGAAAATCAGATTCATCAGTGTTTCCAATATAATTTGTGAAATGATAAAATATTTTTTCAATAATCTAAATATAGTAATTCAATATAGGCATAAATTGTGTATTAGTAATATGTTTTGAACATCTATATCAAATTATGTAATATTTATGTATGAATATAGGGATCAATGTAGAATTTATTAGAGAATGGTTTAACAAATCAATGGATTTTATGATATGAAAACATTATTGAAAGCCTTGGGGACAAGTCTATGTAGAGGATAACATCTTGATGTTTTTTGTAGAAAAGATAATATATGCTTTTCAGATAAAAATGATAATATCTAAATAATTCAAGTGTATGTGGTTTTGACATAATTTCATCAAGGGGTTAGATCCTTAAATTTGTTGGTCAATTATATCTTACCAATCATTCAGGTGTTTAGTAAATATTCCCTCAATAAAAATTTCATTTTACAGTCATGGGGGATATTCTTTGGTTAATTCATCATTCTTTTATAAATCATTATGAATAATTTAAATAAATTATTACCATAAATGATATAGGATACACATATATTTTCATGGGATTCATTATATAGATATCCAATAATTGTTTCCCTCATTATCTGGTTTCCAATTATGATAATTTTTTATAAAACATTTCTTTTGATTTTTAGTCTACGAATTGAACCAGAACGCATCATTTTAACAATGAATGTGATTGAAAATGAAATCATTGTACATATGTAAAATAAAATATTATAGGATTTGGAATGAAAAATCGTGTTACTATGAACATAATACAATCTCAGTGATTGAATCATAGTGAGATTATAAAAGATTATGTTAGGGGGCACCATAATATTTAGAATATCATGAGGAAACATCCACACTTGTGTGTCTCTTTTGATCCTCTAATGCTTGAACGAGGGATAAAAAACATTGAGAATAAATTTTCTGTTAACTAATTCTCAGAACAAGAATGTGATTTCAAATCCATTTATCTTTTGAAATGATAAAAACATTAGTGGTTGAACATTATTAATAATGAATTAAAAGTGGAAAATTTGGACTTTATGAAATTTTCCGTGTTTAAGATGATATTTAGCATAAATTATTTAATGAATATTCTACCAATAATGATAAAGAAGTAATTAATTGATAATATGTACAATTAGGGGAAATATAATAGTTATTATGTGGAATGATTTACAAGACCTTCAAGAAATACATCTAGTTTACTCATTACCCCTGAGAGAAAAATTGGTCAATTAATTATTAGCTTTAAAAAGTAGATGAAATGAATTATATATAAGTAAAATTAATATAAATAAAAAAATTTTTTGATGTGAAATTTAAAAAGAACTAGAAATTTAATATTCCAACCATTTGCAGGGTTTTAAGAAGAAATTAATGAACAAGCCTAATGGACAATCGAATAAATCACATTTTCGATGAAACTACAACAATTATAATGCAAAAAATATGTGGACTATCATCAATTTAGTTACAAGAATGAATAATTACAATCCTTTAAAGGCGTAATGTTGAGTCATAAATCCATTTAATATCAAAAGATAATTAATGGGATGGTTTATTCAATTGAAGTTAATAAGAAATTGAATAATGTTCCACCCAAAATCCAACTTATGAAATGAAAAAATTATATAAATTATGACAATAAGTCCATGAAACATATTGTTTATAACAATGAATAACATCATAAAAATCATATGGTCAAATAGAGGGAAAATTATCATTCCATCAGGAATATAGAAGTGAGTTACAAGAATGATGTGTTGAAAGGAAAAATTATTAATCATTTATGAATAGTTGATGTCTGGTTTTATTCTATCTCTAAAAAGTCTGTTATATATATGGAATTTCAAATAATATTGAATCAGAAGATCAATTTTTAGGAATTGATATTATTCTAAAAACTCTAAATATAATTATGGTTGAATCTCAATTATATAGTTCCTCCCTAATTGATGATAGTGTGAAATTTTCCCAAAAATATTATGATTCTCCCTTAAGATGATTTTGATGTGATTCCTAGAATAGAGAGGATTTCATAATTACTTGTAATGGCCCGGACCTCTCCGGTCGATTACTTTGTAAAAACGTTTTTTTTATGTGGTCAATGCGATGAACAACAAAAATAATAATTATTAATAATAATAAATGGTGACGTGTTAATAAATTTTTTTTGGGGTTTTGTTATAAGTGTTATACTAAATAATTATAATAATAATGTTGGTTTTTTTTGGTAGATCTGGTAATAATGATTTAATGAGAATTATGTTTTGAATTAAATGCAATGAGATTTGTGATATGAGAATAAATTAAAGATGTTATGATAATTGTGTAAAAATAAATAAATAAAGGTTTAAAATAAATTTGGGGCGTGCCACAAGGAGAGAGAAGATGAAAAATATAATAATATGAAATAAAAGGGGAGGCGCACCAACAAAATAAAGATTGGAGATAGAAAATAAAATTTATTGAAAAATAAATATAAGAGAGAGGCGCCACTTTTTGTGGGAGAGAATCTTGGGAGAAAGAATTAATAAAGATTGGAGAGAGGGAGGAGTTATAAGATATTAATGGGAATAAAATTTAGTGTGAAATAAATAGTAAAGGAGATAATTGGTGATGAATTTCCAGCGTGAAAAATGACAAATGATGATTGATTGGAGTTAGAGAAATAAATAAATAAATAATTAATAAAACATTGTTATCATTTTTTTTGATAATAAAACACTTTTTTCACAATAACTTCTTTGTGCGACCTCGGTTTCACGAACCGTCAGTGGCAGTGAGACCCTGACTACGAGACGAAAATTATGAGTCCAATATTGGATGTCTTTTTCGGGTTTTCGGATTGGGTACCCGAAACGCTCATGAATTAATAGATTTAATATTGTTATTTTTACGAGATCTTGTATCCAACGTATCTCCTTCATACGGTATCAGATTGATGATCCGTCAGCGACAGCGTAACCATGAAATTATGACAGTCATTTTAAGAACATTAATGAGCTACTTTTATGACTCATGCCTTGGGTCAATGAAACACCACATATTGATAGAATTATCATTATTATTAAAACGCGTGGAAACCGCGTGACGTGTTGTGTGTTAACCAATCAAAACATGTAACGTATGTACGGTCACATCGTGTATTCATTAATGCACGCTGAATACGGATTTACCTATTCGTTGCCTATATAAGAACGAGGTCATGTTTTACCTTCCATATCGATCGCTTCTTTGTCGCATGACGACGCTCTTGGACGATCGAGAAGTATTCCTCCTCTAACTTCTTTGTCCGAGCTCCGAATTACGATCCGTCAGCGGCCACAGGATCGTAGCGACGAGACGAAGCTTCGAAGTCCGGACTTATCACCTTTCCTTCCTTCCTTCCTTCTCCAGCTTCCATCCTAGGAGGCGTTTGTCAGGTTTGGCGAAGGTGGAGGACACCGAAGGACGTCGTCGGAAGCGACATGATCGGGACCTTTTGAGGTAGGGGATTACCTTCGTCTCTCTTTTTGGTGCAACATGCGGGGTGGGATATTTTTCTTTTGTTCCATGGGATGCAGTTGAAATTTAAATAAAGATAATAACCGGATAAAGAAGGGTTTGGGGTTTTGTGCTGTTTCTATTTCCTTCCAGTCTCTTTATCTTCTGATTGTGATTTTGGATTGAAAGGCCTTTGCCTACTAAAAATCAAGGTCGTTGGTGGCCTTTGCGTGCGCAATTGATATCTGAATTGTTTGTGGTTGGTTTTGTTAAGACATGGAAAATGGATAAGCACGTAAAGACTGGATGATTAAATGAGAATGAAAACCTAGTGTGATCACCCCGTTTGAACAAAGTTGGAATAATGAACATGTTGGTGGTTTGGTTGTTTTGTGGAAAATGACTTTATTTATGAAAAGTGTTTTGATTATGAAATGTGTTTTGAAGTAAAATGTGTTTTCAAATGTGGAAATGTTTTGTGTGTGGAAGGGGTTTTATGTGTGGAACTTTGAAATAAATGAATTATGGAATGTTGTATGGTTGTGATAATCTTTTGTAAATGAAATGGCATGTGGTTGCTTGCGTTTTACCTAACCTTGTTTGTGGATGGCAGGGATATGTTTGTGAAAGTTTTTTTCTGGATGATAGTTTCCCAGTAGAAATAATTTGTTAAACCATTGCATGAAACATGAAAACCTAAATGGGGTTGGGGGATGATTGTTTGGTTGTTGATGCATGATTCGTGGTAGCAGTTCCGAGGCACATGCTCAGTTTCTCTTTTTAAGAAGCCATAGGTTGGGCTGTGTGTTTGGTATATGTATATATATAATTGTATCTTTGTTTTTTGTCGCACCACACCCATGTCAAGCACCTAGTGCCGAACACTCCCATTTTATGGGAGAGGGTGTTCCCCCTTAGTTACTAGCTCCTTCCTGCTCCTTCTTCCATAGGTTATGATGGCTTGAGGTGACCTTACACCCAAGACTCTTCGGGTAGGTCTCGGAGGCTGTGATGTCTTGAGGCGACCTTTATCCCAAGACTCTTCGGGCAGGCTTACCGTTCCCAAGAACCTTCGGGATGAGGCCCAGGTTTCTGCGGGCAGGATAGTGGTTGTGGCCCAGGTCTGTGCGGGCGGGATGCGTGGTTTGGCCCAGGTGTGTGCGGACGGGAAGAGTGTGGTAGCGTCAGGACGTTTGCCGTTAGGAAGAGCAACATCTAATTAAGTAGGAAATGGTGCGGGGTACCCAATACTTTTGTTCTATATATATACTAAACTTGTTTGTGTTACTTGGTGAGTGTGACCAGTGAGGCTGGGTGGATAGTTTTTCCTTGTTAGTTTCTGGTTCTTCTGTTTTCTCACGGGACCTTAGGGTGTCTCCCCACTTGTGCACGAGAGCTTTAGGTTCTCTACTGAGTATACTTGTATGCTCACCCTACGTTGTTTCAGGTTTTCAGGAGGACTACCAGGGCCATGCGGGACCCTACTATTCAGGCAGTGGGAGCTGTGCAGTTGCTGTTTTCTTGTTTTTCTTTTGGTACTGTACTCACTTGTACTTTGAGCTTATTTGTACTTGTACCTATTTCAGTTTATTTATACATGCATATGGGACTGGTTTGGGTTTCTTTTCAGCACCTTTGTTCTTTTTCCTTTTTGGTGGTTGACTTGTCCTATTTCCGATCCTAACTGTAAAAAGGGTAATGCCTCCCATGGTTGAAAAAAAATAAACTCATACCCTTGGTGCTAGTCGCCACCCCGGGGCCTACTGGAGGCGGGACTCGGGGGTCATTATCTACCTTTCACCATTGCCAGCTCAGGAGGGGCATCTTTGATGGAAGGGGGTCGTGACAGAATGGTATCAGAGGAATGGTTGAGAGATAGGATGGAGTCTGGAGTTAGGAACAGTGAGGATTGCATGGGATGGTAGGGAAACAGTGTTAGCTGATCTTGGTGTGTGACATAGGCCAGGGAAGACCGGCTAGGACATGGGATTTTAGGGCCCCCCGTGTTCTGATGCAAGGAATCTAAGCCTACCGAACAACCAAGTGAGGATACGTTGATTTTAGAGTAGAAACCCTAGGAAAGGTACATGCATCATCATGTTTGTGTTTTACTTGATTTGGGGCGTTCGAGGAATAAAGTAAAATGATAAAATGAACCCTTGAGAAATCTCCTTACTACTCGGGCTTAGGTTTTCCTTGTTTACCGTACAACTATGGCACCTGGACGACGTTCCCAGGTGGCTCAGGCGGCCGAGGGCCAGCAGGTTCAGGCGATCGATCAACTGAGGATCGATCGAGAGGAGGAAGACAGCCAGTGGCAGAAGACCCTCCGTTCTTTCCAGCGTCAGACTCTCAAGAAGTACGAGGGAAGTACTTCGGACCTGGAGACGGAGGGGTGGCTTGAAGAGCTAGGGATCGCTTTTACCTTGATCCGTGCCCCGAAGGAGTACTGGGTCCCCCTAGCGGTCAGTCAGCTGAGAGGCGCGGCGCGCCAATGGTGGATGCTCTACCTCGGGGAGAGGAAGGAGGCAGAGATTCCATGGGCTGACTTCGAAAATGAGTTCCGAGAGGAATTCATTTCTTCTTTGATCAAGGCGGAAAAGCATCAGGAGTTTCTCTCCCTTCAGCAGGGGAGTATGACTGTTCGAGAGTTGGGAATTAAGTTCAAGAATCTCCTACGATTTGCTCCGGAACTCTTTCCGGATGAAGAGTCTCGGGCGAGATGTTTGGAAGAGGCTCTTCGTCCTTCGCTCCAGTATGCTGTGACCCCCTTCACCCTTCCGACATACTTAGCCATACAGAAGAAGGAGGAAGTTGTAGAGAGGATGCAATTGCAGGGAGGTGCACCCTGAGAAGGGATCCAGGCGGGTCCGTCGAAGGGGAAGGCAGTCAGTAGCAGACCTCCTGCGACCGGACCTTCCAGATTCAGGCCGGTGGGGAGCAGGCCCCAGCGGTTCCAGTTCAGGTCTTCAGGCCCTCATCCTTCCTTCTCGAGTCCTGGACTGAAGTGTTTTTCTTGTGGAGATTTCGGGCACGTCCGGAGTCAGTGCCCGACCAGAGCTCAGCACGGTGGAGGTGGTCAGGATCAGTACCCGCCTCAGCAGCAGTTGCCGTCGAGGCCCTTTCAGCAGCAGCAGGGCCCTCCGAGGGTAGACC
Source organism: Viscum album (assembly GCA_963277665.1). Lineage (NCBI taxonomy): Eukaryota > Viridiplantae > Streptophyta > Magnoliopsida > Santalales > Viscaceae > Viscum > Viscum album. Next base: position 167,130,933 of record OY728123.1, read on the forward strand.
CTGTAGGAGGAGGCCGATCTCAGGGTGCTCTTCAGGGACCTCGACCAGGGCGTGGTCGGGGAGGCGGTCGACATCAGAGAGGCAGAGGAGCTGGGCGTGGACAGTTGCACGCAGCAGAGTTGGCAGCTCCAGCAGGACCAGAGGTGGTACGAGGTACGATCTGTTTGTTCAGCACTCTTGTTTCTACCTTGTTCGATTCAGGAGCTTCACACTCTTTTGTTGCACCCAGTCTAGCCCACGCTTTGGGTCTAGACGTAGAGAGACTTTCTATACCCCTGGTACTGAGTACGCCTGTTGGAGGTCAGACCCGTTTGTCTTGTGTTTTTCGGGGATGCGAGCTGACGTTAGGACTACATCGGTCCATTGGAGATCTTCTTTTGCTACAGATTCCGCCATACGACGTCATCTTAGGCATCGAATGGCTGTTCTCTGTTAGTGCTGTTATCGACTGCTTCCGGAGAAGAGTCGTGTTCTCCGATATGGATGGACAGCGTGTGACTTTTGTTGGTGAGAGGAGCTATCAGGTGGGAAGCCGGCATGTGAAGCCTCTCTTTTCTTTGTTGGGTGGTATATCAGCGGTTCCAACTGATACGGAGATGATGAATGTTCCAGAAGTTGTTGGGGAATTCCTCGATGTCTTTCCCGAGGAGGTTGTGACTCTACCCCCTCGACGTGATGTTGAGTTTGGGATAGACTTACAGCCAGGTGCCCGTCCAATCTCGATGGCTCCTTATCGGATGGCACCTTCGGAGTTGCGGGAGTTGCGGATTCAGATTGACGATCTGATGGAGAAGGGTTTCGTTCGACCCGGTGTGTCGCCATGGGGTTCTCCGGTTCTGTTCGTGAAAAAGGCGGATGGTGGTCTCAGGCTATGCATAGACTACCGGAGGCTGAATCAGGTAACGGTCAAGAACCGTTACCCCCTTCCGAGAATAGATGATCTCTTCGACCAGCTGAGGGGAGCATGTTGGTTTTCTAAGACTGATCTGCGGTCGGGATATCATCAGCTGAGGGTAAAATACAATGACATCCCAAAGATAGCTTTCAGGTGCAGGTATGGGCACTTTGAGTTTGTAGTGATGCCGTTTGGGGTTACGAATGCACCAGCTGTGTTCATGGGTCTTATGAACTTTGTCTTCTGAGAGTTCCTGGACCAGTTCGTCGTTGTGTTCATCGATGACATCTTGATCTACTCAAGATCAATGGGGGAGCACGTTGAGCATCTCAGGGCTGTCTTGGAAGTCCTTCGGCACCATCAGCTTTATGGAAAGTTGTCAAAATGTAAGTTCTTGATGCAAGAAGTACACTTCCTTGGGCACGTGGTGTCTCAGCATGGAGTGTCAGTGGACCCGTCGAAGGTAGAAGCAGTTGTTTCTTGGACAACACCCAAGAGCATGGCAGAAGTTCGTAGTTTCCTGGGGTTGGCTGGATACTATCGGAGGTTCGTCTCGGACTTCTCTCGAGTTGCTGCTCCGTTGATAGCTTTGACTAGGAAGAATCAGGTCTTCCTGTGGAATGAGCAGTGCCAGGAAGCTTTCGACTACCTGAAGGAGAAGTTGGTTAGTGCTCCCATCCTTAGGTTGCCAGAGGAAGGATCCTTGTATGAGGTGTTTTGTGATGCCTCTGGCCTTGGCTTGGGATGTGTGCTGATGTAGAAGAAGGGTGTGATCTGCTATGGGTCTAGGAAGTTGCGTCCTCACGAGCGGAACTATGCCACCCATGACTTGGAGCTTGCAGCAGTAGTGTTCGCATTGAAGCTGTGGTGACATTACCTCTTTGGGGAGCGCTTTGTGGTCTTCACCGATCACAAGAGCTTGCGCTATATCTTCTCCCAGCGTGACTTGAACTTGCGACAGCAGAGATGGGTCAAGTTTCTCCAAGACTACGACTTTGAGATCTCGTACACTGAAGGTAAGGGAAACGTTGTGGCTGATGCCCTGAGCAGGAAGCCGCATCAGGAAGTGGTTCGGGAATCTGCTGATGTTTGGAAGGCGATGGGGGAGTTGGCTGCCTTGCACTTGGATGCGAGGGTGGAAGGTGCTAGAGGCTTCTTGTTTTAGATGACGGTACAGTCCTCTTTGTTGCAGCAAGTGGAAGAGTCTCAGTGGGGAGACCCTGAGGTGGAAGTGTTGCGGGATCGTGTCGATCAGGGGAACGCTCCGGAAGGATGGTCGGAGGACAGCCGACATCGGATGCTCTTTCATGGAAGGTTGTTTGTTCCAGAGGTGATGCGTGATGAAGTCCTTCGTGAGTTCCATAGCTCAGCCTTGGCAGTACATCAAGGTGTTTCGAAAATGTACCAAGGCCTGGGGGGACAGTTTTGGTGGCCCGGGGTGAAACGGGCAGTTGCAGAGTTTGTGGCTAAATGCCTGGTGTGTCAGTAGGTGAAGGCTGAACACCACGTTCCGGGTGGTTTGTTGCATCCTTTAGATGTTCCCGAGTGGAAGTGGGACGACGTCTCGATGGACTTCGTCACAGGACTACCCAGAGCTCAGGGCGGGCATGATGCTATCTGGGTAGTGGTGGATCGACTAAAAAAATCTGCTAACTTCTTGGCCATCAAGGAGTCAGGTTCTGTGAGTACCTTAGCACATAGGTAAGTGGATGAGGTGGTGCGTTTTCATGGAGTTCCGAAGACTATCGTCTCAGATCGGGACACTCGGTTCACCTCACGAGTCTGGAAGGGGTTACAGCATGCTTTTGGCACCCAGCTACGCCTTAGAACTGCTTTTCACCCTCAGACTGATGGACAGACAGAGCGGACTATCCATACATTGGAGGACATGTTGCGAGCATGTGTTCTGGATTTCGGAGGATCATGGGTACGACACTTGCCTTTAGTAGAGTTTTCCTACAACAACAGCTTCCACTCTACTATCGGCATGGCTCCTTTTGAGGCTTTGTATGGAAGACCATGTCGTTCACCCTTTTGTTGGGCAGAGGTTGGTGAGACTGGTACTCTTGGACCAGAAGTAGTGCAGAGCACCACGGAGAAGGTCCAGCTAGTGTGGGAGAGGATGAAAGCAGCTCAGGATCGGCAGAAGTCTTATGCTGATCGTCGGAGGAGGCCCTTGGAGTTCGAGGTGGGAGATCATGTGTTCTTGAAGGTTTCCCCTCGATGGGGGCAGTGGAGGTTCGGAAAGGGGAGTAAGCTCTCCCCTAGGTTCATTGGACCTTTCAAGGTGCTGAGGCGAGTTGGCGAGGTGGCATATCAGTTGGCCCTACCACCTCAGTTGGAGAGGGTCCATGACGTCTTCCATGTCTCCCAGCTTCGTCAGTACTTACATGATGACTCTCATGTCATCAACTGGGGAGAGCTAGATGTGGGAGAAGACGCGACCTTCGAGGAACAGCCAGTCAGGATCGAGGATCGCAAGGAGAAAGTGCTCCGTGGATGAACCATCGGCTTGGTTCGTGTGTTGTGGAGTCATGGCGGCCTTGAGGAGAGCACTTGGGAGCGGGAGACCCAGATGCACGCTCAGTACCCGGGGTTGTTTTGACTTGTACCTTCCTTTGTTTGTTGGTGTTACCCTATACCTTTGATATATAAAATGTTGGCTTGTTGGATGTGATATCTTTGTTCCTTGTTCTTGGGAAGTGTGTGGCTTGTCCGGATATATGGGAAAGGAAAAACCTGATCCTTAATCAAGACGCATTAATGAGGATACGATTAAACCCGTGTAGGCGAGTCAGTGCCGCCTAAAACGGATAGTATCTTGACATAGGAGAGGGAATTCCTAACTCATAGAGATGTTGGTTGGTTCCTTGTCATGATGAGAGCCCTAAGAGGTATCTTGTGGAGTTGTTCTTCAGATCCATTCCTTCTTTTGGGTCAGTTTTTAATTCTCGAGGACGAGAATGTTTTGAGAGGTATCTAAGGTAATGGCCCGGACCTCTCCGGTCGATTACTTTGTAAAAACGTTTTTTTGATGTGGTCAATGCGGCGAACATCAAAAATAATAATTATTATTAATAATAAATGGTGACGTGTTAATAAATTTTTTTGGGGTTTTGTTATAAGTGTTATACTAAATAATTTTAATAATAATGTTGGTATTTTTGATAGATCTGGTAATAATGATTTAATGAGAATTATGTTTTGAATTAAATGCAATGAGATTTTTGATATGAGAATAAATTAAAGATGTTAGGATAATTGTGTAAAAATTAATAAATAAAGGTTTAAAATAAATTTGGGCCATGCCACAAGGAGAGAGAAGATGAAAAATATAATAATATGAAATAAAAGGGGAGGTGCACCAACAAAATAAAGATTGGAGAGAGAAAATAAAATTTATTGAAAAATAAATATAAGAGAGAGGCGCCACTTTTTGTGGGAGAGAATCTTGGGAGAAAGAATTAATAAAGATTGGAGAGAGGGAGGAGTTATAAGATATTAATGGGAATAAAATTTAGTGTGAAATAAATAGTAAAGGAGATAATTGGTGATGAATTTCCAGCGTGAAAAATGACAAATGATGATTGATTGGAGTTAGAGAAATAAATAAATAAATAATTAATAAAATATTGTTATCATTTTTTTTGAAAATAAAACACTTTTTTCACAATAACTTCTTCGTGCGACCTCGGTTTCACGAACCGTCAGTGGCAGTGCGACCCTGACTACGAGACAAAAATTATGAGTCCAATATTGGATGTCTTTTTCGGGTTTTCGGATTGGGTACCCGAAACGCTCATGAATTAATAGATTTAATATTGTTATTATTACGGGATCTTGTATCCAACGTATCTCCCTCATACGGAATCAGATTGATGATCCGTCAGCGACAGCGTAACCCTGAAATTATGACGGTCATTTTAAGACAATTAATGAGCTACTTTTATGACTCATGCCTCGGGTCAACGAAACACCACATATTGATAGAATTATCATTATTATTAAAACGCGTGGAAACCGCGTGACGTGTTGTGTGTTAACCAATCAAAACATGTAACGTATGTACGGTCACATCATGTATTCATTAATGCACGCTGAATACGGATTTATCTATTCATTGCCTATATAAGAACAAGGTCATGTTTTATCTTCCATATCGATCGCTTCTTTGTCGCACGACGACGCTCTTGGACGATCGAGAAGTATTCCTCCTCTAACTTCTTTGTCCGAGATCCGAATTATGATCCGTCAGCGGCCACAGGATCGTAGCGACGAGACGAAGCTTCTAAGCCCGAACTTGTCACCTTTCCTTCCTTCCTTCCGTCTCCAGCTTCCATCCTAGGAGGCGTTTGTCGGGTTTGGTGAAGGCGGAGGACACCGAAGGACGTCGTCGGAAGCGATGTGATCGGGACCTTTTGAGGTAGGGGTTTACCTTCGTCTCTCTTTTTGGTGCAACATGTAGGGTGGGATATTTTTCTTTTGTTCTATGGGATGCAGTTGAACTTTAAATAAAGATAATAACTGGATAAAGAAGGGTTTGGGGTTTTGTGCTGTTTCTATTGCCTTCCAGTCTCTTTATCTTCTGATTGTGATTTTGGATTGAAAGGCCTTTGCCTACTGAAAATCAAGGCCGTTGGTGGCCTTTGCGTGTTCAATTGATATCTGAATTGTTTGTGGTTGGTTTTGTTAAAACATGGAAAATGGATAAGCACGTAAAGACTGGATGATTAAATGAGAATGAAAACCTTGTGTGATCACCCCGGTTGAACAAAGTTGGAATAATGAACATGTTGGTGGTTTGGTTGTTTTGTGGAAAATGCCTTTATTTATGAAAAGTGTTTTGATTATGAAATGTGTTTTGAAGTAAAAGGTGTTTTCAAATGCGGAAATGTTTTGTGTGTGGAAAGGGTTTTATGTGTGGAACTTTGAAATAAATGAATGATGGAATGTTGTATGGTTGTGATAATCTTTTGTAAATGAAATGGCATGTGGTTGCTTGCATTTTACCTATCCTTGGTTGTGGATGGCAGGGATATGTTTGTGAAAGGTTTTGTCTGGATGATAGTTTCCCAGTAGTAATAATTTGTTAAACCATTGCATGAAACATGAAAACCTAAATGGGGTTGGGGGATGATTGTTTGGTTGTTGATGCATGCTTCGTGGTAGCAGTGTCGAGGCACATGCTCAGTTTCTCTATTTAAGAAGCCATAGGTTTGGCTGTGTGTTTGGTATATGTATATATATAATTGTATCTTTGTGTTTTGTCTCACCACACCCATGTCAAGCACCTAGTGCCGAACACTCCCATTTTATGGGAGAGGGTGTTCCCCCTTAGTTACTAGCTCCTTCCTGCTCCTTCTTCCATAGGTTATGATGGCTTGAGGTGACCTTACACCCAAGACTCTTCGGGTAGGTCTTGGAGGCTGTGATGGCTTGAGGCGACCTTTAGCCCAAGACTCTTCGGGCAGGCTTACCGTTCCCAAGAACCTTCGGGATGAGGCCCAGGTGTCTGCGGGCAGGTTAGTGGTTGTGGCCCAGGTGTGTGCGGGCGGGATGCGTGGTTTGGACCAGGTGTGTGCGGGCGGGAAGAGTGTGGTAGCGTCAGGACGTTTTCCGTTAGGAAGAGCAGCATCTAATTAAGTGGGAAATGGTGCGGGGTACCCAATACTTTTGTTCTATATATATACTAAACTTTTTTATGTTACTTGGTGAGTGTGACCAGTGAGGCTGGGTGGATAGTTTTTCCTTGTTAGTTTCTGGTTCTTCTGTTTTCTCATGGGACCTTAGGGTGTCTCCCCACTTGTGCACGAGAGCTTTAGGTTCTCTACTGAGTATACTTGTATGCTCACCCTACGTTGTTTCAGGTTTTCAGGAGGACTAATAGGGATGTGTGGAACCCTACTAGTCAGGCAGTGGGAGCTGTGCAGTTGCTGTTTTCTTGTTTTTCTTTTGGTACTGTACTCACTTGTACTTTGAGCTTATTTGTACTTGTACCTGTTTCAGTTTATTTATACATGCATATGGGACTAGTTTGGGTTTCTTTTCAGAACCTTTGTTCTTTTTCCTTTTTGGTGGTTGACTTGTCCTATTTCCGATCCTAACTGTAAAAAGGGTAATGCCTCCCATGATTGAAAAACAAATAAACTCATACCCTTGGTGCTAGTCGCCACCCCGGGGCCTACTAGAGGTGGGACTCGGGGGTCATTATCTCCCTTTCACCTTTGCTAGCTCAGGAGGGGCATCTTTGATGGAAGGGGGTCGTGACATTACTAATCAATGATATTTTTTGGTCAAGGGAAGTCCTATTTCAGAATCAAAATAAGCCCATGTTCATTTATAGTTATAATGATGAATATAAACATACAATGGAAATTAATTCTATTAGGTGGGTCTTAATTGTTATTCATTAAGGCTATGTATCAAAAATGGTTGGGGAAAATGAAAAATTTAATATAGGGTTCACTGGATTTTTTTTAGAACAAATATGTACCAATAAAAATCATCTTTGATTATGAAGAACATTAAACGATAACTATAAAGAAAACGTGTCCACTACCCCATATTGAATATTTGGATGATAAATTATTAGGAGCTCAATAATTTTCCATAAGTGATATTTGAACAGAATACAATATGTTTAGGGTCAAAAGGGAATATATACATAAGAAATCATTCAGTATAACTTATGAACAGTATTAATTTATAGTGATTTTGTTGGTATGTAAAATTCGCCTATTATCTTTATTGATTTAATGAATTTAACATTTATAAATAACATTGATTAGTTTAAGGTAATCTTAATTTATGATAATATTGTATATTTTAAAAGAAATAATGATCATGAAGACAACATGAGAACTATATTTAAGACCCTAGGGTAGGAGATATTATAGGAAAAGTTTACCAAGAGTTTATTTTGGATTTGAATGGTTTAATACTTTGGTCATATTATATTAAATGATGTTATTTTTGTAGGGACTTAAATTGAAGAGGTTATTTAGATATGATGCAAACAAACCATGATTTATGAGTTCCATATTTTTATTAGTTTGACTATAAATTATCAATGGTTTGTGGAAAATTTATAATGTCCTTATATTCCACTAATGATTAATTGTAGAAGGGAAGAGTAATAATTATTAGGTATAATGATATAGATATAGCTTATACCACACCACAATTGGTGGTTCATGAGAAAAATTACTAAACAAATTATTTAGAGTTTGTTATGGTAGATGTTTCAATAAATTTATGGATGAATTATCTTTATGGTGAAATATGTGACATATATAGTAATCATTAAATTTTAATGTATATTTTCACTAAAAAATGTTGTATATCCAATAAAAATGATATTTGGAGAGGATTGATAATTATTATTTCTCAATACATTACCACCCTAGGAACAAAAACTAAGTGAAAGATGCTTTTTGTCGAATAGATCATGGGAGCCTATCATTAATAAGGATAATAGAAGATCCAATATTTCAATATTTTCAAAGGTTAGATCATTAAATACTGTCGGAAGGGGATAATTCTTAACTTTTTCATATGAGTTATAAACCTTTTATCTATATAGATATTGAAGAGGCGTGGAATGATGATGAAGAGCTGTAGAATAAGGATAAAAATGTTCTAATGTTTAATCATTATTTTTAAGGAATAGTAAATTAATAGAAAAATTCTTGTGTTTTTTCCGTACCATATTTAATTAAGGAGTTGTTTGAAGAGTATAATAGTTTATCATTTTCTAGATATCTTGAAACTCATAATATTATTCATTCTTTAAAGGAGATATTTGTTTTGAGATTAAATTAAAAGAGATTTTGAAAAAATATCATTGTGCTTGGTAAGTCAGTAAGTTATAGTGGGGATAAAAATGTATATGTGGATAGTAAAACCATTAACCATACCTAGATTGAAATGTGAAATCGTCACCATTGATTTTTTTTCACCATAGTCCACAAAACAACTAAATTTCATAGTGCTATTTAGGTTGTAATCAGAATCCTTTAGAATTCAACTCACTTAATTTTCATTAAAGAATATGTTTTTATTGATCATATTTCTATAACATAAACTGAAGGAGTAGAAAGGTTCCATGGAATATCACATTCTATAGTATCTAATTATGATTCAATTTTTACCATGATATTATTAACAGTAATCATCAGTCTTAGGATGTATTGTTTTGTTTTATCACTTATTATCAAACTAAGTTTGCCATTCAGTCTGAGAGAACCATTCAAACCCTACAAGATATGATGATATCATGTTATCTGATAGTATTTGGTGTCTGGGATCAACACCATCCAATAGTCATGATCCCAGAAAATAATATCAATTACTTGATCATTGAGATGGATAATTATTAATACCTATATGGGAAAAAGCTTATAAATAAAAATTAATGGATTATTGTAACAAATATAAATCTATGGTCACTCGATCAAGTTGATGAAATGTTATGTAAGGTTAGAGGTATTAGACAACAGATAATAGAAGTACACTATCAATAGAAAAGTTATGTCGAAAATTATTAGTGATATTTTGATCTCATAGTAAGAGATAAGGTATTTATATATACTTCGATATGGAATAAGGTTATGAGATTTCGGAAGAACAGAAATATGACCCGTAGGTATATTGTCCCCATAGATATTTTTGATTGGGTTAGGATTTTTGGTTATCATTTTTCAAATCATCAAAACCTCTAAAAAATTCCTGATGTATCCCATGAATCCTTCAGGAGGTAGTAGATTCCATAACATTCAAATGTACTAAACAATTATGTTATACAACCATATAAAGATCATTTCTATGATGTATAACTGGTGGTGATTTGAGATCATAGTGACCATGCTTTTTAAAAAACCACCAGTCACCTAAGAAATTTAAACATCTAATTTAGGGAGGATATGTGGGAAACATATGATATAAAATGTAAGAAGAATGATGAGTTATTTTTAAAAGTGTGAAGGTAATTAGAGGGTTAAATTATATTTAATGGCAGAATAATTCAACACCATAAGACATTATAAAATATTTTTTCCAAATAAATTTTATTTCATTAATTTATTTCAATATATGAAACATAGATTTTTCAGAGAACTACAATTTACTATTAAGATATTATTATTTAATGTGATAGCTATCTTCTAGCCATAGGATTTGAAGTAATGTATAAGAATAACTAAATTATTGAAAAATGTTTTATTTAAACATGTATAAAATAAATTCATGTTCAATCTATTGATTTAAAATGAAAATAAATGTCTTTTCAATGTAATGTAAATATTTTCAAAAAAACATATTTTTTTAACATAATGTGTTTTTATATTAAATAAATAAATTAGTAAATATTATTGAATGATTTTAATGAAATTTAAGTCTTATACATCCATTCAATTTTTTTTCTTATTCATATTATATATTTTTATGTCATGGGATAGTAAAAAATCTAGTTTTATAGATAAAAATTTAATTTAGGTTCCTATAATGTAGTTCCATAATGTTTCTCTCACCTATTTTAAAATTATTTTTTTCCACTTTAATATAGATTATTTGAAAAAAATTTAATTAAAATTTAAAATGAGTTATTCAGTATTATATTATAGGTAATTTTTTGTCTTATTTTAAATATAATTTTTTGTTGAACACCGATAAATATATATTTTTAGGAAAAAAATTATTTTCCATTAATAATTTAATAAAGTTACATTTAATTTTATATTTTTTCAAAGGAAATATTTTTTGATATACTTAATTATTTAAAAACTGTTATAAGGAAATAAATTAATGATAAATTTTTATAAAAAAATACCTAACAAAAAGTTTCCATTTGAAAACAGCTTTTTGATGAATTAACATGTTTATTTTAAATCTTAATTATAAAAAAATTAAATTAAATTTCTTAAAATTTATAATATATTTTTTATATTAATAAATAATATTTGGTAACATGGGAAACTATTATTTTTGTCATAATTATTAGTAAAAAATATAAAAAATATGTTTCCACAATAAAGGTAAGACCGCTATAACTAAAGATAAAAGATAGTGATAAGTGTTAAAATTACTCAAAAATTGATTGAATTCCTATTGTAAGTATATATTTAAGACTTATATCATCTATGATTTTAGAATGGTTCTTTTTGAATCCTTATTTCTCTGAAAGTGATATGAATGTATTTGAAATCATTGAAAATATACAAGTGGTCCACTCATAGCAATTATAAAATAAAGATTACTTTATCTCCCCTCTATAAATCATGATAATTTTCGTTTTTACAAACCAGAATTAAATTACATCATTACATACCACCCCATATCCTACTCTCTCTAGTTTAATTATATGTTCATCCTTATTAGGCATTAGGTAAAATTTCATGAACAAATTAAGGTCACCATCCGACCTAACACCCAATTCGGTCTGCGACAAGGCCTGAAGGGAATTCTTGATCCCCATGCACTGGCACAAGTTCTTGGGTATCAATTAAATAATTGGGAATCATTTACCAGAATAAAAATTAATTAAACAACCAATAATAAAAATAACCAAAACTAGAAATGCACAACCAAAATAGTGAATAACTAATATTCTAATTAAATTTTTGCAACTCTATGAAAAAAGACCAATAAAACTAAAAAAATGTAAAATAAAACTAAAAGAAAAAACTACATTCAATGTGAGACACAACATCCTCAAGACATCACCACCATGATCCACATAAAATTACACTAGAAACATAAAATTCAACACTAAATGTCTTGCCTTTAACGGGAATAAAGATATAATAGGATCTACAAACACCCAAGGGTGTATGTAGTGTGTGAGATAAAGCCAAGTATGGTTCCACAATTATAGGAATAACCCATGCCAAAACAATTTAAAGATAATCTAACAGTATCATTTAAATTAAATATTTATAAACATTTCTGGGAAATCATTTTTTAGTAAGTATTTTAATGAAAAGAAAAGAAACCAATTACAAAGAAAACCAATAACTAGACATTTTCATGAAACAAAAAAGGGATTTCAAATAGTTCACACACACACATCCATGATCAAGAGGTCCACTATAGGTCGATGGGTTTCAACACATCATGTACGGTAGAGATTCATTGTTAAATCCCAAGGGCCAAACTATCTCAAATGGGATTCTAGAAACCTCGTATCTTGGTGAAAATGTTGTATAAAAACCTGACTATCATCATTGTCATGCAGTAGACACTAGGGGAATCACATCCAAATTCCTATTTTTTTCCGATAATATAACAATATTAGATAGTGTTTTATCATCAATCATACATGAGGAAAAATTAGGAAGAACCTCTTTTGAATCGTCTAGCATACTAACCCTTGTCTATCCACCTAGTTACCAAAGATTATCTTTTTGTGATCAATCATGTTTCACTTGTCACACAACACACCAAGTAAACATTTCAACAACTAAAACTAGCATCACATATCACAAGACACCACTTTACACAAGAAATCCATATTAAAAACATATACACACCAAATGACCATTTAAAAAACATAAGCCCACCATAACAGTTTTAGAATATAATTCACACCTCTCAAATAATTTAAAAAATAATTTAAATTGCTTTTTAAAAAAATTCCATGTCGCACCAGAAGCCTTTACACCATACACATACTCAAAATCCTCTTTTAAAAATAAACTTTCACCAAAACCACTTCACAACATTATTTATATCACATTCCCTATTTAATAAATAACTTGACCAATTTATAAAAAATTTCTAAATATCAGTTCAAGGGTTTGATCTCATAACACACTCAATTTCATGTATAAATTACACTTTAAAACCAAGGACACAACAAGGACACATTAAAATATTCTTTCCATTATTCAAACAATTTGTAGTTCAATTTTTTAAAGGTGCATAACAAGGCTAACACATCGAAACCATAAATTTCCCAAAATAAATAAATTTTCAACACACCCACCGAAATTTCCCAGGAAAACAAGTTTCACATATTTCACACAAGAATAAAAATCCCTTTTAAAAAACCATACTCAAAACATAAAAAAATCTATCCTCTTTCCCCTATAAAAATTCAGATCACCGCATATGCATGAAAAAAAAACATTAAAAGTTCACTTATCAGCAGAAAATTTATGAATATAACATTTTAATATAAATTTACCAAATAAATTAAATCATCAATAGATTTTAATGCAATGAATCATATACCTCGAACCATGAATCTTGCAGAAAATGGTGTGATGACATCATCACACACCAACTACACCACAAGTAATCCTATAAAGGAAAATATTTTCCCAAAAACAAAAAGATTAAACCCTATTTAAACCCTATGAAATTGAAATAAAAACACCTAGAATGAAAGATGGGTTTACTCAGAGGGGCACCCATTGGAGGGAGGAGGTTCAGGCAACAGAAGAGGGGCTAGAAGGGTCATGGTCACCAGGGGAGTGCTGCTAGGGAGGTTACAGTTTCCATAATAGGTTGGCTAGTGAGGATGGGGGGAGCTGCAAGCGGGGGGGGGGGGGGGGGAGGTACTGGAATGAGGGGATTTTCACTAGGGAGGTTCCGAAAAGAGGATTCGTGAACCGAGGAGGGCTTCACCAAAAGAGAGGTCGGCCTAGGAGCCTCCGACAAGGAGGCCAACCAATGAAGGAGGGTTGCACATAGGCGGTGTGTTATTGAGACCCAATAATGGGGGGTGTGGTAAGGGGGAAGTGGGGTGAGGGAGTGGGGATCAAACCCTAAAAAATTAATAAATCGAAATGAATAATAATAATAACCTTATAATAATAATAATAATAATTATCTTGATAATAATAATCCTGACATTATCAATAAGAATAATAATAATATGTTTAAAAATAATTATATTCTAAATTATAATAATAAGATTTATATTCATAATAATAATTAGATTAATAATATTAATAATAAAATATATATTCTAACACTAATAATAATAATAGTATCATTTTCAATACTAATAGTAATAATATTTAAAAAATTATATAAAAATTATTCAATTTTTCTTATTTTATTTTATTTTTAATTTATCACTAATTTAATTTTAGTTAATTATTTTGACCACTAGGCGGGCTACACAGTGACCTAGGTGAGTCTGTACAGTTTCCGAACTGCACTTTCCCTATTCTTTAAATGCTACTAATCCTAGAAAAACTCATTTTTTAATAAAAACAATAAATTTCTAATCAGGAAATAACCTAAACCACAATAAGGATACCCGATGTGTAGAAAATTAATAAAAAAATACTTTAAAATGGCCAGGTGTGACAATTTAACCAACAATAATGCATTCTGCCTTTGGAATTCCACGATAAGGCAGGGACCTGATCTATAAACTGACACCCCTTCACAGTCTATATTGATTCCCAATGAACAACAAACAAGAAAAGGCTAGGACACTATCAATAAAGGAAGAGGCTTACCAATCAAACTCATGAGACTCAATATGGACTTCTCCCTATGTGCCACCCACCCCAAAAAGTGAAAACACCTACAATTGATCAATAAAATGAATCGAGATTCCCACAATGAACAATATAGCTTCTTATGTCAAATTCCCAACACATCACTAAATGAGACATACACCACTTCCCTGAAATGGAAAACAACAATCAAACCACAGCTCAATAAATACTCCCATGATTTTAATTAAATGAAACTGATGGGTTCACTCTGGTCCCAATTCGATTCCCATAACTAGGTTGACACCAAGAATAGAACCGAATTTCTATCAAGGGGAGACCCGAATGGAGTCCCCACCATAAGGACAACCAATACCCAAGATGTAGTTAGAATACCTACAACGGGAGGCCGAACAGAATCCCCACCATAACTAATAGGGATAAAATTGAATTACAACTAGGGAGTTTCAGCATGACCTAGGGTGGGCCTCCACTCTAAAGAGACCATCTAGATTAACTGAATAGCACAGAATGACATTAAAACCTACACATGGTTGTCTTGGGATATTCCCAAACACCAAATCTATCACCATAAGGGACCCAATTAACGTTACTACAAACCAACTAGAAGACATCACACTGTTCACCTCTCCCATGTCATTACCATTCTCGAATGAGCCCAAATTAAATCGAAACAAAAATGAACTTATAAGGTTCATCAGACATAGACAGCCATATGGAAAGTCACATCGAAAATCATTCAATCATAGTGTTTTGAGTGAATGAGTCAACTACAACTCTTTCTAAACAAAGAGGAATCCTTCCACCCACATCAGTCACGATTTGGAGATGAAGTCCACATGCCTCTTTTTGCTAAATAGAACCATTTAAATGGTGCTTCTACACCAATTCCTCACAATATATCAACCTACCACCTCATATAATGAAGTGAAACCATGATCCTTTACACCGATGGGGGTTCCGGACTACACGCTAGCTTCAGTTTAGGACCTATGACTAGTGCTATGACGGTCGAAGCATCTCTAGCCTTGTAGTCAGGTGATAAAAACATGTGAATGAGGCTTCCTATTCTAGTGCTACATGAAACTATGCTGAAATACAATAAAAATAAACACAACAAAACACATCCCACAATATTCTTACCACCACATGGAATTTTTAGCAATACATGGACTTATAAGATGCATCTGCATCACAAATTTTGTCATTTAATGAGTAACATTGGAAGGAAGTACACATAAAAAGTGCTTCCACTTGAAATAGAAAAACATAAAATTCCACAAATGGAACACACGATTCGTCAAAAACATAAAATCTCTAATGGTTCTACATAATCTACCTTCTCATTTTATAAATAACATGTTACTTTAAAATGACACCGAACAATACCATTACAGCTTAATATCTAGTACATGGAAGAGACCTTATATCGAGTCCTTAATAGCACGTGATTCATTCAAACAATCATAACAACCACTTATGACTAGATCTACCACATTAGTTTCTTATCATGAACCTTGATTTATATTAACCCAATTAGTGGTCCAAATGTCATTTAAGAGAAAACCAAAACCAACAATCAGGACCATTTTCACCGTTCATAACTAATATTCTATTCACTGTTTCTCGTCAAAACCTTCATAAACACCGTTATCAGATATCACCATCAATAAATCAAGGAACACAAGAAATAAATATTTATTTGAACATTCCACATCCACTCTCACACTATGATGGGGTTCACAAAATCTCAAAATAAGAAGGGAACACTCAATCCTTGAATCTCATGAATTATTACCTTATGTTAATCAACTGGAGGGTCTTCCATCAGGGGATCACCCATGGACAAAATCAAAATATGTATCAATTCTTTTCGGTGGCATGCAATAGCCAACAGGGGAAAGCCAAGAACCCAGCTAAACTGGTATGTCAGACCAAACATACCAAAAACCAACACACCTCACACAAAGGGAACCACCACAAGGCTCCCCAAAGTACTCTTCACAAGAGCCCACTAACCACATATTTTTGCACCAACATAGCAAAAAGAACTCAAACTGAAGACGCAAGTCAACCAAAAAGTATTCTCAGGCTCAAAACACCTAGAAAATAACATTCCCAATAAATAATAAGACAAACCACACAATCACTGGTTATAAAAACTTCTAGTTTACCTTTAAAATTATTTTTGAAAATAAACAAGGTTGGTTTGTTTCACATTTACCAATGGTTTCCCATGGGACTCACACATGAATGATCCCCTTCTACACTAAGAAACCATCTCATGTCCATCATGGCACACATCTAGTTGTTCCATTAACCATCCACCTTCCCATATATAACTATTAATGTGGTCACCCAAGAGAAAACCCAGGATGAAAACCAATCCTTCCCATTTTTCAAAACCAAAATATTTAACTCAGTCTTTATCTTTCTCAAAAACACTAGCCGTAAAAATGAAAACCCAATTTAAATATATGAAACTGCATTTGAAAAAATCACCAATTATTCTCATAGAAACTAACTTCCAAATCTTACACACAAATTTCAAACCATTTAATTCCATTCAAAACTACTTTCAATGGTTTAGCTAATCTCATTAATACTTTTCCCTAACCCACATTAATATAAATAATTCTTTGACAATAATTATATTTAGTAAACCACTTGTTTATATAATTAAAATCAAATACCAATAACTCCACCCCATTTACTCAAAATCATTTTACAGAATTTCACACTTCCAATGTCTCATTTAGGTAATTTTTTTTAAAATCATTTCCCAACATCCCATATCAGAATCAGTTTCACATTAAAATATAGATTTATTAAATTTTAAAATGAAGGTTTTTAGATTAATTTTTCAAAACCCATGGAGAAAAAATTCAATAAAAGAGGTAATTAGTTTCGGCGGGTGATTTGAACATATGGTTGGCAGCTAGATGCTAATCCCTCAACCAATTTGGAAAGTGTTTCAGGACAACATCCTCAGATCCACAAGGCATACCTGGCCCAGTTATCTCACTGAGACAATTAAACGGACTCACATTTCATTTCCCAAACAATTAATAAAAATAGTGATCAAGTTAATCAGATGAAACCCAAATGCCTATGGTAAATTGATTCCTGCCATGAGGTGTGATGGCCAGGAACATTACTCATAACCAGAACATCATGTTCCTAAAATACGAGATCTAGTATACCTAGAATACTCTCAATATAACAAGACTAAAAATAGAATACATTGTCTTTGATACCATTTATCATGAATTAAGCTGGGTATCCATCTAACCTGGTGCCTAAATCGGTCTAATTCTAGGCCTGATGGGATTTCGTATTCCCCACAGTCTGGGACATGTGACCTTGTATCAAACAAACATTTGGAAATGATTTACCCAAATAATAAGTCCTAAAACAACCAATAATTAAAAAAAATATGAAACAGACACCCAAGCTGGGAATAAACAATATTCTGATTTATTGTTTACAAATCTAAGAAAAAACCCAAAAAACTACAATATAGGAAAACTAAAACACCATCGCAAACCTCGCTACAATGTGAGGAGAAAATTCCTCAAGCCGCCAACACAAATATCCACACCAAATCCCAAAATAAATTAAAACTACCAACACTAAGTAAATTTCATTTACTTGGAAAAAACATTCAACGTAATCTATATTAACCTAAGGTTTTAAGTAGGGTTTGAGATAAAGCCCAGTAGGATGCCACCTGGAAAAAAATATTTCATTAGAAAAAATTTTATTGATAATATAACATGCTTATTTAAATTAAAAAATACTAAACATTTCTGGGAAATCACTTATGATTAATAATTTTAAATTAATAAAAAAGAAACCACTTTCTAAGAAAACAAATTCATAACCATTTACTTGAAAGAAAAAGGAATTTCAAAAAGATCACACACACACATCCACAAAAGAGAGGTCCACAATATGATGATGGTTATCACCCCATCATATAAGCTATAATATCATGTTTAAATCACTTGGGTCAAATTAGCTCATGTGGGATTATTGGAACCTCACATCTCGGTGAAAATGTTGTATTGAAACAAAAACTATAAGTGTTCTCATACATGAGCCACTAGGGGGAGTCACAATCTAAGAAATAGTGGTCTCTAATCATATTACATCATTAGTTAGTGTTGTAGCATCAATCATACTAGACAAAACCGGGTTGAACAACTTCATGATAATTGAGCATGCATGTCTAAGTCTATCCACCTAGTTACCCTGGATTCCCTTTTTATGATGAATCACGTTTCACATGTCACACAACACACCACCTCCATATTTCATCAATAAAATAAAGTGTCACCTATCAAAAGACACCACTTGCACACTAAATATATATTTAAAAAAATTAAACACATCAAAACACATTACAAATATAATTCTCACCTCTCAAATAATTTAATACATTATTAAAAAATATTTCAAAATAGCTCCAAGAAGCACCCCAAGGCCTTAAAACATACATCCACTCAATATAGTCTTTTAAAATTAAATTATCACCAAAAAAAATTCAAAACATTATTCTTATCACATGTGTAATTTAACAAATCACTTGAAGAATTTATAAAACAATTCAAAAAATAATGTAATGATTTTTCACTAATAACACAAAAATACATGTAGAAATTCCCCTAAAAAACCACACAGTAAGGGCACACTATAAAATTCATTCCATTACTCAAATAATTTTCAATTCAGTTTTGATAAATTTATAGAACTAGGATAATACATAAAAATAATCCATTCCCCAATAAATATATCTTTTCAACATGAACACATCCAATTGGACCATGAAAACAAGTTTCACATATTTATCAAAAGGAAGAATTCCCCCTTTTTTGAAAACCATACTGAAAACATAGGAAATAATTTTCCACTTTCATTTATAAAAATTCATCCCCAAACATACACATTACAAAACTCCTCAAAAGTATATATTGCACCACAAAAACAAAGCATATAACATTTTAAGATAAATTTTGAAAAAAAATCATAAATAAATGATAAGGCATATAATCACAACCCAAAAACAATGAATCTACTGGAAAATGCTGTGAAATTGTCGTCACGCCTCAATTGAACCATATGAATCCCTGAAAATGGAATACCTTAACAAAAAAACCAAAAGATTAAACCGTAATCCTTACCGAAACCTATAAACTATAAAGAAAAAACCAATAATGAGGAGGGGGTTTACCTAAAGGGGAAACCGCTGGAGGGAGGAGGTGATGCTATCGAAAGAGTAGTCGGTTTTGTCATGGTTGTCGGAGGAGGGTTGTTGGAGGGGTCACATTCATAGGAGGAGGTCCAGCCAACTGGGGGTGGGAGGGGGGAATGAGAAGAGTGTGCTAATATGAGGGGTTTCACATGGGGGAGGCACCAATATAAAGAGTCATGTCCCATGGAGGGATTTTCCAGAATAGAGGCCGACCATGGAGACACCATCAATAAGGAGGGAGGTTGGGCAATGAAGAAAGGATGCACATACGGTGTGCGACAACACGACCTAAGGAGTGGGTGTTTATGGTATAGAGGGAAGAGGGGTGAGGTTGAGTGGATCAAACCCTAAAAAATAACTAATTAAAATTAATATTACTAATACTACTAATAATAAAAAGATAATAATTATAATGATAATAATAGTAAAAATATTCTCAAAAACAACAAAAATTAAAATGTTACCAGTAATTATACTCTAAATTATAATAGTTAGATTACTAATTTCATTAATAATATTAATATTATATCACTAATAATAATAATAATATCAATAATATTAATAATAATTTTATTATGAAAACAATTTTTAAAGATTATTCCACTTTTAATATTTTTATTTTATCTGTCATTTAATTTTAATTATTTATTGGGCACACAAGCTGGGCTGTACAGTGACCTGGGTAAATCCTCATGGTTTTAGAACCATGTTCTTCACGTGCGTCAGAAGATAATAAGCCAAGAGAAAATCATCATTATCAATAAAATGAAAAAATTATAACCAAGAATTAGCCTGAACCTCGACCAGGATACCTTATTGAAAGAATATTATTAAAATAATACAATTAAAATGGATCGGGTGTGACAGAAAAACATTATAAGTTTGTCTAAATTAGATGTTTTTTCTTAAACATGGGATTTCATTTAATTTCTTCTTAAAAATATATCATATCATCTTAAACTATGATGAAAAAAATAACAATAGTATCTTATATATAATTATTTATTAATAAATTAATTTTATAGACAATATCCATCTCATATTCCCTCAAACACGAAATGAATTTTTCCACCGTGTGTGCGGTGGTGTACAGTCTAACGAACTGATGTATTTCAATTTCCATAACCACCACTCATGACTATATATAAGGATATTTTAATGTATATATATCTGATATTTATTATATAATTATACATCTAGATTATAATTTCTCATATACCTTCTTACCATCAATTCCATTGGAAAACTACAATGTCACTCAGGTGTTTGTGTATACTATTGAAACCATAAAGAGATGTGATTATTTTTTCATTTCTTATTTACAGAGAATTAAATAAGGATATGTTTAATAAATACATATGATATATAATAGAAAATTATGATTCTTTTATATGAAATATTACGTAATCCTTATTTTTTTCCTAAAAAAAATTTGAAAACAACCATTATGCGTATGTATGACTTATCGTATCCATTAATGGGGAATTTCATATTTCCGTGTCAAACCTTTTGGATAACTCTATGTATTTATATAATGATTTAATATTAATTTTATATCATTATTAATATTATTAAATTACTGAACCATGACCCATATAAAAGGAACACAACTACCAAAGAAAATATTCATGAAAAATTTAGTTATATACTTGAATAGTCATTTTAATAAAGAATTGATTGTAATGAGGTGATAGAAGTTTATAAGTAATTTTTTAATGGTATGATATATATAAATATGTTTCTAGAATATATAAATCTAATAAACATATATTTATTACAATGGTGTTTCGAATGTGATCGAAGAATTACGATAATTGAGGTAAGGTATTTTCTTCTCACTATTCTTTCTTTGAGACACATTCCATATTCACAACATTTCACTTTAATGTGGTGTATAATCTATCCATGAATTTATTTTGTAATTATTCTTGTGAAATTTATTGGTACATACATATTTATGAAATTTTCTTTGTTTCATGGGTTATATGACATAAAAGATAAAATAATGTTAATGGATTTATGTTATAATCTCATGGTTTCTAAATGTTGTTATTTATTATGCATATGATGATGAAATTTATAGATAGTACTCTTAATAACCTACTAAATTATGTTCACCTACAAATATATCTTGATAATACATGTTTTTTTAATGATCCTCTATTTTTTAAATAATTAAATAGAAATATTTTATGAAGGAATACATACAAGATTACTCTCATCTTTTGATGATCTATATTATTCCATATCCATGTTTTCCATATATATTATCAATAATGATTTTTGTATTCCTATAAGATTATTTAGAGTAAATTTAACCCATAATTTAATTTCTTTCATAATGTTTTGGATGGATTTTTTTTCATTTTCAGAATTAGTAACATTTTCACTTTTATCAAAAAAATAAATGGGCTCATTATTTTAACGTACATGGGAAAATTATGAAAAATAAATTCCTTGAAGCATTTAATAAAAGTTTATTGGAATCTGGAAAAAATATTCCTTAATATTTCTAATTTTTTTATTTAAACTAATTTATTTATAATTCGAAAAAATATTTTGATAACAAAATGTTCCATTTGATAATTTAAAATAATTTTCCATATATGATTATATAAATTGATTATTTAACCCTTATTTTGGATATAATCTAATTATACTATCATTATTATTTATCTGAATGATTTATCATTGTCGATTTTGAGGTGTTTATGAAACATATTTATTTTTCACGGGTTATGTTGTGAGGTATTGATGATATTTTTATGAAACACATTGTCATTTCCAAGGATATGATATAATGATATGAGGAGTGTTTAATTATTATATGACACAAATATATATGGTTTCCATTATATGATGAGTGGTCCATGAAATACATATCCCTCCAACTCATTGGGTAATGTGTCTTATCGTATGTGATAATTACTGGAAACAATTTGACAAATTTGATTTTATATTAGAAACAAGATGATGTTCTTGAGTTTCAAATTGAAATAAATATACATTAATCATACACTAGGGGAAACATGTTTATGTTCTCAATAAACCATGTGAAATATGTTTTTATATTTGTTTTATTAAAATTTAATGGTCTTGGAAGTTAACCTTAACCTATGAAATGGTTTCTTATCTTTTTGAAGGTTCCACACTTTTATTTCATGATCATATGGTTTTTGATTTATTTTTGATAGCTTATCACTCTTATGAGTCATTCCTTTTTTTATGATATGTCTATATGAACTAAATCATGTATATGGTCTCTGAAATATTGTGTATGAAATTTTTATATTATATTCATGTTCAAATACAATTATTCTTGTCTTACTCTTTTACATGACCATCAATTGATATATCTCATCGTTAACCTTACTGAGAATATGTGATATTCAATTATTATTTTTTCATTCCATAGGTGAATAAGGTAGAATTTTATTTAGGGTCTGTTTATAAATGTTACGTAACAGGGAGATCTTTGTGAGAGGTGTTGTATATATCTCACGAAATAAGAAGATTGTGTATCAAACCTGTAATTTCTAAATAACTTATATGGTCCTTATATGTTTTTTGCGAGATATATTGAATACTCATCTATAATATTATATATATATATATGAAACACCAGGGTCTCTATGAAATCATATCCTCCATATTCAATCCTCCTTCCCTACCTCTACTTCTAGTTAATAATAATGAATCGCTATATTCTGCTTTTTGAATTTGAAACCCTCTTTATATGATGTTAATAACATAGTCTGATCTCCTCTTCCATGCATTAGGATTTTACCTCAAGGAATAATAGTTCCCTTCATCAATACAGATTCCTTAATATTTTTTATTGTTTTTATTTAAGATAAAATGAAACAACGTTAAAATCATCCTCTTTTATTCTTAATTCTGTAATAATATTCAAAATTATGAATGATAATATTACTTGAAATATCTACATATTTTTTCATTTGAATAATTCTTGGAATATCATATCTTACATTTTTCCTAATATATATATTTCAAAGTATCTGGGAAATGTTTTATTTTCTCAATAACCTACACCTGAAATATTTCTTCATACTCAACATCTAATAAATTTTTATTTGATGCATGAGATTAAATTTAAATTATGAAAAATTCATGTCCAATGAATTTTATAATAAGGATAATGAATATGGCTTCATCATTTGTAAAAAATCCTTATAAACCTTTATTAATTCAACAGTCATTTCATTATTTCACACTAAATAAACTAGAACAATAAAGTACTCCAAAATCCATTCATTTATATTTATTTATGAATACAACATCTTTATCATTTCCTAGAAATAAATTGCTTCACTATTTGTTTCATAATTTTCAATAATTATTCTTCCATCTTTACCTAAAGAAATGATAATTTGATATTTTATAATCCATTGTGTTTCAAATTCATTGTTACTAATTCCTATGACAATATGAAACTATAGTAACTGTCACAGATTCCTCTCTTAAAAACCACTTGTATTTATATTTATGTTAATGATATTTAGAATGAATTCAATATGAATAACAGTTATATGAATAAATATATAATGATTCTAAATTCATGTATTCATTCTATTGAGGAATGACTTTCCCCATATGATATTCTTCTTAGGTCCTAATAAATCTTTTGATCTAAATGGATTTTGTTTCCCATTAAATTTATGTTTCTAAAAAATTATTCTGTTGGACATAATAACCCATATGTATATCTTCAAAATACATGTATTCAAATTCCATGAAATATGCTGATTAATTTTACTACATATTTTTTATTATTACTTTTAACTCCATTATCAAAATCAGAAAATTTATTTCTCTTACATAACACCTCAAAATTAATTATTATGAGCATTGAACATGTGAATCAACCACCAACAAATTGATCATGTGAATAAATAACTTATTATGTTGACATACTATAACACCTCTTTCTCTACTCATCTCTAAATGATAGATTGAGTGTATAACAAAATTATTCCATAAAATATAATCAACTACACATAAAACCCAATATAACATCTGAATCCATGGTCATTAGATCAAAAGAATGTATAACTGACTACAAGAAGCAATTGTCAGTATATTGATATTGAGATTTTCTACATATGGAAATTTTATAATTCACTCAAATAGATCTAGAGCTTCAACAAAAAAACATAATCCCCATAAAAAACAAAAAAATATTCCCAATTATTTTAAATAGTCCCTATACACCAACTAAAACATATCTATGATTACAATTAATAATATCTAAAAAATAAATATTTTTCAATTTATTCTACATTTTTTTCATCTATAAAATATTTGAAAAAACAACATAGATATATAAGGACATTGATTTTAAAAAATACCTGGGATATCAAATCTATAATCAAAATGATTCCCCAATCATAATTATTCCATGATAATACAAGGTAATAACCTCTATTATTTTCCTATAAACTGTGAGAGTGATATAGAAGAAAATCAATAATTTATCCTCCTCAATTATTAGCATAATATAAACAACACATTTAATTGGATTCAACTCTTCTTCAACATGTGTCTATTCACTAATAAACCTAAAAATCCATTTTTTATCATGATTATTCGTCCCTTATTGTTTAATATATTAACATTTATCATAAATAACACTCTATATGTTGGAATTGGTTCCCTAAAAACCAACTTCCTTATACTTTATGATAACCCTATATTCATTGGATGAATATTTATAATCTCTTTATTTCCTCATGATTGGTCTTCAATGTGACATAGTATGTGATAGTATCTTATGAATAGTTGTCAAACAAAATAGTTATAGTGGATCACTATTATTATGAGAACCTGGAAGTTCCATGACACTATTCATGAATATATGTTCTATGTCCGTATGATATAATTTTAGGGTGCACAAATGATACAGGATATCAAGGGTGGGGACTCATGGAACGTTGAGGAACCATATAATGGTGTAGACCCTTAGTAATATATAAAAAGATATTACGAGAACAAGACTTCCTAGTAGGAAATAGATATTCATAAGTTTCAATAGATGTTCCTATCTGTGGCTGTGTGTATTTTTCCTTAGAATTTATTAGTTTTATAGATGGGTATTATGACTCATGCACTATTATGTATTGATGAAAATGATGTCAATAGATGTTAATGGTGGGGTAGGATATGTTGGGTTCATCACGACTAATACCACATTAATGAATAATGCGTAAAATTATTATTCACTACTATGGTAGTGGATATCTTAGTTCCTTTGATGGAAATGATATAACCTAACTAAATGCATGGAAATGGTGTTCTCTAGGAATGTTCAATTCTAGGAAGGCAAATAATGAGAAATCAAGCACATGGGTTGATGTCACATGCATGAAATGTGATTGATTAGAGATATGAGGAGAAAAGGGTTATATTACACGATAAGTGTTCGTATGAGGTGACATGTCATTGAGACATAAACTACCTTTTCCTTGGTGCCACAAACCATTTCTAGATACTAATCTTGGACTTTAGGCAATCCTTCCTAATTCCAATGAGAAAGAGTCCTCGAGGGTCACAAAATAAGTGTTGTGAGTTTCTCAGTTAAATATATTATTATTTAAAAAGTTGAATAAATATTATTCCTGTTTGTGGTTTAATAATTATATAAATATTCATTATCACATTAATATCGTCACTAGTTATTCGAGAGAATATATTTCATATAATTTTTTTATCATTGAATAATGAAGTTATATTTATTTAATAAAAAAAATCATTATTTAAGGTCTAGTAAATATTGAGTAGGGTTGAAAGACCATGTTTTGGGTCCAGTGAGAAATAATATTAAATATTATATTGTTAAAAAATATTTCCATATAATGTGAATGTTAAGAACCTGTCATGTAATAATAGAAATGAAATTATTATTTGACATGGGGTTTCACTTGGAATAATAAAATAATTAATGACAATTGTGTAATTATTTATTATTACCTGGTGAACTAAATTCCCCATTATGTTATTATTCTCTAATTTTCCATGGGGTTATTCTACCATATAAAACATGGGTGTGTGAAAAACATCCTTGGTGAAAATATATCGAGCATAGAGAACTCTTCCCTCTCTAAGAATTATCTCAAGAACAAATGAGATCCTCCCCCACTAGATCTAGGAGAACGCATTGGAAGTTATTCTAAAGGCAATCAAAGGTGGACATTGAAAGTGAAGGATCATTTGCACTATCAGCTGGAGACACCTTCAATTACATTCAAAGATACATAGAGCTTGTTTGGATAATTGATAGAGGATTCCAAGTCTTGGATTCTACGTCACAACAAAGCCACACCTTCGATATGTGGTCAAAAACATCAAGGAAGAATGAATCAACATTGAGGTAATTATTTAATTTAATTTAATTAATTGTAAACAAAATATTATGATCCTATATTCTAAATTCTAGGTTCTCTCTTTTGTCTTTTATCATTGTTTTAATTGAATTGATACTGGAATTTTTCATCATATTGATCCCCGATTAATAATCGATCATGGAAATTTGCAACATTGGGTACACGCCAATCCCGCGGTTCCACTGCGCCCATATATATAATGTGGAATTAGAGGGGGTTATATTTTCATTTATAATTATTTAAATAATTTATTAATGATTTACACTATAATAATATATTTTTTTAATTCGTGTTTAATCAATCTTATAATTAGAATTTACAGATCCATTATTCCCCATTCTTTTCTCAAAGATCTAACCAAAATGAATATATTTTGGATTGAAATTACATTGAGGATCTCATCAGGGGAACTGATAATTCTGTCCAGGAAA
The DNA here is from genome assembly GCA_963277665.1 of Viscum album. Taxonomy (NCBI): domain Eukaryota; kingdom Viridiplantae; phylum Streptophyta; class Magnoliopsida; order Santalales; family Viscaceae; genus Viscum; species Viscum album. The sequence goes on from OY728123.1 coordinate 167,158,382, forward strand.
CACGACAGTACACGCTGTGTATTTGGAATTGCATGTCATGTAATTTGGCACACATTCTCATGTAATCTGGATTACACACTGTGTAGTTATGTTCAATTTTCTTGGAGTAATTTTTAAATTACTCAATATATGGGCACTAATGAAACATAGCATAGTAAATTAATACACTACGTGTTGACCAGGACAGACTGGTACATGGTCAGTTGGACTACAGGTCGTGTGACCTAGTGGACACAGTTAGTAATCCCTTCTGGTCAGGGTCAATTCGTGTATCTCATACATTTATTTCTTGGGTGGTGACCATATATTGCAGAGTCTACATGGACTGTGGACCACTGGACACACCATGTACTCCGAAGATTTCTAAAGTACAACCCACACTTCGTTTCCCCATACATGTACTTCGGAAGGACTGTGAGGAGGATACATGCTATGTAGTCGAATCTACATGCTATGTATGGTTTCCGGATTATATAGATTTAAAAACCTATAGTTATATTATGTATCCATTGAGACTTGTACCTTCGTGTGGGTGTAAATCTAGGATAAAACATGTGATATCTGGTTGATAGATATATATAAATATTTAATTAACATACTCATTATGTTCCATGATCTTCACATCATCTATGAGTTTTATTAAAAATATAATTCAACATGAATACTTCACATCACAAAGAATAATGTTTATACATGTATAATGCATGGTGGGTAGTTTTGGATGGGTATTCACTATGTTTCCTCCTAGGTAAAATTTACTTACAGAGTTTTTTTTAAATCAATTTATCAATTTATTTAAAATTATAATGTTTTTGAATCTCAATTAAAATGGGTAAAAAGGATTAAGATAAAAGGATTGAATAATTAAAGATAATTATTAATCTATTCGAGCATGATTTATATTAATTATAACTATTAAATAATTGAATTCTATTTTTATTAAATTCATAATTTGTTGCATGTATGTTGATGATCATGATCTATACTAGACCTTTGTATGTGATTGGTTCCCTTTTTAATATATTTATTAAATTAATATTGTTGGCATATGAGCCTTCTACTCACAAATATATAGGGTCTACATGGCCATGGTTTCTTTTATTTAAAACCCATATTTTACCATCACCTACTTGTTATTTAAAAGGATATGTAAAAGATTGATGTACCATGCTAGTGGAGGTGGTTCAAGTTAGGAGTCATGGAGAATCCAATCCAAGGAGATACAAAGGATCATAGGTGGAATTATATAAAAATGACCCTAATCAGTTCAAGTTGTTTATCCCCTAGGTCAAGGATAGTTTATCATCTTTTAGATTATCTAACCAATAGTAAATATTATTATCATACCATATATTTTATTTCTGTCTGTATTATGGTTATACATTTTGGAGTTTTGATGTGATCTCATAATTAATGGACTAACAAGCATACAATATGGAACTAAAATAAAATGGATTATTCCTAAATATTATCTATATGTGGCTAATCACTTATGTACATCCCAGTTTTTATTAACAGGAATGTGAAGAGATAATAAGTGGAAATTTGTGAATAATGGATAAAATCCCACAATTGAATATTAAGTTGGTATAACCTTCCATTACATTGGTTAGAATCGAACCATAGTTCAACGTGCATGAACAACACTTGTTGGGGTGCTTTCAATTATCATGGAATTATAATTTTGAGACTCTGGGGTGACTTAGCTTAGTTCACATCAAGGGTTGACATCCCTATATGGACATGGTACAACTGAGAGGCAAGGGTTGAAGAAATCCGAAATTAAGGATTTCGTGATTGGGGAGTCCACTCAACAGACCAAGGAGCTGTGAGTAAATGATGTTTCAATTTGGGATTCCTACCAAAAATGTTTCATGTTTCTTGACCAACTCTAGTTGGGGAAATTCAAAGGTAAATACTGATCCATAACACTACAATGTCCAAGAAACAGGATATTCAAAATCCAATGGTGGGGGATATTGGGTTTTGAAAAAATATTTGGAGACTAATACATATTATTTCATTTAATTGTCTAAATTTATCAAGATAATGAACTAAATCTATGTTCATTTTAATTTATTGAAACAACATTCAAAATGTCATCTAACATATCATTTTTATCCATACTCATGAAGGAAAACCTTCTCACTAGCACAAATTTCCATGAGTGGAAAAGACTCCTGTAGGTTATCCTACGCCCTAAGAGGAAACATTTTGTGTTGGAAGATCCTTTAATAAATGTTCATGGAAATGAGGTGAGAGATGAGGAAATATTTGTGTCTGAGTAACATATGAATTATGCTATATATGTTTAGTGCCTCATGTTATCATCCATGACCAATGAGATCTTGAAGAAACATGAGAAAATGGATTCTTATAGCATGATGTCTCTACTTTGGGATCTCTATCAAGATAATGCGAGACATGAGATGTATGAGATCTCAAACTCTTTGTTATCTTCTAATCTTGGAGAGTTTATGACAAATAGAAAACATGTAGTAAATATTATTGGAAACATTGAGAATCTAGACATCTTAGCGAATAAATTCCCAGATGAGGTGTATACAGATCTCATACTATCATCGCTTTCTAAAACATTATCATTTTTATTGCAAATTGTAATATGAGAAATAATGAGAAGGTTCCAGCTTATCCTTTTAAATTGATTTTATAATTTGATCAGGATATGTGGGGTAAAAAACTCATTGTCCTTGTGGTGAATATGAAGAGGAAGTACAAGGAAAAGGGGCCTAATATTTATAATCAATCTAATTTCCCTGAGCACCATTCAACCAAGAAGAGAAAGACCCACATGCAGGGCAAGGAAAATGAGGAAGTATTCTTTTCATGTGGGATGTTAGGCCACTAGAAGAGGAAATTCACCCAGTGGAAAGGGAAGTGAATGGTGAATTCATTATCAAGTGAAATCATTCCATTTATACAAATTGGGTATTAGATAAAGCATATGGTTATCACATCTATATTAAAATGTTGAAACAAAGAAGCATTTGATAAATTTATAGTGGAGTGGTGGATCTGTGAGCAGCTAATGGTTAAAGGATGGTTTCTCTTGCCATTGGTGTATACCACCATTCCTTGCCGATCATGATTATTTTTGTTTTACATTACATTTATTATGTACCATGTTTTAACAAGATCATAATTTCTATATTTAATTTAGCTACAGATGGATTTATTTTCATGTTTGGAAATAAATTTTGTTACTTTTATAAGGAAACCATATGTTAAAGTATGAAGAATTTAAATAATGGTTTGTATATATTAAATTATGAGAACCATCTGTTGGAAATTGATAACAAACCAAATTCAAATGGGTCATACAACACCAAGTTGTGGAATCATCATTTCATTCTTATAAACAATAAGTGTCTAATAAAGATCTGCCAAGATGGTTATTTATACTTTTCTATGAAATCCCCACAAGATAGATGTCACACATTTTTACAAGGGAAAATGAATAAACCACAAAATGGTGGTTAGGTTCAAAGGGCCATAGAGCATCTATTATCGGATGACACTTATGTGTGTAGACCATTTCCAATAGAAGCTAGAGGTGGATATTCTTACATCCTTAATTTTACTAATGAACTGAGTAGATATGGATATGTCTACTTAATGAGATATATATCTGATTCCTTTGAGAAATTCATGGAGTTCAAGAACTAAGTAGAGTATCAGATTGTTAATGAGATGATGAATCTTCAATTGTATAGGGGTGGAGAATATTTTAACCATGATTTCATTGACCTTTTAAGGGAGCCTGGTAATGTATCTCAACTCGCTCTACCTTACAGACTATAGTGTAATGGTGTTCATGAATGGTGGAACCATACCATATTGATCATGGTATGGTCGATAATGAGTCATCCAAATCTTGCGTTATCCATTTGAGGATATGCATTGTAAATTATGGAATACACATTAATCCCAGTACTATGTAATTCAACAAATGGGAATCCCTTCGATCTATGGAGTGGAGAGAAACCCACATTGTCTCATACTTGTTTACGGGGATTCAAGGTCTTTGCTAAGGAATTCACAAGAAACAAACAATCACCCCGGGGAAAACAGTGTATCTTTTCTAGGGTATCCCAACGAAACAAAGAGATACTACCTATACAACCCCTCAAAAAATAATGTGATTTTTGTCATACATACCATCTTTATTGAGAGGGAGCACATCTTCAAAAAGGATAGTTGTATAAGGATTGACTTTGTTGATGTTTATGCTCAAGTTACACAATAGATGGTACAGGGAAAAGTTCTTGTAGGTCCCTGTGGAAGAGGTAGTTCTTGAAACACACATACTATGTATGAGTACATGATATGTAAGGGAACCAAAGAGATATGGTTTCCTTGTGGCCAAGGATGGTGAATTATTATGTGTGGAAAATGATGATCCTATATCCTATAAAAATAATTAGATAAATTAACAGATCAATGATGGTTAGATGATATGAATTATGAGATGGATTTTATTTATCATGACTATGTCTATGTTCTGGTTTATGTGCCCTTTGTTGTAAAGAATGATGGCTGTAAATGGGTATTCAAGAAGAAACTGGACATGGAAGGTCAAGTTAGTACCTATAAAGCATGTATAGTGTATAATGTTTTTAAACAACGTTAAAGAATTTACTATGATGAATCCTTTTCTGCAGTTTGCATGAATAAATGAATAAGAGTCATACATTCCATAATATAATTCCATGACTATGAGATTTGGAATATGGATATCAACAATGAATTCCTTCACATAAAACATTAAGAAGATGTCTATATGACACAACCAGAAGTGTTTGAAACACCATGTGATTCTAAAAGGGTATAAAAGTTTTATAGACCAATTTATGGATTAAATCAAGAATACAGGTCATGTAACATTCCATTCAATAGAGCCATTAGAGAATTTGGTTTCATTAACAGTGAATGTGAGTCATGTGTTTACAATATGTTTAATGGGAATTCAGTAATTATCATTGTTGTGTATTATTATACCATATTGTTTATTGGAAATGAAATACCAGTCTTGTAGTTAGTCAAGGACTTTTAGAACGTGTGATTCTATAAGAACATAGGTGAAGAATCTAAGATTCTAGTGTTCAAGATCATTCTTCATAGATCCTATAGGTTGTATGGACTAAGTCAGAGTACATACATTTACCATTTTGTAAAGAGATTTAGTGTGAAACAATCCATGAGGGGATCGGTCATATCGTCACATGGTATGCATAATTCCATGAAAATGTGTCCCCAGACACAACAAAAGAATGATAGGATGAGTAATATTCTATATTCTTCAGTGAGAGGATCTATGGTGTGTGCCATGTTTTGCATAATATATGATGTTGTCTTTGCAATGATCATGGTAGGAAGATATCATATAGATCTAGAATATTATCATTGGACTTCTATGAATACTATCCTTGTGTATCATAGAAGAACTAAGGATATATTCCCAGTGTATGGAGGAGATGAGGAGATTTTCATCAGAGGGTATGATGATGCTAGTTTTTTGACAGATCAGATTGATTTAAAGTCTCAATCCAGATATGTTTTCTATCACAACAGCAGATCTATGAGTGGGAAGAGTTCAAAGTATTTAGTTGTCACTGATTCCACCGCAGAGATCGAATATATACCAGATTATGATGCAGTAGAGGAATCCATATGGATTCAAAACATTTTCCAGGTGCTTGATTCGATACTTAGAAGTAAGAATAACATTAAAAAATATTGTGATGACATTGCGGTGGTGGCTCTTGTAAATGACTAAAAATCACATTAATAGAGAAATAACATAATCTGAAAGTATCACCTCCTAAGGGATTTATATCAAACGGGTGAATTTATAGTTATTAGTGTGTCCATGGAATAGAATATGGAAGAACCCTTGACTAATGGGATATCATAACTGATTCATGAATTTTTTGTGAGAGCTAGTAGACTGATGGTTTTTAGCAGTTATATCTAGTGCAGTGTGAGTCTGTTTGAATTTGTTCCCGTGAAACAAATTTATTTATATTTTATGATAAACCTATATTTATTTGATGAATATTAATAAAATCCTTATCACGCCAAGATTATTCGTCTTTGTATCATATTATGTGACAATGCCCTAAGAATAGATGTCACACTAAGGGGTCATAGTGGATCCCTGCTATGATCATAACCTAGATATTCCATGACACTATTTTTGAATATATGTTATATGGTCATATGATATCATTTTGAGGGACACAAATGATATAGGCTATCAGGGGTGGGGACTCATGAATCTTTGAGGCTCCTTGTCATTATGTGCACTCAAGGTAAAATCCTTGGGGATATTATGAGAACATGACTCACCAGTAGGGAATCCACATTCATATGTGCCATTGGAAGTTCCTATCTATGGACTTTAATATTGGTCCTTATAATTTATGATTATTATTAATGGGCATTATGACCCTCCACAATTAAATGTATTGACGAGAACCGTGATGGCATATGTTTGCGGTGAGGTATTATATGTTCGATGCATCACGAGTAATACTTCATTAATGAATAATGAAAGATTTTTTTTCAATTCATCGAAAGTATATGTCTTAGTACCTTTGATATAAATGATATATCCAAACTAAATTTGAGTCCATGGTGTTCTGTTGGAAAGATAAATTCCCAGATGTCAAATAATGGGAAATCGGTCACATGGGTTGATGGATCTTGCAATTCACCATCTTGATTAGAGATATCAGGACCAAGGGATTATGTTAAATGGTCATAATTCATATGAGAAGACATTTCATTGCGATATAAACTTCTTTGTCTTTGTTTCTTTGACCCATTTCTAGAAATTAATTTTGGTCTTTAGGCAAGCTTAACTAATTCGAACAAGAAAGATATCTAAAATACCACATAGTAACTGTAGCAAGTATATCATTTCAATAATTTATTATTTAACAAGTTGAATAAATATTATTCATAGTTGTGGAATAATAATTATTCATGTATGCATGATGGTATTTATTTCACCACATGTTTTTCTAGAGAATATATTACAGATGAAATATTTATTTGTCAACAAATAATGAAGTTGTATTTATTTTATAAATAAATTGTCATTATTCAAGGCCTGGTTAACATTGAAGAGGATTGGAAGACCATGTTATGGGCGCAGTGAGAAATAAAATTAAATATAATTTGTTTAAATAAAATTTAAATATAACATACAAGTTATGAAAATGTTGTGTAATAATAGAATCAATGTTATTATTACACATGGTGTTTCAAATGGAATTATAAAATATGTTACAGAACTTTTCCAATTATTTATTATTACCTAGTGAATTAAATTCCGAGTTAGGTTATTATTATCTGATTTACCAATGGGTCATTCCATCGGCTGACCAATGGTTGTGTTTAAAACATCATTCAAGAAAATATCTTGAGCCAAGAGAAATCTTCTCTTTCTAAGAATTATCTCAATAAGGGGAGAGATCCTCTTCCCCTAGATATTGGAGAACGCTTTGGAAGCAATTCTCAAGATGATCAAATGCGGACATCACTTGTGCAAGGATCTCTTGGGAAAGCACTCGGAGACTCCTTCAGCGACATCTAGAGATATGTGGATCACGTGTGGATCACTAAAAGAGGATTCTTATCCTTGGATTATACATCACAACTAATCCACACATTAGATATGTGGTCGAATGCATCAATGAATAAATAATCAACTTTGAGGTAATTTTTTATTAAAATTATAATATTTATTAACAAAATCAGTCTATCCCCTCTTCTCGATTCCGGGTAATCTCCGTTTCCATTTATCGTTGACAAAATTTTAGGGATACTGGAATTTATCATCGTATTGATCTGATATTAATGACCAATCATTGTAATTTTCAATGTTTTGTTCATGCACATCCTATAATTCTGTTGTTCCTTGAACCATCACTATATTCATTGATAGACCTTGAAAAAAATATACCTAAAGTGGTGTTGAAAAATTATAATTTTTATTTTTTTTATCCAATACCCCAAAGACAATGTTTCAATATATAAATATGTTTCTATTAATCAACCTCATTTTTCATATCTTTATAATTCACTTCATATTTCATTTAATGAAATAATTTTTCATCTCACTCAATAATTATGAAAATAAATATAATGTCCCTCAAGAGAGATGGTATCAATTTATACCAAATTAATGTTCCATGAACCATTTTTCTCTATTTAAACGTGATACATTTTTACTGTAGAAATAATGATGGATTGATTTAGACTAAACGAATACCAATATATGTAAAAAATGATACTTACTGAAATGAGTTTAAAAGAACTATATTCTAGTGGCTTAAAATCTCTTTTTTTCTATATCAGATGGTACCTATTTAAATATTAGATTTATCCCAACCTAATATTCCTACACATACTTGAATACACATATTTGATCATTCTAATATATTAGGGGTTTCAATAGAATTGGAATTTTATCAAACGAATCCATATTTGTGATTGACTAATTTGATTTATCCCCCAATATATTAGGATCTAATTTTTGTAATAAAAAATAAAAAAAATATCTATTAAAGGAAAAATTATTCAGAAAAATTCTAGAAGAAATAGATTCTTCATAGAATATAATTTTTTCAAATAATTTTATATCATCATATCTTATCACCCACTCAAGGGGACACTTGAAATATATTCATATTGTCCCATCTCTTTAGGAAATTAATTACATAACATTTCATGTTTATAAAAAAACAAATCAATTATTTTATTGCAGCCCTATATATATTGATAATTTCAACTCATTCATAGTAGATGAACTCATTTTCAATTAATTATCATGAGATTTATAAATATGAGATAAAATGGGAAGGGTAACTTCTACATCATGGAAATACAATATATGAAAATTTATCTGTTTACAATAAGGATAATTCCGGCATAGGATTTATTATAATATTCTTACTAATAAATTACTAAAAAATATATTATTATTTATAATTGTCAAAGGATAATAGCATTCAGATAATATCATCTTCTCCCCTTTAAAAAATGGATCATCTTTTTTTCATGTATTTAAATCTCAAAAATAAAACACATAAAGTTAAAGTAATAATATTGACATCTCACATCCTAATGTGAAATTTTTTTCGATAGGGTAATGTCAACCATGTTAATCAACTCTTTTAGAATCGACAATTTTTTATTCAAATTCAAGTTTTCATCAGCTAAAATTGACCTCTTAATGATGAAGTTCCATTGGATCAAATAAAAACTAATAAGGTGGTTGAATATGTTTTTCACATTTTATAAGTTTCAAACCATTTAGAAACATAACACCCACAACCTATTAAGATATATTTCCTTTTCAAAATTTAGAAAATACTAATGCCTGAAAAAATAAGAAAGGATGTAAATAAAAAATGATTTATAAGGTATGACCTCAGTTTGAGAACCTGCATCCTTTCTATATCCACTCTTATGGGTTTGTGGAAATCCTCTATTGTGATGACGTCAATAAAACATGATCCAAATTTGGTTTGACAACTTCTATGTACCAATAGGAAATATTAAATAAAATCCTGCCAATTTATAATCTTTTATAATAAAAAATTGATACAAACAAAGGGATAAAAATTTTGTAAAAAATGAACCAATATTTATAAATCATAAACCTCAGTCTAGTATGGATGGATACGATTTTCTCAATATGTTGAGTCTGGATCCCATTTTATCAATACAATCAGTCTGGATCTGATTATATCAATAAAATATGTATGGATCTAATTATCTCAATATTACAGACTCAATTCAATGAACCCATTCTCAATATATAAAACTCAAACTTTTCTCAAACACACTATACGATTTACCTTTATCTGACTGACTCAATCTGACTGACTAAATATGATGTTCGCAATATGATCTTGGTTAATCTGATAAGAAAATATTTAGCTATCTAATACAACTCAAGAGATATCTATTCAGTTAGGACATTGAATTTATTTATTTATCACTCTGCCTTTTTCACTTTCATTCAAAATCATAAGTGAGAAAATGATCCTATAAAGTAGTTATAGGCATTTATGAAAAAAACAAGACACTTGAAAACATTCAATGATTCCACAAATATCAAAAAATCTAAAAAAATATCACATTGAACAGATCAAATTATATTTCTCTAAACATACTTATATATCTCTTAGATTTCTAAAAAATTTAATTTCAAAGTTGACATCCTGAAAACATCATACAAATTAGGTATTTTTATGAAATTTCATTATAATCAATTCACTACGATTTTTGTTTCTATCTCAATGAATCTGATATCTATATTAGTGAATATAATTTCTATATACTTCATAGTGACAGTGATTGTATTATTATTACAATGTAATTCCCATTATTTTGGATTTCCCATTACGATGAAATTCCAATTATGATGGAATCTCCATAACTCAACATTGAAATTCTTCAATGTTTATTAGATTCCCACATTCCGGCTTCTGGATCCGATCATTTGAAACATTCTTCCTTCAAAATTTTTATTCACAATGAGGGAATCTCCATTATAATGCAATTATCATTATGATATAAGTTCTCAATATGATGTAATTATTCACTATGAAATTTTGAATTTCCTTAAACTGCTCCACCATTTCATCAAAAGAATTTATCAATAATGCATTCATGATTTGTGAAAACTTATTAACCAGAAAATGATCGTCAGATTTTGTTTCGAAAGTATGAAAAGTTTATAAATCCTTACATAATTTTCTTCAAAAATCATCTTTAATAACTATATGACTTCTTCACTATGAAAATTATTTATTTTGAACTCACCAAATTCATTCTGCCTCTAAATAAGGAAAATGAAAATTTCTAGAAAACAAAAAATTTTGACCTCTGCTTCTTCTGAATCTGATGAGTTGAATATAATTTAGATAAATTTGATTCCCAGATTTGATTCCTAAAAAAATACATTCTTATACCCAAAGTTATTTTTCTACAAATATAAAACTTTATTAATAAATATTATCAAAAAATTTCATTAATATCCCATTTGGATTTTTAAAACCCCCTTTTAACAACTTTTCCAACTCTTATAATTTTTTCACAATGTATATTCTATAAACAAATCATGTTTTTTTTGACTTTTATCAAATCATAACCTTTCTCAATATAATGTTTACTTTCACCACATTACTCAATTATGTAACGTTTTTTATGGGATTCCATTACTTAGTAGAATGGGTTTTTTGGTAGCCATAAAAAGATAACCCCACCCCCTCACTCATCACTTTTGTCTTTTCCTCTATCACTTTTTGTTTTCTCTCACATTAATTTTTCTCTCCTCTATTCTATAATAACCAGATCATTAGATTCATAAATGAAAGATAAGTAAAACGTATAACTAAGTAAAATGTTGTTTCTTTATCTCCCTATTTTTCAATATAATCCAATGCACTATGAGGGAACATCCATATAAGGATTAGGAGGACATGGGAGGAGGCTGAACATGATGTGGAACCCTTAATTGTACAATTCATTCTTTCGGCATTGCTTTTGTTATGATATCATCAATATGACACTTTTTTGAAATATATTCCCACAAAACATCTCCAGCAGCAACATTCTCATATATAAAGTGAAAAATTATATCAATGTGTTTGATCATGAATTTTGGATAGGATTCTCAGAAATATCAATTACACTAATGTTATAAAAATCCATCTTAAATGGTTTATAAAAATTTTCTTTCAAGAATTCCATTAGAACATTCATCCACAAAATTTAAGTACATGCTTGAGTAGTTGCAAAATATTTGGATTCAACAACAATCAATGTTACTATACATGGTTTCATACTTGGCCAAATCACACAACATTCACTAAAAAAATTATCATCCTGAGGTTGATTTTCTATCCTTCCAATATCAATTCCAATCAGAATCAGTATAACCATAGAAATTTATCTCACTATTTATTTTGTATAAAAAACCATGTTAATATGTTCCTTTGTCATATTTCAGAATTATTTTTTCTTCCAACATATGTGATTCCTTCAAATTACATTGATACCTAGAAAAAAACTTCATATCATAAATAATATCAGGTCTTGATGTTATATGGTAAAGAGTACTTCATATGAGCTTATGAATATCATTCTGATTCACATTGTTTACAAATTCATCATTACTCAACATTTTTCTCACAAAAATAGGAGTTGAAACATCTATGGATTATTCCATTCTAAAATTCATTAGAAATTCCCTATAATACTTTTCGTAAAATAAGAAAATGATGTTTTCCTTTTATAGAACCTATAATACAGTGAATAATGTTAATTCATCCATGATTGAAATTTAAAAATTCTTATTTATTTCATTAGAATTTTTTTTTCAAACAATTTTTATATCCTCAACAATATGTATTCCATCCACTTAATGATTTAAAAGAAGAGATCCAGAGTAAAAATATTTCAAATATTATTTGTTATAATGTATTCCTCTAGAAGAATTCATTATTCTAAAATAATTTTCATGTTTATAATGCCACACACATGGATCTTATTTTAGCCCATACAAAAATTCCATCAATTCAGAAACATTTTTTACATCATCATCTAGAAGAAACCCTCATGGATTTTCAATGTAAATTTTTCTTGAATCTCACCATTTATGAAATATGACATTACATCCATCAAATAATTATTGTAATTTTTATGAAAATTCCCCACAATAATCATTCAAATTATTTCTAGCATTTATATGGGAGAAATGGTTTCCTAAAAGTCTTCACATACCACCTATGCATATCCTTTACAAACATGTTCTTATTTATTTCATGAAACTTCTCCATACTCATTGAATTTGTTTCTATAATCCCACTTTGTTCCAATAACATTTTTAATTGTTGGCATTGAAAAAACTTACCATTATTATTTATTTTGAATAAGATCTTACTCTACATTCATAGAATCCACCCATTTACTATGTTTTATAGCCTCTAAAACAAATTATTGCTCAAATTTTGAGGTAAGTGGAGTATTATTTTATAGTCTCAACATACTTCTAATTGGAATGGGGGCCATAGGATTTCCAATAATGATTTAGGATTCAATATGTATTTGTAATGTACAGAATTTCAATGTTTCAGTCCTAGATGAATCTACCTCATCACACGATTCTTATGAATCTAGATGTATATATTTTTAATTACATTCACTATTACTAGGAATCTCCAGTTTATCATTCACATAATTTTCAACAATATTTTTTAAGGAACATTGATTATCGATTACCTTCACATCATATGAGTAGACCAAATTTTTTGAAGGTATATTCCAACATTAGTACCTACACGATTTTAGTGAACAACCATTAAAAGTTCCTTCCTCTGGTTTCTCATCTAACATTCCAAATCTAGATTTTGTATTTTAAAAAAACAAGGTCATAAAAAACATTAATGTATTTCAATTAAGGTTTTTCATATGAAATTTCCTAAGAAGTATTTTGCCTTCCATTCTCAGAAAGAATATATTTTGAACATTTAAAACAGTACTAACAAATTCTCTCTGATAGAATTTTTAATGTTTCTATTCTTCTAACATACATCCTCCTATTTCCACCTAACCTCCATTCAGTCTTTTCTATAATCCATTTTTTTGTAGAGTATAGGGATAACTATTCAAATGTTTTATAACATGTTCTCTTAGATATTAAAAAATCGATGCTTGAGATTTTGGTACCATTATATATTCTCAACTTCATTATATAAGCCATAATTTCTTTCTAAATTTATTTTTTAAAAAAATTAATAATTTACATAGCCTCTAAATAATGTTTCATAAACATGGTGATTGTAATCAGAGTGAAATAATATATAAATGTGATATAGTAAATAATAGGTTTTTATTGATTGATTTCTCATCATCCCACATAAATCAGAATGAATTAATTCAGGAGGTATAGTAGATCGAATTTAAAATTATTATGTATTTTTTTTAGTAATATTAACTTTCTATAATGTAATAAAAATATCTCAATCTATTCTTGTCAATTATAGAAAATTCTAGACAGCATCAACTTCATAGTTTTTGTTCATGGTTTTGTTCATATGGTTTAAAATTATCTGGTGCCACAAATTGTTTTCATCTTCACCACTCAATTTACAAGAGTTATTGAATACTCTTCTTTCAAAGAGATTCCTATTAGTTCTTTCTCATATTTTTAATAACATTTCCAAATTTCAATCTTTTGATGATAAAAAAATATTTTCAAAAAAAATTATTTTCCCTCATCATAATGTTTAATTAAACTATGTATGTTATGTTTTAGCACATTGAGAAATATAACATATTTTTGTTTCTAATATTACATTTCAATCCCAACCATCCTGATTCCTCTGATTTTTGAGGAAATATAAATCTCAAAGGTAAATGATCCCCCATCATGACTTTCAACATGTTTCAATATTTTTAGATATCCTTTCACATGTGACGAACAACCACTATCAAGTATCCATGGTTTGTTCCTTTTACATTCATTCAATGGTGTCTCAACAACTAAACCTATTTCCTTATATATCTTCTTTTAATTTTTCTTTTATTTTTGATCTTAAGAAACATGCTATGGAATGAGTTTACCATATCTTTTGGCATGATGAGCAGCCTGTTCAGATCTTCCACAAACATCTTCTAGACATAGAAATTTATTTTTTGTTGGAAATTATCTAACATCATAGGAAATCACCTTTTAATCATTCTATAATATAGGAATCTTTTCTATTATACTTTCATATTTCTACATCTTTTATGAAAACTTCATTTGGGTAAGATAAGTTGTGCCAAAAATTATATGATATATGCCCATAGATTCCACAACACCATCAATAACCATTAAATTTTTATTTTCTATTTAATTAATCTCTTTATCTATATATGATTTATTGAGAATGTTTACTTCATTTATCTCAAATATATGCAGGATTTGGGATATCATTTATTTGGAGTGACTTTTTTACTATTGTTGAATTGATTAGTTGCTCATATCCTTTCTCTATAAATTATTTCACAATACATTTATTAGAACATGAAATGTTCACAGAATCAGATCAATCCTTATTTTGGTAAGATACGATTTCACATGATTCAAATATTGATCCCTCACAAAAACATTAGAAGTCTCATCTTTTACTTCTGTATGTTTTTTGACGTTTTTATTCTTCTTCATCAAGTTACTTTTGGATTAAAAAGTTTTTTTTAAAACATATAATCTTTTTCATCCTCAGTTTCCAGCTTCCAACTAAGATCTTTAATCACCATTCCCAGTTTATCAATTCCATGTTTGTAGCTTAAGATGCCCTGAATGTATTCATCATCCAACTTGATGACATACTTCCTTCTGTTAGTAACTTCTTCCAAATATTTAATTATCATTCTGATTTATCTCTTGAGAGATTTTCTTTTATTAATAAATGTAAGGAGTTATATTCTAAGCTAATAATATTAATAATATTCTTCACCTCCTTCTTCACTATTTAGGGAATATTCTATTTTCCCAACTACTACAATGAATGTTTAAATTTTTTCTAAACAGAGATATATAGAAGAATTTTTGTTAGTAGTGTCTAATTGAACTTTGATACTCAATATACTTTTTTTTGGAAAAGATATTATTCTCACTATTTGAATAATTTTCTTCCTTATCATTTTTGTTCCTCTTTTTCAATTAAAATTTTTACCAGAATCATATCTATATTCTCCAACTTTATTATTAGTATAATAAATAGTGATGTTTCTTATTCGACCACACTCAAAACAATTGAACAGAATATTTCTTCCATATATTCCTCTACCACTTTGATAGTTCATGTAAATAAGAAAAATAATTTTTTCATTCAACTCAATAACTTCATTACATTCAATGTCACAAGGATCAACATCTTCGCCATCTTAAATTTTAAAATTTCTCTTTTGCTCAAAATCGATTTCATATTTAATCTTATTTTTAGACATTGGAGAATTACTCATTTCATAAAAAAATATAATTTTATAAATTTAAATAGGAAGTAAATAATCCTTATATTCTAAATAGTAAATGTTAGAATCAATCTTGCCCAGAAATTGTTTCATAAGTTTTTTCATAATTGTTGACTCTTATAAAAAATCATCCAATCCGCAAATATTGAAAAGAATCTTATTTAATCTGGTTATGTATTCAACAATAGATTCTTTATCTGTCATTATTATGTCTTTATACTTACTATGTTGTATTTTTAGATTTTCTTCCTTAACTTTTGCATTCCCTTCGAAAACCCTTTCCAACTTGTCGCACATACTTTTTGATGTTTTGAGACCCATAAATTTCCGATAAAAATTCTTTGATAAGGAAATAAGGACAGAATACATGGACCTTATATCGACTTCTATATTTATCTTATAAAAAAAATATAATAATCATTCTCAATAGGTGGAAAATAAATAGAAACAGCACCGACAACATCCATGTATAGAGATAGGAGATAAGGAATCATCTTAATTTTTAATCAATAATAATTTTTCTATAAAATGTTGGAATTCCTCTACTATTTACAGAATTGATATTATTCATGATATGGATTCAGGATGGGAACCTTTTCCATTGATAAAAAATGAGGTTCAATGGATTGAATAAAAATAGAGGAGGGTGGGTTGAATCATTTTTTCACTTTCTATATGTTTCAAAATATTAATAATGATAACCCCTACAACTTATTGAGATTTATTTCCTCACAATCATTTAGTAAATACTTATGTATGAAAAAAATAATAAATCATGTAAATGAAACAATATTTATAGGGTTTTAGTGAGTGAACATATATCTTTAACAAAGCCACTCCCATGTGTCTATGGAAATCCATTATTAAAAAGAAGTGAATACAACATTTTCCAACTCATGTTTGATAACTTCTACCACCTCATAGGAAATATTATTCTGACTCCCATCATTTAATAATGGGTTTTTATTAAATTATTGAGAATAATCAAGGAATAATTAATTTTTGAGACTTCTCCAGAATTCCTCAATCAGAATCCTCAATATTATATGGTTGGATCTAATATTATCATTCTGATTAGTCTAGATCTGATATCTCAATTCAATCATTCTAGATCTAATTATCTCAATACAATCAAATGGGATCTTATTATCTCAATATGATGAATCTAAATATGATTATCTCAACATGATCAAATCAATTCAATGAACTCATTCTAAATCTAAAAAACTCAAACACTACTCAAATACTCAATATGATGTACCTCATTTAGATTGACTCAATCCGATAGATGGAATATGATCTCCTCAATATGATCTTTCTCAATATAGTAAAAAAATCATTCAACTACGTCATACTCCTCATGTGATCTACAAAGGAAAATTAAATTAACATGATTTATATGGTTCTCCACCTTTTCTTCTTTCATGAAAAATCCTCACTCAGTAAATGATCAGACAATGTATTTATTGGTGAATCAAAAAACAAAAGAGGGAAACATTAAAGCATTAGTTACTTCCTCAAATTTCAAAATCTCCAAAAATATCTTTAATTTAAACCATCATATTTTAATTACTAAATATCCATAGTTTTATCTAAGATTGATGCAAAATTGAATTTTATTTTGGATGACTTCAAATCTTAATAACAAAATTTGTAATTTTCTTTTTGAGTATTCGTCGTAATCAGGTCAATATATTTTCTATTTCATTCTTAGTGAATATGAATTCCCTATCAGTGAATCAAATTTCATTATACTTATTATTGAATCTGATTTAATTATCATTTTAAATGAAATTCCCATTGTGATATATATATACCATTACGACGAAATTCACATTATGATGGAATCTCCAAACTTCAACTTTTAAATTCTTCACTACTATAAAAACGGGCATTATCATCTCTCAAAACTGGATTTAACTACGCTAAAAAGTGCTGTAAATATTAGCACCGATAAAGGGGGGTTGTCCCCTTTATCAGAGCTAATAAATTATACCTTTATCAGTGCTAAAAAATCCCTGATAACTGCCCTGCCTTCTGTAACATAAAATTCTGCGGCAGTAAACCCAAATAGACCTGCAAAAAATTCAGCATATTAACAAGTATACGCATAAATTTTTTTGAAAAATAATTATTAAGGTTTTTACAACATGTGTCCCCATAAAAAAGTATACCCATACACTATTAATACATAATTCATAAGTTAATTAAATACATAATGAAATCAATTCAGAATTCAGGGGTTTGGGGTGGCTGTCCAGGGGGTAGTCGGTGTCTAGGGGGATGGGCATGTCCGGGGGGAAAGGGGTGTCCAGGGGTGGGGGCAGTCCAAGAGGTTGGGGGCTCTCCAAGGGGGTGGGGTGGTGTCTAGTGGGTGGTGGTGTGGTCCATGGGGGTGGGGGGACCTAGGGGTGGGGTGTCTAGGTGGTTGGGTGGTGTCTAGGAGGGGTGGGGGCATCTAGGGGTGGTGGGGTGTCTAACGGGGGGTGGGGGTGTCCATGAGGGTGGGGACGTGTCCAGGGTGTTGGTGGAGCTTTCCAGGGTGTGGGGAGGGGGGGGGGGTCAAGTGGGTTGGTGGGGCTATCAATGTGGGGTGGGGTGGTGTCCAGGGGGTGGGGGTGGCCGTTCATTGGTGTGGGGGTGTCTAGGGGGTGGGGTGTCCATGTGGTGGGGTGACCTTTAGGAGGGGTTGGGGGTTCCGTCCAGAGGGTTGGTGGCTGTCCAGGGGTGGGGTTGTCCAGGGGGGCAGGTCGAGGGGCTTTTTAGGGGTTTGGGGTGTCCAGATGGGTGGGGGTTTCCAGGGGGTGGGGTGGTTTCCTAGGGTGGGGGTGGCTGTCGATGGGGGTGGGGGTGGGGTGTACAGGGGTGGGGGAGGAGTCTAGGTGGTGGGGTGGTGTCGTGGATGGGTGGGGGAATCGAGGGGTGGGAGGGGCCTTCCAGGGGGTTGGTGAGTGTCCAGGGGGTGGGGGGATATCCAGGGTGGTGGGGTATTTAGGAGGTGGGGTGGTGTCTAGGAAGGTTGGGGTGTCGTCCAGGGGGTTGGTGGGTGTTCTGGGGGGTGGGTTTCCAATGGGGGTGTACAGGGGGTGGGATTGTGTCCAAGGCCACACTATGCCTCACGTTGGGGAGGGGTTGACACATCCTTGTCAAAAATGACCCATGGATCATTATTTTTAAGGAAAAACACAATCAGAATGCATTTGGATGGATTTCTGTAGGTTAGTTGGTTTTACTTAAAATTTTGTACATTTTAAACAAAATAGATAATATTTTAGTGATACTAGCCACACCATGCCTCGAATTGAGGCGGGGTTTACCCCTACAAATCTCAAATGATCAATGGATCATTATCCTAAAGGATCAACATAATCCGAATGCGTTTTGTTTGATTTTCGTGGGTTAGTTGTTGTTTTCACATAAAAATATGTCCATTTTAAACAAAAGAGAGACACTTTGATTGATATCGGTCACATCATGACTTGTATTGAGGCGGGTTTGACTCTTACTCACCACAAATTACCCATGGATCATTCTCTTAAAGGAGAAACACAATCTGAATGTGTTTGGTCAGATTTCGGTAGGCCTGTTGTTGTTTTCACTTAAAATTTTGACCATTTTAAACAAAAGAGAGACACTTTTAGTGATACCAGCCACACCGTGCCTTTTATTGATGCGGGGTTGACTCATAAAATTCAAAAATTTCCCATTGATCATTCTCCTAAATGAATAACACAATCTGAATGCATTTGTTCGGATTTCCGTAGGTTAGTTGTTGTTTTCACTTAATAATCTGTCCATTTTAAACAAAATAGAGACACTTTGAGTGATACTGGCCACACCGTGCCTCATATTGAGGAAAGTATGAATCTTACACATAAAAAATTTTCCATGGATCGTTCTACTAAAGGATTAACACAATACAAATGTGTTCGGTCATATTATTGTAGGCTAGTTGTTGTCACAAAAAATTCTATCCATTTAAAAAAAAGACACTTTGAGTGATACCCTCCACACCTTGCCTCAGATTGAGGTATGGTTTACTTTTACATGTCAAAATTGACCCATTTATTGTTCTTCTAAAGGATCAACAAAATCCAAATGCATGTGGTCATATTTCCATAGGTCATTTGTTGTTTTCACTTAAAATTATGTCCATTTTAAACAAAAGAGAGACACTTTGAGTGATATCGGCGACACTGTGCCTCATATTGAGATGAGGATGACTCGTACATGTCAAAAATGACCCATGGATCGTTCTCCTAAAGTATAAACACATTCCAAATTCGTTTCATCATATTTCCATAGGTCATTTTTTGTTTTCACATAAAATTCTATCCATTTTAAACAAAAGTGATATACTTTGAGTGATACCGGACACACCGTGCCTTGGATTGAGGCTGGGTTGACTTAAACATGTCAAAAATGACCCATGGATAGTTATCTTAAAGGGTTAACATAATTAGAATTCGTTTCTTTGGATTTCCGTATGCCAGTTGTTGTTTTCACTTAAAATATTGCCCATTTTATATAGAAGATAGATACTTTGAGTGATACCGGCCACACCGTGCCTCAGATTGAGGTTGGGTTGACTCGTACACATAAAAAATGACCCATGGATTTTTTCCTAAAGCATCAACACAATCCAAATTCGTTTTTTAATATTTCCGTAGGTCTACTGTTGTTTTCACTTAAAATTCTGTCCATTTTAAACAAAAGAGAGAAACTTTGAGTGATATCGGCCACACCATGCCTTGGATTAAGGTGGGGTTGTCTCTTACACGTTAGAAATGACCCATGGATCATTCTAAAAAATTATCAACACAATCATAATGCGTTTGGTTTCATTTCCATAGGTCAGTAGTTGTCACTAAAAATTCTGTCCATTATAAAAACAATAGAGAATCTTTGAGTGATATCAACCACACCGTGCCTCGTATTGAAGAGGGGCTAACTCGTACCCATCGAAAATTACAAATTGATAATTATCCTACAGGATTAAGACAATATAAATGCATTTGGTCAGATTTCCATAGGTTATTTATTGTTTTCTCTTAAAATATTATCCATTTTAAACAAAAGAGGGACACTTTGAGTGATACCGGCCACACTGTGCATTAAAATGAGGTGGGGTTGACTCGTAAACATCGAAAGTGACTCAAATATTGTTCTACTAAAGGATAAACACAATATTAATGCATTGTTTCTGATTTCCATACATCAATTGTTGTTTTCACTTAAAATTCTGCCCATTTTAAACAAAAGATAGAGACTTTGTGTGATACTGGACACACCGTGCCTCAGATTGAGGCAGAGTTGACTCATACTCATCAAAAATGACCCATGGATCGTTCCCCTAATGTATCAACACAATCCGAATCCGTTTGGCTTGATTTATTTAGGTTATTTGTTGTTTACACTTAAAATTTTGAACATTTCAAACAAATGTGAGACACTTTGAGTGATACCAGCCACACCGTGCCTCAGATTGAGGAATGGTTGACTCTTACACATCAAAAATGACACATGTATTGTTATTCTAAAGGATCAACACAATCTGATTGCGTTTGGTTGGATTTCTGTTGGTCAGTTGTTGTCTTTACATAAAATTTTGTCCATTTTAAACAAAAGAGAGACACTTTGAGTGATAACGGCCACACCATGAATTAGATTGAGGCGGGGTATACTAGTACATGTCACAAATGACCCATGGATTATTCTACTAAAGGATCAACACAATACGAATGTGTTTGATCAGATTTCCATATGTTATTTGTTGTTTTCACATAAATTATTGTCCATCTTAAACAAAAGAGAGATACATTTAGTGATACCATCCACACCGTGCCTTGTATTGAGGCATGGTTGAGTCATACACATCGAAAATGACTAATGGATCATTCTAAAAAAGGATAAACACAATCCATATTCGTTTGGTCAGATTTATATATGTCAGTTGTTCTTTTATCTTTATTTTTTTTCATTTTAAACCCAAGAGAGTCTTTGAGTGATACCGGCTACAACGTGCCTCAAATTGAGGCGGGGTTGACTCGTGCACATCAAAACTGACCCATGGATCGTTATCCTAAAGGATAAAAACAATCAGAATGTGTTTTTTTGGATTTGAAGGTATTTTGGAGATTTTACTTGTTTTTCTTATCCAATTCCCAAAGAAAATCAGTTCATCATTCTTGCATGTTGCTGGTGTATTTCATCTGTTAAAATGGGAAAAAAATCATTGGATAAAGGATTTTTTATTTAATAACAATTAAAATTTTCCTACGAAAATTTACACATAATAATGTTTCATCTTTTGATCCCCTTAACCCCTCACAAAAATGACAGCCAATTGTACACGTCCCCAAGTCAAATCTTCATCCTATTTGTGTACAATATTCCATCAGGTATGTGGCCCACTCATTTTTCAACAGATCTATATCGTCTTGTGAGTATGATGCTTTTTGAAAATCAAAGTAGTACTACCAAATATATAAATAAATAATTAATAACTAAATTAAATGATATAGTAGTTTTTTAAGAAAATACCTCTTTAAGGATACTAGCTTGTTAATGAAAAACGATCTCTTTCATAAATTTACAAACATAATAACCGCAATCATTATCGTTTGTTTGTTTTGGACACAACAAAAAATTTGATCATTATGAGATTAATAAACATGTGTTGATATGTGTCTAGATAGTGAAATTTTTTTATATATACACTGATATCAGTTAATTTGATCATTTTTTTACTGGTATTCATATACTAACCATATTTACGATGATAGTAAGAAATACTAAAAAAACTATATATCTAGAGATTGTGGATGAGTTCATAAAAAATTTGGGTAAACCATAGATATCAATCAGACATAACAGAAATTTTTAATCAATGATTCCAAATTACTCCATGATCATAATTCATATAAAGATGGCCAATATAGATTAATAAACTATTATAAATGATGAATGCTAACTTTATAAGGAGATGGAATATAACTGAAATTCTATTATAACATGTAAATATTTTAGGAATTCATATAATGAAATTCATGTTTATATTTTTCCATTTCTATTTTGGAATGGGTAATGGTTGTAAAATTTCTTTACAATTCTTTTTCAAACCATAACATGAAAACATACCATGTAATAAGATAGAAGGACTTCAATATCTCTCTTCGTAATATCCTATTATAAAAACCCTTTAATGAAATTATAAATATTCCAAATTCTAGGATAAATATATAAGAATGAACAATTTTCATCATCAAAAAACAACTTCATTAAATCTAGTATTAATAGGACATATACATTTAGCCTAAACCTTATTATTCATTCTCAATAAATGTTAATCTCGGGATTATTTAACAACTTCTTATAAAGATCTATATCATCCTTCCTGAATTGCCTGAAGGCCTTCATTTTTATTGATTTTGATAACCCCCATTTCATGGGATGAGGGGGAACCCTTACAAGGAACGTAGGCTCAGAGATTACATGGCCCGTAGGTCTTAGGGAATTCAACGATACTATCTACAAGGAACTGACCCTCCCCAGCATCTTCATATTGATAGTAGCTCTCCACCTTTGAATGACCGTCTTGCTAGGCTTCCCATGCAAGAAAAGGCTGGTACCGATGGCATAGCCATAGCCTCTCATTCTAACAAACCATTTTACTCTGCTCTGGTGAGTGCACCTGCTCTGAATCCTCATCTGGGGCTGCTCCATTTTTGTAGTGTGTCTAGGGCTTGCATTCATGTGGCCTGAAGGCCTTGGGGTGGCCCTAAGGCCTTATGGTGGCTCGAAGGCCTTGAGAATCAACTGTCCCGAAGGCCTTGGGTGGCCCGAAAGCCTTGCAGGACCCGAGGACCAAACCGGTGTCCCAAAGGCCCTGATGGAAGAATAGATTTAGCTGCTACAGTACCGAATAGTGCCTGCTATAGTGCTACTACAACACTGCTTCAGAAACTCAGAAATATGCCTCCACCGGGATTTTTTCCTTCTATGACTCTTTATTCATCTTATTGAGAAATATTTGACCACTAATTTGATAATGATATGATTTCTCCCATTCCCATAGAATTTCAAAGTCCATCTAATGAAAATAAAAACTGTGGGATATTTTTTATCTTCACTAGAGATAAGACTGAATGATCTGTATGAAATAATGCATTAAAAACCATGTCTAATTTCTAGGGGTGGTAATTTATTTAGGAGTCATATAAATTAATCAACAACCACAATCATATATGGAACATATTCAAAACATTTTTAGTGAAAATTGAAATTATTTTTTTATAGTGTACAATGACATAATTATAATTCAATTCAATATTTAGTAAGAACTTTTCTAAAAATATATTCCATGGATTTACTATTCTATAGAATTTAATATATTATATGTAAATAGACATTATCTTAAACATCAAAACATCAGATTTAAATAAATTTCCATATATCTATACTAATATCAATTGATATTCTATAACGTCATATGTTATCCTGTGGAAAATAAGAAACCAAATGGTATTGATAAAAATCATATTGAGGAAGTAGTCTTGGAAATAAAAAATAAAATTATAGGAAAATGAATAACCTAGAAACATAAATAGAATTATCATAAGAATTAAAACAATTAATTATTAAATGATATCCCATTATATTCAAATCATAAACATGTTGAAATAATAAAAAGTATTATATCATTAACATAAGAGATAGGTCTCTCAAAAATACTATCATCATATTTTGGAAATGTCACATGGTGGATTTGGTTCACTCCATAATCCATTATATAACATCCTGTGATATATAAAGATTTTATTAATGTATTGGAGTGATATATAATTACAATACCACCCACTCTAAAAATAGAAATCATATATATGCATGTAACATTTGGAAAATAAAATATACATGAATAATAAGGAGGTCAACCCCATGATAATGAATAAGGTTTCATAATTGTGATTCAGGATATATCTAAGTGATCAATCATTAATATTACCAAGAGAATATGAAATTAATTCTTTTTACCATATATAAATGAAAAGGAGGGATAACCACAGACAATTGAGATTCAAAATAGAAATTTCATTTTTTTGATCTATAAGAGGAAATAAAGAAAATAAACCACATGGGTGGTGACTGGTGATATAACTGAAGGATCATATTAAATAATTAATGAACATAATTTTTATTATAATATAGGAATTTTAAAGGAGGATCTCTATAAAATAATTAATGTTTATAACAGTAATTATTATTTTAAACACTTTTTTACCTCATAACTATTGATGTTGGTCAAGAATTGGTATGGTTACCTTTAACCAGTATTTCAAAATATTATAATTATCATGGGAAACAAATAATACTAACATGATAAAAAAATTTCCTAAACGAATAGAAATTTATATAATTAATAATTGATAGGAAATAAAGGAAATCCAGAATAAAATTTATTACATTTTAAAAAACCATTGTTGAAAATAACACATAAAATAAATAATAAAATATATTTATTTTGAAATTAGAGGAAGGTAAATTGAAATATCACTTTTGATGACCCTTATGATCAATTCCATTATAAAAGGATAACATTAAATATTGATTAAATGGATGGGATGTAACATCCTATTACTGTTTCATGTATTCCTAAAAAATCTTCAGTTAAATTATTAATATCTTATGTTAAATGGGAAAATGGTTTATTATTGAAAAGTTTATTTTTTTGTTAAACACATCACGGAATGGTAAAACACACAATTAACACTCAATAATAGTCAATTAATTTTTTTTGAGTTAAACACTAAGTATGTATCAGTTTCTAAGGCCCGGAAAAGCATGGAAAAAACCAAATAAATTTTTTAAATAGAATATATTAAGTGTTCACTTTTTATTCAAGATATTTAAAAAATACAAAAATTACTTGTCCTTTAAGAAATATGAGACCACTATTGTGTTCAAAATATTTTGTTTACACTAAAACGTGTAGAACATTCCAAGGCACCAGATATTTGGATGACTCGCTAGTGAGATAATGTTTTTAAATAATATTTAATATATTTTTGATTAAAAATAATTAAATATCACTCAAAGGTTGCATCATATGAGAAATATGTGACCACTGATGGGTCTAGAATTAGGGGTTTTCGCTAGACATGGTATAACATTTGTAAGCATCAGGAGTTTGGAGATCTCACTCTCAAAATAACACTTTTTATTTTAATTAATTAAATATTCCAATTTTTAATTAATAAATCATTAATATATCTCATACAGTGAATCTTATGGGAAATATGAGTCCACCATTGGGTCTAGAATGAGGTGCTTACCCTAGATGGGTATAATTTTAATTTCCAACAAATTTTTGGGTTAATTATTTTTTTTATTAAATAATTAAAATATTTGTTTTTAAATAAGGTCATTGTTCACATTCTCCCCCAGCAGCATGCCGCACCACCATTTTTAACACCTCATAAGTTTCAAAACATTGATTTGAGATTTTTTAACCCTATTTAAAATTAATAATCAATAATAAGTCAGATTTAAACACTCCCCAATAACATTTTGAGCGAAACATTGATTAAAATGAATGTTTAATTTGGGGTCTTATTGCTATGACTTTTTGTTTGGGTTTTAAAAATTAGAACAATATCATCATTAGGGTGGGTTGTTTCCATTGATTTCTCCTGGCCGTGGAACCCCACATAGGTGCAGAAATGAACATCGTTGATCTGATCTCCTCCAATTTAAGTGTGTGACACCCTTTTTCATCCCTTTTTATATGAACCATTGTGGTTTGTTTATTTTTAATTTATTTTCGTTAATTTATTTTCTTTATTTTTTTCCTCCATCAAAAATCCAGAAAAAATATATATTTAAACCCAAATTGTATCATAATAGTTCATGTGATATTATCAAAACCTATTTTTTTAAAATAAATTATCTAATGATATATATATATATATACATATATATTTCTAATCACATCCTATGCATAAGGATAATTTATTTACATAATATTATTAACATATGATATCATGATTTATGAATGTGAAATTATTAAATATTCTATTACTAGATAAATGAGAAGCATTGTTAATCGACAATTGCCTTATCAATGGGTATTTAATCATATATACATATGTATATATACATATATATATATATATATGTATATGTATATATATATGAGTAATATGACTTATTTTCTCTAATTAATTTATTGATAAAATATATCAAATGTTTTTTATCAGATTATCAAATGTAATATTTCAGAAGATAATTATTGTGAATTTATCAAAGGCCAATTGCATGTAAATATAAAAAATAACTCTTTGAAATTTATTATAAAAGGATAATTAATATAATAATCAAATGATAATTTCAATATTATCAGAAGTTGATTATTAATATTATTAAAATGATAATTGCGAGCTTATCAATATTAATTATTCTGATGGATAATCGTGAGAACAAGCGTTGACCAAACGATAAACTAATATTTTTACATGAAAGATAAATATTATTACAGGTGATCATATATTTATATTTGGAAACTTTTTCTAGTGAGATAAACTATCATCACATGTGATAATATGAAATGAAAATCCAAAGATAATCTAGGAGAGAGAAAAAAGTAATCGCATGTGATATTTTATTTCATTGAAAAATAAAATAGAGGGATATAATTATCATTTTAGGGTTATAATTATTCTTATATATATTTCTTGTTATTTCATTCATTAACATAAAATGATAATCCAGAGATTATCCAGTAGGGAGAAAATGTAATCAGATGTAATATTTTTACATCCTTTTGAAATAAAATAGATATTTTGGTTCTAGTCCCCCTTGGAGAACATCAAACTTTGGAATCTCGACATTTTCATATAACCGTGAGAAAGTGTATTAAACAACACAAGGTGGTTAATCTTTGTCATTGATATCGATGACCTTGGGGTAGGTGGTTCCTTTCTGATTAGATAAATTGATTATCCTTATATTACTTGGATTATTTCAATTATTTGATATAAATTCAATTGCTAAAATATTCTATCAATTAAATTCATAAAATCTCAATTCTAGTTAATCGAGATAATTGAAATAGTTTTGGAATGGAAATTTAGAAAACCCCTGAATCTAATGAATTTAGCGTGTTTATAAAAATTGGTTGATTTAATTTTTTTAATGAAAATTTTGGAATCGATAGTAATGATTTCAATAATATTATTGAATTTAATTGTGGAAATAAATTCTGTAATGATGGAATTGGTTTTCATTGGATTTCAAACTAGTGAAAAATGATTAAAATGATTTGATAGAAACCCATTGGTTTAATCTTGTGAAAGGGTATTTTATTGAATAAAACCTATTTTGGTATTAAATGGAATGAAATTGTAACTTTTGAAAGGGTTTAATGTGATTGAATGTATTTTTAATAAGTCTTAAAATAGTTCACCCATCATGTAAGAGTGAATGCAAGCCTTAGGTAGTTAGAGAGTTATTTGGATACACTCAACACTATGAAAACATTCTAAAACATAAATGTGGCTGGTCACATCCCTGATGGGTTGGTGATAATTCACATTTGTCCAGTGTCATAGGAACATGTGTATACACATTTTTCTGAGTTCACATAGAGAGTGTAGAATCCTAATGCTAGTTAATACTGTCACAAATTATGGAATATGCCTATGTTTCTCTCTTGTTTATTTATATTTGAGTTATATAAGTATGCCAATGCTTTTGAACTGATTTACATGCCTACTGAATTTATATAAACTATTTTATATAAATTTTTTATTTAAGCCACTATTTTAGTAACATTCCATCATTTTGTAAATTCATTTCATAATGTATGTTTCCATCATTTGAACTATATAACATGATTTGTTTAATTATTCTTCAAATGTCAAAACCTGTTTATCTTTAATATTGAAAGCATTCCATTTTTAAATAAATTGTTGCAAACTGTTATGGAATCTATGGTGAGACCCTACTGCGCGTTTTAGCTCACATTAAACTATTTCCTTCAGGTGTTTTTAGACTTCATTCTTCCAGGATCGAGCATGGTGAAAGGATCACTTGAAGGTGGATCCAGTAGCTGATCCTTAGACTTGGTGAGTTGTGTCTATTGAGACTTGGGTTGTGTTTCCATGTTTTCATACTCTAGATTTAATGCGTTTTTCTTTTTATTCCTTGTTGTATTATGGTAATTCACACCCTATGGAGGTTCTTTTGTTATGCATACTTCCATGTTTTCTTTTTCTTCCATGTTCTTTTGGAAAATTGGTTCCCACCAATATGTTTTATGATTCCTGGTGTTAGTTGTCAACCTGTGGGGATCTAGAACACCCTTCAGGCTATGTTAGGGCTGGCATGGTTATTGGGTTATGAGGGTACCCTGGGTGGTTCGTGATAAAGTGGTATCAAAGAGAGGATAAGCATCTTTCCTTAAAGTCAGTATGAGTTTGTGAGATCTTGTTGGGACTTGGGAGGAAGTTGTGATTGAGTGCCTGGCCAGCTCTCACCACAATGAACCTTAATTCACCAGGGGTGGTTAGGTAAATACGACTTATGTATTAGTTCTAGTCATTTCCATATTTAGATTTGGATAGGGTGGAATAAAAATCTTATTTATCCATTCTATTATGAATAAATTTCCTCATTACTCAATTTGAGTGTTAATCTAATTATTTTTTATTTCCGGATGTTGTGTAGAATCATGCCTTTGAGATGATGTGGGAATCAGATCTAGAATGAGGATACTGTAAAATCTCAGTATGCGAGTCTTGTAGTTCATTCAAGTTTGGATAAGGTGATGGTTCGCACTCCCCAAACCATGGGACAGGCACCAGCGGTAGTTCCTGTTCATGTTCCATCTATGGATCCTTATATGGATATTCTACGAAATCATTCACAAGAGTTCCTATGCCAGAAGCAATTAGTTTTCAAAGGCTCCACTGACCCTTAACATGCTGAGGAATGGTTGAGTAAGATTGAAGGTCTGTTTGGGTTCGTGGAGAAAACTAATGCGATCATGGTGAAGTGTGACACATTTGTGCTCTAGGGACCATGTAGGAGATAGTGGGACATGGTGGTGATGGATAGGAATAATGAGGGTTTAGAGTGGAAAGACTTCAATGTTATTTTCACAACCAATTATATTCAGAATCAATGGTGTTGGCGAAGGATGTAGAGTTTTTCGTGCTTGAGTAGGACAAAAAAACCATGAATGTGTACTCAAATCGCATTGCTAAGTTGGTGCAGTTTGCACGTGGGATTGTATCTAATGAAAAGATAAAGGATCCACGATTCGAGTTGGGGATTCGATTAGATATCCATTCACATTTATTCTTACAAAATCTTCCCATATATGCTAACGTATTTGATAGGGCGATGATGGTTGAGAATGACCTAGCAGGAAATTTAGGGTTTAAGGGAGTTCCTTTTCATTTTAATGGAAGAATTGGTTCTTTTAAAGGAAAATGAATGTGTGATGTTTCTCATGGCAGTTCTCAAAGATAGAGTCATTCCAGACCTCTTGTGGCACAAGGGGGGACTTTATTGACTTGCTAGTAGTGTGGAAATCGAAGAAATTCTAAGAGGGTTTTCACTGCGGCACCAAATAACTGTCGCTCATGTGGACATTTAGGGAACTTACAGAGATTCATCGATCACTTATGTACTCCATGTAGTGGAAAAGGATCATCAGCACCTCCAAAAACAGCGGGGAAATAAAATTCTTCATGTATAAAAGGGTTCCAGCCACATTCATCCGAAACAATCATTCTTTACGCATTAGAAGACTCACCAGAGGTAGCAGAAACAGGTCATGCAGTTGTGAGATTTTCCATTACTATAGCTTCATCTTTATTGACCACTATATTTGATAGAAGTGCATCTCAATCATTTATTTCAACCCATATTGTTAATCTTATTAA
Source organism: Viscum album (assembly GCA_963277665.1). NCBI lineage: Eukaryota > Viridiplantae > Streptophyta > Magnoliopsida > Santalales > Viscaceae > Viscum > Viscum album. The sequence goes on from OY728123.1 coordinate 167,189,386, forward strand.
TATTCTAATGGATATTTTATCTTGTGCAATGGATATTACTACTCCCCTTGGTACAAAGAGAGAGTAAGGTCTCTGTAGACCTGATTGTGTCTTCTATCAATCAGATGTCGAGCTTCCGAGGTGTTTTCTAGTTATCAACAATAAGTATATTGGCTTCATATTCAGGATGGATTGGATCATTTCAAGTAAACCCATCATTGACTGTTGTCTTCAACGGGCATACCTTACTACACTCAGTGGTGTGCCTCTTTTCTCTCAAGGAGAATGGGACCCAAGGTCAAGCAGAACCAGACCCTCTTATCCAGAGAAGGGGAAGTGATATAAGTGTTTTATTTAGATCTAGAGAGGGATTCAATGTGTAGTTATTTTTCATCAGTCATCTCTGAGTTTCTTGACGTTTTTCCTTATGAATTCATTGTTTTTCCGTTATTAAGAGAGGTTGATTTTTATATTGAGTAAATTATTGGTACACAACAAGTTTCTATTCCCTCTTACCGAATAGATCCAAATCAACTAAAATAACTGAAGTATCAGTTTTGTGATCTTCTTGAAAAAGGATTTATACACCCAGGTGTGTAAACTTCGGTAGCACAGGTTCTCTTCTCCATGTAGGATGATGTTTATCTTCACTTACGTGTTGATTATCTAAATCTCAATCGAGTTACGATAATGAAAAAATATCAGTTTTCATAAATTGATGATTTGTATTATCCGTTGAGAGTGGAAAGTGGTTTTCAAAGATTTATCTTCGATCCTGTTACCATCAGTTGAGGATAAAAGAATTCAACATTCATAAAACCTCTTTATGGAGAAGGTATGAGAATTTTGAGTAACTTGTTATGCCCATCGGCCTCAAAAATGCTCCTACATTTGTCATGGAATTGATGAACATGGTTTTCCATGAGTATATGGATACCTTTGTTGTAGTCTTAGAGGATGAAATTATTGTCTACTCCACATCCAAGGAGGATCATTTTCATCATCTGAGAACAGTTCAGTGTCTACCATAGAATCACGAACTTTATGCCACGATTTCAAAGTGAGATTTTTGGATTCATAAAGTGAAATTATTGGGGTATGCGGTGTGAGAACAAATAATATCAGTTGATCCTGGGATGTAGAAGGCTATCATAACATGGGATCAACCACGAAATTTTTCAAGATTTAGAGCTTCTTTGGGATAGGTGGGTATTATCACTAATTTGTTAAGGACTTCTAAATTTATGATTCTCTGATGACCGCTCTGACTCAAAATGGAGTAATGTTTCCATGGAATGATAAATATTAGAGTTCTATTGATGAGTTACATTGTCTTTTGACTACTGTGTCGATGTTAACTCTTCCTGTGGCTAGTAAAGGTTACGTGGTCTTCTGTGATACATCAGGTTCAGGTTTGGGATGTGTCCTCATGGAAGGTAATCATGTTGTTTCCTATGGATATCGTCAACTTAAGACTCATGAGATGAAATATCTTATGCATGACCTTGAACTTGAATCTATAATGCATGGACATAATTGTTGGAGATATTACCTTTATGGAGAGAGGTTTTATATGTATTTAGACAACAAGAGAATGAGTTCTATCTTCTCTCAAAAAGATTTTAATATCTCAAAAAATGTCTTGGATGGTGTACCTGCAATCTTTTTACATTGAAATTTCATATACACTGGGGAAAGGGAATTTCATTGCAGATGTGTTATACAGGAATCTACAAACACAGGCTGAGAATGAATTTTGAGAACATTGGAGTTTGATGGCTCTTTTTTCTCAGTTTCATGTTGTAGTTCAATAGAAGGGGGAATAAGTTTCTTTAGCTATTGTTGAGATTAAATATGAAATTTTCGAGTTGATTCTTCAGGAACTATATCTTTATGATGAATTCAATAGAATTACGTAATCCCTTTGTGGTGGGGAGATCGAAACCCAGTGGTCGTTCTCCATAGAGGGTGTTATGGGTTATCAAAACCATTATGTTGTTACTCATCAGTAAAAAAAAGATGTGTTGGGGGATTTCCATAACTCCCATTGGGATGGGAACCCATGAACCGCAAATAGTTTCTATGATATGCAATGACAGTTTTGGTGGCCAGGTATGTGACAAGACAATTCTGAGTTTGTATCTTGTTGCTACACATGGAAGTAGGTGAATGCTGAGAACCAGAAACCATCAGCTTTTCAAAAACCACTTATAGTCCCTACATGGAAGTGGGATAGAATATCTACGTACTTTGTGGTTGGGTTACCTCGATCCCATATGTATAAGAATGCGATAGGTGTTGTGATCAAAATACTTTCCATGTTGACTCACATTCTACCTATTCATTAAACAACCAACGTTTAGGATTTGGGAAATCCTTATGTGAATGAAATTATTTATTTTCATAGAGTTCCACATTCTATAATCTATTAAAGGGATTATCCGTTTACTTCTTGCTTTTGTAGAGGCCTTTAGTAGGCACTGGGATCTTAGGTCCATTTATGTACAGCTTACTATCCACAGTTAGATGGAAAGATAGAGAGTACTATACAGATTCTTGAGGATATTCTCTGTGCCTATGTTTTCAACTTTAGTGGGGCTTAAAATGATTATCTGGAATGGGTAGAGATTTCTTATACCAATTGTAATTAGTTCGCAATAAAAATTTCTCCCTTTGAGGCATTTTATTACAATCCTTGTATATTTACATTGTATTGGTCAGAGATGGGTGAATTGTTTTTGGTTGGACTGAGTTTGGACCAAGAGATGATTTCTATAATTTAGTTGAATCATAAAATAACATTGGCTACACAGATCCTATATACATCTTATAAAGATCATCGCCATCGAACTTTGGAGTTCTCAGTTGATGACCAGGTGTTCGGGAATGTTTTCACCCCGGTTTGGGTATCAGCAGCATGGGAGGCAAGTGAAGCCATCTCCTTGTTTTGTGGGACCTTTTGAGGTTTTTAATCAGGTAAGTAAAGTTTCATACCATCTTTATATTCTAGCATAGAAGATATCGATATGTTACGCGTTCCATGTATAACAGATACAAAAGTATCTCTCTGATCGATCTCACATTTTGAGCTGGAGTGATCTTGAGAATGAACAAGATTTATCTGTGATTGAACAACCAGTCATGGTTGTTGATTTTTAAGACAAAGGTACTTCATGGGAGTATGATACCTCTGGTCCATGTACTATAGAAGAATAGTTCTGATTCTAATGAGGTGTGGTAAAAATAGGAACAGATGAGAGAGTAGTGGACATAACTTTTTTATGTAGAGGATTATTCGTTGGATTTCTATGTACCGAAAGTTCGTATGGTGGGGAGGTTGTAACATCTCATTATAGTTTCATGTATTTCTAAACCATATTATATTAAATTATTAATTTATTATGATAAATGGAAAAAAATTGTTTATTAGTGAAAAATTTCTTTTTTGATAAACATGTTGAGGATTGTTAATATGTCCAATTAAAAATCCATAATATTCAATTAAATATTTTATGAGTTTACCACTGAGTAAGTATGTATTTTGGAGGCCGAAAAAAACTTGGAGAAGATAGAATAAATTTTTAAATAGAATATATTAAGAGTGCACTTTTTATTCAAACTGTTTAAATAAATCCTAAATGATGTGTCATTTAAGAAATCAAACACCACTTTTGTGTCTGAAATATGGCTTTTAACCTAGAAGTTGTATAACATACGAAGGCACCATAAATTTGGATGTCTTTCTTGTTAGATAAAGTTATTAAATAATATTTAACATATTATTTATTAAAAATAATTAAATATCACTCAAATAGTGAATCGTATGGGCAATATGAGACAACTGATGGGTCTGGGATGAGGGTTTTCCCCTAGAAAGGGTATAATATTTGTATGCATGGGCGGTTGGATGCCTCACTCGCAAAAATAAATTTTTTTACTAATTAATTAATTTTTAAATTTTTAATTAATATTGAATTAATATCTCTCAAACGGTGTGTCCTATGAGAAATATAAGACCACCATTGGGTCCAAAATGAGGTGTTTACCCTAGACGAGGTATAAAATTATTTCACAAAGGATGTTTTGTGTCATTTAATTTATATATTAAATAATTAAAATTTGGGTTATAAAAAAAGGGCATTGTTCACCTTCTCCCCCAACTACACACCACATCAAATTTTGTTATGCCCCATAAGATTCAAAATATTTATTTACACCATTTTAACTATGTTTAATGTTGAAAATCATTATTAAGTTGGATTTATAGACTCCAACAATTTTTTTGGGTGAAACAATTATTAAAATTAATGTTTTAATTGGGGATTTTATTGCTACGTTTTTGTTAGTGTTTTAAATAGTAGAATTGTGTTATCCATTGGGTTGGTGGTTTCCTTATATTTTGCATGGTCTTGGAACACCACATAGGTGCGGGTGTGATCATCATTTACCCACACTCCTCCAATTCCTGTGTGGGACACCCATTTTCATCCCTCTTAATTCGCACCATTAAGGGTTTCTTATTTTTCTTTAATTTCATTAATTTATTTTTTTCATTTTCTTGCTCCATTAAAATTCCAGAGAAGTAATATATTTATACCCAAATTGTATCATAATATTTCATGTGATATTATCAAAAGTTATTTCTTTAAAATAAATTATCAAAGGATACAGACATATATATTTGTATATACGTATATATGTATGTATGTATACATATATATACACACATATATATTAATAATCGCATAGTGTGCTTATGGATAATTTTTTCAAATAAATTTAATAATGTATGATTTCATGATTTATCAAAGTGCAATTATTTAATATTTTATCACTAGATGAATGTAATGTATTATTAAACAGAAATTGCATTATAAAATGATATTTTAACACAGAGATATATATGTATGTATATATAATTATTCATAATACGACTTCTTTTCAATAATTAATTTAATCATAATAATTATCAAATGTTGTTTATCAGATTATCATGTGTAATATTTCAGAAGATAGTTGTTGTGAAGTTATCAAAGGCCAATTGCATGGAAATATCAAAAATATTCATTTTAAAAATATCATAAAAGGATAATTAATATAATAATCAAATAATAATTTTGATATTATCAATGGTTGATTATTAATATTATTTAAATGATTATTTTGAGCTTATTAAATATAATTTTTCGGATGGATAATTGCGATCGCACGCGTTGACCTAATGATAAAATGAAAATTTTCTAGGAAAGATAAATATTATTGCATGTGATAATATATTTATATTTTGAAACTTATCATAGTGAGACAAATTATCAACACATGTGATAATTTAAAACAATAATCTAGAGACAATCCAAGAGAGGTTAAATATAGTCGCATGTGATACTTTATTTCCCTGAAAAATAAAATAGAGGGAAACAATTATAAAATGATTTTTATAATTATTTTACTGATATTTCTTGTGATAACATGAATTAACATTAAACGATAATCCAAAGATTATCCAAGAGAGAGAAAATGTAATCACATGTAATATTTTTACGTGTGATATAAAATATATGATTTGGTTTTAGGACCCCATGATGAACATCAATCATTGGTTGTTGACATTTTCATTATCAAGGCCAGGAGAATGTGTATTGTACCACACAAGGTGGTTTATCTTTGTCGTTGATATCGAAGACCTTGAGGTAGGTAGTTCGGTTTTGATTAGCTAAATTGATTAACCTTTTATTGCTTTCATTATTTCAACTATTGATTTAAATTAAATTTCACAAATTTTTATTCAATTAAATTGACAAAAAATAGACTCCAGTGAATCAAGATATTTGAAATTTGTTTGGTAGGGAAATTCAGAAAACACCCAAATCCAATGAATTGGGTGTGTTTATTGAAATTGGATGATTTAAAATGTTTAATTTAAATTTTTGATATGATGGAAATTATTTCAATTGTATTGTTGAATTTAATTGTGGAATAAATAATGTAATGATGGAATTGGTTTTTAATAGATTTAAAACTGTTGAAAATGTCTTAAAATGATTGGATAAAAATACATTTGATTTATCTTGTGAAAACGCATATTTTTTAATAAATCCTATTATGGTTTTAAATGGAATGAAATTGGATCTTTTGAACTATTAGAATGAGATTGATCGTATTTTTAAGTAGTCTTCAAATAGGTCACCCATAATGTAAGAGAACATGAAATCCTTAGGTATTTAGTTAGTTATTTTAATACACTTTATGCTATGACAATGTTCAAAAAGTTACTTTAGGTGGGTCAAAACCCTAACAGGTTGGTGATGAGTTTCCTTTGACCAGTGTCATAGAGAAGTGTGTATACACATTTTACTATGTTCACATAAAGAGACTAGAATCCTATAGCTTGTTAATACTATTGTACCTTTTGGCAGATGAACATGTTTCTTTCTTGTTTATTTATGTTTGATATATAAATATATGCCAATTCTTGTTAACTTCTTTACATTTCTACTATATTTATATAAATTATTTAATATAAATGTTTTATTTAAGTCATTGTTTTAGAATTTTTCCATCATTTTGTAAATTCGTTTCTTAATGTAAATTTCCATCATTTTAACAGTATAACATGATTTGATTAATTATGATTTAAAATTTCAAAACTAGTTTATATTTAATATGGAAAACATTCCTTTGGTTAATTGGATGTAGGAAACTATTATAGAATCTATGGTGAGACCCTATTGGGATTTTTATCTCACACCATACTCTTGCCTTTAGGTGTATGTAGACATCTATCTTCAAGATTCGAGCATGGGGAAAGGATCACTTGGATGTGGATCCAGTTGTTGATCCTAGATCTTAGTGAGTTGTTTCCTTCAAAACATGGGTTGTGTTTTCCTGTTTTAGTAATTGGGTTGTAATGTTTTGGGATTTCTCTTCCTTGTTTTATTTCGGTAGATTCCTCAAAGTGGAATTCCTTTTTTATGCATACTTCCTTGTTTTCTTTTTCATCTGCATTATTATGGAAATATCATTCCCAATTTTATATTGTATGATTCTAGGTTCTACTCGCTAACTCGTGGGGATATGGAACACCCTTCGAGCTATGTTAGGTTCAGCTCTGTTATCGGGTTATGAGGGTATCTGAGTTAGTTCATGACATGAGATTTAATCTTAAAAATAGTTTAATTTTGAAAAAGTATTATAACTCAAAAATATATAGGATTCAAATCCATGTGATTTCCCAAAATATAATTCGTTTATACAAAATAAAATTGTATATTAACATAATAAAGAATGATTATTACTAATAAATTAGAATGAGTTAGAAAATAACCATATATTTTATGGAATAAAATAATCATTTACAATAGTAGAGAAGAAAATTAATGGATTTTTAGTTTCCATATTAATAATTATTATATTATGTTATAGTTAATTGGTTTATTTGATTCAATATAAAAAATGAATATGGGTGCATAATATAAAATCATTCAACAATGAATTGTGATATTGACCAAGTAGGTGTGGCTTTCATAATTTTGAATCAAGAGTTATTTGAAATTTACAAATCACATTTTTTTAACAATTACATTAATTAAACAATATAATTTCAAAAAATAAATTCTTAGGGAGTAAATAAACCATCATAATAAGAAATTGGTTCCAAGATTTTATACATGTCCCCATGGAGTGAAATTGAGACGAAATATCTTTCTTTGTTCGTCATTCATTTTGATCATGCACCAAACATCAGGAAGAAAAAAATATTATTATTAGATAAAATTATAGGGGAATTTTAATTATTTATTTAATTTAATATGTTCCATTTACTATCAGGTAATATTTATTTGTTATATATATTGGTTTCTAATGTCATCTAAATTTGGTTGTTGGGAAAATATTTATGAAACTATATATGCATGTTGATCTAGGTATAATTTTATCTTAAATAGATTCATAATTTCTAGAAAATAAAAAAAATTTAAATAATTTTTATATAATATATATATTTTTATAGGAACCCAATATAGGGATTGATAAAAAATTAATCACATTTTCTATGGAGGAGATAGTTCACACATACACATGATTGATATCTCAATTTGTCAATGATTATTGTTAAATATTGTATATGATTATTTTAAATGTAAAAATAATAAAAATAATATATATATCATATATATTAATTCATTATAATCTTTTTATGATTCCTTAATGGAAGTTTTTAAAAATGGCAGAAGTCGCATTGTGAAAGCGGTTGTCCGAGAAATTCACTAATAGTGCTTCTGTATTTCATAGAATTATGTGGGGAATAAAAAATTCTCATTAAATTAATATAATTTCATATTATTATAATTATGAAACTTATTAAATTATTTTTGGATATAAATTTTTTTAAGAGAACTATTATGTATAAAAAGTAATGATAATGTTAATGTTTACATTAGTGATGTAAGGGTCTCTTACAGATTTCCTTGAATGTGAATACCTTAAGCTAAAAAATAGTTACTAGTGGAATAATGATTATTAAAGACATATTGGAGAGTTTGTTTGGGCCGATTCCCAATTTAAAATATAATGGTAAGCAAAACCTAGGAGGGGTGGAAGTAATCCCCTTTTATAAGCGATGAAAAGGGAACATTTGGGAATACACTTTAACCTTCCAATATATAACTAAACGATTCTATTGTCAGTTCCACCGAAATTTAATGATAATTGAGTTTGGTGCCCCTCTAGGTTAATAATGGATAATCCATCTATTTCAATGCATATTTTTCACATGTTATAGTGGTTTTATCATTAAACTTTTAAATTTTACTCATTTACATTTAAATTAGTTAAATTTTTTTACTATGAGAATTTAATGTTCCTAAAAATTAAACAAAACCCATAAAAAATATTTATTTTATAGAAATAAATGAACCTTCTATATAATCTAATTCAATTTATAAATTGTATGAAATTCAAATTTAAAATAAAATAGATAATATTTAAATAATTTTTTAGAGTAAAAATAAAACGATGAAAATTGTAGATTCGTCATCATATTTTGTATTGATTACCAAAGGAATGAATTTTAGTATTATTATAAATGTATTTAAATGTCATGTTATTTTATGAATTTATTATTTTAATTTATTTGATATAAATACCATGATACTAATAGAATAATAATTTTAATATAATTGTTTCACCATTTTCATGGTAATTTGTGTTAATCATAATAATATAAATATTATAACTAAAAATGAAATTAGAAAAATAAAATAATATTAATTCTTTTGTATTCAATACAATAATGATTTTATTAAATTTATTTTCTATGTTTTTTTTATATTAATCCTAACATTAGTGTTTGTAATGCAAAAAAACACATTTTTAGGATATGTTTACTTTTAAGAATAATGATTATATATAAGAAATAATTATCAATGTTATTGATACTAATGATATTAAAAATTAAATACATTATCCATGATGATTTATTTTACAATGAAATATATCTATAACCTAATTCAAATATGTGTAATTTTAATTAATTAAAAACAATTAAAAAATATTAGTTTTTTAAGGGTATTATTTGGTTTCATAAATTTAAAATAGTACTTCAAAAATATGTATTCTAATTTATGTAATAATATTTGCATATAAAAATTAATTAAAGGCTCCAATTCATATAAAATTCACAGTGTTTAAAAAATAATTTTTTATACAATTCAATTATTTATTTATAAAATATAATTATAAAAAATTCAAATAAAGGAAATTTTTTTATTATGATTGAAAAAAGTAAATTAAATTTTCATAATTATAAATTCTGAAATTCAATGAAATATATTAAAATATAAACTTAAAAGGCAATGGACAAATTTTATTTTGGAAAAATATATTTTTTATGCCAAATTTTAATAAATTCATATTTACTGTTTAGAAATATATATTTAGAGGATGATATATTATTTATATGTATATTATATTCATATATAAATTTGATATAAGTTCATTTTAATATATAAATTGATAAATAAAAATATATTAATCCTTAAATGTCATTTATATTGATACACGCATATCATTTTACAGATAAAAATTACATTTTAATATGATTATAGTTTCTACATAAAAATACCTTATAAAATATTTATATGATTTAAGGGTATGATATCTAGTATTTTATGTTTAATGTGAGGATTTATATAAAATGTATTTCATAATTAGTGCTATAAGATTATCCTTTTCTAGTATGTCATTTTTCTTAATCTGTAACTGGTCATGTTCATCTTGATACTTTTTTCAAAAAATAGAAGAGAATATTCTTTCCATTTGAGCTCATACAAAGGATATTTTTAAATAAGTATCCTTTTTCAGTTATAAAATTATATCTAATTTATTTATTTATTTTTGTGACATGGTTACTTAAATATATATAGTCTTATTTTAAAACTAATATTCTACAATCAATTTTATTATTCCATAAAATACCAAGGTAATTTTTACTCATTGGTAAATAGTTTGAAGAAATATATTTAATATTTATTTTATTAATGGATAATATGACGTGAAATATAAAGTTGTTAAATTCTCCCCCTTTAAATAAATTTAATACTAATTTTTTTATTACTTCTATATAGAGATATTTTTTGCCATTATTGTTACATATTTATCATTTTAGATATAGATTATAATGTCAAATATTCATTACATTGTTTTAAAATAACATGTTATTAATCATACCAGAAATAAAATTGATAATTAATATGATAATGTAGCCCAATATATATACATTCTTATCATATATTTTTGATTACACACATTTTCTAAAACAATTTCAATCTTCAAGACATTAAGACCGACCAAAAACATATATTACCATAAAATTTCACTCTATAATTAACACTATAATGGTATTTAGCAATAGTTTATAATTTCACAAATAATTAAATTAAATTATAATAATAAAAATAGTATAAAATTTACCAAAAATGTCATTGATCATTTTTGTTTTAATCCATAATTAAATCCATTACTATCTAACTCAAATTAAAAAATAAGTCCACATATTTTCCCCACATCCTTTATAATATATTAATCCAATTAGTTATCCATACCTCAAAAATGTGTTCTTAAATATTTATCTCTAAAAATATATCCTTATCAAAAAATAAATTTTCTTGGTTATTGATTCCGTTTGAAATATGTTTCAAACCAATTGAATAATATATACTGATTAACAATCCATATATAGTTCACATATCCCACATAACATTTTCAATATACTAATATGTCATATGTAAATATAAATTTCTGAAAAATGTGATTATAAAAAATGAATATATATTGTGTTATCAGCCTCACTATAGTTGTTATGACAAGGAAACAAACATTTCTATCATAATAGGAATAAAAAATATCCTCAATCATTTATATATTATCCCTCATTTAGTAAGGATACATTTGTGTTTTTTATATATAATCCTTTCATGGCATCCTCTTCTTTATCATGTTCCATGAAAAATAATTAGAACAAAACTATGATAAAAATATCAAAAATAATTATAGTATATGAACACTAAATCTCAGTGGTACAATGTATTCACCAATGACTTTTTACATTTAATATTATTATACTATTATTTGAAAAATCTCATACTTGGTTAATCCTATGATTCTATTTATTCTATGAATGATAATTTAAGTTGTGTTCTTTCAAAATTCACAACCAAAAATCATAAACATGGATATCAATAATTCATAGTGGTTTATTAATGGTATCTAATCAACCAAATAATATCCTGGTTGAGTATAAAACAAGATTCACTATAAGATACTATTCACTATTCTCTATAATGATTACATATATATACTCAAAAAACGTTTTTTAGGGTCACTACCCCATGATAAATCAGTCAAAAAACCACATCCCCAAGTATCATCTATATTAGGATTTTTTTGGAAAACCATATATTCCCCAATTTAAATAAACTTTTTCATTTTGTCATATACTTATTTTTATTCATTAGACTTATCTTTGAGTGTTTCAATATAGTTTTTTAGTTTAATTTCAAAATATAACAATAAATGGATATGATACCAACTATACTGAATAATTCCATAAGAATTATTTATTTCATGATTTATAACTTACATTCCAAATAATACAAGCCAATGTTCTAAAGGTCTATTGTATTTGGATTATTAAACATAAAAATATGTTATCTTAAATAGGAAAAAATAATAATAATTTGAAACTCCACATATGAATTCTATCACACATGGGATTCTAAAATTTCATAGGATATCCTAGTGAAAAGACATAATGAAAAGGGTGATCTTGGAATCCCCGTAAGTGAGTAAACATGGGAATACCATATAAGAAGGAGCCAAAATAAATAAAATAATAATTTGAAGAGGATGATTTTATGGATAGAAAAAAAAACAAAATGATAACATAAGATCATATAATAATAAATATTTACCAACATCATGAAACTTTATATATTAATTTTGAGACAAGGCTCTCTCCCAAGACTAGCATCATGAAGTGAAAAATTTACCATTGTAGATTTTTTTCACTCTCAAATCCCTTAAATAATATAGAGTGAGACATAATTATTTAAATATGACTTGAGAGGGTAAATTAAATCTAATCCAACCCATCACATCTATAAAAATAATACATATTAATACCACTTGAGGAAAATATACCATACTTAAATCATAATAATTCTTGAATCCATGTAAAGGAGATGAGATTCATAGTTATGAATTGAGGCATATCTAATGTCTAAATCATAAGGAATCCCAAGAAAAGAACGAAATAAATTACTTGAACATAAATAATTGTAAATGGAACATAACTCATTAAGAAATTATATACATTTTATAAAATTTATGATAAGGATCATAAAGAATAAAGAATATATAAAACAGATTTTTTAGGTTGTTGTGAAATATATCAATGTTATTTCTAGATAATGAATGGGATTATTGTTTAACATTAAAAAATTATTCAACCCAAAAGAATATTAATAAATTAAGGTTAATTTTTATAATCTTTTAATGTTTTAAAAACAATTTATTGAGGTGATTCTCTATTGGTGTCAATATATAACAATTATCTATTAAACCATGCATAGTTAAATGTGAAAACATAAAAGGGAAAAAAAATTATATACAACAACACAAATGAAAATTATAGTTAAATCAGTATGTATGTATTGATAGTATATAAAAAAATTTCAGAAGTAATGAATAATAAAATATTAAATATTTTTGAATAATTAAGTGAATTTGTTAGAAAAACCCCTAAAGGACGTCCGAATGATCACATACAATGTTTAAAAAAATTCAAAAATCTTACATCATAAAATAGATTGATATATTATTTTGAATATAGTGGTAGGTAAACTTTATTATCAAATATTATTAATTCTAATTAGGTTTATATTTTAATTGAGAACTTTGGAGTGAAGGGAATTAATGGACAAAGATGGGAAGCCATCATCTTAATGGATCAGAAATATTCTAAACATGATTTCATTTTAATAAAAGTTATATCTCACCATTAATGATTAATTGAGTTTATGTGATCTATAAGAATTTAAGTATGGTTGACCAGTACAAATGAATGACAAAATCCAAGGTGAAACATTATAACTGAACAAATCATATTGAGTTATAAAGTACCAATATATATTTAGAGGAGATATATATTATAACCAAAGGATTGGAAGAGAAACAATGAATGTTATGATTCTATGTTCAATAATAAATTATGATTTTATAAACCATATGGTATGTGGATATACCATACATATGGATATTATAGGAAAATATAAAAACATACCTCAATGAAAGGTGATTGAGATTGAACTGTTTCATCTTTAGTAACATTGATTCAAAGTTCATTAGAATAATTGAAAATAATATGGTCATTAAATAACATGAATTTAATTATATAGTATGTAAATATTCATTTATTGGTATAATATACAACATAGTAATATTAAATGGTTAAAAAAAATAAAACATGTCTCAATGTAGGGAAACAATGATGAAATCTATTGCATTATTAAAAATTCCTCATGTGAACATGTACAACATCCTAAATAATAAAATTAAGACTATTAAATATCTTATTAGGAAAAATATTATTCATTACATAATTTAATATATAACATTTATAATTATGTTTTATTCATTTATAATATATTTTTCATTCCTCTATCGTCTACTTGAGGTTGATTAGTCCATATTATCATGACTAATTATATATGTTTTCCTTAGATGAATTATTGGTAAAATTGTTTCATAAGTTATAGAATGTTAATAGTTTTATGGATATAATAGATACATATCTAATACATTTTCCATCAATCCATGATGTGTGGTGTTGAAAAATAAAACTCATTGCACGTGGGGGAAACTATTAGCATGTCCACAAGACTATTGTTTCTATTTCTCAGTGAATGAGAAGGAAATAATGTATTTATGAATTTAAATTTTCAATATCATATTAATATTATATATATCATATATATTAATTTATTATACCCTTTCTATATACCATAAATAGTGGTTTTGTAAAATAGAAGACATCACATTATAGAAGTCGTTGTCTGTATATCGCCCTAATGACACATTTGTTTTTCCAGGAGGATGAAGTGGAAAAAATAATGGTATTACATTAATATAATAACATAAAATATTAATATTTACCCTTATTTACTTATATTATTATTTATATAAAAGGAATATAAGATAAATATTAAGGATAAAATGTTATTAATATAGTAATAAATATATTTTAGAATTAATCTTCTCTGATATATTTCCAGTGGCATGATGTACATAAATTAACTTAAAGAGACTCATGGATTAATGATTATTAATGGAATTATAACTTATTTAGTTTTATAACAGGTTAATGTGATATTACAATGGTAAAAAAAACCATAAATTAGTGTATGTGATCACACAATATAGATGAGGGACTGGGCACTTTTGGAAATATTCTTTATCCTTCAAGGAGATCACTATTGTATTACACGGTCACGGCCAATAATGATTTGAAATAATGGAGTGTGGGGTTTATATTTATATATAAAAAATCACTATTTTCATTGAAAACATGTTTAAATTAATTTTTAATATTTTTTAGAGTTATGTTTTTTCATTACACTCGTTAAATGTTATACTAGGTAACTAGATTTTAATTTAATTTTTTTTTTCATAAAATATAATATAAATAATAAAATAAAATTTGTTAATTGTATAACTAAATTGACCATAAATTTAATGTAATAGGATTTAAAAATATTATAAAATTATAATTTATATTAAAATACATAATATTTATAAAAATTGGTGAGACACCCTCTAGGTTACAGGTACAACATAGTTGAGACTTGGTTTTTAGGAAGATTAAAGGGGACCAGTGGCTAGAAAATTAAATATTATGAGGAAATGGAATGGTTCAGGGTTATGGATCATAATATGTTTAACCATGTAGTAACCTCATTATATTACACTATGAGGTCCTAGTGAAATTTCACTATGTTTGAGCATGGGTTGAAAACCCATATCACATGAACAGAGAATCCTAAACATTGTCCATGGGAATTCTAGGGGTGTCACATTTTTGTATCATGGTTTCTCCAAACCATATGGCTGTTAATGAAAATAATTCAACCTTTGTACTAAGGGTATTACATGTTTTTTCAGGGTTAAATTATCCATGTGGCCAAACTATTCCCCATTGATAATAGATATTTGTGCCACATGATTAATGTGCATTATTAGTTTAACCATTTGACCTACCCTAGGAAACCATGGGACCCCATTCTGAATTGTTAAAAATTTGGATTTTACCATTTTACCCCAATGTTTTCAAAATCATATTCACATCTTAATCACAATTTGGCTCAATTTAAACCTTCCCAAACTCATTTTTGTTCTCTCCACTTAGATTATAGGAGGAATTACATCATTCATAATGGATCACATCGAATGATGCTTCATGTTTATACATTTTATAATCCTACTTGTATATCATAACTACATAAATTGTCCTAATTTCCCATAGAAACAAATGGGGTATTTATATTGGATCCTAGGGGTTCTATGGAGGATTCAAATTGTTTTGTAAGGATCTAGTATTTTTAGGAGTCGACCATGTCTTCTACAGTCTTAGTTGTTGAAGGAGATTTATATTCCCTTTATTTTTAGTTAGGTGTTTCTAAGAAATGGGTTAATTCTTTGAATTTCCTATAATTATTGAAAATTTACATTAGTAAATTCATTTATTTGAACTTATTTTTTATGTAATTTCCTAGAACATTGATTGTTTTAAAAGTATATTTTATTTAAAAAAAATTTCCACACTAAGGGTTCTAATAAATTATTGAAATGGGGTTTTCGATTATAACTAGTTTTCAATTATCGGAGAAGATTGGATCTTTTTTAAAAGTATTTTATAAATTATGATCATTGTTCTAAAGTATTTTTAAAAAAAATGGTATATTGAGATCAATTGGTGCATTAAGAAAGGGGAATAGGTGACCCTAGTGTGTGTGGCACCGCTAGGGGTCACATTGTGACATTGATAGACTATGATAGAACTCTATTTTTGTTTGAAGAAACTTATTTCTATTTTTGAATCATTTATTTATAGTATGTATTCTCATATACTTAGTCTTAATATGGTGTGTTATATTAGTAATTGAAATTTACTAGATGATGGTTTTATTTACAAATTGTTTCTCACTTGTTTTAACATGATGTTTTACCACTTGGTTTCACTCGATGGATTATTTCATAGATGGATTTTTAATTTAATACATTATGCTAAATATAATTGGTTATATGATTTATCACTTATATTTGGAATATTCTTATTATTATGAAAATCAAGGTAATTTATGAAAACCAAAGGAATATGATTTAGAAACTGCTTTTGATTTATAAAAATTTAATAATTTTTTATTACTTTTAAACATACTGATGTAACATTCTTGATATTATTTCATTTATAGAAAATTTTTTGGTATTCAATTATGTTTAGTGAATAGATAGTGCTATTTTTTGATGTTGTATTGCAGGATTTGTCTGAAGGGAAGGGAATCTTATAGCATGATGACATCCCTTGTTGTCTCAACCATTTGGTTTCGGATGGATTGGAGTTAATGATTTTTTACCTGTATACTTTTTTTTCTTTTTTAATTCATTAATTTCTATTTTATCATATTTTGACTGATTTTAATGTTCATGGATATGAATTTATCTTCCTAACTATTCTCTGGTTTTATTTATTTTATGACTTATATGATATTATTTCTTTTATCTTATTACACCTCACCATTGTTAAGTGTCATCTTGGGTAACTTATCCAGTTGGACAAGGATTGTAAATTATATGATAGTATCAAAGGGAGGCTCAACCTGAAGTTTGATTTCAATACATATGTTTGGGTCATTGAATTGAGGAAATAAAATTTCAGGACTTCAGAATTCAGGCACTAAGTGTGGGTGGGTTCCCGGCCAGGTTACTTCAGTGTCTGAACATGATTTACAACTAGTAGATAGAAATTTCTTACGGAGTTTAAGAGTTGATTATTTTTTTCATATGAATTAAATGAATGGGTGGATTATTTAAATAGACATATTTATTCTTAATTCATTACATTTTATTCGTATAATTATTGATTTAAATAAATTACTATGGTTTTAATGAATTGACATGAATTATTAATGTTTTGAAAATGATTTTTGAAATATTTTCTAAATATACTTGTCATTGTCTTGTGATTCATAGACAATTCCTCTAAGAGTAGTTCTTCCCAACATGAGGGAGGATTCTTGTAGAAATTATCCATAGTAAAATCCTCCTTTGGACCCTTATTTGGATGAATCTATAACTCGTAAAATACATAATCTGGGTCATGTGGGTGTTGGGAACCCAAGACAAGAAATTGATAATGGATCAAAATTTACCAATAAGGATCCATCTATAAAAATTGTTCAAAATGGACCCCATGAATATTAGGAGTGTCTTGAGAATATTGAGAAGATATTCAACTTTTGAGGAATCACGGGGACTCTAGGGTCGGGTTTTCCACATACATGATCATGGTACTAAGAAGAAGATAGTGGAATTCTATTATAAAATATATGTTTCATGAGGAAAATACATTTAACTTATTCAAGAAAATATTTAAAACATTTCTCAGAGTTAGATCTTCTGGCACTAGATCTTGTTAGTAATGATTATCTAAAGGCTCTAAGGATAGTGTTGTGGTAGAGGCCAAATGTATGTTCGATGTGTATTCCCATGTGTCTTCAAATATTTGTAAAGGAAGTTAAAAAATAGTCCTTGGATGAGGTTGAAATGGTTGGAATGATATGATTGGGAAGTGCTTCATTGGGAGTAGTTGTTAGCTTGGGCATGTCTTATGGCCAGAAAAGGATGTACAAGGGTGGTCAGTATCTATTATGACTAACATTCTAGGATTCATTCTGAAGGATGAAAATTTTTAGCTATTAGTTGGTAGGAATGGTTATACTATGCCTAACTAGATGAAGGTTCCTAATCCATTTCAACATTTTGGGATGTCAGGCCATCTAAAATTTTTTATAAATGGTTATCATAGTGTAGTAAGATAGGGTCCACTCTCACCAAGGGTTCAGAGGTTCATATATATGATTCTATGGGAGGTGGTTCTATTTCTTAGGCTAATGGTGGATTTTTATGATTCTATGACTATAAGGCTTTATAAAACACAGTATACATGAAAAAATATTAAGCATGGCTGACTACTATTTGAGATGTAGGGATTATTTCGTCTTATATGGTTCTAGATATGCTTGATACATCTACTAATCATTATATTATATCAAAAATACTAGTAAATATATTTATAATACCTTCAAAAATAATTTCTTTATTTATTTATATTCCCATGCCTTTTTTAAATAATAATGGGAAAGTATTCAAGTGTACCATGTGTTGTGTGGTCACAAATGACTATAAGGTGATATGTGAGTTTTAAGATCATGATATTGACTACATCAACCTGATAAAAGTAATATATTAGATGATATATTTTATAGGACAAATATAAATTTATTAGCGTTGAGTTCAGTATTTTATCATCCAATGGAGGCCTTCAGGTTTTTCAGGGTTAGTAGGACTCTATATAGGGAAGTTTGAGGCTTATTGTTCCTTATAATAGAGTAATATAATAACATATGTCAAAGATGTTTCTCAATTTCATTGAAACATGTTTGGGTGGTCCGATTCATGACTTAATTTGTGTGTACCACAAGTTATTTTATGTTTATTTTTCTAGTTTACCTCCATAGAGTGAGGTAGATTTTATTATTGAACTGCTCCAAGTTATGATGCATATGTTATTTCAATTTTAACAATTGAAAACTAATGCGTTGTTGGAAAATAAATTCTACCTCATGGATCATGAAGAAAATGTATCTATTCATCATACCAAGTCACTATAGGATTATAAATTTCTATTTTCTAAGAATGTAAATATAATCATAATAATTTTGGTGTATTATAGAATTTTAAATTGTGTGACTATTGAGAAGAAGTATCAAATTATTAGGAATAATGATATTTTTTACAGCTTATAGGGATGTTTGTTTTTGACAATTGACCTTCATTCATAGTACCACCAGTTGAGATTCCATGAAACATATATAAGAAAGAAAATATGTTGACCCTGATTTGTTCATTTCAAGTTTCTAGTTATACCCTACAGTTATATATATGTGATTAATGAACCAATTTTTTTTATCATTTCATGGAATCAATTGTTTTTGTGTCTTTGGATGATATATTAGTATAATCCATGTTAGTGTGAGGTGTATTAAAAATTTGGATAGAATTATTTGAAACATGAAGATATATCATCAATATAGTAATGTTTCTATATGTGAATTTTGGATCAGGGAAGTGAAGTTTATAGGGAATGTTGTAATTTTTTTGTATCACAGTGGATCCTAAAATGATATAGGCTCTTATAACCTAGGATTAGCTCCGAAATATATTTGATATCTAGATTGTATTTAGTTTGGCCAGTAAATATTGATGGTTTATTCATAATTTCTCCATGGTCGAATATTGAATAATAAATTTACCATGTAAGTGTGTAGTAATTGAATGGTATGAAAAATGTCAAAGGTATTTTTAAGAGCTAAATATGAGGATTACATTACCAACATTTTTAATAATTTTAGAATTGGGTTCTAGTTATGATATATTATAGGATTATTCTGGTAGTGTTTTACAATGTGCCTTTATGTATGGAAAAAAGTGGTGGAAAGTGGATCCAACTAGTTATACCCCCATGGCTATACGTACCATACCAAAAATCATGATATGGAATCAGTTATACGTGAATTGAAAAAATGATTTCACTATATCTTTGGGGACGATTAATAGTGAATTCAAATCATAAGATCCTACAATATATTTTTTAGTTATAGATATAATTATTTACAATATAGACTATATGTGGAGTGTCTTAAAAATTTTCATTTTGATATTTAATTCACTCCCTGGAAGGTGAATTTGGATGATGATGCATTGAGATAAAAAATACCAATATATACCATAAATGAATCAGTTGATGTGTGGTATCTGATGAGTTAGTTTGATGATATGATTTTTGGAGTGGATGTGTGTAGTGGTTACGCATTAGTAGAATTGATGATTGCTAACACCTATTTTGATGAGTGAGTTCAGATTAATAAAGTGAAAATCACTGAGTGATAACACTTTAGTAAAATTAATTATTGTGGGGGACCTCTATTGATTGGTCTCGGCATCCCAATGGAGCTTTGTGGTTCCACATAAGAAATGTATTTATGATATATCCAATGTAAGAGTTGAATTTATAATAGAAATTGGTCATGTGGGTTTATACTCCTGGGGGCTAAAATGATGTATCATAGCTTGAGGTATCAGCTTCGGTGTCTAGGGATGAGATGGTAGATTACATATTTAGACTCTAAGTTCCTTTCTTGTCAAAACATTGAGGCATAACACCAGTTACATGTATGTTTTTTTGAAACCATTCCCCATTCCAAAATAGAAGATGTATGATATTTCCATAGACATAATCATGGTATTTCCATGGAATCCATGTTGGAAGGGTTTGATTTGGGTGAATACAGATCGACATAAAAATAAACTCATTTATTACCTTTCATGGAGATAATTAAATTTGAAAACCATAGAGAATTTACATCTAATAGATTTTGATAATTCAAGGGGATCCAAATATGGTTATTTCAGCTAGGGATAGATCTTTGCATCCAAGTTATGGAATTATCTTTATGTGGTGTTTGGTAACCAATTGAAATTGATCCTGAATTATCATTCTCATATATACACACAGATAGAGAGATATATCCATGTAATTGAGGATATTAATTGGGTGTGAAAGATTGGTTTTGGAAGATATTGGGATGAACACATTCCTCTAGTAGAATTTCCCTATAACAATCATTATTAAGATATGATTTAGATGGAATCTTTAAAAAAATATCATGGGGATGATGTAGATCTCCCATGTACTGGGAAGAGTTGGGTGAGAATTCCTTTTTTGGAATGAATCTCATTCAATATATGATGAAATATGTGTTTGTGATTTAGTATAATTTGGTCACATGACGGAATCATTATAAATTTTATTCAGATCATCATCATTTTATACTATAGTGTGAGGTTGGTGACTGTGTTTTTCTCATAGTTTCCCCTCGTTGGTAAAATTGTTTTTCACGTAAGGAATGTATGATTTCCCCACGGTTTCATGGCCTATTTTCTATCATGGAATGACATGGATATATAGATTATAATTGTAATTACTATCATGATTGAGTTTGATTCATGATGTGTTTCATGTTTCCCTCTTGAGGAGGTATAACCAAAATTCATACCATGTGAATAGATGGGATGATATTGATATTGAGTTATATTCCACCATTATTGTCTTACTATTACAAATTATGGATCTCTAGAAAAACATATTACATGGTAAAATTATTACCTTGGCCTAGGTACTATGGTATTGAAAATATTTTATCCATGATATATATTATAGGAATCATCGACGATGATTTAGTTACATTCTATATTTTCAGGTCCATAATCCGGAGGATGCTATCGGGAGAGAATTATATTAATATGGGTAGAATTGTTATACCATATGAGTTATATATTTTCCATAAATGAGAGTTGGTTTTTTTAGTTTTGGTCCCATGATGATTTGGTAGACCAAGGGCAAAAAACAAGTGATTTTGGGAGAAAAAATCATGGTGCATGGCTAAAGTGTAGGATTAGTTTAACGATTTGATGTCTTAATTGATTTTTAAGTGGAATTTATCACATTTTTATCATGGTTATAAATTTTTTGTACTTTTATAGGGATTTTTGTTGGGTTTTTGGTGGTCATCTAGGGTTATAACACATTTTGAGAATGGTTTTCCCAAACTATGTGACCACCAGTCAAAATCATGCACCCTTTAGACATGGGAAGTTCACTATTATTTAATAGATAAATGAAAAAAGTGGAAAACCCATTTTTTAGAAAATAATTGAATGTAGGGGTGCACAATAATGGAACAGTTATGTTTAACCACTTTTTATATCCCAGTAAACTAGGTGACCCCAAACTGAATTATAAAAAAATGAATATGATTTCCCCTATTCCCTTGTTGTTTTAGGGCTAAATCAACCACTATTGTCATTTCAAAAAATCCTAATACGTCCCTAGTTACTAGAAAGTATATCCCATAGGATTATCACTAGAATTAATTAATTATTTATAGATCACATCAAGGTTTGTTGTGATTTATATTTTCTTTATACTATTCATTGAAAATACACAATAGACCACTTCCCTATAAATTTCATGGAACCCTATGCAGATGTGTATTGCAAGTAAAACGATTTTAATGGTGTGTTGTTGTTTCTTCATATGAAAACCCAGAAAAAAGATCATGTTAATCTTTATGAAATCTATTAATTAAAAAAATGAAGATAGTTTGGGAATTAGTAATAATTAATAGAAGTACTACAAATTCACAGTTTCTATAACTCTTGTGGAAAGCTATCCCCGGTTTTTTTATCACAATGGACCATAAATTGATAATATATAGATCAATAATCTATCACATAATATACTAAGATCAATATATTTTATTGAAAAATCATCAGAACATAGAATGTGATACTTATTCTTTATTTTGATCATCATATCTTCCCAAAAAAATATATATTCACATTGATTTATATTTCATCAAAATAAATAATATGAATACCCCATAGTGACTCATGTTCTATAAATAATCCCCTAACATTATTCTTTTATAGTTTCTTTATCATTTATATATCTCAAATGATGAAATTATATATGGTGTCATTAAAATAAGAGTATCACTTATTATGTGTTATAATGTATTATCAATTTCACAATTCAGATGTCTACTAAGTAAATATTCCATAAAGTCATAAATGAACTCCCATAAAATTTACATATCATCGACGTATAATTTCTTTGAAGACAATATGAGATAGAAACCAATTTTTTAATATGATTCAAGAATAATAAAATGGATTTAAATTAAATTTTAGGCACATATTTATCCTCGAATAGATGTATAATCATAATCTAGTTTGTGATATGATATGTGAAATCCATTTATCAAAAATTGACATCATATTTATATATTTAATTCCATTCTCTTCACAATATAACATTAAATTCAACTAGAAGAATAATAACATTATTGGAATGAAACAAAATCGTACAAATCGAATTTGGATGAAAATAATATAATTGAGATGTGATCATTGTACTAATAAATTCATTCAGTATATATTCCACATATAATCATTGAGATTATATTATTAAATCCTTAACAATTTTTTTGGATATAATATAGTTGTAATAACATGAATCAAATAAGACTTAATTGATTTTGATTAGTGGGTATGTGTACATTTCCCCACTTTGATATCATCCCTAAAATTTGTAATATTGATCACATGAGATTTCCCTTTGTCTCCATTATTATGTGTTTTATTAAATATATCATCTTCATTAACCTTCATATTTGTGAAATTCTCATCAAAATTCCAATATTAATTTCATTTGAAATAATGTTTTTTTGGTGGTGCACTATATGATTATTTTTCTCTATTATAATCATTAACTATATTCTTCTCATGACATTAGCCATATATTTTCCAATGACATTCCTTTCTCCAGATAATTCATATCCCGGTCCACATAAAGATATTCCACTTTGTATCCATCTGTAGTTCTCAAATTATAAAAATAAACATCATTTTATCAATAGGGTTTTTCTTAATAGAATTTTATTTGAATTCAATAATTATATTCTAATAATAAATAAGATTAATGGGAAATCCCAACATCTATTTGAATGTGTATAGAATATTAAATTATTTCTCCATAACAACTAAATTATTTTGTGTATAATTCCTTTTTAAGACATGGTTTTATTAAAATGAATAATTCATAAATAATATATTATGGTCCAGTGATAAGACTTTAAATACACATTACTATTATTTTAAAATTATATTCATTTGTACTAATGTAACGATCATCTTTTTTCATTATATAACTTAATTATTTATCCATTTTCAAATTAACAATTAAAAAAAATACATTTTGAAATAATTCCTTCTAGAAGGCCTTAACTCTATAGAATCAATTTCGTTACATTTCCTCATGTTCATAATAAATTTCAAACATTAATAAACATCTCATTATAAATGGGAAACAATATTTTTACTGTCCAAACACTATGGAATGGAATATAAAATTTTTATGGTACTGATCCATCACAAAATTCCAAGATAATTTGTGGACACACTAGTAGAACGCGGATATTTACTCTTGAGGACTCAATATAACGTTATTGTCTATTTTTCTCATTTGAAATAAAATTATTATTCATTAATTTTGAATGTTTTATAAGTATTGAATTGATATTTTCATTCGATATCTCATAAATTATTATTTCTCCATTCGATAATAATTTCCTATTATATAATATTCTATGCTGACACTTCTCTTTTAGGTTATATCTATTGAAAAAAATAAAAAATAATAACATGAGAAACAATAATCATAGTGAGAAACCATATAATCCTGAAAAAGTATTCATTATATTTTTTTATATTAAATTATTTTCAATCTATGACACAATAGGATTAACATATGTCATCCATGGTTAGTATCTATTCAAATCCTTTAAAATAATGAGTAATGAAAATTTTAATTAGCAAAATAATATCCCCTAGTAGTTTAAAACTAGGTTTAATTTTTAGGAAATTTCACTATAAACTATAATGATATATTATATTTACTCAAAAAACACTTTCTGTTGTTATTTCCCTTAGATAAAATTTTCCAAAAATAGGTCCGCCAGTGGTATCCAGATAGGTATATATTCCTCTGTAAACCTCAATCCTTTCATTACAAGGACTATGTTTGTTCACCTATACAAAGGATTATAATAATGATTCTCACGACATTATTCATATGGTAGAAAAAAACTAACCACACCATTCTAGGATACCCTCTATAAAAACCCATAGTTTTATTTTAAAAAAATTTTATATCATTTTAGATGAGTGTTTATTATATAATATAATGGCTCTTGCTAGAACAATAATGATATATATCCTTGGAATCCATGATACAATAATAACTGGTACATAAATAATTATCATCATCTCTGGTTTTTAATTCCAAGAAAATGGTATTTTTGAAAATATCACACATAAAACTATTTTTCATATCATATATGATAAATATCATAATAAATGGTGAGATTGTATTATCATGCGAATTCATGTTCATACAAGTATACTAGTAATATAATGATTTTGGATCCCAATAATAATGTTTAAAACCCATTCCTATATACTCATATATCATAATATTTATTCACGCACTAAATATTTGATATTCAGAAGTCATCAATCATAATGAAATTGTAGAACATAGTACATGGGATAATAACATTTGTAGAGGATCATTTCATAATCGAATAAAATATATTTTGTAACATCCATAATCTATTGAATGTTATTTCAAGGATACTCAATAGGTTATTTATTAGATGTTAGTAATTGTATAACAATGTATTTACTGACATTTAGCATGGGATAACCTTTTGTTTACACACTTTGTGACATGGGATAACCGCCCATGTAACCTTTGTTTATATTGGGATAACCATCCATGTATCCTTTTCAGGCATGATATTACCTCCAATATACTATGTGATCTCATATAACATTAATATTTACCCAATGAGATTTATAGTTATATAATTCTAGTTACACCCTCTATATAATCATAAATCCTTTTTTTTGTATGAAAAATGATCATAATGCATTCTACGTATCATCATAGCATGACCTGTAAAAATAAATTGGTTTTAAAAAATTTTCTCATTATCATAATAATATACCATTAATATAATTAATATATTTGGTATCACTATAAATTATACATAGTAATATATATTTAAAATCATGAGTTATTATCATTGATGGAAAATAATTTTAAAATATCACATGAATAATTTATGAAGAAAAAACATATTTCATTTTCAAATAACATTTTTAGAATTGAAAAGATTTAGTAGTTTTATAGAGAAAATATTCATTGAATTTAACCATACACACGTGTAATTTAATTAACAATTAATTGAGTTATAATGGATGTAATTTTCATTCATTCAATGTACAATAAAACACAGCTTTATTGAACATTATTTTTGTAAAAATTCAATATTACAATATTCATATAATGGAAATAAAATTACCTTTTATGTTTTTTATAGTAATTAGAACATGGGTATAAGATAATTTAATCAATAAATAGAGAATAATAAAAAATATATTTTTTTATAAAACATGGACATGGAAGATAATGATTCCCATCCATAGACGAAAAAAATAAAATTTTCATAAACCATTCTTTTTGTCTCTTGATTGTATAATGAGTGTAGAATAGATTTAAAACAAGAAATATATAAAAATTAAAATAGGATAATAATATTCTTGATATTTTTGGTAGATATAATATATAATTTCATCACCATAAATTTAGGCATAACCAATCTCTATAAAAATGAGATTGTAATAGAGATCTCATACCTCAAGATCAAATTGGTTCATATGCACTATATCCACCATTATAATATATATGCGTATTGTAATATTTTATAATAAAATGTTTTATATAGTTATTATATCATATATGATCCACTTATTAAATTTCATCACTAGTATATTATTAAATCTTTATTAAAATCCTCATTTCTCGGTGATATGGTTTTATTTTTTCAATAAATCATTGGTTTGGAAGTACTGATGCTTTTATATTGATCATCGATCCATCAAGTCCATAATTTTAATACTAATATTTATATTTTATAAATTAATTATAATAATATTTATAATCATCCATGAAGGTTATTGATAGAAAAATAATAATAACATCATTTAAGGAGACTATAGTGCATATGCACACTTGAATATTATATTCATTTTCTAGTAAAAGTGATGAAAGAATGATAGATAATGGTTTATAATTCCAGATTAATTGATGTACCATATGTATAATATAAAGATATTATGTACAAAATAATAACCATCCATGAATTATGGTGATGGAAAGTAAATTATATCACTCAGTGGAGGTAGATCCCCACATCTACAAATGTAAGACCCATTTATTTAACATTTTAGGGAAAAGGGTTTGTATAATGGTGGTTTGAAAATAAAAATAAAATATTATTTAGATGATTATACTAATTAATTAATTATATTATAAATATCAATTATTTATAGGATATATGAAATGAAATACATTTAAATTGGTCAGGTTGGACCATTACCTTTTCTTTGGTAGACCTTCGTTAGATCCCTTATTAAGGAACCATCGAATGGAATTTTTAGAAGACATTTACCTCACATCATGAAAAAGGATGTTGAAAACAAAATTGCTTAGGGTTTTCTGAAGCTATTTGGAGCATTTATATCTAAATAATTGAGATTATGATTGCTATTTTATATTGGATGGAGATGACACACATTTAACAAATCTATATATTAAAATATAGTAATGTTTTAACATTCCAAAAACATAAAAATTGACATGTATTTGATGATAGTATGATATTAGGTAATAATATTGATAGAAATGTTTATATCTATAATTTTATTACTAAACCTCGGAGTTATATCTTAGTTTAACCATCCAGTAAACCTTCATTATCCTTAACATTTGTAATGAATTTTTTCCTCAGTCACTATTCATAATGAAAATACATTAAGTTATATATATATTATTATTATTATAATTTATCAATATGAGAAATATGTAGTCCATTTTATTAAATTAAACCATTATTGTTTTGGTAATTAATTTTAAAATAATACTAAAGAGAGCATTGAAAAAAGGTTTTTAGGAAAAATGAATTTTTAAGTATAAAAATGTTTTTATACGATAATCAATAATAACATTGATTCAGAAGAAATTTTATGGATTGTTTTTAATAAAAAGGAACAAATGAAATTTTAAAATAATTGAATAAAAATTCTCACTTTAAATACATTAATGAGAAGCAGATTTTTCAATAAAATTCCATTTTTATTATTCTATAAGAAATTACTCTTTTTATAAAAATCGTAAATTTTCCCCAAAATCTATTTTGATATGATTATTTAAAAAATGATAAACTTTTTATAAAAATCAATTTATTTTATTTAAATAAATTAATTATAAAATCGATGCAGAAAATTTATGAAACCAATTTTATAACAAAATAAGTATTTGAAAAATAAATTGGTATTTCAAAAAAGTAAGTAATTATTTAATCTGAATTATTAAAGATATTTTAGGTAAATAAAAAATTTTCTCATATTATTCTATGATGTAGTTAATCAAAATAAATTACTACAATCCAATAACTCGGTTATATTTGTGTAGTATATCATTGTTAAATTTGAATTGGTGTTACATATAATGAAAGCTATCAAATACATTAGTTTTTTAATGAAAATTCAAAAATTCATAGGTTGTCACCTTGATTATTTGGTATTACATAGAGAACTTATGTAAGAACTCGGTTTTTGATCCTATAAGACTTTGCATTTTTCATGATATTTTTCCATGCAGGACGTTCAGACGGCGTGCGATTCTGAGCCCTGGTGTGGCCGGAATTTTAAATTTACACGCGTTTACACTGGACTCGATAAATAAATAGAACAACTCATGAACAGTAACTCAGACAGGAAATCCAAGGGCACCGTTGAGTCTGAAACATGCCGTTTAACCTAGGAGGGGTGTAACTTTCACAGACGCGTCCCTTCTGTGAAAAACGCCATCAGGGGCGTATTTGTAATTTAACAGTCTTGGGAGTTGAATTTTATAACATTTTAATGAAGGCTTGGATTAAAATACCAATACCACCATTTCACTCAGGGCATAGCATTTACCCTAGGGGAGGCTTACCCTCGACCCCACTGGGAGTCCGGGTACGGGCCTACAGGTGGATGTTTTAAAAATTAATTAAAATTAATTAATCTTTCTATTTAAGCACTCTCCCCCTTCTCCTCCTCCCCTCCCTTTGTTTCTTCACTGGCGATTCCCTCCTATCAAAATCCTCCCCTCTCCTCCACCACTCTGGAGAGGCGCGGAAACTCCGAAGGACCGTCAGTGATGCTTCGGGCTATGCCCAATGCGGTAGGTGGGTTCGTTCTCCGTTTTGTTTCCCATTTTGTCTTTAAATTTAATTTAATATTTCGAATTGTTTTCCGATCGTTGAGAAAAGACCATTTTAGAGTAGGAATCATTCATTTCATTCCAACGCATGTTTCAGTTTGAATTTTTGAGTCTCGTGGTGCATGTTCTAGGTGGCGCGGCGGCGGCTGTCCGCGCTCCATGTGGCATGCGGCAGCGGTCTGTGCTTCAGACGGCAGGCAGCGGGCACGGCCTGCGGCACGAGGTGGATCAGGGTCGCGGCATGGGACCCCGATGGGAAACAAGAGCCGCGTCTCGTGGGTCTGCACGTGGGACAACCGACCTCGGCCGGTCTGAGCATGGACCGTGGGTCCACAGCCAACCCGCACGGCTAAGCCGCGGGCCGGCGCTGCGAGCCGGGCCGGACTGGGTGGACCGGCTGGCCAGGCCGGTCGAGGCGAAGGGGCTTCATCCCCTCTAGCTTCGGACACCCGTAACTTTCACTACAGGTGTCCATTTTACGTTCCATCTGCGAAAGTGTATTCCTAGGCTCAAGAAGAAGGTTTTGGGATGGTTTTAGGGATTTTAATTCCATGGACGGGAGCTCGGTGGCATGACATGCTCGTTAAGTGCTACATTGGGGTTCTTGTTTTGGATGGCATGGACATATCCGATGTCCGTTTTGACCACCGTCAGCAGCATTGTGACCCTGGTGTCGAGACGGAGATTTCCAACATGGTTTCCAGCATTGATGTTGTAGTAGAGACGTGGGACCAACGACCCGTCTTTTGAGATGCGTGCAGCGTTTTTGCGCCTTTTTTACCAGACGTTTGTTCGATGTGTTTGAGTAGTAGTTTCCGCATGTTTTTTCAAGAGAATTACGATGGATCAGTTCGGCCAACGAGTATCAGAGTCGGGGTGCGGGCCCCACATGGGCTGGCTACATTGAATAGTACTACCATCACCGGTTGTCCGTTTCGGGCGAGTAAAGATCTATCTCGTGTGTTTTTTCGTGAGGACTGCAATGGTGCAATCCATTTGGGCATGTGGAGCCTCTTTTGATATCATGTTAAATGTGGGACATAGATGTTCTTTTTACGCACTCTGAACCAATGCACGGTGGCGTTGTTAG
Source organism: Viscum album (assembly GCA_963277665.1). NCBI lineage: Eukaryota > Viridiplantae > Streptophyta > Magnoliopsida > Santalales > Viscaceae > Viscum > Viscum album. The sequence continues at coordinate 167,220,300 of OY728123.1, forward strand.
TGACACCTAGTGATGTAAGAAGTAGTGTGGAGCTATTAGGCTGATTCCGGGTCTACCCACTGGCAGGGCTGGGCAGTGGGTCACCCGACGAATCGTTAGGGTCTACCCTCCAATAGGGCTGGGCAGTGGGTTACCCGATGACTCTTTAGGGTCTACCCTCCAGCAGGGTGGGGCAGTGGGTCACTCATCCTCTTGTACCAGATCTACCCTCCAGCAAGGCTAGGCAGTGGGTCGCCTGTCGACTTGTTTCGGGTTTACCCTCCAATAGGGCTGCATAGTGGATCACCTGTCGATTTCTTCCTGGTCTACCATCCAGCAGGGCTGGGCAGTGTGCCGCCTGATGATGTCTTAGGGTATAACCTCCATCCGGCCTAGGTAGTGGGTCACCCGTTGACATTTCATACTCAACCCTTCTTATGAGGCTACTCAATGACTTTTCACCTTGACTACCAGAGTGGGGCCATGGTTGTACGGATCAGCAGTGTGATAGTTTCAACGTTACCTAAAGACCCACTAGGAATATGGGAATTTCACCAACTAAGACGCGTCCTTGAGACGCGGCCTAAAACCATGCGGGCGAGTCAGTGCTGCCCAAAGAGTTTAGTATTGAAGTGTGGTGATTGAGCCCCTTTGAATTGGGCTTCTTAGGTGGACGAGACGAGATGCTGGGTTGTGCTGATGGTTTCACTCGGAACTGATGGTGACTTATCCTGGGATGAGCATGGAGATGGACATCCCCTTACACTCTCGTTTGGGTTTCTTTTTGATAATATATATATATATATATATATATATATATATATTCACCCTACATTTGTTCCTACTTCTTGGGGTTCGAGCATACTTATTTCTGTTGGGATGAGTTGCACTCTCCTTACTAAACTTTTCTATTGTTTTTTTTATTCTACTACTCACCTCTTTAGTGCCTCCTTTGTTGCTCCCTCGAGCTTTCGGGGAAACCTACTGAGTATCTTTATACTCACCCCTTATTGGGATTTACCCACACCAGGGGTGCCACTAGTAGAAAAAACATCTTTAACGTCGTTTTTTATTATTTTTTACGTCGGTTTTTAACCGACATTGAAGTCGCCTGCGTAAAAAATATGACTTTTTACGTCGGTTTTTGTAAACCGACCCAAAAAAAAATTATTTGTTTTTCGCTTCGGTTTTTTGAAAAACGGAGGCCAAATAAACTCATCCGCATTATTTTTGGCGTCAGTTTATTAAAAACCGATGCCAAAAAGTTGAAAAAATAGTTTCTGCATCAGTTCTTTAAAAAACAGACGCCATAAATGGAAAAAACTTATTTTTGGCGTCAGTTTTTACAAAAACCAACGCCAAAAAGTACTTTTTTATTCTTAAATGTTTAAGATCATTTCCTAATCTTCGATTTGACTGGTCGTGGAGCTAAAATAGAGTTACGGAACAAAAGTTATGGTCGTCGGAAGTTGAACATGTCAAAGTTTCGATTGATACAACTTGTTTTAAAGAGAACAAGATAAAAATGAATTAAAATCTAATACAAAAAATGATATAAAATATACATAATACTTCAAACACATTTCAATTGTTTTTGGATCTACCATTTAAATGATAAGTTTTTATCATTATATCTCTTATATTTAGTTTAGAACTCATGCGATAATGAAAACGATGATCAATAATTAAAATTACACCAAGCTTGGTAAATCTCATCCGAATGTTTTATATTTTTAACTCGATAATAAAAGTAAATCATAATTATGTGAAATCTAATCGTGTTGCTTATAAATTAAGGACATCAATAATAATGAAAATAAATTAATAGAATAGGCACCATATTCAAATTAACGATTGATGCCGCATTGAAAACATGATTGAATCAAAGAGGATGAAAATGATGAATGAAGGAGAAATGGATTTATATATAGTAAATGAATTTTTTTTGATTGAGTTGTATGAAAATGTAGGCGGGATTTTAAAATTTTAAACGCGCGTTGTGAAAAAAATTGAAATTCTAATCCCACGTATTGGTGAATACAATTTGTCATCAGTTTTGTTTGAAACTGATGCAAAAGAGGATATAAGTTGGTCTATTGGCATAAGTTTATTAAGAAAACCGACGCCCGAAATTCAAATCGATATCATTTTTGGCATCGGTTTTGAAATAAACCGATGCTAAAAAAATAAAAAAAATGTTTCGCGTCGGTTTTTTTTTAAAAACTGATGATAAAAGTTAAAAAAAATTGTTGTTCGCATCGTTTTTTTTAAAAAACGACGTGAAAAAGAAAAAATTGTTTTGGCGCGGGTTTTTATGAAAACCGACGCCAAAAGTAAAAAAAATTATTTTTGGATTTGGTTTTTATGAAATCTGATGCGTAAACATAAAAAAAATTAACAGGTTTTAGATAATTCCTTAAGAATCGATTTGACTTGTTGTGGAGCTAAAACGGAGTTACGGATTAAAAGTTATGGCCCTTGAAAGTTGGACTTAATTAAGACTTCTTTTAGAGAAGATCAACATCCAACATCCATAACGATTAATCCGTAACTCCATTTCTGCTCCATGACCAGTCAAATCCAAGTATAGGGAGTTATATATAGGACTCTAATTTTTTTTAAAATTTTTGGCATCGGTTTTCATAATATCCTATGTCATAACATTTTTTTTCATTTTTTCACATCGGTTTTTAAAAAAATCGACGCCAAAACATATTTTTATTATTTTTTCTCATTGGTTTTTTTAAAAACAGACGTCAAAACTATTTTCTTTAGTTTTCGGTGTTGGTTTTTAAAAAACCAACCCCAAAAAGTCTCCGCAAAAATATTTTAAGTCAGTTTATAAGAAACCGACGTCAAATTGTCGATGTTAAAATCAAATTTTCAACTAGTGTGCCCTTGTAGACGACGGACAGGTCGATCGTGACTATGGGGGGCGTAGAAGTCATAGAAGTTGGAGCGGTGTACCGCAATAATGCTAGAGTATTCATGTAGGAGTTATCCAGTTGATTTCTTTTGTTTAGCTGTTGGTGGGTTGTGGCACCTTTGTGGTTGGGTGAGTGTTTTTCCCTTTTAATTTTAAGTTATTTGGGGCATAACTATTTGACTTAGGTTTTATTTTTACTCTTCATCAAGTGGGTTTTGTGTGCGTGAGTACAGGTACATAGGTGAAGGCCTCCCCGATATTTTTACGCCTTCGCCGCTGGATGCTAGCCTATAGCCTATGGAGTAGGGAATGAGGTAGTTGCGGCTCGGGACTGATAGGGTCTGGTTGTGACAAAGTGGTATCAGAGCTGGTTCATTCCTTGGGTCGTTTTTCAGACGTCCCTAAAAAAGAATTGTTTGGGATTTAGGGCAATGATGTTGACGTGTATCGAGAGTGGCTCTCAGGCCAGGGAGTCCAGTAATGGTACGAGAAGCCGCCGTATCCATTCACCAGGACCCTGATAATCTTCTTGTCGACTCGGCTTGCTGAGACACTTTTTGTAGGGAATTTTGAAACATGCATCCCGTAGGATTGAGTATTTGACTATATTTGTTTGAGTCAGATCCCCTTTGTTGTTACTATTATATATATATATATATGCTCATTTGATAGTGGTATCCCTTGATAATTTTCAGAATTCCCCCACGACAGTAGCCAACAAGGTTACACTCTCCAGCTCGTGACAACAACTTGGCGAGTGACGAGGCGTCAGTTCAGGGACCCTCACGTGATCCCCTTCGGCCCAGTGCTTTAGCAGTAGCCCCTTCACCTGAGGAGAGGTAGTTAGTACCGGCAGTTCAGGCCGAGGATTCACGCAGACTGAGCGTGCTACGTGACTTCCAGCGTTAGAGGCCACTGAGGTTCCGTGGGGACCCAGATCCCCTGGTGGCGGAGGACTGGCTTGAGTCAGTGGCATGACTCTTCAGGCTGGTATAGACCCTAGTAGACTAGATGGTGGTCCTAGCTTCTAGTCATTTTCTCAGGACTGTAGGGTGATGGTGGGATCTGGTGACGCAGATCCGTGACAAGTCATCCCTTACATGGGATGGCTTCCAGCTGCTTTTTTGGGAGGAGTACTCCCCCTCGTGTTTGTGCTCTGTTCGGATCTAGGAGCTTCTGGAGATGAAGCTGGGAGGGATGTCCATGTCCCATTACACGGCCCGGTTCACTGATCTTACACGCTACTCGCAGGACATGATCCGTGACAGCTACTTCCGGGCATGGAAGTTCGAGCAGGGTCTTCGTAGGTAGATCTATGGTAGCGTGGTACCCTTGTGTATCCTCCCTTACACTGGGGTGCTGGAGCGGGTTCTTGTGACCGAGAGCTTACTGGCCGAGGGGTTCCAGTTAGCAGGAACTAGCAGTGGCCGCATTGGAGTTGATTATTTAGAAGGAAGATGACAGAGGGCTAGGCCTCAGCCGAGGAGGGCCTTCCATGAGTGGAACTAGGGCCAGGGTCGCACACCATAGGGGCGCTATAGGGCGCCAGGGCAGACAGGAGAGATCTGGTGCTATGCTTGTGACAGACTGGGTCACCCAGAACGGGATTGCCCGACCAGGCGTACAGATCAGTCGTGGAAGGCAGCAGGCATACCACAGAGGCAGAGGCTGCGCCATGACCAGGGGTCACCTAGGAAAGGACCTGGTGGTCCTCAGGGAGGTGGCGCAGGCAAAGTGGTAGGACCAGGAGGTGGGGGATGGCGTTTCGAGATCCCTCCACCGCCACCATTGGGCGGCCCACGCCAGGCTCAGGGAGCTGGCGGTAGGGGCCTCGGGAAGCTTTAGGCCATGGTTGTTCGAGACCCTCTAGCACAAGAGATGGTCCGAGGTATGCTTTGTGTTTACTCCACACTTGATTCAGTACTAGTAGAAACATGCACCAACCATTCCTTTATATCACTGCTATTTGTACGGGAGTTCGAGCTTCTAGTAGAGGCCTTGACACCTACACTTAGCCTCGAGGTTCCTACGGGAAGTGCCTCGTTGGTGACCTTTATCTGCAGACAGTGTGAACTGTAGTTCGGAGGAGGGAGTTTTACATGGGACCTTCTTGTCATCACTATGGAACCTTATGACTTTATCCTTGGCATGGATTGTCTTTCTATGGTTCACACTCAGATCGACCGTTGTCACAGAAGAGTCAGAGGCGAGTTTTCTTATGGGACGAGGTTCACCGTCCTTGGTCATTGAGACCACATGGTAGAGTAGATGGGTACTCTAAGCAGGAAACCCAAACCCTTTTCGCACCAGCTGGTGAGCATGTCTCTCGGAGCAGCACTCTCTACAAGCACCTATATCCCTACCATTGTAGAGGACTACATGGATGTCTTTCCCGAGGATGTTCCGGGACTACCACCAAGGCGAGATATGGAGTTCTGAATTGACTTGCAGCTGGGTGATACTCCGATATCTTTTGCAGCATATCGGATGGCACCTACAGAGCTTCGGGAGCTACGAATTCAGTTGGATGTCCTTCATGAGAAAGGATTCATCCATCCCAGTGTGTCCCCCTAGGCATCTCCGATCTTGTTTGTGAAGAAGGCAGATGGGAACCTATGACTTTGTGTAGATTATCGTCTCCTAAATCAGGACACAATAAAGAACATGTACCCTTTACCGAGGATCAACGACCTCTTCAACTAGTTTCGGGGTGCGAAGTGGTTCTCAAAGATTGATATTCGATCCGGCTACCACCAGTTGCGGGTTCGTGAGCCTGATATTCTGATGTTGGCTTTACACTATCGTTATGGTCATTATAAGTTTCTGGTGATGCCCTTTGGCGTGATGAATGCCCCTTCCGTTTTCATGGATTTGATGAACCAGATCTTCCAGCCATACATGGACAGGTTTGTGGTTGTCTTTATTGATGACATACTCATTTACTCGGCAACAGAGGAGGAGCATGCAGAGAATTTGAGGATGGTCCTAGACTTACTTCGAGAGCACCAGCGGTACGGGAAGCTCTCAATGTGCAAGTTCTGGATTCAATAGATTCAATTTTTGGGTAACGTCATTACAGAACATGGTTTGGTTGTTTATCCCTCAAAGATAGAGGCAGTGCTTGCTTGGGAGCCACCCAAAAATGCGTCTGAGGTATGAAGCTTCCTTGGTTTGGTGGGGTACTACTGGAGGTTCATGGTGGACTTCTACAAGATTACTGCCACATTGACCGCATTGATGCGGAAGGGACGACAATATACCTAGAATAATCAGTTCCATAAGCACTTCAAGGAGTTGGGGCAGAGGCTGACTAGTGCACCATTGTTGAGGATGCCAGAGGAGGGCGTTGAGTTCGTCGTATATTGCGATGCTTCAGGATATGGGCTCGGGTGCGTGCTGATGGAGCAACGTGCAGTGATTTCGTAGGGGTCGAGGCAGTTGAGGCCCCATGAGAAGAATTATGCGACTCACGATTTGGAGTAGGCAGTGGTGGTATTCTCCTTGAGGCTATGGAGACACCACCTTTGGGGTGAGCGTTTTGTGGTCTACTCAGATCACCAGAGCCTCAAGTATAACTTCACTCAGAGGGATTTGAACATGAGGGTGAGGTGCTGGCTAGAGTTTCTGTAGGATAATGATTTTTGGATCATCTACACTCTAGGTAAGGGAAATATAGTAGCAGATTCCCTTAGCAGGAAGTCCCAGGCTCATCTAGTGCGGGATGCTTCAGCGCAGTTGGCTTCCCTGCAGCTGACCTTGGTGGAGCAGGAGAGTACAAATTTTCTACAGTCGATGGTGTTGACTCTTTCGCTCCTTGAGTGTGTGAGAGAGTCGCAGCTTGATATGTCGACATTGAGTTACTACATGTTTATATATCCATGTGCAATTCACCTGATGGGTTTTCTGAAGGAGGGAATCATGAGATCCTATTTCAGGGGAGACCTGTAGTACCGGTTGTCATGCGGCAGGAGGTGATGGGGGAGTTCCACACATCACCCTTGGCTGTATATCCCAGTGTGGGGATGATGTACAGAGAACTTCAGCAGTAGTTTTGGTGGTCTGGCATGAAGCATAGCGTAGCTGAGTTCATTTCTTAGTGTCTTACCTATCAGCAAGTGAAGGCAGAGCATCAGGTTCCGACAGGGTTGTTACAGCCCCTTGATATCCTGGAGTGGAAGTGGGATGGCGTATCTATGGATTTCGTCATAGGGATTCCTCACACGGCGAAGGTCCATGACTCCGTTTGTGTGATAGTGGACCGACTCATGAAGTCGACACACCTCCTTTCTATCAGGGAGTAGAGCTCGGTGAAGTGTCTGGGGCAGTTATATGTTTGGGAGATCGTCTACCTTCATTGAGTACCATCGACGATCATCTCAGACCATGACACATGGTTTACATCGCGATTGTGGCGAGGCATACATGAGAGGTTCGGGAATCAGTTGTGGATGAGTACATATTTTCACCCCCAGACTGATGGGAAGAACGAGCGCACTATCCAGGTGTTGGATGATATGCTCAGGGCGTGTGTGTTAGACTTTGGATGGAGCAGGGAGGATCACTTTCCCTTGGTAGAGTTTGCATATAACAATATTTACCACTCTACTATTTGCATGGAACCTTTTGAGGCCCTCTACTGGAGACATTGCAGGTCACCCTTATACTGGACGGAGGTTGGGGTGACCTCCCTCGTGGGCCCAGAGTTGGTGCAGGCGATGACGGAGAAGGTGCAGATCATTCATGATCGGATGAGGACGGCTCAGAGCAGACAGAATTCCTATGCAGACCGTCGTCGTAGGCCCTTGGAGATTGAGTGGGGACATCATGTCTTTTTGAGAGTCTCCCCGGGGCGTGGAATGCGGAGGTTCGGCCGGAGAGGCATGCTATCCCTGAGGTTCATTGGGCCCTTTGGATCGTGCGCTAGGTTGGTGAGGTCACCTACCATCTCGCTCTACCCCCGAAGGTGGAGAGAGTGCATGACGTATTCCATGTGTCGCAGATGAGGAAATATGTGCATGACCCCATGCACGCTATCGACTGGGGATAGCTAGACATTGAGGATGGAGCCACCATTGAGGAGCACCCGGTGGAGATTGAGGACTGACATGAGAGGACTCTGCGTGGACGTGCCATTCCTCAAGTTTGTGTGTTGTGGCAGCACGAGAGGGGGCAGGTGAGAACCTAGGAGCGGGAGAGCCAGATGCGGGATCTGTATCCCGATTTTTTTTGGTAGTTTAGTTTTTCGGGGATGTAAAAAGTGAAGGAGGGAATGATTTAAGAACTCGTTTTGTGAACCTATAAGAATTTGGGATTTTTTTGATGATTTTCCAAGAAGGACGTTCATACGACGTGCGATTCTGAGCCCCGGTGTGGCCAGAATTCAAAATTTATGCGGCTTCACACTGGACACGCTAAAGAAATTGAATAACTCCTGAACAGTAACATGGATGGGAAAACCATGGGCACCATTGAGTTTGAAATGTGTCGTTAACCCTTGGAGGGGTGTAACTTTCGCGTGCGTAAACCCTTCTGCGAAAAACACCATCAGGGGAATTTTTGTAATTTAGCGGTCTCGGACGTTGAGTTTTATAACTTTTAAATGAAGGCTCAGATTAAAATTTCAAGAATTCCATTGCGCTCAGGGAATGGCATGTACCATATGGGAGTCTTAACCTCGACCTCGCTGGGAGTCCGGGTACGGGCCTACTGGTCGATGTTTTGAAAATTAATTAAAATTAATTAATTTTTCTATTTAACCACTCTCCCCATTCTCCTCATCTCCTCCCTTTGTTTTATCCCTGGAGATTCCCTCCTGTAGAGCTCCTCCCCTCTCTTCCACCACTCTGGCGAGGCGTGGCAACTCTGGTGGACCGTCGATGAAGCTTCGGGCTACGCCCAACATGGTAGGAGGGTTCCTTCTCCGTTTTGTTTCCCGTTTGGTCTTTAAATTTAATTTCATATGTTGAATTGTTGTCCGATCGTCGATAGAAGCCCATTTCCGAGTAGGGTTCGTTCATTTCCTTCCAACGCATGTTTAGGTTTGAATTTTGGAGTCCCGGGGTGGCCCTGGGAGGATTTCTCGTCGTTTTCCTCGCTTTCCGACGATTCCAGTTGTGGTCCGACGGGTTTCAGGCGGCGGCGGTGCGGGTTTCAGGCGGCGTGGCAGCGGTGCTCCAGGTGCTTGGTGGCGGCGGTCTGCACTCCAGGTTGCAGCCAATGGTAGTCTGCGCTTCAGGCGGTAGACGACAGGCTCGGCCCGCGGCACGGGGTTGACCGGGGTCGCAGCATGCGACACCTCGGGGGAACAAGAACCGCGTCCCGGGGGTCATCACGTGGGAAGACCGTCCTCGACCAGTATGATCATGGATCACAAGTCCACGGCCTGCCCGTACAGCTATTCCGCGGGACGACGCTGTGATCCGGGCTGGCCGGCACGGGCCGACCCAGACCGGGTGGACCGGCCGGCCAGCCCGGTCCAGCCCAAGGAGCTTCATCCCCTCTGGCTTCGGACACCTGTAACTTTCGCTACCGGAGTCCGTTTTGTGTGCTGTATCAGCAGTGTAATCCTCGACTCAATATGAAGGTTTTGTGATGGTTTTAGGGTAATTAAATTCCGGGACAGGAGCTCGGTGGCACGACACGCTCGTTAAGTGCTACATCGGGGTTCTTGTTTTGGATGGCGCAGACACATCCGATGTTCGTTTTGAGCACTGTCAACAACGTTGCGACCCTAGAGTCAAGACCGTGATTTCCAGAATGGTTTCAGGTGTCGATGTTAGAGTTGATACATGGACCCTATGGGCCGTCTTTGAGTTGTGTGCATAGTTTTTGTGCCTTTTTCACCAGAAGTCTCTTCGAGGGGTTTGAGTAGTCATTTCTCTGAGAAAATCACGATGGCGCAGTTTTCCCGATGAGTATCAGAGTCGGGGACGGGCCCCACATAGGCTGGCTACATTTAATAGTACCATCTTCACCAGTTGTCCATTTCAGGAGAGAAAGTAGTCTATTTCACGTGTTATTCCGTAAGGACTACAATAGAGCAATCCCTTTGGGCATGTGGAGCCTCTTTTGAGATCATGTTAAATGTGGGATGAAGATATTCTTTTTACGAACTCCTATCCAATGCACGGTGGCATTGTTAGTGACACCTGGTGATGTCAGAAGCAGTGTAGAGATATTAGGCTGATTCCGGGTCTACCCTTTAGCAGGGATGGGCAGTGGATCACCTGACGACTCTTTAGGGTCTACCCTCCAGCAGGGCTGGGCAGTGGGTCACACGACGACTCTTTAGGGTCTACCCTCTAGCAGGGCTGGGTAGGGGGTCACCCGTCATCGTGTTCCAGGTCTACCCTCCAGCAGGACTGGGCAGTGGGTCAACCGTCAAATTTTTCTAGCTCTACCCTCTAGTAGGGCTGGGCAGTGGGTCACCTGGTGATGTATTAGGGTTTACCCTCTAGCTGGGCTGGGCAGCGTGTCACCCATTCACGTTTCAGACACGACCCTTCTTATGAGGCTAGTAAGTGACTTTTCACCGTGAATACCAGAGTGGGGCCCTGGTTGTACAAATCAGTGGTGTAATAGTTTTAATGTTACCTAAAGACCCACTAGAAAGAGGGGAATTTCCCCCACTGAGACACATCCTTAAGACGCGACCTAAAACCATGAGGGAGAGTCAGTGCCACCGAAATTTCATAGTATCGAAGTGTGGTGATTGATCCCCTTTGATTAGGGCTTCCAAGGTGGATGAGACGAGATGCTGGGTTATATGGATGGTTTCACTTGGACCTGATGGTGAATTATCCTGGGCTAAGCATGGATACAGAGATCCCATTACACACTCCTTTAGGTTTCTTGTTGAACATATATATGTATATATATATACATTTTCACCATACTTTTGTTCCCATTTCTTGGGGTACGTGCTTACTTATTTCTGTTGGCATGAGCGGCACTCACCTTACTAAACTTTTCTACTGTATTTATTAGTCTACTGCTCACCACTTTAGTGCCTCCTTTGTTTCTCCCTCAAGATTTCGAGGCAACATACTGAGTATCATTATACTCACCCCTTCTTGGGATTTTCCCACACATGGTGTGCCCTTGCAGACAATGGACAGGTCGATCGTGACTACGAGGGAGTGTAGAGGTCATAGCAGTTGGAGTGGAGTACCGCAGTCGTGCTAGAGTATTCAGGTGGGAGACTATCCAGTTGATTTCTTTTGTTTACCTGTTGCTGGGTTGTGGCACCTTTGTGGTTGGGCATGTGTTTTTTCCTTTTACTTTTAAGTTACTTGTCAGTACTTCCAGCACTTTACATACTCTATTTAGTGGTTGATGCATGACTGTGGTTGGGGCATACCTATTTGTCTTTAATTTTCTTTTTTTACTCTGCATCGAGTGGGTTGTGTGTTCATGAGTATAGGTACTTAGGAGAAGGCCTCCCCTATATTGTTATGCCTTCAGCGCTGGACAGCAGCCTCTGGCCTATGAAGGCGAGTTTGAGGTAGTTATGGCTCGGGACTGGTAGGGTCAGGTCGTGACCACTTATAGGGTTATGTTTATTGAAATTATAACTATATCCAATATATTATAATATATTTATATGTATAGAAATATATTAATTTTATTCTTTTCGATAGGTAATTCATCATGCCTGGATAAGATGATGAATTTTGTGGGATTTGGATCTTTTAGAAGGTGGATGTTACATTTTTAGAATTGGGAAACATAATGAGTATCTGATGATTATAAAAGTTATAAAATATTGTTTTTCGAAGGGGATAAATAGTTTATTATCATGCACAATGTTCATAGTGACTTATAGATTAGTTCTAAGTGGCCCAACAACAAAAAATAGAAGATCCAGGTCATTCATGGGGGTGAATGTGTCATCCCCATTATGAATTACATTCAAGGGAAATTCCATGTTGTGAATGGGGGAGACTATGGGAAATGTGGAATCATCATAAATAATAATGACATAGACATCTACTTCATGTCCTAAAAAATGTTTTCCTATTTTTTATATTTTATATACCTGGATTGACCCCTTCCACTTTGGGGGACTAAACATAAGAGCGGATGACAAACAAACCTCCCCCTCTCCTAATACACTCTAATTGCGCCAATTTTGGGTGTGATTAGGAATCTTATCTGAGGTTAAAACATAAATTTGACTTTTTTATAGATAAATAATCAATTTATATTGGTTTTTCATACTTCATTTACAGTGGAAATACAAGAGATGATTTCCTTATACCACCTGTTTTATGCCATAGAGATTTTTTTCAAGATCAGTTTAGGGGAGTGTTGAAAACCCTTGAGGTGTGGTTGGTCATAGTGTTAGTGAAACAATTATCCATGGATAGAAAGTGGTGGTATAGGTATTTTTAGGACTTTTATAGGAATAAGATGTGAGTTATCAAACTACATATTAAATAAAAAATATTTATAACTAGGTATAACATCCCCAAATCTTTTTCTATGTATTTATTTATTTTTTTATGATGTGGGTGATATTTTGTCATTTCATCAAGGGGACACCCCATTTTTATAAATTTAATTTTTTAATTAATGTGGTTTAAGAAATGTAAAACTAAAATAATGAAACTAGTGAAGTTATAAGGCTAATAAAGTGTTATTGTAATTCATTACCTCTCAATCACTAATGTTTGGGTATTGAAATCTATGATACTATCACTATTAGAAAAATCCATGAGGGTGGGATTTAGGAAATGAGATGGAAGACCCATGTAGGATATGTGAGGCACATGATATTTGTGTTTTCTTGGATGATAAACCATAGGTAGACTATACTTGTTTTGTGTTAGTGCACCAACCTAGTATGAACATGGATGCTAAAAATAACCATGGTCCATCTCACAAGAAATTTTCCTATGATGAAAAACATTACCTTATGTGGAAATTTTTTTTATTTCAAATATTTATAATGGATATGTTGTCCACCTTGTATCATGATTTGATGTATGAGACAATGGAGGTATGAGAATCCTATAATGGATTCCTCTACTTATGTATAGATCCAGGGAACCTGAGTGGGTGCTCTATTAAAATAATAATAGTATATCGGTGTATATGGGTTTTTAGAGTTAAAACACAAAATTATAAAAAATAGAAAATTATATTTCATATTGTATATGATAAGAAACAATAATTTTAGACAAAAATATAACACCAGGAGGATTAATAATATAATTTTTTAGATAGATTCATTCTATTAAATATTTTCAATTACAAGAAATAGTGATTTTTTATTATGTTTAATGAAACCCTGATTTTATCTTTCTTTTCATTCTATACTGAGTTTATCTTCTATTACATGCAACACTATGTTTAAATGACATGTTACATGTTATGAAAATATTATTATTTATTATGATAGTAATAACCAAGGCATTATAATAATTGTTATGAATAATATTATCTAAATTTTCATAAAATATGTTTTAAAAAATTTCAGTTATTTTTCATTTAATATTAATAATATAATAATAATTTAAAATGAAACGAAATGTATTCTAAAAATATATGTTTTTCTAAAATATTGTTTAATAATTCATTTCACACATAAAAATTATTATATTTTTTGTACTTTTATATATTTCATTTGTAAAAATAAATTTCATTTTTGGAATCAGAATACCCAAATTATAATATGTTGTATTTTTTATATTTTTTATGAAATGATTCATTTTTTTAGGAATAGTGAAAATGGAAAATTTTAATTTGAAACTGAGTTTTCGATTAAATTATTTATAAAAATAATTATATATTAAATAGTTTTTAATGAAAAATCATTTCTTTTATATTTCAATTACTAAAATTTAGGTTATTGGAATCATTTTCCAATTTAATTTGCTTATAAAAACATTTTTATCTTTTGAAAGTTTTCTATTTTAAAACCCACATTCTCATCACATATACAGGATTAATTTTAAATTAAAATTTTAAACTTATGTAATTTAATTTTTAAAAATGTATTTTTTATTTTTATTTAGAAAAATTTATAATTTTTAATATGGTCAACTTAATTTTTTACCAAAATAAATAATGAAAAGAGTAAAAACTTTTACAATACCCATTTGATAGCCATATGTAAAAATTATCTATTATACATTGAATGTACCATTCTGGAAGATAATGAAATTATAAAAACATGGGTAAGACTAGACTGTTTCCAAGCAACTTAGGTCTGCCACCTACCTCACCTATAAAATCAAATCCCAATCCTCTCTTATTCACACATTAAAGCCACTTTAGTTCAGCCATTACAAACAAAAATAACTTAAACAAATCCCTCTTATAATCATATAACCCCTATATTATGATTAAACACATCCTAGGAAGGATTTGTTTTAAAACTAAGGAGAATACTCTATGAAGATGTAAAATTCTTCAATAAGAATCTTTATTTTATTTCATTCAACACCGCCAAAAAATATAAATAAAATTTTATGATATAATAACCATAGTGTCAACCAAAAAATGTATGTTTTTATAATATGGTCATAACATAAATCCGTATCCACATAAATCAAAATGGTTTCAAAATCAATGTTTCAATGTATGGAGGACTCTCTCCATATGAACATATATCATTCATTATTCCCACACAACCATTCACTATTGCATATAATAATGGATCTAATGTATATAAATTATATTTTTGACGCAGAAATATATTTTTATTCATTAAATCATATATATTTTTTTTACTACCACTTTTATTCTAGTTATAATAGAATAAATCTTGTGTATGAATGACTGCCGAACTATGAAGGATTCTTATTTTTCATTCACTAAATCATCATATGGAAGGTGATAATGATAAATCTAACGATTCTATATGATATAAATTAATTTTTTTGGATATTAATGAAATATTAATCATTATAAAAATATAATATATATCATTATCTTTATTACTTTTTCACTCAATGAATGATGATATTATCGTTCATAAATGGGTAGACTATAGGCTTTATGAATCGATGTGACTCTCTTTTCGTCACTACACCATATTTATGGTATCTATAATATTACCTGATGCAATAATATTATCCTATGATATTTCTATAAATTGAAAATATTACATTCCTTGTTTCCATAATAATAATTCACATATAAAAACATTACTCATGTTTATATACAACTAATCGTCTAAATGATCGTAACATAAATCATTTCTCATAAAAAAATTCATCATTGGTAATAAATGTAAAATTTTTATATATATATGATAATTATTTTACACATATTATTTTGGTGATGTAGAAATTATATAATATGTATTAGAACTGTACTTCTAATGTTAAAACATGTCTTATAAAATAATTCAATTTACCCCAAAAACATTGGAAATAATGAATGATTATTAAAAAAATGAGATTTATGTTGTTATAAAACGATAGTATATAATATTATAAATATCAATTAGTTTTTTTAATAATTTATATTATTTTTTAAACAATAATAAAAGTGTTTAAATAATTTTAAACCAAAATGATGCATAAGGTAAGAGATTTTCATCTCACTTTTTTTACTTATGTGAGATACATGACATAATGACACCCTATTTATTTATTTTTGGTGTGTCTAATGACCATGAATGTATTTTACAATTATTATAAAAATATTGTGGGAATTTAAATATATATTTGGGTATCTCTCTATCTTGGCTCATGTAATTAAAAATTGTTAAAGTGGTACGGGATTTTATGTTATGATATCACTATTTATCAAGATTTCTCATGATAATTCTTCCAATAAATAAATATTATAAACCATCCCACATGAAAATCAGGAATATTCTTATAAATTATTTATGAGGGTTTATTTCATGTAATTTTTTTATTCATTACACTATACATTACATAAAATAATTAAGATAATCTTATATAAAAATTCGATATTATATTTCTCTTCGGTTGGAAATACCACTACCTCAAAACTGATTATTATGAATGTTTTTTATAAACTATTATATAATTCTCAAAATTATTTATTAAACAAATTATAATTATTTTTTACTTTTGAAAAAAACTATGAATGGAGTCTTCATTTCATTTTCTATAGGAGGCAATTTTTGATCCTTTTAATAGTGAAAAGGTAATGTTGCTATTAAGGTGTATGGAATGCATGGATTACCGAAATCATTAAATTAATTTAATTGAAGGTTAATTTTATTATGTACATGTTTATTTTTATGTAATTTTATTCCAATTATTTTAGAAATTCATAGTTTTATTAAAAGCTAATATTAAAAATGAAATTTATATTTTCATCATAAATCATTACAAAATTATTTTTATTGTATTACTATTCCTTAATGAAATAAAACATTTAGTTAATTTATTATCCAATACAGATATGTTGTATTTATATCATATGTTTGATTTCTTTGGTTGATTTATGATTAGTTTGATTGAGGACGTACAATTTTATTACCATTCACCATTTTATGCTGAATGTTTTATGATTATTTTTATTAATTGGGGTTAGAATAAAAATTTCATATGTTAGTTTTGTAATAAGAATTACACTGTATATTATGAATTCTTCATTAATATATGGGATGCACTTGACTTTTTAATTGATGGGTGGGTCCCACTATAACACCTCGATGTATCAGCTGGTCTCATGAGAATAATTCTTATGGTTTACAGCAAGGCCTTACCAATTTATATATATGTCTTGGAATATGGCCTCGATTGTATTATATTTCATAGCATGATGCCTTGATTGTATTATTTGTATTGGAATGTGGCATCAATAAATTGTTTTAGATATTCGTCATTATGAATTCCATAATTATGAATTTATTTATCGATATTCCATGTTATTACTCAAGTATTTAGAATATCTACCGTTAAGACAAATTTTTAAGTGACTATTAATATGGAATTATTTGATCATAATTTATTTCAACCATACAATTAAATAGTTATTGGGAAAAGATACTGTGATTCAGTTATTTACCATTATAAATTTATTATATATTATATATTCATAGCTTCCACTATATTCTTACCCTCACTGAATATTTGAGATCATAAATTTAAAATGTTTTATTTTTCCAAAGATATAAGGGATAATTTTATGATTTATATATAGACATATTGTAAGGGGTATAAATTAATTCTCAAAAATAATATTTTTTCCATTATTTGTTTTCAAATGTAAATTATATTCAAGTATGTATCCTTTTTTCTAAGGTAACAAACCTATTTGGTCCTTATGGATTAGATTATTTGTATCTTATTCCATATTAATAAATTAGACACTGGATCCCAAATTTTGGGGATGGAGTCTCTATTTTTGGTATAATATTATATTTACTAGGAACCATGGGAATATTATTAAAGAAAAAATAAATTTGGGATCATTGATCATTGTTATTAATTAATGTTAAGTGTAGAAGAACTTAATAATGGTTTCTTAATCTATAGATTAGGAGGGTATTACCAGAAAAAAATTATTTTCTAGATAAAAAAATGGATGGTGTTCTGACAGAAATGTACCTATGGGTAATCACTTTGAAAAAGGAAAATTGGGACTGACCCAATTATCACCTGGTGCATAAACACATGCCTCTCAACATGTCTATTTTGACACTACTGGGGAATATTCATATGATAGTAAATAATTTATTTATAAATAATTATTAATTATTTTAAAATAATGATATCCCTAAATAACCCTTGTATACTATTATGAGATTAGCAATGAATAAAATTTTCAAATTTGTGTTAATTTTATAACTAATTTGGGTGTTTTACATTTTAATCATAATGTTATGAAATACAATAATATATAACATTGTTTATTAGTGGTTCCTTAAATAAGAAATGGGAAGGGTAAAAATTCACATACTTCAAGAAAGGAATTTCCATATGGGAAAGATGATGAAACATGATTAAATCGAATAGTTGGAATTTATAATATCAAAATCATATTAGGGAAACAGACTTAGGTTATGAAAAAAACCATTCCCATATAGAGAAACTTACTATTACACCATCATATGTAACTATAATATATCACTTCATGAATTAGAGTCATCCATCAATAAATAGAACTATTATTAAAATTTAGTTGAGCATTTGACATGTTCTGTAGAAAAGATATTTATTTATTTGGATATAGATAAATAGATAATATTTTGAAAGAAGTTTATTATTTATTTGGAGATTGTGATCAATAGTTGTTGTTTATATAAAACACAAAGGATGAAATGGAAATAAAAATCATTTATTGAAGGGATTGTAAGTTAATCTTCAGGGAAAATTATTTTCCTTGTGTGTATTGATCTGATATGTAAACACAGTTATTGACTCTAGGACCAAATATAGTGGGAAAGTTTTCATAGTACGAAGAACATTTTACATGGTTATCAAGGCATTTTTTGGACTTACTAAGAAATCCAAAGATAAATATTAACAATTTCCTTGACGGGATTAAGCCAATCCATCACTCGGTACTAGTCTCGCAAATATTATCATCATATGAGTACATTGTATAGTTTTCCACAAAAAATAGTGAATTAATTCCCTAACTATTATAACATTGAAGGGGATAAAGAGAAAGAAAGGATAATAAAGAACTATATTGATAAATGTAATATTGTAAATAAGTATTTTCAAACATGTGTTACTTTTGTAAGGGATCAACTTGGTACATGATCAAAAAAGAATATTATTTTTCTTAATGTGTAGATAAAAATTCCACCATGATTTTGATTGAAAGGGAAAAATGATTTTCTAATGTTCAATGATTTAGCTGAATGTATATAGGGATCTATAAAAATTAATTCCCCAAGATTCAAGGAAATATACCCCAAGAAAATCTAAGAGATCAAGGTCAATCATATTTTATTACCACTGACAAAGTGTAATTATTAATGTTCTTATATTTTGATTCAAGATATATTTAATTTAAATAATTTATAAATGATATAATTTTTATAAGATTTATAAAATGTATTATTATTTTGATGTTGTTTTATTTCATTAATGAGTTGAATTTAAATATCTAATGATACAAAAAAAATGAAAAATTAATCAATGGTATGTTTAACATCTGTGAAAATACATTATTGAGGGAATTATAACAAGAAATATGTTTCTAATGTTGAGATAATGGTGTTTAGATAATTGTATCATAGTTATGGATAATGTATATTTCAAAGTACTAACTCTGTTAGTAGTAATCAATGATATTCTCATTTTTTTATATATTATAATTCTTTATAATGTTTTGGATTTTTATATTTTTGAAAGGTCATATAGTAAACCATTTATAAAACAGTTTATATAGATCATTGGATGAGGGTTTAGAGAGTAATTTATTACTTCACTGTATGAATATTTATTCACATTGGATAACCTATTATTAACCATTTTTTATAATAATAACATTATATATATGTAATGAGATATAAGATTATTATGGATCTTAGTATCCATTAAATTTCAATTTCAGTTTATCAGGCATGAGACCTTATTTTTTTATTCATTTCATGTAGTATGGGATGAATTATAAATTTATCGTTGTGAAACCAATTAATGTATTTGTTCATATGAAATAGAAAAATATTATGTAAATTATAATTCATTTTATTCAAATATAGTATTTAAATTTAAAACATTAGGAAAAAGATATCAAAGAAATGTTATCATGATATATGTATATCTGATCAATCATATTGTCTTTTAAATTATAATTTTTTTCAAGATCTTATCATTACATTAATCATTATCATTATTGTGATCAAGGAACTGAATCACTCTATATAATTATTTAATATTTTCCTCAATGTCCAAATCTTCACATTCCACTAATTGTATAATATATAGAAACTTGGTTATGTGTTATTCTATATGACCTTTTTTACTTATCAATAAATTATTATTATGAGGATATTTTTTTAAATCCATTTATAATGTGGGTTTTCAAAAATGAATTTAATATTATAAAACCCGTTATTATCTATAAAAAATTAAATTAATGGTTTTCAATTTTTTGTGGGGATATTATAACACTATGTACATATAAAATAAGAAAATTATATTAGATAGAATCTGTGACACTTAAAAACATAACTAGAAAAATATATTACAACATGAGAATTAACTTTTTATTTATTTTAAAATAAAATAAATCAATTCAATGTCTTAAATTACACGAAATGCATTGTCTATCAAATTTTACTCAAAAAAATTGAGTATAGCTTTCATTAAATGATACATTGAGATTATAATGTGTTATACACAATAGATAGTATAAAATGAATGTAAGATATTATTAAAATACTATTCATCAATGTTACTATTATCACAAAGATAAAATAATGGTGAGAGATAATAGTATTAAATAAATTACGAAAATAAATATTTGACACAAAATAATTTATTATTTAATTATTACAAATTATAGAAGAATAATTTAAAATAAAAATAAATGTTTTCAGGAAAAACAATATTTTTCTAAAAGGTCTTTACTTTCTCACTACAAACAAAATTTGAAATTAATTGTTAAAAATTATGTAAATTGTATTTTAAAAAATAAATTTCATTTTTGGAATCAATATAAAATATTATCTTAGGGTAATTTTTGTTATTTTTATGAAAAGATGCATTTTTTGATGAATACTAAAAAAATATGAATTTTAATTGAAAATTATTTTTTAATTTAAACTATTTATAAATTGAAATTAGTTTTTATATATTAATGTTATAATTATATATCAATTATTCAAATTTAATTAATTTAAATCATTTTGATATTTAATACTGATATAACAACATTGTAATCTTTTAATCATTTTTTCATTGAAAACATTCATTCTCATTATATAAGTGAGATTAATTTTAATATCAATTTTTACACTTCTATGGATTCATTTTTTAAAAAATTAATTCCATAATATTAGTTATAATAATTAATAATAACAAATATTGTAATTTTTTTTTCAAAAAATTGTGTATGAGAAAAGTAACATTAATTACTGTGGTTACAGTAAAAATTGATTTTTTGGGGATAAAAATGATTTCAAAATTACCTAACAGCACATCCAACACTAATTGGATGGAAATAGGTCTACTTTATCACATCTATGTTCTATACTGGGATAGTTTTCATGTATTTTGGATGAAAAAACATGTGTGTAATTTATTATTTTAAAAAAATTACAAATGTGCCACTCACCTCAGTTATAAATGGGAACCCCTCTCCTAAAATAGTCACACAATTCAACAACATTATATCTTCTAAGCCTTTCCCATATAAACACCCAACCTATCTACACTCATTTATAAATCCCTATTTTTTCAGTAAATCCATCCTTTATATTCTTGGGTGAAAATATAAGGTGGATACTCGAACAAGAGGTAGTGTTATTGAATGAATGTCTTTATTTAATTTCATTATGCACATAGATCAATTATTATTAAACATTTGTGATATAATAAACACATTATCATATATATAATGAGAATATATTCAAATATAGACATGAAATATAAAAGAAATAAACTTCTATAATATTGGTTTGTAAATCATTATTCATGTGTACGTCGCTCAACTACTATGAGAACTGATGTTATTGATCCATCCATTACCACCGTTCATAGTTCGGTATTATTATCCATTATCACACCTTACACATTGGTATTGGAATATTTAGTTTGTGTTAAAGGCCTTACATGATATCCACAAGACACCAAAGTCTAGAATTAAAAACCGAGGGATTCATGAAGAAAGGGGGGGGGGTGAATTTATCATTAAAGATAATCTTAAAAACCACATTAAATAACCATATAAATCCAATATATGTTTCATGTGTATAAAATAAAACTCAAATAAAAATAAAAGATAAAACATAATTGAGTACAAATATAAATCCAAGTTACATAACTTAAGGATTCAAAAGAAAACAAAACCCAATTACACTAATTAAAAAAACTAGAAACTCTCAACCATCCCCAATATATAACTCAGAAATACATGACCAAGATAGTAAGAAGAATATCTACTGAGACGAGATATTTTTCTTTTACATTTTTCTTGGTAGAAGACATATATAAATTCATAATACTTCCCCAAAAGGGTGTGAGTGTAAACTCATCCAGGATTCCCTAGTGAATTCCAAAATAATGCCTCTAGGAAAAACCCTATGAACACATTTAGGTAAAATAGTTTAAAACAATTTAATATAGTTTCTATCAAAACCGAATTGGTCTTTTATAGAAATAAGTAAAACTATCCTTTAAAACCATTCTTCATTCCATTTGGAATACCATTCCATTATTTCACAAACACCTACATATGCATTCCATGGAGGGAGATCCATAATCTTAAGAGGTATATCGTATATATATCATGTAATCCCTCAGTGTCCAGTCTCAGTATGCCCGATTAGCATGCACCCCTTATATAGGTTTTGCTATCTCTTTGCCTAGTGGTACTCACACCTTTTCTAGGGTCATGTCAAAAGAATGAATCATACCACCCATGTATTCCAAAACAACTTCCAAAAAATTTAATATTATAAATTTCCTCATATAAACATTTTAACAAACAATTTCCATGAATCATAAAAAACTAAAATTTAAAAATAACCAATTTATATTTATCTTAATATAAAAATTTCCACAAACCCATCCATTTTCAACAATTTCCCAAACAAACATCACTAATGTGAATTCTGTAATGAATCCCATGATCATTTCTCAATAATAAAATGAAAAAAATTATTTCAGGCTAAGAAATAATTTTTCTAATGAAGGGGAATCATGAGATAAGCCACATTCTACACAAAAATTAGTAGAAACAAACAATAGATCAATTATTCTCTAGATCAGATCATAGTAAAACATTCCTTTCATAAAAAATCATAAGACATCATTATTCTCAATACATAACATGGATCTACCCAAGGAATATTATATCTACCTTTTTAGTTAAGATAAGGGGAAAATATAAATAAATAATGAAAATTAATGGTGACTTACCAATAAATATGTATATTCAACAGCCTCTAATTTCCCAATTTATTGCTCTCGAGTAAATGGAAAACATCTCCCATGTCGTGGTAGAAATATTATATGATGTTATAGTAGAATTATTTATCAACTATGTCTTATATTATGTTATTTTAACTAAACATGAAACTTTACAAGGGGTGATTATTTGTTTCATGTTAAGGACATATGATTTGGAAAATTGTGTTCCAACCATGCGGTTTGTACATTCTCAATCCAACACACTGCATAATTGTCTCACACTATTAGAAAAATCATTCACCAATAATGCATGATACAATTTATTACGAAATCCCACCCATGGTGGGCTCTCATGGTTAGAAAAATCATGTTTCAACTATTTTACCTACTACTTCAATGTGCTCAGTTTATCCTTTCATCCATATGGACTGACCAACTACTGTCCAGCCTTGCATCTTCCTAGTGAGATACATTATTTCTTGGGTCTCAAAATATGACCTCTGAAAATGTACAATAGTAACCATGAATGTTGTGAGTCTAAACCTAGTATATTTTCTTAAGGTACTTCCCAACTCATGATTCTATGACATAACTTATAAGAACATTTATATAAAAAATTAAAAAACAATTTAATATAATTTATATCAAAACCAAAAAAAATATTTTATATAATTTAATATAACATTCCTTTGAAACCAATATATAATCTATTTGTAATACCTATTCTATGACTAAACACTACACTACATAAGAATTAATATGTGATTAATCCATACTCCTTATCATTCTGTCATCTATCCACCAGGTCATATCTAGGTGGAAAACCTCCATGTGGCCCAATGGTAGACACCCCATATCCATGGTCTTGTCTCAGGTAGCCCAATGGTACACAACCCTTATTCAGGGTCACCTAAAAATCATGAACTCGCCTTTCCTATTTACCCAAAACCATTTCAAATCCATTTCAATAAAATAAATCTCCCATTACACATTTTAACAATATTTTTTCCATGAATAAAAAATCTATAAATTCAAAATCACCATTTTAATGTTATCATTCAAAACAAATTTCACCAAAACCAACAAATTTTTAAAATTAAAAAAACATCACATATGGGTTTTCGACATGGATAAAACAATCATTTAACAATAATTTCATTAATAAAATTAATTCCAAGATAAACCTTCAAGTTTAATTCACGTGTACATTAGAGAGAAACCAACTACCTCATATACATTATAGAAAAAAGAATGACATAAAGATTCTCTAGATCTGATAAAAAATAACATTTCCTTCCATAAATTCTACCCTGGGAAGAGAAATTATATTCATGAAACATGGTTCTACCAACTAGAGATTATGTCTACAGTTCCATGAAATAGAAGGATAAGTGTCCAATGGGGAATAATAAATAACTGGGACTTATAGGTAAATTTGGATCTCCATAAACATTTAATTCACAAATGGCATTCTTCCAAATAAAATAAAAACACCCTCACACCATTGAATAAAAAATTATATAATGAGATAATTAGGGGGAAACAAATAGGAAAAACAACTAATTCGAATTAGATCCAAATATATCAATTGGATAATGATATGCATCATGGTTTTGCCAAATGTTTTGGAAAACTATGTACCAATTATGTTAACTCTATTTTATCAAGCCAATATTCCCCACAATTGGCTTTCATTTTTAGAAAACCATGGAAAACCATGAACACGATACTATATTAATCCATCCCCTACATGTTTTTATAAAATGGTTTGATAAACCGTGTTCTAACCCTGTATTTAAATAATGTTTCAATGTGTACGGTCTGTCATGGGATTCTAAAAGGTTTGAAAAAACTATGCACAATCCACGTGTCTTCCAGTGAAACTATTTTACAAGCTCAGTACCTTTAGAGTGTTTCAGGTTTTAAACTAAATGGTCTCAAACTATGAACCTATAGAAAATCATTCAATATGTGTCAAAAACCCCTCCAACAAAGTATTATATATCATTAAAATAAAATAATAAAGGATCATTTACATGAAATCAGTAGGGAATAATTCTCCCCTGCATTGGCCTTTCCATTAATGTGAAGTTGCTAACTAGTGTTGCCTTTCATGATATTCGACCATTTCGTGTTTCATGCTCTTGCATTTCCTCCTAATTCCAGCCTTGATTCCACAAAATCCTTAATAGATAAATGATTTTACAATTTAATAAATCCTCTTATTTATCCATAATTTGTATTGTCTCATGAACCTCCGTAGCATCTATCTCTCATTCAATGGGATCCCATCATGTCACATTGTAAGGATTATGTTAGTACTTCTCAAATTGAGATACATGAAATATATTATTAGTTGCACTGAATAATGGTTGAAGGGAAAACCAATATTCCACCTCACTAAATCTATCATGTATCTCAAAATGTCCAATTTATCAAGGATATAACCTTTCTTGATTACAAAAGTCACTATTTCTAAACAATAGAGATGTTTCCATGAACACATGACAACTCACCTAAAACAACAATGGTTGTTGATGATGAACCAAATATGATTTCGAATAACTTTGAGTTGTTTCTATTCTATTTTTATTCCATTAATTCACTTCCATTATCTCCTACACATGTCTTGGTCCAACATTTAGGTATCACCTATTTCCACCCAATAATGTAGTGAATGAAATGGATAAACATACAATGATTCATAAGGATCCATATGTACCAAGGCTTAATAACTGTTGGTTTATAAGAAAACTAGTAATTGTATATTATCCTCCCATGACACATTAAAATACCTTACACAAGACTTTTTTATATCCCCAAATAATTAATCTTCCCCTTATATTTTTTGTCTATTCATGGTTGATAGGTTGTGTTCACAGTCAATTGAGTCCCAAGGGGTTTCTATACATTTTTCCATAAAAATATGTAAAACTGATGTCTGTGTCAGATACAATCTCGAATGGAATTTCATGAGTCTTTAAAACCATTGGATACATTTTTTTTGGATGGTCATCCACTATATAGGAATCATTAATGAAAATAAAATGAACCATCCTATTGATCCATTCATCAATTTTACTTAGGGAATTTTACTCCCTTACCATTCTTGGTAAACCTGTCAAAAATCCATGGCTATCTTCTCCGACATCGACTTGAATATAGGAAATGATTGAGATAATTTTACTGCTAATTATAGATATACATTGACTGAATGATAGGTGAATCATATGGTGAAAAACTTCATCACTACCTTTTTATACCAACCCACCAATTATTTTCTTTATTCAAATCATATATATTTTGGAATAATTATTTGACATCCCATTTCAAATGGTGATAAACATTAAGAAAATTTTCATGAAAAATTAGAGTCCATGATTTTATCACTAATACTAAAATCTATAATCCCATACATCATTCTAACCTCAATGTTCTAACCACCATTGCGTTTTGATCTCATCAAAACTTATTCAAGATCAGATAGCTGAGGATATGTCACTTGATAAACCAAATTTAGAATTAATGAAACTTGGATGAAAACTGAAACATGACCCCATTCATTACAATCAAGGTGCACATATGATTTAAATTACATCATCTACCACTTATTTAAAGAATATCTATCCAAATGATCATACAAATTAGTACTTAATGAAACTTCCATAGAATTTACATTACCCTGGGTATACAATAAGTTGAATTCAAATAGTTGAAGTTTTTTTAAAATTATTATTTGTCATTGATTCAAATATATTTTGTGATAATATGTGTTTTAAGATTCTATGGTCCAAAACCCTCTAATTTTCTCATGAATATGTATTGATTCCATGTCTTCAAATAATGGAATACAATATCCAAATTTTGAATGATGTATGAGGGAGTTCTTTTCATAATACTAAAACATTCATGAATCATAAGAAAAAACATGTTCTCCCTACATTAGAATGCATCCCACCCTATTCTTAATTTATCACAGTAGACTAAAATCCACGTCTAAACTCTATAAAGTAATGATATGTGCCAGTGAAATTCTAACTGCAAGGTCTGCAATGGATATATAACATTACTCATTATATAGGAATGTAAGTCCTTTTATTTCCAAAGGTTTTATCGATGACTACAATAATTAACATTAATATACGAAAAATCAATAATATCCCACCCATCAAATGATACAAAGTTTCTCTAATACATTATTCAACTATTTCAAAGAGATAATAGCTACATTCCTTTCCAAATCTAAATAAACATGTTTTTAATAGTGTACATGGATATGGAATTATATCTATTATATCATGAAATAAAAATTTGATAAGTCAACATACATACAGTTCTCACATTAGATACCAAACACTACAGCCATGTGTTTTTAATGATACTATATTATCCTAGAATACACTAGTATATTATCAACAAACACCATACCAATGGAATCTATATACCTTTGAAATATACGAGTCATCAATTCAATGAAGATGGATTCAAAATTAATACTACCAAATTGAGTAACAATAAACTCATAATGTCCATATCTTATTATTAATTATTTCATTTTAATATCTCCATCCTAAAGCCTCTATTAGTGATATCCTAAATTTAATGCCATTTTAGAGAACCATTATTATCCCAAGAGGTAGACAAAAATAACACCAATGAATGGAATTTGGTAAATATTATTTCTCATGACATAGATAATCTTGTAATAATCCAAAAATATCCAATTATTTTCAAACACCTTATTCATAAAATGAACTCGTGAATCCCATAGAGAGGTAATCGGTAATTAGAATCATTTACTTTCTATATCAACCATATTATATTTTAATTGCCCCAAATCTATTGGTTATATCAAATAAGATGGAAGGTAAATATTATTAGTCCCCATTATTTTATCAATCATAGACTCAATTTCTCTTTTGGGTGGAAATCTTGATAAATTTTTAGGAAATACAACAATGAACCGGTCCACTGTGGTTGAAAAAATCTCTATTCCCAATCTCATCCAATACTTCCAGTGAAACTGTTTTGAACTCCTATGAGATGGTTCCAACCACTAGTACTGGGGGTATATCTCTATATGTATCCACTAACCCATCTACATTAATGATATATCTAACAACATTAGTTGATATGAAACCCACCTTACATGAATTAAAATTTTATATGGACCTCGAATATCACCATCTAATACAACCATGGAATCAATTCATATGATTCCATTTATATGAAATTAAAATTTAATACCATCTTAGTCCCACGAATAGTTATTGGAGACACTTCAAAATTCTAGGATCGACATAGCCATTTTCCCGATGGAATTTGGAGTTTCAAAACTGTTGTTTTCATCTAAACTTGTAATCCCATTAGATCCATATCACCTGAAGAAATAAACTAGTGGGATGATCCCATATCCAAAAAAACATGTATAAGGGTAGATTTTAAAATAATCAAACCTAAAACAATTGAAGGTATTGACTAATAATCTAGGATCAATTTTTCAACCTTAAACAATTTCTTACTCGGTACACCTTTTTATTAATTACCCTATTTAGATAGAGATGTTTGAGATGTCGTTGTATTCCTCAAATCTCCATGACTCGCTCAGTTCTTCAAATATAGTACATTTAGAAGCACTCAACCAATTGATGAATATGATTACTAAGAAGTTAGATATCTGTCTCTATCACCCAACATTAAAGTATTGTGACAATAGTACTAAAGATATCTTATCGGGTGGTTATTGTGACTTGGTGTAGGTAGTGTCATGAAATCTAATATCATATACTCAAAATAACCACACTAAAAACATATATTATTAATCTTTGGTCAAGGATTTTAGTTGAATGATCCCCTCTTATAATTGTGAGATATTCTATCCTCTCTAGAATAGTTTACCCTCCTCTTATAGTTTCCATCAATGGATTTCACACCTGTTGATATTATAATAAACATGAATCCTATGATCATGTTTCCAAACATGTCTCATTCAACAGTTATCTCTATGTTGATCATCTCCATAAAATCCATTATAAAATTCACCCATTTTTTAGTGAATATCTGGTTTTATCCCCAACTCAAAAAAAACATCCTTCAATGATACATTTGTTGGAACTATTGGTTCAAAGAGGTATAAGTTCAAAAATTTATATAAATAATATATTAAAGAGTGAATCTCTTACATTAAACAGAAGATGTACATTTTTCTATAAATCCTAAATATTTGATGATAGAATATTTTGTTGAAAAAATCATAAAAATGCACCCATTCAATTCCTTGATTCAATTTATCAAGTCTAATAAATCTATTCATTAGTGTGCTAGATCCTACAACATATTTTTTTCCATGTTCATAATCATATCCATTGGTGTTCCAAGGAAATCAAGGATTCCATTTATCATATTCATCCACACTTAATTTTGTTAACATATTTGGATTAAAATGAATTATGGGTGGATATTAATTTTAGAATTGAACGGAATGATCCACATGACTTGGTTCTTCCTTCATGTAGCCTCTATCTAGGTCCTGAAAATCCAATACAATACTCTATTCCAACTATTGGTTCATCTATGGCTCAGGTGTAACCACAATCTCAGTAACCGGTTTTGGTTGGTTTCTATCCACAATAAATCATTTAAACATTATGAGAACACCCAACTAGGATTTTAATCTAACTATTTGAAAAAAATATAAATATATCTAACTAATTCCATAAATCATTCACTCAATAATGGAGCATGAAATCCTATTATTGTGCCATACTATTGATTCATGTTGTGAAACTTGAATTAGCTAAACTAATGAAAATGAGGTGAACACTCTATTTAACGTTTTTAAAACACTTGAGTATAACAAACTCCATGGTAACATGATTTTCAATAGAATTAGACTAGCTTCATCTCTTTACACTCTAAATTTGAAGTCCCAAATATACTAATATATACTACCATCCTAATGGAATAGGAACCTACCTAGGAAAAAATTGAATATCTGAAAAATTTCATAACGTTTTTAACATCCCACCCCTGATCTAATTTCTTTAGAAGAGGTTATGAGTGTTACAATCCTTTTGTCCCATCCCCAAGACACTAAATGATATATGTAAATTCCTAGGGATTCTCAAACAATTTGGTGAAAATTTTCCCTAAATGTTAGACATACCAACCAAATAACTATTACTAAACACTTCCATTATATGATGCATGAGTAAAAAATACGACTCAAATAAAACCAATCCATCAACCATATTATAGTACCAATTACAATACAAGTGATGTAATTAAAGGATTCAAATGACAATAAAAAAACACCAAATACATCAATCTAGCGGCTCCCAATATACTCTAAGATCTAACTCACCAATCCACACCCAAGGTATAAGGATGAATCACTAATTAATTGAGATACCATGACTTTATGTGTTCCTTGATCAATGACATATCAAAATTCACAATAGTCCCCATGTAAGGAGTGAGTCTAGGTTCAATATATTTTCACAAGAGACTTCCCATCTCACACCACTAGGAAAAACATGTTATAAAATTTATATTAAATAGTTTAAAAGAATATAAAATATTTTTAATCAAAACCAAATAATTATTTTTTTTTGAAATTCAATAAAAATATCCTTTCAAACGCTTCCCGAATACATTTGGCCTACATATCCTATTATTACACACACCCCACACATGTATTACCAAGTGACATATCCATAATCCTGATGGTTATCTTTTCCAACCTCCAAGTAATCACTTGGAAGAAAATCTAATTTTTTTCGTAGTTTAACATACCCATTATCTAGGATCCATATCATCGACCCCAATAGTACATACACCTTATTGAAGGTCACGTAAAAATCACAATATCACAACACCCAAGTTTTCCAAATCAACATCCATTACATTTAATATAAAACAATTATTCTATAAAATATTTTAAAAAATAATGAATAAAAACATATCTACATTTTTAAATTACCATATTAAAATTATAATAAAATACAATTTCCCACCAAACCATCTAATTTCAAAAATTTCAAAAAAAAATTAACTAAAGAGGAATGCAACATGAATCAAATGATAATTTCAATATCATAAATAAAAATATTCCATATTAAGTATTCATAATATAATAATCTGTAATTGATAGATAATAAACCTACCTTATAAATATTTGTAGAAATAATGAATGGTGAAACAATTACTTAGATATGATCACTAAAGACCTTTATTCCCTAAAAACCATAAAACATAAAAATTAACATTATGAATAATTTATCTATCCACTTTTTATTAGATCTAATGTTCTAGGAAAGTAAATGAGAAGATATCAATAAAGAAAAACCATGTTTGGAGACTTCTCCTTAAATCCAGATATCCAATATTTATTGATTCATCTATAGATCTAGGATGGATCTATGGAATATAACTCTCTCACCATTGAATAAAAAATCATTTTATGGGAGAAACTGTGGAGAATGATGATTAAAAATATAAGTAAAATTATATCCAAAAAATTCATAAATATGACTATACACCACACAATTAAGAAGCATGGTTCAGTAAACCATGTGCAATTAGTGTAGTTGGTACTGTCTCAAGAAAAAACCCCCCAAAATTAGCTATCATGGTTAAAAAACCATGTTCCAACCATTAAAGATATTATGTATTAAGACATACATCATAAGTTTAGATTTCACAGTTTGAAAAAATTTTCACCAAACATTCTTTTACCTTGTATTTCAATGTGAATGGTTTGTCCATAGTATTTATATATTTTGCCCAAACATTACCCCAATTGTGTGCCTACCCAATGACCAATGATTCTCCTTTAATAATTTCCAAGATTTGTTCCATGGTTTATACTAAGTTTTCTCAAACTGTAAACCTTTTTAAAAGACTCTAAAATGATTTTCCTCATCTTTGATCATCTAGAAACATAACCAAATTATTATAAATACCTAAAATAAAAGATTATCGGGACATGTACAAGAAACTAGGGGTGCTACGTTGATGATGTATATAAAGTATATATATATATATATGTGTGTGTGTGTATATATATATATGATATTTATAACATATTTATACCTCCAGATACATTATGTCATATATATATTTCCCTTATTCTATTGGAGAGGTGATAATTTCAGTTTTTGCGTACAGGGGACTAACGCCTTGCGAGGTGATGTTATTCATCTTTCACTAATTATCCACATGAAAAGTTTTAATTATGATGTTAATGTTTATATGTGATATATATTATCTAATAATGAAATTTATTACACATTAATCATTATAAAAAGATAATATATATCAATTTATTTCTTAACTTGTCACTCATTTAGTGATTATAACCTCCCTTGTTTACTATTGAATACTACCAACACAAAATGAGGTGACACTATTTTTATCACCATACTACATGGAATTTATCAAATGTATAGATAAATTAAGAATTTTATATATTTATAATAATTTAAAGGAAAAATATTACATGCCTCCTTCCTATAAAGATAATTGGTTAATCGAAATGTTACTCATGCATATGTTGGACCTATCATCTCCATGTTCGTAATATAATTTGTATCTTATAATAATCATTTTTGGTTCGTTTAAAAGGTATAATTAATGTATAAATATGTTAAATTTTTTATGGTTATTATTATGGATATGTTGATAATTTTTAATATCAGAAATAATCATATCATTAATGATAAAATATGCTTGAGAAAATAAGGCAATTTATACCCGAAATAATGAAAATAATGAATTATTATAAATGAACGAGTGATAAAATGTCATAAAAGTATCATATATGATATTTTAGGTATTATTATCATTCATGTATAATATATTAAACTATTTAAAACTAATATATATGATGTTAAGGATCATTTTGTCAAAAATTATTGTGAGGTGTGGGATTTCCATCTCACTTTTTACATCAACGAGACACATGCCATATTTACCATTTTTAGTATATATACTACCCATTAATGCATTTTATAATTATCCTAATTATAAAGATGTTTATTTACACATCCATTTGATAATATCACTTTCATGGGTCATACGATTCAATTTTATGATTGTGATTAGGGTATTATTTTACAATCTCATTATTTATCAGGATTGCTCATGATTATTCTTCCAATAACAAAATCATAGGATGCATCCCACCAAAAACTAATAAATTTTATTATCATTTTGTTATTTATGATATTTTCAAGTAACAATACGATTTTATCATCTCTTTAATATTATATTAATTGATAATTTTTTTTAATAAAATCGGATTGTATTTATCTCTTTGGTTATAAATACATTTTCTTCCAAAATGACGTGTTCAAAAAGTGATATAAGAAATTTTTTAGAACTAATAAATTATTATTTGAATAAATATTTACACTTATTTGAATTCTTATAATTTTATTTGAAAGGATTTTTTTTTATTTTCTTAAAAAGGGACTTTCATAACTTTTTACAGTGAATAAGAAATGTTATTTTTATCTCATATGACATGTACATAATTACCCCACCCTAAGAATATCATTAACTTAATGATTCATCTGAATGTTTGAAAAAAAAATTCTAAATATTTTTCCCCAGATAATCTGGTAATTTTTATTTTTTTAAATTGTGATTTTAATAATTAAAATTACTCTTTCCTCAATAATGTTATTAAACATATTTTTACAATATTTATATTCATAAATGTCATCAAAAAATCAATGTATTTATGTTCGAATATGTATTTTTTTATTTATATCATCATTGTTATTTCCACGAATGATTTGATATCAGTTTGACTGAGATATAAAATTTTATTTATATTCCACATTTTACATTGAATTTTTCATGATTATGTTTATTGATTGTTTTAAGTATAAACTTTTATTATGAAATTAATTCAATAAGAATTATAGGGTTGATGATTTTCCACAGATTTCATACGAGGAATGCATTGGAAACTAATAGTTATGAGTGGGGGTTTCCATAGTACTTCGATTCATTTTTAGTCCTAATGTGAGAAACTAGATATGGTCTTGGAGGAGTCTTTACCCATTTATATAGATTTCCTATAATGAGGCCTCAAAGTTACTATATTAATTGGATAGAATCACTGAATGTACTTTATGTTTATGAATGAGACCTCAATGGTATGTTTTATATGTACATAATTACACATTACATCGTTATGAATTTAGTTATCCATATTGCATTTGATTATTTAATTTTTTAGAATATCCATGGTTATGTTTCATGATCATGTTATTAATTAAATTAAATTATTTAATCATCACTTATTACATCCATTTTATTCTCATGTTATTTATTTTATGTAATGTGTTTTAGTTATTTGACATGAAATATTAATTGTCCCTTTTTTATTCACATTTTACATTGTGCTCATACTATTATTGATAATCCGATCATAAAACTTTCATGTGTTTCATATTCCCGGGGATACAAGCATGAATTTTATGATTGATTTATAGAGATATGAAAACAGGAATAATGTAGTTCTGTTGAATATACCTTTTTTATTATATGTTTTTAAAAGTAATTTTGATTCATGTGTGTTTCTAGTTTGCTGATAATACAAACTAATTTGTTTATTCAAGATGTGATTCCATGTATCTTATATAAATTTAATAAGTCTAAATCCAAATATGTGCTTATGGGGTTGGGTCTTTATAGGTAGAGATGTTTGTGGTTGTAAATCTATATCCCCAAATGATGGTTATTATGATCATTGTTGTGATGATATTATACGGTGTGTTAATTCATTTAACACTATGTATGTTCGATATTTTTTTATTCGAATGATATATTATTACTCAAGATGATTGTGATTGAACAATTATTTTTGGATGAATTTATATTTCCTAGGATGCATGGGAATCGCCAATTGAGATTAACAAGACCATCAGATTCTTGAGAAACATAGGATCATATCTCATAGTATATTGAGGGAGGACTAATAGTTTAAAAACAATCCATAATAATTGAAGTATTTTTGGATTACGAGTGTTAGAACCTATCATCCAACATTAGAGGATATTATAGAGCACTTGTAGAAATACTTAAGATTGAATGGAATACTTTAAATAATGATAAAATTGTAAATTGTTGAGGTTGCCATGATTTTATAGGAGATACCATTATACCATTGGGAATTCATTGGAATATAATGACTCAAAATGAAATATAATGTTTTGGGAAGGTGGATATCCTTAACAAAATATGTTGAACTTCCCGAGAGATAGTTTTATATCACCTAAATGTTATGACCCAAGATTTCACTACATATTATTCATAAATATATTATATAACATATACCATAATTCACACACTATTCTATATTAAAAATAAAAACCCCATGATATTTTTGTAAATACTAAATAGGACACTTTAAACAAACCTGATAAAATATCCAATATAAACTGCTGGAAGTATGTTGAAAAATAAATAACGGAATTGGGATGAAATGGAATCCAAAATTGTATTCTCCCTTTTGAAACCCTTTTTTTGTGCTCGGAATAGAGGTAGATTTTCTAGTTATTTCCCCAGACCAATCCAATGATAAAATCTTGTAATTAAACCATAATGATAATCATTTATTGAAAACAATTAAGCTTTTAAGACACTTTTTGAATCTCATTACACATGAATCTCCACCTATGACAATCACTATTGGACACCATACCGTTAGATATTATGTATATGTGGTATGTGGTTTTGAATATTTAAATTAGAATGATATCTTTATGAAATTATTATCTAGAGAATCAAATGAGTTCAAAAATATAAAACCAATTTTAAGGTTAATATAAAATGGGAAATGAATTATTAAATTTATCACATTTAGATATCAATTTAATAAACATATACATAATTTTTTATTAATCATCCATTATATATTTCTGAACAAATAATAAGAATACACTAACATTATACATTAAAAATACATATTTTTAAAAATAATTATTTAGTGAATTTCACCAACATATCGTAACAAATTTTATTAAAATCTATAATTTGAAATTTTTAAATTGAAATTAATTTTTAATTCATCAAATTATTTTTTTCTGATATATAATAATTTAAATTTTCTTAGATTTAATAATTATAATTTGTAAAAAATAATATATTTTTAGGTGAATGGTAGAAAATAATGATTTCTCAAATACTATAACTATTATGTGACTCTGAATATTTTGAAACCATTTCTATGAAAAAATATATATTTATCAAAAAAATAAATATTTTAAAACTTATTTTTACCAATTTATAAAATCTGTTAATATCATTTTATTAAATACAGTAATATTTTATGAAAACTATTTTTCATATGATTAATTATTTAAAATTACACATTAAGAAATTATTAAAATTATATATTTTACTACAACATAGCACTTTATTGATTAATTGTAATATATTTTAAATAATTATAATAAAAAATATTGATAATTATATCCCACATATTAAAATTTATCTTCAAAATAAACCTTCCTAAAAAAGGGTTTTAGACATTACTTGTTCTATAATTAAGATTAATATATAAAAATATTAAATTAATTTCATTAAATTATTACAATTTTTAGATAATATTTTTCATAATAATTTTCTGGTTAATTTAATTTTGAGGTATAAAATATTTATTACTATTATTATTACTATTTATCATGAAAATTGTGAAATATATATTTTAAAATTATTATGTCAATTATATCATTGAATTTGTATTAAATAAAGTATGTTAAACCCTATAATTAGTTTGACATATAAAATCCTCAATTAATATATTATTACTAATGTCATGACCTAGGTATTTATAGAATAATAATTTTTGATTTCTATTAATAGTTTTGGATAAGATATTAATTTTAAGTTAAATGGGATTCTTTTTCTTATAGCATACTCAATAAACAGCAATAATCTTACACGAAATCTTAAATTTCACACAACATTGAGTTGTACAGAAAAATAATAAAATAATAATATTATTATTTAAAATGCACTTTAACGCCTAAAATTTAGAATGGAATGAATGAATAATATCATCTGAATTTTTTAATATGGTTTATATATTATTAAATGATGATTTATTGATTACCAAATTTAATAGAAATGGAAATAAAACCAATTGAATATAGTGAATGTGTTTTAATGAAATCCTATTTAAAAGTGAATATTTGTTTTTTCATATCACTCTTTATGGGTTCTATTAATAACAAATATGTGATATATTTTCAATATAATGTTTTTAATTCATCTTATATGCTTTCTATAAATGAGATAAGAATAAATACATTTTTTCAGATAAAATTTATTCGATTCTAAAAATGATGTTTTACCACCTTATGAGGGAGAAGCCTTTTTATATCTAGTTTTTAACTAATTTTTATGTATTATTTGAAATAAATAAACTTATTATTTAGAAGAGGATCATAAAAAATTTCATTGGTTTAAATTTTGGTATTTTTCTGATAATGATCATTTTTAATGAATAGTGAAAAATACAGACTGATTGAAAATTCATTTATTTATTTTTCAAACACATTTTGGTTAAGTAAGAACCCACCATACAAATAAATTTGATACTATGTGAGAACTAGCAAACCCTACTAGAAAAACACCAAAAAACATGTGAGACTATCACTTTATGGCTAAGATAGAACCAAACTCAAGATCTTACATAATCAGAAACATTACCATCAGATCGGCCAACATCATCAGAATTGGCCAAAGAAACCTTCGAACCAGCCCAAAGTGGGGAATGTGTAAAGGAAAAGGCCAAAAGAGAAAGGGAGAATCATAAAATGATGTTATCCGACCCTGGAACAAAAAATGTGAACCCCAAAGGACTAAACAGCAAAACAAAGGAGAATATGCGAGGAAATCACTCAAGAACCAAGCATTCCTGAGGTCTCCCTCTATGAATTCATATTGATCCAGGAGAAGATGTTGACCTTTACTATTCTAACCTCAAAGGAAATAAAAAATGAACTAATGAAGAGAGGACATCTTTGGTGCCATGCATGTCGGTGCCAAGCATAGCTGCATCTGCTATCCGCATATGCGCACAAACTCTGGAAAACAAACAATGACCCTACATCAAAGACATCATCTACCCAAGCTGGAAGGTGAATAAGAACAAACACCGAATCGGTCCACCACAAATAAATCATGTCTTCAAGATATACACTGGAGGAGTCAGTATCTGAAGAGCTGAAGCCCTGCATCACGAAGTGGGTTTCTTCGTCGATAGAAATCTCGACTATACATTGGGTTGCTACAGCAAAAGAGGTCTCAACCACATGTGATAGGTTCTGGGAGAGTGAAATTGATGACAACAGCCTTACGATGGATGGATATGTGATGGATGGATGGTCCTATGGACATCGGCGCATGGGGGAGCCAGATGAAGCCAGACGGAGGTGGGGAATTAGGGTAGACGGATAGCGCACCTCATCTGCAACGTCACACGAAGAGGATCTGGAGTATAAACTATTAAATCACATGGGGAGGATTTGGATAAATAATCATCTCTGCCACCTCAATGAATCTATGAAACCCTACAAGGAAGAGAGCACATCTCCCAGGAGAGAACAAGGCCATAAGTACGTCCTAATAGTGAAA
Source organism: Viscum album (assembly GCA_963277665.1). NCBI lineage: Eukaryota > Viridiplantae > Streptophyta > Magnoliopsida > Santalales > Viscaceae > Viscum > Viscum album. Next base: position 167,258,880 of record OY728123.1, read on the forward strand.
AATACTGCAATTTAATTCAAAACTTCCTTTTAAACAAATTTATATATATATATATTGTAATTTAAATGGTGTTTAAAGTGTAATTACAATATATTTTTATCGTTTAATCAAATTTGATTCATTAGAAGTAATTTATCTTTGAAATTCGATGTAAACGCCAGTGAATCTTTTGGTAGTTCTTACATCTTAAAAACACATTTTTTGGTTTTGACAAAGGGAATTAATTTTAAATTAATTTATGCATATTCTCTATTTTGAATTTGAAAAAATGGTATCCATATTTGGAATTATGACGTCCAAATTGTGTAAATAGGTTACTTTTATTTTTAGACATTATGAATTGTAACGTCTGTAAATATTTTATTTATCATTGTTAAAGGGTAAATCTGGTAAATAAGGGTTATAAATAATATAATAATAATATTAAATTACCATAAAACATTTTCTAGCCCAATTTTATGAGATATGTCCAACCATGGGCATCCTCGGTTCGATTTTAGGACCCCATAGAGCCACTTCTGTGTGAAAATGACATTTAATGACATTTAATTTAATTTTATGGTAAATATAACATAAACATGTATCTTTTTGTTAAATAATTTTTATATGGGGTTATTTAAGTAATCCTGGTATCTTACTTATAATTTTTACACATAAAATAAATTAATATATTTATGACACAATGATGATGTAGTGATTACCTTATTAAAGAAAGATTTAAATAAATGCAATTATAATTTTTAAAATAAATATATTTTGAAACATTTTATTCCATACACGAAATTAAGGGCTGTGTTTGACTTTTTATATTTTAATTTATCATGTTTTTTCAAAAGAATCATTTCTTTGTGGATTTTAAAAAAGTCATGATATGAATAGTATAAAATTGAAAAAAATGAGTTTTTAAAAAAAGTATTATTTTACTAAATTATATAATTGTCTAAAAAATATATGATCCCACAAAATAACATAGATAATGTTTAAATGTTCATTAACGAACCATTGGAGGTACTATTGGAATTTTATGTTAACAATAGTAACCATATTGTATGGATATACCAAAAGACATGGTAAGAGTTAAATTATATAACTAAGGGTTACTGATAAAAGATAAGGAAATATTTTGGGACAAAAACATGTTTAAACCCAATTTGTTGATAGGATTTAAAAGAATCCTCATCTTATATTTGAATTGAGGGAGTTTTGGACATTTTTAAAATTGAAATATATTTTATAATAATATAATCTTTCAAACATTCCTAAAGTACTAATCCTCCCTCTTATATAAGGACACCACCTCTAACCCTAACTCACTCCTCTCAATATCCGTTGTCTCATACAACCTCTTCTATAATAAGATAACAACATCCCTATATTCCATTTATAAGACTTCACTTGGGCATAAGGAAATTCAGAAAATCCTTTTAGCTTAAATCAAAAGGAGTTACCTGAATTGAGGTAATTTCTTCTCTCAAGCTTCATTCCTTTAATTTTCTTCTCCATCCCCATATAATCATTTTATTACATTATTTTATAACAACACCGTAATATTATATATACTAGGATGTTTTTATTATAATTTTTAGAAATAAACTTCCACAACCCTCCATCTAATAGATATGATTATATTGTTTCTGTGTACAGTGAATTACTACCTCATGAAACAATGATTGATCAATATTTCCCAACCACCTCTCATGGTGACCATTATGATGGAACTATATTTATATGTTATATATATTACATTTATATTTTCTCCATACTTCTTTTTTTATTTAAACTATACCTTTATTCTTTCCATAATATGTAACCTTGATAATATATTTTGAGGAAATGCGAAATACCGCCCCCTCAATGTGATATAACCCATTCCTGGAATACATGGAACGTATAAAGGAAAAAATTAATGAAATTTTGTAAAATATGTAAAATATGATATTATACACTAATTATATTATACTTATAGATCATTAGGTTTTCATTCCATTAAATATGAAATCGAAATGAAAGTAGTGTTCATGCGTACGGATGGCTTACCGTCTCCATGAACATTTCCTTCCATTTTTTTACAAATAGATTGAGTATTTTAATATCTTGGAAATTATTTTCTATGAAAGATAATGATATTTTATTAGTGAAATGTTGATATTTTCAATATTTTAGGTTTTATTATTTTATAATGGTCCTTGGACATCTTATGGGTGGTTAAGTGATAATAAAATGATAGGTGGTTACATGATATACCAAATGATGGAAGGTTCCATGATAATCCAAGGATAGGTGGTTATTTTATAACATCCAATGCATTAGGTATGAATGTCAGTTGTATGGATATCACATTTAATAATATGTGTGCAAGTCAACAGTATGGTTATTCCATTGAAGTTTGTTTATCTACCAAATTACCTTTATATGATATACATTGATTAATATGAGCTTTGTGAATATATTTTGGTTACAAAAGGGTAAGGAATGATCATATATTCAATAAAGTGTTATTTCTACTTTTTATGGTGAACAATATTACTTTACGATAATGTATTCATGGTTTACGTGTTTTGAATAAACTAACAGTTTTCCTTATTTTATTCCTTACTAAGTAGTTTATTCTCATCCCAGGTTTTGAAATGCTTTTTTACAGGATATAATAATGAATAGTTTCAAGTAAGGGATCAATGAAAAGTAAACCTATCTAAAATATGGAACTGGACATGTTTAATTTTTAAGAGTTTTTTATGAAAAAATGGATAATGAATAGACTTGTCTACTTGTAATATTTTAGTTGTTATGTATATGTTTTGACCTAATTCTCAAAATCTATAAACCAAAAAAGATCTTCAATTTGGATTACTTACTAAATTAAATATAATTTAATGTTTAATGGTGTGGCCTTATGGTTGGTATCAAAGGTTGATTTAGATAAGAATAGGGGTTAGGGTGTTATTTATGCATAAGTGACATAAAAATAATGGTTAGCATGTTATAGAGTGTAAAATTTATTTTAGATAAATTGAATGAGTTGAAGATAACATGAATAATTATATCTTAGTGTTTACCCTCCTTATAAGATATTATATGATGATTTTACTAATACACTCATACTGACCATTTTAGTTTTAGTAAATGGATAGATCTAGAAGGAAACAAAGTAAAAATGGATGGGAAGTAAACTGTAGAGATTTTCTGAATAAGAAACTAAATGAAACAAGAGCTGCAATGAGAGCTCTTGTGATAATTCTCAAAAAACTATCTGGATTCATAATTGATCACCTAACCCTTGGTGATTTTTATAAGGCATCATATATGTGAGAAAAACATCCCTATGAAAGTATAGGTAATAATCATAAAGGTAAGTATATTAAAAAACCAATGTGTCATGAATGTGGAAAGAAAAACCTAGGAAAAAGCTTCAAAGGGATGGGACGATTCTATAGATGTGGAAATAAAGGTCATAAATCATGATCCTTCCATGGAAAAAAAGGTGTCTAGTTGAATCCAGGAAAGGGAAAGAAGATATTTCCAAGTGATCAATTGAATATTTTAAATTTTTTGACCATGGTCATTACATAAATAGATATCATACGAAGATGTTTGGGGAACAATATTTGTATTAATATAAAAATAAATGTTTACCAATAACATTTTCCATTCCAATTGAGGATTATGAAACTATAAATAATCAATTAAAGGTATGGATTATTTCATAGCCGAGGTTTAGACATTATTGAATCTTAGGATATGATTCATGACTTTGGTTTTAGGAAATAAGTATTACATATTAAGTTGGAAAAGTATGGTTAATGGATCATGAAGAATTTTGAACGAGTATGGTGTCCACATATATGTTATTCAAGAGTTATGGTAGATTTTAGGATGAGTAAATGCTTAAAGGTATTATGTATCTTTTGGTGATTATATAACTTTGGAAGACCTTTTCTAGTGTTTTTAACAGTAATGTTTGATATCTTAAAATGTTATTCAAGAAAGAATTATCTTTTCTTGTGTGGACATAATGGATATCCTTTGGGGTTTGTATGATCTTTTTTTGATGTGATAAATGGTTATTACATTTTGGGATGAAAAATGAAAGGTATTAGATAACATTTGAGGATAAAATATGTTACGGTTATTTTTGAGGAAATTATCTTATTTTTGAGAATTTTATAATAATGATAGTGTTTTAGAAAATGGACAACCCACAAGATGGGTGATAACCCACCAAGTCTTGTAAGGCCATGGGAATTGAACCCACATCCCAAGGGCGATAAGGGTGTATCACCTACCACTGGACTACGTGAAGCCCCATGTTTTTATGACTTATTATTTTTAGTTAAATTACATTAATGATCAATAAAAAGTTGATTTGGTATCTTATTTTTTATAAAATTGATATCCTTTTTATAAGAAAATGATTTGGTGATTAAGTGATAGTGATTATTTTGGAAAATGTTTTCTCTTTTGGGAATACTATTTACCTACGAAAAATTAAATACATGGGGATTTCAATTGATGAGTAATTGTGGAATTTTATTTTTGATGAATATATGTATTTCTTGTGTATATATAGAGATTTGGGTTATTTATAGACATTATAAAGATATCATAGAAAATATGTTATTTGGTTAATTACTTTTTAGTATGAAAATTTAAGAGTAGACGATTCTATTTGGAGATGAATGATTAGTATTTGTGGAAGACAATGTGATGAAATACTTTTCAATTTTGGGCTTCAGACTTAGTTTTTATTATTTTTAATATTTTTAAGGATAATTGTGTATTTAATAGTCTTTTTTGAGATTTGGGTAATTTTTTTTCAATTTGGGAAATTCAGAGTAGAATTTCTTTTTTATAAAAGATTATCCTTTTTGGGAATTACCTGATCTTATAATAAATATTTTGGTTTTTTTAATGTCTAAAGATAGGGGAAATATATGGTTCATTTTTTGTGGATAATGTTATTATCTAGAAGTTGATTATATCACATCAGGTGTGATCATGTTTTCTATAATACTCATCATTTAGAGAAAAGATGAGTTTTTTTGTGGAAACCTATTGAAGGATTAAACACAATGTTAAATATAAGTATATTTCCTTATGTTCGTAGTCAATGTAAAAAATAAATTCTCCAAATTTATGAAAGGGATCAAAAAACAAAAATCATTTTCCATTTACTTTTTCTACTAGGGTGATAAAGACCGTTTAACCTATCATAAGTTAGTAGATTTCTAATGGTTATATTTCTCTTGACCATGTTTTCTATCGTTATACATCCTGACATGATTGTTAGATTTATCTTCTATATTCATGTTGTCATGGAATCCTAGTATGTGTTACCTTGGGTTACCTTTTTTCTTCTATATCATTATTTTAATGTGACCATTTTATAGACTATTTTTATCAGGTGGGACATTCACTGATGTTTCCAAGACAAATTTTAAAATTGTAAGGACACAATTACCAAAAGGGGGGAAGGATGTAATGACCCATGTATTTATAGAATAATAATTTTTTATTTATTTTAATATTTATGAATAATAAATTTATTTTATGATAAATAGAATGCTTCTTCTGCTAGCCTACTCAATAAGCAACAATGGGCTTCTTTGAAATCTTGCATTTCACACAACATTTAGTTAGACTGAAAAATAACACAACAATATTAATATTATTTTAATGGGTGGATAACACCTAGCCGTTGGAATATAGGGAATTAAATGTATCAAAGGAATTTTTATATATGATTTACACATGTTTAAAAGATGATTCATTGGTTACCAAATTTATTAGAAATGGAAATAAAAACCAATTGAATATAATTGATGTGTTTTTATGAAAACATATTTAAAAGAGAATTATTGTGTTTTCATATAACTATTTTTTGGTTTTATTTAATGAAAAATATATGATATATATTTAATGTAATATTTTAAATTCATATTATTTGTTTTCTAGATACGACATAAGAAGAAATTCGTTTTTTCGGACAAAAGAAGTATTTTTCTAAAAATGTATTTTTACCACAATTTAATGAAGAACCCTTTTTAAATATTTTTTTTACTCAATTATAAGTTTTATTTGACAATTAATCTTTTTTTTATAGAATCTGAACACCAAAATTTACTTTGGATGAAATTTTGGAATTTTTCTGCTAAAGTTGATTTTTTAATGAATATGAAAGAAACTGCATTTTAATTCAAACATACTTTTAGTATAATTTATTTATATAGTTATATTTTAATTTTAATTTTTTTAAAATGTAATTTGATTATTTTTTTATAATTTAATCCTATTTTATTCATTGTATGTTATTTAACTTTGAAATTTGACATAAATGCATGTCAATCTTTTGGTCGGTTTTACTTCTTAAAAACACACTTTTTTGTGTTGACAATGAGAATTAAATTGAAATTACGTTCTGCAAATAATGTGTTTTGAATTTGGAAAAATTAATTCAATATTTTTAATCAGGATGACCAAATTGTTTAAATAGGTATCTTTTATTTAATGAAATTATGAATAGTAACTTTAAAAAATATTTTATTTACCATGGTTAATGGGTAAATCTAGCAAATAAGGATAAAAAATATTATTATACTAATATTAAATTACCCTTATACATGTCCAAACCCTATTGGATGATATATTTCCTATCATGGCCATCCTTGGTTTTATTGTTGGACCCCATGGAGCCACTTATGTGTGAAAATGATATTTAATTTCTTTTAATTTAATGTTAATGAAAATATAACCTAAACACGTATCTTTTAATAAAATAATATTTATATGGGGTTATATATGTTATAATTTGGATTATAAATAGTAATTAGAAATCTAATAATATTCCCTACAACCTCATATTTTATTTATAATTTTCAGACATCCAATAAAAATATATATTTATGACACAATGACGACGTGGGGATTACCTTATTAATGAATGATTTAAAGAAATTAGATTATAAATATTAAAATAAATTTATTTTCAAAATTTTTATGCCATCCAATAATTTTGGGGATAATTATGACTTTTTATATTTTAATTAATTATTTTTTTCCAAATAATCATGTTTTTATGGATTTATAAAAATATTGACATAAATAATATAAAAATAGATATGAATGAATTTAAAAAAAATTATTAAATGATATAAATGTAATAAAATATACGATTCATCCAAAGGACGTATATAATGTTTGAAATGTCATTAATGAACCACTAGAGGTTCTATTGGCATTTTATGGTAACTATATTAACCATACAATACAAATATACAAGAAGACATGGTAAGGGTAAAATTATATAACTAATTGTTAAAACTAATTTATAAGGATAAATTTGAGGCCAGAACTAGTATAAAACATTTTGGTTGAGAGGATTTAGAAAAATCTGCAAATTATTTTAGTATTAATTGTGTTTTGTAAAATTGAAAATCAAAATCTAGTTTATAATTAAATATTCTTTCAAACATTCGTAAAGTACCCCTCCTCCCTCTTATAAAAGGCCACCATCTATAACCCTTAATCACACCTCTCAATCCCCCATGACTCGTCCAAAATCTACTCCAATAATCTCCCAACATCCCTACCTTCGACCTATAAGCCTTACCATATGAATAATGAAATTTATGAAATCCTTTTAGCTTAAATCAAAAGGAGTTACCCGATTTGTGGTAATGTCTTCTCACAAGCTTCTTTCATTTATTTTCCTTCTCCAACCCCCTAAAACCTATTTATTCCATTATTTTATAACAGAAAAAAATATCCAAAATATAATAGGATATGTTTATAAGATGTATTCGAACTACACATCCACACACATTCATCTAATGGATAAACACAAACTGTTTCTGTGTACGACGAACCACTGCCTCACGAAACGATGAATGCTCAATTTTTCCCTACCACCCCTCATGGTGGACAATAGGATTGAACTGTATTTATATGTGACATATGTTATATTTATATTGTCTCTATTATTCAATATTTTTTAATAACAACAAACCTTTAGGCTTTCAATAATGTGTAAATATGATAGTTGTTTTGTGGAAAGGCGGACTACTGCCCCCTCAAAGCCATATGACTCATTAATACCATACATGGAAAGTATAAAAAATAGATTTAATAAACATATGTAACATATATACATTATTATATTATAATGGAATTATTATATCAATTTTTATCATTATGTTCTCATTCCCTTAAATTTGAAATAGAAATTGCAGTAGCATTCATGCGTACGTAAGGCTTACCATCTCCATGAACAGTGCCTTGCATTTATTTTATAAAAATATTATAGAATATTATAAATACATATATACTAGATATATATGTTATATATATATATGAATAATATTCTAGAGATAATGTACTTTTTTTCAAATGTACAAATTGTAATTAAAAAAAACATCATTTTCGACTCAAATACTAAATATCGACAAAACGATCGATATTAACTTAAATAATTATATAATTATTATAATGTGGTAATAAGTGATATAAATAGAATAATAAACTTCAAATTTTTTTGAATCAAGTATAAATTAACATATTTTTATTATTTTGAAAATTTATGAACGAACGAGTCTAGTCTGACAAGTCCTAAAGGACTCCTTCAGAATCTCCTTTCATTGATACATGTTTTGATAATATACACCTCATTATTTTACATGGTGTATAATAAACCACTTTTACTTTTAAATTCCTTAAAATGGAATGTTTTTTATACGAATAATTTTAATAAACAACCAATGGAATTTTTTTAATGTATTAAGTGATAATGACCTTTCCGAAACCGTACCCGTTATTTGGATTCCTCTATAAGCCCTAATGTTTTTAAAAGGAAAAAATTCTTTATTACCTTTTATGGTTGTCTTCATATTGAAAATGGGTTTTTAAATGGATTGGATTTTTAAATATCCTGAATATTATTTCTTGTGATTTCCAATGAAATGTTAATAGTGGAATGTTGGTATTTGAAATATTTTATGTGTTATGCTTTTATAATGGTACTTGCACATTTGACGCGTGGTTACGTGATAAACCAATTATGGGTGGTTACATGATAAACCAAATGACGAGTGGTTCTGTGAGTAACCAAGGATGGGTGGTTACCTTATAACCTCCAATGCATTAGGTATCGAAGTCATCCATATGGCTATTCTATTTAGTTATATGTGTGGAAGTCAACCGTACAGTTATTCGATTTATGTATGTTTATGTACCCAGTTACCTTTATATGCTATACGTTGTTTTATATGGGATTTAGAGTAATATTTTGGTTAAAAAAGGGTACAAAATGAGCTTATATACAATGATGTGTTTTTGCTACTTCTTTAATTTGAAAAGAATTACATTATGACAATGTATCCTTGGTTTACATGTTGTTTTGAAAAACTAACAGTTTTATTTCCTTTATCCCTTACTGATACTTTTATGCTCATTCCATGTTTTGAAATTTTTTCACATGACCTAAATATGAATTGTGTCAAATATGGGATCAAGGAAATGTTTTTCTGTCTAAAACATGGAACTAGACATGTTTTATTTTTGAAGAGTGTTTGTTATATTCAAAAATGTATAGTGAGTATATGTGTCTACCTGTAATATTCAAGTTTTTTATGTATAATTTATGATCTATTTATCTAAAGATATGAATCATAAAATATCCATAATTTGAATTATGAACTTAATTTAAGGTTATAAATTTTTTAAGGATGGGGAATTATAATTAATTTAATTTTTATTCAATGCATATGGTGATTAAGAATCCAAAATGATTAACCTGTCATTTTTGTACAAAAATATTTTTTCTCTATAGTATCTATTATATGAATATAATAACCCTATAACATGTTTAATATATGTGTGAAAGACCTTAGTTGAGTCATTATTAACTAAATGCATATTAAAAATCACTATTCTGATGATTTGTGGGAATTAACCATAGAAAAATGTAGTAATATCATGTATTTGTTATGGGTATTCCCAAAAGTTCACTTTTCATCATTTATAAATGGTAATCACTTCCACCGCACTATGATTAAGCATCTCATTTGAATATTAAATTAACATACTCCCAAACCATATCTCCTATAATTAATTTTTCCATTATTAATCCTTAGTTAATATTTGTTTTCTTAAGGATTAACTTCCATGTAAATCTCTTTGAGAAGTCGATGTGTCCAACGTAAGTGTTACTTTATTTATAACGTTTTCCTATTAATATTTATTTTCCAAATATATTATTTCTATTAATATATATATATATAAGTAATATTTTTACCCTGATAGGTTTTTATATTATTGGAATACTCACTTTTTATTCCACTCCATCTTCAATGAAAGAAAAAAGTGTCATTAGTTCATTATGAAAACATCCACCTCCACAAAGTGGTGTCTTCCATTTTTATCACAACCATTAATGGATGAATAATAAGGATATATTGTATTAATAATAATAAATATATAATTTTAATCTTAATATGTGAATTAAAAATATCGTGAACATTAATTTCTTCTCATTCATTGAGTATTGGAATCATTAATTTTGGGTACATGCGAACTGGCACCTCCATGAGAAATGAGTTTCACTTTTAATCACAACTCAAAATGGTTTGAATTAAAAAATTATTAAATTTATATAAGAAATTCCCTAAAATTATTAGTATTCTATAACTCATGAAACAATTATACAATGTGTTCCATCATTGTCAATAGACATTAGGAGTTATGGTTTAATTGATCGAAAACATCAAGTAGTTGGTATAGGATTGAAAAATATACAATAAATTAATATCTCTTATTAAAAAATTATTCATATATAATTAAATAAAAATGAATATGGTTCCAAATAATGTATCAAATATACATAATTTGACAACTTTTTTGTTAGGCACATTTGGAAAACAAATTTGTAATACGTTATGGGTTTCCGTCTCAATTATTATTAATTAAAACATGTTTTAAAATTATGCAGTGATTAATTATTTATACTGTTTGTATACATCTAAGTAATTTATTTGGTCACAATATAATATTTTATTCAAATTATTACAGAACCATGTGACTTTTAATATTCAAATGAAATTTGATTAAAAATTACTAAAGAAAAAAGAGTTCCGTCTCAATAATCCATAATGGAGGAATGATCTGAAAATATGAACCAATTATAATTTTCAAGATGTATCCACGTATGCCATGACATAGAAAAATATTTTTTTGAACATGGAAACAAACTTTATACTCAATATCATTCTTACAGTGTGCTGAGAATGATGTATTTCCTAAAATATATGGGTATTTTTAACCTCAACTCAATATCTTGAGATAAATGGTTTTTTAAATATTATTCTTAAATTTCATATTGAATAAAGAATTTCTGTTTTTTTAGAAAATATTTTTTCGAATAATCTATCATAGTGAGTTCTAATCCATTTTAAAAATTTATCAATGTTATAAAGAATTCACATCAATTTATACAATGGGTTTCCATCCTTGATCATATTTCCCTTTAGTCTAATGTTGAAATTTTTGATATGAAACATAATTAATTATATCCTCATGTGAACACAATATTTACCTAATACGTTATTCCAAATATTTATTATCATTTTTATGATATGTTTTAATCAAGAAAGGTGTTCTAAATCAGAGTAGGGGATCTTCCAGTCCTCCTTTATGACTTTCACGATATATATTATCTTTCATTTTTTTCATTTTATGAAATATTATTATAATGTAACTATTTTATTTTTGAATATATGTCCATTAAATATATACCTTGTTAAATAAACATTTTCATTTCATGGGGTATTCATGTTTTTAATCACATTTAAAATCTAAAAAATTAACTAATTTCAATTTATGTTAACAATCTTAATTTTTGTCTCAAAGCATGAATAGTCCCAAATTTTTTTTTAATCCCTGTATAGATTATATGAAACCCACTTTAATTTTTTATAATTGTAAATTGTAAATTTTATAATTATAAAAAAGAGGCCTCATTACTTTAAAATTGTTGTACCTCTCATACCCCTCGTGGTTTAATTTTCATGATCACAATCACTGTCTTATTTATCTAATCTTGTTTTAAGTGTTTTTGGATGATAGGCATGATTTCAGGTTGCCAAGGAATTGGGCCAAGAAAGCAAGGACCCAAAGTGGACTGATTTTCAGTCCACCGGCCAACCGGTGGATGCCCACCGGCCAGCCGCTGGGGCCTGGACAGAAGGCATCCCTCTGTCCAGACCACCGGCCAACCGGTGTCCCACCACCGGCCAGCCGGTGGCACCCAGACAAATAGTGTCAGCTACTGCCTCAGCACCGGCCAACCGGTGGCCAAGCACCGGTCAGCCGGTGGAGCCAGTCAAACTAGCCGTTGGGCTTTGACCAGGCTTGTCCACTTGACTCCCAACGGCTCCAAAGGCCTCTCCAACGGCTTCGAAGCCCCCCAAAGGCCATTTGAGGGTTCCCCCTCTATAAATAAAGGACAAGGAATCCCCGGTAACGGAAGGAAGCCCACGGGAACATTTTTGATCATTTGGAGAACCTCCGGCGCATTCCTCCAAGGAACCCCCAATTGATCCAACACATTTCCACATCCAAGGAGCACCACCATAGAAGCTTGGGAGCGCCCTTAATCAACTCCAATCAATCCTTTGGCGCCCAAGGCTTCTCCCATTACGGTTTTTCATTATTTATCATTTTGAGCTTTATTTTGGGTTTGTGCCTACAAACCCCTATTTCTCTCATCCTCTCCTTGTTTGGGTTTTCACACCACCTTCAAGGTGTGAAGAGGTTAGTCAAACCTTCCCTTTAAAAGGCTTGTGTCATAGGTGAGCTAGCCTTCACCTGTAAGAAGGCTAGTGGGTTCTTTCTTAACCATTAAAAGCAAGCTGTAATAGGTTCTAGACTAACCTTAAAGTCTAGTGGGTTTCTTGCTAAAAACATTAAAAAGCAAGCGGTAGTAAATCTCTCAACGGTTGAGTTGGGAGCGGAGATGTTGGCTTTGGTTTAAGCCAAACTCCGTTATCAAGTTTTGTGTCTTACCTCTTTTATTTCCGCTGCACTTTTAACTTTGTTTTTAAATTGTTAATTATTTTTTAAAAGGAAATTCACCCCCCCCTCTTGCCATCACTCTCCGCCCAACAAAAATAGCCTTTACTGATTTGACTAAGCACCACCCATGTTTTTTTCTTATGTTCTCTTATCATAGATCCTTCTGATGAATTTTATTTATTAAATAAAAAAGTAAAAATACCTTGGTCACAATTTCAAAGACTAATGATAATATTATTTAATTCATTCTTCTCTTAATAATCCTTCTGATTTTGGATTCAATTATTCCCAGACTCATAATTATGAAACCTGACTATTTCTCATGTGTTTAACCATGATTAAGATATATATATGGTTTATTTTCACCATTTGGAACACAAATATAATATATTTTTTTATTTTATTCATGGTATAAGAATTTTATTTCCCAGTATTTCATTGGGTGGAGTTTTATATTAAATGTGATATTATGTAAGGGATTATGGAGGGAACATAATCCACCATGGGAATTTTTCACCATCATGATGAAAATCATGGGAGTGATCATGGACTTTTGTTTATGATATCATGTATTATTATATTAACACATGTTTACGATTCTGTAATATTATAATATAATTTAAATATGCCAATTTTTGTGCTTATGGTTACCTTCATTATATTATCATATTATTCCTTTTGACTATGATGTTATTAATTATATCCATGTTTATAGAATTGTTATAATTTTTTGCTCCCCATTTTCCATAAGTTTTATTCTTAAGACATCCTTTGTAGTTTTAGAAGATATAATGATTTTGGGGGAACTATTTTGATTTTAAAATAAAAATTATTTTTAAATATATATTATTTTTTTATATATCTAATATCGTAAAAAAACTAGACCCCTAGATCATTATTATGTATTATTTGGAAATCATATTTGAAGTCATTTTATATTTTATTTTTATGGATTAGGACACTATAATATATTTATTCCCAGGATACCCTTATAAAAACCATCCTAGGTTTACCAATATTTTTACCCAACATAGACAACCACAAGGCCCAAACTAATTTCTAGATCACCATGTATTGTGTCCAAGGCCATTCACACATATCATAATGTTATAAAAAACCAATATTATACAATAATAAAATTCCAAATATCTCGTGGAAATATTTCTATATTAGACTCGGATTATAATAACTGAAAAAGAACCAGAAACAAAAACCTATTTTTTACATTCTATAATATGATTTTAAATACTTTTGAGATTATAAAACTACATATGATAACATGGGGAATACATAAAAGTCATTTGAGATATATAAATCATACTATATTAATAAACATGGTAATGAAGCATAAACTATGAGTCAGACTCAATAAAATGATATTATAAAATACAAGGATTATTAATATTCGTATAGAGGAATATTAAAACATGGAATCATAATCTATGTAAATATAGGAATTTGGGAACACCATAAAACATGGAATGTGATTAAGTTAAGACTTACTGACAAAAAACATCACATGGTGGGCATATTATCATCATCGATTTTTTTTACTCCCAAACCACATATATAATACCTCATTTGAATGTGAACATTAACCAATACATTAGATCACTATATCGGAGAATGATTAGTAACTTTTACATCAATATTTTTTCTTCTTAATAAATATTACAAATGGCGTAATCATAAGTATTACCCATAGAAATAATTGGGTTTCAAACCATTTCATATAGAATAACCAAATTGAATATCATAATAGTTTCCATAGTGAAATTAATTTATGTATTATTATAAATTTCTAAGAATAGTTCCTCCCAAATTATGTTCATGTGATGTGATGAGTTGAAAAAGAGTATATAATTCCCATTTGAAATGAACATATTAAATGGTGTATTCGGAAAATAGGTAATGATTTATTTAAGAGTGTATATGTATAATAAATTCTATGAAACCACAAATGAAAAAAACATTCATTAACTAATAAATTGGAAATCATAGAAATCATATGAGGAGTAAATCATTTTAAAAAAATTTACTTGTAATGTTGTAGGAAATAGGGAATTTCCCTTTAATTGGGATTTTTTATAAAAATATGTTGATATTGGAACCTTTTAAAACAAATATTTCCCTATTAAAAAATGGTTATTTAAACATGGTATATAAGTGGTGGAAACATATACCAAATATATGCGAATTAAATAAGATAAATGGAGTGTAAATGAGAGGTATAGAGATAGAATGTGCATAAAAAAAACATCAGTTTGAAAAGATCCCTTATAGTTGGGTCCAAAAAAATCAGAAAAATAAATTATTATACTGGATAATCAAATTATAATGTATAAATAATTAAATATAAAAAAATCATATCTTTATTTGATTTACTATAATTTCTATTTATGACATTATAATAATTTTAATGAGATATATATATTTTAATTTCATTTATCTAGGAATTTTAATTTTATAGGTCCAAGGAGAGAACACTTATGAATAATTTTTATTTTAATATTAAAGTAGGTATAAAAAAGAAAAATTTAAATAAATTGGTAGTAATTTCATTTAAAAATTTAAATAGTCCGAAACATCCTATTTTTTCATACATGTGGATTCGTCAATTTGTTGAAATATTAACATTATGTGGTTAGTGCATTTATGTCATTTTACCGGACATTGTAAACTATATTTTTCTGCATTTTAAATTTA
Source organism: Viscum album (assembly GCA_963277665.1). NCBI lineage: Eukaryota > Viridiplantae > Streptophyta > Magnoliopsida > Santalales > Viscaceae > Viscum > Viscum album. Next base: position 167,274,645 of record OY728123.1, read on the forward strand.
TTAATAAAAATTAATTAAATTTAGAGAAGTTATATTATTATAATAATAATTATTATTATATTTAACGATAATATGGTTTCTATAATATTCATTGTAGGTAGAGGAGAAAAACTATGTGTGTTTTTCATGGATGTGAAGGACCAAACCTATTGTGAATAATGTTTTCATTTTAAAATTGAATAAAATGAGGTCATAAGAGGGATATCACAAAATAATAATTATATATAAACATATTTTTGATAAATATATTAGTATTTTTTGTTTTATGGATATCAAATGGTGGTTGTAGAGGAAGAATAAATGTAAAAAAGGTATTGAGTTTACCACTCACTTTAGTTGTCTCCATGAAGGATACAGATTAAGACTCTATGAAATGGTCATTGGATGAGAATAGTAGCACAAGGATTATTGGGAGAGAATTGGAAAGTGTATTGGGTTGAACATTTTCAAGATCCATGGAATATATTTATTGAGGAGAAGGGTAGGTGATGGTGGAATTTAAAGATGGAGGAAATAAGTTTTTTTTGAATATTATATTCTTTAGTTTGTTATTAGGGCTCCAAACTAAGAATATTATTGATTCTTATGATTATATAATGTAAATGGTGTATGTTATTTTTAACTATTTTGTTGTTACATCATTTTTTATTCTACAATTCATGTAATTAGCTTTCAATGTTAAAAAGTGTATTTTATAATAAATAAGTATTTAAAAATAACTATTTAACAATGATACCAAATATTCACCCTAATAATTGTTTTAAAATGTAGACTTCAAAAAATTATATACATCTAATGGATATACTAGTCTAATTATTTGAAATTTATTTTTTAATAAAATCCTCATTTAACTAATGAAATTGATATTTTAATATTATTCTAAATTTTCTATAACTATTAAAGAATTACTTATGATAGAAAAAATATTAATAATATAATAAAACATAATAGTAATTATTAATTAATTCTTATGAAATAAAAATTCTTTTAAAATATTATATTTTTAATAAAAGATTAGTTAAATATTTTTTTTTTCAAAAACAAAAAAAACCCTAAATTAACCATATTTAATTGTTTTTCTATGTACCATATTATAACTTTGTCATAGTGTCATTTTATAATAACCTTAAAAATTATTTTTCAAATTCATAGGTGATTATGTTAATTTAATTATCAGGTTACTATTTGTAACCAGCATATTAAAATTTCAAATTGGAGGTTACTACGCCCATTATCATATTACTATTATAATGGTCTAATTTATAAGTGTTATATTGGTTTTTTGATTAATAAAAATTCGTCACATTTAATTAATAATTAATTTACATGTATTTTATCATAATGTGATATACTTATTTTCTTTTTTAAAATTGTATATTTAATTTGTTATATTTTTTTTCATTTATATAGTGTAATTCGTGAGTGTGATTATTCTAGGGTATCAAGAAGATCAAACATTTCATATTATATTAATGTTATATTTTTATTTATCACCATTTTAATATTTTCAATTCATATAGATGTTTTTATTCCCCAAATTTAATTTTACATTTAATATAATAAAATTCCTTTGATTTTATCATGTGGTTCATGTGATTTTTAATTCATTTTTATATATGAAATAATTATAGGAAGTTGTAAGAACCCATACCATCTTTTTATGTATGAGTTTTTTTTCTAGTTTTTTTTTTCAGAAAAACAAGATTATATAGAAAATTAAAGAGTACATGCTGTGTACTTTGGAGTACACACTGTGTAACTGGTTTCCGCAGGTAACCGTGTATTGGCCGTGTAATGGCCAAGAACATGGCTGGGCTAGGTGACCAGGAGACCGCCCAAAGCGGGGCTTAGTAAATCCATATACATGCCATGTACTTTTAAAAGACGTGTCGTGTACTTTTCATTTTATTTGTTAAATCAGATCGGGGTCACGTCTAATTGGAAGAAATGCCTTCTTCTCGGTCCTTCTCATCCCGTAGCAACATAAGCCGATGATTCTTTTTCAAGCCCCCAACCCGCCATCCTTTCTCTGAATCAACCATTGTCAATTGTGATGGAATCACCACTATGAGTTCTTCATTCTTCTAGAACCTCATATCTTTATTTCACATCTCTAGTAAGATATTCATGGTTGATAGTTTTAGATATTATTTATAGATATACGGCCTTCTAGGTCAATCCAAGGGAAAGGATTCAACTGTATCAATCGTATAACGTTGAGGTAGGTGGCTTGTGCCTTTCTGTAGTTATCCATTGAATATTATGTGAAAACATTCCCAATACCCAAAAATTGGGTATTGCGTGTTTTGTTATTTTAGCCCTATTATAGCCTTCTATTCTTTATGTGCCTGAGTAGAGGCTGTTGGATTTGGAATTTGGTTATTTTCCATGCTATGGATTTCTTTCCCATGTTCATTTTGATATTGACCAATTAGTATAGCTCTGCCAGTTAGGCTGCTTGCTTTCCATGCCTAGTATTGTTAAGATAGAGTTATATTATCTGATGTTGTTATATTCTTGAATCTATTTATCCAAGTTGTAACGCTCCAACCCCAGTTACCCAGAGTCGGTGCCTTATTACGTAACATTGGAATGATCACAAAAGATCATGTCTCGAAAGACCGATTAGTTTAGTATCCTTGGAAACAATAGATACATTCACAAATGTTACCTTACATCGTAAAGTGAAAAACTACAATAACTTGGTCTCCATATTCCACACTCATATCCCCTTCAGAATATCCCTCTAGGCCAGTCATAAAATATTTCTTCACATACTGGGAAAAATAAAACATAGAAAGGGGTGAGCTGAGATGCTCAGTAAGGATAACAATATAGAGGAAACTTTCATAAATAAACATAAACATTTAAGAAAATGTATAACTAAAACAATAACCTTTTAAACATGAACTTCAGCATAATATGGAAAAAATAAAATGAAATAATGCCATTTACTTATTCACATGGATATTCTACTAGTCGAATAATCACATGCAATATCAATAACCACTTTCATAATGTTGGAATACATAATGTCAGACTATCATAATCACATAGTCAAGGCCTTGGCCCAATACTACAAATAATATTTTGTCAAGGACTTGTGCCAGGACACTAGTTTGTATCCTAAGACCTACCGATGCATCGAGGAGCTATAGCGGTCTCCACCCATCACTTATTAAGTCCAATGCATTCATCATATGAACACGTTTAAACATATCATAAACCATGACATAATCGTATCACATAAAAAATGCATAAATGAAACATAACATTTTCACATTTCAATCACAAGATATAAATACAACACATTGATATAATAAAACAATTTTCAATACCAAAATAAAAGACATGTAAAACATGGTGTTTATTTTTCATTTTTTTAGAAAAAGGTTATGGCTTGTAGAGGAAGCCGAAACTCAAATAATGGTCACAACGGCAGAGAAGTCGTCGTCGCCGTATACGTACGACAAAATAAAATGTTACCTTTTATAATTTAGTAAAACGCTTCCTATAAAAAATATTCCTTTTGATTAAATGTAAAATTCAAAGGGGACTATACACCATATAAAATAAAGTTGTTTATAAAACAAAATATGTCTCAATGAAAGGAGATTGAGACGAAGTCCCTTACCTCATGTCCGACTTGACTCGATCATTCTTTAACCTCTTGAATAATAAACTAGAGTTAATTTATACATTATTAAGAACCTTTTTCATGTTAATTATTCCTTTTATATCACTTATTACCATGTTATGAAAATTATGTAGTCATTTAAGTTAATAATGGTCGTTTTGTCGATCATTGGTACTTGAGTCAACAATAAAATTCTTATAATTACAAGTTGTTTATGTGGTAGAATATCCATTATCTATAGAATTATATTAATGATGTAGATATCATATATATCATATATATCCAGTATATACATGCATTTATAATATTACATAACATTTAAAGGTAAGAAATGAAATACACCGTTCATGGAGACGGTAAGCCATACTTACGCATGAATGCTAATTTCATTTCTATTCTGTATTTAAAGAAATCATAATTATATAAAGTTATATTATAATTCCATTATAATATAATATATAATATTATTTACTCCATCCTTTATACGTCCCACATATGGCATTAACTATTCAAATCACTTTGAGGGGACGGTAGTCCGCACTTCCTAAAATGAAATTATCACGTTTACCCATAATGGAAATCATAAGGTATGCCATAACTGAAAAATAAAGAAGAATAAGGAAAACATAAACATAATATATATCATATATAAATATAGTTATATCTTAATGGCCACCATTAGAGGTGTTAAAATAATATTGAACAAATCATCATTTCGTGAGGCAGTAATTCACCATCCATATAAACAATATGTTCTTTAACAATTAGACGAAGGTGTCTGTAAGTGTAATTCAAATAATTCTCATAACAACATCCTATTATATTGAAGATACTGGTGTTGTTACAAAATAAAGGAATAAAATGAGTTTATGGGGTTGGAGAAGCAAAATAAAAAAAAAAGAACATAAGAGAAGACATTACCATAAAATCGGGTAACTCTTTTTTATTTGAGACAAAGGATTCCTTGGGAAGACATATGCCCAATGTGAGGATTCTAGGAGTAATATAGGGATGTTGATAGAGTATTTGGGCAGAGGTTGGCCGATCCAAATGGCTTTGACGGTGTGAATAAGGTGGTAGATGTGGTGTCCTTTTATAGGAGGAGAGGAGGGTCACTTTTGGAAAGTCAAGAAATGTTACTTTATTATATAATTAGTTTCAGATTTTAAAGGTCCCAAAATTATATATTTCGAGGATCAGGTGATAAGGTCTCGAAATATACTCATACAATTGGTTTTTGACAAGTTTAAGTCTTAGATTTTACATTATCGTTTCATTTTATTTAAATCGTTAATTAATGAGGTAATCGCTGCATCTTCATGGTGTCAAAAAGAATTTAAATTATTTAACGTCTAAAAATTATAAAACAAATATCATGATGTAGGAAATAATTTTATATTTCCAATTACTATTTATAGTCTAAGATATCATTTACACATACAATACTAAAATTGGTTTACTTGGTTGATACATACATTGGTTATACTTTCCCTTTAAAAAAATAAAATAATAAAATGTCACTATCACCCAAAAGTGATTCCATGGGGTCCCAAAGTTTGGAAAAAGGAATCCCATGGTCTTCGATGACACAAAAAGTAGAATTTGGACACATTTTGGGGTCATTTTTTATTAATATTATGTTATTTTATTACCCTTAACTACCCGATTAATAATTAATCACGATAATTAAAGATAATTTCCGTCGTTACTATTCATAATGTCAAAAAACAAAAGTGCCTTAATTACATAATTTGGAACTTATGATTCCAAATATGGAATCAATTATACCAAATTACGAACACATGAATTTTTGTAATTAATTTAAAAATTATTCCCGCTGTCAAAACAAATAGCATGTTTTTAAGGAACAACTTCTATTAAATGATTGACAATTGATTAAGTCCAATTTAAATGTGAAATTAATTATAATGACCACCATTGGATAAAATGGTAAAATTATATTCTAATTATACTTTAAAACCACTCAATAGTATAATTTATCACAATAAATTATTTTGATTGAAAAAGTTGTTTTTAAGTATTTTTCAATATTCATTGAAATTTGGATGTTCTCAAAAAAATTCCAAAAATTCAACATAGGGTAATTTCAATATTATGAATCCAAAAATGAAGTCCATTTTGAAATATAAAATTTATAAAATTTCAAAAAGTGGGTATTACTATTCATAACAGCTACTTTGATTGGTCGCGGTGTGTTAGAATCTCTAATTTTCATAAAATGCAAGCTATTGCATTATTGTAAGAGAAGCGTACCATGGAAGCATGGGGTGTTACATTCTCCCCTCCTTAAATAAATTTCATCCTCGAAATTTGAAAATGTTCTTTGAAAATAAATAGTTAAAAATAGAAAATACATTTGTGGAAAACCCACATCGGAAATAGGGTTAATAAAAATATAACTTTAAAAGATAGAAAGAGAAGTACAAAGATCAACCGAGATAGCCCATACTAGGATTCTATGAAAACATGGATATGGAGGAGAAACAAACCATCAAGTTCTGATAGAGAGTTGTAGAAAAAAGGATTAGGAGAAAGTTAACTTCAATAAAATCACAATCTTGTGATTGGTTAAATGGTCATTGATTCCCCAATTGGAAAAGTTAACCGACAACATTTTTGTTTTAAGTTACCTTTCATAAAGTTGAGGAATTTATTTAGTAGATTTAATAAGAACGTAAAGAAATATACTTACATGTCATGTAGACTTGCATTCTTCAATAAAGTTTTACCACAAACCCATCTTTCACTCCAAAAGGTAATATAACTCAAAAATATTCAATTTATTATATTTGTATAAGGTTACAAATATTAACACATACAATTTAGATTAGGAAAAATATTTTTTAATAACCATAGACTTCGTTTAGGCTAGTGGAAGGTAATAAAGGCCTGTCGCACTATGGATTTGGGTTCGATTCCTACAGCTTTGTCCGACGCGACGGGTTATCCCCCGACCTGCAAGTTGTTATTTTCCTAAAACTATAGTATTATAATATTCCAAAAATAATCTTCCGAAATGTTTTAACTGTAAACAATAATATCCAAAGTTCAACTTAATCCATTCAAACCTTTATATTTATCCAAAATACTTCCGTCTAGACGTTCTCTAAAAGGTCTCTAAATTCCAAAATCAATTGTAACATCAGATTCCCTAAACAAAGTAAAGATTCTCTTATTGTAACATACTAAAAATATGATTACCTTCATCATATTAAAACCTTAATGAAAAAAGATAAGTACTGCAGTACAATCCTTATACATATCACATTATTCGTATAACCAAAATGTAGTTCTTGAGTCCAAAAACACAAATACAATAATTATTCCACATCAACTGTAGTAATAGAATAAGATTGTCCTTGATCCCTTGGAATTTTCTGAGATAATTTTCCTTGGTTCTTAGGAAATTCATTTGCATAATGTCGTATTTCTCTACAATTGTAGCATTCAACATTGATAGCCTCTTTCTTTCCCTTGTAATCATGAGCCCGGTGACCTTTTTCTCCACATTTATAACAAACTCCCATTCTTTTTAGGCAAGTACCGGGGTGATTCTTCCCAAAATTATCGCATAATGGAAAATAATTCTTTCCCTTTTTCCCTTTATTTGTCTCTTGTTTCACCATTCTCTTCTTCTCGTGCTTTAATTTATTGTCATAATATTTAGAGAATTATTTTTCTATCTTGATAGAACACGAGACTATATCATTGTACGTTGAGAAAGATTGTGATACTAAATCTCAATGGATAAATGGTTTTAACCCATCCAAGAAACGATCAATCTTACTTCTTGGGTTACGTATTTAATCTGCTTCTGGCCTCGCTAACCTTTTAATGTTATCCTCATACATTCTGACATTCTCATCCTCCTTTTGTCTCAGACTCTGAAATTTCCTTTCCATATCAGCTCGATGGTCATGAGGAAAGTATTTTTCTACGAAAATCTCTTTGAACTCCCTCTATTCCATAATTGTTACTTCTTCATCTACCTTTGTATTTTTAATCAATGACCACCATTGATCAGCATCTCCAGTGAGGCGGTAAACTGCCATGATAAACTTTTCCCTTTTACAACTCCCAAGGCATGGAATATTTTCTCTAAGGAATTTATACATTGCTTTCCTACTAAGGGATTTGTACTCCCATTGAATTTTGGTGGTTGTTGCCTCATGAAGTGATCTAATATTTATCCTCCATGCTACGGATCAGGGTGCTCCATACAGATAAGGTTATTATTCATAACCTGAGCGAGTTGTCCCAGTATGGTGATTAGCTGATGAGCTCTAGTTGTATCACTAGCTCCAATATAATTATCTTGATCAGGAGGGAAATCCCTACATGGAGTGCATGCATTGATACGGTTTCCATTCCATCCACTAGGCCCCATTTCTAAACAATGTCATAAACTATATTTGTTTATGAATTGAAATACATAATTCCATACTTTTAAAACACTTAACCTAAATTGAACTATTTATGGATATAATCCATAATCATAAAAAGAAATGTTTTCTTTGAGTAAGTATGTACTCATAAACCCTTCATAATGGTTTTTAAAGAAATCATGAATTATCCTAATCATATCCACTAGGAGTGTCATAACCAAGAGTGCAGCAAGGCCCATTGTCGTGCACCAGTTCCAGTACGAGTCTATCTCAAAGCGGTGTTTTCGGGTTTTACACCTAGGTACATCTGTGCTAGAGTCTCCTCTACCTACTAGTATTCAGATAGGGATGTATTGCTTGGAAAACTCAAAAAATCTCTATAATACCAAAATTATAGGATGTTCTTCTATACTAATCCTCAAAGTCTATCTTATGGCTATGTGTTCTAATCAGAGTTTATCTTAATATAGCTTCCAATGTAAGTACTAAACTACCACTGATTCCAAATATAACGCCCTGACCCCAGTTACCTAGAGTCGGTGCATTATTACGTAACATTGGCATGATTAGAAAAGATCATGTATCGAAAGACCGATTAGTTTAGTAGACTTGGAAACACTAGATACATTAATAAATGTTACATTATATCATAAAGTGAAAAACTAAAATAACGTGGTCTCCATAGTCCACACTCATATACCCTTCAGATTATCCCTGTAGGTCAATCATAAAATATTTGTTCACATCTTGGGAAAAATAAAACATAGAAAGGGGTGAGCTTAGATGCTCAGTAAGGATAACAATATAGCGGAAACTTTCATAAATAAACATAAACATTTAAGGCAATGTATAACTAAAACAAAATCCTTTTAAACGTGAACATCAACATAATATGGAAAAAATAAAATGTAATAATTCCATTTACTTATTCACATGGATATTCTAGTAGTCAAATAATCACATGCAATATCAATAACAACATTTTTAATGTTGGAATGCATAATACCAGACTATCATAACCACATAGTCAAGGCCTTGTGCGAAGACTACAAATTAGATTCTGTCAAGGCCATGTGACAAGACACTAGTTTGTCTCATGATACCTACAATGCATCATGGAGCTATAGAGGGCTCCACTTGTCACTTATTAAGTCCAATGAATGCCTCATATGAACAGGTTTAAACATATCATAAACCATGACATAATCGTATCACATAAAACATGAATAGAGAAAGCATAAAATTTCCACATTTCAATCACAAGATATAAATACAACACATTGATATAATAAAACCATTTTCAATACCAAAATAAAAGAAAAGTTAAACTTGGTATTTATTTTTCATTTTTTTAAAAAGGTTATGGCTTGTAGAAGAAGCCGAAACTCAAATAATGGTCACGACGACAGAGAAATCGTTGTCACCGGATACGTACGACAAAAAAAAACATTCCCTTTTGTCCTTTAGTAAAACACTTCATATAAAAAATATTCCTTTTGAATAACATAATAGTCAAAGGGGTTTATACACCGTATAAATGAATGTGGTGTATAACACAAAATATGCCTCAATGAAAAGAGATTGAGATGAAGTCCCTTACCTCGTCTCCGACTTTACTCGATGGTTCATTATCCTCCTGAATAATAAACTAGAGTTAATTTATACTTCCTTAAGAACCTTTTTCAAGTTCATTATTCCTTTTATATCACTTATTACCATGTTATGAAAATTATGTAGTCATCTAAGTTAATAAAGGTCGTTTAGTCGATCTTTGGTACTTGAGTCAACAATAAACTTCTTATAATCACAAGTTGTTTATGTGTTAGAAAATACATTATCACCAGAATAATATTAATGATGTATATATCATATATATCATATATATCCAGTATATACATGAATTTATAATACTACATAACATTTATAGGTATGAAATGAAATTCACCGTTCATGGAGACAGTAATCCGTACATACGCATGAACGCTACTTTCATTTCTATTTTGTATTTAATGAAATAATAATGATATAAAGATATATTATAATTCCAGTATAATATCATATATAATATTATTTACTCTATACATTATACATACCACATATTCCATTAACGATTAAAATCACTTTGAGGGGTCTGTAGTCCGCACTTCATAAAATGAAATTATCGCGTTTACCCATAATGGAAATCATAAGGAATGCCATAAATGAAAAATACAGAAGGATAAGGAAAACATAAACATAATATATATCATATATAAATATAGTTACATCTTAACGGCCAGCATGAGAGGTGTTAAAAGAAGATTGAACGATCATCATTTCGTGAGGCAGTAATTCGCCACCCACAGAAACAGTATATTCATTAACACTTAGACGAAGGTGTGTGTAAATGTAAATAAAATACTTCACATAAAAACATCCTAGTATGATTAATATAATGTTTTTGTTACAAAAAAAGGAATAAAAAGAGTTTAAGGGGTAGGAGAAGCAAAATAAAACAAAATAACATAAGAGAACACATTACCTTTAAATCGGGTAACTCATTTTGACATGAGCCAAATTATTCATTGGGAAGACTTATTCCCAATGTGAGGCTTCCAGGAGTAATAGAGGGAAGTTGAGAGAGTATTCAGGTAGAGGTTGGCCAAGCCAAATGGCTCTGACGGTGTGAATAATGTGGTATATGTGGGGGCCTTTTATAAGAGGAGAGGAGGGGCACTTTTTGAAAGTCAAGAAATGTTACTTTATTATATAATGAGTTTTGGATTTTAAAGGTCCCACAATTATATATTTCAAGGATACGGTGATAATGGTTCTAAATCTACTCATACAATATGATTTTGACAAGTGTATGTCTTAGATTTAACATTATACTTTCATTTTATTTAAATCGTTAATTAATGAGGTAATCGCTGCATCATCGTGGTGTCATAAAAAATTTAAATTATATAATGTCTAAAAATTATAAAAAAAATGTCATGATATAGGAAATGTTTTTATATTTCCAATTACTATATATAGTCTATGATATCAATTACATAGACAAAACAAAAATTGTTTTACTTGGGTGATGCATACTTTGTTTATACTTTCCCTTTTAAAAAATTAATATAATAAAATGTCACTATCACCCAAAAATGATTCCATGGTGTCCCAATGTTTGGCACAAGGAATCTCATGGTCGGTCATGACACAACCAGTAGTATTAGGACACATGTTGGGGTCATGTTTTATTATTAGGATGTTATTTTTTTACCCTTAACTACCCAATTACTAATTAGTCACGATAATTAAAGATAATTACCGTCGTTACTATTCATAATGTCAAAAAAGAAAAGGGTCCTAATTAAATAATTTGGACCTTTTGATTCGAAATATGGAATCCATTTTACCAAATTCAAAACCCATAAATTTTAGTAATTAATTTAAACATTATTCCCACTGTCAAAACAAATACCGTGTTTTTAAGGAACAATATCTATAAATAGATTGACAATTATTTATGTCCAATTTCAAAGTGAAATTAATTATAATGACCACCATTGGATAAAATGGTAAAATTATATTCTAATTATAATTTAAAACCACTCAATGGTATAATTTATCACTAAAAATAATTTGATTAAAAATGTTGTTTTTAAGTATTTTTAACTATTAATAAAAAATTGGATGTTCTCAGAAAAATACAAAAAATTCAACATGGGATAATTTCGATATTACGAATCCAAAAATGAAGTCCATTTTGAAATATAAAATTCATAAAATTTCAAAAAGTGGGCATTACTATTCATAACGGCTACTTTGATTGGTCGTGGTGTGTTAGAATCTCGAACTTGCGTACAATCCAAGCTATTGCATTATTGAAAGAGAAGCGTACAGTGGAAGCTTGGGGTGTTACATTATCCCCTCCTTAAATAAATTGAATCCTCATAATATGAAAATGTTCTTCAAAAATAAAAGGTTGAAAATAGAAAATACCTTTGTGGAAAACCCACATCGGAAATAGGGTTAATAAAAATATAACTTTTAAAGAAATAATGAGAAGTACAATGGTCATCCGAGATAGCCCATACTAGGATTCTATGAAAACATGGATATGAAGGAGAAAAAAACCATGAAGGTTTTATGGAAAGTTTTAGAAAATAGGATTAGGATAAAGCTAAATATAATAAAATAAAAAACTTTTGATTGGTTAAATGGTCATTGATTACCCAATTGGAAAAGTTAATCAGCAACATTTTTGTTTTGAGTTACCTTTCATAAAGTTGAGGAATTTATTTAGGATATTTATTACTAAATTAAGGAAATATACTTACATTTCATGTAGAATTTCATTCTTTAATAAATTTTTACCACAAACACATCTTTCACACCAAAAGGTAATAGAACTCAAAAATATTCTATTTTTCCTAATTTTATAATGTTCCAAATATTAACACATACCATTTATGTAAGGAAAACTATTTTTTAATAACCATGGTCTTCCTGTAGGATAGAGGTAGGTAATAAAGGCCGGTCGCACTATGGTTGTGGGTTTGATTCCTACAGCTTTGTCCGACGTGACGGGTTATCCCCCGACCTGCAGGTTGTCCTTTTCCTAAAACTATAGTATTATAATATTTGAAAAATAATCATCCGAAATGTTTTAACATTAAACAATACTATCCAATGTTAAACATAATCCATTCCAACCTTTATAGTAATCCAAAATACCTCTGTCCAGACTTTCTCTAAGAGGTCTCTAAATTCCAAAATCAATTGTAACATCAGATTCCCCAAACAATGTAAAGTTTCTCTTAGTGTCACATAATAAAAATATGATTACCTTCATAATATTAACACCTTAATGAAAACAACAAGTACTGCAGTACAATCCTTATATATATATATCACATTATTCTTATAACCATAATGTAGTTCTTGAGTCCAAAAACAAAAATAAAATAATTATTCCACTTCAACTGTAGTAACATCATAAAATTGGCATTGACCCCATGGACTTTTCTAAGATAAGCTTCCTTGGCGCTTAGGGAATTCATTTGAATAATTCCCCATTTCTCTGTAATTGTAGCATTCGACATTGACATCCTCTTTCTTTCCCTTGCGATGACGATCCTGGTGACCTTTTTCTCGACATTTATAACAAACTCTTATTCCTTTTAGGCAAGTTCCGGGGTGATTCTTTCCACAATTATCACATAATGGAAAATCCTTCTTTCCTTTTTTCCGTTTATATGTCTCTTGTTTCACCGTTCACTTTTTCTCTTGCTTTAATTTATTTTCATAAGATTTAGAGAATTACTTTTCTGTCTTGGTAGAACACAAGACTATATCTTCGTACGTTGGGAAATATTTTGATACTAAAGGTCAACAGAGAAATGGTTTTAACCCATCAAAGAAACGATCAATATTACTTCTTGGGTTACGTATATAATCTGATACATGCCTCGCTAACCTTGTAAAGTTAGCCTCATACTTTGGGACATTCTCATCCTCCTTTTGTCTCAGACTCAGAAATTGCCTTTCCATATCTGCTCTATGTTCACGAGGAAATTATATTTCTATGAAAATCTCATTGAAATCCCTCCATTCCATATTTGATACTTCTTCATCTTCCTTTGTATTTTGAATCAATGACCACCATTGATCAGCATCTCCAGGTAGGCGGTAAACTGCCATGATAATCTTTTCCCTTTCACTACTCCCCAAGGCATGGAATATTTTCTCTAAGGAATTTATCCATTGCTCACATACTAAGGGATTTGTACTCCCATTGAATTTTGGTCGTTGTTTCCTCATGAATTGATCTAACATTGAAACTCTACGCTGTGGATCAGGGTGCTCCACGGGTAAAGTTATTATTCATAACCTAAGTGATTTGTCCCAGTATAGTGATCAGTTGATCAGCACTAGTTGTATCACTAGCTCCACTATAATTATCTTGGGCAGGAGGGAAATCCCTACATGGAGTGCGTGCATTGATACAGTTTACATTCCTTCCACTGGGCGCTATTTATAAACAATGTCATAAACGAGATTAATTTATGAATTGAAATACATAATTCCATACTTGTAAAACACTTTACATAAATTGAACTATTTATGGATATAATCCAAAATCATAAAAAGAAATATTTTTTTTGAGGATGTATATACTCATAAACCCTTTATAATGGGGATTAAACTGCATGGCCTTAATTAGTTTTTTTGGCACCCAAAAATATTGAATGACATCGCTTCATGCATAGGCACCCCTCTCAAAATTGATCAAAGAACTTTGAATGCTGATTTAAGAATATTTGCTAGAGTCATGGTGGAAATTAATCTGGAATCAAAACCTCCCAATACTATTAACTTCACTGCAAAAGACTACAAAACGGAAATCAACATTGAGTATGAGAGGATACCCCCTTTTTGTGATCATTGCAAGTTCATTGGTCACAACATTTATAATTGTAGACTGATTAGGAAACAGTCAATCCAACCGATTGAAAATGATTGGAAAGAAATAAGAAGATTTCGGAAGGAAAAAGCACCCTTGGTTAGTGCTACTGAACCAGTTAGAACTGCAACCTGGGTGAAAAAACCCACTAATTTATCTCACTTAGGAGAGTCCTCAGGTACCAAATGGGCTGACCTCGTTGAAGAGGAAGAAACCATCAAAGAGCACTCCCTAAAATTGGAACCTGCAGTTTAGACACTCTTAAACAGGATCCTGGGCCTAATTCCACTTCCTGTACTGCTGAACAGATTCAAGACTCCCCCACGGCCCACATTTCTTCTTACAATCCAATATCCACGGCTGTGCAACCTGATTCTCAGGATACCTTGAATTTTATTACTCATGTGTCTTTTTCTTTGGCAAAAGACCACACTCACATGCAGGATTCTCAACCTAGAATGCGGCACAATGAGGCACCTGCCTTCCATGATGAAGGCATGCTGGTTTCTCCCTTACAGAAGGTCCAAGAGGTTTCTATTCCGGTTGCAGAGGTCTCAGATAAGTAATGGTCTGCAGATATTGCTGCTACTCACTCTGTTTCGGACGCCTTACCAGGTACCTGCACTGTTCAGCCGGAACTTGATTCTCCTCATTCTGTTTCAGACGTCTTACCAGGTACCTGCAATCTCTCAGTCCAGCATGATAATTTACATGTTTAATGTGTTAATGGTGATAATAAAAATGCTCAAACTACATTGCCACCACCTAATTTTAATAGCATACAAGTCCCAGCTTTGACGGCACCAATTCCGTTAGATGATTCTTCTATCATCTCTGATCCTTCCAAAGGAAAGAAAGTCCCTGCCTTAAGCCCAAATTTGTCAAAAAGTGTCCGAAGATCTAATAGGAATAAAGGCTCGGATGGTAAAAAAAAGGGAGTTCTAACTCAAAACGTAGATTTAAATGAAGATTCTCTTCTGGAACTGCCAAGGTATTACAAACCTTGACACCCTTAGTATTTTAAAAAGAATGGTTAACATTCAGAAGCCTTTAATTTTTTCCATTGCTGAACCTAAAATAATGTTTTCCACTGATTTAGCTCACTTTTGTCGTTTTGGATACACCTTCATCAGTGCATGTCAAAACACCAATAGCTTTAATACTCTTTGGACCTTTCCCATCCCTCCCTATCTAATGTTAATGTTTTTCATATTTCTGATCAAAGTTTCACTTGTGACATTATCATTGATAATGCTCATATCTTTTGTTCCTTTATCTATGCCAAGAATAAATATCAAGATAGGAGGTCTCTCTGGAGGGACCTCTCCTCTCTCAATTCAAAAATTCATTCCCCCTGGATCGTTGCGGGTGATTTTAATGCTATTCTTTCTGCTGATGAAAAATTTGGTCCTCTTCACTCAAGTATTTCTATGAGGGATTTTAAGGCTGCTATTGAAAACTCCAATCTCACTGAGATCACTCTAAGTGGTTCCAAATACACGTGGTACAAGAATCATTACAATAGAGTGGTTGCGAGCAAACTGGACAGAGCCTTTTCTAATGACCATGCTTTAGATACTTGGGATTCCATCTCTAGTACCACCCTTCCAAAACTTCATTTTGACCATCATCCTATTTTGGTCACCATCTCCCTCAACATTTGGAAACCCTCTTTCCCCTTTAGATTCAACAATGCTTGGTTCTCTGACCCTGACTGTTGTAATCTCATCAATCATTTTTGGTCATCTCTGAATCATTCCGATGAGGATTTTTCTTGTCCTCTTAAATTAAAACATCTGAAACGCAAGCTCAAATATTGGTGCAGCACTAAAGCAATTCAAATTGACAATGACATCCTCTCTCTTGAGAATGAGCTGCATCAAATTCAAAACAACAACACTCACTTAGACTTCGCCTCTGATCACAATCCAGAAGCCCAAATTACTATGAACCTAAATATGCTTCTTGCCTTCAAAGACAACATCCGGAAGCATACTTTTAGAATCAAATGGATCACTGATGGTGATCGTAACACCAAGTTCTACAACTCTTTACAAACAATTCAGAAAGCTAGTAGGCCTCTTGCCTCCCTTAAAGATGGTGATAACCTTTTGGATAAAGAAGAAGACATTGTTCAGCATGTTGTTTCTTACTTTGAATCTTTATTCAATGGGCCTTGTATGAACAAGGACCTCATTAATGAAGTCATTCCTACACTTGTTACTGATGTTGATAACAGTTTTCTCCTGGGTGTTCCTCTTGATCATGAAATTAGAGACACTGTCTTTGGTTTGAACCCTAACAGTGCCCCAGGACCTGATGGATTCACTAATGGTTTCTATCAAAAGTATTGGGATATCATCCATGTTGATGTTTGCAAGCTCGTTAAATCTTTCTTTGCTAATGGTTTCTTACCTCGTGGATTAAATTCCCAATTCCTTGCTTTGATCCCCAAAGTTGATAATGCCGCTGAAATCCATCTTTTTCGCCCTATAACTCTGATCAACACCCTCTATAAAATTATTACCAAGCTTATAGGTAACAGACTCAACACTATTACTGACAAAATTATCTCCTACAATCAATTTGGTTTTATCAAGGGGCGATCAATCCAAGACTGCATTTGTCTTGCTTCGGAATGCACTAACATGTTAAATAATAAAAATAGAGGCAGAAACATCGCCATTCAACTAGACATTCGTAAAGCTTTTGACACTATGGACTGGAATTTCTTTTTCAAAGTTCTTCATGGTTTTGGCTTCAATGATAACTTCATATCTAGAATTAAAATTTTCTTTCATTCTACTAATGTTTCCATTTTGGTCAATGGATCGCCTAGAGGGTTTTTCAAATGTTCTAACGGAGTCAGACAAGGAGATCCCTTATCTGCTATTCTTTTTTCCATTATAGAAGACTATTTTAGTCGTCTGCTCACCCATATGGTTGACCATAACAAGCTCAAACCAATTCAGGCTTACAGAAATGTGAATGCCCCCACTCACCTCCTTTATGCTGATGACATCATTCTTTTTCTAAAGGGCGATCTTAAAAACATCAGAACTCTTAAAGCTGCTATCAACCATTACGAGGAGGTCTCGGGTCAAGTCATTGGTTGGAATAAATCTTTCATTTACTTTGGAAAAAACTTCCCTTCTGCTAGAAAAAATAGTATTATCAATGTGCTTAACATCAAAGAAGGTACTATCCCTTTCAAGTACCTTGGGGTTCCCATCTTCTGGGGTAGACCCAAAGCCTTCTACTTTTCAAGCATTGTTGACCAGGTTCTTCATCAACTTTCCTCTTGGAAAGGAAAATCCCTCTCCATGGCGGGGAGAGTTTGCCTTGTTAAGTCTGTTATTGTTTCCAAACTTGTCTACTCGATGATGGTCTATAAATGGCCTACTAGTCTCATTAAAAATCTAAATGTTCACATTAAAAACTTTGTCTGGTCTGGAATCACTTTGGACAGAAAACTTGTGACTATTCCTTGGGCTAAGTGCTATAAGCCTATAGTCATGGGTGGTCTTGGTATTAAAAACATTAAGTTCTTCAATGAAGCTCTTCAAGACAGATTAACTTGGAACCTGATTCACAATGACACCCCTCCTATTGCTTTTATCAAAAACAGGTTCATTGATAGATTGAAAAGATCTAATAGAAGTTTCATGACCTCTTCCATTTGGCCCTCTGTTAGAGACACTTATGACAATATTATTAACAATGCTAGATGGATGGTTTTGAGAAACTCTTCCATGAGATTCTGGTTGGACAATTGGACTGGTGCTCCTCTTATCTCTGTGACTCCCCTTGACCATATCCCTGTTGACATCAAATCCACTGTCAATAATGTGATTAATTCTCACATTGATTCCCTTCCCGAAAACATTACTCAAATTATTGATTCCTACCATTTTTCTACCTCGTGTGATTTCTTGATTTGGGAGCCTTCTCATAATGGGATCCTTAATTCCAAAAACTTTTATAATCACTCCTTACACAACGCTGATAATGATATGAAATGGATAATTTTTTTTTGACAAACCTTGGATCAAACCTTCTTGATTCACTCTTATTTGGCGTCTCGCCCACAATAGGGTTCCCACTGATGTTTGTCTTCAATGTTTTGGTATCCAACTTTGTTCAAAATGTCGCCTTTGCAATCAGAATAGAGAAGATTCTAACCACTTATTTCTATCTTGTGCTACTGCCACCGCTCTTTGGAACTATATTTTTGACACATTTGATTGCAGATGGCTGGTTCAGAACTCAATTGATGAGCAGCTTAAGCGTTGTGTTGCTAAGGATAACTCTCAACAAATCAGAAACTTGTTCCTTGCTGGGGTCTCAGAGCTGATACATGTGATATGATATGAGAGAAACTCGATTCTTCACAATAATTGCTCACACAACATTAATGCAGGTAAAACGCGAATTCTTATTGCTATTCGGGAAGCTGTACTGATTCAGAATGGTTCCTGCAACAATTCGGTGGATGATTTTATGATCCTTAGACGTCTTCGAGTTGAGGCCATTTTCTCGAAACCGTTTCGCACTTTTGAGGATTTATGGAGACCTCCCTTTCCAGGTTGGATTAAAATCAATGTGGATGAAGCCTCTAAAGGAAATCCAGGTCCTGCGGGTTGTGGAGCCGTCTTCAGAAATCATCATGGTAATATTATGGGGTGCTTTTTTGGAGGCTGCAGTACTGCAACCTCTCTGGAAGCAGAGATGCTTAGTGTTATTCATGCCACTGCTTTTTCTCTTCAACATGGGTGGAACAACTTATGGATTGAAAGTGATTCTACTACTGTTGTTCAAGCTATTTGGAAGGGAGATATTCATCTTGCTTGGCCGATTACTACGCTCTGGATGAATTGTCTTCAATCTCTCCATGACGTCAGTTTCATTGCAACACATACTTACCGCGAAGCTAATATGGTTGCAGATGCTCTCGCTAATAAAGGCATTGATCAGACTTTAACATGGCTGGAGGAGCTCCCAGATAATCTGATGCCTTTTCAATTTAATGATTGTAATTTGATCCCGTCTTTTAGACTCTTGTAATCCTTGTTTTCTTTTTTCTAATAAATTTGTATGGTCCTTTGACCAAAAAAAAATAAACCCTTTATAATGGTTTGTAAAGAAATCGTGGGTTATCCTAAACATATCCCCCAGGAGTGTCCTAACCAAGAGTGTAGAAAGTCCCGCTGTCGTGCACCGATTCCCGTCCAAGTCTAGCTCAAAGAGGTGTTATTGGGTTTTACCCCTAGGTACATCTGTGCCAGAGCCCCCACTACCTGCTCATATCCAAACAGGGATGTATTTCGTTGAAAACTCACAAAATCCTTATAATACCAAAAATATAGGAAGTTCTTATATACTAATCCTCAAAGTCTATCTTAGGGCTATGTGCTCTAATTAGAGTTTATCTAAATCTAGCGTCCAAGGTTAGTACTAAACTTCCTCTGATACCAACTATAACACCCCGACCCCAGTTACCCAGAGTCGGTTCAGTATTACGTAACATTTGCCTGATCACCAAAGATCATTTCTCGAAAGGCCGATTAGTTTAGTAGCCTTGGAAACACTAGATACATTCATAAATGATACATTACATCATAAAGTGATAAAATACAAAAACATGGTCTCCATAGTCCACACTCATATCTCCTTCAGACTATCCCAGCAGGTCAGTCATAAAATATTTCTTCACATCCTGGGAAAAATAAAACATAGAAAGGGGTGAGCTTAGATGCTCAGTAAGGATAACAATATAGCGGAAACTTTCATAAATAAACATAAACATTTAAGGCAATGTATAACTAAAACAAAAGCCTTTTAAACTTTAACATCATCATAATATGGAAAAAATAAAATGAAATAATTCCATTTACTTATTCACATGGATATTCTCCTAGTCTAATAATCTCATGCAATATCAATAACAACTTTCATAATGTTGGAATACATAATGTCAGACTATCATAACCACATAGTCAAGGCCTTGTTCCAAGACTACAAATAAGATTTTGTCAATGCCTTATGCCAAGATACTAGTTTGTCTCATGAGACCTAATGACGCATCGAAGAGCTATAGCTGGCTCCACCCGTCACTTATTAAGTCCAATTCATTCCTCATATGAACAGGTTTAAACATATCATAAACCATGACATAATCGTTTCACATAAAACATGGATAAAGGAAACATAACATTTCCACATTTCAATCACAAGATATCAATACAAAAAATTGATATAATAAAACCATTTTCAATACCAAAATAAAATAAAAGTAAAAATTGGTATTTATTTTTCATTTTTTTAAAAAGGTTACGGCTTGTAGAAGAAACCGAAACTCAAATAATGGTCATGACGACGGAGAAGTCGTTGTCACCATATACGTACGACAAAAAAAATCATTCCCATATGTCCTTTAGTAAACCGCTTCAGATAAACAAAACTCCTTTAGAATAAATGTAAAAGTCAAAGGGGTTTATACATCGTATAAAAGAATATAGTGTATAAAACAAAATATGCCTCAATGAAAGGAGATTTAGACGAAGTCCCTTACCTCGTGTCCGACTTGACTCGATCATTCTTTAACCTCTTGAATAATAAACTAGGGTTAATTTCTAATTTCTTATGGAACTTTTTCAAGTTCATTATTCCTTTTATATCACTTATTACCATGTTATGATAATCATGTAGTAATTAATGTTAATAACGGTCGTTTTGTCGATCTTTGGTACTTGAGTCAACAATAAACCTCTTATAATTACATGTTGTTTATGTGGTAGAATATCCATTATCTCCAAAATTATATTAATGATTTAGATATCATATATATCATATATATCTAGTATAAATATGCATTTATAATATTACATAACATTTAGAGGTAATAAATGAAATGCACCGTTCATGGAGACGGTAAGCTGTACGTATGCATGAACGCTACATTAATTTCTATTTCATATTTAATGAAATACTAATGATATAATGTTATATTATAATTCCAGTATTATATAATATATATTATTATTTGCTCCATCCTTTATATGTCACACATACAGCTTTAACGATTAAAATCACTTTGAGTGGGCGGTAGTCCGCACTTCCTAAAATGAAATTATCGCGTTTACCCATAATGGAAATCATAAGGTATTCCATAAATGAAAAATATAGAAGCATATGGAAAAAATAAATATAATATATATCATATATAAATATAGTGACATCTTAATGTCCACCATGAGAGGTGTTAATAGAATATTGAACAATCATTGTTTCGTGAGGCAGTAATTCTCCACCCACAGAAACAATATGTTCTGTAAAAATTAGACAAAGGTGTGTGTAAGTGTAAATAAAATCTTTATCATAAAAACATACTTCTATATTTTAGATACTTGTGTTGTTACAAAATAAAAGAATAAAAATAATTTAATGGGTTGGAGAAGAAAAATAAAACAAAAGAACATAAGAGAACACATTACCTTAAAATCGGGTAACTCTTTTTGATTTGAGCCAAAGGCTTCCTTGGGAAGACTTATTCCAAATATAAGGATTCTAGGAGTAAGATTGAGAAGTTGAGAGAGTATTTGGGAAGATTTTGGCTGAGGAAAATGGCTTTTAAGGTGTGTATATGGTGGTAGAGGTGGGTGCCTTTTATAAGAGGAGAGGAGGGGCACTTTTGGAAAGCCAAGAAATGTTACTTTATTATATAATGAGTTTCAGATTTTAATGGTCCCAAAATTATATATTTCTAGGATAAGGTGATAAGGGTTTCAAATCTACTCAACCAATAGTATTTGACATGTGTGAGTCTTAGATGTTACATTATCTTTTCATTTTATTTAAATCGTTAATTAATGAGGAAATAGCTGCATCATCAAGGTGTCATAAAAATTTTAAATTATTTAATGTCTAAAAATTATAAAAAAATATCCTTATATAGGATATCTTTTTATATTTACAATGACTATTTATAGTCTAAGATGTAATTTATACAGACAAAACTAATTTTTTTTACTTGGGTGATACATACTTTGGTTACACTTTCTCTTTAAAAAAATAATATAATAAGATGTCACTATCACCCAAAAGTGATTCCATGGCGTCCCAAAGTTTGGAACAGGGCATCCCATGGTCTCCCATGACACAACCAGTAGAATTAGGACACATGTTGGGTTCATTTGTTATTATTATGATGTTATTTTGTTACCCTTAACTACCTGATTACTAATTAATCACGATAATTAAAGATAATTACCGTCATTACTATTCATAATGTCAATAAACAAAAGTGTCTTAATTAAATAATTTGGACCTTATGATTCAAAATATGGAATCAATTTTACTAAATTACAAACACAAAAATTGTAGTAATTAATTTAAAAATTATTCCCGCTGTCAAAACAAATAACGTATTTTTAAGGAACAATATCTATCAAAAGATTGACAATTGTTTATGTCCAATTTCAAAGTGAAATTAATTATAATGACCAAAATTAGATAAAATGGTAAAATTATATTATAATTATACTTTAAAACCACTCAATAGTATAAATTATCACTATAACTTATTTTGATTAAAAATGTTGTTTTTAAGTATTTTTCACTATTCATCGAAAATTGGATGTCCTTAGAAAAATACCAAAAATTCAACATAGGATAATTTTGGTATTATAAATTCAAAAATGAAGTCCATTTTGAAATATAAACTTTATAAAATTTCAAAAAGTGGGTATTACTATTCATAACGGCTACTTTGTTTGGTCGCGGTGTGTTAGAATCTCGAACATGCATACAATGCATGCTATTACATTATTGAAAGAGAAGCGTATGGTGGAAGATTGGGGTGCTAAATTCTCCCCTCCTTCAATAAATTGTGTCCTTGCAATTTGAAAATGTTCTTCAAAAATAAAAGGTTGAGCATAGAAAATACCTTTGTGGAAAACCCACATCGGAAATAGGGTTAATAAAAATATAACTTTAAAAGAATGAAAGAGATGTACAAAGGTCACCCGAGATAGCCCATACTAGGATTCTATGAAAGCATGGATATGGAGGAGAAACAAACCATCAAGGTCTGATGGAGAGTTGTAGAAAACAAGATTAAGATAATGGTAACTACAATAAAATCACAAACTTGTGATTGGTTAAACAGTCCTTGAATCCCCAATTGGAAAAGTTAACTGAAAAGATTTTTATTTTAAGTTAACTTTCATAATTTTGAGGAATTTATTTAATAGATTTACTAAGAATGTAAGTAAATATACTTACTTGTCATGTAGACTTTCATTCTTTAATAAATTTTTACCACAAACCCATATTTCACTCCAAAAGGTAATAGAACTCAAAAATATTCTATTTATCATAATTGTATAAGGTTAAAAATATTAACACATACCATTTAGATTAGGAAAACTATTTTTTAATAACTCGGGACTTCATGTAGGCTAGTGGTAGGTAATAAAGGCCCGTCACACTATGGTTGTGGTTTCTATTCCTACAGCTTTGTCCGACGTGACGGGTTATCCCCTAACCTGCAGGTTGTCCTTTTCCTAAAAAAATAGTATTATAATATTCCAAAAATAATCTTCAGAAATGTTTTAACCATAATCAATACTATCCAATGTTCAACTTAATCCACTCCAACCTTTATAGTTATCCAAAATACCTCTGTCAAGACTTTCTCTAAAGGGTCTCTAAATTCCAAAATCAATTGTAACATCAGATTCCCCAAAAAAAAGTAAAGTTTCTATTTTTATCACATACTAAAAATATGATTACCTTCATCATATTAAAACCTTAATGAGAATAGAAATTACTATAGGACAAACCTTATATATATTACTTTATTATTATAACCATAATGTATTTCTTGAGTCCAAAAACACAAATACAATAATTATTCTACTTCAACAGTAGTAACAACATAAGATTGGCCTTGATCCCTTGGCCTTTTCTGAGGAATGCATCCTTAGCGCTTAGGGCATTCATTTGCATAATTCCCCATTTCTCTACAATTTTAGCATTCAACATTGAAATCCACTTTCTTTCCCTTGTTATCACGACCCTGGTGACATTTTTCTCCACATTTATAACAAACTCCCATTCCATTTAGGCAAGTACCAGGGTGATTCTTCCCACAATTACCGCTTAATGGAAAATCATTCTTTCCCTTTTTCCCTTTATCTGTCTCTTGTTCCACCATTCTCTTCTTCCCTTACTTTACTTTATTGTCATAAGATTTTGAGAATTCATTTTCTGTCTTGATAGAACACGAGACTATATCTTCGTACGTTGAAAAAGATTGTGTTACAAAATCTTGACGGAGAAATGGTTTTAACCCATAAAAGATATGATAAATATTACTTCTTGGGTTACATATATAATCTGCTGCATGCCTCGTTAACCTTGTCATGTTAGCCTCATACTTTGTGACATTCTCATCCTCCTTTTATCTCAGACTCTGAAATTTCCTTTCCGTATCTTCTCGATGGTCACGTGGAATGTATTTTTCTATGAAAAGCTCTTTGAGCTCCCTCCATTCCATATTTGATACTTCATCATCTTCCTATGTATTTTAAATCAATAACCACCATTGATCAACATCTCTAGTGAGGAGGTTAACTGCCATGATAACCTTTTCCCTTTCACTACTCCCCAAGGCAGGGAATATTTTCTCTAAGGAATTTATCCATTGCTCACCTACTAAGAGATTTGTACTCCCATTGAATGTTGGTGGTTGTTTACTCCTAAACCAATCTAACATTGATCCTCCATACTGCGGATCAGGGTGCTCCATACGGGTATGGTTATTATTCATAACCTGAGTGATTTGTCCCAGTATGGTGATTAGCTAATCAGCACCAGTTGAATCACCAGCTCCACTATAATTATCTTGAGCTGGAGGGAAATCCCTACATGGAGTGCATGCATTGATACAGTTTCCATTTCTTCCACTAGGTTCCATTTATAAACAATGTCATAAACTAGATTAGTTTATGAATCGAAATACATAATTCCACACTTGTAAAAAACATAACATAAATTGAACTATTTATGGATATAATCGATAATCATAAAAAGAAATGTTTTCTTTGAGGATGTATATACTCATAAACCCTTCATAATGGTTAGTAATGAAATCGTGAATTATCCTAATCATATCCCTCATGAGTGTCGTAACCAAGAGTGCAGCAAGGCCCGTTGTCGTACACCAGTTCTCATTCGAGTCTAGCTCAAAGGGGTGTTTTCAGGATTTAACCCTAGGTAAATCTATGCTAGAGTTGCCTCTACCTGCTCGTATCTAGACAGGGATGTATTTCTCGGAAAACTCACAAAATCTCTATAATACCAAAATTCTAGGAATTTTTTATATACTAATCCTCAAATTCTATCTTAGGGCCATGTGCTCTAATAAGAGTTTATCAAAATCTAGCTTCCAAGGTTTGTACTAAACTGTCTCTGATACCAAGTGTAACACCCCAACCCCAGTTACCTAGAGTCGGTGCATTCTTATGTAAAATTGGCATGTTCAGAAAAGATCATGTCTTGATTGACCAAGTTGTTTAGTATCCTTGGAAACACTATATACATTCATAAATGTTACATTAGATCATAAAGTGAAAAACTACAATAACATGGTCTCACTAGTCCACACTCATATCCCTTTTAGACTATCCCTGAATGTCAGTCATAAAATATTTCTTCACATATTGGGAAAAATAAATCATAGAAATGGGTGAGCTCAGATGCTCAGTAATGATAACAATATAGTGGAAACTTTCATAAATAAACATAAACATTTAAGGCAATGTATACCTAAAACAAAAGCCTTTTAAATGTAAACTTCTGCATAATATGTAAAAAATAAAATGAAATAATACCATTTACTTATTCGCATGGATATTTTATTAGTCGAATAATCACATGCAATATCAATAACAGCTTTCATAATGTTGGAATGCATAATGCCAGACTATCATAACCACATAGTCAAGGCCTTGTGCCAAGACTACAAATAAGATTTTGTCAATGACTTATGCCAAGACACTAGTTTGTCTCATGAGACCTAACGACGCATCGAAGAGCTATAGCTGGCTCCACCCGTCGCTTATTAAGTCCAATTCATTCCCCACATGAACAGGTTTAAACATATCATAAACAATGACATAATCGTATCACATAAAACATACATAAGGGAAACACAACATTTCCACATTTAAATCACAAGATATCAATACAACACATTGATATAATAAAACCATTTTCAATACCAAAATACTAGAAAAGTAAAACATGGTATTTATTTTTCATTTTTTTAAAAAATGGTTATGTCTTGTAGAGGAAGCTGAAACTCAAATAATAGTCACGACGGTGGAGAAGTTTTTGTCGCCGCATACGTACGACAAAAAAACATTCCCTTTTGTCGTTTAGTAAAACTCTTCATATAAAAAATATTCCGTTTCAATAAAAATAAAAGTCAAAGGGGTTTATAGACCGTATAAAAGGATGTTGTGTATAAAACAAAATATGCCTCAATGAAAGGAGATTGAGACGAAGTCCCTTACCTCTTGTCTGACTTGACTCGATCATTCTTTAACCTCGTGAATAATAAACTAGAGTTAATTTCTACTTTCATAAGAACCTTTTTCAAGTTCATTATTCCTTTTATATAACTTATCACCATGATATGAAAATTAAGTAGTCATTTAAGTTAATAACGGTCATTTCGTCGATCTTTGGTACTTGAGTCAACAATAGACTTCTTATTATTACAAGTTGTTTATGTGGTAGAATATCAATTATCTCCAAAATAATATTAATGGTTTAGATATCATATATATCACATATATTCAGTATATACATGCATTTATAATATTACATAACATTTAGAGGTAAGAAATTAAATGCACCATTCGTGGAGACGGTAATCCGTACATACACATGAACGTTACTTTCATTTATATTTTGTATTTAATGAAATAATATTTATATAAATGTATATTATAATTCCAGTATAATATCATATATAATATTATTTACTCCATCCTTTATACGTCCCACATATGGAATTAATGATTAAAATCACTTTGAAGGGGCGGTAGTCCGCACTTCCTAAAATGAAATTATCGCGTTTACCCATAATGGAAATCATAAGGTATGCCATAAATGAAAAATACAGAAGCATAAGGAAAACATAAACATAATATATATCATATATAAATATAGTGACATCTTAATGTCCACCATGAGAGGTGTTAAATGAAGATTGAACAATCATTGTTTCGTGAGGCGGTAATTCGCCACCCACAGAAATAGTATGTTCTTTAACCATTAGACGAAGGTGTGTGTAAGTGTAAATTAAATACATCTAATAACAACATCATAGTATATTGATGATACTTATGTTGTTACAAAATAAAGGAATAAAAAGATTTTAAGGGTTGGATAAGCAAAATAAAACAAAAGAACATACTGGAAGACATTACCATTAAATCAGGTAACTCTTTATTATTTGAGCCAAAGGCATCCTTGGGAAGACTTCTGCCCAAATTAAGTCTTCTAGGAGTAATATAGGGATGTTGAGAGAGAATTTGGGAAGATTTTATCCAAGACAAATGGATTTGAAGGTTTGAATAAGTTGGTAGATGTGGGGGCCTTTTATAAGAAGAAGGAGTGGCACTTTTTGAATGTCAAGACATGTTACATTATTATATAATGGGTTTCGGAATTTAAAGGTCCCAAAATTATATATTTTGGGGAGAAGGTGATAAGGGATCGAAATATACTCATTAAATAAGTTTTTTACAAGTGTAAGTCTTAGATTTTACATTATCTTTTCATTTTATTTAAATCGTTAATTAATGAGGTAATCACTGCATCATCATGGTGTCATAAAAAATTTAAATTATTTAATGTCTAAAAATTATAAAAAAATATCATGATGTTGTAAATATTATTATCTTTACAATGAATATTTATAGTCTAAGATATCATTTACATAGACAAAACTAGGGTAATACATACTTTGGTTATACTTTCCCTTTAAAAAAATAATATAATAAAATGTCACTATCACCCAAAAGTGATTCCATGGGGTCCCAAAGATTAGAAAAAGGCATCCCATGGTCGGACATGACACAACTAGTAGCATTAGGACACATATTGGGGTCATTTTTTATTATTATGATGTTATTTTATTACCCTTAACTACCCGATTACTAATTCATCACAATAATTAAAGAAAATTATCGTCGTTACTATTCATAATGTCAAAATACAGATGTTTCTTAATTAAATAATTTGGACCTTATGATTCCAAATATAGAATCCATTTTATGAAATTCCAAACACAGAAATTGTATTAATTAATTTAAAAATTATTCCCTCTGTCAAAACAAATAGCATGTTTTTAAAAAACAATATCTATCAAAAGATTGACAATTGTTTAGGTCCAATTTCAAAGTTAAATTAATTCTAATGACAACCATTGGATAAAATGGTAAAATTATACTCTAATTATAAATTAAAACAACTCAATAGTATAATTTATCATAATAAATTAATTTTATTAAAAAAAATTTTTGAAATATTTTTCACTATTCGTCGAAAATTGAATGTTCTCAAAAAAATACAAAAAATTCAACATAGGCTAATTTCGATATTCTGAATCCAAAAATGAAGTCTATTTTAAAATATAAAATTTATAAAATTTTAATAAGTGGGTATTACTATAAATAACAGCTACATTGATTTGTCGCGGTGTGTTAGAATCTCAAACTTGCGTACAATGTAAGCTATTTCATTATTGAAGGAGAAGCGTACCATGGAAGCTTGGGGTGTTACACAAGTACTTCTTGAAATTATTTATCCATGTAGTTCATAAGGTTTAAGTTGGATATTGAACATCAGTGTGAATGATTGAATTACAAAGAGATTTGGGAACCTAGTGTATTATACCATAGGGTGAAAGGACACCGAGGGATTCTCCATAGTGTTTGTTTAAATTTACGTTGCGAGATCATCGGGGGGATGGAATTTGTGATCCCTCAGAGTGTCAATAGTTCCACATTGTGAGATCACCGGAGGAAATACGATGTTGATTTCGTTCTCAGAGTGTATATAGTTACAGATATGAGATCACAAGGGGAATTGATGGTGAGTGCTTCCTCAAAGAGTATTTCTTAAAGCTGAACTAGAGGGGTTCGACTTTGAGTGCATTCTAGAGGGTTTCCTGTGTTTTATTGGTTGGACTATAGGGGTTAGGTTGTATGCACATCCTCGATGGTTTCTTTTTATTGAATTCCTTCATGATATATGAATATTAATGCAATTGAAACTGTAGGATTGTTTACTTTTGAGTACTTCCTTGTTTACTACTTCATTTTTCTTGGTTCCTGAAATATATATTCATGGAATATTAGGAATATATCTTTGGGTGGTTTCCTACTAGGATTCGCCTCACAACCTATTTGGGTCATGCTTCTGGGCCCAAAATGATTATATTATTGCAGGTACAGAAAAGGGAAATTGCCTTTCTACTTCTGGTACATGATTATTGTGGAGATGGAGAGCACGAGACCAATCTGAGGTTTGTGATGCAGCTAGGGTTTATTTGTTTTATTTGAAATTTGGTTTAGTACTATATTCCAGCATTGTGACTTGTTTGGCTACATTTGTTTACATATGAATCATTCATCATTTATATACATTTTCTCTAACTGTTTATTACATCCAGTCTTCAACTGTTTACTTATTTCATTTTATTACTACTTTTGTTGTTGTTATTTTCTTATTCCACAACATTACTATTCCAATGAGGGCATAGTTTTCCAACTCTCACACCTAAGGCCCTCGCATCTAGTTGGCAGCCTCTAGCGATTAGGGAAATGCACTTGAGGCCATGTGACTGACCAGGTATGTGGCACCTCTGGGTGGAACCCAGAACTAGGACATTATAAAGTGGTATTATAGGAAATCCTTTCCCCTTAACTTACTGTTTGAAGCCTATATCCAGGGATAGGAAGGAATAGGTTCTTGGTAAGAAGATGTTCCCAGGATTAGCTAACACGTGTATAGGAAAAGCTAAATTATCACGATTATTAAATTTTTATGGTTTTATAATTATTATAGTTGATTTGATTTGACTTTAGGGGATTCACATGTTTTAGGAGGTCATTGTTGATATTATTTAGGTTCTATTTCTATTGAAACCTGATGAGGTAAGGGTATTCCATCTCATGCATCATATAGGAACTTTCAAGAGATCACATCTCATGCATTCTTACCATGCCATTTAGGGTGCATTGCTAATTGAATGTTGTTGTGTTATATGTTGTTCGAGATTTGCATGTTTTTGTGATATATTCCTTGATATAATATCTTCTATTTGATAGGGTATTACTAATTTTTAAGGTTTTGTTTGAATGATCACCACGTTTTTTTTCTTCAGGTGCTATTGGCCCTCATTAATTAGAATTTGGTGGAACATTTCTTAGTTATTCCTTGTATATGACATGACTATGATGCCAAAATTTGATTAGTGGAGATTATGGGCCTCCATGGATCAAAAATAGGCGCTTTGACGTTTGTTTTAGTGTTTTATGGTCTTCCAGAGTATTTTCTCAGGCTTACTATATGGAAAAACCCAAAATACACAACGCGTATTGCAGAGTACATGCCATGTGTCCTTCTGTTCGAGATGGAACTTGTTTTATTAAGTACACGATGTTTATTCTATGTATATGTTGTGTAGTTTCTATCTGTTTCAATGGCTATGTGTGCAGAGAAAGGGTATGGGAAATATTTGGTTGGACACGTCGTGTACCCTAGGTGCACTCATTTTATTAGGAGCCATGTGTCCGACTGTGTGACTAATGACGCCTGTGGATTATTGGTAGTTAGTAAAAATCATGTTTGGAAAAACATGATGTATAGAGTCATCTGTGTAACCAACCATGTGACAGAAAACACGAGTCAATGATGTTCATTCTAGTACAGGTCGTGTCTGGCACAAACACACCGTGTAGTCTTTCTCTAAGAGGACCGTGTGGGTTATGTCATGTTGAATAACTCATGAAGGGGAATAGGGTTCAAGTACATTCTGTGAATTAGGAAAACAGGTCGCGTGTCTGTGGTTTTACATGAACTGGGTTGGAAAACGTACATTTTCATGTGAATGAATTACGGAACACGTTGTGTTGGAGTTGTACAAGCCACGTTTCTGCCTTTTAGAAATATTGAGTTCTTTCTTACTCATGTTCCATTCTTCCGCATCTATGTTTTATTCCTTTTTAATAATGATCTAAGGTGTGTGTTTGACCATGCAGATTCATTCCACTAGGATGTCCTCTGGTTGTACGGAAGTAACAGGGCAGTGACCACACACCAGACATGGTAGATTAGGAACTTCCAACAGATCCTCCAGTCGTGCCCTTCTTAGCACTATCCATTATCTTGGATGTAGGTGCATATTCATAGTTCTAAGGGTTATTTGTGAGGCTTATAAAAAATTTTAGGGGAGCACCGCATCCTACCCCGTTTATGGCGGAGTGTACATGGACTTTTCAGTAGCAACATCCTCCCACATTCTCAGGGGATGGATGCCATCAGCCTACTGAGTCATGGTTGAAATCCATGTATCTATCTCTGAGAATATGGATATTTCTCAAGAGAGGGTGAATCTCTCTATGTATATTCTTGAGGACTCTACAAAGAGATGGATGGATGTGATCTCATAGGCGGGACGCTAACATGTTATGGCTTTGGATGAGTTCAATTGTTCTTTCTACGATTACTTTTACCTGGAGACATTGAGGGCCGATCAAACATGTTGTTCATGCGTTGAGAGCAAGGTACCCTATCAGTCATCTAATATTCTTCTTTCTTCACAAAGATGAATCACTTTACACCCATCCTAGGAGGTGATAAGTTATTCCTAGTGAGGGAGTTTGGGGATGGTCCAGAAACAACATTCGATCTCATGTGAAAATCATTATGTTGACTTCCATCCAATCTATAGTCAACGAGTCACTGATCATGGAGCTCAATATAGTGGATTCTAAAGCTTTGAGTCAGGGTGGCTAGGAATCCGGTGATGGTACCCCTCTGACAGACAGAACGAAGCACTGCAGGGAGTCTACACATGGAGATCCAAGGAGCTTGGATGTTATGGAATATTGAATTAAGATATGGTTACCATCAGTTTTATGTTAGACCATCTAATATACCTCTTACAACCTCTCTGAGTATGTATGATCTATATGAGTATGTGGTTATGCCGTTCGGCCTCACAGACACACCTGCAGTTTTCATGTCCCTAATGAACCGAGTGTTCCATCCAGACATGAATTCTTTTGTGGTAGTCTCTGTGTATGATATCATTGTGTTATATCACACTCAACATAAACATGATAAAAATCTTGATACCATTTTTAGTACACTGAGAGAGAACCAGTTATATGATAAGCTCCAAAAATGCCACTTTGGGATGACTGTATAATATAGACATTTTATAAAATAATTTTTACACTTAGGAGTACAACTGACAATCCAGAGTAAGAAGGGATTGAAGTACTTGTGGTCAGATTCTTATGAGTCATCCTTTTAGGAGATGAAAGAGAGGTTGACTTCATCATTGATATTAGTATTTTCAAAGCTGAGCAAGAGATATTCGGTAAACCATGTTGCATCAGGTATCGAACTGGGAGCAGTTCTTATACATGGATAAGGTGTGGTTATATATGGGCCTTGGCAGTTAAGGCCACATAAAAGAAATTACCCGACGATCGATCTCATGTTGGATGGAGTTTTTCATCACATACATTGTTGGAGAAATTATCTGTTGGGAGAGAATTTTGTGGTTTTAATTGACCAAAAATGTCTCAAGTACATCTTTACTAAGTGTGATTTTAATTTTAGACAACGAAGGTGGGTTGAGTACCTTCAGTCTTTTGACATTGAGCGCGCCTACACTCCTGGGAACGGCAACGCAGTGGCTGATGCACTGATCAGGAGGACTCAGATATAGGTAGTTCAGGAGGCTAGTAGTGAGAGGAATCTTATGGCTATGTTCTATAATATTAATTTGGAGGGGCACAATAGACAAGAGCATATGGTTATTGTAGGATCGAAATAATGATGTAGATGCTCAATATACAAGAGGGGGAGGGGGTGAGTTGTCAACTTTAAAACTTTTCTTAAAAAAGGAAAGATCTAATTTTAACACAGTTAAACTAAGAAAATTCAAAACTCCTCTAACACCAATTGAAAATTTGGGACAATGTATGAAGTTACAAACTTCATCTTCTATACACTTTCTTAAATCTGGAAAGTGATTCTGAAAAACCGGTTCTTGAAATATGGATCCGGAAAATGAAACTTAACAAAAGTTAACAAAATGAGATTCTACCTTAAAGCATATAGAATCTAACTGAATCAGAGTACATGTGTAAGGAAATACAAGAAGATTATACTTACCTTAAAATAAAAAATGCAATGGAAAAACATGTAACAAAAAAAGTAACAAGATATAAATCTTTTAACCCAAAGAGAAGGGTATCCAACATCCTTGAATAATGGTCCCTTGATTTATACTTTCAAAAAAGTATGTCTTACCCACACCTGGGTAAGCCCTCGATACGAATATCAGAGTTCCTATCTTGATATCCTCGCAAGCCCTCAACATCAAGGTAGTTGGAACCTCTGTCTTCCTCAGCAAGGAAGCCCTCAAACTTCAACGTAGTCGGCATCTCTCTCTTCCTATCCTCAGAAGCCCTCAAATGTAATCATGAACATTCGAAGTCGTACGAAGAAATCTAAACGAGCAGTTCAGTACGCACAAGGCATGAAAAGCTTCTCTCTCCAGAAATCACATTAACTGCGTGTGGTCTCCAGATTGATCAACTTGTTCATTCATTATTGAGCTCTTTAAATTGAGCTCCTATTTATATGCTCGGTATCAACGATCGGCTCCCTCATCCCACGGTAATATTTTCCTTAAATTTCGGATGGACCTGTAAACGTGTCACTCAACCAACAGTTAGTCAATTATAGAAATCACGACATAGTTTTTTAATGAAACATGTTTAAGCATAAGAAAAACTAAAGTTTTTAATGTAAGCAACATAAAGTTCGTAGTCCAACCAAAATGAAATTCGGAGTTTATAATAAAGAGATGTTCTGATTCTGTTTTACAAAGGAATTCTTAATGAGAATTCATAATCAGAATTCATAATGAGAATTCTTCAACAGAATTCATAATGAGAATTCATCACTAGAATTCGTAATGAGAATTCATCATCAAAATTCGTAATTAGAATTCATCATCAGAATTCGTATTGAGAATTCATCACTGAAATTCGTAATGAGAATTCTTAATCAGAATTTGTAATGATAACTTTTCATCAGAATTCTTAATGAGAATAGATCACTGGAATTCGTAATTAGAATTCATAATCAGAATTCATAATGATAATTCATAATCAGAATTCATAATTAGAATTCATCATCAAAATTCGTAATGAGAATTCATCACTGGAATTTGTAATGGGAATTCGTAATCAGAATTCACAATGAGAATCTGTCATTAGAATTCATAAGGAGAATTTGTCACATGGAATTCTTAATGAGAATTCATAATCTAAATTCATAATGAGAATTCTTCATCAGAATTCCAAATGAGAATTCATCACTAGAATTCTTAATGAGAATTTGTAATCAGAATTCATAATGAGAATTCGTCATCAGAATTCGTAATGAGAATTCATCACTTGGAATTCGTAATGATAATTCGTAATCAAAATTCGTAATGAGAAGTTGTCATCAAAATTTGTAATGAGAATTCATAGTGAAAAACAAAATACATTATATCTAATTATTATATAATTCCTAGGTTTTGGACCTCCATCTGAATTTTATACTTAGACAAATTATTGATATGGATACGGAAATCTAGGTAAGGGTTAATTTCCTTAAGAAAGAAAATTTTCCATATAGAAGTAAAATATATATTTTCTTATGTATAATTTGTTTGTGATTTTAAAAATAAGAAGTATGGAAAAGTCATAAAGAAAACCTTATTGACTCAACAATATCCCCATTTTTGGAAAGAACAAACAACCTTACGAAAAAGAATATAAGAACTTAGAAAAATTTCTTTAGGCTTTGAAATTAATACTTATCTTCTTTGTTTATGGATGATGGTGAATACAACTAACTCCCCCCTTAGGCTTAGTAACACTAAGGATTGTATTCTGAATTTTCAAAATGGAGTTTTCATTATCATGGGAATGAAAAAATTCATAATGAGAAACTCCCCCTTGGATAAGATTCCCCTTACTTAGGGATAGTTCTCACATAGAGATTTCTCCTTCTCCCCATTTTTAGTGGTTCTTTTTCCCTCTCCCCCTTTGTGATTTTCAAAAAGAATTGAGGGAATGGAAAAGTAATAAAGTACCTGAAACATTAGTACATAATAACACCAGATACAAAAAACCATAGATATCATTAGAATTGAATTACAAGGAAAAACAAATGCAACAAAAGATCGGATTGAGTTCATTTTCCTTCCGTGTCCTTTGGAATTAACTTATTCAAGAGAGTTTTCACTACATTTGGGGTGAAAAATGATGAAGATGAATTAGATAGCACTGATTCTGAGACATTATTTGAAATGGTGAAACCCCTTACAAATTGGTTTCCCGTAATCTGAGAGGCAGAGGTCATGGACCAGGCAATGGAAGGATTGAATGGAATGCAATTCAAGAAGAAGAGAAGAAACTATGTGGGAGGTTAAGGAAGAAACATGACTGCTAGATGAATTATTTTGGGTTGTAAACCTTTTTTATGCTAATTTCCTCCTTTGTACTGTTGTTTTCTTATCTTAAATAAATAGGGCCTAGCCACGACATTTTTCTTCAAGAGAGTTTTCAGATTTTTCAAATCATTCTGATCCTCCTCAGCTTGCTTCTCCAGAGCTGTGATCCTTTCTTGTTGAGCTTTTAGGATCTCTGCTTGAGCCTTCATGGCCTCTTCCTACAACTTCAGTAACTCATCTTGCTTTTCCAGCTTCTCTTGAAACTCAATACAAAAATCTCTTTCCCCTTTTCAGTTATAAGTAACCGAGTTAAGCTTCCCATTCAAATCTATGTCTTATTGATTCCAAGAATTTTTCTCAAGGTTCATTTTTTCTTGAAGATTCTTGATTATTCCATCCTCAGTATCAAAATAATTTTGCACATAATTTTGAAAACGATCAAAATCAGCCAAATAATTATCAACATACTTAGACCATAGAGTGACATTGCTACATGAGTTTCATGTGCACATCATTATTGATAAGGAAATTTCTATGGTCAGCATCAATCTTCACACACTTATCCATCACCATAGATAAGGATTCTGACTTCTGATTAATTCTATGTTGAAGCATCTGGAATCTGGAGTCTATATTTGGAAAGATTAGAATTGTATCCACCGATTTATTCAGAGATTCAACCACAAAATCATGACCCAGTGCTGACGATTCTGAATCAGAAACTTTTCTTGGGGACTGTTATTTTTCAATTTCCACTAACTTCCTTTTAGAAGAACCACCAAACTGCTTTTTCCTTATTATATCTTTTGTTGGTGTATCCATAAGCACTTGCTTACCATTATCAACTTTCGTAATGGGGTGTTCATTAGGAGATTTTTCCTCACTCTCATATAGTTGAACTATCTTGTATTTATCTATTTTCTCCTTCTCTACTCATTCTTCAAGGAAATTATTCTCATAGATTACTTCCTCAGGAAACTCATTCTCTTCCTCATCATCCTCGAAATCACCTCTATTACTATCTTTGTCATCTCCTTTCCTGTAGTGACTAGCTTTGAGTAATCGGCCTCAGAAGGTCGTAGTGGTGGTTTCTCTGATAGGCTTTCCTTCTCTTGATAATCGTCCACATGTTTAATCAAGTCATCAAGATCACCACTTCCTTATTCTACTACTACTTCTTCTTCCACTCCATCTTCTTCCTCTATTTCTTCAAAAACTTCTCCACTTCTTATTCACTAGCTCTTTTCTGTACTTCTTCTTCAACAACATCTTTCCCTTTGGTCTTTTTCAGAGTGAAATACTTTTTTCCAGGGGTCTCTGGTAATAGTTGGACATCCGAATTTTGCAGAATGGGAATCTTCTTAGAGGCTACATTCGTATCTCTCAACAAAGATCGTACAAGCTCAGCTTAATACATTTTTTTCTTCATCTTCTTCTCTTTTTCTTGCCTCTCAAAATCATAAGATGCTTTCTCTTTTAAGGCCTTAGCCTCAGCAGGGTCTAATCCGAACTGAGGTTCCCCATCCATTCTCTTCTCATTGAGCTCTCTCCACTTTGCTACCGCTTCATCCGGGTATGCTTTTGGTTTCTTTGGCTTGGGTGGTGCAAATTGGGTTTCCTTAGAATTAGGAGTTTTGCCATCAACTTGTACTTCTTTCAGCTTCCTCTTCTTCCATGTCTTCTTAGATGTTTCAGCTTTCTCTACAATTTATGTACTAGCTTATGCCTTCTCCTGTGGCAGAACGTAGAATTATCCTGACTCTTGAATAACCAATCTTAATCCTCTTTAAGGTGTCTTCACTTATCAACATCACCTTACAATTTCTGATCTTTGAGGTGCAAGTAACCTTGAAATAATCTATACATCGAACAATAATCTTGTAGAGGAGAGCAGGATACATAATAATTTGTGATTTTAGAGTTCCATTCTTAATATTTTGAATTGTAGTAAGAATGTGCCTCATCAGGTTGATCTTCCTTATATTTCACAAGAAATCCAAGATGTAAATATCACTCTTCTTATGATTTTCCTTATCACCTCTCATTGGTACAACAAATCATTGAACCCACAACTGCAACATTTGGTTGTTGGTGGATAGATGAGAAATCTTCGCTGTTTTATCATCATTGAGGCCAAGGCATTTCAATGCCTTCACTTTGATGAAACTTCCCTGGTTATCTGGAAGTTTGTGTGAACAAAATTCATCCTCTAAATCATATGATAAGACAACCATGCTCGCAGCCTTGGTATATGAAATCTTGTAAGTAATTCCATAAGACTTGAAGGAAAACCTATCTCTTCCATCTTCTTCATAGAAGGAATCAGACTCATAGAATTCTGTAAGCAAGTTGGTATAAAAAAACAACTTGATCCCCAGTCATTGATATGAAAAAATCATCCCAACCATTGAGTTTGATGTACATAGATATAGGAGAATAATAATTGTATAAATTCAGATTAACCAACATTTCTCTATTGACTAACCAAGCTGAAATTAGTTTGATGGAAGACATTTCTTGAGAGCTGGATTCTGCAGACATTCGGAATGGAGGATAACTGAAAAGTTTAAGAACTAAGGCAAGACTTCGACACGTGAGAGCTTTGAAATCGATGTGGGACAGAAATAGGGGTCCCCTTTATATAGGCGATGGAGGTGACCTTTGAACTTCGAAAAACCATATAACGTTTGAAAAAAACCATTGATATGATCAAACAGTTGAAATCATACCCGTAGGGAACTCTTGAATCAGATATTTTGAAGTTTTAATAAAAAATTTCAAATTTATGGAAACTTGAGTATGAGAATTTTAAAAGAAAAGGAAACTACCAGCAAGTAAAAGTGGTTACAAAAACTTAAGTAAGAAATTCATATCTTTCGGATTGGCTAGGTAGTTAATTCGTAATAGGTGATATTCTTCTTGGAGAAAATATAATTACGAAAAAAATTACTATGAAAAACTCTCAACGAGAAACTTATGGTGGAAAATACTTTGAGTACAAAAAAATTATGAGTACAAAAAAATATGAGTACGAAAATTATGAGTATAAAAAATTATGAGTACAAAAAATATGATTATGAAAAATTATCATTACGAAATATCTGACTAGGGAAAATTTATCATTATGAAAACTCCGAGTATAGAATGTATTCATTAAGAAAACTCCGAGTACTGAAAGTTTACATTATGAAAGCTTAAGTATGAAGAATTATATTGCGAAAACATCAGTTCTAAAACTTAATTAATAAAATTTTCGCTTGCAAAACTTCATTATGAAGATTTATGGTACGAATATTTCATTATCAAAGTTCCCATATGAAAATATCATTAGGAAAGTTCCATTACGAAAATTACATTAAGAAAGTTCCGGTACGAAAATTTCATTATGAATGTTCCAGTACGAAAATTTCGAAAGCTTACTATGAAAAATTTTCAAAAACATTGTACAAAACATTTTCTAAAAGCTCACAAACAAAAAAATGAACTCCCCCTATGAAATGGTGTTTATTACTGTAAGGATATTTTTTCAACAAGAGGTTAATGAAGAAATATTACCTTACGGTTATCATTCCTAACTTTTGTTTAATGTATTCAAATATATTGGAAGGTAAAGATTTTGTGAAAATATCAGCAAGTTGATCTTGCGTTCTGATAAACTAAAGAATAATATCTCCTTTTTGTGTGTGATCCTGAAGAAAGTGATGCCTAATATCTATGTTCTTGGCACAAGAGTGATGTGCATGGTTTTTACTGAGGGCAATGTCACTTGTGTTATCACACAAAATTTTAATCTTAGTAGAACCCATGACATAGTCTGTGAGTGTGTGTTGCATCCACAACACTTGAGCACAACAGCTTCCAGCTACTACATATTCAGCTTTAGTAGTGGAAAGTGCTATATAGTGTTACTTCTTGCATGACCAAGAAACTAATGAATCTCTTAATAAATGAAAAGTTCCAGATGTACTCTTTTTATCCATTCTACATCCACAAAAGTCAGCATCCGAAAAACTCTTTAAAAAAATCATTTCCAGAATAATAAAATTTTCCTAGATGCATGGTTCCTTTTATGTAGTGAAAAATTCTTTTCACTGCCTTTAAATGAGATTCCTCAGGATTTGATTGATATCTCAAACATAAGGATACTGAAAACATTAAGTCTAGTCGACTAGATGTCAAGTAAATTTGACTTCCTATCATACCTCTAAAAGATGATTGATCTACTGGTTTCCCAACATCATCAAAATCAAGTGTGTTTGAGGTATCAATGGGAGTACTAATACTTTTAGGGTTGTCAAATACATAATTTTTAAGATGATATTTAATATACTTATGTTGAGATATATAAGTTCCTTCTGGTTTTTGGGAAATTTGAAAACCAAGGAAAAATGTTAACTCACCCATCATACTCATTTCAAACTCAGATTTCATTAGATCCGCAAAGGTATCAGTTAAAGAATTCTGGGTTGAACCAAATATAATGTCATCAATATAAATTTGAATAATAAAAACATTTTTCTTATCTTTCTTTATAAAAAGGGTTGGATCTGCATTTCCCTTAACATAGTTATTTGGAAGCAAAAAACCGGTAAGTCTATCATACCAAGCTCGTGGGTATTGTTTAAGGCCATACAAAGCTTTGCTAAGTCTAAAAACAAGATCATGATGGTTTGTGTCTTCAAAACCAGGATGTTTTTCAACAAAAACTTTCTCTTGGACATAACCGTAATGAAAAGCACATTTCACATCAATTTTAAAAATTTTAAAATTGAAGAATGCTGCAAAGGAAAGTAATATATGAATAGATTCAAGTCTAGCTAATGGAGCATAGGTTTCTTCATAGTCTATTCCTTCTTGTTGATTATAGACTTTAGAAACTAATCTGGCTTTATTTATTAGGATGATTCCATTTTCATCACATTTATTTATGAAGACCCATTTTACCTCAATTACAAAAGTTTCCTTAGGTCTTTCAACCAAGGTCCAGACTTTATTCCTTTCGAATTCATTTAGTTCATCTTGCATGGGCTTAATCCAATCTTCATCACCTAAAGATTCATCGGTGCTTTTTTGTTCTAATTGGGAATGTAATGCTAGATGTTCTACTACATTTCTTAAGGAACATCTAGTCCTTAAGGATTTATTGACATCACCAATGATACTATCACTGGGATGATTCATTAGAAATGACTGGTTTGGGTTTTTTAAAACATGTTCATCAACATAGGGTAGGGAGTCTTCTATGGTAAATGTTTCAGAAGTATCTTCTTGAACATTTTCCTTATAATAAGGATTTTCTATCAATGGTTGATAATCAATTTTTGAAAACACATCTGAGGATGTAGGTTGAGGTAGTTTGAAATCAATGGGACCAGACTCATCAAATTTTACATGTACTGTTTCCTCAACATTAAAAGTGTATTTATTGAAAACTCTTTAAGCCTTAGAAGTTGTGGAGTAGCCTAAGAAAATTCCTTCAATAGATTTTGGTGAAAATTTGTGTAGATTATCATTAGAATTCATGATGAATACCTTGCATCCAAAAACCTTGAAGTAGGAAAGTCTAGATTTTCTACCATTCCATAACTCATAAGCAGTTTTATTACGAAATGGTCTAGTCAAAACTCGATTTATTATATAACAAGCAGTACTTATGGCTTCAACACAAAAATGTCTAGCTATATAATATTCACTCAACATGGTTATAGTTATCTCTTGAAGAATTATATTTCTTATTTCAACTACACCATTTTGTTGAGGAGTTCTAGGTGCTAAAATGTTGAGAGTAATACCTTTTCTACTACGAAAAGTTCCAAAATCAGAATATTGAAATTATCCTCCATGATCACTATGAATAGTTTTTTATGGAAGGTTTTTCTCATTTTTAACTTGGGATCTAAAACTTTTGAAATAATAAAAAACTTCAGACTTCTTTGCTAGAAATTAGAACCATGTAAATCTAGTGTAATCATCAACTAGAACAAACACATAGTATTTGCCTCCAACTCTTCTAGTTTGTGTTGGACCAAAAAGATCAATGTGCACCAACTGTAACGTATCAGTTGTTGAGACTTCACCAATTGATTTAAAAGTAGATTTATGTTGCATTCAATATTGACAAGGATCACAGACTTTAGAAGAATCAAATCGATGCTCTGGTAGATCCTTAACTAGTTTCTTCTTATAGGGATTACATAAGTTTCTCAGGTTACAGTGTCTTAACCATCTATTCCATAACTAAGAATGATCTTCCATTTCACTTAGGCAAGGTATGTCTTGGCCCCTATGGTATTCTATGTTTAGTGTGTAAACAATCTCATACCTATTGGCAGAAAGAGTAAATTATTCCTTGGAATTGTGTACTAAGAACTTATCATTCCTAAAATTCACAAGGTAACATTAATCACATAACTGAATTATACTGATGAGGTTGTGCTTTAGACCCTTTACAAATAATACATTTGAAATCAAGGTTTTACCAAGAAGAACAATATTACCTATACCAACAATTTCTCCCTAAGCGTTGTCTCTAAAATTTACTTTTCCTCCTTTCGTCTTGATAATCTTTTCAAAATATTTTTTGTTACCATTCATATGCCAGGAACATCCACTATCCATGTACCAAGTATTGCTGTTGGTACCTTCCCTATATTCCTGAAAATAAAAAAAGTTAGGTTTTCAGAATCCAGACTTGCTTGGATCCGAAAATGTCAGAAATAAAAATTTTGGCAACCCACATCTTTTTAGAAAAATAAGCCTTATGAAAACCTAATGATTGTGTTTTTTTCAAGAACAATTATTTTCCCAGTGACCACCACATTGACACTTGGTACAAAATGGGGCACTTTGAGGAACAAAATAATTGTTACTAAATGTTGGGTTTTCATGGGTATAACCAAATCCTTTTTGTTTCTTAAAGGTCATATTTTTTAATACATCTTATAAAAATTTTCTTTACCTAAGGTAAAGTTTGAAAAACACTACATTAAGGAAAATATTTTGGACTTGAGTTTTATAACCAAGTTTTTATCTTCAAAATCATTATATTTGGAACTAGAGTTAGGCTCAAAAACACTTTTCTTAGAAATTACTTTTTCAAGATCTTTAGAATGATTATTCTTCTCAGAATTTACTTCATCAAGATTTTTGAAATACTTTCAAAATCAGAATTTCTATTATTATGATATTTAGAAAGATGAGATATTTCCCTAGTAATAATAGTATTCTTAGATTTTTCCTTATCATGTTTTTTCATGAGTTTTGAGTTCTCAAGATCAAGAAGTTTAGCAAACCTTGAAACATCTTCATAGGTAAGTATTTTCTTCATCAGAAAAAGATTCTTCATTAGAAGAGTTATAATATTTAATATCATTAAAATTTAAAGAAACATTGGTCAACGATTCAGAATTGTGTACCTTAGCCATAAACATCGATTTTTAATAGGTAGCCTGGCTATAAGACCAAGATTCATCTGTCCAAAAGATTCATAATCATAAGATTCATCTGAAGTGTCACAACCACTGGCACTCCTGGTGTCATTAGCTTTCAGAACATTCTTAGCTTTAGCTTTATAATAATTCTTTATATTCCATTCAGAATGCCTCTCTTTTCTTTCTTTTATTTTGAGAATAGTGCAATCAGGTCTTATGTGCCTATCACTCCTGTATTCGTAGAATGTGACTTCTTAATATTTCTTATCTATCCTTTCCTTCTTCTTATAATTGGATTGGAAATTTTTCTATCCCACTATCTTGTTCATACATTGAGCAAGATTTGCTAACTCATTTTTTGAGACTTCTCTTTCACTAGATTCGGATTGGATAATAACTTTCTTAGAATTGGATCTAGTTACTCTCTTAGGAGTCTTAGATTTCATGTGATTTGAAGTTATTGTAAAAGAAACACTACCATTCCCATTATTATTTTTTATGTTGTCCGCATCTCTCTTCATCCTTGTTCCATGTTGGAGAAGAGTTCCAAACAATTCATTTAAGGAAATTTGAGTAACCTTCCTGTTCTCATAAAAACCGGTTCTCTTTGATTCCAACTCATTGGTCATGATATCTATAATATTTTCAACAAGAGATTCATCATCCAGACCTTTCTCTCCCTTATATTGTAAGTTATTCACGATAGTCATGAATCTCTGTTTCACCTTACAAATTGGTTCTCCATAAGGAAAGTTAAAACAATTATACTCAGCTCTAAGAATAGCTATTCTAGTCTCAATCACTTTGGATGTACGAAAATGTGTAACTTTGAGTTTCTTCCATATACAGTTATCTTCTTCACAAGAAGAAATTTTGCTTTATATATTTCTAGTCATTGAACATAGTAAAGTATTGCGTACCTTGTAGTTTAATTGATAATCATGGTTCTCTTGGTTTGTGAAAGTACTATCTTCCTTATCAGGAATTTGAAAACCTCCATCAAGAATAAAAAAATTTCTACTCCAGTATTGATAAAAAAATTCTTCATTCGATCTCTCCAATACTCATAGTAATTACCATAAAAAATTGGCAGTCTTGTAGGATTTAGGCTGTCGATAGAACC
This sequence comes from Viscum album, assembly GCA_963277665.1. Taxonomy (NCBI): domain Eukaryota; kingdom Viridiplantae; phylum Streptophyta; class Magnoliopsida; order Santalales; family Viscaceae; genus Viscum; species Viscum album. The sequence continues at coordinate 167,319,506 of OY728123.1, forward strand.
AACATTGATTCCTGCCATCTTAAAAATATTACCACGCAAAAAGGTGTTAATAAAAAAAGATCGGATTCAATGAAAATATTCCCAAGAAAGGAAAAAATATAGAACAATGAAAAACTGAGCAAGAAAAACATATATGCGAGTATAAGTATTTCAGATACCTCCTCTGATACTAATTGTAGGATCTAAATAATGATGTAGATTCTCAATATACAAGAGGGGGGGGGGGTGAATTGTACACTTTAAAAATATTTTTAAACAAGAAAATATATAATTTTAAAAAAGTTAAACTAAGAAAATTCACAACACCTCTAACACCAATTGAAAAATTTGGACAAAGTATGAAGTTGCAAATTTCTAGTTCTATACAGTTTCTTAAGTCTGGAAAGTGATTCTGAAAAATTGGTTCCAGAAATAAGGATCTGGAAAATGAAATATAACCAAAGTAAACAAAATTAGATTCTACCTTAAAGAATAGAGAATCTAACTGAATCAGAGTACAAGTGTAAGGAAATACAAGAAGATTATACATTCCTTACAATACAAAATGCAGTGGAAAAGTTTGTAACAAAAACAAGTAACAAGATATAAATATTTTAACCAAAAAAGAAGGGTATCCAACAACCTTAGATAAAGGTCCCTTGATTTATACATTCCAGAAAGTCCGTATTACCCACACAAGGGTAAGCCCTCAATATGAATATCGGAGACTCTATCTTGCTATCCCCGCAAGACCTCAACTTCAAGGTAGTTAGAACCTCTGCCTTCCTCAGCAAGGAAGCCCTCGAACTTCAAGGTAGTCAGCACCTCTGTCTTCCTATCTCCAGAAGCCCTCAAATGTAATCACCAACATTCGGAGTCGCACGAAGCAATCTGAATGAGCAGTTTAGTACACAAAAGGCATGAAAATCTTCTCTCTATAGAAATCACCTTAACATCATGTGGTCTCTAGATCGATCAGCTTGTTCATTCGTTGTGGAGCTCTTTCAAATGAGCTCCTATTTATAGGCTCGGTAGAAACGGTCAAATCCCTCCTCCAACGGTCATATTTTCCTTAAATTTTAGAGGGACTTGTACACGTGTCACTCAACAAACGGTTAGTCAATAACAGAAAGAACGACATCGTTTTGTAATGGAACAAGTGTAATCATAAGCAAAAATGAAGTTCGTCATGTAAGAAAAATAATGTTCGTAGTCTAAATAAAATGGAATTTGGAGTGTATAATAAAGAGATATTCAGATTCGGTTTTACTAAGGAATTTGTAATGAGAATTCATAATCAGAATTCATAATGAGAATTCTTCAACAAAATTCGTAATGAGAATTCATCATCAGAATTTGTAATGAGAATTCATCATCAGAATTCATAATGAGAATTCATCATCAGAATTCGTATTGTGAATTCATCCCTGAAATTCATAATGAGAATTCGTAATTAGAATTCGTAATGAGAATTCATCATCAGAATTCATAATGATAATTCATCACTGGAATTCATAATGAGAATACATAATCAGAATTCATAATGAGAATTTGTAATCAGAATTCATAATGAGAATTCATCATCAAATCTCATAGTGAGAATTCATCACTGGAATTCATAATGAGAATTCGTAATCAGAATTCATAATGAGAATTCGTAATCAGAATTCGTAATGGGAATTCGTCATCAGAATTCGTAATGAGAATTCATCACTGGATTTCGTAATGAGAATTCGTAATCAGAATTCCTAATCAGAATTCATCATCAAAATTCGTAATGAGAATTCATCACTTGGAATTCATAATGAGAATTCGTCATCATAATTCGTAATGAGAATTTGTAGTGAAAAACAGAATACCTTATATCTAAGTATTATATGATTCTAAGGTTTTGGACTTCAATCCGAATTTTATACTTAGACAAATTTCAAATATGGATACAGAAATCTAGGTAAGGGTAAATTTCATTAAGAAAGGAAATTTTCCATATAGAAGTAAAATATAGATTTGCTTAAGTATAAGGTGTTTTTGATTTTCAAAGCAAGAATGAATGGAAAATTCATAAGGAAAACCTTATTGAATCAATATTTATTTCCTCTCTATCAGACATATGTATGAAACTATTGCAGGACATTCATTCCTCGGTTTGGGTAGTTCAGCCCGGTTTCACCATTATGAATCGAGATCTACACCATCAGTATTGGTGGCTAGGAATTAAGGTAGATGTTGTTGGGTTTGTCATGAGGTCTTCCACATTTCAGTAGGTGAATGTAGAGAATCCGCAACCAGCAGAGCTTTTTCAGTAGCTACCCATTTCTGAGTAGAAGTGGAATGATGCTGTTATGGAATTTGTGATTGGTTTACAAAGGATACCACAAGGTAATTATGCAGTTTGGGTTGTCATTAACAGACTCACAATGGATGATCACTTCTTGTAGATCAAGGAGGCCTTTAGTGTAGATGAGTTGGGAAGGCTGTACATCAGAGAGATTGTACATCCACAATGGTTCCCACACTCCATTGTTTTCTATAGGGATGCATGATTTAGTTCTTGGGTTTGGAAGGGACTATAGAAGGATTTGGGTACACAGGTACATCTGAGTATGACTCACCATCCCTAGATAGATGGCCAATCCAATCATACAATTCAAGTGCTAGAGGAAATGCTTCGAGCATGTGTCCTAGATTTTGGTTGTTCTTGAGAGAAGCACCTACCTATTTTGGAGTTTTCTAACAACAATAGTTTTCATGAACTATTTAGATGAAACATTATGAGGCTTTGTATGGTAGGCCATGATGATCACCCTTATGTTGGTTGGAGGTTGGAGAGGTAGCTATGTTGGGACCTCATCTTATCCAGGAAACCACGAAGCAGATAGAGTTGGTTTAGAAGAGTATGGATACTACAAAGTCATAGAAGAATTCTTATGTTGATCGATGAATATGATATCAGGAGTTCACGGCCAGAGATCCGGTTTTTCTATGTGTCACATTTGAGGTTTGGAAAAAGGAGGATTAAGAGATAGGGGAAGATTTCACCAGGATATGTTGGACCATTTTAGGTTTTAGAGAGAGTCGGGCCGGTTGCCTATCGGTTGTAGTTACCTTATAGGTATCAAGATATGCATGAAATATTCCAAGTTTCTGAGATGTGACATTACTTCTCAGACCTATCTCATGTTTTCCAACCTGAGGTGGTTGAGTTGGAGGTCATTTCCTCATCTGAGGAGCATCCTATCATAATTTTTGATCATTGTGAGAAGGTTTTTTGTGGCTGGTCTGTTCCTCCAATATGGGTTCTATGGCAGCACGATCAAGTACATAACGATACATGGGAGTGGGAGGCCGATATGCGATCATAGAGGCCAGTTTCGTTCAAGGATTCTTCATCTACTCCATCTTCATAGGGAAATTCAGGGACAGATTTATTTATGGGGGAGTGTTTGTTTGAAAACAAACCATCTCCCCATGTATGAGTTTTATTTTCTTGTGTTTTTTAGAAAAAAAGGAGAATATAAAATATTAAGGAGTACACACCTTTTACTTTTGAGTTCATGACATTTTATCGGTTGTGGCGGGTGACCGTGTACTGGCCTTGAAAGGGACAAATACATTGTCATGTCGGGTGACATGGAGACCCCCTAATGTCGGGCCTGGTAAAGACATATACATACCGTGTACTTTTAAAAGACACAATAGGTAATTTTATTTTTATTATTTAAATCAGTCTGAGGTCACGTCTAATTGGAATAAACACCTTCTTCTCAGTTCATCTCGTTTAGGAGTGACTGAAGAGGACAATTCTTCTCTAACACGTGACCCACCATCCATTCTCTTAATCAACCGCTGCCAATTGCGTTGGAATTTACATTGTGTTTTCTTCCTTTTTCTAGAGCCTCATCTCTTGATTTCTCCTCTCCTATGAGATAATCATGTTTGATCATTTTTGAAAATTGTTAAGATCTATGATGTTCTAGGTCGATTGAAAGACATGTATTCCATTATATCGATCGTATAATGTTGAGTTTTGTGGTCAGTGCCTTTCCATAGTTAGCCTTTGATTATTATGTACAAAGGTTCCCAATACCCTAGAATGGGGTATTATGGGTTTAGGGATTTTAGTCATTTTATTTCGTACTATTCCTTGTGTGCCTATATAGAGGTTGTTTTATTGTGAATAGGGTTACTTTACATTCAATGGATGTTTTTCCCATGTTCATTTTCTTATTGACCATTTGGTCTAGCTTTGCTGGTTAGGTTTCATGGTTTCCAAGCCTAGTATTTTTAGGATGGAGTGATATTATCTGATGTTATTAAAATCTGGTAGCTGTTTTGACAAGTAGTTCTTGAAATCTATAATAAAATTAGTTATTATGGTTCACTTAGGATGTTGATCATCATTGTGCACGATTTACTTACACAGGGATCTGGGAACTGGGTGTAGTAGACCATAGGTGAAATGGGAACTGAGGGATTCTCTAGAGGGTCTGATTTCTTTTATTTTGTGAGACCATAAGATGGATGGACATTGTGTTCCCTCAGAGTTTATGTAGTTCCATGTTGCATGACCATAGGAGAAATTAGATGTTGAGTGCTTCCTCAGAGTTTCTATAGTAACTCATACGAGACCACATGGGGAATTGACCATGAGTTCTTCCTCAGGGAGACTTTAATAAAGCTGAACCAGAGGGGATAGACTATGAGTGCTTCCCAGAGGGTTTATTGTGTTTTATTTGATGAACCAGAGGTGTTAGGAAGTTACTTGTTTTTTAATTATTCTTACATGATATATGAAAATGAATTAAATAGAATCTATAGGACTGTTTACTTTTGAGTACTTACTTGTTTACTTCTTCATTTTTCATATTGCCTATAATAAATATTCAATGACAATAAGGCACAGATCATTGGGAGGGTTCGTAGAGGGATTTCTCTCACACCCAGTTTGTGTCATGATTTTGGGCCCAAACGGATTATATTACAAAAGGTATAGATAGTAGAATGTGACCTTCTATTTTATATACTTTATTGTTGTGTAGCTGGGGAACATGGGACCATGCTGAGGCTTGTGGCGTTGCTGATGTTAATTTATTTTCTTTTTACATTGTTTTTTACTATATTATAGCAGTGTGACTTGTTTGGATGCCTACCTTGACATATGTTTCATTCATGTTTTATATATATGTGCTCCTATAGTTTATTACTTCCAGTCTTCCACTATTTAATTATTTCATATTATTACTACTTCTAATATTGTAATCTTTTTCTTTCCACTGCATTACTCTACTGATGAGGGCATAGATTTTCCACTATCACACACAAGGCCCTTACTACTAGTTGGAAACCTCTGGCATTTGAGGGAATGAGCCTGAGGCCATTTGACAAACCGGGTACAGGTTACATCTGGGTGGAACCTAGAACCGGGATGTCACAGAAGTGGTATTTTGATATTTTTTTTCAATTTAGATCATCCCCCATTAGGAAATTCGACCAATGAAATTTCAATTTTTTTTCATAGGGGAATGAAAGTGAGGGAACTTATGCTTCATTGAATCCTATAGTTTGCACATCACTTCCTCATACTTATTGGTCTTCGATAATACATTTATTAGGTGAGTCGTCTTAGTGGTTATATCATTATAATTACATAGAAATATCTTCCCTAAAAACTCCACATAAGATAGATCATTTTCCCGCTATGCCAAATATAAATTTAGTACGGTTGAGGGATCTATTGTCAACTTATAAAGAGTTATTCATGGAATAAATCATGTACATGATAAATGGTTGGTGGGATAGTATGTCGATAAGATATATAATTAATGTAATAAAGAATATAAATGGGTATAATGTTCCTTGGACATAGCCTTCCCTTAATCCCAAATACCATAACTATATTCTAAATAGGTATATAGTGGCCCATATTATCTCTAACCTCAACCTTCTTTTCACATCACCCATTTTCAGCATACCACTTCTATAGACATTGAGTAGCCCAGATGTGCTAATAAATATCCTTGACCATCACTAGCATTTCAATTCCCAAATTCTTGTGTTTAATAAATTCATATTAGAATTATTATTTTCGGTGTATCTTCCCCATAATGTTCTTCAAAGGGGTCTATTTTGCTTCCAATTTAAATGATATTTTCTTTTTAGAACATGATCAAGGGAAGTTGTTGATGCATTCTTCCATTGAAGTCCATAGTGAATACTCACGACATTACTTATAGTGTTTGGATAGTCTACTAAAATTGGACATTAGATTAGAGAGATTATCTAGGATAAATTTAAGCTCAATTCTTATAGAATTTATTATTAATTTCTTGAACAAATAGTTAAATCTTAGATTTTGGTTTAATATAATAGGTAACAACATTTTATACACCCTCATCATTTCGTTGATGTATATCCATGAATGTTAATGATTTATATGTTCTCTAAAATAATAATAACATGAGTGTTCTTAGTTAGATTATACACCATAAAGCATATATAATTATTTCCTCTTGATATCATCATAAGATCGTTGATAATGTTAATGTTTATCTTTTCCAATTTCCGTATTTATATGGTTAGTGTCTTAACCACCCCTTGGTCTTTTTTCCTTTTAATACCCATATACTAAAATAGGAAGTATTTTAATGTATATTCTATGTTATAATTCTTTATATAATCCCACCAATTGTGAACTTGTAGATATTGATACACCATTTTGATTCCTCTGTTAGTGTAGAAGGACATGATACATGGATAATTCAATGAATTATTTATCTTAGTATTTTATGGTAAATATAGTCATGAACCAAATCATAATACTCATTTATCAATTTTTAACGTTTAGGATTTACCATTTCTTATATCATCAATCTTTATCTAAATTTCAAAATTATTTCTAGGTGCATTGAACTTCTTCTCTAGAAACGTTTTTTTTAGAAATAGTTTGACAATGTAATAAAGATGTTCCATCCTTTTATATTCCAAGGGCTATCTAAATAATGTTTATGAATATTTTATGCTTTTCAATTATAATAATGGATAATATCATATGATCTTTTCTATATAGATCTTCTATGAAATTATATTATATTATATGATGGTAGTGGATTGGGAATTCATAATCCTTCATAAAACCTAACCCTATTCACTAGTTTATATTAATCCACTTATGTATAAATATATATTTGAGGCTATTAAAATATGTATATATCATAAAATTTTCCCCATTGAGAAAATTCTAAAATATTTTCAACATATATATTCCAACAGCCAACTCCAGATCATGTTTTGGAAAGTTCATATCATGTTATTAAACAAAATTATGGTATATGATATCGCATTTTCAATTTTCATCCATACACACACTATTTATATCTTTTAAGCATTGGTTTATTTCATGAAAATTTCACCACTTGAGGGAATCATTAACAATTATTTAAAGATAAACCTCATATTTAATTCTATAAAAATATATTCAAAATCATTAGTCTAGAAAAAACATTAATGAAATTTGGGTGAGATTGGATAACTGGTTTTACAATCATTATAGGTTTCTCAAAAATATATTTTTGTACCTAAATAGTCCATGAAATCAATGGATATCTATTATGGATAATTTTCTAATCACTTCTCATTGTAATTTTACATTGAATAGTCCATCTATATCCCACTACTGATGATATTATACCCCATGAATTATACTTCCTCCACCAACAAATCTCATTCACAAGACATTAAAAAAATCTTATCCATTCACTATTCCATTGGAACAGTATTCAAATTCTCTTAATGATCATCCTTATTTTGGAGCATATTATAATATCATCTATAAACACAATCTTAGACAATTTTAGTTACTCTATACTAAATCAATTAAACAATATTGTGATGATTAATTGATCATTAGTGAGTCTGAATTGAATTATTATTAAAACATAGTGTTCGTACCATGTTCCAATGTAATACATGGGTATATATTCCTTAATCAATGTTAATTTTTTATATTTTAATCCAAGTACCAAAATAGAGAAATTTTGGAACCCTTCCAGTTTATAAAAAAACTAATCAGTCCATGTCTACTGAAACATATTCTTCATCATGATTTTTATGAGTTTATAGTAATCATTATATAGGTTCATTGAAGAATCCTTCCCCATGATGAAGAGGAGGATGGTTAACTATTAAAAATACTTTGATATATTTATTTTTCCTCAGAGTGAAATAAAATTGACAACTAATTTTAATATTAAATTCATGATTCAACCTCTTATATAGACTTAAAGTGAACCAGAGTATGAATCATGATGTCAAAATTTATTTACCTCTCATGATAGTTAAGGATGAATTTATATAATAACATTTAATCCATAATGAAAATATCATGAGGTTCCACTAAAATAAGTATGATAGGATATTGCTTCGTTGGTGGTGCAATAGTGAAGGATGGAGGAAGAAAAAATATTATTATTTGTGATATGTTGGGTTCAATTCATGGATATTTGATCATGGTTGAATTTATCCTTCCCTTGGGTTCGATTGTCATTCCAAGTCACATTATCACTAACTGGGTGAAAAAAATGATATGTACCCCACATGTGATGATTGATTGATGTGTCAAACCATTACCAATCGAGATGTCACTCTCCCTGACACACTTCCATATAAATAGGAAACAAATCATTCCCACCTGGGACTCTCTCTAGAGTGACATCTTCATAGTGAGGGGAATTTCCTTATATAGAGGTATCAAATAGGAAACACATATTTATGCCCTTTTTATATAATGAATTTATTATATGATTTTATGGGGTGATAAATCCCCAAACATTTTTCATAAAGGAGATATAAAAATCGGATGCGACAATTTATCTATTTTTTGTTCTAATATATAAATCAAATACATGTTTTGAGAAAATTTTGCATAACATTTAACAAAACAAATGATATTATAGAATGTATAGAGACTCTGGTTTTTCTATGCATGATATACTTATATTTCTAGGAATATTTATTGTATCCATACAATAAGATGGTTCACGATGACATGGCACAATGATCTGAGAATAAATTTTATAAATAATTTAAAACATATTTTTATATCATTTGAATAGTTTTTTTTTTGAAAAAGTGGAATATCACATAAATGGTGTCTCAAATTAGAATACCTAGAAAACTGTTGAATCCGTAATGTGGATTTTACTCTATGTTAGACAAAACATTGGTCAGAAAGGGACATTTGTATGAGGCATCCATTGGTGGATATGTTTATTTAAAATAAATAAATTATTAAAATATTTTTTATATGAAATGAAATTATTAAACCCTCTATAAATACCCACATATGAAAATTTACCAAGTGTTGGCCTCATAACCCTTGTTGAATCTAAGAGGAGGATAAGAGGGCCTCTCTTGGTGGATTGAGACCAGATGAATATTAATGATCAGATCAAGGTGAATCGACCAGTGGGTAACGTAGTAGATCATCTTCATCATTAGCAGATGAATTATTCACCAAAAATAAATCCATTATAGAGGTAGGGGTCATCAATTTTGATTTTTGAAAATTTTTATCATATGATTGAGCATGATCAAAATTGTTTTCTGGATCTGTGCATAAATGAACCATCGCCCGAAGCCATGTATCGAAATAAATCTTTCCATCAATTTATTTCATACCTATGTTATTTTTCTCACCTCAGTTTCCCTATTCTGATATTATTTTACCAGAACATCAAGAAAAAAAATGTTTATCGCCATTTTTTTAGTGATTTACCCCATTGTTATTTATTTTATTTATCAATTGACGATGGGGTCATGAGTTGACATTACCAAGATGGTTTCAAGCATAGTAGAACCACCATATATATTTTCGAAGAAATAAAGGCATGTAGAATGATGTTTTGGGGATTAATATATAAACGAGTGGGTTGGAATTTTGTGAATGGTTTGTATTGGTAGTGCTGGTGCGGTATTTGGATCATAGTTAGGTCAAGATCAAATAAGTGATCATTGTTTTCCCTATTTTCATATTGTGATGATGCACGGTGTGATGAGGTCAATTCTGAGATGAGGTCATGCACTGGGTCTCATGGTGGGTACTAATCAGTGTGAATGATACTAATTCCAATCTCACATCTTCGATGATTTGGTCAGATTAGGAAACATGGTGGGCGTTAATAATTACTTATCATAATAATAATGGTGTTGCGTTGAAAAAAAAATTAAATATAGATTTTTTATAATAATAATAATAATAATAATGGTGATAGAATTTTTTTGGGTGGATAAAAATATTAAATAATTTTTTTTTAATTGGAATTGTATTAATTTTAATATTGTTCATATTATTAATAATATTAGGAATTAATAAATAGAAAATGTAGGATTGAGGTCTATTTGAGGGGATGATCACATATAGACATGGGAGGCATCCCAACATGAATTAATTGAGATTGTAAAAAATGAAGGCTTTATTAGGTGATAGGAATCGAAATAAAGATGGTTTTTGTGTGGGTTTTGAGTAATGTTAAAAATAAAAAATGGGTATAATATTATTTTTATTTTAGGTTATCATACACTAATTTTTCTATAAAATCTATGTATGAAATCTGATTGATGAACCATCAGCAGAAACGTGACCCTGGAATTTAGGTAGTTCTTTTATGATTGATTTATTACCTGTTTATGACTCAAGGATTTTTTCAATGAAACACCCAATAATAATAAAATTAGTGTTATTTTAGAATCTTGTATCTGACAGATCTTCCTCATATAGTTTCGAATTGATGAAATACCTACAGAAACACAATCCATAAATTTAAGTAGGTATTTTGAGACCAATATCAGACATTTAGTTTGGACTTGCTTCTTAGTCACACCAACAACCATTCAAACACTATGTGGTGAATGTGATTTTTTCACCATGGGCCCAATTAGGGAATGTTAACAAACTATCCCATGAATTTTCAATGAGGATCCCAGTGGTGTGATATGTTTGACCACCTAGGTCTATCTTTAGAGGAATATTATTAGAATTATGATTTTACTATTCATTAAGACCCCCTTACACACTGTGTCCTTCTCAAGAATTATAAATCATAAATATCCCCTTTTTTTGAACTCGTATTTTTTCCGAGATGTATCTAATAAGGAGTATGTTTCTGCATCGAATGATATGTTTTCCTCGGTTGTGGATTTTGAGATATGATGTGATCTATTATAGACACGATTTCAAACAAGGAAACACTCAGAAATGGATGTGATCTCTCTGGATCACTAAATAATTTTCGAGTGTTACCCTCTAGTAGGGATGGGTAGTGGATTTTATGAACAAATTTTTAGTGGAACCATCCAGAATATAATTTTTATAACCCTTCATGATTGCATTAGGGAAAAACATTCTTCGTTGTTCATAGAGGCGGTGAACCCACAATACTAGAACAAAATTTTCCTTTTATAAATGAATGAAGGGAGGGTATAATATTGATATCACCGAATAATAATACACTAGTGAATTTATGATACAAATGATTCAATTTTTTGGCCGATAGAGATTATATGGGGTTGGTATAAGTTATATATAAATAAATGATTTTATTAGAATTTACATCACGCATTGGTTGTCCCATTTTAGAATTCCCATTATGGACCTATGGAATGGAATTTCATTAAAAAATATGATCTTGTGAATTTGGGAGATAATTTTGATAATATTTGAATACAAATTTTGAATCATTGATGTTTTAAAGGTTGTGTGGAAAAGGTGTTTTATTCACAAGGGAATGATAAGGATTCCTTGAAGAATATATTCATTAGATTATTATTTTTCAACAAGACTACCAATTTTTTTTATTCTTGTTACTACATAAAGATAATGTTTCTAATGTGGTAAAACTATTGGTTTATATTATCATCCATAACTAAAAAATTAGTTTATATACATTATAATATTAAATAGTGAATTTCCCTATACTTCACTATTCACAAAAAAATTTAATTTTCCAAAACATTACAAAAAAACATATTTTTTGAATTTTTGATTTAAATTTTTTTAATAATTTTCAATATAATATTATAATGTATTGATTATTAATGATTTAATGAAATCATTTTTTTTCAAGAAATTCAAATTTTATTATTATCATCAAATTTTTTACCCTATGAAAAATTATTTACAATCTCATAAAATTATCATATGATTATAATATATGATAATATTAATTTAAAAATACATTTTATGAAAGTAATAACTAACTTATAACATTATATTCATTTTGAAATTGAAGTTTAATCAATTAAGTAATAAAAATACATGGAATTAATTTATCATTTGTAGAAAAGTTATTTATTCGAACCCAATTATAAATATATAAAAATTATAAAATAAATAAATATTGTTTTACACATTCATTGGTGAGTATACTATTAAAATATACAGTTGTTATTCCTTAATGATAGATTATTTTTCCAAAGGGTAAGATTACTATTCTCATATCCAGATTTGTAATGGTCATATCTTTTGCTACCTTCCGTAAATACCTAATATTTCATTCATTAATAATACACATCTATTTGTCTCAATGATATATATATATATATATATATATGAATATTTCATTATTTTTATTATACCTCATTTAAATAGTGTTGTTGGTGGTATGATTATTATTGGGTATCTATCAGATCCAGATTTTCAAATTTTTTGTTATTATAGATTTGAATTTATTCCCATTTTAATATTTTAAATTCTGAGGAAAATTCTTATTCCCTAACTGTTCTTATCCAATTAATATAGGGAAATTTTTTGGGGTTCATCATATGATTAATGGGTTTTATACCACTTTACTAAATAAGAAACAATTATAATTACTTAAAATCCATTTATAATTTTTTTGGTTGTTACATTATAGGATGGTGATAAGAAGGTGGCTAGAATTCAAAGAAAATTGTACTTGATTTCATGAACAACATAACCCATATAACATAGAAATAGCAAATGTATCATAACGAATGTCCATAATAGATCACAAGCCAAAATAACCAAAATATAAATTCACAATATAAATCATGGTAACATTGTCTTGAAGGAAAACAATAATTGTCCATAAAATAAAAAATTGATGTAATCATTTTGTGTATCTCTTCATAATCATATTTCACCACCATCCAAACCTATAGGAATGCAATATGATCTTGGGGAGTCATCATCGAAATGATTATTTTCCATTTTCATGTATCTAATAAAACCAAGGCTTGAATTTCCCAAATGAAAAAATAGGTTCTGAGGAATATTGATAAATAATATTCCATTACAAATCTATACTATTTCTACCCATATGTATTTTTTTAGTTCCTATATAAAATAGAATTATGAAAAAAAATCCAATTTTTTTTTCATTTTCTCAAAAAAATAAACCATTTTTCTTTTTAAAAATTTTACATATTCAAATAATGAATCAATACGGAATAAAAAATATCTATGTGGCAAAGGAAGACGAAAAAAGGTTTCAAGAATCAAAATCCACATGATGTTGAAAATAAACAAATCATTTAACTTTTATTTTTATGTATTCACAAAGAACCTAACTAAAATCCACATCCCAAGGGTGTAAAAAATTTAGACAAAAAATAAATACTAACTTTCATTAGGGAGTCATAACTATGAATCCTCAGTTCCGTATTAATAGATACTCTATAGCATAATAAAATCATCATAACCTAGCATGGTGATAAAATATTAAAATAAAGATCACACAATCCTAGTTTTTTCCACACCCAATGGACTTCCCAATGCGGTATCACATTACATATATAATTAATAATGGAAACTTATATTCCATAATCATTTCCAACAATAAAACAATTTCATTTTACAAACACATTTTTTAAATAATTTTCTCTTATGATTTCATAATTAATATGTGATTCAAAAATGATTTCCATTTTAATTTGATCATCGAGTAATTTTATCAAACAAATCTTGTGAATAAAATTTATATTTCAATAAATCTTATATTTGAAATGATTTTCCATCACAGCAAATAAAATTGATTGAGGATCATGATGAAATAATGCAGAGAGTCTTATGGTGTTTCATTAATTGGATGATTAAATAAAATGAAGTATTAATAAGATATAAGAGTAAAATGAAATGAATTTTATTATGGTAATTTTCTATTTTAATAGTTATGTATTGGATCCCATTCTTTGGAAAACTATTTAAGAACCATGACGTACTCATCTTCACATTAAAAAAAAGATAAATGATTTGTTGAATATTACAGCATGGTTTAAAAACCCATGTTCAAGACATGTGATATTATATGGTCCCAAACCATCAATATGGATAGTTTTCATAGTTAATATCATTTTTAGACAATCCTTTCCCAAACAAAGAAAATAAAATTTGAAATAGTTGATCAATATATCACAATATCATATTTTTTTGACTAACTATTCACCAAAATTGTTTCCCTAAAACACTAAATTTTCAACCCCCAAAACACAAAATTTTTATGTATAAAAAATAGACAAACAAAGAAAAAAAATAATCATAAAAATAATTTTGAGGGCATCAGAATTCACCCCACCTTAAAAACTAGGTCCCCATAAAGGAATTCATTCTGAAACCCAAAAAAGAGATAAATAAATTTATAAATCATTAGGGAATAATTCTCCCATGATTCAATATGGTCCCTTCTAAGAATCCACCTCTCCAGAAACAAATTAATGATCTTCCTACACTTCACCATATCATGTGATTCCTTTTTAAGAATAATCCCTTTATTCATAGAGGTTTCATGATTATTATAAACCCCCTACGTGATAAAGTCAGAATTATCCACATGATACAAAATAAATTTGGAAACATGGAACACAATATCGATTGAATTATTATTAGAGTTTATTTTTAATTTATAATAATATATAATGAGTCAGTCCACAATATTAAATCTCATAAACATAATTAGGTAATATCTTACAATTCCTCCCATGAAATCAATTCCCCAACTAAGGTGAAACTATGAAGAAAACCTGAACACCAACATAAAACTCATACCAATGATTATATTGAATAGTATATGACATCTAGAATCCCTATTATGATTTCATAATTTTTCTACAAAATTTCATGATTCCCATATTCTAGTATATTATCTTAGTCTAATTAAGGATAATTCTCAAAACTCGTTTTAGTAAAGTGATGAGCTACAAGAATTCCAATAAAACACCTCAAATTGAAAAATCCTTATCAACACTTAATAATAATTGTGAAATAAAAATTAAAAAATTATGATGTTTGAACCTCAATCCACTGAAATCAAATATTCAAAATTGATGCATGTTTTCATGAATCTAGATAGCATTCTCAGTCTGGCCATCCTTTTCACAATAATAATTCATGTGAAACAGTAATTGAGAACCCATAACTACATATAATCCACTCTATTGTTGGTTTGTAATGTGTTGATACCTATCAAAAATTTTAGTTTATAGAATTCCATAGATCTTACAAATCTCATTCACATATAAATTCACATTATCCTGAACCATTGTGAACACCTTGGTAGGTTGAAAATGTGTTGATTTCAGGAGTCAATCAATAATCACCAATATCCAATCCTTACCAATAGGAGTCCAATAATTTATAACCATGTAGTAATTTCATCACATATCTATAAATGATTGGTTAAATTTTGTAGTAAGCTAACAAGACTCTAATGTTTCACATTAATTATCTTTATGTAAGGAATTAAGAAATAAAATATATTATCTATCATCTAATTCGTGACCACTAGTAATCATTCTCCAGGTTATGTCACATGAATGTAGATCAAAGGGTTGTGGACTAATTGGATTTCTATTTTTCATCTAACAATATAATTTTTAGGTACATTAGAAGAACAAACCTATATTATAATCATATAATCTTATAGGGAGAAGGAGAACACTCACCCATGTTCTCGCCCCTATAATGATTCCTACTGATATTTTGACACACAACAACCTATTCATAATCATGATGAATATGATAATATATTTATGATTCATCATTAGAAAAACATATGAATACCTATTTTACAATAATTACTTCATCCATTTTCATCTCAATATACTATACCATCATTCATGATTATTTCATGGATAACCACAATTCCTAAATAGAAAACATTTCTACATGAAACATTTGTGACCACATTGCCATATCTAGGGGTGTATGAAATATCAAAATTTAAAGTCATAAGGTACCCCTTCCAATGTATGTATCTCATATTTTGATCCTGTGAATTGAAAATACACATCAGATTCTTATGGTCTGATTACATTATGAACCCCCAAAATGGTATTTGTGTTATGTCTTAAGAGAATTAATAAGTTCCCCCAATACTAAATCACAAATATATATACTCTTCTGAAAAAGGAATAATTTATGAGATATATAAGATACCTATTTTATTACCAGCATCATTACATAAAATAAAATTATACCATATGAATCAGAGTATATATCATATCATGAAGCTAACTTAGGAATAGTTGTGTTAGTATTTGAAGTCAATATCATATTCAAATACCTAAAAAGAAATCTAGCACTGATATCTCCAAACAAGATTCATAACCTTAATGGTTAACTACGTCATAAATGATGTAATATTGGATTAATATAAAATTATTTTAATATAAAAAATAAATGATCTAAAGAAAATCTATATACAAATCCCATTTTTGGGATGGTTTGAAGACATTATCACATGAATCATTTTATAATCCATTAACATTCCCATATCAAAAATCACATGGGCTATAAATTTATTGTCTTTAATATTTAATTTTTTTATAGATTCCCATATAGAATATTATATCTCAAAATTCAAAGGATGATATTATATTTATTTGATATATCCTCTTATTAACTATAATAAATATGTTATCAGACACAAAAAAAAACATAAATGAATATGAAGAACAATGAAATATTCAATTTATCAAAGTTATTAAAACATTAAAATCTATAGAGAGGCCGAATTCTATGATTATATTATTATAATTCCAGTAATTCTCTTGAACATCATCTTTTGAATACCTAATCTCAATCTCATAACATATGTTTCCCCAATATCAGTTCAATTTAAAAAAACCAGCAATCTCTGTAAATTGATGGAAAATTCATCAATCATATGAGTGGGATATTTTTCTTCGCATTCACCTATATGGGTTTTTAGTAATCAAACAACAGTTAAAAATGCTAACTTTACTCATTACAATGAGTATAGGTTATTACTAAGGGGAAAATATGGGCCAAATAAATCCATTTCCTAAAAGGTCAACATGCAAAATAATTAATTATTGTAATCCACTATGTTATATATGAAATTATTGTAATAAAATGGTCCTCATACCGAGAAGTAATAATATATTAAACTAATGTTATAGCTATGGTGGAAAATAATATAAATAAAATAGGGAATAATTTGGACACTCACTCACTATAGAAGAAAGAGGGTCAGTAAGATGCCTATCAAAAATTCCAAGAATCAAAATCATCAATTTGTAGGAGATTATCTCATCAGTAGGGAAAACAATTCTCATCTCTCCTAGATCTAATATCCCACTCACCCTAAATTACATTAGTGAATCCAAATAATGAAATGAACTAGGCTTGGTCCTTATAGTAATCAATCAGGTATTTATAACTAATCATCCAAACCATGGAAATGGTGGGATCAAATATGACAGGGTCAAGAACTAGAATAAACCAAAGGGTTTAATGGAAGACAATTATAACTCAAAACATAGGACATAAAAAACCCCAATATAAATTTTTAAACAATGTACTTGGAAGTGTGTAAATTAATGTCATAACCTATGATTGTAATCCCAACACATCAAACATATTGGATGATATAAAATAATGAGAATCACAAGTGTTAAAAAATTCAATAACCATAGAGTTGAAATAATCACCATACCTCTCATGGTATTCATTACTTCCTATGACACCTATGTTTCACAATTTGTTATATTCAATCATTCATTTTCATTAAACCCTTTCATTGCAACATGACCATCAACTGTTGAAATAGGTTGAGATCCCAACCCATTATCAACAATGTTTGGAAATTGATATCACACGGTGAAGGTGGATCCATATACATATAAGTGGGATTATCTCTCATAAAATAAAGATGAAGACCCTATTTCCCCCATTCATGACATTCGAAGGGTGATACATTATAATTTGGATTGAGGTTTTCCATTACCCAACACTGGTAACAGTCTACCTTTCATATCCCTAACAGCCATTATACACCCCAATCTCCACCTTATCACATGTCACCTAACATCCTCTTCTAGATAAAAAATTATTCTTAGAAACCACCCGATATCACTATTTTCATATTGATTCAATTAATCCTAGATATATATTCCACATACATATATTCCATAATTACAACAACCAGGATATTGGGTGGGAACATAATAATCACTATAGAAAGAATATCTGAAATTAAACCCATCCTGAACATCTAATACTTAGGTTATTAGTTACATAAATGCATTGGATATGGGTTCACCAAATTATCATACTAAGTAGAATAATCCATGATACAATGATATCCATGATATATATTAATGATCCCATATAGAAACCATACTCTTAGTTTCTATAAATAAAACACTTTGGTAATGGATTTATTGAGGATCATCATGAAGCATGTATTGTAAAAAATATTCCAAAAAAATAATTCCATACCCCATATTCGTTGATATATAAAAAACCATGAATTATATTATTTTATATTTTTCATGAAATGGAAAATAACATCAAATGAAAACATATATTATTTAGATTCTATTTGAAATTGGGCACCATGAATGATTAGTGGATGCTGCTAGTAAACTTTGAATCATGTTCAAAAATCCATTATGGTACAACATTGGAAATATGGATCATTTAATAGTTGCATCGAACTGTAGTTTACACCAAAATATACTAAATTGGAGGATTTTCCTGAGCAGCTCATTATGCAACATTCTCTAAAGTATTCAAATACATCATTGTCTAAAGATATATATTCTATAAAACAATGATTATGGAAATCATATTGAATAGAATTTTATTCTTTTAACTTAAAAAAATTTAGTATATTGAAGGAAAAAATTATAAAACTATAAAAAAGGATTATAGAAAACCTATGTATTCCCCGAGATTCTCATGGGTTTTCATGAATTGAGAATGTTAGGAACACTCCCAAACAATAAATAATGTTATGATAGTCATATCTCTATTATATCAATATCCCAGAAAGAAAATATAGAGATTCACATGAATGAGAGATGGCGTTAACCATATTATGAAACAGTAATAAAAATAATTATATTACTAACCTAGGTCAAATAATAGTGTCATCCAATATGTTTCTATGTAAGGAATAATTCAGATTCAATGTCCCCATGGATAGATGAAATGAACTACAACATCATATAATAAAAATAGGGAATGATATCACCCATAAAATATTTGTGGCATGATAAATACAACAATTGTTTCATTGAATATTTCCATAAAACAACACATATCAAAACCAACATACTCAGAAATATAACATTAAAAAATTATACAACATGATCTATATACAAAATTAATTTCCATCAATAGAGACATCGATTAATCCCATGGGTATATCTCCTCAGGTCTATATACCTACAACAACCAAACCCACTTGAATGCTACACGATCATAGAGATCTATCCTCTAAAGGATTCCCTTTCCTTTACATGTATCCAGAAAAACAAAGTATAACTAGATAATTATAATATATAGGTTGGAGATATAAATCAGAATTTATTACTACTAAGAATACATACATTGTTTATACACATGCATATTCTAGTTTTTGAGTAAAATGTATTTTTGAAATTCACATTTCCAAAATAAATAATTTTCCCATTAAAACATCATTTTTTAAAATAACATTCCATATTCATATAAAAAATAAATATGTCCTAATATATATCCATGATTGAAAAATTGATCTATAACATATTAATTATGAATCAATATCTATATAAATTCAGTAGATAATCTCATCATGTAAACATACATATAATATATCCCAAAATGAGAAATAGTAAATCCACCACCTAAAGTTATGTCAAAAAAAATTCCAACCAATATAAGTTAATCATAACTCCATTATCATCAGTTATATTATAATGGATATACACTGGCTCTAGGAATAATTAGGACCAAAGAAATTATTATATTAAATCACAAAGGATTGCATATATTTAGTTTTCTAGCATATGCCTGGGTCTTCCCAATGTGCTACAACAACATCATTACATTCAAGAACACACATTCATATTTAATAAACGTATTCCAAAGAATATTCATTTTTTTCAATGACAACATTTTATAAATCATTTTTTAATGTAATGTCCCAAATCTACCATGCTTGAGAGAAATTATCATTTCAAATCCATATTTATGAAATTTTTTGAAACATATATTTTTCATTAGGAATTCTGTGGGGTATACTATATAATATATAATTATTCATCAAGATTAGTAAAAAAAAATTTCCTATCAATGAGTAATTATAATAAAAATATATTATCCTTTCCATCCAATATCCAAGAGAAACAACATCAATACCACATCAATAAATCATATCCCCTAAGTTAATAGTGAGACATGTAATAGGGCGATCAATATATGATCAAGATAAAATAGGATACACTAATTCAACAACCAAACATAAATAAAATATGTCAACATAAATAGATAAAGGGTCACAAGTGAATCAAGATGTGATCCATATAGAGAATAACAGTAAGGATAATTAAGGATTTAAAATAGATTAGAATAAAAAATGAAAAATAGAATCAATGTAATTTACCATTTTTAGAGTTTTGTATTGGGTCAAACTATTAAGGTGAATTTCTAGAGAAACATTGTGGTATATATTTTCCCATGAAAACCATGTTTCATGGTTTCCATGAAATTTCCTTATTTTTTTGAAAACCTTGATCAATCTATATGATAGAATTTGGATGAAACCCAACATTTTGAATGGTTTTAATAGTGACTAGAATAGTTAAAAAACCCAAATCAAAACATGAAAATCTCTACTTGAACTCATAGTGTGATATCACATAGTTAGCACAATGATATTATTCACTATGAACCTAAATATTGTGTTTTACTAGAATACATGAACACACCAAATATTCAACTCCAAATTCACAAAATACTCAATAATATAAAAATATATTATCCATGATTATAATTAAACATAATCGTTACCTATAGTTCATTCCACACTATTTTCGAGTGGATAAACCATTGATGATTTAGTTTAGGAGGTGTGAGATATGGGAAATGGGGTTCTAAATGTTTGATCCAAGGCTGTATTTTATAAATTTACAAGGTCAAATAAGAATGACTCATGCATGGAAATATTGGACTGAATTAGTCATACTCGCATCGAAATCATATTTTTGCCTAAAACAATGAATTTTCATTACTTCAATGGGTGTTTTCCTATGGGAATATAGATAAGGGATTTCTATTGAAACATATGGGTATGCTACTCATGTGGGTGTAGGGGTTAAAATGGGAATCCCATTGTATGGGAAGTGGTTACCCTAAGGTTATTATAAATCTCTGAGATATTGTAGCATTGAAAAATAATGAATGGTCTATCATTGTAACAGACCGGATGATCGATAATGGGTATTAATCATGGGCCTGTGTATTCTGTATACATCCTTATGGTGGAAGTGATGTGATGGTTGAAATGATCCCTAGTACATCCACATAGAATTTATATCCATTGTAACACCCCCATATTTCATAGTGTGTTATCTTATTAAAGTAATTCAATAGCTTGCACTACATGCAACACCGAGTTCAAGCACACCACAACTTACCAAACCAGCCATTCGAAAAGAGGTTATGAATAGAATTAACAGAATTTTTAATCTTATATAATCTATATAATTTTAACATCCATATTATTTGTTTCTTAGAAATAATATTATAACAAATTCATTTTTTAGATAAAAGATATATTTTTCAAGAAATGAAATTTTACCGCCTTTTAATGGAGAATCATTTTTAAAAACAATATTGGTCACTTTTATATATTAAATTTATTGAAATTAAATTTTTCATTAAATTAAGGACATAAATATTTATTTTGGATAAATTTTTGGTACTTTTCTGATAACATTCATATTTTGAAGAATATTGAGAAAAGCTACGTTTTAATTGAAAACAAATTTTTAATGGAAATAATTTATAGTGTTAAATTTTGTATTTCAATGTTTTTGAAATATAATTATATTATATATTTACCATTTAATACAATATATGTCATTATAAGTAATTTCACATTTTTATTTGACAGAAACACATGTCAATATTTTGATAATTTTTACGTTTTAGAAATCCTCTTTTTGGTTTTGACAACGGGAAATAATTTTAAATTACTAAATAAAACTTATATATTTTTAATTTGGTAAAATGGAATTAATTTTTGGATTCAGAATATCAAAGTCATCTTAGGGTGAATTTTTGTTATTTTTCTGAAAGCTTTCAATTTTTGATGAATAGTGAAAAACACTGAGTTATTGTTTAAACCCGACTTTTTATTTGAATAATTATTTATTGTATTTAATGTTATTATAGGTAAAAAAGATATTTAATATCTATATAAGATCTATATAATTCATTGGAGTCATTTAATAGTAAGTTTAGATATATAGAACTTTTATAGAATTTTTACCATTTTTACCCACCTCCTAGAAACATTTAAAAATTTTCATTAAACATAATTTTACCACTTCTATGAGTTGAATTTAAAAAATATGAAATACCCGGTTGATATCAGTATTTAAAATGTGGTTCAATAAGATGATATTTTTTTTTGGGTGAATAGAAACTTTTCACTTTTATTTAGCACGATTAAAAGTAAATAGAGTAATTAAGGGTAAAAATGATATCATAATTACCCTAACACATTTCCTAATTCTATTGGATAAGAGTAATTCGACCAGAAATAACATTAGGAAAAATATATGATCCCCTTTGATCAACATGGATAAGATTATGACGTTTATTGTTATTTTATTGAAGGAAGAGTTAAAAGAGTTAAATTCAATCGTTAATAACTGAACCATTTTTAATATAGGGATACACAGAATATAAATACGACTATAAATATTAATTAGAAAGATAAAAATATTTCCTAATTAATGATATTTTATTTATAATTTTTATAAATTATATAATTTAATTTATTTATGACAAAATGATGATGAGATAATTACCTAATTAATGAAATGTTAAAATAATTCATATTATAAATATCCAAATAAATGTATATTGAGACATCAGATGAATTACACTAATATTATTGGTAAATATGACATTTTAGGGTTGGTTAAATAAATTTTTTTCTAAGTGATAATGTTTTTAAGGCTTTAAAAAAATCAAATTCCAAATAATGTCAACGTTGACATAATTGAGATTTTAAAACAAATAATATATTATTAATTGATATAATTGTCCTAAAAATATAAGGGTAGAGAAAATGACATAGATAAGGTTATATATATTAATATTTAACCCCAAGTATTTCTCATGGCTTGTTATAGTATGTTTATGAACCATATAATTTAAAAATATGATGATATATGTTAAACGACAAACTATTTAACAAAGAGATAAATCTAAAACATATGGTTAATATGGTGACCTAAACATATCTAAAACCTATTTTATTAGAGGCTTTAAACCCATACCCACCTTAACATAGAAGTAATTAATTTTGGAACCATTAGAAACCGAAATTTATTTAATTATAAAATAATATTGTAAGCTTATCCTAAAGTGACCCTGGCCTCTCTTATAAATGGGCACTTCCCCTTCTATTAATTTCACACCACCAAAGTCATTTGGATTGGCCACACCCTTCCCAAATATCCTCAAAACATTCCTCCATTCATCCTAAATGACTTCATTTGGTCAGAAAGCTAACATATGGATCCCTTTTGATCAAATCAAAAGGAAGAACCCAAAGAAGAGGTAAATATTTCACAACATTTTCTCACGTTCTTTTCTTCTTCCACTTCCTTTTTCATTGTTGTTTCCATTCTAAAATTATAAATCCAGTATCATATATATATTTTTATGTTATTATAAATATGGTACAAAAATATTAGTTATTATATCCATCCTATATATGACAAAGTCACCAGACGTGCGTACGTACGACTTATCGTCTCCACATCGTGGTGTAGTTTGTTATTCAAACACACCATTATTTGGATGGGTATAATAATGAGTATAAATGATGTAAATAATTAATATAACATTTTATTTATTCTGTATATATGATATACAATCCAATTACATATGATTAAACCATCAATATAATGATATTCTTGCTTGTGCGTACGTACGAATTACCGTCTCCATGACGAGATGATGTTCATTCGCACATTTTGTATTCACTGATGATTATAAAAATATATATTATTAATATGTATGTAACATATGACATAATAATGATACTGGAGATATATATATATATATATATCTGTATGTGTGTTTTTTTCCTTACATATATCTTATTCACTTACTTCCTTTCAATACGATATGAAAATGGAAACAACATTTATGCGTACATACGGCCTATCGTCTCCATATACGGTGCCTTCCATTTTGTAAATCTATATATTATAAATATTTTTATTCTAAATATATATGTTATATAAATAATGTATTATATTCTGGATGTATTTAAATCATGATTTAAATGATACAATAATGAATAACAACATAAAACACATAAGATAATGAAAGCGATTATTACCCAAAATGATAATATAACATGGAAATAATTATTATATGGGTATTATAAAGTCATAATTGTATCATTTATTTTATAATAAATATGAATATCATTCTGGTAAAATTTAATAACATACTTTGGTCATTATACAGGAGTTTAAACATACCCTCGACCAAAAGAATGTGCAAGGTAAGGATTAATTCCACAATCAAATTATTATCTGAGGTTGTTTTTATGTATGAATCTACTTGGAAATATTTATTATCCATTTACATGTTTCATATAATATTTTTCAAATGTATTCTTTTTAAGGGAATTATTTAATAAAACATAATTTTAAATATTTTATAGATTTATTCTTCTAAACCATTCTCATTAATGCCCATGTTTTATAAATGGTTTTAAGGATTTCTTTATATGGACTTGAATTTATTTAAAAAGTTAATTCATTTAAAAAGTTTCAAAGTGGTATGGGACACTTTGATTCAAAAATGTCTTTAAATTTCATTCTTTCTAAATAGTGTGACATTTAAATGTTTTTATAAAAAATGGATATTTCTCCCAAAGAGTTTTACAAATAATTTTCATCTACATCAACATCCATTGATGGATTATAAACTTATTTGATGATCATTTATTATGATAAAAATATTAATTATGGTATTGAAGGTTTTGTGATATGTTTGACTATTGATGTGTTATTTTAAAACCATTCATGAGTTATGGATAATGTATTGAAATTGTGTATACAAGTTGTAGTACGAATATTTATGTTATGTTTTTTCCTTTTCATATGAGGAATGCATTGGACATAGTAAGTGACGGGTGGAGCCCACTATATCTACTCAAAGCATCGGTAGGTCTCTTGAGACAAACTAGTGTCTTGGCACAAGGCCTTGACAAAATCTTATTTTTAGTCTTGGAATAAGGCCTTGACTATGTGATTATGCGGTATGGAACTATTCATTCCATCATCATGAAAGTGGCTATTGATATTTCATGTGATTATTCGACTAGTAGAATATCCATGTGAATATGTAAATGTAATTATTTAATTTTATATTTGACATATTATACTGATGTTTATGTTTAAAAGACTTTTGTTTTATTTTTATTCATTTCCTTAAATGTTTATGCTTGTTTAGGAATGTTTTTGCGATATTCTTATCCTTATTGATCATATGATCTCACCCCTTTCTATGTTTTATTTTTCCCAGGATTTGAAGAAGTATATTATGGTTGGCCTGTAGGGATAGGATAAGGATATAAGTCTGTTAAAAAGGGGACATATTTTTGTTGCAATTTTTATTTTATGATGTAATTCAAAACTTATGAATGTTTCTAGTACTTCAACTGATACTAAACTGATCGGTATTTCAGGATTTGATCCGTTGTGATCATGCCAATGTTATGTAATAATGCACCAGCTCAGGGTAATTGGGTTCAAGGAATTACAGTTGGTATCAGAGCAATTTTAGTACAAAACATGGAAGCTAGATTTAGAAAAAACATTATTAGAGAACATTACCATAAGATATACTTTGAGGATTAGTATAGAATAACTTCCAAGAATTTGGATAATATATGTATTTTGTGAGTTTTCCAAGCAATTCATCCATTTCTAAATACGAGAAGGTAGTGGAAGCTCTAGCATAGATGTACTTAGGGTTAAAACCCGAAAACACCACTTTGAGATAGACTCAAATGGGAAATGGTTCACGAAAATGGGTCTTGCTGCACTCTTGGTTACGACACTCCTAGGGGATATTATTAGGATTATTCTCATTTCCATTATAAACCATTATGAAGGGTTTATGAGTATATAATTTCTAAAAGAATAAATTTTATGACTATAGATTATATGAATAATATTTTTCGTTTACGTTAGGTATTTTAAAAGTTTGGAATTTTTCATTTCAATTTATAAACTACCATAATTTATCCCATTGTTTAGAAATACCACCTAGTAGAAGGAATGAGAATTCCAGCAATAAACATGATCGAAAGATTATGAAGGATCATATATTTAATATTATAAAGCTAACATTTAAAAGGGAAATAGTCTCCCATGTATTTTCATCATGTGAATAAATAGTATCATGGGATCATAATACAAGTAAATAATTCCCTATGTCCTATGGCTTTGAAGGTATGTTAGAGGTGAAAAGGATGGTAGTGAGAAAGTTGGATAATGGGGAGATGGGAATGAAGCATTTTTTCATATGTGATAACTATGGAATGAACAACCATGGTTAATTTTTGAAGGGAATGGGAGTTTGTTATAATTGTGGAGAAGAAGGACACCATGTACATTATTTCAAGGGTATGAAAAAGGTTTCAAATGTACAATGCTTGATCTACAAAGACTTGGGACACTATGCAAATCAATGTCCAAATCATCATACTATACCCCAAATATTGCTATTGGATAATAATCAAGATATGATACTACCAAAGATGAATAGGAATGAATAGAGTTATTATATAGTTATTAAATTATTGTGTCATTTGGGAATTGTATTAAGGACGTACATGTTATAAGAATTATAGAGTATTTAAGAATTGTATTGCAGTACTATTTCATTAAGGACTTGAGATTGTGAGGAACCAAGAAATGTGACTCAATAGCATGTTAATTTTTTTGGAAAATGTATAGTTGAGAAAAAAATAAACCATATTATGGTTCTGATACCGAGTTAGTGATTTTGAAATAATATATGATTGATTTGGATAAATTATGTTGTATATTCTTGACTACCTTGAAACTGATTAATGATTTGTATATTCCATCATTGTTGGAATTGACATCATTTTTGGATATATGTAGTATGTCCAGTATTATATGAGGAATAAGGGTACAAGAATGTAATAAATAAGGTTTTATGGTAATTCAGGGTGTTATAGTGTTTTAAAAGAATACATGATGAAGGTATTCACATGTTATTTCAGGGAAAAAAAGAGCTTTATTGTGTTTACCTTCTTTATAAATTTTGGACTGTGAGTTTGGACAGAAATATTTTGGATATGTCTAATGGTTGGAATTGATTTAGGTTTACATTGGATACTATAGTTAATGTTAAATTGTTTCTTTAGATTACCTTTCTATTGTCATAAAAAGGACATCTCGGAGGTCGGGCGATAACCCATCGCGTACAGCAAGGCCACGGGACTTGAACCCACAACCGAAGGCCAACAGAGGTGAATCACCTACCACTAGACCACATGATGTCTTGGTTGGTATAATTTAGTTTTTTTAAATAGTCTGACAAATTAATTAAAAATTAATTATTTTTTGAACCATATACGATTATGATAAATAGAAAACTTTTAAATTCTATTATCATTTGGTGTGAAATATGAGTTTTTGTTAGGAATTAGTTAAACGATGAAACTCTACATGTAAATTATATTATTTCCTCTTATTCAATGAATTAATTAATTCTTAATCTTTATGGAAAGGATCTTAAATCAAAAAATTTGTTATCCTAACACCTTATGTTTTGTTGAACCGATGATATTTTAAATCATCATAGATTGATGGATTTGAAGCTATCAATGGTACAATTGTTTTTGATTGATGTACTTAATAAATCCCTATAAATATTTACATTTTCCTCAAATTATATTTCTCTAATTTCCACCAATATTCTTCTAATCGAGATCATAATTTGGGGTTGACTTTTTCATTTCCATTTCGTTCTTAAAAAGACATTATTTTATTAAACTAAATTCCTGATATGGGTTTTCCACAAATTTATTTTTATATTTTTACTCTTTTATTTTCGAAAAACAATTTAAAATTGTGAGGAATAAATTTATTTAATGATAGGATACTGTAACACCCCAATATTTCATAGTACGTTATCTCATTAAAGTAATTCAATAGCTTGCGTTACACGCAACACCAAGTTCGAGTGCACCATAACATACCAAACTAGCAATTTCAAAATAGGATATATATATATATAGTATTAACTAAATTTGGAATCTTATATACTCTATATAATTTTAAAAACCATATTAGATGTTTCTTAGACATAATATTAGAACAAATTCATTTTTTTAGATAAAAGATTTATTTTTCAAAAAATGCAATATTACAGCCTTTTAGTGGTAAAACCTTTTTAAAAACAATATTTGACAATTTAATATATTCAATTTATTGAAATTAAATTCTTATATTGATTCGAGACATAAAAATTTAGTTTGGATATATTTTTCCAACTTTTCTGATAACTTACATATATTGACGAATTGTGACAAATACTTTGTTATAATTGAAAACAACTTTTTTAATAGAAATAATTTATAGTGTTAAATTATAAATTTGAAAGGTTTTGAAGTATAATTATATTATATTTTTATCATTTAATACGTTATAGGCCATTATAAGTAATTTGACATTTAAATTTGTCATAAACACATGTAAATCTTTTGATAGTTTTTACTTTTTAAAAACCAGCCTTTTGGATTTGACAACAGAAAATAATTTTAATTTATAAATTAAACTTCTATTTTTTGAATTTGGTAAAATGGACTTTATTTTTGGATTCATAACCTCAAAAATATCTTAGGGTAAATTTTTGGTATTTTTATGAAAGCTTTCAATTTTTGATGAATAGTGAAAAACAAAGAGTTATTGTTTTAAACCGACATTTTATTTAAATAATTATTTTGTTAATTTAAATTTATTTTAGGTAAAAATTGAAACATCATACATATATTATCTCAATGTAATTAATTTTAATCATTTTATAATAAGTTTAGATATATAAAAATTTTATTGAATGTTTTATCGTCTTTTACCCACTTCCTAGGATCATTTGAAAATATGCATAAAACATAAATTTACAGATTCTATGAGTTGAATTTCAAAAATCTGAGAGATACAGTTGATATTAGTATATAATATTTGGTTCAATAAGATGAAAATAATTTTTTGTGAACATAAACTTTTGACTTTTATTTACCACGGTTAAAAGTAAATAAGGTAATTAAGGGTTAAAATTATATCATAATTACCATAAAGCATATCCTAATTCTTTTGGATAAGTTTAATTAGACCAGAAACATCATTAGTAATTAAATATGATACCTTTTTATCCACTTGGACTAGATTAGGACATTTATTATTATTTTATTTAAGGAAGAGTTAAAAGAGTTAAATTCAATGTTTAATAACACAACCATTTTTAATATTGGGTTACACACAATATATGTTAGACTATAAATATTCATTATAAATATAAAAAGATTAAATAAGTAATGGTATTTTATTTACAATTTTTAAACAATAAATAATAAAATTTAATTATTACAAAATGATGAGGTCGTAATTACCTTATTAATGAAATATTAAAATAATTGATATTATAAATATCTAAATAAATTTAAATTGAGACTTCTTATGAATTAAAATAAATTTCTAGGTTAATATGAAATTGTAGGGTTGGTTAAATAAATTTTATTCGAAGTGATAAAGTTTTTATGGCTTTGAAAAAAATAAAATACCTTAAAATGTCAAAATTGATATAATTGAGTTTTGAAAATAAATACTATATTACTAATTTATATAATATTCATAAAAATAGAAGGTTCTGGGAAAGAACATAGAAAAAGTTATATATAATAATAATGAACCATATGGGGTTCTTTTGCCTTGTAATTGTATGTTTATTAACCATATAATATAAAAATACAAAGAGACATGGTAAATTGAATACTATTTAACATAGAGTTAAATCTAAAAGACATGGTTAATATGGTGACCTAAGCCTATCTAAAATCTATTGGTTGAGAGTTTTTCAATGCATGCACACCTTATACTCTAAATAATTCATTTTGGAGCCATTATGAACTGAAAATTATTTTAGTATAAAATAATATTTGAAACTTTTCCTAAACTGACCCACACCTCTCTTATAAAAGGGCACATCCCCTTCTCTTAAATTCACACAACCATAGAAATTTGACTCGGAAAACCCATGCCCAAATATACTAAAAACATTCCTACCTTCATTCTAATGGCCTTCCTTTGGTCATAAATCCAATAAATGGAACCCTTTTGATTAAATCAAAAGGAATACCCCCAAGAAGAGGTAAATATTTCCCCACCCTCTTTTATGTTCTTTTTTTTCATCCACATCCTCTAGCTTTGTTGTTTCTATTCTAAAAAAATTACTCCAGTATATTCTATATATTTTGTTGTTATTTTAAATATGGTACAACCACATTCATTATTCTATCCATCCTATAATTGACAAACTCACCATATGTGCGTACATACGGCTTGCCGTCTCCACACTGTGGTGTTGTTTTTTATTCAAACAAATCATTATTTGGATGGATATAATAATGTGTATAAATGATTTAAATAATAAATATAACATGTTAATGATTCTTTATATATGATATACCAACCAATTACATATTATTTAACCATAAATATAATGATAGTGTCGCTCGTTCGTACATACTGATTACCTTCTCTACGACGCGATGATGTTCATTCCCACATTCACTATTCAACAATGATTATAAAAATATATATTATTAATATGTTTGTAGTATATGGCATAATAATTCTACTGGATATATATATATACCACTCTGTGTGTGTGTACGTACATACATATATTTTATTCACTTACTTCAGTTCAACACGATATGAAAACGGAACAATGTTTATGTGTACGTACGGCCTACCGTCTCCATAAACGATGCCTTCAATTTCATATATATATTATAAATATTGATATTATAAATATATATGATATATAAATCATGGTTTATATTATTTAAGTATTTAAATCCCGATATAAATGATACGATCAATAATAACAAGTTAAAACACGTATAATAATGAAAGCGATTGTTACCCAAAATGATAATATAACATTGAAATAATTATTAGATGGGTAGTATAAAGTCATATATGTATCATGTATGATATAATAAATATGAATATGGTTCTGGTATAATTTAATAACAAAAATTGGTAATTATACAAGAGGTTTAACGTACCCTCGACCAAAGGAAAGTGTAAGGTAAGTATTAATTTTACAATATAATTATTATCTGAGAATGTTTTTACATATGTTTCTACTGGGACATATTTATTATCAATATAAAGGTTTCATAAAAGAGTTTTCAAAGGGATTCCTTTTAAGGGAGTCTTTTACTAAAACCACATTTCAGATAATTTAATGTTTTATTCGTTTAAACTATTCTAATTAGTGTCCATATTTTTAAAATGGTTTTATGGGTTTATTTATGTGGAAAATAATGTTTTTAAAATCATAATTACTTTCAAAAGTTTCAAAGTGGAATGGTAAATTTGACTAAAAAATGTTGGTAAATATATTCCTTTATAAATTTTATGACTTTTAAATGTTTTTATGAAAAATGGATATTTCACTCAAAGAGTTTTACAAATCATTTTCATCAATGCCCACATCCATTGATAGATTTTAATCTTATTTGAAGTTAATTTATTATGATTCAAATATTCCATACTGTATTAAAGGTTTTGTGATATGTTTGACTATGGATTTGTTTTTATACCATTCATGGTTTATGGATAAAGTATTGATATTTTTTATTCTACTTTTAGTACGATTGTTTTTGTTATGTTTAAACCTTTTCAAATGATGAATGTATTGGACTTTGTAAGTGGCGGGTGGAGCCCGCTATAGCTCCTCGATGCATCGGTAGGTCTCATGAGACAAGCTAGTGTCTTGACAGAAGGACTTGATAAAATCTAATTTTTAGTAAGGGAACAAGGCCTTTACTATGTGGTTATAAGGTCTGGAATTATGCATTCCATCATTACAAAAGTGCCTAATGATATTTCATGGGATTATTTGACAATTAGAACATATATTTGAACAATTAAATGGAATTATTTAATTTTATATTTTCTATTTAATTCTTAAGTTTACGTTTAAAATGATTTTGTTTTATTCTTATACATTACCTTAAAATTTTAGGCTTATTTATGAATGGTTCCAGTATATTGTTATCATCAATGATCATATGAGCTCACCCCCTTCTATGTTTTATTTTCCCCTAGAAGAGAATAAGTATTTTATGGTTGACCTATAGGGATAGGTTAAGGATATAAGTGTGTTCAAAAGGGGACAAAATGTTTTTGATGTTTTTATTTCCTGATGTATTGTAAAACATATGAATGTATCTAGTACTTACAAGGCTACTAAGTTGATCGGTCTTTCTGGATTTTATTTCTTGTGATCATGCCAATGTTATGTAATAATGCACCTACTTTGGGAAATTGGGGTCAGGGCGTTACATCCCTTACTGATGTAGATATCAAGGGAGGTATTATTTTTTTCACTTTTTAAGTAGGTCAGACATGCATAATGCGAAATTCCTGTAGAGTATGAGGTCACATTGGTGGTTCCCTATATGGTTATGTACTCATAAAAAATGTTGGACACTATTTCATAGGATTACATGAGTATATTTCACAAAATTATAGGATTAGGTTAGGATTAGGTTCATTAATGTTGTAACCATTAGGATCACCAATATATTTAGTATATTGGGATAGGTTATTTATAAAGCCTCATTGAAATTAGATTTATATGTTTATTACTATTTTTTAACATGTTGTATTTCAATTTGATATTACTTGATATTATTAATTTATTTTCCCAACATAATATATTGTATAGTTATTTATTTTATGATTGAAAAGATAATTATTAGAAATTCATTATCCCCATTGTAACTCTATGGATTTCCAATATTAGTTAGTACCCTCCTAATGGGATGGCCTGCCTAAGGACACATGGACGTCTGGTTTGGTTACCATTTGAAGTGTTCTAGGTTGAGTATTTATATTTTTTTATCATAGCTTATTTTTAATTTTTCCTATAACTTTGTGATGTGGTATTCAGGATATAAAAATGTCTTGGAGGTGGGGGTGGATATTATGCTTGCACATCAAGAATATTTTTTTGATATGAAATAATCGTTCTAAGAGTTGCGATTTTTATTTTGGATTTATGTGTAGGAACCCACAACACCCTGAAAAGGGGATGGGTCAATTTGGGTGTCAAATTTTTCTTTGAAAGAAAAGGACCTTTTTACCAGGTTTGTAAGAACTTGTTAAACTTGTCTATAGGAATATCTGAGTAATAAGAAAATCATATGCAAAGAGATAACACTACAGTTTTACATGGATCACCATTAAGGGATAATCCAAGAAGAATACACTCACAGTGTTTTAGTTTTACCTAAATAAACTAATATTCACATGGTGGGGAATACATATGTTCATACATAGTCACTTTGTATTAGGCCCACTTCCTTTACATAATTTTTGGGATAGCACACTATATCCCTCGAAATAAATCAATCGAATCTCCTTAGCTCACTACTTTGGGTGATGAATTACTCAGTTTATTGATATGAAATTTTATTTTGTATATTTAAATTAAATAATTATACCCTGACTAGTAGGAGACTCTTCTAACACCATAGATCTGAGTTTATTCACAATGAAAGCATTTTTCACTAAAAACCCCATGTTTAAAACTACATTTCGTAAAGCTCTATTGTGATGCTCACAAACATTGTGAAAAAACATCCATCATGTAAAATGGCCTTCAAAAATCTCACTTAGTCATCATGGAATACCCCATCCTTGCGATGCACCAATTACATAGAATCATTGGCACCAATTAATATTAAATAATACCTTTCACTATGATCAAGCTCTCACAGAATACCAGATTTCCATAGCACCCCAACAATGGTGAAATCAAAGTGATTATGGCTTCCCTTTATTTTTTTATTTCAAATGAAGTGTGGTAGACTTATATTTAAATTCCCCTCCATTAATGATTCCCCACTACCTTCATCACATTTTTTAAATATTTCAAAAACATCTTCACGGTGCTCCTCCATTCATGAAGATCCATTTACAATTTTAATTGTTGTGAATATCACTTTCAATCGATCACAAAATCACATTACTCTAATTATTAGGATCATGAAGATCACCATAAACTACTCACAATCTTTTGAAACTCATCTTTTTGACACCTAGTATTCACAAAACACGTGTCTTTACCATATTAATGAAGAGTTGATTCCAAAAATGTACCCTTCACTATCCTAGAATCTTCCTCTAGATTTTGAGCAGAAAATTTATAATATATGAGGAAAATACTCTCTCATAAACACGCTTTCTAGCCTGTATTGTAAGACCACTTTCCCTGGAAACACCTTGATCAGCCTAGTGTGGATGGATAACAAACACAAACCAAACTCCATTACCATCATAGGATATCCATGTTTACCAAATTTTGATATTATGGTCGTTTGAATTTCACCTCATTTGAGTCATTTTATATTTATATTTTTTTATTTATTTTATATTATAACTCTAAAATTATTGGTTAGAATCTAATTAATGGATTTATCTCATATCCAACAAATCAAAGAAGATATTTTCTATGCATTATAACAGGGATATAGGATTCAGATGAAATGTTGGGGAATTGTTTTATCTTCCTTTTTACTGAATAAGGTTTTTCTATTTAAATCTTATATAAAAAATAGTATAATTTACACCCTTATAAGTAATTGGAAGAATACCACTAATTAATATTGATATTTTCATCTATTTTGTTCTAAATTTAGGTAACATGGATATTTGGAGAGATACTTAATGATGATTATGATCACATGAAAATATATACACAGGAGGTGCAGAGACCCTAGTAGGATGGTGTGGGCACATGATTCCTATTTAAAAATCCATACAACATTGATTTAAAATAGGTTTAGTTATTTATTATAATAATAATAATATATTTTTACCATATAGCATGAAAGGTCACTCAACTTAACTAAACAATTTTATGGTTGTTTGTGGGATACAGATCGCAATATAAAGATGTTAGTTATATATGTTTTCCTATTTCATAATACCACATCATTAAAAGATTATCCAGATGTTCATATAGTCAGAGAATGTGTGTAATAATGGATCAGTTATTAATGATCCCTAATAACCTATGCAATTTTTCCAAAAAATATATCGAGTGGAATTTTATCCATATAAACCTCGTGTTTATGGTTTTGTGGCATATAAAATTTATATTGGTTCTGTTATTTATAATATTTATGGAAGATTAGTTTTTTATTTTTTAATATGTATTCTTTAGTATGGATTATTATTGATAATTAGTACAATTATTGACATTTTGGAATAGAATTTCATTGAAATTGGATTTACGAAACTATAAATATTTGTTTTGCCATGCATGATTCCCGAGGAAATTTAAATATGGGAGGATCTATTACTTCCATTGATATGTTTCCCTTTAAAATTCATGACATCCTAGGATAGGTAGGATACTAGGAGACCATTTGGCATGTCTTGTAGTTTCCTACTTTAGCAATGAGATTTATTTTTATGGAAACCTTATTGAGGGGTTAGACCAACATTATTATTTATATAGAGATAGAATCCTTGTTGGAAAATTTAGGTTGTGATTAATTTAACAATGGTTCTATTGATAATTTGGTGTAGCCATGGTTATTACATAGTTTTGGGACCAGGTTGAATGAGTGCTTTTTTGGAAGCTCAATAATGTTTTTGATGAATGTGTTGTTTTTTCTAAGAGAAATAAATTACCTCACTTTGTATTTTTTAATAGTTAAACTCAAAACCATATTAATTTTATCAAACAAAAAATTATTTAGAAATTACATCAAGGTGTGAATAATTATTTTATATGTGAGGGTTCATTGGACTCACCATTGAGGTGGATTGATTGGTTTGATTCTAATGAGGAATTGTATAAGAATCTGAATGGTTCAAAAAAAAATTAGGATTATTTTTTGATCTTGGGAGTCTCATAAATCATATTTTTTCAAGATAACATATGATGACAACATTATTAATGAATGTAAGAGAAGTTGTGATACAAATCATTTTGAGGGTTGGTTGGGTAGAATGATGGTTCTAGACGTATAGGAAGTTGCAATACTAAAATATATTTGTCAATTGATTCTATGACAATATTAATTGTTCTCAAATTCATGAAGAAGTCATGATAAATATTGTATCATGTGGACTAGTAAGTATTTGAAGTCCAACCTTCTCATCTCAGTCTCTTTGTTTTAGACCACAAGATGAAGAATTGATTGAATTATACGACTTTTCTTTGAAATGTAATTGGATTAAGGTGATAGGTTTTTTTGAAAACAATAATTCACAAGCCATATGTTTTCATAAAATGTGTTTAGTGAGGGATATAATTTTTATGAAATAGGTTCATTGGACATGGTGTTCCACCCATCATTAGATTAATCCTAACATCAAAAAATAGACACAGTTATGGTTGGAAAAGGTAATCGATGTTAGAATAGTTTTTTGGGATTTGGTTATGAAAATGTAAAAAATGAATGTGATGTTTTTTGGACTGATGAAAAATTAGGTCAAAGATCAATCAATAATACAGTGAACCATTTTCATCAGGATATATTGTTTTAAATTGGTTCAATAACAAAATAAATCAATTTAGATGTTTTAAAGTGGGTCAGAAGATAAGGATTAATTTCCTTTTTTTGATCAATTGGTTGAAGTGTAATAGGACTTTTGTGGTAACTGATTATATGAGTGAGGTATAGTCCAATCAATCCAATATAGGATGACACTAATAACCATTTTAAAAATAGGTTTATTGGTCGAAAAAAAGGATTAAAAGGAGGATATTTTTATGTAGTTGAAAAGTATTGCCGAGGATGATTGAATCTAGTACTAAAGTGTTGCTGTGGACGTGAATGAATATTTAGATGTTGTGACTATATTTATGGAAAACTAAATACGACTGAACACCCTAATGTAGCACCAATGTTTATAGTAGAATGGTTCCAATGTGTTATGTGAAATTATTGGTGGAAAGCAATAATTAGAATCAGAATTTTGAATGATTAGAAAGTATGAAGTGAGGTGAATTTGTTATAATATTTGAGATGGTTTGAGAAGAATCAATAAGATTTTATAATCAATAAAGAAGTCAAAAATTTATCCAAAATTAATGGATTTTTTTTTCAAAAAATATTGTTAAGTAGGAAAACAATTCAAAATCTCATCCAAACTAATATTGAAGAACCAAAACAATAAGAAGGGTACATTGTACATTCTAACAATTTTACTATTATTGTTTGAATATATAATGTACACCATTAAATATTTTTAGGTATAAGGATTCTCTAGATTGATCATTAATGAGGTTGTTTTTCAGACTTGTGGAGAAGAATGAAGGAAGATCATATTCATGATTTCTTAGAAAAGACTGTGTCATTAGAGTGGGAAATCAGAAAAATGATTTTATACTGAGATAAAAGTAGTTGTGGATTGTTTCAGTGGTAATATGACTAAGTTATATTTCCAAACTGCACAATTAGATTGAATGATTGGACATGTCGATCAGAAATTGTGTCATTAAAAGTCCAGATAAGGTCATTTCTACTTATGAGTAAAAAGATTAGGATTTTTTTGAATATTATATTTTTGAATGTTGATAATTCATGACATTAACATATTTTTTAGAATTAGGTGAATTCTTATTAACTTATTAACAAATTTCATTACCTCATTTCTTGATACATGATGAACATTCACTATTTTATTTATCATAGTGATACACAAGGGTACCGGTATATCATAAATTTTGTATCCACACAAAAGTACTCTTTTCTAGTGGATTTTTAGGTATTGGATTATTTGAAAACCACAAAAATGATGGAGGGAGTTTTATTGAGTAGTTAAACCTAAAAAGTATTATGGTCATATGGATGTATGATTGTTTTTTTCCTTCAGAAAAATTGGTAACTCTTTAATAAGAGGTGAAGTTTTTTTTCATATGAAAGGACAATTAAAAGAAAAATATTTAAATGATTCACCCATCTAATTCTTAGGGATAAATTAATCTTTCCTAGGAATCATTCATAATCAGAGTGAATTTACCCTTAATTTATTCATTGCTAATTTTTAAAATAGAACTTATGATGGAAAATATGAATTACGTCAATATTAATGGGATTTCTGTCTTCGATGGTATTAACTATCCTATCTAGAATGATAGATTGTTTTATTATCTTATGTATATTTGTTACGATGTTGCTTATGGTGAAGAAAATTGATTTCCTAATTTTATTGAAAAACATCTTCTCATTTATGCTGATTAGAAGAATCATGAGAATGATTGAAATTATAGGAATTATTTACCCTCACAACATTCTAAAAGTGTGTTTCTTTTTGTGAATGGGGATTCTAATACCAATGCTTTTTGGTCAAGCTGAAGAATATTTATTAAGGTAATAAAAATGTAATTAATGAGAAGATACAATCTTGGAATAAAAACTATGAAGAACTGAATATTAATGAATATGAATATGTTGATGAATTATCTTCCTAAGTGAATGATGTTATCACAATCGAATGTCCTTGATAAATGTTTGATGATTCTATTTTTCTGAAAAGATATTTATAATTATTCCTATCAATTTTTTGGAAAAATTACATTCATTGGATGATAGAGATCCAAAAACACTATCCCTGAATAATTTTCATAGAACTATAATTACTTATGAAATGTAAAGGTATAAGGTCATGGGGGGAAACATGGTTGATAGAGAAAATTATTTCAAGGCTTCAATGAAATAAAATCCTAATATTATCTTTGATGTAGTTGAACCTGGTGATTCTAATTTTGAAAATGAGTTATATAAAATTCTTCATGAATTTTTATCCCTACTTTCTAAAAAATGTTAATATTTGTAAAGGTTAATATAAGGATAATGTTCCTATTAAATTTTTTGATTGTGAATCACTTTGGAAGATTAAAACTAATTTTTCTAGAATAACTATAGAGGAGGATAATTATGTAGTTGAATAGAGGAAAATAATATGATCAAATAAAATGTTTGTAAACGATAAATCATTTTTCAATGGAAATGATAAAAATTTATCTAAATCTAAAAATAGATGTTTCATATCAATAGATATTGAATAACAATATATTAAAGAAAAACACATAATGTATATTTATAATTCTAAGGAGAATACATTCATTTCAAAAATTAATAATTAAGTGCTCAAAAGGAGTAGTTTGGGAGATGAAGAAACCCGGTTAGAATTTTATATGGAAGAAGAATTGAAATAATTGATTTGAAATATTGGAAGGACTGCAATAGAAATCAGATAGTTGAGAAATGAAAACTCTTTAATAAATAATCAAGATTGTTTTCTTGATGAGAATGTTCTGTTTTTAAACTTTATTAATGACTTTAATAAATCTCTTGATAAAAAATTGAATCGAAATAAATAACTATGATATTAGAGGAATGAAAAAAGAAAAAGAATTGAAACATATATAATAATAAATTTCTAAATATGAATTGAGGTTTTTATGTTTCAATAAATCCACATCAAAAGTTGGTGAAAGCACTGAAAAGGGAAAACCATAGAAGGATAAAAAAATACTTTCAATGATTAAGCTGATATAAGTAATTATTTTCGAGAAAAAGAAATATCGGTTAGATATATATGTCTGAAACCGAAAAAGTGAAATTAGATGATTCTAAAAATTCATAGTATGAAAAATTTCCTACAACTTCTAGTTCATATAAGGATGATAATAGAAACGATATGAAAAGTAATATATCAGTTGTCAAAATAAAGGAATGTACTGAACAATGATATGATAATAATTATAA
Organism: Viscum album; assembly: GCA_963277665.1. Taxonomy (NCBI): domain Eukaryota; kingdom Viridiplantae; phylum Streptophyta; class Magnoliopsida; order Santalales; family Viscaceae; genus Viscum; species Viscum album. Next base: position 167,360,107 of record OY728123.1, read on the forward strand.
GAAGGTTACTGAGAAACATTCTATCAACTGCAGAGAGTATGGAATTCACAAAGGAAATATAATTTCTATAGATATTTTTTGTATTGTAGTGAATTTTTACATATTGAAAAAATGAATCTTTTTAATTGAACAAATTACTACAGCTCCATAAATTACAGAAGGCAATGTTTGAGGGGGATTTAATAATCTAAAAGGAATATGTCTGAGAAGGATTTTTTTACGAAATTTGAGAAGATTCATATAAAAGTTAAAAATATATTCCAAAAATTGAAAACTATTTCTGAATGATGTGAAAAACCTAGAAATCATGAAAAAGGTTTTCTTGTTGTTTTAGAATCACAAAAAGGTTTTTTAAAATTTCATTTAAGATAGTTGTCAAAAAAGATAAAGGGAATGACACATAAGTATAAAGGAAACTGCTCTCGAAACTAAAAAATGTGGACAATACTGAATAATGGATAATGTTTGTTCTTAACATATGATAAGATAAAAAATATTGTTGAATATTGTGAAATAATTAAATTAATATAAAAGGTGATTTGGAAATGATGAATCTCACAGGAAAAATGGTATTGCATTATCCATCATTTCGAAATAAAAGAAAACATCCATGAAATATATATTTTATAGTATGTAACAAGACTTGTTAAGTGTATCATGATTTTTTGATGAAGGTAAAAATGTTTATTTCAGAAAATCTTGGTTTTTTTTGTGAAAAGAGTTGAAGGTAGTAATGTAGTTACAAGGAAAAAATGTAAAATATGAAACTTGTTACAATATTGTGACATTACAAAATCTCGTTACATTAAAAAGGGGAAAGTGAATTAGTCGTGGCATATAAGGCTGGGGAAAATTTGTAAGGGAAAAATGTGCAAGTAATGATATAGAGAATGTGTCCTTTTAATTTCCGATATATCACGTCGAAGATCTTCATGATGAATTTTTTTTCTAAAATGAATGATTAAACAATTGATAAAAAATAAAGTTGATTTTTTTATAAATGACCCCAAGAACTTATTAAATAAGATATATGAGATAAAATGTGAAAAATAGATTTTGGAGTTAATTAAATTAGATATATTATATAAAAATTATTTACAGTTTTAAGAGAAACAATGAGAAGTAAAATGAGTAGTAAGTAAATATTTTGGGAACATACATTGGTTATTAACTCAAAAATAAATAATTTAATGTTTCTCTGAGGGACATGGAATAGGTAATTAATTTATTACACCCTAAATTACTGAGAAAATGGATTTCATGAAGGGAAAAATAATATTCTTCTTGAAAATGGTACAAAATATGTTACATGAACATGGTCTCTCTCAATATATTTGGAGGAAATCCCTCATAACTGCTAAGTATATTAATAATTGATGTTTCTATAGGCCATGTTCAAATATGAATCCAAATGAAATTTTTTATAGGAAAATCAATGTTGGAATCACATAAGTGTGTTTGGAGTTCATGCATTATAACAAAGAAATAACAATCTCTTAGAATTTATGATTAGAGGGCTAAAGATGAACATATTCATGGATTTACTCTTCAAGTAAATTGATAGAAATATTTCCTTAAAGAATCAAGTATATTATATGACTATGTTGATGTGATAGATATGAAAAAAATATAAGGATGATTTCAAAAAAATAGGTGCATATAATGAAGTTGAACATGATTAGTGAATTTTTTTAACAATTAATTTAAGGATCAAAACAATTTTAATCCTAATAAGGAAGAATAATTGTACACAACATTTTCATGTGATTAGGAAGAGTATATAAAATCTCATCCGATGTGTAGGAATAATGTGCAAGCACAAAACATAATTGGTGATCAGTTTTAAATCGTTCAAACCAGAAAAACATCGAATGGTATTTCACATACATAATTAATTTAAAATGTTGAGGTGAAATATGTAAATGAAACATTTGAGTATTAAGAATGGGTCTGGCTTATGAATGGAGAGGTAAATCATATTTAGATGAATAAAATTTTTGAAATTGTTCCTAATCCAAATATCAAAAATGTTATTAGTGTGATGTGTTTTTTAGTAATAAGATGAATGAATATGGTGAAGTAAGAAGAAACAAGGAAAGACTAGTGTGAAAAGGTTAATTGTAGATCGGATGCACTAATTCTTATGTGACATTTTCTATAGTGGTGTGTTTAGAATCAATCTAAATTCATCATGATATTGAAGCATAATAAAGTTGCTTTTTTAGATGGATTTGAAATCAATATTTTTGAGTGGTGATGTTCACAAAATGTTTATATTGAGAAACAACGTGTGTTTTATGATTAGACAGATGAAAGTCATGCGGTAAAGCTAAATAAATCATTTTATGGGCCGAAAAATAATCTACGGGAATAGAATTCAAAATTGGATATATTGTTATGTAAAATGATTTTTATGAAAGGAATACTGGATAATAATTTGTAGAAAAAAATTCATGATTTTTTTATCATTGTAATTTTTTGTGTTGATGAAATTATCATTTCTTGGAATGATAAAAGCCTTTTGAATGATATAATATGGATATAGAAAAGTTTTTTGATTGTTTAATGCTCAATGAAATTAAATATTTTCTTCGGTCACCAATAGCCCAAAAGAAGAATATTTTTCTTTATCATGAAAATTATGCTAAATAACTTCTTATGAATTTATTCATAGAATATTTGAAACCAGTTCCCAAACTAATATCAATGGGATCTAAGTTATAAAATAATTTAGAAGGAATAAATGTTGGATCCAAAGGTTTTCTAAGCTTATTAGAAATTTTTTTATTTGACTATCTCAAGAATCGACATTGTTTATGATGTAAAATTATGTGACAGATTTCATAGTGATACAAAATAAAAAAATCTATTAGCCATGTAATGAATTATTAAATATATAAAAGGAACAACAATTTTAGGAATCATTTCTAATAACTCAAAATGTATTGACTTGTCTGGGTATTCAAATGCTGATTGTGCCGAAAATGTTGATTATTGAAGATCCACATTTGGTGGATTTTTCATTTTGGGAAAATATTAATTGGAAATCAAAGAAATTTTTTTTATGTATTTAGTACAATTTAAAGAGGATATATTATTGGTTATTAAATCTAGAACCCAAATTATGTTGATAAAGACTTAGTTAGAAGACATTCTTATTGAATTAAAGTTACTCATTCTCTTGGGTTTTGATAATCAATGTTCCATCATTCATAAAAGAAATATTGTACAAAATTATTATTAAAAACACATTGACATCAAATTACACATCATCCAATAACATGTGGAAAATAATTAATTAAATATTGAATATATTTCAATATCAGAACATGTTGAATCTTATTCAAAAGACCTTTTCAAATTGAATTTTTTTCTAAAAATGGTCGAACATGGGGGTTCAACCTATTTATCAAATATTTTTAGGAGTGTATTTTTATCCCCTCTATCATCTAGTGTTTGGATAGTGTTTTCAATGGGGATAATTTATTTCAAAATATATCCATCAATATGTGATAAACCATTAAATGAAGAGTGTATGTTAGGGGAGTTTTGGGTAGTGTTTGAACATAGAATGCTTTGTGTTAAAAACTATAAAAAATTATTAGAGTGGTTTTATGAATAAATTGTTTATAGGTGAGTGAATGAACTGAAGAATTATGGGAATAAAATTTGTATAAGATTCATGAGTAACTACATCAGGACAGTATGAATTTCGATTCAATGTTTCAGGTTTCCTTAAATGAGTTTTCTCATGTAGGATTAAAATTGTTGTTATGTAATCCATATCTTAAGGTTATATAGTATTGTGATTTATGAACCTTTGATGCAAAAAATCCAAAGGGGGAGATTATTGGGACCATGTTTGCTAGAAGTTTTTTTTGAAGCTGAATGATATTTGTGCAGGATGTATTACATATTTTCGTCAGAGAGTTTGAAATCACCTGACTTTTTTTTAATAACTGGGATCATATTAATATTTAGTGGATTGGACAAAAAATGATTAGGAAATTCCGTCATTGGGTGACGATGTTTTTTCAATGAGAAGTTTCATTGGACATACATTGGTTATAGGATGATTGGTTCGATCATTATGAGGATGTTTATTCGATATTGAGTGGATATATTAATTTATGATGATTTTTTACAGATCATGTATTTCTCATAAATCATAATTTATCTGGAAATCATTTGATGGAAGAACTATTAAGTAATGCGGTAGAACTAGTGCTTCTAATCGTATTGATGGATGGTTGGAATGAAAGAAGGTGTTAGATGTATGAGATGTTATAATACAACCCAATGTTTGTCAGGTGATTTTTTTCGATCTTAGGAATTATAAAAGACACGAGGAAGTCCTGATATAAGAATAATATTGTAGAATAATGAATTTTCAGATTTCAAATATTTCCTTTCTCAATTCATCATTGTCATATCACCAGATATAGAATTTCTTGATGTCATTGAAGTTTTGTTTCAATATGTACGAAGATAAATGTAGTGGTTCTTAATTAAACCATTAATTAAAAATATATAAGTATTTAGATAATTTTTTTGGTAATAGAAGACGTTTTTGGAGGAAATTGGTTCATTAGAAGAGGTGTGTCACAAATCACTATAAAAATCCTGACACTGATTATCAAATGAACTGATCATTGTGAAGGAAATTAGGGGAAGATTATTTTATGTTTGGTGTTGTTTGGATAAATGAAAAGGATTTGGAATTTCAGTTTAATGGACTAATGAGATATGGGATCTGAGACCAATAATCATTATATTCAACCATTTTTATCAGGATGAATTTTTTTTAATTAGGTCAGGAACAAAGGAATAATTCTAATAATATTTACATTTCATCAATATATAAATAAGAATGGTCTTGGGTTCTTATCAAATCGGTCAAGTGTCATTAGTTGGGAACTAAAAAAATTACCATATTGATGCATAGACCAGTCTACAGACATAGGTTGACATTGATAACATAATCAGATATAGTATCATCATTCTAAACAAAAGATGAAAATGAGAGATGTTGTGAAGAAGATGCAAAGTATTGTTGAGGTAGTTCGAAGTTGATGCTAATGTGTTGTTGTGTATGTGAAGGAATATTATTATGTTTTCACTTTTCTGATGTAAAAAAAGAAAGGAAAATGAGGTTAAATAGGGTAGAGACACTATTTATGATATAATGCTCTCAAAATGATAAATCTAATAGGTGGTAAGTATTGAAAATCAGAGTTATACAAAAGAATAATTACGAACTATGAAAGGAGATGAATTTTTGAGATGGTTTGAGAATAAGAAAAAATGGTTGAAAAGCACTAAAGGAGTCGAAGACGTATTTAAATTGAATGGAATTGGATGATTTTGGAAATACTTAAAGTATGAATACTTTTTAGATCCCCACCATAACCACTTTTGGAGCCCCAATAAACGGATGAGATTATGTTGTAAAATCTCAAACATGTACTTTTCAAAACATAATAGAGAAGGTGGATCACTATAAGTTTCAAGAGATATAGAGTTTCTTGATTGATCATTTTTGTGGATGTTTTCTACATAGAAGAAGAATGAATGACGGAATATCTTTTTCAAAGTTTATTAGAATGGAATATTTCATCAAACTAGGAAATCATAATGAGAATTTCATATGAGGATAGAAACAGTTCACAAGTTTATTAATTTTTATTTTGGTAGAGTTATTTTTCGAAACTGATCAATCGTAATTATGAATTTAATTGGTGATCAAACTGAATATCATTACGAAGTATAGATAATTTATTACATACATTTCGGTATGAAAGTGAACAATTTGGTTGATTTTTATATTTGTGAAAATTTAAAATATAGTATATTCACTTGTTTTGAAGGAACTGGTGAGGTATTCAAAAATTTCCACAAAAATATATAATTCATCAATTTAGGATACATGAATCACTTGCACTATTGTATTGATGCGATGTTGTTGAGAATGAAATTAGTGAGTGGAAATGTGGGTGCTGATGTCTAATGGTTTTGATTAAATGATATCATAATTTTTTCCTTAGAGTTATAATTAAAGGGGGAATCCCCCCCCCCCATTCAAAGGGAGACACCAATAAATGGATTTTTTCTAGTGGAAAAACTAATAAGATTTATCCCATAACAAAATCATCATAGGATAATGTGAAGGGAGGGCATGTATATGGAGGAGAGACAAATAAGAAACAATTTAAATTAATATGATGGAACTCTAGGAGTATTATAAGTTATGTATTATAGTGGTATGTGCAAAATAGACATTTAGGGTATGAAAAATGTAATTATTATGATTGTTTTTTGATTTCAAGGAGGAATTTCAATGATTTTGTAAGGATAAAAATGTAATTTTTGGAGTGGATTTCTTGTACAACTAGTTTTGGGAACATTGAATAATTAGGGTCATAGATGGATTGGACACAGTCTGTTGATGATATAAAGTTGGTTTGATTAGAAAACAATTGATATTATAATATATTGGGGAGAATCAGATCATTCCTAGATAAATATCCCTTGTCTTCAAAGGATCAGTGTTAAGCAGGACTAGTTAATGGAAAATTGAGATGAAAACATGATCATATCTTGCAATATATTCTAATGTGATTTTATTACTCGATAAATACTGGGTATGAAATTTGGAAAGATTTTTTAGTTATGTTGGTTCATTATCATCATGATAGGGGTGATTTTAGTTTTTAATGTGGAAAATTATTGGGGAGAGGGATGATTTTTCATGTGATTCAGAGAGTGAAACCCTATTTCATGACTCGGTTCCAAGGGTAAAGAAGTTCTTTATCATGTTTTAGGGGTTATTTTCATAATTTAACAAAGGGTGAATAATGTGAGAAATTATAGTGAAGTTCCACTTGTATATGTTCATTTTTATTAATCATAATATGATTATTTCTTGTTTTAGACCATCATAATAAACATTTGAGTGAGAGTTGTTAATGGAAATTATAGTATGGAAGAAGGGGTTTCTTTTGAGGAGGTTTTGGTGGATGCAATCAAGTATTTTTTGTATTGTTGAATATAGGATTTCAAATTGGAATTTTTCATTATCTTTGGTATGGTTAGAGGGTATTTTGTTAGACAATCATGTGGGATAATTTTTTGGGTTAGTCTAAAGTTGAGAGGTCTTTTTTTGGTCTGTTCATATTGTGGGGTTTATCATGTATTAGAATTGACTATTATGAACAAAATATTATACTGGGGATCTCTATATGATGGGTAATGAGGTTATTCAGGTCACATTAGTTTCCTAGAATTTTTGGTTATGTATGAGTTTTATCTAGATGTTTTAGTGAGGGATACATGTTTTGGCTTAGTTCTGATGAATTTTGCACCTCATATTTTCTGTTTTGTAGTGGGATCCTATTCAACAATATGTGGTCAAACGTGGTGAGTTGAGTATAGATTAGAAATAAAAAGTTGGTTAAGAATGATTATAAATTGTTAAAAGATTCTTCTTATAGATGTTATGTTTCATAGTAGAGAGATTGTAACACCTTGTGTCTAAAACGGTTTTAGCATTCAAAGAGAATTGGGATTTTCAACTTGAGGATATCAATTTTTAAGAACACGGCCTCAACATTATTTTATGAGTGTTTAAATTTAATGAAACAAAGTCTCAATATTTTTTTAGGGAAGTTCTCAGATGTTTGTATGGATTTTAGGATTACTTGGGAATTTTATGAGTACTAATTTTTTTTATTGAAGTCCATTTATCCTTTGAATTGGTCATTCACACACTATATTAAATACATGGTATTTTCCTGGATACTAATCGAGTATTTGGGGAGAAATATTGACTTACCCTATATTTCCATCCTATTAACCCTACTTTAAATCCACAAGACATTATTGTCTACTTGATAAAATAGTTTGATTGACCCCCATTCACATTGGCAGTGGAGTTCATTCATGCGATGCAGACAACCAGTTCCAATTCACATCCTCTATCTGGGTAGGTAATATTTTATTTTTATGTAAATAAATTTATTTATATAATAGATACTTATGTCCAATAATAATATATTTTCAGAGGTTATTAAGGGAATGGATTAGGTTTACAATAAAGGGATAGTAGAGGAATAGAGTAAATAAAATTATGCAGTTCCCCCACCTATCTAGTGGAAATAGAAATAATGATGTATGAATATAATAATACCACCTACCAACTGATGAAAACCGCTGGACCAGAAATTAAACCATAGATGTGTGGGAATATTATGTTAATTCAATACTGTAACCCACAAAGAACCACTTAATACATGATGTGGTTTCTTGATGGGCCTCCATTCTATAAGAAACCACTGGCTTTCCATTGGAAACTATTAATTGGATCTTGGTGCTATTTTAAGCCAGGATAGTGAAGGGAAAAATATAATTTTAATCCATAAAAATTAAAATTGATTATATTAATACAACTCCACCAACACTAATTATTTTTTTTGAAAAAAATATGGGTTTCCTAGAAACATTTTATATTCTCTAACCTGTTATTTGATCACTTGATCAATGCCTCAATCTTAATTACTAGATATTGTTTGGATCACTCATAATTTATGAATTTATATTGATTTATCCATGAATATTATTCTTATAAACCTAATTATTAGGATCTTTATATTTACATATATATTCTTGGTTTCTATTACTGATTTAGACGCTTTATCATGGAAGTAATCATCTCCTATTTTGTGGTAGGGGGTTTGAAAAATATCCCACAGGCATACATTTTTTTCTAAAATGTGAAAAAATGTGATCTTGGAGGAACAATATATGTGAATAATATTATAGAAGAATTCAAATGTAATTTATTAAATATGTATTCATAGAATTACCATATATTCAATAGGTCTTTTGGAAATGTATTCCCTCTAATTTTGTAACCTTGATAGGCGTGATCTTCCATGACCATAGGATATCATTTGGAATTTACAAACCATGTTCCATATAAATGGTAAAACCTTATAATTATAAAATGAAAATTTTTATTAAATAACATATGTTAGATAGAACACAAAGTACAAACAATCAGGGATATATATTTCATTAGGTTGAATCTCTTTATAGCTTGTGTTACATGCAACCTTCATTTTAAAAGAATCATGATACATCATACATTTGAAACCATGTTGCTAAATTAAATGGAATGAATAATAATAACTAAATGATATTTATATGATATATACATGTAAAAACAATGTCATTGGTTTTCAATATATTATAAATAAAATAGGAATCATTTAAAAGAAAAATAAATGTTTTCTAAAAACAATTTATTTGTATAAAAGATTGTTTAGTCGCACCTTGCAAATATTATTTCAAAAATAATTTAAACCAAATTACGAAAAATAATATAAAAAAATTAACTTCTTATTTTAAATCATCTTCTCAAAATAATAATAGGGTTTTTTCCTATTTTTCAGAAAAATTTAAATTTACAATGAATTTTGAAAATACTAATTTTTATCAAAAATTTCTTTTTATTCAATTAATTATAAAGTATAGAATACATTTAAAATTTGTTATAATATAAATTTGTTTATATAATGTAAAATTTTATCTAATTTTATTCTTTATAATCATTTTCATTTTGAATTTCTATATTACGTCATTCGATACGTAAAATAATACTCTTTGGAATCCATCTTTTTCATTACATCCATGGGGATTTTTTTAAATCGAATTCTTCATCATCAGTGAATTGAATTTGGAAAAGTAGACTCTATATTCTAAATGATAATAATTTATAAAATATAATAACATTAACTGATTTTTTTTTAAAAAAAATAATGAAAAAAGAAAAAATTATATATATTTATTAATGTAAAAATGTAATTACTATGTAATTAAAATAAAAATATAAAATTTGAAATGACATAAAATCTTGTAAAAATATAATTTTTTGTCCATATATCCAATTTATATATCACACAATAACATATAAGGTCATTTTTAATAATTTATCTTGTGAATGACAAGATCATTTTTTATCTTTTATGAAAATTCTGTGTAATTTCCTATAGGGTTTCAGTTCCCCAGTTATAAAAGAGACCACACATGCTTCACTAACTCACACATCCAAAGAAATTTATATTGAAAAAACAGTAAAATACCCCTCACCATCATCCTTATACACATTTTATAAGTTGGGTATTATTAAAATACAATTCCTCTACTATATAAGAGGATATCCAAAGGAGGTTTATCTTAGTGAATATAATGGTATTAACAATGATCTTTCATTTAATTTATTCCTCTTCCACATTAAATTCTAAACTAAAAATAAAATATAAAAACAAATGTTTATAACAGGTACTAATATTTCATTATTTTGATTAAATAATATTCATCATTATTTTTATATATTATATTGGAAATGAAATCATTGATCAGTGGTATAGTAGCTTAATGCCTCAGGAACTGATGTATATCAATTTCCATCAACAAATATCCCATTTTAAAATAATGATGGATTTATTATATATATATATATATAATAATTATAAAACTATACATATGGAGTTATAATATCACATACACCTTCTTACATTTCATGTCATTAAAATTGTGACAATGTCATTCGTGTATATGGCGGACTACCACCTCAGAAAGTGATGTGATTCATTTATCACTTATATATTTCAATGAATATATTAAAAATTTATTTAATTAATATATGTGATTTATATGTCATTATATTGATTCTTTAATATTAATATATCACCATCATAATTATCCTTCCAATCTTTATTAGAATGAGATCATCACTCATGCGTGTGTACAACCAATAGTCTCAACGAATAAATTCAATTCATTTTTCCTTCCAAAAATTAAATAATGTTTCTAAGAATATTTATAATTAGTAATTATTATATTTATAACTTTAAGATAATTCTCTATATTATTTAGCACAACCGTATTCCCAATAGCATGAAATTTTATTAAAGACACACATATGAAAAATTTGGAAATTAACAGAATAAATAGTTTAAATAAAGAAAATTTATCGATAATAAAGTGTCAAAATGCTATAATATGATCATATACAACATGATAAATATTAATATACGTTTGGAATTAAATATTTAAATTCTAGGAACCATTATATAGGTGGTTGAGTCACTCTTACCTAAAAGGATGTGTGAGTTATGACACTTCGCCTCAAATTCACTTCATTGAGGAATATTGAAATGTTAAGAAAAAAATATCATTTGTAGGTTTATATACACCCTAATTGAAATTAAATATCATTATTAATTTATAGTTAATTTTATTTCATGATTCAATTTTAATTATTTCATCCAAGGTAATTTGGATTGAAAATATTCAACTTTAATGAATTTCACAACCCAATTTCTTTTCATTAAGTTGTATTCATTCTTATTCATCATTAATATTCTGTGATTATCCCTCTAACAAATTTGGATTATATATTGTTCTATTTCATAATATTTATATTTGGATACAAATATGAAAATCATAATCTATTGATTGAGTAATTATTACTTCAATATTATGATCATTGTATCATTTTTATTTCACAATATCATTCTCGTTGATATTGTTTATTGATGAATTTTAGTGCAATTAAATTGATTGATAATTTCTTAATAAAATATTAAATTTTATTATCATCTATTTATTCAGGATATTATCATTTAATAGTACCATTTCACTCATTATAACATAAAATATCTTAGAAAATGTAGTTAATAAAATCTAAGATCTTTTATCTCATTGTTTAGAAATCGATTTTCTTTTGAAACCATGTTTCATAAAAAGGGTTTAAAACATTTAATAATGGGATTATTAAGGAATTTTATTCAAATTTTTAATATTTTAAAAAAATCAATTGAATATTCATATTTTTTTAATAAGAAAACCATTTTTTACGGAAAATGTGAATGAACCGTCAGTTGAACGTACATGGAAGGTGCACAGTTTCATGCCTTAAGGATATCTCAATTTTTTATAATATAATTTAAATGTCTAAAAGGTAATTTGTAATGAATATTATTTTCATTTTATAAATTTTATTATTAACATCATATTCTGTGTAAAAAATTTATTTATATAAAATTATATTTTTAATGAAAATTTAATGATATTTATATTCATCAGTGACTTAAAACCATTATTATACATATAATTGAGTTAATATATGTTATTTTAAAGTCATATTAATTCATTATTTTGATGGGTTTTTGATACTTTTGAGTAAATAATTTATTAATATTTAAATTCATGAAACCATTTTCTAGTAATTACCATTCCTTTCAAACACTGACTCTCTTGTGATAATTGTTCAACACATTTTTCTTAAATAAACTTATTCAATGTGTGATGGATATTATTATTTCATAAATCATATATAATTTACGAAATTTTTTTTATATTAATTATCAATAGAATTTATTTCAAGTATATGATTATTTCCTACAGTATAGACAATTTTTACATATAATGTTTATTTTATTAATTGGGAAATATTTATAAATAATTAATCTTTAATCAACACTGATATTTTATGATATGACACATTTTTCATGAATTAAATTAATTATCAGATATATGGTGAATATATTGGAAATTCAGTGACCGTTTGGGTATTGAATTATATATCCCCTTGATGTATCAGTAGTCTCATGTGGGGAATCAGTAAGCTATAAATAAATATGATTTTAGATGTAGTTTTAATCCATCATGTGAAATTTCATGGTGGTAGAGGTCTCATGATTCCATAGACCATGAAATCCATTAATTATGTATTTATTTAATATGTAATTCATTTATTATAATCCTTGTGTTTATTACAAGGGTATTATATTTGGATGAATTTCAATATTAGTTATCGATTAAATAGAACGTGTTTTCAGTTGTTTAAATTTCAATATTTATAATTTTATATCTATTTATGTTACACATATTATTTAAATGGATTCTTTAATCGGTTATTTAACATTCAATATTCATTATTCCATATAAATTCATGATATTGACGTTTTTAAAATAAAATGTATATTCTGTTAATTACCGTGAAACATTGATTGTTCCTTATCTAATCATTGTAGTAATGTAATTTAATTAATATGCGAGTTGTGTTAATCATATTTCCATATAGCGTTTTCATTATTTTTCAATGATATTAATGATAAATAAATTGTATGATTTTTCCTTTATTTATATTACCTAATGGGTAATTCCATATTTAATCATGATAGTCTTATTATTGATTAAATGAAATGTGTATTTAGATATCTTACATTCTATATAGACTTGGATATATTCATTATTCTTAATTAACTAATGATACATTACAAATTACGTAACACATATTGATAATTTGAGATCACCCTTATTTTTATTTTTTTCCTGTAGTTTGAGGAGGTCTACAATGGATTATATACACGAATATTATAGAAGGAATAATGAAATTTTCAATAAAAATTATATTTAATTTTTTACATTCAAATGAAATTTATGAATCATGTAGGTAACTTGTATACCAATACTACTAAATTCCACAAAACATCAGTTTTAAATTACCTATATACTGATGAAATAAGGTAGATAATGACTTCGTGAAATTAGGATTAGGGACATTACAAGTTGGTATCAGTGTATGTTTTGTAGAAACCTATTGAAATTTATTAAGGAAGAGATATTATAACTAATGTAACCTTATTATAAAATTTGAGTATATTAATAGAAGAAAATCTTGTTGGTTATATAATTTAGTAAATATTTTTCTTCATAGAAATACCTACATTTCTGGATATTACAAGGGGACGCGGCTATCGTACAGATTTATCTTGATGTAATTACATAGAAAAGTGTGGACTGTGCTTGCTATAATCATCACCTACTACATGATAACATGCCTTCATGTGCACCTAGTTTGTCACTCCCATGGTATATGCTTATAATAATAGAAATTTTATATTAAAACCATTATATTGGTGTTGAAATTAATGATATCTCCCAAGAAACCATTTTTTATTTTGATATTAAGTATGGATGAATTTTTATACTTATGTTTAGTACTTAACTAGTTTCAGGATAAGACATTATTTTTCATAATTATTTATATAATCTACTAAATCCCATTGTTTATAAATGTATCCAAATGGAATTAATGGAAACCATATCAATTCTTATAATCCAAAGAGTATGGTTGATAGTATAATTGATGGAAATAAGACAATATTTCAAAGGATCAAAACACATTGAATCATATAAGGACATCGAATCATGTTCAATCAAGATAGATATTGAGTTCTAATTGTATTATGGATTTAATGTTATTTAATAGAAGAGGTGGATGGTGGAGTAAAAATGTACAAGGACAAGAAGGGATAGAATGGTTTCCCCATTACTGATAACTGTTGAATGAAAAATCCAACTACATTCATGAAGACAATTGTATTTTTTTCACATATGAAGAAAAATGCTATTTGGATTTTAATTTAAAGGGTAGTAAAGAATTATTTTTTGTACATTATTATAACAGTTGGTTATATTGAACTTTTAAAATTTATTCCCCAAAAATTAAGGGAATATATCTCAAAATAATCCATGGGATCATGTTCAATCTTATGATAATACTACATATGAAGTTGAACAATTATTGTTCCTATATTTTGATTCCTCAATCATCTTATAGGTGTATTTTTGACAATGATAATCATTTTATAATAACTACTAAATGTATAATGATTTTAATTCAGTATCATTTATTTATATATTTTAATGCATGTGATGATTTGTACCATGAAATGTAATTTAGAGACAAGTTGAACCTATTTGGAAACAAATTACTAATAGAGGACCACCCTTAATATATTATTGATGTAGAGATATTAATGATTATGTGTTTTTATGAAGGTATAAGAACCCATTAAGGTTTATATAATATCATTTTTGATGTAACTACGGGATTTACCAATTTGGTAACATTAGAGAAATTATATTAATATGGAGTAATAAAAATCAAAACATATATTTCTAGTCAGAGCATGTCTTATCCGGCAATAAAACATGATTTGATCCCACAACTAAAGAAACATAAGGGTTTTTCACCTACCACTATTCAACATGATGTTTTGAGTAAAATACTATTATTTTTAATTAAACTACTAGAGAAAAAAATTAACGATATACTAATAGTGTTTCTATTGAGATATATAGATTAATTTTTTATATTTCATAACATATTATAACCATATTTTCTTTATAAAATCGATAGTAACAAATGAAATGACTTATTGATGTTGAATGGACTTTATGGTCTTTTAAAAGTTAATTTTAGTTCATGAGGAATAAAAAATTAATTTTTGGATATTCATTTCATAGGGTAAGCGATGAATTGGTAATTGATCGATGAAAACCCGAAGTATGAATATTTTCAAATGAAAAAAATATCATGTAATAATATTTCCTTGTATGATTAGATTGTAAAAGAACACCAAAACATTTTGAAAAGGATCTTGAAACAAAAAGGTTATCATATTACCTTCATATATAATTAATTAAACGGTCTTAAAAGTCATAAAAAATTTATGGTTTTGAGGTCCTTAAATTTACATTGATCGTTGACTTTATTATGATCAATTACCTCTATCACAATTTATAATTGTTTATTATTTTCTTCTATCCTCATATATTCATATCCCACTAATGTTATACTGTATAAAATCCCAGTTGTGTGTTATTTCATTTGAAATTTTCACTTCCATTTCTAACTTATTATGAGGATGTTTTATTAAACCCTTTATGATGTGGGATTTCAATTATAGAATTTTCAAATATCAAAACCCAGATATCAGAGTAGAAGAAAAAAGTACAAGGTGGGAATTTTTTTATATTGGAGAGATTGTGACACCATGAAATTATTAAATAATAACATTTAATTAAATAAAGTATGATCCATGACACATTGAGCAAAAAATTCAATGATATATATTTTAATAATTTCAATCTCATTGATAACTTATGGATCAAGTAACCCCATGTATCAATTAACGGATATATTTTATACCATTATAACATAGCCATTAAATTGGTGGGTATTAATAGTTTAATATAAACTATCATTTATATATGGAAACAAAATTTAAAATTATCATTGGTTATATATTTATTATAAATAATAAAATATTATTCTAAAATAAAATGATTTATTTTTGAAAAACTAAATTTTTTTCTAAAATACGATCTCATTATGTTTTTCTCGCTTAATTTTAAATTAATATGAACAAAAATTTTTATATTTTATTTTTATAATTTATCAATATTTTTAAAATTACGATATAAAAATTTTCCTATGGTGAATTTTTTAAATTTTCTTGAAATGATTTATTTTTCAATAAACTGTTAAAAACAATAATTTTTATTAAAAATATCAATTTTTAAATATTTTAAAAATGAAAAAATAAATTTTATATTGGTTTTAGAGTATAATTGGTTAAACAGTATTATAATTTAACTAATTGTTTCATTAAAGAATATATTAGATGGAATTTTTTTATTAAAAAGTTCCATTATTAGGTTACTTTTCTCTTTGTAAACACTATTTTTCATCATGTCAGCATGTTTACTTTTTTGAACTATACCACATATGTGATGTAAATTCTCAAAAAATTTATTCCATAATATTTTTTATAATAATTTAAATTATCTAATAATATCAACCTAAATTTTCACAAGAATAAATAGTGAATATTGAAATAATTAATTATCTTAGATAAGGTCAAAATTTGTTTACCAGTAAATTAAACAAAGTCTAAAAGGATTAACAAGAACTACCAACATATTAAATTCTTATTCAATGGAAATATTTTGACATCATGTAAACCAATTAGGATAAAATGTCTTTTGGATAAATTTTTTATTTTGAATTACTTCATATTTTAGGATTCTTTTTCAAAAAAATTATGTAATTTCCATGACTGTTTCCTTTCCCCAATTATAAAAGGAAACTCAATCCCTTCACAACCGCATACCTCCCATTACATTTTCAATTTAATTAATATATTAAAATAAATCCTCAATATCCTTATGAACATTTTATATCTTCTTTTATTCGTAAAATATAACTCTAGGTTACACAAAAGGATATCCAAAAGAGGTTTCTCTTAGAGAACATAATTGTCTTAAAAAATCTCTTTCATTTTCATTATTCTTTTTCCACCTTAATTTATATTTTAAATCATAAAATATAATGTCAAAATTATATCCCATATATTTATTTTTTACTATATTTATATAATATAATTTTTCATTCTCCTCCTCTATCAAATGGGATAAAAAATCTTCAATCATTTTTTTGGCGGACCAATGCCTCTCAAACCGATATAACTCATTCTGCATCAACACAAGTCCTAATTTAATATAATGATTGATAATATAAATTTATACATTTGATAATTATTATATTATGTTATTTATTCTTTTATATTACAATGTATACCTTCTTTATTTTTATTCAATTAAATATGAAATAACTTATCCTTGTGTACGGTGGAATACTTGCATACAAAGCAATGTGAATAGTTTATCACATAAAATTTACATGAAATGTAATAATGATATATTTAATTAAAATATGGGATATATATGACATGATATTGATTATTTTAATTAAAATATCAACCACCTACTTATCCTTTCACTCATTAATGGAATGATACCATCCCTCATGTGTAATTGTGGACTACCCGCTCCACGAAGCGATGAAATTGCCTTTCAAAGTCCAAAAATCTTGAATGTTGACCAAAATATTTCTAATGTGTAAATATATATTTATAATATTTAGATAATCTTTAATATAATGGTTCTATTACCTATACACAATAACTAGAACATTCATGGCAAAACACGCATGTGAAAACCGGGCAATCAATACAGAACACAATGAAAATAATGAAATATTTTTAACAATAGGTTGGTACAATGTTATAATATTATCATAAATGAAATTTTAAATTTGGAAATGGTTCAATAATAAATTAAGAACATTTTTAAAACAATTATATATTAGGTTGAAACATGTTCAAACAAAAGGAAGCATCGGTAAGGGGACTTCATCTCTATTTTCCATCATTGAGGAATATAGAAATGTTACGAACATAAATTATTTTACATAGTGTATATAATTGTCATTTAACATGTAATATCATGTTACATTAATTATTAATAGTGTTTTAAAATTTTATTTTTTATTTTTTTATCCATGGGGATTTTTCATGAAAATGTTAAGTGGGAATGAATTTCAAACTTCAATTTCTTTCAATAGTATTATATTATGTTTTCATCATATTTTCCCAAATAGCCCAAAGGCATTTTTTTATTAATATTTGATAATCACCATTTCATGGGATGAGGGGAACACTTATAAGGAATGTAGGCTTAGAGATTAAATGACTCGTAGTTCTCAGAAAATATAGAGACTATACTTGGGAGATGGTTCTCCTCGGCTTCTTCATCATGATATCAGCTCTCCACATTCACATGGCTTGTTTGGCATGGATTCTCATGAAAGAACAGGATAGTCCTGATGTAAATTCCATATCCTATCTTTCTATCAAACCCCTTATTGTCTAATCTGGTGAATGCACCTACCCTGAATCCTCATATGGAGTGTGCTCCTTGTAGTTTCTATCGGATCATTTAAGCACAATTTATGATGTCTTGAAGGCCTTTAGGTGGACCAATGACCGTGAGATGGATCAAATTCCTTGAGGTGGCTTGAAGCCCTTGAGGTGTCCTGTAAGCCTTACTAGCCTAAAGGCCTTTGGTGGCACGAAGGCCTCAAAGGACACGAGGCCAAAACGTGTGTCCTGAAAGCCCAAATGGATGAATTGTTCCGGCTCCTACAGTACTGAACTTTTTCTACTACAGTACCACAGTATTTACTACTACAAGACTACTACAATACTGCTACAGTCCCCAAAAAATTATGTCTCCACTAAGTTTTGAACTTTGGTCTCTTGGATGCACTTGCCGATTCTTCACCAACATGGATGAGGCTCTTGTGTTGTTTTCATCATATTTGAAATTATAATATTATATGTGTAATGAATTTTAAATATATTATTTTACATTTCCACTTATATTGTGTATTTTTAGTTTATACAGATAATAAATTCACTGATTAATTATCATATTAATGTTTTGACCATTGTTGGAGATTATATAAAAATATCATTCTTAATGACACTATTTATTCATGAATAAAAGTTAAAGAAAATTATTTTATAATTTTGTAATAAACACAGTTTCTTTTAATCTCCTTTGGTTATTGAATATATTTTTAGGTGATAGTATAATTTTTACACTCTTTTGTATTTGAAATAATTGAGAAAATGTTTTCCAGGAAATCTGACATCATTTCTTCCTCTAGTTGGAAACCACTTATAAAACTATTTTTCTTAAATTATTATAATTTTTTTCCTTTTAAAAATAATTTATTAAAAAATTATTACCTTTTTAGAAAAAATTGATTGGAATATTATTGTCGTTTTCAAAATAAATCCCATTTAGAATTTACCCACAACGAGGAATGAATATTTATTTTAACATACTCTACTTGTACATAATTTCCTACCATAATGAACAGATTTTTTTTAAAAAAATAACCATTATAATTTTAAAATTTTATTTTGAATTAAATATATTACAAATTTTTTTTAAACATTTAAATTTATTATTACTTTCTATCTAAAAAGGATATTTGATTCAAGAGTTATTTTAGTGAATGGGTTATTGTATTTCAATTCATTAATAATGTCAACCATCTATAATACTTATGAAACACTAGGGATATGCTGTATTGATATCTTCCTTAATAATTATTTGAATGGTTATGATAATGTTTACCAAAAAATGTATTATTTTGAATTTCATGATTCATTTTTAATCAATTATCATTCCTCTGAAACATTGAGTCACTTTTGATCATTATACAAGTAATTTCTCTTAAATATTTATGTTCATTGTATCATGAGTATGATTTTTTTTCTTAAACCAATATCCTATTTTATATAATGGTAACATTTAATAGAAATATTGTTTTTATAATTGATATGATTCTTTATCAATTCGTAAGATATTTTTAAATACGATATTTATTTGGAAAGATAGTAGATTAACATGGAAATATTGAAAAATTAATATTTTTTTTGCTCAATGAATATATTTATTGATACAACACATTTTTCCCGAATTAAATTTATTATTCTCTATATGAGGAATGATGTGAACTTGTAGTGATGTGTGGTGTTTGTAAATATACATATTCTAATGATACCATGGAAGTCTCATGAGGTCAATCAGTAAACTAATAATAAATGGGTTTTTACATATAGGTACCCATCATCCAATGAATTGATCAAGACCAGGTGTTGATGCTAACAAATGTGTGTGTGATGGGTTCTCCATCATTTTCTTGTTCATTTATAAATCTATTTTTTATAGATTTTTTCAGTCACTCTAGATATTCTCATAATCATTGGAGGCATTTAGTGTTTTAGATATGGGATTGAACATCTTATTGTTTCCCTATGGGTAATGTGATATTATTAATAGAAAACCACATAGTCTATTTGACATATTTTAGGGTTGTATGATATGGCTATTCCATAAAATTTACCATCATGAAACAACTATTTAGGTACTAGTATTAATCCTTGAGGAGGAACCCAACATATCCTATTAAAATTGGAATAATAATCCACTTATACGCTATTACAGGTTTTTGTGTCATAAAAGATGTGCAAAATAGCACTGAGTTGGACATATGCATGTTCGGTTTCCTTGAGATGCATCATCAAGAGAATGATACTCTGATGGAAGATGATAAGTAATAAATATTATATCCCATTGAAGGTCTTATAATGGGTAAATCTACATCATGATATTGGTAAAAACATTACTAGTCTCTAATACTACATGATTCATTCATGATGTGAGGAGAAATGTATAGTATAATATTGGACACATCACAAGATAGAAAATTCATATGGGGATTACACATTAATTGTTACCTTGCAAATAAATGGTTACCAGTAGCATATAGAATATGATATAGGGCTCTTGACTTATGAAACAAATACTAAATATCATTCCTATATTAGGAAACACTATCCTTTTAGTTCAAATAATCCCAAACCCCCTAACGTGTTTGAGTTTTTTGAGGGTATAGTCAAGGATTATTCTCAAATGGACACCAACATTTAAACCAACCTCATATCCCTCAATAAAAGAGTAAGGGTGATATACTCAAAAGAATATTTGGATTCTATGAGACATTATAATTGTTATATTGATGGACTTACTCCTCATTGGATGAAAATTACAGATTTGGCATTAAGAAGGCATCCTACATAACCTTTTGGGATAGGAATATAGTTATTGTAATTCAAATACACTTAACCAACTGATAGGTTTGGATAGTGGATTTCACATGAGGGAATTATTATTTTCCCTGAGTTTTAGGAATTTTAGGGAAATATAAAATGATGGAAACCCATGTAACATTTTAATTATCAATCCTAGTAATGATAAAGAAAGATAATACCCATGGATGGTCAATTTAAGAAGTTTGGAATGACAGGAGTGCCCCTATGAGACAATGACACAAATATGGTCAGATTAATATGTAACCATAACCATTTAGCGCACTCCTTTTAATGATATTTATCTATTATATCATCATTGTGGGAATTTTTCATGGTTTATATCAAAATTTATCCTCTATATATGGTTGACATCTCATAGGGTGTCTTCCCAGCTTTTTTGACAAGTGGGATGGATTCTCCATGACATAGTTGACATATCAAAGGATTCATAGACATGTCTTGGTTATCTACCCAGTATATCTGAAGACGTCTACAGATGTCCTAGTTGTTTGGATGACAAGTCTATGGTCTATTGCGTGATCAATAAGACATGCGTGCATGATTCTACAAGATAAGTATTATTGGTAAAATGGTTTTTGGATAATTAATCCTACTTATATTATTTTTTATATGTACTGAAGATGAGTTACCAATTATTTATTCAAATAATCAAATTGAAATCTCTGGGATGTTTTTCCATGATAAAAGAATCTTGTCCATGAAGGCTTCTATGTATCAAACAGAATTTTTCAGGGTGTCTTCAAAAGTCCAAATTGAGTTGTCTAAGATATCATCACATGATAATGTTGACGTTCCAGGGATTTCCTTGATGTTGTCGATTCATGAACGTAAAAGGGTGTCATGTGATCAAGGATGACATGTCGATAGTTGTTTCCCTTTAATAAGGATTCTTGGTATAGTGTTCCTTTCTTGGTCAAGGAAGACTTGTCTAGTACATTCTATGTGTTCAAGGCCTACATGTACATGGACATGTATGGGACATGCGAGATGAGTTTGACATGAGGTCAGGTGATCTATATAGATTCATGTAACAATGTCTTGGTAAAATTTCCAAGAATGTGGAAATGATGAATAACAGATGTCCAATGGTTTTCTAGGTGAGAGGAGGGAATGTCCATCAGTTCACATTCATGTTAAGAAAATATTCCAAGAATTTTTCATGTGAATTTTTTGTATGGTTGATGATGTCTTCTTGGGTGTCCCTTGTGACCATGGTCATGCACTACATATATGGGAAGAGGTGTCATGATACAAAGGTTGATTCCTTTGAATATTACATGAAAAAGGACCTCATGTTAATAGATCATGCTAGTGTCTCCTTACATAGGTATCTCACATCGTTCATTTTTTCATGAGATGTCGTGATATTTCAGGGATCACACGACGGAGTCTTGTGATGGAATCCAACAATTGGTTCTTGTGATGGGACTCTCATTTGTATCTAGAGATACCATCCAAAAGGAAACAACCAGGTTCTTATTTGTTCTTCTCTACAAATCTCCCACTCCTCCTCCTATTTTTCTATTGGGGTATGGTTTTAGATATTCATAGAATAGAAAAAATGGTACTTCAATCCATGTTTCTCTTACTATATTTACCATTTTGAGGTTGTGGTGGAATATATTTATAGCTCTGTATTTATCGGCCATGTCACACTTTTGGATACCCCTTTCTTCAAATGATGGATTTGGATTTACATTATTATCCTATATTCATTAAATATAGTTATATGATCTTAACATTACTTTTTATTTGGATTCACATGATATTGAAAAATCTATAAATTTTAGGAGTCTATTGCAATGAATGATATATTATTTTTCATATGAATCCTTTGTATTGTTTTGATTTCCTCCCATGATCGTCCCTATTTTATTGCATGCTTCTTATATTTTTATTGGAGTTGATTCACAATGGGATTTAAACAATCTACATCATGTGATCATCCTTTTCATGATAATGTGACACTCAGGTTGAAAATCACATTGTAAATGAATGTGAATTTTAAATAGACATGTGTTTCATGAATCATCCATGTCCTAGAGACTTCCTACTTGATCGTGATTTTCAT
Organism: Viscum album; assembly: GCA_963277665.1. Lineage (NCBI taxonomy): Eukaryota > Viridiplantae > Streptophyta > Magnoliopsida > Santalales > Viscaceae > Viscum > Viscum album. Next base: position 167,383,621 of record OY728123.1, read on the forward strand.
ACGAGCATAAGATCCCATCGTAAGATACCTTACATGATCATGTAATTCCTTGGTGGCTGGATTATAATTTGGAAGAATTCTATCTTTAACATAACAAACCATTATATGCTAAAAGAAAAAAAATTATATGACATATGTTCTATTCCCACTATATCACGTAATCATCACTACTTTGATGGAATGAACTTCATATCCTATGAGAATGGATTGACAAGGATCACATGGTTCACCGCTTGTGATGGAACTAATTATAGTGAAAAAATTCATTCATATGAATTTTTTTTCATTCCTAGACCTGAGATGTCAATAATTCCTCCTTTGTATCATTCTGATCTACAAACAAAGCAAACATTAAGGTATTAAAGTGATAGAGTTTGCGTCAGGTTTCTTGGAATCAAACCACTGGCATCGGGGATTGATATGCACAAGATGGTGGTTGAATATCCTAGAGGTGCTTGATCAAATGCATAGTATCTTACTGGTTGGACTATTGAGATTCTGCCCATATATTTTAATGTGTAGGGATAATACCTTATTAAATATATTTCCTTCATCAAATTGACAAAAAATATTCCCCGAACTAATATGGATGGGATTGTAATATACTGATGAAGCTAATATTTTTTCACATATTATATTCTTTAATTCAATGTTTTTAAGCCCACCATATTCTTAATTAACATGAATTTATCAAAATTTAATTTTTTTTGAGCTTAAATACAAAAATGAAAAATACTGTATTTTTAGATGTTTCTAAAGGCATTAGTATTTTGGATATATATTTATAAATTATAATGAAGATTTTTTTATTTATTTTTTATGGAACCCTCATTTTGTGCTGAAAATATATTTCAAGTATATCATTTCACAATTCATAAAACTAAGGCTCTAAAAAATTGTTCATTGTGGAATGTATTTTTGGACATCATGGGGGACCCAATTTCACTAATAGGGGCATAAATCCATATAAATGTTCCATATTCAATTATTCTAATTGGATATCAAATCCAACTTAGAGATGCCCCTCCATGTTAAATTTAAAATCTAAATTCATTCATTAATGAATTCATTTAATGAGTTAAACAAGGATAATGTTAATGAAACACTATGGAATTAAATCATAGATTGATTTATTAACTCATGACTATCTCTCCTAGTTTCAAAATGATTTGATATTTTCAGGGTCAATTGAGAATTTAATTATGAAAAAATCACAAAAATACACCATATGAATAATCTTCTCATCATGGGGAGAAAATATGGCTATGTTTTAAGAAATGAGATAGGGAATATAGGATAAGAGCTGTTACACAATGTGTAATGTCAATACATGTTGTGAGTTCATCAAATGAAATTATCCATGCCAGATAATTAATGATATGATATCCTGTTGTGAACTGAAACAACATGATGTGTAGTGAGACAATGTTCACAACTAAGATTTTTGCGAGATATTTATGAAAATTTATAAGATGTGGATAGTGTACAGGGTTGTACATCTAGTACACGTTGTTTAGTGAGTCAAATTGTAAAATAAGAATCAGTAGATTCAATGTAGTAGAGGAAAATTTGGATCTAATTTTCATTATGTGGAACCTTTTTACTCACTGTGATGATGACGGGACACTAAAAATAAAATGTGAAACTTCATGTTCCCTAAGGGATGTTTCTTATAAATTGTGCCTTCCATATCCCTTGCAAATAATTCATGTGTAATGCAATGCAGGGATAACCCTTCATTGAACACTTTAGTCTCTTCTTAGTATTTCCATTTATTTTTTAATTGAATATTACTTTTAATATATTATTCTTCTTATTCATTCATCCCCTTCCTCCATTTATGTTACCTTATGTGTTCTATGACCATTATTCATTCCTAAAGTCCATTAAAAATGGAGAACTAACCCCAATGCATCATTGATGGTGCGAATGGTGATTTTATTGTTTCTCTTATGATTAATTTTATAATCACATTTTTCAATATTGTGTATTTTAGTGATGGTTAAATTGATTATGGTGCGCACTCACCCTATTTTCTTTTTCATCAAAATTCCTCTTCTCATCTATCAATCATCATTCCCTTCTATATCAAAGTCATGGATATGGTGGGGTATAGAATCAATAGTATTGATCGAAAAATAAGTCTTCTCAATGTTGTTTGGAAGATTATTTTCCAATACGTCGAGGTCTTAGTATGAGGTAATCAAATTTCAAAAGAGAATATGTGGTTTAACAGGTCATGATCACCTCATTGAATTTAATATCAAGAAGAATTATTAATAATGATTTCATTCACCACGACCTCATGAAAATATATTACTTTGTTTCTTTTAATAACAAAATATTATTTATCATTTAATATATATATATATATTATATTTATATATATATTTTATGAATCTTTTCAATACCCCCCCACTTATATTAGTATCATAGTTTTATATTAGTCCGATTATAATAGGGACAATAGGAAGAAAGTGTGTGTGAGAGTCCTCTATGAGATTGACCCTAGGGTGGTCCACTATGATGAATTCATAGGAAAATAAAATAATAATTGAATAGGGTAACATGGAAAGATTCCCTTCCATAAATTTTGTGCCATTTTTTTGGGGTGACAAAGCACTTACGGACACTTCTTTTTCATTAATAAAAAAACCAAAAATTAAAAAATGACCATTATTGGATATCTTTCCTTCAAAAAGTCGAGAGGGGTTTTTAAAGTGATTATTATATATCTTAGCCAATCAAAATAATTTATGGTGATCTTAGAAGGGAATAGATATTAATGATTCAAATTGAACAAAATTACTTGATGCTTGAATAAGAACGCAAGATGATGGCATCGTTGACTATCTATGTTGATGAACTTAAAGAATTATGGTTGGAAGGACCTAAAATAAAATCCAAAGAGAATGAAAATACTATTCCTCCTACCATTCATGAACACATTGGTGATGTTGAATTCATACATGAATATCCAATTCCCTATCCATCAAATGATTTCCCAACTGCCATTCTTGAAGAAAAAGATTTTGAAGGTGAACATTTGGAGGGAGATTTAATTTATGGTCTTTATTTTCATTAAAATTTCATTAATTATGGATTTAATTCTAATAATATCCATACTGCTGAATTTTTAGTCTCAGCACCACTACTATATTCCCAAGATATGAAGAAGAAGTTGGTGCTCAAGTTGAGGAATGAATGGAGGATCTAATCCAGTTGCACCCTAGTAAAAATGAGGATGATATTACAACACAAGAAATAAATTGGGATTAATTTTATGAAATTAAAACATAAGAGAATCCACATCCTAGTCTACATTCTCTACCGCCAATAGATGACACTCCTCCAACTGAGCTAAACAGGGAGCACCCCTTCGTCCTTTTCCCGCCTCCTCTCCAACTCAAATTCATTCCTTCATCTATTCTTGGGGTTGGGGTATGTTTTTTCCTTGGGGTTTCTCACATATGGATTCTACTAATATATTTTAGGAGACATAAAATGTGGTGGGTTTTAAGCATGAATACCCATTCAAATTTGGATTGGGTTTAACCCACTGCAACTTTTAAACTTTGGGATGTAAAAACGTAGAACCCACATAGGGGTCAAACTAGCATTATCCATATCCTTTCCCATTTCTATTTAATTGTATTTATTTAAGTGTCATATTTTTTTATTTCACTCATTGAATAATTTGTGGAAGCATCTAGGTTTTGAACTCAAGGATTTCACTCCTAAAATAATTCCATGATGAATATTTCTTACCCTTTTTTTTGAGATTTAATGAAAGGTAGTGGAGCTTATGTGTGTGTGTTGGGGGGGGGGTGACCTTCATAGTTTTTTATGTTATTTTTATTTTTTATTTTCTTATTTTTCAGATCCTCAAGTTATAATGAATATTCTCCTCTTTTTTCATACATATATTGATTTTGATAAATTGAAATGATTTGATAAAAATTGAATTTAATATGATTTTTGATGTGAGAAAACTTTTCCATTAATTGTATTTTCAAATATCTTTATGAGTTGTACTAATTTGTGAAACCCATGCCCATGAAAAACTGAATGAAAATTTATTTCCTATATTTTGCGGTATTTATAACCATTTTGAAAAATTATTTCTAGTACCCAAAAATTCATGAGATATGCTTTGATTTTGTGTCAGAACCAGAATTTTTTATTTTACTTTTTCAAATATTTTGATTTCATGGAATGTTTTTGAAATTATTGAGGCCTCTATTTAGTTATCCAATTTTTATCATAATACCCACCCTTACATTTATCATTCATTTTCCCACTAGATTCCATGAACGTTTGTATATTTTTAAGCCACATTACAAGAAAATTTTTTCTTACCAACATGCACACTTAGTATTTTGGAATTTATATTTGACATTTGAGTATCGAGGAAGGTAATTTTTTTAGCATTCGTTAAAATGTGTATCATTTTTGGGCGTCGCGTGGTGTGTTTCTACAATTTGGGTAGTGGATAATGATAGAATGTCAATTGAGCCAACATTTCATTATGCTTCATTTTATTCATCCATTTGTTCTAAATAAATGAAAAATGAAAATAATGTTATCCCTTTCTCGAGCATTACAAAAATATTAAGTAGATAATGTTGGGCCTTTTGAGTATTTTAAAAGTATGGTTGAGAAAATCGATGAAATAATTCATTTTAATATATTCTCGACTCTTGTACCACGTTAAAGTGGTGATTTTTTGTTTCACATTATCTAAGGGATTTGAGTGAGTAATTTACTATATTTTCACTTGATTTATTCCTGTCTTTTACAAAAGACTCAATCCTTCAATCCCATGCCTTACATTTTTTAATAATTTTCAACAAACCCTAATCCATAGAGTCATTTTATCCTTTAATAAATGGCTTCAAGATTGAAAATATTTTCAGGATTAACACTTTGGATAAATGTGAATATTCACAAGCCTATACTGATAAATCAAATTTCCATGTTTTAGCATAACTCCATATTTACTTACTTTTGAGTGATGAGTGAAATAAAATTCATTGTGATTTTGGTTATGATTTTTTCATTGATGGATTTAAAAAGATGAAAAAAAATTCAAATGTGGGGAATTAAAATGATTGATAATTGTTCTTCATATATGATACATCATGGAATTATATTTTTTATATGTTCATGGATGTTTTTCCATTTTTGATTGTTGTGTGAATTCGTATTTGAATATATGACGACATCCTAAGAGTGAAATGGATCGGTGTGGGAAAGTGATGAAGCTAATATATTCTCATTTTTTATTCTATAATTAAATGTTTGTAAACAAAACATATTGTTATTGAATATGAATTTATCATAATTTTATTTTTTTTCCTTATTTTGGACTTAAACGAAAAAATGCCTAATTATTTATTTTTAGATTTTTTTAATAGAATAATTATTTTATTCATATATTCTTCAATTTTAATTAAAATTTTCTGATTTAGTTTTTTGGAAACCATAATTTGTGGTAAAAATATATGTCCACTACACCAACTCACAGATCAAATATCTAAGGCTCCAAATAAATGATTATTTTTGGAATGGTTTTCTAGATATCATGGGGGTACCCATATCACTAATGGAGGCCTAAATCCTAATAAACAAGTCCAAATTAAATTATTCTACTTTGATATCAAATCTGAATCACAGTTATACCTCCATGTTAAATTTTAATTGAAAATTCGCTCGTAAAATAATTAATTGAATAACTTAAAAAAGAGAATGTTTACGAAGAATTTTGGTAGAAAAACGTTTCTTGAGTAATAAACTCTAAGATATCTCATTTAGTTTTAAAATGATCTGATATTTTTAGGATCAATAGTGTATTTAATTTAAATCACATCTTTAGAAGACTCTAGGAGATGATTAGGCCTTTCCTAGAGAGACAATACAGAATACATTTCATTAAGAAGTGCTAGAGAACTAGAGAGGAACTATTACATGACATGTAATGTCAATACACATTGTGTCTTTATTAGAAGAAATTATAAACATATGAAAATCCATGACATTCCAACATGCAGTCAATACCAACTAAATGATGTGTTGTGATTCAATGTTCAAAACCGAGACTTATGTGAAATATTTTCACAAATTAAAAAGACACAGAGCATGTACACAACATGAGCTTCTAGTAAACATCTTTTCATAAGTCATACATTATATGTAGCTTCCACATATTCAATGTGGAAGAGTAATAATCAGTTATGATGTAACAAATTTTTAACCTCTATACACATCATGAAAATGATGGGATGTTGAAAATTAACGGTGAAACTTCAAGCTCCCTTCGGGATTTTTCCTATAAAATGAGCCTTCAGCAGCCCTTAAAAATCATTCTGGTGTGAAGAAACTCGAGGATATCCCATAATTGGCCTCTTTCATCTCTTTTTAGAATTTTCATTTATTTTTTAATTGAATTTTACTTTTAATATATTATTCATCTTCTTCATTTGTCTCCTTCTTCAATTTTTGATACTTTATGTGTTCTCCCACAATTGCTCTATCCTAAACTCAATTACAAATGGAGAACTAACCCCTTCACCAATTCGATGGTGGGAATAGTGATTCTATTTTGCTTCTTATAATTAAATTTATAATATTATTATTTAATTCTATGAATTTCCATGATTTTTAAATTTGTTATGTTGTGCGGTCAACCTTTTTCTACATCATCCAGATTTTCCTTCTCATCTATCAATCGTCCTTCCCTTCAATATCTATGTCATGCATATGGTGGATTATTTCTTCAGTAGTGATGATTGATAATGAGGTATGCTGGATAATATTCAAAATATTTTTTCCCCACATGCATATGTCCTAATATGGTGTAATAACATTTCATATGAGAAGTTGAGGTGTTACATGTCTTGATCACATCACTAAGTTGAATATTATGCACAATTATTATCAATGATTTCAATCACCACAACCTCCTAGAAACACCTTCCTTTATTTCATCATCTAACAACATTATATTTTTTATTTTTTATCTATATGTTATATTTATATTTTATATTTTATACATCTTTTGAATACCCAAAATTTATATTAGTAACATTGTTTTATATTACATAGATTATAATAGTGATAATAGGAAGACAGTCCATGTGAGAGGTCTCCTAGAGATCGCCCCTTGGTTATTCCATTATGGTGCCTTATTCAGAAAATAAAAAAATAATTTGATAGGGTAGCAAAACTGAAATATGTACCGTCATTTACATATCGAGTTGGTAGCAGGGTTGACACCCACAAAATATGCACCCACTCTCTCATCTGCCACACCATTCCATTTCATGCCCCTGTTATTTATAACTGACATGCTGCTATAGTAGAAAATGTTCTAACACACCATCTTCTACTAGGTTAGCTAGTTGTATTGTCTCTCAGGCATGGTGGAGGAGAATCCCATATTTGACCATGATTGTTTCATTTGGTTGGTCAAATTTGATGGAATATTTTTTGGCCAAAGGGAAAATTAATTATATATAATAAAACATCTTAGTAATAAAGGGGTCAATATTAGCCAAAAAAAAAATTTTCCTTAATAGAATGGAACCAAATCGTTTATTATTCATGGATTACATCTCAATTTCCTTCATGTAAAATATGGAATGTATTTGAACAGATGATGGGATTTCATATTTATCTCTATGACATGATTTTTTATGAGTTTATTTATAGAGGGATTTCAGGTGCATTCAATAGGAGAATTTTTTACCATGCGTTATTGGATGAATCCACTGTAGAAATTATAAATGTCTTTGGGAATGGATATATTGAAATTGGGATGAGTATAAATTGTAGGATTTAAAAAATATTGGGTGTAATGTAACCAGAAACTAGATCAAAAAAAAGTAAAATGGTCATTGTTCCATATCACAAAAGAGTGAGAATGAAAAAGTGCATATTTTTTAGAAGAATTTTTTTAAATCAAAATCATTCATGGGTGAAATCATTTCATGGATGATGAAATCCTTGTAAAAATACCCAATATAGACATTCATAAAATTTCAAGAATTGTATTTCATTACATTTTCATCATAACATTCATAGGGAAAAATGTTTCAAGGGGGATTCATCATAGATCATTGCCTCGTTTTACATTCCAGGCTACAAGTATATGCCATGTAAATAAATTTAAGGGCCTTTTAGATGGAAAATTAAATATGTAGTGTCAACACAAGAATGGATTAATTACCCTCAGAAGGATCCATAAAAATAACTATGAAATCTAATTTTTCCCATGGTAAGTGGGAATAGTCCATAAAAGAACCATATCTCTTACATTAATCCATAGATTTTCCCTATTCCATTATAGGGGATGATTAGTGTGCATTAAATCTACTTCGGACCAAGATTTACTCTACAGAAATTTGGCTTAAAATTAATATGCCATTACCATCTCATGAGTTCACAATTCCACGTTAGTGTAGATAAGATTATGTCCAATGTTCAAGACTCAAATATTTCTCAATGTTCTATTTTTGGTTCATCAAGCTCGTGAACATTGCATCTCTTTCTTGTAAATATTTTGTGGGGTTTTAAAAATATCATTTTTTTAGTTCAGAATCCTCAAAATCGAATCATATTCTGGTTTAGTTTTAGGGTTTTCTGAAAAAACTCAATATTATTATAGTTTTTGGTTTTCTAACTCAGAAAATATATATTTTTTGTTTAGGGTAATTTTGAATAAAACTTCCATTTATTTATTTTAGGGTATTTTTTCTCAGACCTTATATTACTATAAGATATGGGATTTTATGTCGGACCATTAATTAGTTTAGTTTAAGGTCTTCTAGCTCTAGCCATCTATTACTATTGTTTAATATATTTTACATATGACCTTCTATTGATATTGTTTTTGGTGCTCTATATCAGACCTTTTATTATTACATTTTAGGTTCTTATACGTTTTATCATCTAATGTTTTAGTTTTGTTTCTTCTATCATATAAAATATATTTATTTAGTTTAGGGTCTTTCATCTTGGACTATTTAACTCTACTTTTTGGGGTATTTTAGATCGAATCATCTATCACTATAATTTAAGGATTTTAATCAAGAATATATATTACTATTGTTTAGGATCCTTTAGCTTATATTATATATTGTTTTTATTTATATTCATTAAATTATTTCTATCTACTTCTATATTTTATACTATTTTAGTTGAACAATTTATTTTCATGTTTTAGATTCTTCTAGCCCAAAAAATTTGTTGTTTTACATTAAATAATTCTAGATTATAATATTTATTGTTATAGTTTAGGGTGTTCTTACTTGGACCATCTATTTATATATTGTAGGTTCTTCTAGATCATAAAATCTATTCATGTTCATTAATTTCATCAAGTTCAAACCATATTGTGATGATATTGAAGGATGGGTATTCATGAATTGTTCATGAACCCTGTATCTCTGATTGGTTTATAAAGAATGAGTGTCCATAATGGATTATTATACACTATATTATTTATTTATATTCTAAACAATTAATTCCCATGATGGGGTTTGATACCCTATATTGTTGTAGAAAACAAGATGGATGAATATCCATGATAGTTCATGAAACTGAGCATCCTTTTGTGATTTATTTGATATATAGTGAAATATATGGAATTCGAAGTTATCTTGGATTGTGTAAATATTGGTTTTGTAATGAAAATGTCCCGGATCCTTAACTAGTTAGTATATAATGGGGTACAAATTTTGGGGATAACCATAAAACACCCAAATGTGATAAGTTACTCAATAGTGTTACACGGAATCATGGGGATTGAGAGTAATTTCCTATAAGAAGGTGACCCCTATAGTTAATGGGTCAAAGGCCCATACGGAAAAATATATAGGGATTATGTGCATGGCCATGATGATGGTACTCACTTATTTCCAAGGGCCAGGGAATAATTGTGATGATTTATTATTTTTTATGAAGATATTGAATATAGAGAAAAGAACTGTCAAGGAAGGGTTCTGGAACCCCAGGGAGTCTTTTATATTGTTAGGAAGATTGAAGCCTATTCCATGTCGTTTCTTGTACTATAGTGTGGGATATAAAATGTTATGTGAGTGGATATCTAATTTCTTCTTTTATAAAAAGTATAACACATGGTTACATAAGTTCATGTATGTTGTATCTAATTGAATAATATGATTATGGGGATTCTAAATCATGACCCAATATTTTAAAAGTTAAAATAGAGGTGGAAATGGGGGGACCTTGGTGAACCATTGATAATAGAGGAATCCCATATTCTATAAAGTAAGGATAATAAGTCATTGATTTAAGGGGGTTTTATCGTATGCTTCCAAAATTCCAAAATGATTAAGCTCTTTTACATTGTTTTATTCACCAATTAATCTTAGTAGGGTCTATTTTGATCAACCAGTATATGTTTCCTACATTATAGAAGGTAGACCCAAGTGAAACAACTTTTGGATATGAGGTTCCAAGTGATGGGTATCAACTCATTGAATTTGTGGGTGAAAAATCAGACATTGAAGAAACTGTGGTCATTTATAGAATGCATAATATTCAATATGGGTTTGAACACCATTAATGTTGTGTCTCCACATTCTGAACATTTTATCATACTGAGGGGCTGTGTTAAGCTAGAAATATAACATTTTCCCAGACCAGGGGATCCCATAACCGTATAATGATTTTTACTAATTCCACTATATGGACCCTAGGTGTTTTATGATTTTTTACATATTATGGTATAACTGTTGAATATAATTTATATGTGAATTTTTTACTGGGAATATAATTTGATTTAACATATACCACTCTTTGCGTATTTTCATCTTTAAAAGGTTTATTTCTCTTTCAATAAAATTGTTGAGTCTTGTCATTTTGAATATTAGAGTCTAATGTATAACGATGTACAATTAAGAATAAATAGAATATGATTTACGATCATGATTCATGTGAACTTTTAATCAAAGAATGGGTTATAGAAAAATATAATTTATATTTTTTGGGTCAAGTGTTACCGTCATACTTTTGATAAAGAGATAAAAATGATATAAATCACATGTTAAGGGTCCCGAGTAACCAATAATTGTATTTGCAGGTCTGGTCAATGATGATTATGAAACAATATCATATAGTGATATAAAATATGATGATATCTAGGATCATAATTATCTGGAGGTCTATTATCCAGAGCTAAGATGCCTCTGTTTGTTAGTTCTAAGGCCATTATGTTGTTATCTTTCATTCAGGGTTGAACAGATGGATCTTTTCTCCTTTATAAGGGGAATAGAATGTTGTTGGATACCTGAGGTGATCAATAAATGATGTTTGATTTGTGTATTGAGGTTCTCATAAAGGTGATAGAAAAACTCAAATCATTGGTTGGAATATGTTAGGCTGTTGTAAAACATTGATATGGTATGAAAATGGGAGATTCTATTCATAAGATTACATTATTTCGAAAGGATGAATTTTTATTGAAGTATAATGTCATGCGATGAGAACATCATCCCTAATGTTTATGTCATGACCCGTCCTCAGGGCCCGTGCCGTGACTACCGCAAGCCCACCTTCCATATGTCAGGGGCTGGAGACTAGAACCAAAGGCATAAATCCCGATAAATGGGAAGGCATTGCCATTATAAAAGTAAACAAAACACCACAGAGTACAAGAGGAAGTAAAACACTGTGTACAAAAGAGTGTGCTGAAATGTAAATGGGACAAAATACAAACCCAACTGAAAGTACAGCTAAAACTGAATGTAAGTACAACAGAAAAAGAAAAAAAACTGGAAAATAGGAAGCATCTCCTGGGTCATCCTCCTCGGATCCTACCTGAAGGGTAGGTACAGATAGCGCAGCTCCTGGATCATCCACCACGGATCCTACCTGAAGGGTAGGTACAGATAGCCTCCACAACTCTCTCACCGTCAACCTCCTCCGAGTGTCGTCTCGTCGTGAAGTCCACCTCTGGATACTGACTCGTCGTGTGGTCCACCTCCAGGTACTGTCCAATCCTCGAACACTCGGCCTCTGTCAGCGCTGCCCGTCGTCTGCAACCAACACAAAGAGGTGCGAGCATAGCCCGTGCAGGGGTGAGTATACGATACTCAGTAGGGACCCCGAGACCCTCAAGGTCTCACTAAAACCTACAAGGATAACCACAAAGAAGATCTCAACAGATAAACTCTACTTAGGTATATGCCCATACATATACCTAAGTTATCAAGTAACCCATCTCAATCATGAGGAAACACAAAGATTATGAAATCAACGGATAACCACTACCTAGGTATATTCCCATTCATATACCTAAGTTATCAAGTGACCCATCTAAATCATGAGGTAAACACAAAGATTATAGACTTAGCTCAAACAAGGATTTTTATTATCGCAATCGTAACTAATGTAGAGCCTCGTCTCTGGAGTGTACAGTGGTCCTCTCACGATTCCGTGCTACTGCTCACTAACATAAGCATGTTGAGATACTCCTCCTGTCGAGTACTTCAGGTCAGCCATCCAAACACAGTAGTGCTTCCTGTCGGGGTATTCCACCCAAACAGAGTGGTGCACACCCCCTAATAGCATGCAGAGGTACTCTCCGAACGAGTATCGTGGGTTTGCACTGTCACACAGTAGTGCTCCGTCCACCATGGGTCTGAAGCCAAACAATGTAGTGCTCCGTCCACGGGGCTAGTCAACTCACTCCAAGTCGAGTCGGTCAAGTAGTCGTCAGGTCTCAGCTGGCTACACGGTCTCCATACTCCGTACGCTCGTCTCTGGGAGGGTCCGCCCCACGAGCAACAGGTCGATACTCCAATTATCTCAAAGTCCCACGAAGAAGTATCTCAAAGGATCGTCTCATCATAGGGGTCTCAACTCAACAGACGTCGTGTCAATCAGACGCTCGCTCTGTGAGTTATTAGCCTTTTCGTCCGAGGGGCCCGACTGGTTTCGTGTGCGAACCAACCCGGCCATATCTCAACTGTACCCCGAACTCTCATAGGGTATTCTCATAGGGACCGTTTGTCAACGTGATCACCAACACCGCTGACGGTTCGTCAAACGAACATCCAGTCTGAAGGTTATCATCTTTTCCGTTCTAGGGGCCCGGTTGGATTTCGGGTACAATCCAACTCTGCCACTATCCAACTGCAACCAAAACAGTGGAGAAGTATTCCAAATGTTTTTTCTCATCAAGAGGAATCCAAAAAGGTCGACGACACGTCAATCGGACGTCCGGAGTTCAAGATATAAGCCTTTCCGCTCCGAGGGCCTGGTTGGTTTCGTGTTCGAACCAACCCTTCCATACACAAATTTCTCCAAAACCCTGAGTGTAATATACCGAAACGACCGCCTCGATCCAAGGATCGCTATGCAACTGACGGTGCATTGATCGAAGGTCTGTGGCCCATGATATGGGCGTTTGAACGGAAACTTCCCGAAAATAGGGGGTTCGGGCCCGGTACGACCCGGCCCGAGACCCCCGGGTCCGGGTCCGACCCAATAGGGCGCGGCCCGGCCGAATGGGCGTGGCCCAGCCGGCTGGCCTGCCGCACTGGCGCGGCCGCGTGGCCGTTGGGCTGTCCGGATGATCGGAACAGGGGGGTGCGGTTGCCCCCCCCCCCCCCCCCGTGAAAGAAGCTGAGGCCCCCGCGTGCGGGCCGCTCCCTGGTAGCGACACGGCCCGGAGCCACGTCGTCCTTGGTTCCGCGCGACCGCCAGACCAGCCGCCTACCGCCGCGGCGACCCTTATAGGCAGTGCGCCAGGCGTCGCCGCCTCCTGGGGGCTAGCCGGTGCCGGCCGCCGGTGCCGCCATTCCGGCGCGGTGCGCCGACAGGATTTTCCACGCACCACCGGCCGCACTCCGGTGGTCCGTTTTGCTCGCCGGCTTCGCTAACGGTCCTCCTGGGACCCGACCTTCTCTACGGAGGATACAAATTGACTTTACAACCCCGTTTGTCATCGCCCGTCAATCTGCGCACAATGATCGACCAGTGGAGTCTTCGAATCGCCTCCGCGGCCCCGACTCCGGCCGGAGTTTTGTTTGGCCTCAACAGCGCGGCACGAAGGTACCTCACTTATTCGTCGCATTCTTTCTTATTTCTGCATTGTGCCGTTGCACCGCGCCGCCTTTGTTCATTCCGCAACGAACAAAACAAAAAAGGGGGAGGAGAGTCGTCCGTGTTCGTGTGGTTTGGCCTCCTCCCGTTAAGTTGATTACAAGCGGCCCAAAAGACGAAGAACGACAAGGATTATTCACGAACAAAAGTAATCAACCCAAACAGTTTTCCCTGAAATCATGAATTCCCAACCCGCAAACATATTCTTCACGTATCAACTTAATATTTAGATGATCTACGTTCTTAGATTTATAAGGAAGTAAACAAGGGTTCACTAACAATCACAAATAAATTCCCTACCTCTTGCGTAGTTGAACGAAGGCTCATCGCGAAATTTCACGTCGCGGAAGAAGGAATCGCGGAAGTGGGATCATCGCGTTGCAGAGAAAAGATTCATCGGCGTCGCGTCATCGATCTCTGAGGATCCGGCATTCTTGTCGACCTTCGTCGGAGTTCAGCATTCTTCGTGTTATTCACGTTTTTCACGTTTTTTAACGAAGAACGATGAACTTAGAGACTTTGAGATGTTCTCTACAAAATCCTCCCGCACAACCCAAGCAACAACAATAATAAAATAAGAAACCTTATTATTTTATTACTCAAGCCTTCAGATTGAAATTCAAAATTGAATCAAACAATTAAATCAATTAATTTCATCGTTTTAAACCACACAATTAATATAGGTGTTTAATATTTAATTAAACGCACGAGTTGAATTCGTTTAATAGGGGTGTGGGTGCGTTACTTTAATCACAAAGGGGATGAGGAAGTTGAAAGGGTGGGGCTCGTGTGGCCCCCACCCCACTAATATCCTACCTAGCTGATTAGTTAAGATGTGGGTCCCACTAAACCACTTAGATTTGGTTAACACTTCCTTGAATAAAAGTAAATTATGTTGCACAATATTTTATTTTATTCTTTATTTAACCCAATTAAGTAAAACTCCACCCGAGCAAACACAACTCTGGAAAAGGTTTTCTTAAGAAATTACCGGTGCTGCGATTCCATCGGTGCCCTCAGATTTTAATTCCGATCACCAGTTCCAATGTTAGAAAAACCCGCTCGTTCATTCCCTGAACGTACCCGAGCTAAACATCGAAAAATGATACCGGGAACACCGGGCCTCGAAATCAGGTGCCGCCAGAAACTGTGTTCTTTTAAATCCCAAAGAAAATTAAGAAAAAAATTCCCTTGAATTTTACGAGTCTTTACATTACTCCCACCTCAGGGCTTTACGTCCTTGTAAAGAGTTAGCACAAACTAGGGATACAAAAGCGGTATTTAGAACGCATCTGAGCCTTTCGCTCCCATGTGCTTACCTGGAGGTTCCCGTACTGCTAGTGAAAGCGCACCTAAGGAATCAACCGTCCTCATAGGATCCTCTCCTGTCGATCCTCAGTCACCACTGGAATATCTGCATATGTCACCCTGTCATCGACATCCAACTCCCTGAGGTCGATGATGTTCGAAGGATCATGCACGTATCTCCTCAGTTGAGATACGTGGAAGTCGTCGTGCACCTGGTGCAACTGAGGTGGATGGGTCAAGCGGTAAACGACCTCGCCTACCCAGCTGAGGACCTAGAAAGGTCCGTTGATGGGGTTTCCTTTTTTCCGACCAAGGAAAACCCATCACAACGTCATAGTTAAACCACAACCTTTTTGCCTAATACTGTCAATTGGTGTATGAACTGTGATTGCCCAATCCATACTAAAACCAACGTCGTAAGGCCTCGACGCTTCCACCAATATATTCCAACCGAAACTCTCGCCTCGAGGGTCTGACCACACCATTGGCATAAGTGTGATTATCGAGTCTTCTTCCAAGGTATCTCCAGACTTGAGGGTCAAGTCTACGGCTTATCAGAAACTCTTGGTCTGGGACAAGATTTGTGATAGCAAGGAATGATTCATATCGACGTCTGTTACTACGACATCTATTACTGGAAATAGACTGTCCCTTGAATCATTTTTAGAGCCATTGGGTCACACTCCTTGACCGCGTGCAGCCGCACTCTTCCTCCGCCCTCCAGCTCCCTGTGCCTAGCGTGGACAACTAAGGAGGGTGGTTGTAGCATGTTAAAATGTACACCACTTCATGATTATCTCCTAGCTCTGCCTGCACTTATGCTTCTTCGCAGACTCATCTCTCCTTAAATCTTCCTCTTCTTGAAACATTTAACACGCACGATTCTCTAAGACTGGCACTGGTTTCTTGTTTATTACTGCACTGTGCAGTCTTCATCCGCTCCTGGATGATCTGCACCTTCTTTACCTACGATCTGAAAGAGCTACTATGATTTCTCCCTTGAAGAAAAGAGAAACTCGGTCTCATCCCCCAGATGAACCACGCCCATTTCCTAATATAGTCAATCCTGACATGAGTGATGCATTCATGCCATGGATGACGTCGTAAGGACTTGACGTAACTACCAAGAGATCCAACCATCACTCTCGCCTCCAAGGGTCGAGTCACACTATCGGCATCAGTGTGAGGTCACTGGGTCTCCTCCAGTAGAAATCTCGAAAGTGAGGGTCATGTAAACAGTTTTAACTGGGACCTCTCAGTATCAACCAAACAAAAGGGCAGGAAAGAAAACATCACAATGTTATGTGTCTTTTTATTATTGCATCTCATAGTACAAGGACATGAATACAACAACAACATGGAACTAGAAGTACAAGGGGCATATACGCTAGTTCTACTCATGTCCACCTGCCCCCGAAGCTCTACTGTCTTGTCCACTGCTCGGCTATTGCCGAAGAACCTGCTGCTGCTTCTGCCTCGGGGGATCCTCTAAAGCCTTTGGATAAACTATGCAGGGGGTCGGACAGTCACGTGCCAGGTGACCCTTCCTGCCACATTCATAACACTTCCTGCTCCTCATACGGCTGGCTCTGGTCCTCTTGGACCTCTGCATCATCTGTCTACTGCCCACAGATGACTCGGCTACTGATCGGAAATCCTGTGGCAAAGGAAACAGCTCCTGTACTCGCTCGGGGAGTAGAGCTACTGGCACAAACTCCACCCTGAAGAAGGTCTCGAAGTCTTCCCAAGTGACGGTCATCCCATTGAAAAACTAGAACATGTGGCTCCACCACTTGCCTGCTGCTGCCTGAAGAAGGCTGACAGCAAAGATCACCATGAAGTCTGCTGGAGTCCCCACTAGCCTGAAGACTCTCACCACAACCTCCATCCAATCCTCAACCACCTGCAGGTCCGTCTCTCCCCGGAACCTGGGTGGCCTCTGGCGTTGTAACTCGCGAAGTGTGCTCAAGCGACGTGCACTCTCTACTGCTGGGGATGGTGGCATTAGTGGCCCAACGGGTGGTAGTACCACTGGTGCCTCCGCTGGTGCCTCAACTGCAAGAGGGCCCTGTACTGAAGCCTCGTCGTGCGACAGGATGTCAGTACGCACATCCCTCTCGGCTCTAGCTGGTCGTCCATGGAAAGGCACCCTGAAAGAAACCTACGTGACATGGTCAAATGATTTATACCTTGTGAGTTGACCTGGTTTGAGCTGTTTTAAGGGGTAACCTTTGAAAACACACACACAATTATTGTTTTCGTGCACTGAGTCAGAAATCAGAAGTCAGGGTCCTGGTGTATAGATATGTCGGCCGGCCGCACCAACACTGGACTCCCTGAACTGAAAAACACACTCGGTACCCTTAAAAATATTTCATCACAGAATGAAAAATATCAGAGTTATAAGTTCTGCGGTAGAACCGAATCCTTTGATACCAATTTTTCACGACCCGTCCTCAGGGCCCATGTCCTGACTACCCCAAGCCGGCCTTCCATAGGACAGGGAATGGAGACTAGCACCAAAGGCATAAATCCCGATAACTAGGAAGGCATTGCCTTTATAAAAGTAAACAAAACACCACAGAGTACAAGCGGAAGTAAAACACTAAGTACAAAAAAAGTTCTGAAAAGTAAATGGGCCAGAATACAAACCCAACTGAAAGTAAAGCAACAACTAAATGTACGTACAACAGAAAAAGAAAAACAACTGGAAGAAAGGAAGCAGCTCCCAGGTCATCCTCCCTGGATCCTACCTGAAGGGTAGGTACAGATAGTGCAGCTCCTGGATCATCCACCACGGATCCTACCTGAAGGGTAGGTACAGATAGCGCAGCTCCTAGATCGTCCACCACGGATCCAACCTGAAGGGTTGGTACAGATAGCCTCCACAATGCTCTCGCCCGTCAACCTCCTCTAAGTTTCATCTCATCGCGAAGTCCACCTACGGATACTGACTCGTCATGTGGTCCACCTCCGGGTACCGTCCAGTCCTCAAACACTCGGCCTCTGTCAGCGATGCCCGTCGTCTGCAACCAACATAATGAGGTTCGGGCATATCCCATGCAGGGGAGAGTATATGATACTCAGTAGGGACCCCGAGACCCTTAATGTCTCACTAAAACCAAAAAGGATAACCACAAAGAAGATCTCAACAGATAACCTCTACTTAGGTATATGCCCATACACATACCTAAGTTATCAAGTAGCCAATCTCAATCATGAGGAAACAAAAAGATTATGAAATCAATGGATAAACACTACCTAGGAATATTCCCATACATATACCTAAGTTATCAACTGACCCATCTCAATCATGAGGTAAACACATAGATCATCGACTCAGCTCAAACCAGGTTTTTTATTATCGAAACTATAACTGTTGAAGAGCCCCGTCTATAGAGTGTAATGTGGTCCTGTCACGACTCTGAGGTACTGATCACTAACCTAAGACTGCTGAGGTACTCCTCCTGTCGAGTTCCAAGGGTCAGCCACCCAAACACAGTAGTGCTTCCCGCCGGGGTTTGCCACCCAAACACAATAGCGCACACCCCCTAATAGCCTGCATAGGTACTCTCCGGACGAGTACCGCGGGTCTGCACTGTCACACAGTAGTGCTCTGTCCGCCATAGGTATGCATCCAAACAAAGTAGTGCTCCTTCCACTGGGCTAGTCGACTCACTCAAAGTCGAGTCGGTCAAGCAGTCGTCAGGTCTCAGCCGGCTACACGGTCTCCGTACTCCATACGCTCATCTCCGAGAGGGTCCGCTCCACGAGCTACAGGTCGATACTCCAAGTATCTCAAAGTCCCACGAAGAAGTATCTCAAAGGACCGCCTCGTCATAGGGGTCTGAACGCAACAGACGTCGAGTCAATCAGACGCACGGTCTGTGAGTTATTAGCCTTTTCTTCCCAGGGGACCGGTAGGTTTCGTGTGCGAACCAACCCAGCCATATCTCAACTATACCCCAAACACTCATAGGGTATACTCATAGGGATCGTTTCTCAACATGATCACCAACGCCACTGAAGGTTCGTCAAACTGACGTCCAATCTGAAGGTTATCAGCTTTTCTGTTCCTGGGGCCCGGTTGGATTTTGGGTACAATCCAACCCGACCACTATCCAACTACAACCAAAACTTAGGCGAAGTATTCCAAATGTTCCTTCTCTTCAAGAGGAATCCAACAAGGTCGACGACACGTCAATCGGACGTCCGGAGCTCAAGAAATAAGCGTTTCAGCTCCGAGGGCTCGGTTGGTTTTGTGTTCGAACCGACCCGGTCGTACACAAAGTCCTCCGAAAACCTAAATGTAATATACCGAAACGACAACCTCGATCCAAGTATCTCTAGTAACAAACAATTACTAGACATTTCAGTAATATATTCTATAGTGACCCAAGTCTAAAACATAGTTTAATAAATGACTAATAATATACATAACAAAAAACACATTACAATGATCTCGATGAATAATTTCTTTTGATTATAACATTTAGAAAATGTTAGAATATATATAAAAAGTCTAAATAATAAAACTAAAAATTTTATTCTTAGATAAGTATATCATTTAAAATAGGATAATATTTCTTGGGGAAAATAATTAAGGTAAACAGTAAGCAAAACAATTTTGGTATGGGAGTAAATTTGTAAATAAACCAAAATAAGGGTTTCAAAATTCAAAACATTATAACATAAATATGGTGATTATAAGAATAAAAACATTGAATATGGGAATATATAATAATATAATTTAATCATAAAAATATGGAAAGAATAAGAAACAATATATGAAAATCATAATAATTGTTCACGCCCAACACCATGATCATAATGTTTAAAAATTCTCAAAATTGTTTAGGTTAAAACACAAATGAAATATAAAAATTCTCATTATATTTTAATCATTAAAATATTCATTATAGGATTAAATAATTTTGATTCCACCCAAAACATAAATTAAAATATTTCATACTAATTACAAATGATGAGAATAAATGATTCAAAATTCACATGCATGATTAGAACTAGGTGAAGTAAATGTGTTTTATATTTCACATTTAAGGAAAATTTATCGATGAATAATAAGGAATCATTTGAGAAGAAAGAAATAATTTTTTCAAAAAATTGATAACTAGGAAATTGATAGATGTTATTGAACATATATAACTAATGAATAAATTTCAGGGGAAGGATTAGGAAGAATAATAAAAATGAACCACAAGGGTTGTGGTTTGAGAAAAACTTAAATATCATTTTAATATAATTAATGATATTAATGTTTATAGTAAAATCGTAATTGAACCACGAGGAATATATATAAAATAATTAGGTTTTTTAAAAGATAAGAGTGCATTGAAACATTTTATGGTGGTGAATTTTTATGTGAGCCACGAAATAAAATGTGCTCTTCAAAAATGTTTACTTAAATTAAGGAATTTGAATCGAAAAAATATGTATAACACCAAAATTTAAAATTATATTAAAATAGATATATAAAAAATATATATATATATAAAATACATGAATTATAATAAATTTTCCTAAAATAGTGAAATTAAAGAGAATATTTGACTGCAAAGTTATGAATGTGGTCTAGAAGATCCCATTACAAAAATTTATAAACCTATTTTAAAAAATAAGACATCATAAAAAATAAAAAATATTTATTTTTAAAATATTATATGTTTTGTTTTATTTTCACAAGAGATAACACTATATTATTTTTCCAATTAAAATACAGAACATTTTATGGAAGGGAAATTATGTACAATGAAGGAAAAACATCATTTAAATGGAAGGGAATTACTATTAACATAGGAATATTTTTAAAAATTATTAGCGCTAATAATTAAAGAAATTTTGAATCAAATATTTCACAAAAAATAGAGTCATAAATATTAAACTAAAAATCCTAACAAGAAAATTTATAAATCAATAATTCTTATAGATTTATAAAATTCACTTACATGTTAGGGAATCCATCGATCATATCACAAAACAATGAATAGAAAGAATGTAATGTATGTTTCTTTATTAAATAATATATTTCTATATTATAAATCACTTAGGTATTGAATACCACATGATGTTACTGACTATTTCAAAATATCAATTCATAACCTAGTAAATGGCGATTCAGATAGAACCCTGATTGATTTAGTAATTTTGAATTTGAGGACATTGGAATCTAGAAAAGAATATGGTTCTTTAAATAAAATGAGTTAATTCATGTTATAATAAAAAATACATTATTCATTTTTACATTATATATATAAATATAATATTTTTGAAAACATTAAAAAATGTCCCATTAACGATTAATTAAGTGTAAAACTTTTACCTTGCTCAAGATTTTTTCTGCATACACAATCACACATAACATACTGAATAATCAAATTAATTTTTCTTATATACCTTATTAGGAACATTATTTATTGATACTTTTAAAATGGACCATTTATCATCATTTTATATTTAATTATTATATATTTTTCATTCATATTTCATTAACATTATGTTTTCCTATCAAAATTGCTATAAATTCTTATTTATTTCGACTATGGTTTAATTTGTTTTAAAATATATTTATTATATATAAAAATATAATAATTTTATAAAAAAAATATTTTTATAGTATATATATATTTTTTCTTAAAAATGATTTCCAGTGATGAAAAATTAAACTTTTTTATTTGGAGGTGATAGTTCACACATATGCATGATAAATGATTTCATTTCGCAATGAATGAGAGAAAAATAAATTAAATGGTAACTTAAAATTTCATAATAATTTTAAAATCGTATAAATTGTATTTATTCATCCAATAGATACTTTTTTAATTGATTAATGGTGGTGATGAATAATGGATGTCATCTCTTTGTTTATGTGGTAGTCGGAACATGACCCTAAAATTGTTTTTTTCACACTAGATGTATTGTAATTAATACTGTTCATTACATAAATATAACAAAATATTAGTATAAAAATAATACAAGGATAATTCTATATTTATGGATATAAAATATTTTTATGAGAATGATTAAGGAGGTAATGAAAAAATTTAATATTTAATTTGGAGATTGATCTTCCCTAAGATAATATCACGGAAGTGGAGACCTTATTCTAACTTATTAATATGAGTTGCATAAGGATGTCAAAAAGAAATTATTTGAGAGGAATTTCTTTTCATTTTTTTGTTGATAAGTATAATATTACTCAAAAAACTTTTGGGTTGATGTTATCACCATTTTTAATTGATGAAAAAGTCACCCATAATAATACCCATTAACTATGCATGATATCCCAACACTATTTCATAATCAATGCCTCCACTATTAAGAAAAATATTTTTTTAGTTTTTGGGTCTCGAAATACTCAACCACATTATTCTTTAAAAATTTTAGTCATGTTATATGTTTTTCACCATTATGTTTTTACATTTTACTCTACTACGGTTCAATTATGTAACTAGTTTTTAGATCAATTATTTTATGAATTTTTATATAAAACATAAAAAAATGAATTCTTTTGGTATTCAAGAACTAATTATTACCTATATTTAATAACATTAAATTTATAAATAATATTATATAAACGTTTAAATTATAATATATAATATGTTGAATAACAATATTTATAGAAAAATAAAATTTTCGTCATTATATATATTTAATCATATATGATATTAACTACTAATTAAATAAGTGTAGATATATTTATTAAGGTGTTTTTAAATTATATTATTTTAATAAATTTAAATTAATTGATCTGATAGAAATTGTATGGCATTAATAAAATACTAAATTTAAGTAATTGGTCTACCATTATCATTGTAATTATCATTAATCCTAATAATATATAATTTATAGAAAAAATAAATTTATGTATTAAATAAAATAAAATTTTTTATCATCATTATATGATCAAAATTTTCAAATTTAAAATCTAATTTTTGATAAATTAATCTTTACGATAGCACATGTAATGGGTAAGTACCCTTTTTTAGAAAAAATTTATTTTTAAACATAATAAATATGTATAGAAAAACATTATGAAATTTTTTTCATTTTAATAATATTCAAAAAATTATAATTCATCTAAGAAGTGTTATTTTATTGGGAAAAATTAATTATACTAATTTCCCCATTCTAAATAGAAATTTAATGAAATATAGTAAAAATAAGTTATTGAAAATATTACTTGTTTTATAAAATTATATTCACGGGTTTCATAACGTGAACATTGTATATTAAAATTAATTATTTTTTATTATAAATACATATTTTTTTATAAAAATGTATTTAAAATTCTCAATTCAAATAAAGGTTATAGTACTAAAAAATGAATTTTTAAATTATCAACAAAAAATCATTTATGTTATAAAAATATTGAAAATTAAAAATAATAATATTTGGATATTATTGAATCCAAGACAAATTAATAATTATATATTTTAAATTTAAAATTTCCTAGAAACATGTTACAATTAAACGAACATGGTGTCGAATAATAATTTATTGAAAACATCTTTTTAATGTATGATGTAAATGTATTCTTATTTAGGGTCAACAAATATATATGGGATGGATGATAATTAATTTTTATTCATATTAAATTCATATATAAAATTGATATAAGTTCATTTCAATAAAGGAATTCATAACTCAATTGATGTATAAAAAGAATATTATATTAATATAGTCATTTGATTCTCTAGATTATATTTATGTGTTGATATTATACTAATTCATATATACAAAACCCCTTATAATGCCCTTTTAAAAACATATAGTATGAAAACCTATTGTGGTAGTCATGGGTGTGGATTCTACTAGGATGGATTTCATAACGAGTCCTACATGCTTATGTGTTTCCCAATAAATATTTCTATGAAGAGATAGTTTCTAAATTTCATCATGGGCTTGGGTGAGAGAAGGCCCTCATGAAGTTTCCCCCAATTCATGATATTCCAAATGGCTTTTATAAATATTGCTTCCACTTTTCCATACCATTTATTCATAAATTATTTATTTATTTGGTGATATTTTTTCATAAATTTTTAATACCTTATTTAATTTAAATTATTCAATAATCACATTTAATATTAAAAAATATAGCATTGGTTTTTAGTTATAGTTATGTATATTTTGTGATAC
Organism: Viscum album; assembly: GCA_963277665.1. Classification (NCBI taxonomy): domain Eukaryota; kingdom Viridiplantae; phylum Streptophyta; class Magnoliopsida; order Santalales; family Viscaceae; genus Viscum; species Viscum album. Next base: position 167,408,215 of record OY728123.1, read on the forward strand.
CAAATCATTAATACTATATTTATTTTTAGAGAATATATAGTGAAATCATTGATTGTTACACTAGTTATTAAATAACATGTATTTCCATAAATATTTCTCACAATACTTATCATTGAACAATCCAATATCTCGCACATAACAATAGAAGTCATTCCATTATAACAAGGACCTCAAAATTTAAAAAAAATACATTTGAAATATTATTTTATGATATATTACAGAAACATATATATTTAGAGAAAATTATAACTCATGTAACCTTCCATATGTCCTCACATTATTTATCCTCATCAAGGATGAACTCCAATAACATACTTATCAATTTTTATCTCATTATTAGTTTAGAGTTGTGAGAGTAATGGTATGAATCACTTTCAAGAGTAATTATCATGGTTGCTACAAAACATTAATATATATCTCATAATTATATATATCCTTTTTAATACATGATCTCTAATTTTATAAATAATGATCACATAAGAAACATATATAGGAATAGGGTATGATCTCTATGTAAAATACATGAGAGCCAAAACATTGATATTTCGTTTATCAACAGAGTAAATCAAATATGTTTTAATATATTAAATACATAACTCTTTGTGTTATCAATCATTGTTTTTATATTAGAATAATCAATGGGAAACATGGACTTATTGAAATTATCACATATTATCTTTGTGTGGAACTAGCCTATTAACATCAGTAATTTTTATATATAATATTCCTTATGCTTGATTCATATTTTTTAAAATTTTCTATTGATATGCTAATATAATCAGGAAATATCATTTCATATCCCCAAAATGCATGAACCATCCACAAATGTTCTCAATAATACACAGGCCCACATATTTTTTGATTCTTTTAAGAAATTTCATTTCTTAATCACATGTAATTTATGTTTTTCTATATATAATATATATTATCTAAAAACTCATTCAATTATATTTATATTTACTATTTGGTTTTCAAAATAATAAACTATATATAATCATTCTATGGTTTCTTATATTATACTCACAGTCTAATATAGATGTTTTCAAATAAACAAATCCCTATAATCTCAATGTTGAATTATAGTATTACTTTGTTTCATTTTCATCCCTCCATAAAATTTTCCTGACTAAAATATTAAAAATTATCCATGGTGTGAAATTTTCATCCTTAATAGAATGAAATTATTATTATTTTTGTTAATTCATTCATAGAACTCTTTATTATATTCAAATAAAAATTTTTCATTCCAAAAATCCAAAGGATAACTTCCCATTATTCCCTCTTTATATTTTTATTATTTATTATTTTCTTATATTATAAATATTTGGGGAAAATTTTTGAAGATTTTGACTCTCACACATATTCACTTTGAACAATTGTGTAATAAATAACATAGAATTTTAAATACACTTAGAATAGTTTGAGAATGAAAATAATTTATATTTACATAATGTATTATTTTCACTTGATCAACGTTTCTACCATTTAATATATTATTAGAATAACTACCATTAATTAAATTATTGTTCAAATAACATATAAAGTTGTAACTAAATAATTTATTTCTATATAAGTAACAAAAAAATAATTTCTTCTTTTTTAAAAATTTTTACATCACATTTTTATATCACGATAATGTTTTTGTTATGACTTATTTTTATGAATATAATGAGGGGAATTTTATTCAATACCTTTATAAATACACATTTGATGGAGGGGATGGGTTTTCATAATTTTCTAAATCCTATATTTTTCTATATTTTACATTTTAACATACACTAATGATGAATATATCATTTGTTTAATATGTATTTTTGAAGAACCTTGTACCTCTTGGATTGATATTTCTCTAGGATTATCATTATATATTTTCATTCATGTATTTACAAAATATAGATACATTTTAGAAAAATCATCGACAATTTTAAATATGTATGACATTAATTGTTATCTCAATTTCTTTTGTGTACTTAGCTTTTGTGACCTCCATATTTTTCATTTTTACTTCCAATTCATGACACAACATATCAAGTTCATTTTTCACATCCTTTAATGAAATTATTCATTATTTTTAAATGTTTTATGAATTTATCACTTTTATTTTATTGAGATTCCAAAATATAATAAATCTATTTAATGAAACTTATCATAATATTTTATCCTATTTTCATTATCTCCCAATTTTGATGTCTTGAAAACAACTTCATATAACATTTATGAAATTCACTGTTTAAATAAACAAGAACTTTCATGACATCATATTTAACATGGATTGTATCTAGAAAATAAATTCTAATTCACTATATCTATATTTCGTGTTTAATGTTACTATATATTTTTCCCAAAACATGTTTGGTTTGACATTTATACAAAAACTGATTTAATTTTTTTAATTCTTAATTATTTCAGATTATTCATCGCGGGGATTGCGTTTTTCATGCATGTCTGCATTATAGATAAAAAAGGGACGAAACTGCATAATATTTTTTTTACCAATTCTCTATAAATATTAAATGAATAAATATATTTTTTTATATTATAATTCCTAAATGATGTTATAATTCTGATTTTTTGTTCATTGTAAAAACATAAAATATTGATAGAAAATACACGTTACAACTTGATCATTAAATTGTTTTAAAATAAATATCAAAGATGGTTCATCGATTTCATTGTTAGTGTATTTAACAAGATGAACTTATTCATATAGCAATGTTATGATAAGATCATTATTACACCGTGTTATAGAATGTTTTTTTTTAATTTTATACTTAGAGGTACATTTTTATAAATTATCATGTCTAGTTTTTTGTATTTATTAGAGGCTAGAAAGGGGAATCATTTAGATTAATAGTTTATTTCTTTATTCATGTATTACATTCATAATTAATAAATGCAGTAAAAAAATAAAATCATGAGATCTTAAAAATATTGATAATTAATTGATATGGGGAACGATGTGTTATAATGCAAATTTTTGTTACACCATGTTCGTGGTAAACAAACACGGGGTGAATCATTGTAGGTATCCTTTACCAATTCAAATTGTTTTTCTTTTTAAATGTTCACTTATTTTTTATTTAATAATTTTATATATTTATTCACATAGTACACATATTTACAAAAATAAAAAATAATAGAAACAGATAAATTAAAAAAGAATATGTCATTTTTGTTCATCTCTAAAGATAATGAATATATCCCCCAAATATTGTGGTTTTTATAACATTCACATATATCTTCTCTTTCATTATCAAGATTATTCACATGGGTTGGAATATCCTTGAAACTATATTCCTAAAATTTCCCTTGCTACATGAACGACTACAACTTCGAATAACCCCATGCATTCATCAAACTCTATCACTATCCATCTATTCGTAATTAAAGAACCTATTTAACTGGATCGTCCTTTAAAAATGATCATTAAGAAAAGAATATTTTTATTGTACTATACCTGATATGATCATCATCTTTAGTATGCATGAATCACCAAGGATGAATAATTATAAATTAATTACATATTCAATAATTAAAGAAATACTATGAATAACAATCCCAATTTTTTTAAAAAATCAATAATAATATATTACTCTAATGTAATATCTCTTCATTCATTTCATTTGAAAATATATAATAAATATTGAGACAATCACTAGTCTGAACTACTTGTATTCTGATCCACACATTTTTATATTCCTAAAATAATAACATGAATGGAATTTTCATAAGTACAAGAAACTAATTTTAGATACTTTTTATCTTGATGTATTTGTTCTAAAACAAGTAAAACATATAAATCCTGAAATAATTTTATCAAATTTTTGGGAATTATTTTTTTCCTTAAAATATGTACCCATAACCATGAATACATCTAACAAATCCATAATACTCAACCACACACCTCTCAAGACTCTTAGATATTCAAAACCGGAAACCAATGTGTAACATGAAATTAATGAACATATATAAAATAATGATGGAAGATAACAAGTAAATCTCTTCCAAAAGAGACTGAATCCCTGGGAAAAAAACACCACTATATGAGTAAATAAGAGATTATACTTGAATTACTAACTCCAAAGAACCTTCAAAGGAAATTTTAATTTTGTAAAGAATATTTTAGTATAATAATAATCCCACAAACCAATTCATAAAATATAAATTAAATTATTGAAATTTTCAATATCATATAATATATTTGGGTATAACAACATTCAGATTCAACCTTTATAGGAATCACAATAGTCATTCAAAGGAAACATCTTCTTTATATGGTCCTTATAATGGATAATAAAAAATTATATAATTTCAATTAGATATCCATTTTATATCATCATGATAACCACTATGTGTTATTAGAGTTGAGACTTATTTAGCAGATTAGGCCATGATGCACCTGCATCAATTCCTTTTCTATAGAAGACTTCTGTCACCTTCTGTCGATGCATCTTGGAATTAAATCACCATAATAGCTATTACCTTTTATAGAATTCAGTGTTAACAAATACCATGAAATTGATACCAGTACGATGTTATAGAATCTATTCCATTATTGAGGTTTTTTAATTTAGTCAGAAAACAAATTTACACATCTAGGCTAATAATCTACGACAATAGAATCATTTTCCAAGATTTGACACAAATTATTTGAATTAAAAAATAACTATTTTTAAAAAAACTTTTATCAATTACTTCCATCTAGTATATTTGTGATTATGAGATGTTATGTCCTTTATGTTTTGAATTAACCATTAAAAAGTGAAAATGTGATGAATTTCCATGATCAATTAATTTATCAATCATATCACGTGCTTTTTTATTCAAAAAAATAGACTACATCAATAGTACACCATGTTTAAAAATTATACTGATGAAGTGGTACATAAATTTAATAATTCTTCCCCTGGATATAACATTGAAATTCGTGGTTATATGATTTAATAATGGCTATAACCATATAAAATTTAGAATTATTACCTTATTTTGGCCTTTATAAAATACCCTTCAACCATACTAACTCATCTTTTACTATAGTATTAATATTTATCCAATATATGTAGTTAATAGTTATATTACTAGATATTATAAGAATATCCATTTCAATTAAATGACTCTAAAAGTAACATAAAGAATGTTTTTATATTTTTTTAATCTATATATAACGATGAAGTTAGAATAAAAAACTATTTATGGGATAAAATTCTCTGAAACATTGTTTTTGTTGTTCAAAACCATTTAAAAATTTTAAAAATATTATTTATAGTCTCCTACTATTCCATTCCATGATCATCTAAAAATATATTGACCATAAATACATCATTATAGATATTAAACCACTAAAAAAGTATAGAATACATTAGACATGACATAGTTGATGCTTATATGACCTCATCCATGTATATAACATGTTTTTAATTTCAGGTTTCTTTACCTTTGAATAATTGATGTGCCTATATAGGGGAATAATCACAAGCTTTGATTCAATCATTTATAATATATTCAATACATTATGGATATTATGTAAATGAGAAAGGAATAATGTGATTAATCTCATGTCTCTTCTTATAGTCATCCCTAAGAGCTGTATTTGGGGACTTATATTCTCTATTATGATACTATCAAATAGTTATCATTTCAATTATTCTTACATCTCTATTGAAGGACCAAATAAAATTATTACATTAATAATGATAATATCAATGATGATATAAGTATTTTTATAACCATTTCAATTTCATAAATCATTTTCATAAATTTGGAAGATATTGTTCTTTGTTATGATGTTTTGAAAAATATGATTCTTTTCCTGAGTGACTTCTTAAGACCATTAAGTATTTTATTATGAATACACACTAGTGTAAATATTTTTTTTCACCTTTAAAGAAAATCTGATTTATCAAATTATATTTATTCGTCCAATTATTATGAACATACAATATCATGGAATCAAATAGTTCAGTAAAGAATCTACACATTGGAATCAGGATAAGAACTGTGAAAATAGATATGTGTTTCATTTTAGTGGATTAAATCTCACAAAAATTCACTCCTTTAGATTATTGGAATTAAAACACAACTATCAATCCATGGTAAATAATTATACCACATAAATTCTATACAATATGATAAATTGTTTTTTCTATTGTTACATATGATATTTATGATGATCATTTATCACCCATGTATTTGAAAAATGTGAGTAATTTCAGTCCTCCATTATTTATAAATCTCTATACGACATGTAACTATTAATTCATTGAAAATAAAGGATTTTTAAATCCCTATCATTTTAAAGAAGTAAAAAATAGATTTTTTTAATCAAACCTATATATTTACTTCATATCATGGTAGAGAACTTTAACATATGAATTCTATATACTTTAGGACACTAGGATTCTCAAAAATTTCCCTAAGATTCATATTTATTTTAGAATTTCCTAAAACCAATGCCTTATATATATAGAAAATGTTTAGTCAATTTCTATATAAGATATAATTTTACCTTTTAAATGCTAACTTTTATAGTACATTGTTATCCGAATACCACCCAACCTCTACGTAGCTCAGCCTAGTATTTATCTATTTTTTTCATTTTTATAAGAAAATACTCAACCTAATCCTGATCGGTCTAAAATATATCTATATTTAATAGGAACTTCAAGATACAATTACCTCTCAAAAAATATTATAATAGAATCTGAAATAATAAACTTGATAATGACAGATATTAAATAATCATATTTGAGACATACTTTCAAACTTTTCCCTACCCATAGCATCCAAATGTGGATACATAATAAATTAGAAAAATAATTAGGATTCTAATTTATAATTTATATCCAAATCACAGTTCCTAAAAAAATATATTTCTAAGAGTTTGAAAGTACTATGATTCTTTGGACAGTCTAGAGAGTTAACTTTTTTTGGGAAAATTTCATTTTACAAAAGAGATATTAAATTCTTTCTCTATGATATATAATTATTCATTTCATTTATGCATTCAAAAAACACCACTACAATTATGTTTTATGAGAAGAGGGTTTTTTATCTGAATTTCATTGATTAATTTTTTTTATTAAACTCTCCAACCACATATTCACTTCTATCATGTGATTGATGTAATTTTTTCTTTTCATTAAAATCTTGAAGCACACCGTGTAACTTTATTACTTGAAGTCATGAAAAACATTATGGATCTTTTTTATGGATGAAATACAAACTTTATATGAATATTCAATGATATATAATGTATTATAATATTACATTTGTAGATAGTAACATTTTATGTCCCCATATATCAGTGTGAATAACCATGAGTTTCAGATCATTTGGTGTCATTCCATTCTAATAGAAAAAACTATTAGATTTATTCCATTGATGAAACATTTTCACATCCTATTATCCATTTGATAAATATTATGCAATCATATAAAACCAACGGTTCACAAACACTTAAAAATAATGTTCCCATGATGATTTTTGTATAGATTCATTGTTCATGATTATTTTTTTTGAATTTTCAAAATTCAAATTCAATCCCCAACTATGTGAAATGTTATGTCCTTCACCCCAATTTTCACTATAACATATCCATTTATGATTTAGAAACACTATATATTAAAATATAATGGAACACCACTTCATTATTGTGACCAAAGGAAATAATTTTCTTCTATAAATAAATTATTCCTTAGATTCCATGAAAATGAATAACACAAACATTAAATGTTAAAATTCTCACATATCCATTACCAACAATCCAATGTGATACTACATCACAAAAATCTCTAGTAAAAGGGATTTAGACTCAAAATTTCGCATCGAATTAATTTTTATAATTTATTGAATATTTTATATAAATAAAAAAATAATGACTCCATAGATGTAAAGACTCGTATATTCCAAGGAAAATTTGTTCTTAAATTCTTTGGGATTTTACGAGTGCGTAGTTTCTGAGAGCACCAGATTCCGAGGCCCGGTCTTCCCAGAATCAATTTCCGAATTTTTTCTCAGGTACGTGCAGTGAACGAACGAGCGGGTTTTTTTAACTCTTGAACCGGTGCTCGGTATCGAAATCCGAGGGCACCGAAAAACTGGTAGCGTCGGTAATTACTTAAGATGACATTTACTGGAGTTTCGTTTTCTTGGGAGGAGTTGTAAAAAAATGTGGTTTAAATGAAGAGTAAAATAAAATTGTGTAACAATTTTATTTCTTTTAGATGTGGTTAAAATCCTTGGTGTGGAAGTTGGTGTGGGACCCGTTAGATACTAACTACCCTTGACTGGTTAAAGGTGAGGTGGGGCCCAAACTATCCCAACCCCTCACATTCCCTAACTCCTCTAAACCCCTCATAAGTTATGTAACTCTCCCACATTAATTATTTCCAACCAAACTCCTAATTAATTAGAAAAATTAAATTTAATTAATTAAGTGAGTTGTTTTTGAATTTTGTATATTGAAATACCTGCCATGATTTAATAAAATACTGTTAGACTTATTTTATTTGGGGGTTGGCTTGTTGTGTTGAGGATTGGAGGAGAATGAATGTCATCCTTCCGCGAATAATGTTGACTCTCAGATTCCGGTTTTTTTACCCTCTTCTTCCTCCACAATAAGGGAGGAGACACCGACGATGACAGAATCGACACCATCGTCTGTGGTGCTTGACAATCGGGAACTTCCTTAGAGGTAGGGGTGTGTTTATGAATGAGAAATATTTGTTTCCCTTCCATGTTATTGGTTCTCTCTAAACCATTTTCCATCGAACAGTATTGGAAAATGGGCTTATACCCACAGTTTTCTAAAACCGTGGGTATACGGATAGTATGTGAACCTATACCCACAGTTGTGCTAAAAACTGTGGGTATAGTTTTATTTTAAGACCTATACCCATAGTTTTGGAGAAAACTGTGGGTATAGGGCATTTTCTGAAAGACCTATACCAACGGTTCTTGAAAACTGTCTGTGTTGCAGTTTTTTTAATGATGTATACCCACGGTTCTGAGAACCATGGGTATAGCTTTGGTGGGAAAAACAAAATAGGTGGGACAAAGAAAACATTTGGCGGGGATGTCATTTTTTCATGGTTTGGATTAATATATATTCATATAAATGTATTTATAACAAATTAAATTAAAAGCTGTGTTGGTCTGTTGGTTAGTATTGGTGCTGAGGTTCATCGCGCGTCACTAGTTCGAAACACACTGAGTGCATTTTTTTGAATTTATATACTGCATATTAATATATATACGCGGATATATGTATTTGTAATAGATAAAAATTCCATCTTTGTTGCTCCGTTGGTGAGATGCGCCTACAAGGCTTAACGCGAGACGCGGGTTGAAAACCCCCTTTTCACATTTTTTTGAGTTAAATACCGGATATTAATATATATAAGCAGATATATGCTTATGTAACAAATTAAAATCCCAGCTATGTTGGATAGTTTCTGGGGTGTGGATGCGAGTTTCAGCGCCAACGCGGGTTCAAAAACCCCTGGCAGCGATTTTTTGAATTTAAAATAACCCCATTGTTTGAAAACCATGGGATCTATTGTGTGCCACATTGGAACAATGGTGTGCCACATTTGACTCCCCTATAACCATGGTTTGGAGGTATAGGTTGAGACCCCTATATCGACGCCATTCCAGCCCACAGTTCCCAAACCCGTGGGTATAGTCTATACCCACTGTTTTGGGGGATATACATACGGTTTTGGGGGCTATACCCACGGTTTTGACCCGTGGCTATATGTTGTTTTTCTGGTAGTGGAACTAATGCGGAAGTAACCGGACCAAACTAACATAGTCTGATTCCTCCACCATTCCTGTTGTATGGTGTTCTCCTACCGTTCTTGAGCGGTGAGTCAAGGAAAGTTTTCGGAGCCGATCGGAGGCCTGAAAACATCATCAAACAGTGACAGAATATCTGGATGGCCTTGGAGTGGATGTTTTGTAGAAAACAGATCATCAGAACGATGAACGGATTCCTTGGGAGGCATGCTAGCTAGAGGCATTGTTTCAGTAAAAGTCCAGAATACACGGCGTGTCCTTCAAGAGCACACACCGTGTAGTACAAGCATTCAGCGGAAGATGTAATGGACATCAGTATAAGTGACACACGACATGTGACACCAGTCACACGGCGTGTACTGTCCACACAGTTTGACAGAGGATACTTCGATGGACATGGCGTGTGTTTGAGGAAAATAAAATGACACTGACAGAAATACATGGTCACGAGGCACGGTGTGTATTATCTTCATAGAATCACAGAAGTGGCTTCGCGAGGCTCAGCGTGAAATCCGGGAGATACATGGACACGGGCAGAACCAGAAGGCCACGCGTAATGGCGGGTACTACCACCACCATGACAGAAGCGGCTTCGCGAGGCTCGGCGTGTAATCGAGGAGATACACAGACAAGGGCAGAACCACACGGCCACGTGGCACGGCGTGTACTACCACCACCATGGAAGAAGCAGCTTCGCGAGGCTCAGAATGTATTCTAGGAGATATACAAACACGGGTAGAAATACACGTCCAAGAGGCACGACGTGTATTCCAGAAATGCATGGACACGGGGTGGAGTACATGGGAATGTACTCCACCACATGGCAGGGCATGGCCAACGCACATTGAACCGACCCTATAGGTTTGGACACGGCATGTATCCATAATACACTCCATGTATTTACTTATCTACATGTCCAGCCCTATGACACAAGCAGTATCACACGGGCAGTACCCAGTGTCTGATGACACAGTGTGTATCGCTTATCTACACGCCGTGTACATTTGGAAAATGGATTGGTCGTCTTGTTCTTCGTGACATGGGAAAGTTTTTCTATGTTTTTCCCCTATTATGTGGGATGTAACTATGGGATACATCAAATCTGGACTTCGTGATATTTTATGTATCGACCCCCCTTGGATCGTGGAGAAGACCCTCCCAGAATCGAGCGTGTTGTGTGCGGGAACCCTAGAGCTGGCTGCGACTACGACGACTGTACTTGGATCCTCCGTGGGTTCGGCAGTGAGGACGACTGTACATGGATCCTCCTTGGATTTGATAGCGATGATGATTGTACTTGGATCCAACATGGGTTTGGCAATGATGGTTACTGTACTAGGATCCTACATGGGTTCGGTAGCGATGACTTCTGTACATGGATCCTACGTGGGTTTGGCATGGTAGATGATTGAGAGGATACATCTATCATCCTCACCCCTCTTCGTGAGTAGTATACCTATGTGAGCTGAGTCTTGAATTTCAATAATTATCTTCAATATAATTGACTTGATTTCTGGTGTGGATTGGGTTGTGCATTCCTGTGTAGATTGGGTTGTGCAATCCTGTGTGGTTTGGGTTGTACTTTCCTATGTGGACTGGGTTGAACTTGGTCTCAGATGTTGGATCAAAACTAGAATTGATGACTTAAGTATATTTATTGGCATATACCAAAGTAGTGTTGGTTGACACTTTGTATTAGAATCCATCCTTTGTGGTTTATCTATTGTGGATTCTGGGAGACGTTCTAGGGTCTCGGGGTCCCTACTGAGTATCGTATACTCACCCCTGCATAGGCTATGCCCACACTATGTTGTCTTGGTTGTAGACGATGGACAACACTGATTGTGGTTGAGGCTCGAGGAGCATAACGGTATCCGGAGGTGGACTATCAGGAGGTACATACACGGAGCGGGCAGACGAACATGAGGAGCTAAGGAGACTATCTATACCCACCCTTGAGGTGGGATAGCTAGAGGACGACTCGATGGTTGTTTATTTACTTTGCTACTGCTATAGTTTTTTTTTCAGTTGTACTTTACTTTCAGTTGGCTTTATATTCTGGACCATTTTCTTTTCAGCACATTATTTGTACTCAGTTTACATATTGTTTACTATAGCTTGCGTAATCTATTGTGTTTCTTTCCTTATATAAAGGCAATGCCATCCCATTTCACGGGATTTACGCCTTTGGTGCTAGTCGCCAGCCCCTGGCTTATGGAAGGCAGACTTGGGGTAGTAACGGCACAGGCCCTGAGGATGGGTCGTGACAAATTGGTATCAAAAGAGTTCGGTTCTACCACAGAACTCAGGACTCTGATCTTTCTTCTATGTGAAGTAATAGGGTTAAGGGTATTAAGTGTGGTTATCAGTATAGGGAGTCCAGTGTTGGTGTGGTGGCCGACGTATCCATACACCAGGACCCTGACTTCTGATTTCTGATTCAGTGCACGAAAACATTGATTGCAGTTGTGTTTCAATGTTTTCTTTGTGATTACTTATGTCAGCGCACCAGGTAATTGTATTGACCATGGCGCACCTGTTTCTTTTCAGGATGGCCCCACGACGGCATCCAGCTAGGGTTCCGAGCATTGTGTGAGACAGCAACCCACCGAGGGACGAGGCCTTGGTTCAGGACCCTATTACAGCGGAGGCACCAGAGGTACCTCTACCCGCCGAACCACTGATGCCACCAGCCCCAGTAGCTGAGAGTGCACGTCGCCTGAGTGCACTGCATGAGTTTCAACATTAGAGAACACCCAGGTTCTATGGTGAGACAGACCCTCAGGAAACCGAGGATTGGCTGGAGGATGTAGTTCGAGTCTTCAGATAGGTAGCGACACCAGTAGATCTTATGGTGATCCTTGCAGCGAGTCTCCTACACGTGGTAGTAGGTAGATGGTGGAGCATGATGATCCAAGTTCACAATGAGGCATCTCTTCTTTTGTAGGACTTGGAGAGCCTCTTTCGCTCATAGTTTATACCAACCACCCTGTGTGCGGTGTGCATTCAATAGTTGGTACAACTACAGCATGGCAACATGACAGTAGTCTAGTACTTGGTGAGTTTTACCGATCTCTCGTGCTACTCCATGGACATGGTACGAGACCCATTTTTTCAGTCCCGGACCATTGAGAAGGGACTGAGGCATGAGATCAGGGCATCGATGATCTCCCTCAACATTCCGATGTAGGCAGGAGTACTGGAGCGAGCCCTTCTTTTGGAGATCGTTCTTGTTGAGCCTACACCAGCAGCGAGAACTACTGTAGTGTGGCACGTAGCGAAGTATTCTGCAGTTGGGAGTCAACGGATGTCATAGGGGTCCAAGCGGACCATACCATCAGGTGGACGACCTCAGGATACTGGTGTGGAGGAGCGGGGCACACGCAGCATGGTCAGTCATTCGAGAGGCAGACAGTGCTATTAATGCTACGGGCAGGGCCACATGGCTCGTGACTGCCCAAGCCACCATGTAGAGGAGCAGCAAAAAGTTGAGGGACCACCCAGGCAGAGTTAGAGTTTTGACAGTGGCGGTCCGCAGGGACCAGGCAGACGAGTCAGAGGAGCTGGCCGAGCAACTGGTGGTGGGAGATGCTTTGAGGCTCTTCCACCACCACCACCAGGAGGTTTACCCTGACCATAGGGAGCTGGAAAACAGAGGCAGGCTCAGCTTCAGGCAGCAAAGGCCTATGACCATGGTGCACCTGAGATGATTCGAGGTACTATCTCTGTCTACTCCACCCTGGATGTAGTTCTTACAGACACATGAGCGAGACATTCTTTCATTACAACTTCCCTTGTTCGGAGTTCGGAGATTCCGATGGAGCCGTCAGCTCGATCCTTACAGCTAGAGACTCTTACGAGAGCAGAATCGAGGATTACGCATTGGTTCCAGTTGTGTGAGCTTGCTGTAGGAGGCGATAGCTTTAGCTGGGATATTATTGTAGTGGATTCAAGGCCTTAGAACGTCATCTTGGGCATGGAATGGTTATCTATGATCCATGCTCAGATCGACTATATTAGGCGCAAGGTGCAATGTGACTGCACCAATGGGAGCAGGTTCACCTTCACCAATGAGAAGGGAGCCTTTGCAGCACATGATGGAATCACGTAGAGGAGAGGACATTCAATCACCCATCAGTTGGCTAGTCTCATCCTAGGAGCAGTTGATGTGCGGAGTCCGAGTTTTCCTGTTGTTTTGGATCAGTATGCAGATGTTTTTCCTGACGACGTTCCAGGACTACCTTCTCGCACCGAGGTTGACTTCTATATTGACATGTACCCCGGGTAGCCCTGATATCTACTCCAACATATCGGCTGTCTCCCTATGAGATTCGAGAGCTACGGGTACAGTTGGAGGACTTGTAGGGAAAGGGATTATTCTGACCCGGTCTTTCACCCTGGGCTTCCCTGATATTGTTCACCAAGAAGGCGGACGGGATCTTACGACTATTTTTAGATTACCGTCGCCTGAACCAGGTGACCATGAGGAACAAGTATCCACATCCACGGATATAAGACCTCATCGATCAGCTCACGAGATCACGATGGTTCTCGAAGAATGACCTCAGGTCACACTATCATCTGCTCAAAGTTCGAGATGATGATGTGCAGAAGATGGCCTTCAGGTGTCGGTATGGCCACTATGAGTTCTTGGTTATGACTTCCGGCATAACCAACACTCCATTAGTGTTCATGAGTCTCATGGACAAGATCTTAAAGCCTTACCTCGATCATTTTTTTGTAGTCTTCATCAACGACATATTGATTTACTCGACTACTGAGGAGGAGCACGCCTACCACTTGCGGGTTGTACTGGATACACTCCGAGAGAACCGGATTTATGGTAAAATCTCGAAGTGCCAGTTCTGGATTCGAGAGGTCCACTTCTTGGGGAACGTTATCTCTGAGGCCGAAGTTGAGGTGGATCCTGTGAAGATCAAGGCAGTGCTAGCATGGGAGCCACCCAGGAGAGTGACGGAGGTGTGGAGTTTCCTAGGTCTGGCAAGGTTCTATTGGAGATTTGTGTTAGACTTCTCTAGAGTTTCAGCACCACTCTCAGTATTAACGAAGAAGGGGAAACCCTTCGTGAGGTCAGATAGATGTCAGCAGAGCTTCCAGGAGCTGAGACAGAGATTGACCAGTGCACCCATCTTGATCCTACTGGAGGAGGGTGTAGGGTACGTAGTTAACTGCGATGCATTAGGGACTGGACTCAGGTGTGTCCTGATGTAGGAGCGGGTATTCATAGCCTATGGATCATGGCAGTTGAGGCAGCATGAGCAGAACTACGATACCCATGACTTCGAGTTAGCTGCAGTGGTCTTCGCCCAGAAGAGGTGGCAGCACTATCTGATGGGAGAGCGCTTTACAGTCTACTCTGACCGCCAGAGTCTTAGGTACATCTTCTCTCAGAAGGACCTAAACTTGAGACAGTGGTGATGGCTCGAGTTCCTCCAGGACTATGACTTTGACATAGTTTATACTCCTGGGAAGAGGAACATGGTAGCTGATGCTCTCAGCAGGAGGTCAGTCATTCAGCTACTTGGAGATGCGACAGAGCATCTAGCCGCGTTGTAGATATCCTTTGTGGATAGAGATAGGGAAAACTTTCTAGAGTCGCTCATAGTCACTCCACCACTTCTTCAATGGTTCATAGAGGCACATCGTGTGGTTGTTGACTGTGAGACGCGACGTACACATATATCCTCATGACATGCACCTGATGGATTCTCTGTAGGAGGAGAGCAATTCGTTCTTTTCAGAGGAAGTACCATGGAACCAGCTGTCTTTCAGGAGGATGTGCTGAGGGATTTTCATACATCCCATTTGGCGGTACATCTAGGAGTAGTGAAGATGTACCAGGATCTCAGAAGATAGCACTGGTGGCCGGGTATGAAGAAGGTTGTGGCAGAGTTCGTTTCTTGATGCCTTGCCTGTCAGTAGGTGAAGGCAGAGCACCAGGTACCAGCAGGCTTAGTACAACCCTTGGAGGTCCCAGAGTGGAAGTGGGACAAGATATCTATGGATTTCGTGACTGGGATTCCATGTACTTCTAGAGGACATGAATCCATTTGGGTGATTGTAAACCGACTCACCAAGTTGGCCCACTTTCTACCTATCAGAGAGCAGGGCTCAGTGGAGATCTTGGGACACCTCTACATTTAAGAGATCGTACGACTTCATGGTGTACATCTATCATCTCCGATTGAGATGCTGGATTTACTTCCCTACTTTGGAAGGGGTTGCAGGAGGCATTTGGGACGCAGCTGTGCCTGACCACCGCCTTTCACCCTCAGACAGATGGTCTGACAGAGTAGACCATCCAGACTCTAGAGAACATGCTATGTGCATGTGTCCTCGACTTGGTTCGCAGCTGGGAGGATCACCTACCCTTGGTGGAGTTTGCGTATAACAACCCATACCACTCCACCATCGGGATGACACCATACGAGGCATTGTATGGCCGACCTTGCAGATCACCTCTGTGTTTGACTGTCCCTGGGGAATCAGCACTCGTAGGACAAGAGATGGTCCAGGACACGATGGAGAAGTTTTAGGTCATCCTGGATTGGATGAGGACAGCTCAGAGACGACTGAAGTCTTATGATGATAGGAGGCAGAGACCACTTGAGTTCGAGGATGGCGATCACGTTTTCTTACGGGTCTCATCTCATTGTGGATTATGGAGATTTGGTCGGGGTGACAAGTTATCTCCACGCTTCATCTGACCATTCTAGGTTCTCAACAGGATAGGCGAGGTGGATTATCACCTGTCTCTTCCACCTCAGTTGGACTGATTGCACAACGTCTTCTATGTATCTCAGCTGAGGAGATACATTCACGACCCGACTCATATCATCAACCATGGGGAGCTGGACATCGATGACGGGGTGACTTTTGTGGAGGTTCTAGTGGAGATCGAGGATCGACAGGAGTAGGTCCTATGTGGATGGTCGATTCCTCTAGTGCGCATTAGGTGGCAGCAAGGAGTCCTCCAGGAGAGCACATGGGAGCGGGAGGCTCAGATGCGTGCATGGTACCCTCATTTGTTTCCCTAGTTTGTGAAGTATCTTTATGGGGACATAATGTCCTCAGGTGGGAGTAATGTAAAGACCCATAAATTTCAAGGATTATTTTTTCATAAATTATTTGGGATTTTACAAGTGCACACTTTCTGATAGCACCTGATTCTGAGGCCCGGTGTACCCGGAATCAATTTCCGAAGTTTACCTCGGGTACGTTCAGTGAATGAATGAGCGGGTTTTTTCTAAGTTTTGAACAAGTGCTCGGAATCGAAATCTGAGGGCACCAATGAAACCACAGTGCCCATAATTGCTTAATAAAACCATTATAGGGTTTCATTTTCTTGGAAGGAGTTGTAAAATAATGCGGTTTAAATGTGGAGTAGTATAAAATTGTGTTACAATTTTATTTCTTTTCTAAGTGGTTAAAATCCTAGTTGTGGAAGTTGGGGTGGGACCCACTAGATACTAAAAACCCTAGAGTGGTTAATGGTTTGGTGGGGCCCACACGAGATCAACCCCTCACATTCCCTAACTCGTCTAAACCCCTCATAAGTTATGTAACTCTCCCAAATTATTTCTTTCCAACCAAACACCTAATTAATTAGACAACTTAAGTTTTATTAATTAAGTGAGTTGTTTTTTAATTTTGTATTTTGAAATACATGCCATGATTTAATAAAATAAGGGTAGAATTATTTTAATTGGGGTTGGCTCGTTGTGTTGGGGATTGGAGGAGAAATAACTTCATCCTTCCATGAAGAACAATGACTCGGAGATTCCAGTTTTCTTTACCCTCTTCTTCCTCCACTACAAGGGAGGAGAAACTGACGACGATGGAATCGACGCCATCGTCCGCGGTGCTTGACAACCGTGAACTTCCTTCAAGGTAGGGATGTGTTTATGAATGAGCAGCGTTTTTTTTCTTCCCTGTTATTGGTTCTCTCTAGACCATTTTCTATTGAACTAATGCGAAAGGAACTGGACCAAACTAACACGGTCTGATTCCTCCACCGTTCCTATTGTATGGTGTTCTCCTACCGTTCATGAGCGGTGAATCAAGGCAAGTTTTTTGGAGCCGATCAGAGGCCCGAAAACATCGGAAATGGACACGGAACATCGGTACATCCTAAGAGAGGATGTTTTGTAGCAAACGGATCATCGGAACGAAGAACGGATGCCTCAGAGGCATGCTGGCCAGAGGCGTCATTTCTGGAAAATTCCAGAATACACGATGTGTCCTTCCAGAGCACATGCAGTGTAGTACAAGCATTCATCGGAAGAAGTAACATACATAAGAAGAAGTGACACACGGCATGTGACGCCAGTCACACAGGGTGTAATGCCCACACTGTTTAACAGAGGAGACTTCGATGGAGCTGGCGTGTATTTGAGGAAAATACATAGAAACTGACAGAAATACACGGTCATGAGGCACAGCGTGTATTGTCTTCATAGAAAGGAAGATGTGGCTTTGCGAGGCTTAGCGTGTAATCCGGGAGATACACAGACACGGGAAGAACAACACGGCCACACGCCATGGCATGTACCACCAACACCATGGTTGAAGCGGCTTCGCGAGGCTCAGCGTGTAAACCGGGAGATACATGGACATGGGCAGAACGAAACGGCCACGTGGCATGGTATGTACTACCACCACCATGGAAGAAGAGGCTTCATGAGGCTCGGAATGTAATCTGCGAGATACACGGACACAGGCAGAAACACACAGCCAAGAGGCATGGCATGTGTTCTAGAAATGCACGGACACGGGGTGGAGTACACAGGCATGTACTCCACCTCATAGCCAGGCATGGCCAGCGCACATGGAACTGACCCAAGAGGTTTGGACACAGTGTGTATCCATACGAAACACCGTGTATTTACGTATTTACATGACCAGCCCTGTGACACGGGCCATATCACACTGGCAGTACCCAGTGTCTGATGACACGACATGTATCGCTTATCAACATGCCGTGTATTTTTGGAAAATGACTTGGTCGTCTTGTTCTCCATGATGTGGGCATGCTTTCCTTGAGTTTTCCCCAATGATGTGGGATTCAACTACAAGATACATCAACTCTGGACTTCATCATAGTTGATGTATCGACCCCCCTTGGCTCGTGGAGTAGACCCTCCCGGAATCGAGCGTGTTGTGTGCGGGAACCCTAGTGCTAGTTGCGACTGCGACGACGATGACGACTGAACATGGATCCTCCATGGGTTCAGCAGTGAGGATGACTGTACCTGGATCCTCCATGGGTTCGGCAGTGATGACGAATTTACTTGGATCCTACGTGGGTTTGGCAGCGATGGTTACTGTACTAGGATCCAACGTGGGTTCGGCAGCGATGACTTCTGTACTTGGATCCTACGTGGGTTCGGCAAGGGAGATGATTCAGAGGCTATATCTGTCATATACACCCTCTTCGTGAGTAGTATACCTATGTGAGCTGAGTTTTGACTTTCAATCATTATATTCGATATGATTTAATTTCTTTCCGGTGTGGATTGGGTTGTGCATTCCTGTGTGGATTGGGTTGTGCATTCCTGTGTGTTTTGGGTTGTACTTTCCTGTGTGGACTGGGTTGAACTTGGGCTCAGAAGATGGATCCGAACAGGAATTGATGACTTAGGTATATGTATTGGCATATACCTAAGTAGTGTTGGTTGATACTTCATATTTGAATCCTTCCTTTGTGGTTTATCTTTTGTGGATTCTGGGAGACCTTCGAGGGTATCAAGGTCCCTACTGAGTATCGTATACTCGCCCATGTACGGGCTATTCCTGCACTACGTTGTGTTGGTTGTAGACGACGGACAACGCTGATCGTGGTTGAGGCTCGTGGAGTGTGACGATACCCGGAGGTGGACTATCAGGCGCGACGTACACGGAGCGGACAACTGGACCCGAGGAGCTGAGGAGACCATCTGTACCCACCCTTCAGGTGGGATAGCTGGAGGATGACTCGGTGGTTGCTAATTTACTTTACTGCTACTGTAATTTCTTTTCAGTTGTACTGTACTTTCAGTTGGGTTTGTATTCTGACCCATTTACTTTTCAGCACTTTCTTTTTACTCAATTTACTTAGTGTTTACTAAATCTTTCATACTCTGTTGTGTTTCTCTCCTTATATAAAGGTAATACCTTCCCATTTATCAGGATTTACGCCTTTGGTGCTAGTCTCCAGCCCCTGGCCTTTGGATGGCGGGCTTGGGGTTGTCACGACATGGGCCCCGAGGATGGGTCATGCCAATATAACATTAAACACATAGATCAAATGTGACACCATCCCATTCAATTTTAGATTATGTGTATTAAATGAATGTTTTCCTCCCAGAATTATCAACCAACTATTATAAATCCTATTATAAATTTCACTTACTGAAATAGTTCCACCATTCAAAGTCATAGAGACAATCATACATCAAATGAATCTCGTTTCTTCTAATTTACCTACCCTTCTTGTATTTTTTTAGTGCAAAATCCTACATATTTAATACTAAATTTATATATGGTACCAAAAATACCCATTATAATTTATATATCAATAATAAATATTATTTCATAGATATCCTAATATAAAAAAACATTTATTCCACTCTAATTACACATAGGGTTTTCTATAAAAACTCATGATTTCGAAGGAAATGAAATAATAATTATAGACTGTGTGACATTAGAAAATGTCATAGAATCAAAATCTAGCTTACCCTAGATCATGTTCAATATATTTAGATGATCATCTTATAATCTTCCTCTTGATGAAGTTATGGTGAAGTGTCGCCATAATATCTATATTCATTCAATATATAAGGATTATCATATATGTTCATAGCCTTTCCAATAAAACCTAATGTTTATTATACTCACAAAAGATGATCGCCACTATTCGAAAAAAAACAATATTATTGTTTTCATGTTCCTCCTATTTTTGTATTTTCACACTATATATTCCAATTATTATTGGTTTATCCTTATATAAGGATTATTTATATCATTATTACATTTTTATTCCCCCACATGTATCTTAGAAAAACCGAAGAATAATACATCAAACTCATAAGGCCCCATGTTTCCCTCCTCTAACTTTATTATTAAATGGAGGTAATATACCATTAAAGTCAAATTTTCCATGGAGTGATATCAAATTATTTACAAACAAAATCTAAACATCACTTACAAACTCTAACCCTATATCTAGTATAATTATTTTTAATAAATATAGTATTTATAGAGAAACCCCCATTTTAGAAAATCGGAAATGGAACTTAGATACTAAAATATCTTGAGGGATATTAAATCCATAGATATGCATAAAAAATCCAAGAATCCATTCAATACAGTTAGACATATTTACCATAGTCAATATGATACAAATAGCCAATAACATAATATATCAGGAAAAGGAGATGAAATATAGTTAATTGAAAAGTATAATAATAAAATATGTTGATTATATTAATCTAAATTATTTATAAACCCATGGGAAACATCAACTTTTCAAAAAGAGTATCTAAGGTACTACAATTAAATGGAAAATTCCAATGATCAAGATCAGTAAAAAAATTTATTTTTAAAACATATTATATAATAATAAAAATTCCCCACCATTGAATTATTACCTCAATATTTGGGCAATTCCTATTACTCGTCAATCGGATATTAAAAGGGAAAATTATAAAATAACATCATGAGAATCCATTTCCATAGTCAATGGTAATCACTTATTTAACTATTAATTATAATGAATATTGATATCTTATAAAAATTTGATGAGGTTTTTACTAAATATCTTCTTAGATACCATTATGATTCTTCATGATTGAATCTTTTGATATTCCATTTTATCTATGTGCACTTTCTGTTATGAAATACTTCTTAAATAGATCCCTTATCATTAGAACATACACTATGTCCAGAATCAAAACCCTCACTACTAATTGTTTCAAACATCCTATTAAAATTCCACTTTATATCTTGTTGTAGTATATTATTCTCTAAGAAACAAATTTCTACACGGTTTAACACAGTGATGGAAAATGGATTCACACAACAATTGTATTAGTAAATCCCATTATATATCAGCATCATGATTACCTGATTCAATACTCCAAGATTTATAGAACTATATTATCATCCATTATCATCATTAATATCAATATATAATAATATATTAATGATTTTTTGAATATGATATAGAGAAAATATTTTTTGGAGATTGTCCTTGAAACACAACTATAGATTAAAATTCTCTATTATCATACTTTATGAATGATCCTACAAAAATGAATTATCATTAATATCAGCCTCTAAATATCATTTTTTTCATAATTTATTTTTATATATTTATTATTGTTATCTTTTCCCCCAAAACCTGAAAAAATAATCATGATTGTTTATCCATGGGTGGAACAATATTTTATCATGACCCTAACCCCAATAGTCCTGATTTGATGCCTCATTTATTACATTGTCATAATATATAATGAATTGATTCATGAAGGACTGAATTTTTTGGCATTCTTGGTAAACTATACATGTTCTTGAGTCTTGAATTATATTTCAGTATAAAAATTATGACATTATTTATTTCGAGAATATAATTCTTCCCTCTAGTATATCTTTTAATATCATTGAAAATACACTTTGTGGATTCATGGGAAAGAAACAAATGGTGGTCTCAAATTCTTATTAATATTTTTGTAATGAGACATAAATATTGAGTTAATATATAATAATAAATATTTATAAATCCATATATCAAGGTAAATATTAGAAAACACATTCCATTAACAAAAAACAGGAATATCATGAATAAATTATGAATAATCAATATGGAAAGTTAAATAAATGAACACACATTCCATATAAATAACATGATTATCATGAATTTATAATGAATAATAATTATTTTGATATATATAACTAAATACACATGAAATTTAGATAACATGACTATCATAAATAAGTATGGAATAATTAATATGGAAAGTTAAATAACTGAACATACAATCCATTTATATAACATAACTACTGTGAATAGTTAAATCAAAATCAATATGCAAACACATAACTAAAACTAAAATGCATCTAAATATGATATATATGTGAAATTATTAAATATAATACGAAATTAATTTTTAATGAACTAAACTCTTAATTATTATAAATTATTATCTCTGGCATCGTGATACCTCAATGGTTTAGACCTTTCACAAGTTAAATAAAAACTATAGGTAAACAAATTTTCAATGGAAGATTAATAATTTTCCATATAATAATACCTATTCATTAAGGGGATATATAATTTTAGACCCCACTAGACACATCATGTACAAATCATTCCACATATATGAAATAAGTGATTTAATTAATGAATAATTTGTATTTTTATCATACATAGGATTTGAGTAAAGAATAACTATTCAAAAATATTTTCAGTGACAAAAAAATAACATTCAATACATAACACCATATATAAAAATGATATTTAATTTATGTAATACATGTATCCATGATAAATAATATGGATATTTAGTTAAAATATAATGTCCAATGATTAGATGAATTAGAATGTTTCATGAGAAATTAATCACTAAAAAATAAATCTATAATTTGATTTCAAATACACAATTAGGTTATAATGGTCATCAAACATTCATTTAGTGAATAAGTATGCTATAAAAAACGTATCGCCAATGGATAATATATAGATTATGAGTCTTATTCATCGATAAATGTAATTTCAAGGGAAATATTATTTATAACATTATTGATCTAAATATTCTTTAAACCTTGAAATTAAATATTTAGAACAAAAAATTAAAAAAAACTATTTGAAAATAATTTTCCATGAAAATTACAATTGAATCATATTAAATAACCATTATAAAATTTGAGTGACAAGGTTGGCTGGAAATTATTTTCATTCCTTACATGTTAAAACAATGATTTCTTTCATTTTTTTGATAAAAGATAAAAATGTGTTGTTTTTAAAAAATCAAGAATATTCCATTAAAAAATTAAATAAAAAATAGAAATCGGTAAAAAAAATCAGTAAATAATTTTAAAATAGTTTAAAACATTTTTTTACCAAACATGGATTTTGATGAATTTTTTTTGATCGATGGGGGAAATGATGTCTAATTTTATTAACAAAACATCCTCAATCTTTTTAAGTACCCATGAGTGGAAAAAGGAAATATTAATTAAAGTATTAATGAATAACTAATGTATAATTTAATCAATTCCGTATATTAGATAATGATAAAATAATTTCATTCAGTGTAAATTTAAATAGAAACAATCTCAATTAAAATGAGAGTGTAAAATAAACACTTACAAATATAATAACACTAGTGTGGGAATTAACAAATGACTTTATTATGTGTATCAAATAAA
The DNA here is from genome assembly GCA_963277665.1 of Viscum album. Classification (NCBI taxonomy): domain Eukaryota; kingdom Viridiplantae; phylum Streptophyta; class Magnoliopsida; order Santalales; family Viscaceae; genus Viscum; species Viscum album. The sequence goes on from OY728123.1 coordinate 167,432,440, forward strand.
AATAAACATAAATCTAGTGTAATTAGAACATAATATAGTTAAATTTCAATACACATAATAAAATAATATAAAAGACAATGACTATGTATTATAACCCAATGAGAAGAAATTTGAGTAATAAGGTTGGCTGGAAATTCTTTTCATTCCTTACATGTCAAAACAAAGATTTATTTCACTTTTTTGATAAAAGATAAAAATGAATTGTTTTTAAAATAACAAGAATATTCCATTAAAAAATTAAATAAAAAATATAAATCGGTAAAAAAATTAATAAATAATTTTTAAATAGTTTAAAACATTTTTATTTTTTACAAAACATTGATTTCATGCTAAATGTTTTTTGATCAAAGGGAGAAATGATGTTTAATTTTATTAAAAAACATCCTCAATCTTTTTATGTACCCATGAGTGTAAAAAAGGTAATATTAATTGAAATATTAATGTATAACTAATGTATAATGTAATTAATTCGGTACATTAGATAATGATAAATTAATTTCGTTCATTGTAAATTTAAATAGAAATAATCTCAATTAAAATGAGAGTGAAAAATAAATACTTAAAAATATAATAACATTGGTGTGGGAATTAACTAATGACTTTATTATGTGTATAAAATATAAATAACCATAAATCTAGTGTAAATAGAACATAATATAGTTAAAATTCAACAAACATAATAAAATAATATGAAAGACAATGACTATGTATTATAACCCAATTAGAAGAAATTGAGTTTTGAAGTTATTTACCAATTATAAAATATGAATTAAAACTGCTATGAATGAAAAAAATTATTTTCAAGCATTAAAACCATGAATTTTAAATGAGTAATGATATTAATTGTCAATTTGGTATCGTATAATCCATATAAAATAAATTTGGTGCATTATATTTCAATATGCCTCAATGATGGGAAATTGAGAATATGCCTCATACCACAAGCTTCCTTCTGATTTAAAATTATTTAAACTCATATATAATAGTTTTAATAATTATATTAATTTATAATAGAACAATATTTATATTTATAATATTATATATTATCCATTAATATATTTTTACAGCTGATTGTTGATAATATTTCATTTTTTTCACAGTTCGGGAGCTAATTGCCATGTTTTCTCATGTGACTTTTTCGGGAATGTTCCATTTCATGTTTATAGGATATATATCAACAATATACATAATTATATTGATTTTATAAATATAATTTTTACTCTTTAGATATTTATTTGTAAACATTCTTGACCATTTTACATGTCAAATTAATCAAATCGCTTTGTATAGACCGAATGCTATATATATGTATGAGCGATGAAATAATAACATTAGAGAGTGAAGGAGTAAGGTAGCAGGTGTATTGTAATTTTATTGAATAATTTTTTTTTCATATATATCACTTTTCTATTTATTACATTTATCTATATTAATTTTCATTTGATGCGTAAATTTTAAACAAATCAATTCACTTCGAGAGGCGGTAGTCCCCAATACACACAAGCGACATTATCACATATTAAATAGCTTGAAACATAAGAAGTTAAGTATGATTTAATAACTATATAATTATAATAATATCATAAATATATATATATAATAGTGATATAAGATTAGAATATGTGTTTCTATAAAATGAGTCACATCGGTTCCTGATGCGTTAGCCCACCGTACACATAATGAATGATCGTGTTCCATTTTGATAGTGGAGTATACTACATAATATTATTAAAGGACATAATAAAATATATTTATATGGTTTAATTTTTTTTCATTTTATTTTATGTTTTAATACATTTTTTCTATGGAAAATTAAGACAGAAAATGAAAAATCTTTGTTAATACAATTACCTTCTCTAAGAGAATTCTCATATATATATATATATATATCTTATTATGAACCTAATGGATGGAATTTAAGGAATAAAGAATCTCCAAAATGTGTGTATTGTTTTTTTGGGTTTTATTTTAAATTTTTTAGTTTAGATAAATGCATTTTTTGTGGTGGAAATGCGATGTGAGTGAGTTGCCTTTTAAAATAGGGGAATGGAAAACCTCTTAAAATTTACCTAGAATATTCCAAAAATAATCTAAAAGGATGAAGTAAAGAACATTATATGTACATATAAATAACCTTAGGATGTAATTTTCAAATTTATAATGTGTAAATATTCATATAAAATAAGGTTTTGACACGTTCATAGGTCATTTTAACAATTAACATCCTAGTTTTACCCAATGGTAAACAATATTTTACCAAAAATACAAGAATTAATTTTTTAAAATTTAAAATATTGATTAGTTTAAAAAAATATAGTTTAGCATATTATATAAAATTAATTATTATTATTTAAAATATTAATCTATTCTTCTAGATTTAATTAAAAAAATTAGTCGAAATAAATTTGAAATTTTATATTCAAACGTGACGAAGAAGTGGGATTCCATGGAGAAAAGTATATTATGTATAAAAGGTTAAAGTATCAAAAGTAAATATAAAATTGATTCAAATGACCTAAATATGTTTATTTTTAATATAATATAATACATTTTAGTTAAAAAATATTAATTATAATTCAACTATGAAATCTATTTAAACAATAATAAAGTTTTCAATAAGAAAATTATTTTTCCGTATTTCCCAAAAAATTAAAGTATTTAAAAAAATTCAAAGAATTTACCCTATGATAATTTTGATATTTCTATATAAAAGATGATTTATAATTTATAAAATAATTTTTCTATTTATTTTTAAAAAATTATGTTCACAAAATGAAACAAACTGTCTTTTGAAAAAAAAGTATTTTTTTCAAAAAAAAAATCATTTTAATTTAATTGATTAATATTTTATTTCTAATAAATATATCACCAATGATTTTAATTACATGATTAAAACTTATAATTTTAAAAATAGATTTATTTTTATTCATTTTTTGTTATTTAGTGACTAATTTATAATAGTATGCTATATTACAGTTTATTTAGAGTCAGGGTTGAATATTCCACAGGATATTAAAAGGTTTAAATTTAAAGAATTAAATTTCTTGATATTATTATTATCATTGTATAATTTTATATTCAATATATAATGGAATTTTATTCTTTTATAATTTTTTTGGATTACATTGTTTCCCATTAAATAAAAATAATCCTCGTAATTTTATCTCCCTTTAATAAATCAAGGGATTTATATTTGAAAATTCCTTAAATGATAACCATTATCTAAAACAAGTTAATTGAACATCTACTTAATAAGACATAGTGACATAAAAAATTCCATATAGAATAACACATAACTAGTTTTATATTTAGGAGAACATTTTTTTCATGTAAATATGTCTACATGGAATTAAATAATAAATAACCATTGAGAGCGATACAGGTCATTCATCACATAAAATTTAATGATAAATGTAATGTAATCAAACTTAGAACCATTACACTATGATGATTTACTAGGGCATATGACTCATTAGATATGAATTTATTATGATATTTTCTTCAATATCCTTTTTATAAATTTAAGAATTATTTTACTATTTGTGATTAGATGTAAATATAATTTAATGATACTTTTCTATATCTTAATCACAATTTCATCATCTGGTTATGCTTTGGGAAATTTCTAATTCATCACATACTAATTTAAATGAATATACAAGGATATATTTTTAATCTGTGAATAACTAAATTAACATTTAATAAATAATAAAATTCAATGAATATTTTAATATATTTCTTCCATCTATAACTATTTTCAACAAACAATTTGTTAGAACAAATTATCCATTACAATAGATTAATATCTATAAATCCATAATTATATAACTAGTTAAATTTTACAATTTATTTTCAAATAATTAATGTAAAAATGGAGACACATTAATCTGAAAATCACATAGCCTAGTGGTACGTGTTTAATCCTTATCATCCATTGGATGTGTGTTTAAGACATAAAGCTTTCAGTATATTCAATGGGTTATCATCCAGTATGTGGGTCTCCATTTTTCTATAACCATAATAATAGAATACCAATAACATTACCAAATTTTCATGACATAAAATTTATCAAAAAATCAATGATAAGATATACAATAAATATTACCAAAACCTTTAATATTATGTCTAATAACAATGTATGTTCATTCATGCAAAAATAATTTTTTCATATACTAACCCAATAGGTTGTATTTCCATTAATATTTTCCAAAAATATACATAATATGTTTAAATTCCAACCACACAATTTTTCAGACAATTATTTTAATACAATAAACTTATAATCAAAATGAAACTTGTAGAACCATGATGATATCAATGAATCTTATTAAAATAATGACACATATTCTTATAAAATTTAACACATTCTATATATTTTTTATGATTATTATATCAAAAACACCATTTCTAAAATTACTTCTAAAATTCACATCATGTATCCCAGTTCGTAAAAACATCAACTATTTTATTTCAACATTTTTCCATCCTTGGTATATAGATTAATGTTTATAAGAGGATATTTATATTGATAATTCATAGGTTTCCCACATTTTAGACAACGTACTAAATGTAGATCCTTGGGATCAAAAAAATGTCATTCCATGATATTATTCATTTTTATATGAACACTCACTGGTTTATGCTATTTTCCCATAGGTAAAACATTTTCCCACTCATTTGTGACACAATAATTATGGAAACTCTCCTTTTTATTACATTAAAATTTCAATACATTGAACGAAATATCATATCATTTAATTTTTAATTTCTTTTAAATTACATATACAAAACCTGAAAATAGAAAACATTAATCTAATACAATTAAAATATATCTCAATGGTTTCACTCTATGTTACTTTTTTTCTTATCATATCTTGGGGGTATACATCAAAGTATTGTTTGGGCATGGCGCCTCGTATGGTAATAGGAAAGGGAGACATAAAGAAAGTGATCATGAGATATATCAATAAGATGATGATTCATAAGAATATGAAGAGAACTATATAAATATATTATAAGAATAATAAAATTAATCATATGTTTTCAAATTTTTCTATAACATTTAAATGTGACATTCATAATCATATCACCATGGATTATCACTATGGTGATATTAATGAAATTGACCAAGTTTATTCACCATGGTATCAAAGGGCATATCAACTATAGAAATTAAATTCATTAAAAAATTCAATGGAGCAATATTTGGGTTCAAAATACATATGTATTAATCATGGTTAGCCACATCAATAATAATATATCATTTCATTAATAATCTATAGAGTAAAGTGGGATATTAAAATCATGCAATATATATTTCTTAAGGACATGATCATTTGGTCATTTTTAATCCATAAAAATGAAATGTTGGATCAATATATATATACCCAAATAAATAATTAAATCTTACAACTAAGTGAATTCCCATGTTGAAGGAAGATGTTTGGATATAAAAAAAGATCATTTTCATGTAAAATAGAGAAATTTGGGAAGTAAATTTGACATCATTATGGGTATAAAATTTGGATTTAGTAATGGAGAAAATGACAAATAACGATGTTATAACATTGATAAAACATTATTTTATAAAATATGGAATTATTTAAGGAATAATAATCGAAATTAACATAACATCTAGAAGACTTACAGAAAATTAAACATTTAATGGAAAAGAGGGAGAAAAAAAATTCATTACCTTGAATAGTTTTCCAAAATCTAATGGAAGGAACCCTTGGGGGATTAAAAACCATTGGGGATAATTGGGAGGAAAATAAACCAAAAAATTAGTGGATATGGATTGGGAGTGAAGGGTAGTTGTGAAATGGATTTTAATTTATAGAAAAATTGGATAAATTACTTAATAATTTTGAAATATAGGTCTTGGAAATCATGATCGTTGAACTCTAAGAAACATTGTCTTTCCAGTTGTTTTTTATAATGTTTTTGGATAGTTGAGTGAAAATTGATGATATTTTACGACACTAGAATAAAAAAATATTTTTTAATATTTCTTTTCACATGTAAAATTACATTTTTTAGAAACTAATGTTTTTAAAATCATATTGTCCTTTTTAGACATTATAACATCACATGTAGTTTGGAAAATTATTTAGAATATACTAAAGTACATATTATTAAAAATATAACATATTTTATGTCATGTGTTTGGTTTAATTGATTATTAAATCATTATGAAATAAATATGAAATCATAAAACATATTGAAATTCCAAAACTATATTTTTATTATTTACTAAAAAATAATATAATTTAGAAAACTATCTTAATTTCATCGTAACATAATTTCTACATAATGATTTTAAATATAATATTTATTTTATCTTAATGATTCTCTATATATAATAATTTTAACTTTTAGATAAATAAATCTCTATTTATAGAAAATTGAAATTTTTATGACAAATAAAAATTTATGACACATAAAAAATTTCCCCAACGATTATAACCCTATTTAACAATTTATATATATATAAATGTTTTAAAATAATATTTCCTCAAAAAATTATTATTCAAAATAGATTAGTTTATTAATAATGTGTATATATTTTATATAAAATAATATATATATTTTTCATCCATAAATTAATGTATTAAACAAATCTCAAATAACAATATATTTTATTTAGAAAATAATTATTAAGATGAAAGTGGGGGAATAAAACTTTTATTTAAATAACATAATACACTTTACCAAAAAAATATCTAGACTTGTAACCCTTGATTACACCCACATACGCTCTGAGGGTGTGGTGTGCAATGGGGGTATTTAATTGGGGTGGCTTTACTAATCTTGATTGATGTTAATATTCACTAACATTGAATTCCCTCATTTTTTGTTTCATTTACATATCAATTTTTTATTTTTGGATTGGGTTGGGTCAATGGAGAAACCCATTAATTCTACCTTCCTCTCATGTTCTAAAAAATGGGCTTCAAACGGCATGAGTCTACTAGTTTATGAACTCACTTATCACTTCTATATCAATTATCTTTTATCATCACTACTCATAAAAACTAATTACAATTTTTAAATCATCACCTACGGTATTTTTTTAGAGGTCTAAATTGACCAAGGATTATATTGACCAATTTTCATATAACAGTCATATCCCAATGGTGATATTTCACATTGAATCTTATAAATACCTCTCCATTCATTCCCTCAAATTTCACTAAAATTCATTGTAACGTTATATTAATTCATTTCATTAGATTTTTGTTATCTTAGTAATATTTTCTTCCATTTCTGTATCGTTTTCCAAGGGGTCCATGATTATATAATTTCATAGCGATCCACATTTTCCCATATTAAAGATTATATTTTATATTTTTTGACTAGATATAATGTTTGGTATTTTAATTTGTTTCCTGGATTAATAATGTAAGGATCAATGTAAATGATTTAATTTTTTTATCTATATCATTTAATTGTATAACATTATATAATATATAACACACATTTATTCATGAAGGAAGTATCACTAAAATTTCTAGGTACACTACATTCTTCCCAAATTAATATATTTCATCCTTAAAATTCAAATTCATCCCCTCGGTTGTGAAATTTTATGGTTAATTCTATCTGTTTTACCCCACTAGTTCCCAAATGTATTATTTATATTTATGATTCCTCTAGGAAACATTGACAAGGTTGGTTGTCACATTGCATGAAAATATTTCATTAAAGTCAAAGACATATATTGGCTACTCTATATAAGAGATGTTGTTCTTTAGATGTACCTCCTCCAGATTCAGTACATCTGATGGATCAGGAATTTACATAATCAAGAGCGATATATGGAATAAATCATTAAATTGAGATATATTTGGTGTATGTTTTAGATGATTGGCCAATGATCATTTGCAATCATGGATCTAAAATGAGACAATGTACTTAGAGTTAAGTTTACCTTTCTTTCCAAACCATAGTAATTACTTATATGGATATATCTGGGGGAAACATTTGTATCCATCCAAAAATCCAAGTACTGTTTTAAATTCTTAGTATACCTCTTATTCTAAACAATAAGAATCCTTTATACGATATTGGATGGAATAAACCTTTTTAGTCATCAGTTTCACAATATGTTGTCTAAGTAGCTTCTTCTCACCAACTTCATCCTAACATGTGGGAGTTATACATCACTTCACATATAGATAAGCATATTGTGACATTTGAATACTCATGTTTATTTTATTATCATTTGAAAAGTAAACTTTTAATATCTGTGGATACCACCCACCATTAAATTCCATTGATCATGTTCCCATCATGTCCTAAACTGTATGAAATGAATTCTCAAATTGGTCATCTATTATAGTATAAAAAACCATACACAAATTGAATTTAGTATTCAGATCATGTAAGAATTCTACTGAATTTAGATGGGATCCTTAGAAAAAAAACTACATGGGATAGAATGTTTCCCCCATTTAGCCACACCAATATCATCCCATCTACCATAGAATGCTAGTCTGGAGAGTGTAACGACCCGAATCTGGAGCCCATCAACTAGTGTCCCATGACCGGTTTTCCACATGACCTCAAGCACATTTCTACAAACGCCAGGGGATGAAGACTAGCAGTGAGGGCCTTGGTAAGTTATCAGGGAAACTATGCCCTCATTTGGTAAGGTGCACAAGGTACAAGAAGTAACAGTCAATAGCAGAAGCAGTAAACAACATACAAAAACTGAAACTAAATAGCGGAAGCAATGTATAATATAATAATGATGATAATAATGCAGTAGGTACATGTATCGAAGGAAAGAAGCAAACACAACAATGTGCTGAAATTCAACTGAGAACATAGTACTAATAGTAAATAGAAATTTCTGTAGCATCACAAGCCTTTGCTCGGTCCAATACTATCCAGCTCCAATAAAAAATCATGTACCTGATGTAGAAGGGAGACAATCCCTATCCACACCTGCAACTATATAACATATTTAGGCCGAAACGAAGGACCCAAACAAGGTGTGAGGATAATCCCAGTAGGCATCCACCACAAGATCTGTGCCCTACTGTCAGTGAGAAATATAGAAAAAGTAAAGGAAACAAATGAAATAGAGAAAAAAAATTACTCTAAATTAAACAATATTACTAGAATCCATTCACATTTATTTATTAATTTGATTCACTCATTAAATTATCAACCAATGAATTTGGAAAACAACTCTATATTCTCAAGGCATAGCAAGTTACACAACATGTATCTCAGCAGACTGCCTAAACTACAAGAAGTACAAAACACAAGCTTGTTTTTTGTCTTGGTGGAATCGTCAAAACCAACCAAAAAATATCCATGGTGACTCTTTGGGTGGCTCACACTGGAATACCCCTCTTTTCAAGTAAACATATAAAGGCATAGACATTCTGGGAAGCTCTCACCGTCCATTCCTCTATGGTCTTGCAATGATAGCTATAGACTTCTTGAGGAAGCACATATGTCTAATTCCCCCTATAGTCTCAATACGTAACTAAGGACACTCTATGGAAGCACAAAATCCTATTCCCATAGGTCCTGTGAACGAAACTAATTTATAACAAACTCTTTGGGGAATCCCTAATCGTCAATTCCCCCTTTAGTCTACCGCACCAGGTTCACACTGCCCTGAGCAGTTTAGTCGTGCATAATCGGCTGTTAGCAGCCCAAAGTAAGCTCAAAAAACTACTTTTATAATATATAAAATTCATCAAAAGCATATAAATAGCACGCAATACATGCAATCAATTATATCAAGGCAGGAAAACAATGCAACATGGTATGCCTCACGGGAAACCTAATCCAAACGGCGATAAACAACCAAAACAAGGGGAAACCCCATGGGGTGATCCTCAAACAACTTAACAAGAAATTATCAATCATCTAATAACCTCAATCATACATGAAATCTAAAGAAGATAACAAAACAGGATCAAAACCCTAACCCGAGACACATGATTCATGGGTATCCAGCACTTTTGCAACAAATACTCAAGGACATTCAACGTAGGGAAACAAACCACCAGCCTCGATCCTAGGAGATCGATATAATTGATCCACGAGGCTTGATTCCCCTTATAACGACATAGATCTAAAAAAACGCACAAAATGATCAACCCCCGATAACTTGAGAAAGAAGAGGAACTAGGAAAAAAAACTCTAGGAGAAGAGAGATCTTACCGCTGCGGTCTGGATGTAATCGACAGTGGTCGATTTGAAGAAAGGATGGAGTCTTGGAGGGTCAGAAAAGATCCTCAGCCATACGGAATTCTCTCGGTCGAAAACCTAGAGAGGAAAACAGTTCTGTCAATGGGGTGCGACCCCGGTCTGTTTAATGATGAAAAAGAAAATACACGGCATGTATTCCTAAATTACACCGCATGTACTCAGCTTTTCTGTACTCCTCTTTAAGCGGCCTCCACATCACCCCTACACACCATGTGTGTGGTTCAGACATGGACAGCACAAGGTCTTGGGTGAAAAAGGAGTACATGGAGTGTACTCATAAATTACACGACGTGTACTTCAAAAATTTCCGGAAACTGCTCTTTTTCCCAAAAAGGACCATAAAGGAAAAAACGTACCTGAAAAGATGGTCCGGGTTCATATAAACTTCCCCCTTAACGAAATTCATCCCCGAATTTCCCTAACAAGGTAGTGATGAAGAATCCTCGAACAACTCTGGCCAATGTGATCGCATATCGGCCTCCCTCTCCCAAGTCTCATCCTATACATGGTCGTGCTTCCATAACACCTATACTAGAGGAACAGACTAGCCACGAAGTACCTTTGCACTACGATCATCAATCCTGATAGGATGATCCTAGAATGATGCATCATGTGCCATCTCAACCTCCTCAAGACGAAAAACATGAGAGAGGTCTATGAAATAGCGTTGAAGCTAAGAAACATGGAAGTCACCATGCATAGATTGATATATTTGAGGTAACTGCAACCTATAAGAAACTGTCCCGACTCTCTCTAGAACCTTAAATGGATTGAAATATCTTGGTGAAAGCTTACCCTATCTCCTGATCCTTTTGTGTCCCAACCTCAGGGTAACACATAAGAAAACTTGGTCTCTGACCTTGAACTCCAAAGGTTATCTCCGTTGATCGGCATAAGACTTCTGTCGAGACTTTACTGTATCCATCCTCCTCCAAATCAACTCTATCTGCTCTGAGGTCTCCTAAACAAGACGAGGTCCCAGCGAAGTTGCCTCTCCTGCCTCCAACAAGCACAAAAGTGATCGGTATGGCCTACTGTACAAAGCCTCGTAAGGTGCCATCTGAATAGTCGCCTAAAAACTGTTGTTATAGGCAAACCTCACAAGAGGAATATACTTCTCCCAAGAACCGCCAAAGTCTAGAATGAAAGCTCAGAGCATATCCTCAAGAACCTTGATTGTGTGATCTGACTGGCCATCTATCTGGGAATGGTAAGCTGTACTCAGAAGTACCTATATACCCAAGGCACTCTGTAGCCCCTTCCATAAATGAGACGTAAATCGGGCGTACCTATTTGAAATGATAGTACTCAGAACCCCATGCAAGCGCACAATATCACAGATGTACAACCGTCCAAGCTCATCGACACCGAAGGTCTCCTTTATCGGCAAGAAGAGAGGAACCTTCATGAGGCTGTCAATGACAACCCCTACTGCGTCATTCCCTCGAGGCGATCTCGGTAACCCTATCATGAAATCCATTACGACATAATTCCACTTCCACTCGGGAATGGGTATCTGTTGTAAAATCCATGCTGGTTGCTGGTGTTCCGCCTTCACCTAATGACAGGTGGAACAACTCATGACAAAACTAGAAACATCTTTCTTCATACCTAGCCACCAGTACTGGTAGTGTAGGTCCTGATACATCTTGGTGACGCCAGGATAGACTTCCCAAATTGAGGAATGGAAGTCTTTGATCAGCTTCTCGCGTATATCTGCTGGCACCCATACACATCCCTAGAAACGCAAGAACTAATCCTCACCTATGGTCCATCTGAGAAGAGGGTCCTCTCCTAACACGCTTTCCCATAGGACTAGGCCATCAGAATCTGACAACTGCCTCATCCGATCTCAGTCGAGAAGTGTAAAGGTAATAGCTAAATATGATAGGAAAATCTGCCCATGTGTGTCATGCACCTCCAAGTGGATCTTAGAGAACAGAGCCATAAGCTGTCACTCATTGATGGCCTCCTGAACATCATGTATCTGAGTCCTCCTACTAAGTGAATCAGTCACTTCATTTCCATTCCCAGGCGTATAGGCAAGCTCAAAATCAAAAGAAGGCCAGTACTCAACCCACCTCCGATGTCTCATATTCAGGTCACGCTGTGTGAAGATGTACTTGAGGCTCTTGTGTTCATTATATACCACAAAACATTCTCAGAGAAGATAATGCCTCCAACAATGAAAGGCATGAACAACTGCAGCCAAATCCAGGTCATGCATATGATAGTTCCTCTCATGTGGCCTCAAATTCCGAGATCCATACGCAGTAACACGATCATCCTGCATAAGAACTACTCCTAGACCAATGCAAGATACATCACAGAAAACTATTTAACTCTTCCCCAGCTCTAGAAAAACTAGAAGCAGTGTAGAAGTCATTCTCTCCTTCAGCTCATGAAAGGCTAAATCACAGGCTTCTGAACGAAAAAGCATCCCCGCCTTCATAGTCAAGCCCGTCAATGACGCAACTGACCGTTAGAAGTTCTGTATAAACCGCCTGTAGTAACTAGCCTGCCCCAAGGAACTTCGTACCTTAAAGACATTCTTCGGATGCTCCATGGTATCTATTGATCTCGCCTTCTATGGGTATACTGATACTCTTGTCTCTGAGATGACATGACCCAGGAAGTGCATCTTTTCCATCCAAATGTGGCACTTTGAGCTCTTAGCATATAATTGATGCTCCCTCAATGTACTCAGAACAATCTCAAGATGGGTAGCATGTTCGTGTCGAGTGTGAGAGTACACTAAGATGTCATCCATGAAAACCACCACAAATGAATCCTTATAAGGATGGTAAACTCTTTTCATCAGTGCCATGAAGACAGCTGGCGCGTTCATGAGACCAATCGGCATGACTGTATACTCGTATAGACCATACCAGGTCTTGAAGGCTGTAAGAGGTATATCTGATGGTCTAACACATAACTGATGAAAACCGGACCTCAATTCGATCTTTGAGAACACCCAGGCTCCACGAAGCTGATCAAAGAGGTCATCGATTCTCAGAAAGGGATATCAGTTCTTGACCGCCAACTGGTTCAGCTTCTGATAATCCATACAACGCCGAAGGGTTCCATCTGCCTTCTCCGCAAATTGGATAGGAGAACCCCATGGAGAAGTACTGGGTCGGATGAAACACTTTTCCTAAAACTCCTCCAACTACTTCTTGAGCTCCTGAAACTCAGGTGTAGCTATCCTATAAGGAGGAATGGACACCGGTGCCGCTCTGGGCACGAGATCAATCGAGAAGTATACCTCGTGCTCCGGAGGAAAACCTGAAAATTCCTCAGGAAAGATATCCCTAAAAAGATCCACCAATGGAAGAAAGTATAATTGTGAAGTCCCCTGGTCATCCAGATATTGACTAGTAATCTGGGTTGTAACTCCGCCTAGCCCATGATGATCGTGTCCATTTCTACGCGCCTGTACATCCCACTTGCCTCTATGATGAAAAGACCCTCCATCTAGTGATACGAAACACACCATGTGGCGATAGCAATCAACGACTGCCTGCAAGGGAACCAACCAGTCCATCCTAAGAATGACATCATTGCCTCTCATCTCTATGACATAGAGGTCCCATAAAAAGTGACACCATGCAAACTCAAGAGGGAATTCTTTGCACTGACATACGTTATATGTCCTCATTCCCAAGGGCATGTCAAGGGTCAACATGTCAGCAAATGAAAAGATACAGAGCCCACGACTCTCCACGATATAAACAGAGATAAAGCTATGCAACCCACCAGTATCAAAAAGAGCTGAAGATAAAACTGAGGCTACTTAGATCATACCTTGAACTGTAGAAGGTCCTGGATTCTGCTCTGGAAGAATCTGCTCTACAGCAAAAGTCTGGCCTGTACAGCGACCCTGCGTAGCAGATTGAGATCCCTGTACTACTTCTTCCTAAGCCTGACCACTGCGTCCATGGCCTCTACCATGTCCTGAACAACCTGAAGAACTCCAGACCCCAGTCTGCTGCAGAACTAGTAATCCTTCTCCTCTACACGGAGTCGAAATTGATCCTCTTTCACTAGCCCCTGGAAGAAGAACCTTGCAGAAGCGCTACATATGACCCATCTTCCCGCAAGATCGGCACTCCACTGTGTCTCTCGAGAAATGAGGCTTCTTATGCCCGCTCCTTCCACACTGATAACACACCACTTGGGTTCCTTAATGATGATCTTGTCTACCAGAAGGAACACCTCGCTTCCTCAGATCACCTCTTGTAGTCTCTTGGTGGCGCTTCCTGCTGTCTGTCTGGAGAGAATCAGCCATGGATGCTGAACCGCCCGGGTCCATAGCTCCAGCTTCCCTTAGTTTGCTCTCTGTAATAAGTTCTTGGTTTCCTATCAGAGTATTAGAATTCAATTGAAAGACATTAACCTATGATATGATGTCTGGTCTGAGGCCTTCCTCAAACTTCCATTCTAAAAATAGCTCGTCATTCCACAGAACGGGAGTGAAACGCCGTAACTCAGTTAAGCGGGAGGAATACTCCATAACTAAGAGAGTATCTTACTACTGGCTCATGATCTACCAAGCTCTATCATCCCTCAGCATCATCGGGTAGAAGTAGTCATAGAACGTATGCTGAAACTCGTTCCAAGACATATCCTATTGGTGCCCTATCTGTGAAATCACATCTCACCATCTGATGGAGGATTCTAGTAGAATATAATTCATGAGATTCACTATCCTCTTCAGAGGTGTCTCCAGATGCTCGAAGATGGATATCATGTCTTATAGCCATGTCTCCGCAGCCAGTGGTCCTCCAACCCCTGAGAACGTGGGAGGATGCTGATGCTGAAAAACCCTTGTCAGCTCTGCCATAGTTGGGTTAGAATGTGGAGCTCCTTGGAAGGTCTACATGAATCTCATGAAAGCCTCTTTGAACAAAGCGTCAGCACCAGTGTCTGGAATCACTGCAGGTGCCATGTTCGGGATGATATTCGGAACTACAGGTAGTCCATGATCTTCCGTATTAGGTGTACGGTCACTCCCTAGTCCTTAACGTGCAACGGGAGGACATCTTGGAGCCATAGGTCTGAAAGATCAAAAAAACACCTTCATTAACGACGAACACAGTTGCAACATAAGAGAGTAAAACAGAACAGAAGGGGAAAACCTTTAAAATTTGGGAAAACATGACTACACGGTGTGTTTCTTAAAAGATTACCCTGGGAGTGTACCTTTTCCACACATGGATTTTGAAACCACCTGGCTACATGGTTTCACTTTAGGAAAATGGTCGTTTCGCGTCAGTTTTTTCGCGGAGGTTTAAAAAACTACCGCTAAATGTTTTTCGGGCCACTATTTCGCTGCGGTTTTTTCGTAGCGGTTTTTAAACCACCGCGAAATTTATTATTATTATTATTATTATTATTATTATTATGAAATATTTTGGAGGATTAGCGGCGGTTTTTTAAAAAACCGCCCCAAAACCACTGCGAAATGAATGGAAAAAAATAAAAAAACATGAGAAACCCCGAAATCACAAAACCGACCATAACTTTTGATCTGGGAATCCGTTGGAGTGCCAAGATCAGAAAAATCGATGATAATGAAGAGATATAGAGGCAAGTATAATCAAAAATATGAGACGGTTTAAGGTGCGGAGGATATGAGAGTTATAAGAATGTTGAAAAAAGTTTTCTTACTTCAATCTGCCATAACTTTCGTTCCGGGTGTCTGTTTGGGCTCTACTACATATCAAATCGAAGCCAGCGAAGAGAGCTACGCACAAATTCGAATGAAGATAGATTTTGTCTTGTTTTTTGGCCCAAAAACCCCCTCATATGGCCTATGATACACTATTTTCGTCACCGGTGTCCTGTTGAACTTGTCTTCAAATGGACCTAACTTTTGATCCGCGTGTCAGTTCAGACTCATACACCTTCCAGATCGTAGTTCGTTCCATGAGATTCAGTTAGACTAGTCGCGGCGCCCACATGGACTCTTTAATCATAGGTTATGACTTTTTTAGTGGGTATTGGGGTTGTTATATTTTTTGATGCCTCGTTTCTAGCACCCATTCCCCTGTCATTTTTTTTAGATAGTGTATAATCCATAATAATAGTATCATTACCAGCCAATGGTCCACCCTCACTATACAGAAGTGTAGACATAACTATCTATAGTTTTCCTTCCCCTCTCCTCTATGATGCATTCTTGGTCCCTTAATATGAACCACTCTACTGATACAGGTTCTCTTTCTCAGACATACCACTTTCATATCCTTTACAACCACGACCAGTAGACCTCTAAAAGCTAGACTGGTATGGGGTGAATCTCCCTATCACATAATATGGTTCTTCCAAGCTGCTCTATCATTACCCATCTATCATGGTTTCTTATATAAAATATATAGAGATCACATCCTGCCACATGATTGTCACACTACTAGTGATTTGGGCCACTTTATATAAGCGTTACAAATCATACCATAGTGGGGACATGTCGCCTGTGTAAGGTCTTCTATAACTGAACCCTCTCCCATGAAACATTTTTTTCCACTGCTCTTGTCGAAATTTATGTAATTACACTTCCCTATTTCAGAATTTGTACATCCAAATCAACCAACAAAAGCCACATGTACTCTTCTAGAAGCATCCTTCTAGTTAAACTAGTATATGAGAGCCTAATTCACCAATTATGAAAGAATTTCAATCCCACTGATATTCACCTAGTACATAATATCACATTTAATGCCACCCTGAAATTTCCTTTCCTTGGTATCCTCATTTATTGGAAATGCAGGAAGAAAGTTTTGAAGGTATTTTAGGTGACCAACATAGTCCATTACATACCATATCCTTCAAGTCACCCTCATAAACTCATCTTCTATCAAATTCATGAGCTTCTTCGCGTAAAAGTGATCCAAAAACATCTTAGGAATGCCTTTATACTCAATATTATTCAGAAATCCTTCCAAAATATAGATTTCCCACCAACTAATTGTTTGACCATGTAACATGTATGTAGCCAATTTGACTCTCTTCTGAGTAGGAGTCTCCTAGTTCTCAAGAATATTCTGGATCGGCTGACTCCATAATTCAACTACCTCAGGTCCACCCTCTCTAGAAAAACTAAAATGGTGTCAAAACCGAAATGCCCATTTTAGGTCTAACATACTTTGCACAAACTTTCATGGGATGAATTTTCAAAACAGCATGAACTGAGCAATGTTCCCATGAAATTTATCTCAAACAGTCTCTCTCGGAACTATTGGTGACTTAGGTTACACCATTGGAGGAACAATTACAACAATGTACTCATTTCATCTAATCATAAATCATCATAATGGAGTAATAACTCTAAAATTTCTTACATAAATCATATGAATCAACAAAAAACATTAACATATTTATAGGGATTCACATAATTCCATAAAAATCCTTCCCCAATAACCCACCACATGGTAAAAATCGTGGAACTATCACTACCCTTAACCATCTATCATATAGCTCAGAAGTAAAAAGGTATAGAAATTATCATTAATTAGGATTTTCATTAAACTACCATTTTTGACATTATAATTCATTAATTAAATTCTGAATTTATATTATTATATTATTTAATTTGAAACATACAAACAAATAAAAGCATTTTCATTTAATCCACATACCAAAAAAATATTCTCTCATACCTAGCCAAAATGATGCATGTCACATAATAATATTTAGTTCATAGAATGATTCTTTCATTATAAACACATGTGACACATTGGGCCACGAGTCAAATCTTATAAAATAAAAAAACCATTTTTAAATTAGACTCCATGTTCATCACTTAGGGTCCCATAGAATCCAATTATAACTACAAACATTAATATTAACAATCCCACCATAGGTACTTTTATTTACCCTTTTACATTGGTTAGATACTCCCATACATGATCTCATTCCCATGGATATACTCTACATTGTATCCTATATAACTTTCCCAAATAGTAATAAAAATTAATGAAATGAATACTACATCTAATAGAACTTTGTAACATCCTGACCCAAGTGCCACACACTGGTTCACTGAGAAACTGGGTTACATCAACTCATGAACTCCTCCCAATACACCATATAATGCTGACTAGTATTGAGGTTCCGACATCGATTAGGTGGATACTATACCCCCATTATCAATGTAGAACCAATTTATAAAATAAATAATAATTAACCAAATGATGTTACCAATAACTATAAAAACTAGAATCATAGTAGTACCATAACATGAACACAGTAACTTAAATAAACTACTGATATGTCATTCCATGTACATGTAGTGTGTCAGATGATAAATTAAATGATGAATAAATGACACTCCCATGTGGGTTATGAAAATATGTCTCATTCCATCATCAATGCGACATACCGACACTACCATATAACATAGTGAACATTCCCTTACCCCATCCTACAAACATGAATTCTAGTTGGGTACCGATGAAGCATCCCAAGTTGGGTGTGAGTAAAACTCAGTAGGGCACTACTAAAGACATTTAAATCGTGATCCAATAAATAATATTGTATGTATTTGTATAATGAATAAAATTCAAGCAATAAAGTGAATATAATTACATGGGTTCAATTATTATTTATTTAACCACATTGATCTTCAGGTTCCCAAGGTCACTTAAACCCTCAATACCTACCTTACCCCATTTTGTAATCTGAACCACCCCACAATACCATGTTTATAATTTATCATATCAATTCAATTGATATTGAGGAAAATTTTAAACATAGCCCATTGCAAACATTTTTGGTCTTGAATGCCATGTCTAGCACACCATGGGTATTTGAAGCATGATCTTATATCCCATAACTGGTATATCACTTTTGGATCTTTATGTATTAGTACATGTCCAACAGAAATATATTTTCAATCATAGATGGGATGTTGATGTTTCTGTCCATGTACCAAAAATTGGAAAACATTTTCCATGTATATTAATTATCCATACAGTTAATACTATAAATCACTCCATGAATTCATTAGTCCAAAAAAAACAATCATTCACACCTTATCTTTTTGTGTGGGATTTAAATTCTTAATATTTTTACCAAACAAGACCATAATATCTATATACTTTAAGGAATATAATGATTTCAATTGTAAATGTCGGTCTATGTCATCCATTAATAGAAATAAATTACATGGGATTCAAAAATATTCATTTTTTGGTGATATGATTCTCCATTGATGTCACATACTCAATATAATACTCACATTCTCTATAGTTTTCATAAAAATCATCATTTTTCAATACCTTCATAATAGATTTCAAATACTTATCATGTTTTTTCTCACTTTTTATGTAGATAAGAATATTCTATATAAAAACTCCCTAAAAAATGTTTTGGAAATCCATAAATACATTATTTATTATTTCCATGATGATTTTTGGAGAATTAACGAGTTCATATACCATCAATGTGAACTCATAGTTGATATAAGGGTAGAAAATGTATTCTTTTGAATATTATCATTCACATTAATATGATAATATCTATATAGTTGAACAACCTTTGAGAATTGCATGGCTTCATGTATCTTGTTGAACAAGTCATGAATATGTGTATGTAGATACTTATTCTTTGTAATTTTCTTTTCGAGATTTTGATTATTAATGAATATTTTTATTGAAGCATTATTATTATTGATGAATAGTATTTTCACAGTCCTTGGTAATGTAGTTATGATTATAACCCCATTGTCAATATTCTCATGTAGTTGTTTTTTCATCTGATAAAATTAATCAATAATTAATACTCGTGTACTCTTGTATAATAGTAATCATATAGGTATAAAATTTATTGACAACTCAAACAAAAATCTTAATGGAATACAAAAAAATTATTCAACAAGTACAACAACATGTTCCTATACAATAGCATATCATCAAAGATGGTCCCATTAATAGTGTCAATAATTTGGGAAAGAAAAATGTAATCATAATAGAATAATATCCATTTTTTAGATAATGGTACAAAAGACATTAATCCTACTCCTTGATCTTATATTTAATTAAATGGGGATTGATGCTAAATATGGTGATTTCCATCACATGGAAATTTATATAGGCTCTTTATAAGGAAACCAAATCTATACCCATAATTGCATCTAATTACACTAAAGGGATTTTCAAAATCATCACTTTGATATTGAACGTGGAGATTTTAATTGAGGAGTAGTTTTAAGCATCATATTCCATAATTTTCCCATTTCTCATTTTCGTAGATTACACTACATTCTAGTTTTGAGTTAGAAATTATATAGTTTTATTAAACATGATTAATATAAATGAATGTGTAGAACTAAAAATAAGAGTTTTTTATTATCCATGAATGAATTACTAGATTACCTATAACCACATTGAATTCAATATCCCCATCATTAGTTGTGATTATATAAGCTCTCCATTGCTCTCTAGGCCATGGATTTTGTTTTAACCAGTTAACTTATAAAACCCAAGGATTTGTTCATTGATTAAAATAGTGTATTTGTTTTATGAAATTAAAACATTAGACAACTGTCCAAGAGTATATTGGATAAATAATATCTTCCATCACATTGGTTCATACCATATCCACCATTTTCTAGATAGGAACCCATCCTTATAGATCCTAAATCAATTCAAATCCATCTTTTATATTTTATGAGGTTATATTACCATTAATTTTATGAAGTTGGATGTTATAGTTTTTTTTCCAATATGATTTTTACCTATTTGTCTCAATGAATTTGAATCCCTTATTCATTTTATATCTATAGATCAATGAGACTTTCAAGAATCATTGATTTCTATTTTTCATTGATGCCTTATCAGAGAACTTCTTTAGAGCTCAAAAATATCAAAGCACAAAATAATTTTGTTTACATGGATTTAATACACAATAGAAGTGTTTAACAATAAATTTTGGGTAAATGACAATTCTTGAGGCATATCATGCATGTATTTTTTAGTTTTAATCATTCACCATGATAGATTCATCATTATTTTACTAGGTAGTATGGAAATACAACTCCAATTTACGATGGAGTGTGTGAGGTAAATAATTAAGAAAAAAAATTCTAGAATTCACTCCATTCTATCTCTTTAATATCCTCTTTAGGCATTATATTTTTTTTAGAAATGTCATCAGTTAATTATAATCTCCATATAGTTGAAAAAAATACAATATGAATATATCTTAATTAGTGCATGGAGGGATGTATAATATCTTTTTTATAGTTTTGTTTCATTATTCTACGCATAATGTATTTTTGGATTTACTAAAATTTGGACGCCTTTATCACATAAAGGTCATAATTAAAACAATATAATTTTTATGTTGGTGTGGTTTTTCCACAGGATTCATGTTTCTCTTCAGAATAATAGTAAATTGAGTATGTAATTTCATGACATAAAAATATTCACCCCATATTGGGTTGGGTATCTCATTTGTTAATTTCCCATCACATTGGTCATTTCTCATTTCCTCCAATAAACATATATAGGACAATACGATGATAAACATAGTGATGATAATCATTAATCTATAAATAAAAAAATGGAAACTATGAACAATGGATTTATAAATCATAAATTTAATTCATTCCTAAAACAATGAATTTTTGCAGGGAAACTATTTAATATATGCATTATTTTTTTTAATTTTCCTTATTCATAATCATATACATATTTATTTCAATATGTTATTCTATTCCAAATAAGCAATAAAATATAATGTTCTATGATACCTACTATGATAGCCCATATCATTTATTGACCTTAATACATGATTTATTACACAAATACCCATTTAATATAATTCCAAATGATAAAAAAGATAGTTGTATTTTGGTAATTATACACATAACACTATAAGAGGAAAAATTTGTAAAACAAAATCATTTAAAAACTCTAAAATAGCACTATAATTCCATAAATCTTTGAATATCGAACCTGATAACCTAGGGAAGAACAAAACAAAGGGTTGTTTTCTAAATTCAAATAAGGTAATAATAAATGGATAACATGAAGAATGTAACACTTTTTAATTAAGAGGAATATCAAAAATATATAATGTTTTGAGATTCATAAAAATTAACATTGAATCATCATATTAGATGATAAAAAAATTCTACTATTGGAATGTGGAAATTACAAGAGAACATGGAATCATATGCGTAAGACATTGATAGCCACTAAAAAATCATAACATAGTGCACTTTGGATTACCTCCTTTTCACCATATATGATATATCATGATTTAAAAATAATACCCATTGAATTTGAGTGATTTTTAATTTCACACCCATGCATCACATCTGTATACCATAGATATATTTGTGTACAATTTATATCATAAAATTTAATGTATATTTTTTTCAATTTCATTCCCATAATTATAGAGTGTGGAATAAATACATGGAAGTTGAAATTAAACAAATTATAACTACTTGATGGAGAATAAACCTAACTCAAAATGTGGATGGGTATCCATTATATTAACTTTTGGAATCTACAACTCATCGGATAATATATATATATATATAGAAACACTAGAGAAAATAATTGTTAAATTTAAAATGATGATGGGAGAACCCAATACATTGAGAGTGAGATTTTGAAATAATGATAGTTTCCTATTAAGAGGTTTTAATCATGTTGTTATATAATTATACGGGGATAGGGATAAAAAATTCATTATAAATTTGTTTTGAGATATGAACAATGTGTGTGTAGGTATCTATAACAAATGATATAGTTTTTTAAGAATTCATAATCAAATTATTGGAATCTATGCGATAAAATAAAAATAATTCCACTGATTTTCTACCATCATTTATACTAAAGATTAGTGGTTATACAAATTTCCTAATTCCTATTACCAATAATATTAAAATAATAATACTAGATATGTTTATTTGATTCATCTTTATAATGAAATTGTGTTAAAAAAATTAACATTTATATAGGATTTGGGGGATTCATTAATGGTTTAAAAATTTAAATAAATAACAGAAAAACAATTAAAAATTAAAATTAATTATATGTTTTTTTGGGATTCCATTTTTTAGTTTTATTAAATTACTTTTTTGGTATTATTGTCTTATATTGTTGACCATTAGTTTATAAGGAACTTAATTTTTATCCAAAAATTAAAATGTCACATAAAATTCTAAAAATAATACTATGGGATAATTTGTTATATGAAGGTTTAAAAAATAATATTTATTTTATAAAAATAATTTCTAAATATCATAATTTTTGAAATTTATATAAAAGTATCTATTTACTATATAATATTTTTTTTTGATATTAACCAATATCTTACATTTCTCAGGAGTATGTTGGAATCCATTAAATTATATTTTCAATTGGATTTAAATAAATAATATCTAATAATAATATTTTATGAAAATATCATTTAATTAAAAATTATTATATTTATCAAGATTTCATTAATTTATACTATACATTTCACAATTTTTTAGATTCATCTATGTCACAGTTTACTATTTTTTAAATCCATATATAATCACAAATTAATTTGTTATTAAATGTCACAAATAAAACTGTTATTTCATAAAGAATGATCAAATGAAAAATCATATTACTAGGTAATAGATACATTATACCTTACTACACTTGTATTGACTCAAATGGAATGGTGTGTGATGGTGGTGCTTTAATTTTGTTGATTAGAAAACATTTATTTTTTCATTATCTAGATACACATGATAATCTAAATTAAATAGTTCCACAAGAAATAATGTTTTTGAATAATGTATTGGGATGGGTTAGGTGGAAGTTATGTGATTCCAACTCCCTAGACTACTTCATTGAATGAGCTTGACAATGTAAAATCATACTGGTTGTGGACATCACTTATTCTTTATTTTTCAATTGGAATTTACAGTAACCCTTGATATATAATACTAATAAAAACACTATTTCATTGATATATTATAAATTACTATACTTCATAATGGAAATTAAAATTCAATATTCTATATTGGTGAAAAATAAATAAATTAGTGCTTCTATTTCCATAAATATTTTAATTTATCATGATTTTCTTCATTTATAAGGGATTTTCCTTTATAAATGTTTAGGTTTTTTTAGATAAATTAAATTTATAAGATATATATTATAAAATATTGATCATATAATGGTGAATTATTAGTAACCGTTCTTTAGTTTAATCCATTGAAAAATTAAATTAATTTTCATGCATTTGTATGGCCTAGAATCTCTACAAATTGTGTAATTAATTTCCCTAACTCAACCCATTCTTGGTCAATATATATATATATATTATAATATTTTTATCATTATTATCATTATTGAATTTATTTACCATGATAAATGTACATGGGATAGACATATAAAAGTAAAAAATCTAGGAAAAATGAAACAACTAACACCTGAAAATGATTATATGAAAAAACTATTTTCTAATAATTGGTTGTTGAAATACTATGAGTGGATCATATATAATATTATAGATATGAAAATTATTCTAGATTAAAAATTTAATAATTTTTTATTTTTTATACATGTCATTAGATAATTTTTTATTCTTTTCGAACTCCATGAAAGGGATTTTCATTTAACTTTTATTTCTAGGAGACACATTATATATTCATTACTTTTTTCCTTTGCATGGTGTACATACATCACAAGAATGGATTTTATAATTATTATAATGAATATTATTGGGATTTAAATATCCTTATATGTTTTTATCCTTTATAAATCATTATATTAATGTTAAAACAACTATATGGGATTTAGGTTATAATGTCACTGTCTATTTTGGAGTGTTTATGATTTTATTTCTGATGATGGAATTTTATGATCTTCCTCTCAATAAAATCATTATATTTATTATCCCCCATTAATTTATAAAGATTATATATTTTCATTTTATATTCCAATATTAATAAATCAAGAGACTGAAAGAGAAATTTAAAAGATAACTGACTTTATTTATTTCATTAGTAAAAAATATTTTTTATGTCTATGTTTTAAAAAAATATTTTCAATACTGAATTTAATGTGGTCCTTTTATTTTTTAAGTCATTTTTACCCATTTTTAGTATTTAAACAAAATTACAAAAGGAATAATCATGTCATTTTTTCAACATGTTACTTTTGAGTTTTTATTGAAAATGTGAAATAAATATCTATTTTAACTAAAATAACATTAACAGAATTTATTGAATTCAAAACTACCCTATTCTTTGAATCATTTAATACATGTTTCATCTATTATATTTAATAAATATAATTCCCCTTATATTTTAAAATTATTTAGATTTTAAATAGTTTATTTCATTGTGAAAGGGGTATATTTCACACGAAATGTACCAAATTACATTTTAAAGAAAGTATTAATTTTTAATAAAATCATATTACATTACATAAGAAATATTAGGGTTATTATCCAATGACTCCATCCACACTAATTCATTGGAAATATTATTATTGTTATTGTTTAAGAATTATTCTATGAATCTTGCTTTATTTCCAAGGGGAAATTATATTATGACAAAGAGTACAAGAAAATCATTTATTTTCCTTGCGATATTCTATAATAAAATGATGAAAATTATTTGAAACTGGTTTCGTTCCCATGGGGTATGATATAATTTTATAATCCATGAATTTTGATCTTTTGATGAAATATTAAGGGATTATATGTTAGTGACTGGTTGTTCCAGAATTATATATCCCTCTATTGAAATGGATAAAGATGAATATTTCACGAGATAATAATGACTGTAATGGGTGGGGGTGAATGAAGTTCAGTAAGATACTATTCCAACTATGATAGAATTGGGAGTAACCATTAACTCTATTTACGAAGCACTGTGGATTAGAAAATATCCAAATGGATAGACAAGGTAGTGATCCTTGATTAAGGAAAAGAGTTTTTGATTATGTGAATGCCACAAAAATATGTCCAAAACCAATGTTATGATCTAAAAACTCCATTTCATCAATTCCAAATAAATTAATTACTTATGATAAAAAAATATGAATTCCATGACTCAAGATTATGATATAAGATGTGACAATTATAATTTTAATTGTTAAAATCCAATTCATATAACCATATGTTGAGGTTATTATTTTGTTACCATTATTATATCCATTGATTACACTTATAGATAATTTTGATCAACCATTCTTAATAATTCACTCCCAATATTATAAAGAATGGTTTTAGTTATAATTTTTCTATATAGGGTTCGTGATATGAGGAATATAGTGGGATGTGTCTTTTATCTCTAATGAAATTTTTTATGTATCCACATTTTAGAAGAAACTAATTCTAGATGATTTTAGAGTGGATCATAATGTTATAAATTATATTTTAATAAAAAATGTAATATTTACATATGGAAAACTTGTGTTTTTATATTATCAATTCATCATATATTCCTCACTTTATTCCAATTAATTTATGAAATTTCTAAAATTCAAAGAAATATGATAAAAAAATATTATTAATTAATTATAAATTTAATTATTATTTTATAAATAGAATATTTCATTAAATAATCATACAGTCAAGATTATTTTCATGTAAAACATTCAATTTAAACTCATTGTAAATGGCGGAAAAAAATATTTAAGTTAATTTACCTCTTATTGAGGATCAATTCTTATACAACGGTTTAGGGAATATGCCACTTTTTCTGAAGGGTGACACCCCTATCCTTCTTTCTATATTTCAATACAATTTATCATTTTAATGACAGTTATTTTTATTCATATTTTGATAATATTCTAGTTGATCCATGATCAATATATATAAATATTTTAATTTACATAATAATTCTGGAAGTTCTTCCCCCATGTATACCAATCTATCCTTTTAATTCAATTCACATATATAAAAAACCCCTTAAAATAATTATATTCTTGATCCTCAAACAAACATTAAATAGAATAAAATACCAATTAAAGATAATTCGTGCCTCAAAATTAACTGGTTAAGCACTATAATTTTTGACAATTTAAGTGGATTTGATCCTTCTAAAATATTTAATTATATTAAAATCATTCACTTCTATCCCATTTATCACCTTACCTAGTCAAATATATTTTTCAAAAAAATAATTATATTAACACATCAGTCTCTCCCTTTTATATATTCTATAAATCCCATGTTATAGACTACTATATATCTTCTTCATTCTTCTAGAACTGAACTCATAATTCATTATATCAATTCATTTTTCATTCCATGATATTAATAACATTTATTTTTTAATCATTCTATTGTATCACTACATTTTCTACAATGTGATTCTATATTAAAATTCAAATTCAATATCATGACTTCATTGAACATCCCCTACATAATGTTTATCTACTGATACAATTAAGCTAAATCTCAACTGTTGAAATCCATTTTTTATGATGTTAATCTAATAACTTCTAAATATTAAATAGTAATAATATTCCAAAAATATGTTTAGAAACATGTGTCTGCAATCTCAATAGTGTGTCCCATGTGAAACACCCCAATTTTCAAATTTACATTAGATCGACCATGGAATTGTTCTCCATCTATTACAACATAGTTCATTATTAAACTAAGAAACATTCAAAATAACATTCTATGATATTTGTAATATGTTTTTTTCTAAAACTATAGGAAACTGGTTACTTGAACCATTATAATTAAATGAATTATGGTTCTCTAAGAACCCATTTAAATAAACCTTACCATATTCCTCTAAAATAATGGTTATTATTACTTACATGTCTGCTAATATAACATGAGATTCTAAATACATTCTAAAACACCAATTATAGGCCTCCCAAAATCTCATATTGATTTATTCATGAAAAACAACATTTCTTGTGGTAGTACGATTAATAAACCCATTATAATTAATCCTTCAACTAACATGATCTTTAAAATCTAATATAAAATCAATTATACATCATTTTATGTTTACAAGTCATTGATGAAAATAACCAATTAAACTTCTTTGAAATATTATATTCTATGGTTTGGAAAACATAGAAATCTAAAACTGAAATTCATGTACATAGAAATGATTTTAAAATTTCATAAACATTTAAATAAATAATTTTTCCTAATCTGGTAGGACAAGGGAAATCTCACTAGGCCATAGATATTTATTCCTTAAAAAGTCTTCATGCATTTTAATTCAAACAAATTACTAGTAATCTAAAACTCTTTCCAAAGAAAACATTTGCGTAAATAATCCCATTAAACATCATTAACCATAAATTTTAGCAAGATTGAGAATTTTAAAACTATCTTGGCATCTAAATAAATGTTCATAAAATAAACAGATTCTATGAAATATCCATATATATATCTACTAGTTTTTAAGGCATACCTAGTCCCAAGATCATCCCTGAACAACATAAAAATCAAATAGTTTATATGTCAATTTCGTGAATTATTATATCACCATCACCAAATATTATTCCCCAATATTCTCAAATTTATTAGATCTCGGTATATAAAGAATACAACTATGATTATTAATAAATTCTTTTCATAAAATCATGGGAACAATAATCCTTTTTAACTATCCATTGTCATCATCCTTCTCATATTGGTAAATAATCAACCACTCAACCATTATGTTGAAGAATCCACAACTTTTTTTTTAAAATATTTCAATAAAATATTTTCACCATTCAAATCCAATAAAAATCGTATAGTTGATGTTTTGATATTATTTAGTCACACATGGGCAATAAAATGAAAATGGTAAAAAATAATCAAATAATTAATTCTTTATTACACTTTATACAATAAAATGTATCATGGTATCATCGTATGCTTCACTCTAAAATTTTTAGAAAATCATACACTATATTCATAAGAATAATCTATATCTAATAGTTACTCCATGACCAATCAGATTTAGGGAGTCTATATCTTCATGCAGTCATACTAAATCAATATTTATAACTTTTACCCTAATAGTAGAATATATATATATATATATATATATTAATTCAAAACATTGTTAACTAATAAATTCATAAAAATTATCTAATTCAGCCTCGTTGAACTAACCATTACTTAAAAATATCTTTACGCCACTTCCATATTTAACTACATTGTTCTCAAATAATTACTGTGACTAAATTTACAACATGAAAAGTATACATAAAAATACTTTAAGAGTACTAATTTATATTTATGATTTGGAAAATGGTGTCTATGTTAGTAAAATAATTTTTTTCACTATTATACATCTATATTGTCTGCAACATGAACTATTAAATAGAGTCAGTATCATATATCATGTGATATCGATTATGGTAAAATATAAATTTAAATAATTATTTAATTATTAAAAACGTGTTAGATTAATTCAAGATATTAACAATATTGATTCACAATCTTAAGTATTGACTACATATACCACCCTTTAAACATGATCCCCAATTATTTAAAAGGATTCTCCATTTACAATTGGAGTTCAATAGCATACGAATGAATCTCATGAATCTAAATATTGTGATGATATTCTATTTGAGGATAGAAATTGATTTTCAAATTAATATCTACTCAACAAAAGCAATAATATGGAAAAAACAATATGATATAAAATTTTAATCTCAAAAAATTCTAGATATATGCCTCTATCAATGTTAGTTACCATCCTTTAGGATATCTGTATTATTATTTAGGGTTTTATACTAATTGGTAGTAGTCATATACAAATTTTAAATCTCATATATTGTTTAGAAACCTGATTCACTACAAATCAACAAAATTTCAATATGTAGTTCATTATATCATAATGAATAATTAGATTTTACATATAATTTTGTATTACATTGTGAAATTAGGCAATTTCATATTATTATTATTTGACATCAAACATTTATATTTTTAATAAGTCCATATATCAATGTTAATTTTAGATCTTTGAAAATAAATGTTGAATCAATTCATGTATATCATGATTTATGATGTTTCCTTTTTCTAATATCCTACACACCACTTATTGTGATAAGTTTTTTATTATCATATATAATAAATATTTCAAATAATTCATATTTATTTGTATCTACTCTCAATTAAATAATTTCATATTAATGAATTCACTCACTTTCAATGAAATATTCTACATTAATTTAATATTCCTGATGAATCAAATCTCACCTTAATCAAACACCTCAGCATAAACAATTATAAATAGTAAAATACATGGGGAGAGAATTAATTTTGATATAATCTTGTTTAGGTGTGTGGTTAGTCATTATAAAAAATGTCATTGTACTGTATCTTCTTATAATCATTTTAGTCGTATTATTCTTGTTTTATAATCTATTTAAAACATCTCTTTGTATCCTTATAAATTAATTATGAATCTACAATGGAGTAAAGATAAGTAATATTGGTCAGATATTTAAAACGTTTCACCAGTAATGGACATTGATACATAAACAATGGGGAAGATAATCCTTTCTTATTTTCAAAAGATCTAATGTAAATTTATTATAAAAAAAGAAAATATAATTATACATTAGTGAATTGGAATATTTTTAAATCAATCATTTTCATCAGATATTTTTCCCATAAGAAAATAAATTTGGATACCTCTAGATCATCCACACACTCTACAAATGTCTATATGAATTGTGTTCATAAAATAACATGTGCTGACATGGATATTCAATGAATCCATCAACTTCTCGATGATCACAATTACATTGATCCATCATTATGTGGAACTAGAAATAAATATAAGGTGTAGATCATAATATTATCTATCTCTGAGATATGGGATATAGGACGAAGAGGATCTCAAATTCTTTAAATGAAGAGTGTATGGGAATGAGTTCCTCTCACACATATATAAAAACATTTAATTTACTCACAATGGTTCCCAGACCCCAGAATATATATTACCCATAAAATAAATAATAACATATGTGTTATAACAAAATAAGTAGGTCATAAATGTAATTTATATTTTTATCAAATTATTATAATATTATAAATTTATAACTTGATAAAAATTAGTAATTAGCATGACTCATAATTCCCACAAATATTAGATGAACTATGGATATTAAAAAAATATTCTTTTAAATAATATATTCAATATATTAATATAATACATGTCCACACATTAATTAGTTAATTTCATCTCAAATTATTCTATACTAAAATATATATCAATATATTTATAACTTGGATATCATATAGCCTTGAACATTACTCATACCCCATGTTGGTGCCCATAATTTCCAGTAATCGTATTCATAAGAATATGACAGGCAATAAAACAGAATTACTGTTTGACGCACTTATCCCTTATCTCGATAGTATCGAATTTTATTAACAGACCAAAAATGGATTCTAGTAAGCCATCAATGATTCTAAATAGACATAGAATAGTCATAGAAATGAAAACCATTACTATTAACACACACACTGTAATGTAATATATTTTCTTATGATATACAATAATATGGACACACACATTGTTTCATCAATTAAAAATGCATTATTATTTATTATACTAAGTAAATTGGGATGCCTTCATTTACCATCTTAACAGATTTTGTGATGGAATACCTTATTAATCAACTGGTCTCGTGATATTATATTCATTAAAAATTTATAAATTAAATCCTAATTATTAAGAAATATAACATACCAACAATGAAAAACCCAATGAAAGATAAATCAATAAGAGATTAATTCCATATTATTCACATTTTATTATAATAAATGACCATCTAATAAAAACTGATAATAATCTTAAGTAAGTGGAACATTATATGTGATCACTAATTATAAAT
The DNA here is from genome assembly GCA_963277665.1 of Viscum album. NCBI lineage: Eukaryota > Viridiplantae > Streptophyta > Magnoliopsida > Santalales > Viscaceae > Viscum > Viscum album. Next base: position 167,464,500 of record OY728123.1, read on the forward strand.
AAAAAATCCTACAGACATGTGTTGTTTTCTTGTTGACCAGTCAATCTTCATGTTCTCATGTACTCAAGATCACCATAAAAACATAATAAGAGGATATTTTTTGTTTATAAACACCCTTCACAATATATCCACACATAATATTTGTCCATTCAACATAATTTTCCTGGAATATATAACATATCTTTCTGATTTATATAATAGCATATATTAGTTGTCACTTTATCCATGAAGATGCTATAAATTTTTAATAAGACAAATAAATTTTTGGGAATTACACTTTAAATAATAGAAACAGAACAATTAAAAATTCCTTATAACGTATACATAATTAATAAATAACTATATAAATGACATGAGAAAAACATAGTACAATTTAAAATTGTTATGGGGTACCCAAATTTTCAATAATCCCTCATTCAATAAATAACATTTGATAACTAAACAATTTAGTTCCCAAAACAAAAGATCAAGATTTTTTAGATTTATGGATTTTATTATTGAACTTACCCTTTATCATATTGGTAGCTATTTTTCTATCTATAAATTCACCTTCTAGAGTAAGGATTATAAATATATGATATTTTTTAGGTTCTTTGGTTTTTTGATATTTAAAAACAATTGAAACATTTCTAGTAATAATAGCGTGGTTATCATAATTTATATTATAATAAATAATTTCTTACTAGGCGTGATTGAAAAAAAATCCTTGAATATTGTAAAATAATTATCTATATGCACGAGAAGATGTAACACACTCAGTATTTGTAGATATGGATACCATTGGATTCTTGTTGATTATATTGAAAATTTCTTTATCCTGAATATGATATTCGATCATATTGATCCAAATGAATATTGATTTGTGTTCACTATAACCTATATCCCATTAATCTTTATTCATAAGGAACATATCTACTTTAATATATAAAATACCACAGGATAGTTCAAACAACATTTAGTGCACTAATCCTAGATTATACTCATATATTCCTTATATAATATAGGTATTGTAAATATCACATTAATTACATAACATTGAAAATGATATTACTTGACCCCACAAGATTATGGAATTCAACTCACCACATAAATATACATATATATACCATATATTTATACATGGATAGATTAATTTTTGGTGTGATTTTTAAAAATTCTCAATTGAAAAGTTATGACATGTATTTTTCTATACCTTCCTTATTTGTTGCTTTGAATTGGTGAAAGAAACTACTAGATCTACCATAGAAGATCACATTCATTATAATGTAGGATTAAATGTTATATCATATTAATTTAGTTAAATTATTTGTGGTGTTAACTATTTTTAGGTCTAATAGTCATTAGCCATATGTTTACAAACATATTTTACTTGAAAAATAGTGGTGGTCCTACAAGACTTTTTTAGAAATATGTAAAAATTAATTCTAAATTAATATTCTACAATAATTTTTCATTCTTTAATTGAAATCCATATTTTAGTAACATTCACCATTTACTATAATTATATGGTTCTACTAACCCTTTACTGATGTATGATATATAATCCTTCAATTATTAGTGGTATTGAAATATAATTCCTAAATTAATGATCATAGAATGTATCTATAAAAATTATAATTATAATTTATTTAAGTATAAATGATTAGTATTACAAATTTATCCTTATTAGTACCATCCACTTACTACCGATTAATATTCTTGCATGAAGACCCACTATAGTGTTCTAAATTATAATCCCATCAACTTGATACTTGGAACCCATTGTTGAATTTTAATTGAACTTTTCAAAATTATAATGTTTCCTTTTACTTGTTACTTGTAGGATTAATTATTCCCTATGAATAATTTTTCCCCATATATAGTGAATGTAAAAATACTACCATTGTTTTATCTTTGTTATGTAATATGTGAATTTGTAACCATCTTGTTCTATAGTCTCGTGTGGATCTTGTTCCAATTCTAACTACATGGAAATGTCAATAATTGACTAAATTCAAGTTAATATTAAACCAAATATCCAAAATATAGATGTGACACCTTATATAGAAATATATTTTATCACATGAATATAAAATTTCTATCATAATGATTTTCTAAATATCCCTTAAAACCATTAAGATAATTTAATTAGATGAGAATTATTTTTTTATTGATGCATATTAAGTTATATATATAAAAGACTCATTTAATCCTAACACATGTTATTATGAAATAATTTATTTATTTTGTAATATAAATTATATGACATATATTTTTCATTTTAGTTGGAAAATAGTATGGTATAACATTTTGTATGTGGTGTGTGTTTTAAATTGTAGAAAAATTGAATTTACCATAATACAAATTTTTCTCAAAAATGATTCTCCATTAACAAACATCACAACATTAATGTGTATATAGAAATGTTTGTTTATGAATAAATCAACCCTACATTTTTATTGATCAATGTTTAAATTTATACTCATCACCAATCCACTTTAATAAAATCAAATATTTTCATTTATTATGAAATCAGAGTTTATGAATAAACCCATTATAAATATCATGATCGATAAATGAATGGTCAATATAATCTTCCTAATAGGGACTTGAATCTATATATATCATATTAATGTCAATATAATTTACGTCTCTTTTACATTCCAATAAACCAAAAAATTAATTTGACGTACTATATTCACCACTAGACTATCATTAGATTAGTTCATGATTATAGCTAAAATAATTTTGTTTAAAATGTGGCCTACCATTATTTAAAAAGGTTTATTTTTCCAAAAATATATATATTTATATACATTGATAATTTCCATGGTCTTTTTCTCCATATATTATAATCACTATATTTGGAATATCAATGAATTTTTATTAGTTTTCTGGATATTGAATTATCATTTTATGGCTTGGTATAACTTATTCTAAATTTTTTAATATAAACCATTTAACTGAAATGATTCAAGAATTATAGAAACATTTGATGATTATAAGAATAAAAAAACAAAATAAATATTAAAATAGTAATAACATACCCATTTTTACAAGGGAAACAATAGAAAAAAGTTATGTTGATAAAGATCAAATGAACAAGTTGAATTAATAAACCTAATAATTAGATGTTGTGTGATTCCCAGAAGTTACGTAGGGATAACCCATTCATATACACATGGAAAATAAACCATAATTATTTTAAAATTTCGTTTCATAAGTGGTTATTTTTTTTTCAATATACAATTTTGATATAGATATTATGTTTAAAACATGTGAATTATAACCGAAAAATCACAAATAATTATGAATATACCTTAATAAGAAGTAATTACATGTATATTCCCCCCAATAAATATCATTTAATATTATATATTATTATATCATGACATGTGATGCAAATAACCTTATATTTGATGATCCTCATATTTTCATTGAGGTACATTGTGATGGTTCCTATGGATGACACTTTACATTGGTCTTTGTGTAATTTATTTCATCTTATTCAATATATTTAGTAAATATGAGTCATTTTTTAGATTGTAATAATCATGGAGAACCTTAACCAAAATCCAATGAAGAATGTTCAATATATTATTAACTCTATGATGTCACTCAAAAACGGAGAAATGTGGTGGTAAAAAATAATTTAATGTATTAAATGAATGTGTTCCATCATTCAATTTACATGTTTTTACTGAATTCATCACCCCATTCATATCATCCGTGAATCTCTCCTTGAAGACATCTTGGAGATTAGAAAACATTTTGTTCTATTAATATCGTGATTATTTAACCTTAATTTATATTACATTGATGATAAAGTTATTTTATTAACAAAAAAAATAATCATCAATGAGTCCCTTATAAGAATATTCTATGCCCTCACTTCTTGAGGTGGATCAATATGTGTTTGGGAATCCATGACCATGAATTTCCATATCATAGTACATTCTGCATGAATATGTACTACACATAGGAAACTCATATCAGTGAATACATGTTCTTTTTCTAATAATAATTACATTGTTTAGATTTTATTAGTTTAAATTTTTCTACCCACAAATTATATCAAATTATTACATTGTATCATTAACAACAATCATATTTTTCCATTTGATTCCTTAATTTTCTCCCATATTTTTAATTAAATATACTATTCTTCTCCACTAGAATCATAACAAAAGTTTATATATTATTTTAGTGTCACAGATCCCTGATACCTATCAACTTAATCCAATCTATGGTTATTCTAATACTCACATTGTTTCAAGGAAAGAATTTGAGGGAAATTGATATAAACTCATAGCTCCTTAATCTATTGTAGGAATTTATGATTTTTAAGAATAATAAAAATGATTATCTCAAATTATTTACTCTAAATATGAGACAAGAGAAATATGGATACATATTTTCTACCATGATTAGTTAGTTCTTTCCATGACTCTCATGATAACTCTCAAATAGTAGGAGGAACCCTCCAATAGAGATGAAGATAACATTTTAGCAATGGTTTCATTCAAATTAGAATTATGGAAGTATTTTCAAGTTAATATTTCATTGCGGTGTTTTAATTATTTACCATCGAATGAAATCATTTTCAATATGATATGTGCATACTCTGTGATTTCACTTAAAATTCAACAATTCTATTAATAAAAATAAGTCATCATGACTTAAATAGATTTATTATAAGCAGTAAATGTTTTTTTATTTTATGTCATTGGATATTATTAAAAATTAATAAATATAATATAAAATTTCAACATTAATTTAATAAAAAACTTATCATGTGAGTTTGATATCGGATGATCCATTTATTCTCAATGGATTATCCCTGACCCAACGGGTAATATACTTGAGTTGTCTCTAAATCATATAATAGATCACCCTAGTCCAACATATTACTATCCTGTATGGAATAATGCCTAATTTAGGTATGGTCCATCTCTTATAAGGTCATCATAAAAATATATAAATACTCACACATGGTCCTGGGGTTCTGGGGAATGTGTGATACAAATAAAAACAATAATGATCATTACATTTTCACTTATAGGTATTAAGTAGTAAAATAATGATTCACATACCATCAAAATAAATTTATTTATTTCCTGTATTAGATGATTTTTTAGTAATTAATTAATTAAATTACATTCAAAACATAGATTGACATATTGCTTCGCAAAATCAATACACATGAAAAACTTAGTGGTTAATAAAAACTAAATATGTGATACATTTATATTTAGGGTATTAAATGAACTTAATATAATTTATTTAGTATTTTTTTAATCCAATAAATGTCTCACGACACAAAAATAAAATTATTTTAAATTCAAAATTATTATGAATTTATTTTTAAGCTTTAATTAATTTCATTCCAAAAATAAATGTATTTTTGTCATGGTCCATTGCTAGCGTATAAAATCCCCACAAACTGTTGTTTTCTAAAACGTGACCCGACATGGGTCCCTATAGATGGTAAGTAAACTACCCACCCATACATGGTTGTAATGACCTAACATGTTTGATGGTAACCCTATTGGATATTAACATGGGGGTATTAGGAATTATGGACAATTGCCTCTTGGTTCCTATTGGTCATTTCGGGTGTGCCGACTGAATGCTGTGGGGGTGTTCCTAAACAATGGTCAATCATGTGGGAAAGCAGAACAATAAATCCATCAGGATATATTTTATAATTTGGCTACATGACAGTAGGGAGGATATATAGTCAAATTGGAATAGATGATTTTCATCATGGTGTGTGAGAGTCAGTCATCCCAATGGAGGTCGGTGAGTTATTTGGAAGGTGCGTTTGAAACACGAGGACATACCACCAACACCTGGGGTATGATGGTGAACTGGGTAGGAAAACCGATTCATGTGTTGAAAATTCTCACGAGGTCAGACAACACACAAGGTCACATTACACATTAGGTGAGACAACTAGTGGATAGGGTCAGAATATGAACAAGGTATTATGGCACACAAGGCAGGACAATGAACAAGGGGTCTGATTATAATGGAAATGATTCACTATGTTATTGAGAAAGGAAGACCTTAGAAAATGAGGAGGGAGTCATTGAAAACCACATATCCCCATTATTTAATGTTTTTTAAAAAATGATTCATGTGGTGAGTAGGTAATCGATGATCCCTATATCCCATTTATGTTTTTTATTTAGTTAATTTTCATAATGAAAACATCTTTGGATTTTAAAATATGGGAAATAAATATTTATAAGGAATGAATCACTTATTGAAAAACTCTTCCAACCAAAAATATGAGAATTTTTTTATGTGAATTAATCAATTCTACTAGAGAATCAATCATATAAATATATCTACATGAATATTATGTTCTTCCTTTTATTAACCTTTGTTAAATTTCAATCAAAATTTAAAATTTGTATGGAAAAAACATTGTAGTTTGTTGTCAGATTGAATTATTATCAATGGAATCTGGAACCTAAAAATTTCCCTATCATGAATTTTATACAAATTTTTTTTTTCTAGTCTTAAATGTTTTATGTGATCACTCTGATATCAATTTATGGAACTATAGTGTGAAGTGGAATCATATGGTCTATGGATTTAAAATTTTTCAAAAATAGTTTACGTAACTAAATCCTCACCCTGGAAGATTTTCCCTAATTATGGTCTGGGTATCTTACAAAAATTTATTTTAAATACAAAAATAAAATTGAAATATTCGATGATAAATTTGAAGATAGGTTAACTGATCATTCATCATCTGTGATCATTTCTTAAATGAGATGGTTTTGTGTATAGAACAAGTACATTTTCGGGTAGAAAAAAAAATAAAAATTGTTGGTCATTTGAATCATTCATAATATTATGCATGGTTTGAATTCTATGAAAAATTAATTATTTTCGCAATACTATTTACATATGGAAAACCCAAAAATCAATGAGGTTTTTTGAATGTTAATTTTTTATCTAATTTATTTTTGATCTTGAAAAACGGCATCAATTCCAATGATTTTTTTGCGATGTTTATGCTGGACATCTAGTAACCCTTCCCATATAGCGTTATTTCAATAGGAAGATCAGAATGTATAATCCCTATAGAGGTGATTTTCCCTAGATTAGTTGTTCACTGAGTGATGCCAATTAATTTTTAGTTGAAATCATGGTGAATGAAAAGTATTTTATTGTTCTTGTTGATCTCTTTAAAATACATTTGGTTGGATGTATTATTTCTATTTATTGAGATTATGAGAGTAAAAATTCATCCGATGGAGGAATAAATATATATGGTTCAATTATTATCTATTTTGGTTATTTTATTTAAACAACACATTAGACATAAAAATATATTAATAGGGTTATGTTTATGGTTTATATATTATCTAGTTGATAAAAAGATGGTAAATTATATTTTAATCTTTAATGAACCCCCTTCCAAATAATGATATTTTTAATATTATTTTTTTGTTCTTGGTAACTCATGAAACTGATGAATTTTAATTAATGAATTGTATTTGAATATTCATCACATTAAACATCCTTTTTTCTACATACTCAGTATATAATGAATAATTTAATATAAATATTATTAAATATTTATTTCATCAAAAAACAATTATTTTCAATAAAATATAAATAAAATTATACATTGGTCTTGAGGATAATATTTATTCCATTAATTAAATTAAATTACAATTTAACCAAGTAAAACATAGAAACATATTTGGTGGACCTCAATAATTCAATATTATTGGAAATAGGGTGCATTCCAAAAGGACAAGATTAATTTAAATAATTAGACCATTGAACCGAAGATAATTAGAATAATTTTACAACATTGATAACCATATACAAAAAAACGATGTGTAATATAATTCCTTTGTCACTATATCTCATTAAGCTAGTCGAACATCCATGTTATCAACAAATATGATTAATGTATCATTCATTTACTATATGAAATAAACACTTTACTACACCATGGACATGAAATTTAATGAAACACGTAAATTCCAATCAAAGGGCAGTTATTCCAACATCCACAGATATGGGACAGAAAAATAATCCTCAAATTATTCAATAAAAAGACATCATCTATTACAAAACCATGATATCCAATATATCCAAGAATTATATCTTAATTTTTTATGAAACACATAAAATTACATGTGTTTTATCATGGCTCAATAATAATAACAACATCTATGGGCCATTACATAAGATCATATATATAATTTTCTGATAACAATGAAACATGAAATGTTCCTAATATTGGGTATATTCTAATAATCTCATATATTTTATATTAGTTTGTATGAGATTTTTGAGAATTAGAATCATGTTCTTATGGATAATCGCACGAAATAGTCACATTCTTTGTCTCCCATCAAAAAATATTATCTGAACAAAGAATTATATTTCATTATATCATTATGTAATTTCAAGGTCCTACTCATAGTGGTGAATAAATATGACCTTATCAATAATACATATACTTTATGATATTTTTATATTAATCTCAGGTAGTACAATGAAATATATATAACTATATATTATATAGATATTTAAATTTTCCAATATATGTGTAATCAATATAAAAATAGTTCTTCCTAATAAATTATCTCTAAAAAAATTGCACATAGACTAAATCCAAATTCATATGACATTCAGTCAGCTAAACCGTGAATAAAAACTAATCGTCCCACTGAGTCAAGTACTTATTCTATAGGTCCTATATGATATAATTTCTATCAATTGTAACCACCCAAACCATTAGAAATGAAATTTCATTTTTTTTGTTAATAAATTCCTTCCCATGTAATCAAGTTTTTGAAAACACATAAAATGATTTTATAATTATTCAAATATATATAATTTTGTGTTGAAAATTAAATTACACATCATTAAAATTTCTAATATATCCATTTTAAGGTGATTAATAATATTAATATATTCATTTTTATTGATAATGATGAATTCACATAGGAAGAAGTAATTATGTGCTCAACCAGTAGGATCATACCCTATGAAAAGAATTACTTTGAGATTATAGGGGAAATATAATTAGTATGGTTTTCAACGACAAAGATCATGTAGATATTCAACAACTATAGAACGAGTGAAACAATTGACTTGAGAGGATAAATCTCATTGAGATAAAAACCTAAACCATGTTTTCCAAACAACCCCATGTAAATCTCTACATCACACTCCATACTCTTAACAAATTCACTTGAGTAAAAAATTGATAAGTATCTATATCCTAATAGTATGATTCATTATTTTTATTATTCCTTAAGAAAAGTGAAAATATTTATCGTTCTTTAATATTACCTTTTAAAATGATTAAATAACGAGTTATATAAAAAATATATTTTGATATGAAGAAACTAGAATGTGTTTTTGTAAAATATATAGTATCGATCAGTAAAATAATTTTAATGGATTCATGAATTTCATAAATAATGGTTCTTTTTATTAAATATTTATATTAGTAATATTTATTAAATATAATTGATAATATAATGTTACAAAATCAAAAATAATCTTCATAAGTGGTAGAAATTATTTTTGAAAAAAACATTTTTTTATCAATGAATATGTATTTTTTATATAATTTTTTAAATTATTTTACTTATAGATTTTTTTAGATAATATAGGAATTATTTTATAAATTGTTATATTGTAATTATCCTATACTGGTTTTCATAATTTTCATTTTCATTCATCTTTTTTTTAGTTAAAATTAAATAATATATTAATACATTGTGGGTATAATGACTTAATGATGACCAAAAGGTGATATTATATATTCAATAAATTTTATACACAACCAAATATATATTTATACCTCATAATAATTTGTTTTGGGGTTATTTTATTATATTTATAAACCCTAAATTAATCCTCCAAAATCTATAAGATTTTTTAAGAATTTAAAATCAATTCATTATAAAAATGACTCACTACAAGGTCACCAATGGTATTATTTTAATTATTTTGTTTACTATCCATATAAAATATTGAAAAAAGCATTTATTTGGATGTATACAAGGGTAAAACAATGGAATGTTTTTTAGTATTTATTAAATTATCATATAGAGTCTAAAACCCAATATTTTTTATTAATATATAATTATCCTCTCATTTACTATATTAAATCAAACAAATCCAAATTTAACCTCCCTTTAAAACAATTTTACCATTAAATTATGTTTAATTTACCTCTGTATTGTCCTCCCAAGGTTACACCATGCTCATAAGAATCTCCTCTCAACCTTTTAGAAGCAACCTCTAAATGTAATTGATCCTCTGATTCTTCTCTTTATTCATTAACCATATTTATATTATTCCATTTAATTTCCAATTTTTCTTGTTGGTATATGTTCTAAAAAATACATTCTAAAATCCTTAAGTTATTTGTGTCATGGGATACCCCTTTAACTATCATTTAGACCTATATGATTCTTTAGGTACCCCCATTATGCTTCCAAAATTATCCAATGAATTTTATTGAAAATAATTAGTTTAGTTAAAACACTTCACATTTCCACTCAATGGTATTCAACTAGATGTACCTATCCATCATTGATTTGAAAAATTAGTTTTTATAACCCATATTCAATAATCACGAGTTTAATTGTGAGAAAATATGATATCATGTTGAATGATTTATGTCGAACAATTTTTCATGTACATATTATAAATGTAATGGGTGGTCCCAAAATTATATTTCCCTCCAACGCATTGGGTAATGATTTTAAATCATGATATGACATGTATGGTGAAAAAGAGGTTATCCTAATGATAGATTTTTCTTTTTTTGGTGTTATCATTTACATATGTTTATGATTTCATTATTTGTGTTGTAACCACACCCCCTTGTTTCTTTATGCCATAATGTTATATCATGAATCACGGTTCAATAATATAATTCTCACCCATATTATGATATATTGATATTCCTATTTTATCACATTTACAATAATACCAAATTCTTTTCATTGTTTCTTCCATTTATACTCTTTATATATCACCCCTTTCTTTTTTTACATCTGTTGGATCTCCGAGGTAGTTTTAGAAGAACTATGGAAATTAAGGTCTTGTTTTGGATTTTTTAATTAATGATATCATAATTATTCTAAAATTTTATAATTCATGTAAATATATTCCAAATGACACTACACCACACGTCTAATGGGGTTTTACTATGTGTATTGTTATTAAATAAATCATGAAATATTTTTCATTATAGATATGGACTTTTTTATATCATATTTGGGGAAAGACTAGCAATTTTTTGTGATTTGGATTAAAAAATAAAAATAAATAAATAGTTAATATATTAAAAATACGAAATACTCCCAAATTTTCTATAATTTATAAATTATGTTATTTTAATGAAAATACATCCATATATGTTTAAAAAAAGTTGATGTGTCTCTAGAATAGAGGTTCCATCGGTTAATAACACCAAAAGGGCATATTGAGTTGGACTCAATCATCACATGGTGAATTAAAATGGCCCTTAATGGAAACCAATTACAGAACTCTAGGGTTATAATCATTATATGTACAAATCACAAGACCCATATATACCGTTACTAATGGAACAAAAAATTCCAATAATACTTTATGATAGGAAATAGATCATGGATAATATTGACTGAAACCTATAAATTTTTATATTAAAGAATATATTTTTATTATGAGTTATCATGAAATTTTTTAGAGTTTCACATTAATGTGTTTAGTATATTAAATATATGCATCCCTAATATTACCATTAATTTTAGTCAATGGTTGGTAATAGGAGAAACTAATCCAATAATCAATATGAGGGGATATGTGAAGACTTACCAAATGAGATATTAATATGATAGAAATATGAATCATGACTCTTATGATAATAAATTAATAGTTAATATAGTATTTGAACTTAAACATGAATAATAATGAATAAAAAAATCCCTATAAGATAGAGAATGTTGAAATTAATGTATTCATGTGAAAAAGTACCATTACATTCAGTAGATCTTATGATTTGTTAACCATAGAGAAATGGATCAACTCTGTTGAAAATATTTTCTCAATCCTTAGATTATATATATATAGGATAAGTTTGTCTTAGATATATATCATATAGAGGTAGATGCCGATCAATGGATGATGTCTATCAAAAATTGAATGCTTGAGGACTATATCAAGGCTATTTATTGGAACGAATTCTAGTTTTTTTTTAAAATATTTTCCTTCTACTCTACTACATAAAATAGATTGGTATTTCCATAGTCTTATGAAAAATAAAGAAAAATCAATTGTAGTGTCTGAGGAAAATGTCCCAAGACATTGAAAATAAACCTTCCGCTACATCATTACCAATAAAAGTGAAGTATACTATATCATTTTGGGATAAAAAAAGGTAAAAAATCCCCTTATCTATTCAGGGCTATGAGTGGTATGAGGAATTTTCCCGATGTTCTTTGAATGTTGAATATAGATAAAAATCACAATGTTCACATTTAGATAAAAATATGAAAATATAATTTTATTCTAGTACTATAATGTAGAAATATAACGGTGAAATGAAATTAAAATGTCCCCATTTTCAAATGAGTGGGAAGAAACATCATGGGAATTTACTAATGGGGACATGGAAATTTTTTCGGTGAATAAATTAAGGGTTTGATTGTAGTGACTAAAAATCAGATAGACCAACCAATTTTGTGGAAGAATGGAAAGATATTCTAAACAATAAATGTATTTTCAAATATTTCATAAAAAAGTAATAAGGATACTATTAAAATTATTCCCTAAATCAAGGTTTATTGAAGAAAACCAACAACAATAACCTCGATATCATAGAGAGTAAGGGTAATCTTATAACTTAAAAACTTCTAAGGTGAATAATGAATGTATTGTGGTGATACGTTTGTTAATTATTCACTTAAGAATACAGAACATTATTAATGATTATTGTATTTTTCATTATTTTATGTCACAAATTTTGTGTAGACCTATTCTATTGCTACCTCAAATGTAAAAACCTGCAAATTCTCATTGTCTTGAAAGCTCAACGTCTCATTACTAGGCCATAAGTGACATCCCTAAGATGCCAAAGGCTGGAAATAAATTCCAAAGGGTTTCAAATACAATTGGGGGGGACTATTTAACCTTTATGAAAATAAACCAAAACATTCACTAACAACCACTATATTATTCAAGTTATTAAAACAACAAACACATGTATTACCAAAAGGGAAATAAACTATTAAATAATCCAATTCAACGAACACAATATCCGAGTACCAAGCGAAAGACTAACAAAATTCCAAAATAGGCCAAGACAAGATCCATGATTCCACATCGAGATCCATGCTCCAAGAACCACCACATCACCCAAGCTTCACCACGAACCACTAGAAATGAGATTATTTACCATTACCTGTGTCTCTGAACACAACATCTGAAAAAGCACCAAATTTCCAAAGCATGGGTGAGTGTAATACTCAATAGGTTTTCCTTAATGACTTCCCTACTCAAGCCACTAGGATAGAATAGTTAGCCAGATTTATATAAAAACAATTATATAAAACATTTTCACAAAATCATTTTATAACTAAATATACAAAAGTTTAAAAAACCATTCTTAACCAAAGGCATTCAAAGATAAATTGAAACCAATTAACCAGCATGTTATATTTTCAGAAAAATTACCAAAAAAGCTTAAGAACCATTTCACAAAAAATCCTTTTTGGAAAACCCAACCATTTCCACAAACCATGGAACCAACCATACATGCTACCTAGAAAAGAGGAGAAGCCCCAACCCTTAACCATCCCAACTATGATGGGGGAGACTTGTTACCCTTATCCAACTCAAATGCACATGAATACTTGATGGGGGAGTTCCCTAACCCTTATACATCCCAACACTGATGGGGGAGACCCCTAACCCTTATCTATCCCGAATGTAATATGATTTTTTGACGAGGGAGAGCCCTAACCCTTATCCATCCCAACACTAATGGGGGAGACTCCTAACCCTTATCTATCACGAATGCAATATGAACACACACAACAATACTCCATTACACCTTTGGCACTGTGCACAACGTCGTATTTCAACCAAGCCTCATATATGCAACACAAACACACACCGCATCTTCCCATCAATCATGCCAAAACACCCTTTCAATAAAAACACCTTTTTATTGAAAACCATTTCCATCAAAACCATTTCAATCTCAAACCATTTCAATAAAACTCATTTTTTATTGAAAAGAAATTCCATCAAGACCATTTCAATATCAATCTATTTCAATAAAACACCCTTTTCATTAAAACCCATTTTTAATCAAACCACTTCCAATTTCAGAAAATCAGTAATTTAAAATCAACATTTTAAATTCATGAAGCCACATCACTTTTCACATCAATTCACCACGATTTCACAATCTCATCTAAACCATAAATCATCACTAAAGAAGATTTATTATATGATTTTCAAAGTCAAATCCATCCAAATAAACCAATTTTAATCTATTCCAAACAATTATAGCAAGAGGATTCGAGAGTGAAGCCACCTAACTTTAGGGTTTTGACAGAAACCACAACGAACGAAAAACGCAGAAGAAAACCGGGCCAATTCACCAAGGATCCTCCGTAGATCTCTTCTCCTAACACAACCAAGACCAAATATCATCATATTTGGCATCCACACACTTAGATATACCCATCAAGGGTGTATATCTAAGAAACAGAGATAAGAGGAGACCTATATCTAAGTAGATCTGAGAAACCAAACAAGAACGATCACATACCTCAAGAATCCGGCTTCGATTCACCAAGAAAAGCCTTAGGATCGCCTTCAGAATGATTGGAGAACCATCCTTGATATCAGGAGAACCAAAATCCCGTGTTAGGGCCTCTTAGAAGGAAAAAAGATCAACTTAGACTAAAAAACGCGTGAGATCCACCATTATAGGATCTCATTTATGTGGCCGCCCGGTGTGTTCGCATGGTTTGAAAAACCGTAAGCTAACCGTGCTTTGGCTACTACCTTGGACACCCTTCTCGCATAGATTGGCTGCACAGTTAGACAAACTATGCACCGCCTGTGCGGAAGCCACTGCCTCCCAGGGATACTATGCAAGGTTTGGCTGCACGGTTTAGAAAAACTGTTCGCCACCCATGCGACTTCCCTTTTTTCCCAAAAACACAATCCAAGTTCTCCCAACTCTCCCATTCATCACCCATAACATTATATCCATTAAAAGAATCAATATTGGGTTACATAACAGAAACCAGGGTTACTACATTCTCTACACCATTGGTCTTTCCATCCTCGTAAAGTAGAAAACCTTCAGCCAACTGAAAGAGTTCCCACCACTACTCATTCATTTCCTTTTCACGTTCCGAAGTCTCTTCCTGAATCTGACCATGCTGCCATAAACCCCGCACAAGACTGATGCTTTTTCCACGTAAGACTTTCTCTTACCTATCCACAATCCGTACCATGATATGTATCAATGATGCATCCAGCTCTAGGTTAACGTGATCCCATCTGATCACATGGTCAGGATCAGGCTGATACTATTTCAACTGAGATACATGGAACTCATTATTCACCTAACTGAACCGTGCTGGTAATGAAAACTGATATTCCACCTCTCCAACCGGTTCCAATTTCCCAAAAGGGCCAATGTATCTATGATATATGTTTTCCTTCTTCCCAAAATGACGATGTCCAAGTCTTGGAGAGATACTCAAGAAGACATGATCACCCACAATGAATGACAACGGTTTTAGATGGTGATCTGCATAAGATTTATGACGACTCTGAGCAGTCTCCATCCATTTTCTAATCAACTGGATCTTCTCTATTGTCTCTTGGACAAGGGTTGGCCCGACTAGTGAAGTTTCTCCCATTTCTACCCAGCATAGTGGAGAATGACAAGGATGCCCATAGAATGCTTCTAACGGAGACATGCGTATCGAGGCTTGATAGATGTTATTGTATGAGAAATCCACTAATGGTATATGGTCCTCCAATGAGCCACCAAAATCCATTACACAATCCCGCAACATATATTCCAATGGTTGTATCATCCGCTCGGATTTCCCATCCCGTTGAGGATGATACGCCATGCTCATAGTTGACTGAGTCCTAAGGGCTTGTTGTAATGATTTCCAGAAATGAGATGTAAACCTCATATCTCTATCTAAGGCTATAGAAATTGGTACAACATGCCTCTTTACCACTTCTCAGGTATAGATTTTTGAATGATCTTCCACCATATGAGTTTCACGAATACGGATGAAATGGGCAGACTTGGTTAGATGATCCACTAAAACCCAAATGGCATCATGTTTCCGGACCGTTCTTGGAAGACCTATAACAAAATCCAATGCTATCTGATCCCATTTCCACACTGTGATAGGTAAAGATTGTAACATACCTGTAGGTCTCTGATCCTCTACTTTAACCTGCTGACAAGTTAAGCACCGCGAGACGAACTCGGCCACATTCCTTTTCATGCCACTCCCCCAAAAATATACCTTCAACACCTTATACATATTATATGTACCTGGATGTACATCCCATCTTGAATGGTCATAATCAAGAAGGATTTATTATTTACAAACAATAGGTACTACCATCCGATCTCTGAAACTCCAAATTGAACCCCCATCAAGTTTCCATCCATCAATGGTCTCCCCACCATTGAGTTTTGAACTTACTACTAGACATTCTGCATCAGATGTTTGTGCTTATTTGATCATCTTTACCAAATCAGTAACAAGAATAGCTGAAAAGAAAACAACAACATCACCTCTGTTTTCATATTCCACATGCATGTCAGCTAAGACCGACATCAACTTCCATTCATCTGATGCTTCTTTTGCTAACTGAACATATTAATTTCTACTCAATGCATCTTCCACCGAATTCCATTTTCTAGGTGTGTACATCAAGTCAAAGTCAAACCTTTCGAGATACTCATTCCATCTCCGTCTACCTCATATTCAAATCTCGCAATGAGAAAATGTGTTTCAAGCTTTTGTGATCCGTAAACATAATAAATTTCTCACCAAAAATATAATGTCTCCATTTTTTCAAAGCATGGATGACTGCAGCTAACTCCAAATCATGTGTTGGGTAATTCTTTTCATGCACCCTCAAATGCATTGAACCATAGGAAACCACATGGTCTCCTTGCATGGGAACACAACCCAACCCTGATCCTAAAGAATCATAATACACCACAACAAAACAATCTAGATATTTATGAAATATCGGATTTATCAAATCCATGAAGACCGCTGGTTCATTCATTAGACCAAAAGGCATGACTACATATTTGTAGTGTCCATATCTACATCTGAAAGCTGTATTTAGAATATCCGCCTTCTGAACCCGCAATTGGTGATATCCTGATCACAAATAAATCCCAGAGAGCCACTGAGATCCCCTAAATTGATCGAATATATCATCAATGCGTGGAAGTGGATATATATTATTTATCATAACTTGGTTAGGCTTACGATAATCAACAAACAGACGAAGAGTTCCGTTTTCCATTTTCACGAACAAACCGACGATGCCCATAGAGAAGTACTTGGTTGAATGAAACCCTTGCTTTCAAGATCTTCTAACTACACTTTCAATTCCTGTAACTCCATTGGTGCCATCCTATAAGACGGAAGGGAAATAGGACTGGTCCCCAGAAGGAGATCAATCATAAACTCCACCTCCCTTAAAAGTGGTAACCTGGAGAAGTTATTCAGAAAGACATCTAGAAATTGATCCACAACACCTTGAAAACTATTTTCCTCATTCTCTTCCATTGATTCCAATGTCAATACTGCCAGTTGGTAAGAGATCGTTCCCTCCATTAGGGCCAACATGCTCTTTGGATCTTTCTCTACCATCCACTCTCCTCTGAATTGATGGTTGATGTCGTCCTTAGTCGTGAAACTATCTATTCTCCTCTAACATTCAATGTGAGCCTTAACCATTGTCAACCAATCCATACCCAGGATTACGTCATAGAAATCCATGTCCAACATCAAGAAGACCCATTTTAACTCACCTCCATCAACAGTTATATCCTATTCTCTACCAATAATGGCTTGAAGTTCTCTTTCACCAAGAGGAGTTTTCAGTTTCAAAACACAAGGCAACATTTCCAGTTCTATACATATCAAGTCAATAACACGAGAAGCAATAAAGGAATGTGGTTCACCAGTATCAAAGAGCACTTACACAAGGGTAGAATTCAAAAGAATCGTACCTCTCACAGTAGATGGTCCAACTTAATCATCGACCATCATCTACTCAACTCTATAAAATTGCTTCGTTGTTGTACTGTTCTCCTTATTGCCTTATTAAAATTTCATTAGTTGAGGAGTTATGGCATTTCGAGAATCTCCATGATTTTCTCTGTTATGATAATGAGACTGACTCTGTTTTACT
Source organism: Viscum album (assembly GCA_963277665.1). Classification (NCBI taxonomy): domain Eukaryota; kingdom Viridiplantae; phylum Streptophyta; class Magnoliopsida; order Santalales; family Viscaceae; genus Viscum; species Viscum album. Next base: position 167,482,956 of record OY728123.1, read on the forward strand.
CTTCCTGTCGAAGCATAAGTTTCTTGCGACGCCTGAGAAGTGTCTCTATTACCCGACCTAGGACCACAACGACAATAGTGCTAAAGATGTCCCATCATGTTTCAATTATGAAATTCTCTATGTTTCTCCGTACACTCTCAGTTTATGTGGTCAGTCAAACCACATTGAAATCAACCTTCTTTCCTCTGGGGTCGTGGAGGATGGTTCACGGATCCCGTTGTCTGGTTCTAATTTCCACTTGCACCATGGAAGTAGGTTTCCCTTTACCTCTTGTTCCCAAAGGTTGAGTTCCCACCATTTCCCATAGGGATCAAAAAGCCTCCTCCCATCGATCCCGAGATATCACGTTCAACAATAGTTTCTCTGTTCACCATTTCTGTATAATCCGTAATACAGAGCACCACAATCTTTGATCAAATCTCCTACCCTAGCCTCGATTCAAAGATGCGTGCCTTCATAGATGCACTTGCCGCAACCTCTGGTGCAAAACGGACTAAAGTCATGAACATATACATGTACTCTGTGACACAGAGGCTATCATGCTTCAAGTTGAAGAATTCTGTTGTTTTCTGGATCTTGAACGTAAGAGGATAGAATTTTTTGTTGAACAATTCTTCAAAATCCTCCCATGTAAGGGCTTCATCCAATTTAGCATGCACCGCTAAATTCCACCACTGACGTGCAAGATCCTCAAGCATATACGTTGCCAACATGACCTTTAGTTTTGATGTTGTGCTGATAAAATCGATGATACGATTCATCTTACATATCCCCACCTCCACCTTTTTGGGTTTATCATCACCTTGAATGTTTGGTGGATTCTGCTTTATAAACTGGATGGTATTATCCACGTGCCTTGGTTCATTCCACCGGTTCCTCGTATCCACAGCATAAAAATCCTGGGAAATACTCTAAACCAGCTCTTGGTTCACACATGGTTCAGGTGCAACCACATTCTCTATAGCCTCTTCGGGTTGGTTTCGACGACGTCTACTGGGTGACATTTTCTAAACCAACAACAACTCCGTCAATCTCACTCTCTAGAAACTGATGGATTAGCATTAAAATTCCTTCACATCATCTATCACAACATTTTTTTTCGAAAAACAACCATTTTTCAATGTATAACCAATTTTTAAAAACATTCAACATAATTTTTGAAAATCAACCCATTTTCAAAATACACCAAATACCCTGTTTTAAAAGTCTTTAAATTGAAAACTATTTCTTCAATTTTAAAAAATTTTCACCATGCACAAAACCCTTACTCATTCCTCACTATGATATATTCAATCCTAGTGGGAAGTCATTCCTCTAAAATGCATGTCATGCTCGTCTCATTAGATAACCCCTTGACAATGAGATTTCCAACATTCTAGAAGTGTATCGAAAACACTTATGTACCCAACACCTTGGTAACTTGAAGTTCAACATAAACGGGATAGCTACATCCTTTTATGGTATACATTTCATGTTCCTACAATCCTACTCATGTATAATACTTTGACCCATGGAATAGACAAGAATTAATTTCAACTCCAAGACCAAGAACATCGATGACTACTTGTTAGGAAATGACCAAACAAGCTGATACCATTTGTAACAACCCGCCAATTATCATTGGTTTGAGAGCTCAATGAGTCATTACTCAGCCTTAAGCGACATCCCAAGATTCCAAAGGCTGGAAATAAATGTCAAAGGTTTTCAAATACAATTGGGGTACGATTTACCCATTAAAAAAATAAACCAAAACATTCACTAACAACCACTATATGATGCATGTTATTCAAACAACAAACACATGTATTTCCAAAAAGGAACTACACTATTCCATAATCTAATACAACCAACATAATATCAGAGTATGAAGAGGAAGACTAACAAAATTCAAAAACAGACCAAGACACGCCCCACGGCTCCATACCGAGCTCCATGCTCCAAACACCACCACATCTCCCAAGCATCACCGTTAACCACAGGTAATGAGATGCCTTAACTTTACCTGTGTCTCGGATCACAACATCTACAAAATCATGAATGTTCCAAAGTAGGGGTGAGTATAAAACCCAGTAGGTTTTCCAAAATGAATTCCATACTCATTCCACTATGAATGAAGAGTTTTCCACATTTATATAAAAACAATTATATAAAACATTTTCTCAAACGAAGTTTATAACTAAATATAAACAAGTTTCCAAAACCATTTATAACCAAAATCATTCTAAGAGCAATTGAAACCAATTTACCAGCAAGTTATTTTCCCAGAAAAATAACCAATCAATCTTAAGAACAATTTCACAAACATTCCTTTTTGGTATACCCAACCATTTCCACAAACCATGCAACCAACCATGCATGCTACCTTGAAAAGGGGAGAATCCTTATCCATTATCCATCCCAACTATGATGGGGGAGACTTCATACCCTTATCCAACCCAAATGTACATGAATTGTTGACATGGGAGAGCCCTAACCCTTATCCATCCCAATACTGATTGGGGAGACCCCTTACCCTTATCTGTCCCAAATTCAATATGAATGCTTGATAGGGGAGATCCCTAACCATTATACATCCCAACACTGATGGGGGAGACACCTCACCCGTATCCTTCCCGAATGCAATATGAACACACACAACAATATTCCATTAAAACTTTGGCACTGAGCATAAGGTTGTATTTCAACTAAGCCTCGTACATACAACAAAAACACTCACCGCATATTCCCATCAATCATGTCACAACACCATTTCAATAAAAATAACTTTTTATTGAAAAACATTTCCATCAAAACCATTTCAATATCAAACAATTTCAATAAAACACTCTTTTTATTGAAAACTAATTCCATCAAAACTATTTCAATCTCAAACCATTTCAATAAAATACCTTTTTTATTGAAACCCATTTTTCATCAAAGCACTTCCAATTTCATAAAATCAATAATTTAAAACCAACATTTTAAATTCATGAAGCCACATCACTTTGCAAAAAAATTCACCAAGATTTCACTATCTCATCAAAACCATAAATCATCACTAAATAAGATTTATTCTATTCTTATCAAAATAAAATCCATTCAAATAAACCAATTTGAATCTAAGCCAATCAATTCTAGCAGGAGGAGTCAAGAGTGAAGCCACCTACCTTTAGGGTTTTGAAGGAAACCACAGTGAATGAAGAACCCTCAAGAAAACCGGGCTGATTCACCGAGGATCCTCCATAGATCTCTTCTCCTAACACAACCAAGACCAAATCTCATCATATTTGGCATACACACACTTAGATATAAAAATAGCAGGCATAGATCAAAGAAACTGAGAGAAGAGGAGAAGTAACTCTATGTAGATCTAAGAAACCAAAAAATAACGATCACATACCTCAAGAATCTGCCTTCGATTCGCCATGAGAATCCTTCAGATCACCTCTAGAACAATGGGAGAACCCTCCTTGAACATAGGAGAACCAATATCTAGCGTTAGGGCCACTTAGAAGTAAAAAGAGATACTTAGAGGCAAAAACGTGTGAGATCCACCTTTATAGGAACTCATTTTAGTGGTCGCACGGTTAGTTCCCACAGTTTGACAAACCGTGCGCTAACCATGCATTAGATACTGCCTCAACCACCCTTCTTGCACAGTTTGGCATCACGGTTAGAAAAACTGTGGGCCACCCATGCGGAAGCCACTGCATCCAAGACCAACTACGCATGGTTTGGAAGCATAGTTTAGATAAACCGTGTGCCGCCGGTGCAACTTCTCTTTTTGCCCCAAAACTGATTCCATGTTCTCCCAACTCTTCCATATGTCACACTTATCTTTATAACCTTTAAAATCATAAATAAAGGGTTACATACCAGAAACCGAGTGTACTACATCCAATTAGGGATGTCGAGTTATTATGGACGATGAGAAATGGGTCAATAATTATATCATAAGTATATAATTCACCCCCTTTAAATTTTTTTATAATAATTTACTATAAATCATTGTGATAATACCATTATAAAAATTTTATTCTATTATATATATTGATTGTATTTCTTTATATGGGGAAAACATTAATTTATGAGAGTTTGAAATTACCCCCTGTATCAAAACCCCTTCTAGGTATATGGAACTGAATAGAGGATGGGGAATTTATTTTGTACCAATATCTCATCTGTGGATATTATTTCCATGTGGAAAATATTATCTAACTAAAATGTATCAGAATAAAAAAAAATTCAATCCTTCATTCTAATCACATTGTAAGGGAATGTGAACAGGATGACTTCCCTGGTCATCCTCTTAGTCATGAGGTAAATTTCTCAATCGAGCTCATAACCAGTGCATTTTATATATCAAATAATCTATATTTAATGGATATTAATGAAAAATATGGGTTTAAGAAACAATTATAAGAGAATATTGGTAATTGGAATATATGACAATGTGATTCATCATTGGCTTCCCTCATCCCATTTATTAAGAAGAAGGAAGGGTAAATGTGCACTTCATTGGTTATCATGAGTTCATCAAGATCATGATATATAAAAAATATCATATAGAACAGATAAATGTATTTTTTGAACAACCATATGAAGCCCAATAATAATCCTAGGTGGATCATCTCTTAGGATATTATCATGTAGTAGTGAAAAGGGTGTTATATTCAAGGAAACTTCACACAAAAGGTTTTGTAACTATGTGTTCATAGTGATTTAATTTGGACACAATAATCCTAAAAAAATCATCAATACTATTAGAATAAATTCCTTAGTGATTACCTTGAAAAATTTGTGGTATTATTTATAGAGGATATTTTTATCTATACTAAATGAATGGAAGAACATGATATGAATTTAAATAATATACTAAAGACACTATGGAAGTAAAATGTATATGAAAAGTATAGTAAATGTATGTTTTGGTTGGAAAATATATCTTTATTAAGTATTTTTATGAACAATGAATTGATATATATTGATTCATCAAAAGAAATAGAAATTGAAGGATTCTCTAAAAAAATCTTTGTGACAGAAATCAATAATTTATTTTGACTATGTACGCACTATCATCGATTTGTTAGATACCAATCAGGATTATTGAACCCACTAACCAAGGTTATTCAGAATGGAATCAGGTTTTTCTATAATTACATATTTCATTAATTATTTATTAAGATAAAGAATATGTTAATTACTATAATTATAATCAATTTACACAATAGTGGCGAATGATTCTTGATCTACATTGATGCATATAGAAATGGATTGGGTTATTTACTCATGAAATGTGTCTAAGTAATATCATATTCCGTTTCCAAATTATTGATCCATGAGAACAACAACCTCACACATGATCTATTAATGGTATTTGTTATCTATGTTTTTTTGGTTTTTTTAAATTGTTTTTACATAGAAAAGTGTGACATATGTAAGAATCCTAAAATCCTCACGTATATATTCAAAAAAAGGGGATTCATATGATCCAATAAAGGTGTTTAAATTTTATCAATTATTATTATATTTTATCTGTTATCATACTAGTATGGAAGAACATGTGAAATATTATTTGACTAGAAATTATCCTTCAATCATTTCCTTTGTAAGGATATCAAGTGATCTAATCTTCATGAACATAAATAGAATTGAAATTTGAATAATAAAAAAATATTAATCGAACCAAACTAAAATATATACTCATAAATTTGTTCTTTATATGATTAGGGAGGCATACAATGGTGATGAGTTTCTATAGAAGAAGGTATCGAATATTCTGTAGTTAATCATTGTTCAACAAGGAGTTAAAAGGTTTGAATCATTGATCTATGTCCCAAAAAAAACCATTACTGAATAGGGAAATTCATAATGATGGTCAAAATTCATAATTATCTATTAATCTATAAATCACTATGATATATTGATATTTGAAGAAAACCATTTGGTGGGATAACATGAATAAGGAGATTGGAGTGTTTGTATATTGATGCTCAGTATGCTAATAAGATAAAGTGTAATGAAATGAGTATAAGGGTGTGATACGACCATTCCCTATACCATTATGGAAAATTGATAAAATAAATATAGATTTTACCATAGGACACCCAATGAATTATAATGGAAATAAATCCAAATGGGTTGTAGTCAACCACCTAAAAATGTTATCACATTTCATAGCTAAAAAGGAATATTTATATCTTGATAAAAATACCATGATAGACATAATGGAAGTGGTAAGATATTATGGATTCCACTCTCTATTAGTTAGGATCATGATATGAGGTTTACCAAGATATTTTGGAGACTACACCAGTAATCATTACATGTAGAACTGGTCTTCAAAAATATATATAACCCTTATATGGATGGTTAGTCTGAATGGACTATTCGTTATCTATCGGATATTATGAGAGTATCTTCATTGGATTTCCAAAGATGTTGGGACCAATATCTTCCCTTAGTGTATTTTTTTATAAAATAATAGGTTTTTATATAGATTTTTGAAGGATACTCATGAGGATAGTTATGGAAATTTGTTTCATACTAAAAATATTGGGATTGACTTGGGAGTGAAGGCTACTTGAACTTGATATTTTCCACTAGACGATAGATAATTTTCAAATAATTGTGAACTATATAAAATCTGAATTAAGCCAATAAAAAATATATTTATAAATTTGTAGATGACATGTAGATATTGAGGTTAGATATAAAGTTTTCCTTTGATCATGTAATAATATCATGATGTTTTAGAAGAAAGGAAATCTTAATCCTATATACATTGGTCCCTTTGAGATCCAAAATTTCATCTGAGAGGTAATTTATTGACTACCACTTTCACCTAACCTATCTCATGTAAATGATTTTACATGTATACCACATGAGGAAGAACCTACAAAAAACCACACTTGTAATGATTTCAATGGTGGTTCCATTGGGGAATGATATTTTATACCAGCATCATCGTGTGAAGATCTTATATCATAGAGGCAATGATCCCCGATGCAAGGGAACTCACATGATCAATGTCTTTTAGTGGAACCATATGTTTAGATTAGAGTAATGGGATTTAGTAGAGTTGATAAAATATATGTTTCCATTTACTATTTTATAATATTTAATTAAAATTGTATGGATAAATTTTTTAAATGGTAGAGGAATGGATTGAACATGAATTTTAAAAATTAAATTTCTGTTTTAAAAAATAAATACCTTATTAAGAAATATTTTTATTGAAAACACATACCAATTATTTTTTATTTTTATAGTAATAGTTTTTTGGATTTAAAGGACTCATTAGAATCATAAAAATTGGTTGTATTTATAATATACACTGACTATTATAAATAATATTTTATTGGGTTTGAAAAAGACCAATTGACACAGAAGGAAGATGTGGTGACCTCAACCTATAGGATCATATGGTATGAATCCAATTTATCAAAGATCCTAAGGAAATAGAATCCCTGGGATATTCTATTGACCCATAAAATCCTGAGATTCCAAAAAGAAATCACATTTGAAACCATTTATTATATAATTTCTAGATCATTGACATTAGAACCCAAAATATGTTCTTCAAACCACCCCATGTAAATATTTCCAAATCACACTAAACCCTTAGGGAATTCCCCTATGTAAAAAAGGGATATGCATCTATACCATAAATGTATGAATTTTTATATATTTTTTTTTAACAAAACAATTAATATATTTTAACCTTTTCAATATTACATTTTTAAATGATTAAATAAATAGTTTGATATTAATTCTCCTTTGATATGCAGAAAAAAACTATATTCATGGAAAATATATAGATTCACTCAATATAATATTTTTAATAAATTCAAGTATATTATAAATAAATAATAACATATTTATTTTTTATATAATATTTATTAAATATAAATTATAAGAAAATATTATAAATTAAAATCAAATATTTTTATGTTTCAGGAAACAGATCCTATCCAAAAATAATAATTTTTAACTAATTTTAGATTTATGATCTAACAGATTAAAATATGATACATTGAGAATTAATTTTACAAAATAAATATTAGTTTGAAATCATTACATTGAAATTATAAAATGGTTATTTTTTCATAATGCATGGAGGTAGCGAAGTATTTTATGTGAAAATAAAATATGATAAACATATCTAGTTTGTACTATGGCATCATAATCACCAAAACTATATCTAGTATGTACCATAAAATATATCCATGAACATATCTATAGTTTACCTTAAAATAATATATTTTATGTTATTTTAATACTTCTAAACCCCCATTATTAATCCCCCAAAAATCCTATATTATGTTTCTTCTTGTAAATTCAATCATTTATAAACATGACTCACATAGAAATCACCATGTGTATTATTTTTATGACTTTAGTCATTAAACATTTAACATAATTAAACCATATCATCCTTAGAATAAAACATGGGATAAAACAGTGATAATTTTTTTGGATTTTGTTACACTGTCATACAATGTTCACAACATATTCTTGATAATTAAAAACGAATTCACCCTACATTTTCAATATAAACCCACCCAAAATATAATTGTTTTTTTACTAAAACCCACAAATCATGAAATTAATCTTCCATTAAATCTCTATATTCCCTCAAATTTTTCCCCAAGATCGTAAAAATATCCTCCCATAATTTTATATGTGTCCTTTTGAGGTAAGTGATCCTCTCCTTCTCATATATATTCAAGAACCTTCATTAAATTATACCGATAAATTTAAAGGGGTTCATCTTTGTATATTTTCATACAAAAACTAAAATACGTAATTATTATGTTATAGTGATGAGAGACCCACTTCACTATCATTAATCTCTTTTTTAAATATTTATTTACCCTACATAGGCTTCTAAAATTTTCTTATGATTTTTCCATTTCAATTTTTTGTGTAGTGAATACCCATTCCATTTCAAGTCAATGTTTTTAACCTAAATGTATCTATAGTTTTTCTATTTGGAACATCCATGTATATTACCCACACACCATAATAAATAGATTAAATATGATGGAATATGATCCTTTTTGAATGATTTGTGTGTTACACTTCTCCATTTACGTAATATGAACATGATGTTTAGGCCCAGAATTATATAGCACCCAAATTCTGTGGGTACTGTTTTTATCTCATGATGTGCCTTATATGATGAACATGTATTTCTCTAAAACATAATATTTTATGTTTTGATGGTTTATATCTGTTATATTTGTTTATGATGTCATGATTTATTATATTTCTAGAAACCCATACTGCCTTTATACTATCATGTTATACCATGCCTCGTCGTTCTAGATTATTAATCTCACCACTCAACTGAAACATTGATATACATATTGGATCAAACATACTGCTTTATATTATGATTACATTTTTAAATTAATTTAATAGGCATTATATCACACCCTATCTTCTGTACATCCATATTTTATCCCATGCAGTTCTAGAATATCCATGGAAAATAATCCCATGTTTCGTACTTTTCAATGAATGATGTTTTATTAATTTTTATTTTGTTATGTGATGTACCTAATTTATCAAATACACAATTCCTAATGATCTTATGTGACTATAAAAAATGTATCTTTATGAAATAACTCTTTACATAAGTATCATTTATGACATTGGTTTTCATAGTAATATGTCTCACAGAAAAAAAACCCCTCTAAGAAAAATCCATCAAACAATGATATATATGATTTATGATCTTCATTATTTTATTATAAAATTGATATTTTTGGAAATAAAATTTGGAATTATTATCCCAATTATTTGTGATTAGTACATTACAGATAGGTAAAAAGACAGAATCATAGAGAACGTAATGTATATAAATAAACACTACTTCATTAGAGACCTAAAAAATCACAATATACATGGAATCTTATTTTTAATGTTTGAATTTTTCTTTATTTTATCCCTACTATCTCCACAATCCTTTATTTAGTGTGAATTTGTAACTCGTATTCTCTTTCATATTGTTTTTATATCTCTGGATACATGCATCTACATATCATATGATTACTTTTTCCACATATCCTACATTGACTACAAACATTACCATAGTATGACTCAAATACTGAAGGATAGTATTTAATTACATCCAATAGCAGTCACCCCCGTCATCTCAATATCTTCATAAAACATAGAAGGAACAAGAAGCATCATGAATAGTACATACCATAATATACATGACTAACCAAATTATAAGAGAATATATAATCCCTTCCATCCTTTGTCATTCCTCAGGTGGTTAAAGAAAACGTTTCTTTGACAGATGAATTCCATGTGTAATTGGAAACAATATTCTCATAGTATTTCCCAAATTGAATATATTCAATGGATTTTTAATATATTTTCCAAGACATAGGTTAATCAGCCACCTGTATCCATCATGATCGATCTTGATCAGATTAATATGTGATTATTTTTCTATGTCATCCTTCAAGAAACATTTCTTCAACCTGTGCATAATATATTGAAAGACTGGTGTATCAGTTATAATAACTAATATTACATGAAAATATACTATTAATAAAATTATGACACTCCCTCTAAACCAATAATAGACACAGGGCTCACATTTATCTTTAATGAAACCAACTTATGTTATGACCTCATCAAACAGAACATTCCATTATATATATTTTTCATTAATATATATATATATATATATTGAAATTTTAAGAAACATTAATGCATCATTTAGTGTTTGGAAAAATTGAGTTTGTTCCATATAAACATATTCCTAATGTATCTAACTAAGGATATTTTTCATCAATTTTCTAAATTGAATAGTTGTGGATGACTATAATGCAATATAAAATTCGATTAGATTTCAACATTGCAAATGGTAATGAGGATTCATCATATTCAAGTCATTCACATTATTTAATCCATTTAAAAACATTCCATTCCTTATAGGTAGTGATATTCCCATCCATGTCCATAATCCTCATGAATTAGCATTTTTATCCAATAGGAATTATATCCATTACAGTAACTAGAAAAATTAAAATGGGGTTTCGTATATGGAATTAAATTTAGAATTAAAGGAGTCTTTCGACATATAAAAATATAATACACGTTTTTATCCATTTTATGTTATATGCCCATTACTGTCAACCAATAATGGTTACCCATACTCAGTGACTATAGAACCATACTGTTATAGTTATCTTACTTCTATTGTCCTCCTATATAGAATTTGTATCACAAAAACAATAAATTATTTGTAGAATTATATTATTGGTTCATGTTCCTATAATTTTTTATCTTTATCTTGGACATCATTAATTATTTCACACTCATAGGATCTCTATTCAATATATGTTACATCTCATGGAATATGGGACATTATTCCTCCACAAACATGTTGTGTGAATAAATTTTTATGTAGTGTCATTTAGTTTCATTATATAATCTAACAAAGGTAAAAACTGTACCCTAAGGTGTATATTGGTACCTGAAAAGGATTCAAAAAATTATTAACATCCCCACACAAGTTATTATGATGAAATTAGATTCTTTCCATTCAATAATTAGTGTTGAATACTATTTTTATATTATTCCATACACTATATACATAGGTATGGAATCAAATTTTAAGAATATTCAATACAAAACATAAAAACACAAACTAGGACCATATAGGTTTACTGCCATTAAAAATGGGTAGTTATAAACAACTGTATCATAAAACATCCACATTGTCTCCCATATATTCCTTCAGAGCTAAACCCCATTTGTCATATATTACTATATAATCTTCTTAAAAACCTGGGGAAAATAAACATAATAAATGGTTTGATTAGATACTCAATAAGTTTGTATAAGTGATATATCAATTAGATTATAATCTTAAGACATAATATCCCACCAATTTGATAAATATTATCCTGCACGTGAAAGATCTTGATATCATTTTGTGGGATAGATCACAAATATTCATAAAGAATCAATGTTTTTTTTAAAAAATTCATCACATAAGACATGGAATTTAGGGAATAAGCATAAGCATAGAAAATAAATTCATATTAGAAAGGGATCATTTAAAAAATCATCATAGTAGGCATAGTGTATTTCTTAATAGAGATCACATCGCGTTCTAGCCTTTCATTACTGAACTGGGTTTAAATCTCATTCTAACCTTGTATTACTAAATAGAGATCAATTTCCATTCCAACTATATCTGTCACATGAGATATAAATCATTACCCAATTTATAATAGAGATAAATTGGTCCCACCCATATCATAATGAAATCATTCTTATGTGTGACACAAAACATTAATCATTCATCATAGCATAACCCAAGGAATAAAATGAGACTCTTGAACATCATCCCATGATAACATAATAAATGTAAAAAAAATGGATTTCATAAATAAAATTCCACCTTAAACCTAAAAAAACAACAAGAAAAATAGGTATATAATACTCGAACCATAACACTGCTAAATAATTCCATATTATGTTCAAAATAATTTTGATAGAACACGTTAAATTAATTCATTAGGAAAATATCCGTTATTTTTCGAAAACATTTTATTTTCACAAAATGATTTGAAATTTGAAATGAAAATTATTTCATTGAAAAAATAGTTGAAATACTATAAAGGAAGATTCATGTAAATAAGGAATTATGAAGATGTAATTTTTTTTCTCCTGTATAAGTTAAAATAAAACAATTTTATCATACTTTTTTCTGATAAGTCAAAAGGTACGTCGTATCGAATACCTGAAATGATTCTATTCATACAATTTATTATAATTTACTAATGGGTAAACCTGAATTTAATGTTTTATATAATAATAGAAATAATATTTCACAATAAATATTTAGGAAAAATAGAAATAGAAGACAAAAATACCCTATTAAATATATATGTATAAATAGTCACATATAATAATGAGATTGTCAAATTACACCTTACCTTAGGTCTGATATCCTTTGTACATATGTTAACATCATTTATAATAATTCTAATAATGTCATTGAATTATTATATAACCATATTAATTTTTATAATAACATATGTGACAATATTATTATCTGTTTTTAAAAACATTTCATTATTACTCGTTATTCAAGTATTAAATACTTCATATTCTTATGCATGTTATGTAGAATAAGTTATGGTTATCCTTATTTGATTATATTTATTTCATTTAAAAAAATATTTTAACAAAATATATATCATATTTATTCTTTCTATACATTTATATAATTGTTCTTTAATGGATACCATTTCGAATAAATCGAATCACATCGCATTGTAGAGATGGTTGGGCGTATGTATGCACGAGCTGTGATATCATTCTCCTAATTGTGTCATTTTATAAAAATGGATTGTATATATTTTGTTACAAAATACATATAATGTTATAATAATCATTTATACATACTAGTTAAATCGTTATACCAATGCAAATAATGTGGTGGAAAACATATTACACCAGGATGTGGAGATGGTAAGTCGTACGTACACATGTGTAATGATTTAATTTTTCGTAGGAAATATATATAGAATAATAATATTTTTTATATTATCATAATAAAATCATTGTATATAACTAATAATATATTTATTACGTTATAATGGAAACAAATCATGAAGAGGAAGCTGTAGAAGAAATAAGTTTGAATGATTTGGTAGAGTAAATTACCTCTTCTTTAATGAGATATGTCTAGATATACTATTAAAGAACGAAAATTGGACTTTATATAGTACTCGAACATTTAGCGTTAGAATGGGGATGTTTAGAATGGAAATGTTATAGGGATGGTCGAGATTCAACGTTCATTGTGAAGTGAATAAGTGAGAGGAGATGATCCCTTTTATAATTGTGGTGAGGGGCAGTTTTGGAATATCCAAATTTTTTAATTTATAATAAAATAATAAACCCCTAAAAAAACTGCAATGTAATGATCTGAATTCCCCCAGACATTCCTTTGTGAATATCTAGTGTTTAAAGTGTTCTAGGAGGCAATGATAGCTCATTCCAAGAGATTTTAAAATATCAGATTTTCAATCGGGGACTTAGGGCGTTATTGTTGGTGTGTCGAGGGTGTTTGTGTCCGTAAGTCAGGGGCATCGACATTTTTGAGTCAATGGTGTCATTATCGGTGAGTAAGGGGAATTAGTGTCAGGGAGTCGAGGGCATCAGTTTCGGTGAGTTAGGGCATTGTGGTGATGGTGTCAGTGCCAGAGTGTTTGTGTTACGGCATCAGTAAGTCATGGAATCAGTGAGTCATTGAACTAGTAGCTCATCACTAATGGATCGGTGTAGGATGGTCACGTTAGTAGCTCATCCATTAGTGGATCAGTTTTAGTGACTCACCCACGGTGACTCATTTCTAGTTTTTCTAGTTTTACCTAGTTTTTCCTATTCGACCACTCTTATGTATTATTTGATGTAAATCAAGTTTAAATCCTTGTATATGAGTTTTGAAGGGCATTTCATGGGATATTAATTATATATTTAATATCTTAATGCACACGGGACTTTGATATACTCAAAATGCATGATATTGATGAGGATCCCACATTAATGGCATTTCAAATCATTCATCCTATAATATATGATCTAGCTCTTCAAATATAGGTTCATTCCTTCATAGTGTGTTCTCTATTCCTTCATATTCTTCCAAAAGTTTACCTCTCTAGACTATTCATTCATTTAGGATAGATCCCCCTCTTTCTTAGTTTCTTAGTGTATCTTACTACTTGTGTGATCCCATATTCTTGGCACAAACAGGTGCTTTGTTTGCCTGTTGTTTCAGGTAGGGATTCCTCTACCTCTCCACTTTTATGTATCATGTGGGGTGGGTGTACTAATGTTTCTTCATGAAGAACAACCTAATTCTTATCTTAACCAGAAATAAATGATGGGAAGGTAATACAATCAAAATATAATGGGGTCAATGAAACAACGAGATGGGAGTTTCTTGATGTTGATGTCCTATTTTTATTGTTAGCTTTGTTGATGATGTGATCAGTTATGGCTGTAAATAATTAAAAAAAACTTGGTAGTTGGTTGTCTTTGTCTTTTCATGTGTGACTTTTTATTACTGTTGTTTTTTCATTAAAAAGAATTGGGTTAAATACTAATTTGTCTAATCACTTATACCTAGTGAAATGAAATGAATACCCCAAGATGAAAACCCTTGTATGATCACCCCTGTTTATCCAAGTTGATTAAAGAATAGTTTTTACCAAAATTGAGCCTATCATGTTTGGTAGGTGTATCTTCGTGTTGTGTTCTGTTGGGTCTTTTTTTAACTTTGTGTGGGTTATGCGGTGCTGTAGTTGGGAGCATAAATATGGGTACATGGGTGGGAAAGGGAGTTGGTTCTCTAGGAAGGGTGTGGTATGTTTGTGCACAAGGTTGTGGTTTATTGGCAGTTATTGTGGCCTTAGTGTGTGGGTCATTATGGGTGGTGTGAAGAAATCTCTAGTTGAGAGACTAATTGACTGTGTAATCGATGGACTTGTAGTGCATATTAGAATTTTTGGAAGGCACGACTCCAGGAATGGGTTTTTCATGAATTCTTGTTAATAGGTCATGATTCTGTGGAATTTTTGGAAGGCACGGCTAGGTGTGGTGTTGATATGAAGAGAAAACGTTATGTATTATTGAGAGGGAATTATTCTATGGTATAAGAATGATGAATGATAATTGGTATATTTTTAATGGGAGTCTTGGGAAAAAAGTTTGTGTAGTGGGACTATAGGTTAGTTGTTCTTTGTTTTTCTTATTAATGGGTGTTAAAATTGAAATTCTTTACCTTGGTCCCTCTTCCACTTTTCAATGATTGCGTTATTGAAGGAAGAAGTGGTTGGTTATTACGTGTTTAGTTAATCATGATTTTTTCCTTCTGTGGCAGCCATAAATGTTATGCTGGGTAGCAGCCCCAGGTAGTGCTGAAAAAATTAAAGTGAACCCCTTAACAAATAAATAGAAAATGGTTGAATTAAAATGGTGTTTATTTTACGCTTTGGAATTGTTCATTTGGGTTTCTTATCTTATAGAGGTAGAAAAAAAGGTGGTTCTTTGAGGATGGTTGCTTGTTTTGGGACCTATATGTTGGACTGAGTGTTTTCTTACCTATATGTATAAATTATAGTTCCTTGTGATTTTCTATACATACACCACCCTTGTTGAGAAACATATGATGAACACCCCCATTTTATGTGGGAGAGTGTTTTTCCCAATATCCTGCTGGAAGGATAGATGGATGGTTACTGAATTTTTCCTCTCACCCTCTTCCAGGTTCTTACCGCTCGAGCATATATGGGCAGGCTATAATGGATTGAGGCATACCATAGTCTGTGATCCTTTGGGTTCGTTAGTTGTGGACAAGGTTATTTTTTGTTTTCTAGCTAGGATTTTGTTTCACAAGTGTCTTATGGATGAGGCCTCAGTGTCTTCAGGCTAGAGGTGTGGTTGTTGTGGCCCAAGTGACTACGGGTGAGATGTGTGGTGTATTTGTGGCCCAAGTATCTTTGGGTGGTGTTTGTGTGTTGTTTGAGACCCAAATGTGTGTGGGAAGGTTTTGGCAGTGGAAATAATTTTTGGAAGAGTGGTAGCATCAAGATGTTAGCTATTGGGAATGAGCTGTTAACCAGTGGAATAGTAGTGTGGGTACCCGAATGTCAATGTGATTATTGGTGAGTGTGTCTTGGAAAGTCTCGGATAGTTAGTAATCCTTGGTAGGTTAATTGAGATTATACTATTTTCTCATAGGGTAAATAGTATGTTCCCCCAATTATAAATGGGTGAATTTATTTTTCCTAATGGGTATACTTATATACTCTCCCTACGTCTGTATAACTATTTTTAGGTTTCCAAGAGGACAATGATGACCGTGATGGACTTCACTAGCACGAGCGTCGGGATAGTTAATGTGCTGCTACATAGTACCTTTTTTAGTACTTTATATAGTACTTTGTTTGTACATTTCTCACAGTTTAAATTTAAATAATTAATTGTTGGATATTGTTTTCCTTTACATTAAAAATTAGTGTTGTTTGGTTTTTTACCATATGATATCTCAATCATGTTTTTATTAAAAGTTGTAATGCCTTCCACATTGTATGAGATTCATTTCTTTTAGTGCTTATCAACACTCCTGGCCTATGAAAGGTTGGACTTGGGGGGTGGGTCATTATCTCCACTTCATCTTGAAGAAGGAATGGCATGTCACTTTGTTGTACCTTCCCTCATCTTGAGTATTTCAGGTCATGATAGAATGGTATCATAGGTGATGGTTGAGAGATTGGATGGTGTTCGAAGTTAGGAATAATGAGGATGTCAGGGGATTGTAGGGAAATGGTGTTAGGAAATCATGATGTGTGGAATATTCTAGGGAAGAAATGAAAAGACATGGTATTATTGGGCCTCCCATGTTCTGTTGGAGGGACTCTTGACATATTGAATGACGAAGTGAGGCTACACTGATTTTATGGTAGAGAACCTAGGAAATGTACATACATAATAATGACTTGTGTTCCTTTGTGCCTTGGGTGTTTTGGATATTTAATTTAAATAATTTTTTAAAATAAATCGTAATAGGAATTTTATAAACTAGACAGGCTTACGGGTTCCTTGATTACCATTTTTTCAGCTATTGTACCTGAAGATCACTAATGTGTAATATGAGGTGTTGAGGCCCAAAATATTTGTAACACCCCAAAACAAGTTACCTAGATCTGGTGCATCATTTTAATACATTGCCATCATTAAAAAGAATAATGTATTGAAGGATAGATCATTTTATCTATCATTGAAAATAGATCACATACATGAACATTACATTACAATTTATAATATAAAAAATAGTGTAAATAATCCTTTGAGAACCCCATTATTATCCTAGATTTACCATATATATCAATGATAATATACTTCAAGTAATCTTGTGAAAATAAAACACAATAAAGGGTTGATCTAAAATGCTTAGTATGTTTTAATAATTCAAAGGATGCTCTAAACTTTTAAGGAAAGTTGTATAATAAAGACAGAATCCTTTTAAACATAAAACATGAACATAATATTGTAAAAATATGTCAAACATTATCATATAAACATGCACATGAATATTATAGTAGTTAAATAATCACATGTGATAAATAATTTCATAACTATGAAATGCATAATGCCGGACATAATAACTACTACGTCGAGGCCTTGTGGAATGAACATTCACAAATATAATGCCAGAGCCTTGCGCAAAGACACTAGTTTGTCTCATGAGACCTACTGATGCATCAAGGGTCTATAGCGGGCCCCACCCTTCACATAGTAATTTAAATTCTTTTCTCATATTAAAATTTTGAAACATAACCTAAACATTTATATTCAAACTAACATACAAAGTGTTAATACTTCAATAGAGAACCATAAATGATATAAAAATAGAACATCCATAGTTAAACTAATCACAAAACGTTTAATAAAATATGGATGATTTTCTGATTATAAATCCACATTAAACAAGCATAAAATCCAACAACGGATGTAGACATAGATGAAAATAATTTAATAAAGTATTTATAACTCTTTGAGGAAAATATACCTTTACGTTAAAACATTTTAAAGACATTCAATTTCACTATAAATAATTTCTTTTGAAAATTACCTTATAAGCATGTTAGGGAAGCTTAAAAATTGTAAGGATACATAATGAAGGAATATAGCCTCTCACACTGTATAATTTAGATAAAATAAGTCGTTCCTAATTAGTCAAAAAGGTCGTAAAGTATCTCATTTGGAAAACGACCAAATGATTCATTTCATAACATTTTATAAAAAGTAAAAAATGTTTAAAAATGAATTTCAAAATCCATAAAAATATATTAAATGTTTTTTTAAAAAAAAATTCAGAAACATGTACATGGATGATAAATATTTCTTAGTAGATACTTACAGAATAAAAACCTCCAATAATAATGAGATTGTGAGATTAATCATTACCTTGTACTTTTTATTAGAGGTGGATACATTCAACAACCGGTATAATGACCATAGTATGAGAGTAAATTATACTAGAACCATATTAATATTTATGATATCATATATGATTCATTTATGAATTTTTTTATCCATTTAATAATAATTTCCATGTTATGGTAACATTTCATGTTATAATTTCATTCTTTATCGTACATGTTTTAACTTGTTATTCTTGATCATATAACTTAGATAATAATTTAAAAACCTCAAAAATATAAAACATGATTTATATATCATATATATTTTGAATATAAATACGTATAATAGATAGGTATATTAAATGGAAACACCATTCATGGAGACAGTAGTACGTACGTACCCAAGATCGTTTTTTTCGTTTTCTTATCGTATAGTATGGAAGCAAGTGTATGAAATTAATTTAACAACATAAATATAAATTATTCATGTTGAAATATTATCTCATATATCTCTTACTTATTAAATATATATATATATCTATAAAAATTCATGAATTGTGATCGTTAAAGATGAATCTCCTCGCGTCGTGGAGGCGGTAAGCAGTATGTACACACAAGCGATAATATCATTATCTTTATAGTGTAATGAACTTTAATTGGATGGAATATTATTTATAAAGAAACATTAAAATTTTATATTATTTATTTACATAAATTATACTCATTATTAAATCCATCCAAATAATTTAGTATCAAATAACAATCTACGCCATGACGTGGATACGGTACGCCAGACACACACACACGCATTGAGGCTTTGTCATTCATAGAATGGATAAAATAATTAATATGGTAAAAACATACGTATAATAACATCATATCATGTATAAGGTACTGTATTTATTATTTTGTTATGATAACAAAAAATATAGAGGATGTATAAGAAGAAAATAGAATTGAAAGAGGTGATAAAATAATTACCTCTTCTTTGGGTGTTTCTGTTTTTGAACAAAAGGGATCATTAGGGTGGCTTTTTTCTCATGTTAATGCATCAAGAACGAATTTAGGGATTTTGGGATGAGATTTGAGAAGGGGTTGGTCAAGCCAAATTTCTTTGGATGTGTTAATTAAAAAGAAATGGAGGTTACCTATTATAAGAGAGGTGAAGGGAACATTTAGACATTCATGGAATATTAATTTATTATAAGATGATATTAGGATTATAATAGATAAAAATTGATTTATTTATAATAAAATATGTCTCTGGGTCTAAATCCTCTCATCAAATAGTATTTAGACATATTTAAGTTATAAAATTATCCATATATTTTGGGATTAATCCTTTGTTAAATAGTATAACTCTTACCGTGTCTTCGTATATTTTTATTCAATAGGTTTAATATAGTTACAATAAAATGTAAAGGTCAACTCAAGAAGATAATTAATAACATTTTTATCATTATCTGCATCCTTTTTCTAAATCATAGATTTTTAGTATTTTTATATCATTTAATAAAATAGTATTTATTTTAAAAACTCATTTTTGTAAATTCTCACACCATTTATTAATTGACATTATTAAAGTTATAATAAATTTATTTCATCGAACCAATGGTTCTAATACATCCCTCATATTTCAATTTAATAAACCTAATTCGTTTATGGCATCAAAATTTTCAAGATACATATATTTTAATATTTATAATATCATTTATTTTAATCTTTCATTAATAATGTAATTAATGCATCATCATTGTGTTATAAGAAAATATAATTATTTAATTTCTAAAAATTATAAATAAAAAAATATGGGGTAAGAAATATTCTTATATTTCTATAGAAAATTTATAGCCTAATTTATCTTATGTATAACCCAATATTAAAAATGTTTTTATTATTAAAATTTGAATTTAACACATTTAACTCTTCTTAAATAAAATATAATAAATGTCCTAATCTAACCCATGTGGATCACATAGGATCAAATTTTTGTCCTAAGATTGATTTTGATAGAGAAAAACTTATCCGATAGGGTTAGGACATGTGTTGTGATAATTTTATATTATTATTATATTATTTTAACACTAATTACCTATTTACTTGTAACCATGTTAACTAATATTTAAAAGTTTCCTTTAATCAATTATTATTCTCATCCCATTGAACCAAAATTTACATACATATGAAAACCGTGTCTAATGGGTTTTTGAAATTTAATTCATAGAATCAGTAAAATTATGTTTTATGAAAGTTGGAAAATGTGCCTAGAAGTTGGGTAAAAGACGTTAAAAAGTTGAAGACATTATATATATATAATATTATTATAAAATGACTAAAATGTCCTAAATTGGACTCATATATGTATTATGAATCTATTTTTTACCTTAAGATAATTTTTTATTAAAAATGATTATTTAATTGAAATAGTCATTTTTTATATACAATGTAGTATTTTTCATTATTCATGAAAAATTGCATGTCTTCAGAAAAAATTAAAAAAATTTCCCCTTAGATAATTTTGATATTATGAATTAAAAAATGAAGTCTGTTTTACCAAATTCAATATTTTTTATTTTCTAAAATTAATGTTATTATTATTCACAAAATGACAAAAAAAATAGTTCTGTTACGAAATTATTTTTTCAAAATATATAACTATTTTAACAAAACATATACATTTCATAATAAATATTTCTTATTTATGTGAAAAAAAATATAAATAACATTTATAATTTATTTTTTACAATTCATCTTAAAATATTTAATTGATAAATAAATACACCTTTAAATATTAATAATCTTATTGTGTTGTTTTGCATAAACACAAAATGAGTATAACGCAAGACAAGTCGGTCTTGCGTTTAATATAATATATTAAATTACATTATATAGATAACATAATATAAAATCATTGGGTGTTACAAGGTTGACCTGGTTGATCAGTGGTGGTCCTATCAAGAGGGGGATGATGACTTGGGAAAAAAGACCCATCATGCTATCCTGCAGCATACCCTAGGGATGTACGAAGGTTGCGTTTTTTAACCAGAGATTGAAGGGTAGTGTGAAAATATGACAATAACCATTTCCTTAATCCTTACTCTAATTGAGTATAGGGCTCCTCTGGCAGTGATCCCGATGTGAGGGGAAGCGTTTCGGTGGTGGACGCTTTATCTAGGGGGGGATATACAGATGTC
This sequence comes from Viscum album, assembly GCA_963277665.1. Classification (NCBI taxonomy): domain Eukaryota; kingdom Viridiplantae; phylum Streptophyta; class Magnoliopsida; order Santalales; family Viscaceae; genus Viscum; species Viscum album. The sequence continues at coordinate 167,505,100 of OY728123.1, forward strand.
TCATGGGATGACATTGAGAAACCTTTTCAGGCAGAGTTACTTTCCTTGAAGATGATGGCCGATAAGAGGCAGAAGATTCTCTCACTCCTACAGGGTTGTATTTCTGTAAGGAAACTGGGGATCATGTTCAAGGATCTACTATGTTTCGCACCAGATCAATTTCCAGATGAGGATTAGTGGGAGAGACGCTTGGAGGAGGCACTCGGACCTTCTCTTCAGTATTGCGTCACTCCCTTTACTCTACTGACATACCTAGAAGTTTATTAGAGGGTCAAATTTGTAGAGAAGATGCACTCATAGGGTGGTATACCAAGAGACGGGATTTATCCGAGGATATCATAGGGGATAGAATTCAGCTTTAGGTATCTGACATTAGGGCATTCCAGGTTTTTTCTATCAAGGAGTAGGCCTCATCAGTTTTTATTCCGATATCATGGTCTTCGCATTTCCCCAGGGGATTGAGACCATGGTGATTTGTCAATGGAGGTTGTGGACCTCTTCAGAACTAGTTCCATGTTTGATTTCATTATGGTGGGGGTTGGCAGGTCCATGTCCCACCCAAGCAGCAATAGTTGATGGTCAGGCCCTTTCAATTGAAGGGGCAGTGAGCTCTAGCTCCACTGAGGGTAGACGGTGCTAGAGGAATCCGACCTCAGGGATGTCCTCGAGGACTTCCACAAGGGTTTGTTAGAGGATATAGTTGACAGCATTGAGATAGAGCAGCTGGGTGTGGGATGTTTCACGCTACAGAGGCAGCAGTTCCAGTGGGGCTAGAGGTTGTTTGAGGTATGATCAGTATATTTAGCACTCATGATTTCACATTGTTTGATTTAAGATCCTCTCACTACATAGTTTCACCTAGTTTATCCCATCATCTGGGACTAAATCTAATGTGGAATCCCATTCCCCTTGAGTAGAGTACACCATTTGGAGGTCAGACCAGTTTGTTTGATGCTTTCTGGATATGTAGACTCATGTCCAGGCTGCATCAGTCCAGTGGGGAGCTTCTTCTGCTATAGATGTTGTTGTGCGATGTCATCATAAACATCGGTTTCTTTTTTGCATTATGTTATTGACTGCTTCTGATGAAGATTCATGTTTTCTTGTGTGGATGGCCAGTGTGTAGTTTTTGTTCTTGAGTGGAGTTTTTAGGCTGGAAGATGGTAAATGGAACCAATTCTCTCCTTGATGGCCAATTTATTAGTGGTATCAGTGGAAAACGAGATGGTAGAGGTTTCAGGGGTTGTTTGAGAGTTCCTTAATTTCTTCCCATATAAAGTTGTGACCCTACCCCCTTAATGTGATGTTGAGTTTGGGATAGACTTGCAACCTAATGCCGATTCGATTTTGATGGGTACCTATTTGATGACACATTATATGTTGCAGGATTTGAGAATTGAGGTTGATGACCAAATGAATATGGGTTTTATTCGGCCAGGTGTGTCATCATGGGGTTCCCTGGTCTTGTTCTCAATGAAGGAAGATAGTGGTCTGCGACTGTTTATAGAATATCAGATACTGAACCATGTAATGGTCAAGAACTATTTCCCCCTTCCAAAGATAAACTTTCTGTTCTAATAGTTAAAGGGAGATGGTTAGTTCTCTATGATCAATCAGCAGTCTGGATATCACAATTGTAGTATGAAGAAGGGTTTCATCCTGAAGGCTGCTTTAATGTGTAGGAATGGGAATACCTAGTTTGTGGTCATTCCATTCTGTGTTACGAATGCACTAGCCATGTTCATTGGGATCATGAATACTGTCTTCCACGTATTCCTTGACAGTTTCAACATCATGTTTATCAATGAAATCTTGATATACTCAAGGTCAGAGGAGGAGTTTGCTGAGAATTTTAGGTCTTTCATAGAGGTCCGCTAACACCACCATCTCTATGGAAATTTTTCAAAGTGTATGTTCTTAAAGAAAGAGAAGCACATCCATGGACATGTGGTGTCTCAACAGGGGATAACATTGAATCCTTCAATGGTCAAAGTAGTTATTCTTTGGGATGCACCCAAGAATGTGGTAGAGTTTCATATCCTCCTCAGTTAGGAGGGATATTACTTGAGGTTCATACCTGACCTCTCACGAGTTTCATCATTATTAATAGCCTTGAATATAAAAGGACATGCCTTTTCATTGAGAGGGTTGTGTCATACATATTTCGGTTACCTGAAGGGGAAGCTGGTCAGTACTCCCCTCCTAAGGTTGCTAGAGGAAGGGGTGATGTTCAAGGAGTTCTGTGAAGCTTCCGGTCTACTCATAGGATGTGTTCTAATAAATTAGCAAGGAGTGATATCTTATGGGTCGATGTAGTTACGTCTATATAAATGTATCTATGAAACCCATGATTTGAAGCTTATAATGGTAGTGTTAGCACTGAATTTGTGGCTACATTACCTCATCAGGGAAGGCATTGTGCTCTTTATGGATCATAAGAGCTTGAAAAAATCTTCTCCCAGTTATACTAGAACTTGAAATACTGATGTTGGATGGAGTTTCCCTTGAACTATTAATTTGAGATCTCTTACACCTCATGGAAGGGGAATGTGATGGAATATGGATTAATAAAAAAGTCACAGATGGAGGCAGTTCGGAAGTACATGTATTCTTGGAAGGCATTGGAGGATTTATTCACAGTATATCTGGATGAGATAGTGGATGATATAAGTGGTTGTCTATTTAAGATGATAGTGAAGTCTTACTTAATGCAACATGTGGAGGTGTATCAGGGGGAGACCTAGAGACTAAAGTGATGCATTATCACGTTGTCCAGGGTGATGCTCCAGAGGGATGGTCTAAGGATAGTCAGAATCAGATGTTGTTCCTTGAGAAACTTCTTTTCCTAGTGTCAATGCCCAATGGAGTTCTCTGTTACTTACATAACCTACACGTAGTAGTGAATCCAAGAGTATCAATGATTTTTTGAGTCATGAGGAAACAAAATTTGTGGCCGAATTTGTGGTAAGGTTTCTAGAGTGTCAGCTGGTGAAGGATGAGCACTATGTTCCTAGAGTTCGGTTGCAACCATTAGATATTCTCAAGTGCATGTCAGATTAAATCTTTATGTGTTGTTTCTCATGATTAACTAGGACTTAGGGAGGAAGTGACTTTCCCTAGGTTATAGTGAACAAGTTGATGAAGTCATCTCACTTATTGGCGATCAAGGAGTTGATCCTAGTGGATTCCATAAGAAAAAGGTATGTTGATGAGGTGTTATGGTTGAATGGATTTCAGATATCCATTCTCTCAGATTGGGATATATTTTATTCATAGTGAGTCTAGAGGGTATTGCAACATGACTTTGGCACCCTGTTATATCGTAGCACTAATTTCCACCCTCAGATGGATGGGAAGATATAGAGGACCATCCAGACATTGGAGGACATGTTACGTTCATGTGTTAATGTGTTTAGTGGTTTTTGGGTGTGACATTTTCCAAGGGTTTATTTTTCTTACAACAATATCTATCACCCTTTATTGGTATGGCTCTGTATGATGATCTATACGGTATATTGTGTCGTTCACCCTTATATTGAAAAATATCTAGGGAAGAAGCCCTTCATTGACTAGTGGTAGTGGAGAGCATGATGAAGAAGGTTCAACTTCTGTGTGAGAGGATGCAGGTAGCTCATGATTGGGAAAATTCATATACAAATCATAGGAGGGGGTATTTGTATTCCTTGGTTATGGACAATATTTTCATGAAGGTTTCCCCTCGAAATGGGTACCCGTGGATTGGGTGAGTGAGCAATCTTTCTCCCAAGATCATTAGACCATTAGAGGTGTTGGGATGAGTCATAAAGGTGGCATATCACATTGCATTCCTATCATGGTTGGATAGTATCCACGAATTCTTCCAGGCCTCTAAACTCCCTTAGTATCTACATGATGAATCCCACATCATTGATTGGAGAGAGTTGGATATCGAGAATAGCACAACATTCGTGGAGCGACCAGTATGAATTAAGTATCGTGAAGAGAATGTGCTTCAGAGACATACCCTTAATTTGGTTTGTCTTTTATAGATCCATGGTGGCTCAATAATAGTACTTGGGAGTGGGATTCATAGATTTGTTCCCATTACCCAATGTTGTTCTATGTTTTTTACGGTGTTATACTTGTGTTCTTTGTTTTACGATGAAATTCTTGAACCTGTTCATTCAAAGATGCGTTGTTTCTCTATTCCCTAAATTTTTTATAAATTTACTATCTATGGGGAGGGGAGGACCTAATCCCTTATCCAGATGCATTAATGTGGATGGTGTTAAACCAGTACGAGTGAATCGGTATTACCCAAATCAGATAGTATTTTGATATGGAGTAATGAGCTTCCTAATCCATATTTTTGGATGGTGTGACATTGGTGTTTATATGGTTGTTTGGGTATGTGGGGCCTTATTGGTTCTATAGTTTTTTAGAAGTTGTCAAAAGAGGTGTTCTTTGTCATCAGAGTTTTCAATCCATCATTCAAAAACACAATTGTGTTTTTTTCTTGAGAGGTATCATAAGGGGTGGTTTTTTGAACATCTCTTTTCATGGGATTGGTTTTAAATTCTGGATGAAGAGAATTGTATTAGATGCATCAGATGTAATGTTATGGATTTCCATGGGCCATTTCATTATGAAAATATATTGTTTAGGATGTTCAGGGAGGAATTATTAACTCGTTTCAAGAGTTCCAAATTTCCAGTTTTTTATTCGGGGACTGTCACGACCCGTCCTCGGGGCACGTACTGTGACTACCCCAAGCCCGCCTTCCATAGGCCAGGTGATGGAGACTAGCACCAAAGGCGTAAATCCCGATAACTGGGAATTCATTGCCTTTATAAAAGTAAACAAAACACCACCGAGTACAAGCGGAAGTAAAACACTAAGTAAAAAAAGAAAGTGATGAAAAGTAAATGGTCCAGAACACAAACCCAAATGAAATTACAACTACAACTGAACGAAAGTACAACATAAAAAGAAAAACAGCTGGAAGAAAGGAAGCAGCTCCTGGGTCGTCCTCCTCAGATCCTACCTGAAGGGTAGGTACAGATAGCGTAGCTCCTGGATCGTCCACCACGGATCCTACCGGAAGGGTAGGTACAGATAGCATAGCACCTCGATCGTCCACCATGGATCCTACCTAAAGGGTAGGTACAGATAGCCTCCACAATGATATCACCCATCAACCTCCTCTGAGTGTCATCTCTCCGTGAATTCCACCCCTGGAAACTGACTCGTCGTGTGGTCCACCTCCGGTTACCGTCCAGTCCTCGAACACTCGGCCTCTGCCAGTGCTGCACGTCGTCTGCAACCAACACAACGAGGTGCGGGCATAGCCCGTGTAGGGGTTATTATATGAAACTCAGTAGGGACCTCGAGACCCTCAAGGTCTCAATAAAACCAAAAATGATAACTACAAATAAGATCTCAACAGATAACCTCTACTTAGGTATATGCCCATACATGTACCTATGTTATCAATTAACCCATATCAATCATGAGGAAAGACAAATATTATGAAATCAACGGATAACCACTACCTAGGAATATTCCCATACATATACCTAAGTTATCAAGTGACCCATCTCAATCATGAGGTAAACACAAAGATCATAGACTCAGCTCAAACCATGATTTTCATTATCGAAACCGTAACTGCTAAAGAGCCCCGTCTCTGGAGTGTACAGTGGTCCTGTCACGACTCCGAGGTACTTCTCACTAACCTAAGACTGCTGAGGTACTCCTTCTGTCGAGTACCGTGGGTCAGCCATCCAAACACAGTAGTGCTTCCCGTCGTGGTGTGACACCCAAACACAGTAGTGCACACCCCCTGATAGCATGCAGAGGTACTCTCCAGACAAGTGTCGCGGGACTGAACTGTCACACAGGTAGTGCTCCTTCCTCCATGGGTCTGCAACCAAACAAAGTAGTGCTACTTCCACTGGTCTAGTCGACTCACTCCAAGTCGAGTTAGTCAAGAAGTCGTCAGGTATCAGTCAGCTACACGGTCTCCGTACTCCGCAAGCTCGTCTCTGGGAGGGTCCGCTCCACGAGCTGCAGTTCGATAATCCAAGTATCTCAAAGTCCCACGAAGAAGTATCTCAAAGGACCTCCTTGTCATAGGGGTCTCAACGCGACAGACAGCGCATCAACCGGACGCCCAGTCTGTGAGTTATTAGCCTTCTCGTCCCAGGAGCCTGGTTGGTTTCATGTGCGAACCAACCCGGCCATCTCTCAACAGTACCCCGAACTCTCATAGGGTATAATCAAAGGTACCGTTCCTCAACAAGATCACCAATGCCACGGACGGTTCATCAAACGGACGTCCAGTCTGAAAGTTATCAGCTTTTCCGTTCCCGGGGCCCGGTTGGATTTCAGGTACAATCCAACCCGTCCACTATCCAACTACAACCAAAACTCAGGAAAAGTATGAAAAACGTTCCGTCTCATCAAGAGAAAACCAACAAAGTCGACGACACGTCAATCGGACGTCTAGAACTCAAGATATAAGCGTTTCTGCTTCGAGGGCCCGATTGGTTTTGTGTTCGAACCAACCCGGCCATACCCAAAGTTCTCCTAAACCATGAGTGTAATATACCGAAAAAACCTCCTTGATACAAGGATCTCAACGCAATTGATGGCGTGTCAATCAGAGTTCCGTGGACCATGATATGAGTGAATTTCTGAAAAAGGTCCGGAAGCGAGGGTTTCGGGCCCGGACCGATCCGGCCCGAGACCCCCTGGGTCGGCCCGAACCGGGGGCGACCTGACCCAGGTCCGGTTCCGGCCCGCTTTGGCATGGTCCGGCCCGGTGCGCTGGTGCACTGGCCAGGGCCAGGTGGCTCGGCCGTTTCGGCCGAGCGGAGAGGGGGTGCGTGGTGGCACGCTGCCCCCTGCCAGCTTGTAACCACGGCCCCCATGGGGGGGGGGGGGGCGCTCCTTGCCAACGGACGCAGCCGAGCGCCGCGTCCTGAATCCCTCAGTCCCGCACGGTCATGGGACAAGCAGCCCACCAGATGCGCTCCGGTGGTCTGTTTTGCTCGCTGCCTTCACCAACGGTCCTCCCAGGAGCCGACCTTCACTGCAGAGGCTTCAAATTTACCTTACGGACCCGTTTGTCAGCGCCCATCAATCCGAACACAACAATCAACCAGCGGAGTCTTCAATCACCTCCGCGACCCCGAATCCGGCCGCAGTTTCATTCGGACTCAACGGCGCGGCACGACGGCGCCGCGCTTCTTCGTCGCGTTCTTCTTGTTTCCGCGCGGTGTCGTTGCACCGCGCCGCCTTTGTTCGTGCCACAACGAATCAAAACAACAAAGGGGGAGGAGATTCGGCCGTGTTCGTGCGGTCCGACTTCCTCCCGTTAAGTTAGTAACAAGCGGCCCAAAAGACGAAGAATAACAACGATTTTTCACAAACAAAGGAAATCAACCCAGACAGTTTTCCCCGAAATCAAGAATTCCCAACCCGCAAACATAATCTTTACTGATCAACTTAATATTTAGTTGATCCTAGTTCTAAGATTTAGAAAGAAGTAAACAAGGGTTCACTAACAATTACAAATAAATTCCCTACAACCTATTAAATAAAAAACAATCATACCAAAATTTCCAACCTGCAAAATAAAACATTCACAGATCAACTTAATGATGAGTTGATCCGTGTTCTTTGTTTTAGAAGGAACAACCAAGGGAATAATACCATTCTCAAATTAATCCCCCTACCTTGTCGAAATCGTTGAGTGAGGATTCATCACGGAAAAGCACGTTGCGGAAGAAGGCGTCACGGAAGTAGCGTCGCAGAAGAAGCGTCGCGGAAGAAGCGTCGCTGATTTTCGAGGATCTGACGTTCTTCACGTTCTTCACGTTCTTCGCGAGGAAGATGAGATCTTCAAGAGCCTGAGTGAAATCTCCTAGCCTCTCAACACCACCCCTAATAATAATAAGAGTTGTCTTATTTTTATTCCACAAGCCTTGCGTTTTAAAATTCAAAAACGAAATAAACAGTTAAGTGAATTAATTGCAACGCTTTAAAGCACCCAATTAATAGAGGCGTTTATTAACCAATATAAATGCATGGTTTGACTTCATTAATAGGGGGTGCAGGTGCGTTATTTAAGATGAAAAGAAATGATGGGCTCGTGTGGGTCCCACATAAAAAAATATCCTACCATGTGGGTAGGATATTGTGGGTCCCACATCATCCACTTAACATAGGTTAAGCAAAATAAAATACAAGATCGGTTGCACCACTTTTATTTTTTTCCTTAACTTTACCCCAAAAATTAAAAACCACACCCGATCAAACGCAACTCCGAAAAAGGTGTTTCTTGGCAATTACCGGCGCTGCGATTCCATCGGTGCCCTCGGAATTCGATTCCGAGCACCGATTCAGAAGTTAGAAAATCCCGCTCGTTCATTCACTGAACGTACCCAAGAAAAACTTTGGAAAATGATTCTGGACACACCGGGCCTTGGAATCAGGTGCCGTCAGAAACTGCGTTCTTTAAAAATTCCAAAGAAAATTTAGAAAAAAAAATTTCCTTGAAATTTACGGGTCTTTACATTACTCCCACGTCAGGGCTTTACGTCCTTGTAAATATTTAACACAAACTAGGGATACAAAAGCGGTATTGAACACGCATCTCAGCCTTCTACTCCCATATGCCTACCTGGAGGTTCCTGTACTGCCTACAAATGTGCACCTAAGGAATCGACCATCCTCGTAGGATCCTCTCATATCGATCCTCAATCCCCATTGTAACCTCCGTGAAAGTCACCCAATCGCCATCGTCCATCTCCCCATGGTCGATGATAGGCGAAGGGTCGAGCATGTATCTCCTCAGTTGAGATACATGGAAATAGTTGTGAACTAGGTGAAACTGAGGTGGATGGGTCAAGCGGTAAACCACCACGCCTACCCAGCTGAGGACCTAAGAAGGTCTGCTGAACCACGGAGAGAACTTGCCGCCTTGGCCACAACTCCGTAAACCTCGTCGAGGTGAGACCCCTATAAGGACATGATCGTCATCCTCGAACTCTAGAGGTCTCCAATTACTATTAGAACTGAAAATCAAAACGGCTGCTACCACGAGGGTAAGGTTGACCGACTCAAGAGTGATCGGTCACACCCTCCTGTTCATGAGTTTATCCTGAGCTGCCTGGGGTTTCCTTTTCGCCGACCAAGGAAAACCCATCTTGACGTCGTAGTTAAACCACAAACTTTTGCCTAATACCATCAATTAGTGTATGAACTGTGATTGCCCAGTCCCTACTCAAACCAACATCGTAAGGCCTCGACGCTGCAACCAAGAGATTCCAACCGAATCTCTCACCTCGAGGGTCTGACCACACCATCGACGTAAGTGTGATTATCGGGTCTTCTCCCAAGGTATCTCCAGACATGAGGGTCAAGTCTACGGCTTACCGGAAACTCTAGGTCTGGGACTATATTCATGGAAGGAAGGAATGATTCATATCAATGTTTGTTAATACAGTATCTAGTAGTGGACACAGACTGTCCCTTGAATCATTTTTAGAGCCATTGGGTCACACTCTTTGACTGCATGCAGCCGCACTCTTCCACCGCCCTCCAGGTCCCTAAGCCTGGCGGGGACAACTAAGGTGGGTGGTTGTAGCATGTTTAAAAGTACACCACCTCATGCTTCTCTCCTAGCTCTGCCTCCACGCCTGCTTCTTCGCAAACTTATATCTCATTAAAGCTTCCTCTTCTTGAAACATTTAACACGCCCGAGTCTCTACGACTGGGGCCAGTTTCCAGTTTCTAATGCACTGTGCAGTCTTCATCCGCTCCTGGATGATTTTCACCTTCTTTTCCTATGATTTGAAAGAGCTGCTAAAATTTCACCTTTGCCGAAAAGAGAAACTCGGTATCATCCCCTGGATGAACCATGCCCATTCCCTAATATAGTCAATCCTGATAAGAATGATGCATTCATGCCATGGATGACGTCGTAAGGCCTCGATGTAACTACCAAGAGATCCAACTGTCACTCTCGCCTCCAAGGGCCTAGTCACACTGTCGGGATCAGTGTGAGGTCACTAGGTATCCTCTAGTAGAAATCTCAAAAGTGAGGGTCAAGTCAATAGTTTTAACTGGGACCACTCAGTATCAACCATACAAAAGGACAGGAAAGAAAACTTCACAAATATAAGTGTATTTTTATTATTGCAGCTCATAGTACCAAGATAGGAATACAACAGCAACATGGAACTAGAAGTACAAGGGACTTATCAACTAGTTCCGCTCCTGTCCACCTGCTCCCGGAGCTCTACTGCCTTGTCCACTGCCCGGCTGTTTATCAAGAACCCAACGTTGCTTCTGCCTCGGTGGCTCCTCCAATGCCTGCGGATTGACTGTGCATGGGGTCGGACAGTCATGTGCCAGGTGACCCTTCCTGCCGCATTCATAACACTTTCTTTTCTTCATACGGCTGGCTCTGGTCCTCTTGGACCTCTGCATCATCTGTCTACTTCCCATAGATGACTCGACTACTGATCAAAAATCCTGCGGAAAAGGCAGCAGCTCCTGTACATGATCGGGGTGTGGAGCTACTGGCACAAACTCCACTCTGAAGAAGGTCTTGAAGTCTTCCCATTTGAAGGTCATCCCGTCGGAAAACTGGAACATGTGGCTCCACCACCTACCTGCAGCTGCCTGAAGAAGGCTTGCTGCAAAGATCACCATGAAGTCTACTGGCATCCCCACTAGCCTGAAGACTCTCACCACAGCCTCCAGCCAATCCTCAGCCGCTTGTGGGTCCATCTCTCCCCGGAACCTAGGTGGCCTCTGGCGCTGGAACTCGTGCAGTGTGCTCAAGTGGCGTGCACCACCTACTGCTAGGGATGGTGGCATAGGTGTCCCAATGTATGGTAGTACCGCTGTTTCCTCCGTCGGTGCCTCAACTGCATGAGGGCCCTGTACCGAAGCCTCGTCGCTCGGAAGGCTGTCAGTACGCACATCCCTCTAGGCTATAGCTGGTCTTCCATAAAAAGGAATCCTGAAAGAAACATACGTGACATGGTCAAACGATTATACCTAGTGAGCTGACCTGGTTTGAGCTGAATTTTAAAAACATCTGGAAACACAAACGCAATCAGTGTTTTCATGAACAATGTTGGAAATCAGTTGTCATGGTCCTGGTGTATGGATACGTCAACTGCCGCAGCAACACTGGACTCCCTGAACCGAAGACCACACTCGGTACCCTTAACACTATTGCTTCACAGAAAGAAAATATCAGAGTTATAAGTTCTGCGGTAGAACCGACTCCTATGATACCTATTTGTCACGACCCATCCTTGGGGCCCGTGCCCTGACTACCCCAAGCACGTCTTCCATAGGCCAGGGGTGGCGACTAGCACCAAAGGCGTAAATCATGATAACTGGGAAGGCATTGCCTTCATAAAAGTAAACAAAACAAAACAAAGTACAAGAAGAAGTAAAACACTAAGTACAAAAGAAAGTGATGAAAAGTAAATGGGCCAGAATACAAACCCAACTGAAAGTACAGCTACAACTGAACGAATGTACAACAGAAAAAGACAAACAGCTAGAAGAAAGGAAGCATCTCCTGGGTTGTCATCCTCGGATCCTACCTGAAGGGCAGGTACAGATAGTGCAACACCTGGATCATCCACCACGGATCCTACCTAAAGGGAAGGTACAGATAGTGCAGCTCCTGGATCGTCCACCACGGATCCTACCTGAAGGGTAGGTACTGATAGCCTCCATAATGCTCTCACCCATCAACCTCCTTCGAGTGCCGTCTCGCCGTGAAGTCCACCTCCGGATACTGACTCGTCGTGTGGTCCACCTCTGGGTACCGTCCGGTCCTCGAACACTCGGCCTCTTCCAGCGCTGCCCGTCATCTGCAACCAACACAATGAGGTGCGGGCATTGCCCGTGTAGGGGTGAGTATAGGATACTCAGTAGGGACCCCGAGACCCTCAAGTTCTCACGAAAACCAAAAAGGATAACCACAAATAAGATCTCAATAGATAACCTCTACTTAGGTATATGGCCATACATGTACCTAAGTTATGAAGTAACCCATGTCAAACATTAGGAAACACAAAGATTATGAAATCAACGGATAACCACTACACAGGTATATGCCCATACATATACCTAAGTTATCAAGTGACCCATATCAATCATGAGGTAAACACAATGATCATAGACTCAGCTCAAACCAGGATTTTCATTATCGAAATCGTACCTGCTGAAGAGACCCATCTCTGGAGTGTACAGTAGTCCTATCACGACACCGAGGTACTGCTCACTAACCTAAGACTGCTGAGGTACTCCTCCTGTTGAGTACCGTAGGTCAGCCACCCAAACACAGTAGTGCTTCTCGTCGGGGTATGCCACCCAAACATAGTAGTGCACACCCCCTGATAGCCTGAAGAGGTAATCTGCGGACGAGTACCGCGGGTCTGCACTGTCACACCGATAGTGCTCCGTTCTTCATGGGTCAGCACCAAAACAAAGTAGTTCTTCGTCCACTGGGCTAGTCCACTCACTCCAAGTCGAGTCCGTCAAGCATTCGTCAGGTCTCAGTCGGCTACACAGTCTCCGTACTCCGCACCCTCATCTCTGGGAGGGTCCGCTCCACAAGCTACAGGTTGATACTCCAAGTATCTCAAAGTCCCACGAATATGTATCTGAAAGGACCACCTTATCATAGGGGTCTCAACGTGACAGACGGCGTGTCAATCGGACGACCGGTCTGTGAGTTATTAGCATTTTCATCCCAGGGGCCCGGATAGTTTCATGTGCGAATCAACCCGGCCGTATTACAACAGTACCCCGAACTCTCATAGCGTATACTCAAAGGGACCGTTTCTCAATAAGATTACCAACTCCACTGACGGTTCGTCAAACGGACGTCCAGTCTGAAAGTTATAAGCTTTTCCGTTCGAGGGGCCCGGTTGGATTTCAGGTACAATCCAACCCGGACACTATCCAACTACAACCAAAAATCAGGAGAAGTATTCCAAAATCTCCGTCTCATCAAGAGGAAAGAAACAAAGTTGACGACACGTCAATCGGACGTCCATAGCTCAAGATATAAGCGTTTCCGCTCCGAGGGCCCGGTTGGTTTCGTGTTCGAACCAACCCGGTCATACCCAAAGTTCTCCAAAACCATGATTTTAATATACTGAAACGAACATCTCGATCCAAGGATCTCTACACAACTGACGGCGCGTCGATCAGAGGTATGTGGCCCATGATATGGGCGAAAGACCGAAAAAGGTCCGGAAGTGGGGGTTTCGGGCCCGGACAGATCCGGCCCGAGACCCCCTGGGTCGGCCCGCTTGGGCGCGGCCCGGACTGGCTGGTGTAGCCCTGCCCAACCTGGGCGCAACCTGGCCCCACCAGGGCAGCCCCTCCCAGTGCGCTGGCACGCTGGCCAGCGCCAGGTGGCTCGGCCGTTTTGGCCGAGCGGAGAGGGGGTGCGGGGTGCCACGCTGCCCCCTGCCAGCTTGTAACTGCGGCCCCCATGGGGGGGGGGCTCTCCATGACAACAGACACGGCCGAGCGCCGTGTCCCGACTCCCTCGGTCCCATGTGGTGACTGGACCAGCGGCCTGCCGCCGCAGCTTGAGCCGGGGTGGCCCATCCCGGCGGCATGCCGTCGGAGTCTTCCACGGACTAGCGGACGTGCTCCGGTGGTCCGTTTTGCTCGCCGCCTTCGCAAATGATCCTCCCGGGACCCAAACTTCACTGCGGAGGCATCAAATTTACCTTGCGGTTCCGTTTGTCATCCCCCATCAATCCATTCACAACAATCAACCAGCAGAGTCTTCAATCGCCTCCGCGGCCCCAACTCCGGCCGCGGTTTCGTTCGGCCTCAACGACGCGACACGACGGCGCCGCGCTTCTTCGTCACGTTCTTCTTGATTCTGCGTGGTGTTGTTGCACCACGCCGCCATTTTTCGTGCCACAACGAATCAAAACAACAAAGGGGGAGGAGAGTCGACCGTGTTAGTGCGGTCCGTCCTCCTCCCGTTAAGTTGGTAACAAGCGGCCCAAAAGACGAAGAACAACAAGGATTTTTCATGAATAAGGTAAATCAAACCAAACAGTTTTCCCCGAAATCAAGAATTCCCAACCAGCAAACATAATATTCACGGATCAACTTAATATTTATTTGATCCTTGTTCTTAGATTTAGAAGGATGTAAACAAGGGTTCACTAACAATTTCAAATAAATTCCCTACAACCTCTTAAATAAAAAATAATCATACCAAAATTTCCAACCCGCAAAATAAAACATTCGTAGATCAACTTAATGACGATTTGATCCAGGTTCATTGTTGTAGAAGGAAAATCCAAGGGAATAATACCATTTTGAAATTAATCCCCCTACCTCGTCGAAATTGTTGAGCGAGGATTCGCCTCGGAAAATCACGTCACGGAAGAAGGGGTCGCGGAAGGAGCGTCGTGGAAGAAGCGTTGCGGAAGAAGCATCACAGAAGAAGCGTCATGGAAGAAGCGTCACTGATTTCCGAGGATTCCGCGTTCTTCATGTTCTTCACATTCTTCGCGAGGAAGAGAAGATCCTCAAGAGCCTGAGTGAAATCTCCTAGCCTCTCAACACCACCCTTAATAAAAATAAGAGTTGTCTTATTTTTATTCCACAAACCTTGAGTTTTAAAATTCAAAAACGAAAGAAATAGGTAAGTGAATTAATTTCAACATTTTAAACCACCCAATTAATAGAGGAATTTATTAACCAAAATAAACGCACGGTTTGAATTCATTAATAGGGGGTGCAGGTGCATTACTTAAGAAGAAAAGAAATGCTGGGCTCCTGTGGGTCCCACCTCACAAAATATCTTACCAAGTGGGTAGGATATTGTGGGTCCCACATCATCCACTTAACACAGGTTAAGAAAAATAAAATAAAAGATCGGTTTCACCACTTTTATTTTTTCCTTAACTTTACCCAAAAAATTAAAAACCACACCCGAGAAAACGCAACTCCGGAAAAGGTGTTTCTAAGCAATTACCGGCACTGCGCTTCCATTGGTGCCCTCAGAATTCGATTCCGAGCACCGGTTCCAAAGTTAGAAAAACTCTCTCATTCGTTCACTGAACGTACCCGAGCTAAACTTCAAAAAACAATTCTGGGCACACCGGGCCTCGGAATCAGGTGCTGTCAGAAACTGCGTTCTTGTAAAATTCCATAGAAAATTAAGAAGAAAAAAAATTCCATGAAATTTCTGGGGCGTTACAGGGACTAAGCATTCCAGTGATGGTGAGTTGAGGGCATCAATGTTGGTGAGTTAGGGGAATTGGCATTGGTTAGTTAGGGGCATTGATTTTGGTGAGTTAGGGGGCGACAGTTTCGGTGAGTCGATGGTGTAGGTGTTGGCAAGTTAGGGTGTCGATGTTAGGGCGTCTCTGTGAGGGCATCCGTGTTTTGGCATTATTAAGTGAGGGTGTTGAGGATTCTTGGTGTCGGTGACTCATTGCATCAATTGATCAGCATTAGTGGCTCAACGTCGATATGTCTAATTGGTATCTGATCCATCGGTGGCTTTGTAACCATCAGTGACTCATTTCTAGTTATTCTAGTTTTTACACTACCACCCCGCTTATGTATTATTTTACTAAAAGTAGGTATGAATGATTTTGGAGAATTTTTAAAGGACCATAAAGGGATATTAAGTATATATTTAATATTATAATTCTCATGGGACTTGGAGATAATGAAACTGTGTGATCTTGATCACGAGCCCACATTAATGGCCTTTGAAACTGCTCATCCTTAAATACAGTTAATGGCTCTTCAAAGCCAAAATCGTCCCATCCAAGTGTGCTTTATAGTCCATCATGGTGTGCCTAATGTGTTACTTTATAAAAGAGACATGAGCCTATCCAAGAACCCCCTATGGATAAGTTTCTTGGAGTCCCTTACTACTCACGTGATCCCCTTTTCTTGGTGTAAAGAAAATATTTGGTCACCAGTTGATTTAGGTAGGGATTCATCTTTCTCTCCCATTTTTTGTATCATTAATGGTGGGTGTACTAATTTTTATCATGAATAATGGATAGATTCTTTTATTAAAAAGTAATAAATGAGGGTAAGGTAATATTATCAAAAGAAAACGAGGTCAATGAAATAACGTGACATGTTTATTTTTATGTTGATCTCCTATTTTAATTATTATCCATGTTGGTGACGTGATCTGTACTTCCTTCTAAGAATATTTTCATTGGTGATATTTGTCATTGAACTGGTTACAATTTATAATTGTAGATTTTTCCTTATAAACAGTTGGTGTAAATTCTAATCTGACTAATCATATATACCTGATTAAAAGAAAACAGATGCACCATGATGAAAACCCTTTTGTGATCACCCCTTTTTATCAATGTGGATTAATGAACAATGCTTACAAAATTTTAATGGATCATGTTTTATACGCGTGGATTTGTGATGTGTTCTGATGTGTTTTGTGACTTTGTGTGCGTTATATGGTGCGGCTGTTAAGAGAAAAATTAGGTGTACATGGGTGGGAAGGGAGTTGGTTTTGTGAGAGGGGTGTGGAATGCTTGTACAGTGGGTCTACAGATTGATGGTAGTTGTTGTTGTATTGGTGTGTGGGGTCAGTACCTGTGGTGTGTTTGAATCTATGGTTGAAAGACTTATTATTTATTGAATAGATCGTCTTGGAGTTCTTTTGGAAATTGTTGGGATGCATGGATATATGTATCGTTTGTGTTGTGGCCTAATGTAAATAGGTTTTCCAAGTGTGGTGTTGGTGTGTAGTAGTGATGCTGGGTTTTCCTAATAGTGCATTATTGTGTGGTATAAATTTGAATAATGACAGTTGGCATTGGTTGATCATGTGTTGGGGTAATAAAGTGGTGTGAAGTGGTAATATAGGTTTGTTTTTCACTATTGATTTTTTGAATGGTTGTTAAACTATAAAATAATCACCTTCGTCCCTATTACCATTTTCAATATTTTTTATACTGATGGATGAAGTGCGTTGGTTTCTATGTGTTTGGTTAATGAGGATCTTCCCTTCGGAGGTGGTCACAAATGATGTGATTGGTAGTTTCCCCATGTATTTCTAGACCAAATTAATGAGAATCTATAAAAAATGGAAAATGGTGGAATTAAAAAGGTGTTGGGTTTACGCTTTGGAATTTTCCATTTTTCTGGTTTTGAATATAGTGGTAGCATGAATAGAGGTTATGGTGGGTTGGTTGTTTGTTTTGGGACCTGTAGTTTGGACTGAGTGTTTACATACATATTTGTATTAATTTTAGTTCCTTATGATTTTCTATATGAACCCCACCCTTATTGAGATAAATGTTCTAAACAACCTTATTTCACGATGTATGGTGTCTTTCCCAATATCTCAGTTGGAGTATGGATAGGTGGTTACTAAATTGTTTCCTCGAACCCACATCTGGGTTCTTACCCCTCATGCATATCATGGTAGTTTGTAATGTATTGAGGCTTACCATAGTCCAAGATCAATCAAGAATGTTATTTTTGGATAAGAGGCCTAGGTTTTTGCAGGCTAGGATTGTTTTCGCAAGGGTATCCATGATGAGTTCCATGTGTCATTAGGTGAGAGTCATGGTTTTTCCATACATGGTGTATGCGGGTGGGGATTGTGCATGGTTTGAGGCCCATGTCTATGCGAGAAGGTTGTGGTAGTGGGACTGTGTTTGGGAAGAGTGGTATAATCAAGATGTTTGCCGCTAGTAAAATGCAAATAATTGGGGGTAATGTTGTGTGTGGTAACAAAATGTCAGTGTGCTTATACTACTACATTACCTGACATGTGTAATTTGGTGAGTGTCACATCTGGAGGTTGGGCTGGTTAGTACTCCTTGGTTGGTGCATTGAGGTTCTACTATTTTCTCACTGGGGAATTAGTATGTTCCCCCACTTTTGATTTAGTGGATTTAGTTTTCCTACTATATATACTTGTATACTAACCTTATGTGTGTAAAACTATTTTCAGGTTTCTATGAGGCCTTTGAGGACATGTTGGACTTTAACAACTAGGGCATCATGATAGTTTTTATTTTTCTTCTTATTCTCTCATTTTTGGTAATTTATTTTCTACATTTGTTGTAAGTTTTTCACACTTTATGTTTAAATAATTCATGGGTTATATCTTGGATTCCATTATATAAAACATTGGAGTTGTTGGGGGTTTTTACCATCATTTAACCCGATCCAATTTTCATTAAAATGGGTAATTCTTTTCACATTTTCTAAGATTATATATCGTTGGTCCTATTAAATAATCTAGGTGTAACATCCCAAGTAAGTAAATAATAATATATTTTGATATCTATGTCTATTTATGAATTATATAGTGTGTTAGAGTCTTAAAATGAGAATAAATCCAATCTTAAGCATAGAATACTCTAATGTTTTTTAAAAGATTGTTTTACCGCCTTTTGATGAAAAACCATTTTAAACCTATCATTTGGAAATATTAAAAGCTATATTTGTCAAAATAAACTTATTATTTATAATTGGGACATTGAAATTTACTTTGGATAAATTTGTGGTATTTTTCTGACAATGATCATTTTTTTAATGAATAGTAAAAAATACTCTATTTTACTTCAAAACTGCTTTTCATCAAATTTAATGATATGGTTAGATTTTCTTTTTAATTGGTTTTAAAGTTTAAATATAATATATATTTACCATTTAATCCAATTAGGGTCTTTATAATTAATTTCATTTTGAAATTGGACATAAACAATTTTCAATATTTTGATAGATATTGTTTCCTAAAAACACGCTATTTATTTTGACAACGGGAATTATTTTTAAATTGATTACTGCAATTTTTGTGTTTGGAATTTGGTAAGATGGATTCCATATTTGGAATCCTAATTTCCAAATTATGTAATTAATAATCTTTTGTTTTTGGACATTATTAATAGTAACGATGACAATTATCTTTATTTATCGTGATTAATTAGTAATCGAGTAGTTAAGGGTAATAAAATGATATCATAATAATATAAAATAACCCCAAATTGTTTCCAAATTTATTTTTTGAGTCATGGCCGACCATGGGATTCCTTGTGCCAACTTTGGGACCCCATTGAATTACTTTAGTGTGATAGTGACCTTTTATCGAATTATTTTTAAAGAAAGGAAAATATAACCAATGTATGTAATACCTAAGTAAAAAAAATTAATTTTGTTTATATAAATGATTTATTTGAATATAAATAGTCATTAGAAATTTAAAAGTATTTCCTACATCATGGAAATATTTTTATAATTTTTAGACTTCTAATAAATAAAATTATTTATGAGACAATGATGATGTAGTGTTTACGTCATTATTGAATAATTTAAATAAATAAGAAGATAAAGTTTAAAAAAATATCCAGAACATGTCCAATTCTTATTGGATGATTTTATTTCGAACATAGACACCCTTATATTCTAATTTAATGATTTTTGGACCTTTATAAACCGAAAATGTTACATAATAAAATAATATTTTCAGGACTTTCCAAAAGTAACCCTCCTCCCTCTTATAAAAGGCCACCACATCTACCCCCTTACCCACAACTCTAATGCCCTTGGATCATCAAAACTCTGATAATATTATCTCTCCACATCCCTCTTTTACTCCTAGAATCATCATATTGGGCACAAGTCTTCCCAAGGAACCCTTTGGCTCAAATCAAAAAGAGTTACCCGATTTAAAGGTAACATCTTCTCTTATGTTCTTTTGTTCTATTTTGCTACTCCAACCCCATAAACTCTTTTTATTACATTATTTTGTAACCCAAATAGTATCTGAAATATACTAGGATGTTTTTATGATAAGTATTTGATTTATAGTGACACACACCTCTATCTAAATGTTGAAGAACATACTATTTCTGTGGACTTCCAACTATTGCCTCACGAAACGATTATTGTTCAATTATCTCCTACCACCTCTCATAGTGGCCATTATCATAGCACTATATTTATATATGATATATATTATGTTTATTTTTTCTTTATACTTATTTATGTTCCATTTATAGAACTCCTTTATGGTTTCCATAGAGGGTAAATATGATAATCTCATTTGATGAAGTGCGGACTACCGCCCCCTCAAAGTGATTTGAATCGTTAATGCCATATGTGGGACCTTTAAAAAATTAAGGTAATGATATTATATATGATATTATACTTTAATTATAATATATCATTATATAATTGTGATTTCATTCCATTAAATACAAAATAGAAATGAAATTAGCATTCATGCGTACGTTCAGCTTACTGTCTCCATGAACGGTGCATTTCATTTCATACCTCTAAATTTTATGTAATATTATAAATGCATGTATATATTGGAGATTTATGATATATATGATATCTAAATCATTAATATAATTCTGTAGATGATGGATATTTTACCACATGAACAACTTGTAATGATAAGAGGTTTATTTTTGACTTAAGTACCAAATATCAACAAAACAACCGTTATTAACTTAAATGATTACATAATGTTTAGAACATGGTAATAAGTGATATAAAAGGGATAATAAACTTGAAAAAGGTTTTTAAGAAAGTATAAATTAAATTTAGTTTATTATTCATGTGATTAAGGAAATATCGAGTCAAGTCGGACACGAGGTAAGGGTCTTCGTCTCAATCTCCTTTCATTGAGGCATATTTTGTTTTATACACAACTCTCTTTTATACGGTGTATAAACATTTTTGACCTTTACTTTTATTCAAAAGGAATATTTTCTCTACGATGCATTTTACTAAATAATAAAAATTTTGTTTCTTTTTAACGTAAGTGGTGACAACGACGATTCCCCCACCATGAGTATTATTTTATCTTTGTCTTCCTTTAGAATCTGTAATATTTTCAAAAGGAAAATAAATTCCATATACTCTTTGACGTATTTTGATATTGAAAATGGTTTTGATAATTGATTTGATATGTCAATATATTGTGATTTAAATGTGTAAATGTTTTCTTTCCTTTATATTTTTTGTATGTGTTAGGATTATATAATGGTATTTGGACATTTGACGGGTGGTTATGTGATAAACCAAATGATGGGTGGTGCCGTGAAAACTAAGATGGGTGGTTGTGTTATAACCTCCAATGAATTGGGTATGGAATTCAGTCTTATGGCTATTCTATTTAGTGATATGTGTGGAAGTCGACCGTGTGGTTATTCCATTTAAGAATGTTTATGTCCCAAGTTACCTTTATATGTTATGTATTCTTTATATGGGTTTTACGGTAATATTTTCGTTACAAAAGGGTAAGCAATTATCTTTTATATAGTGAAGAGTATTTATTACTTCATAAAGGTGAAAAGTATTATTTGTGACAAGGTATTCATGGTTTACATGTTGTTTTGAAAAAAATAACACTTTTCCTTCTTTGTGTACCCCTTACTGAGCTTTTTATGCTCATTCCATGTTTTTGAAATGTTTTTCACAGGACATAAAGTGGAGTGGGGTCAAAGATAGGATCAAGGAAAAGTCTTTCTATCTAAAACATGGAAATAGACATGACTCTTTCAAAGAGTTTTTATTGTTTTGAAAAAAATGGAAACTGAGTAGAAGTGTCTACTTTGTAACTTTTGAGATGTAATTGTTATGGCCTAATTATTTAAATATCTAAACATGAAAAGATTCTCAATGTGAATTATTCATTTAATTAAGATTATGTAATGTTTTAAGGCTGTGTCCTTATAGTTGGTATTAGAGGTCGGATTATATAACTTTAGGAGTTAGGGTATTGTTAAATAAATTAATTTATTGTATGATTGAAATGATATAGCATTTAAAGATTACCATGTTTCTTAGCCTAAGATATTTCTTTGTTCAGGATGGTTTTCCACAGAGGAAACATGGCAGCTATTTTGGGATGTCATTATGAGGAAAAAAACCTTCCATGTCAGCAACCTGAGATGGTCGGAATCATAAATTAACAGTTTTTTGCAGTAATGGCACTATTGACTCAGGCTATAATTGGTTGTGGTATCTATACACGAGATCAGATAGATTAACCATAGAAGAACAAGTATGTAGTGGATCATTTCATGAGGCAACATCCCCCATCATTTATAGGATCATTTGGCCTTGTGCTAGTAGATGGGTGGATTAAAGCACTGGAGAAGATTTTTGATGTCATGGTTTGTTCCGAACATCAAAAGGTTAGTCTCGCTATTTACTGTGTTGAAGGAGAAAATGATCAGTGGTGGTGGACGGTGAAAAATATCTAGGATAGTGAGAAGATTGATGATCTTGACTGGGATGATTTAAAAGGCATGTTTCTTGAGAAATATTTTCATAAGGTGGTTTGTCTTAATATAAAAAAACAATTCCTAGAGTTGAGGCAGGAGGATGACACGACAACGGTTTATGAAGCAAAGTTCACTCGACTGGAAAGGTATGATCAAAATTTAAAATGAGAAATTGATAGTAAAATCAACCATTTTTACTCAGGGTTAAATCCAAGGCATCAAAGGTCATTAGCTTCTCACGAGTTCAAAAGTTATGAAAAACGTGTTTGATGTGCAGGGAGAGTGAAAATGGAGTTTTCTGATGATCAAGTGTTCTTTTCCAAACAACAGAATAAGAGGTCCTGTTGGAAGGAAAAGGTAAAGAATTCTTCAAAGAGGCCTGGATGTAAAAAAACAAATATCCATCCTGTGAGAAGTGTGGTAAAATCCATCCTGGAGAATGTTTATCCAAGTATGGAAAGTGATTCCAGTTTGGTAAGTCCGGTCATATTGCTCGTACCTATAAGGAAAATGATTAACTAGGAAATGAAAAGCCAGTGGAAAGATGTTTTATGTTTAATGAAATGGGCCATTTTTCAAATTAGCGTCTAACGAATAACTCAACAAAGGGAAAGCAGCCAGACTACATGTAGAAAGTGGTGGGGAAATCCTTTGCATCTACTTCAGCAGATTTTTGGCCTTCGAATGATGTAGTATAAGGTATATTTTTTGATCAGATTATGCCAATGTGTTGTATAATTCAAGGTCTACACATTATTTCATTTCTGATAAGTTTTCTATTAAATTGGGAATTCCATATCAAGATAATAATCTTGAACTTATGGTAAAAACACTAGGGGGAAACGTTGAGACAATAAGAAATTATAAGAACCTTCCTATCCTTGTGTACTAAAAGAATCTACTAGAAAACCATAATTTTTTTTGTTCTATTAGAGATTAATGTTATTTTGGGCATGGATTGGCTTTCTGTTTATCATGTTAAGATTGACTGCAGAGCTGAAGAGGTTTCTTTTCAGAAATATTTTGAATTTGTGTACAAGAATGAACCCTTGCTTTTGATAACATATCAGGAAGCTGAGAAACTAGTAGACAATGGAAATGAATGTTACCTTGCACATATTGTTGAAAACAAAGGAACTGTTCAGATTAATGATGTGCCAGTGGTTAATGAGTATCTTGATGTTTTTATTGATGAGTTTCCTGGTATTATACATGATCAGGAAGTTGAATTTACTATTGAATTAGTTCCTGATTCTATGCCAATTTCAAAACTCCATTATCGAATGTCTCAAGTTGGACTTTTAGAGTTAAAGAAGAAATTATAGGAGTTATTAGATAAAGGTTCCATTTGATCTAGCACATCACCAAGGGGTGCTCTGGTGTTTTTTTAAATGAAGGATGGTTCAATGAGACTTCTCATTGATTATAGATCATTGAATAACATCACTGTCAAGAACAAGTATCCTTTGCCTCATATCGATGATTTGTTTGATCAACTCTAGGGAGCTCAGTATTTTTCGAATATTGACTTGAGTTCGGGGTACAATCAGTTGAATTTAAAAGAAGTATAAATTCTGAATACCACGTTTCATTCTAGATATGGACATTGTGAATTTTTAGATATGCCTTTTGGGTTAACCAATGCACCTGCTGTATTCATGGATCTAATGAATAGATTTTTCCATGAATTTTTGGATAAGTTTGTGGTTGTGTTCATTGATGACATTTTGGTGTTTTATAAAAGTAAAGAGGAGCCTAAAAGTCATTTAAGGGTCATATTGACAATCTTAAAAGAAAAGAAACTGTGTGGAAAATTCAGCAAGTGTGAGTTTTTTTACAACAAATTTCTTTCTTTGGTCACATTGTTTCAAAAAATGGATTAACTATTGATCCTTCTAAAATAAAAGTTGTTGAAGAATGGCCAAGACCTACAAATATAACTATGATCCATAGTTTTCTTGGTTTTTTGGGTTATTACCAGAGGTTTGTTGAGATTTTTTCACAGTTATCTAGTCCAATGACTAAGTTAACTAGAAAAGGTGTTAAGTTAATCTAGAAAAAAGAATATGATGATTGTTTTCAGGAATTGAAAAGAAGATTGGTAAATGCTCCAATTTTGGATCTTCCTTCACGAAATGGTGAGTTTGTTATCTACAGTGATGCTTTATTGAAAGGATATGGTTTTTTCCTTGTGCAGAAGGATCAGGTAATTGCTTATTCTTCACATCAATTGAAAACTCATGAGTTAAATTACCCTACAAATAATTTTGAATTAGCTACTGTTTTTTTCTTTAAAAATTTGGATGCATCATTTTATGGAGTAAAGTGTGAAATATATACCGATCACAAATGTCTAAAGTATATATTAACGCAGAAATAATTGAACATGAGATAGAGGAGATGCCTGGAATTAATAATGGATTACTATTGTATAATTCATTACCATCCTGGAAAAGCAAATAAAGTGGCTGATGCTTTGAGTCAAAAACGTAATGCTTCATTAACCAGGCTACGTTTGGAACGAGATCCTTTGGTTTTTGAGATGATGTACTTTGGCATTGATGTTGTGGGTGCAGGATGTTCTTCTATTTTGTTTCAGGTGTCAGTGAGATCATCTCTATCAGACAGAATTAAGCAAGCGTAGAAGGAAGACAATGGGTTTCATAAAATGGTAGATCATGTTCAGAAGGATAAGTTACCTAAATTTAACATTGATAAGGATTGTGTTATGAGGTTTTGGAAGAGATTATGTGTTCCTTGTGATTCAAATTTGAAGAATGAGTTGTTATGTGAGTCTCATAGTTCCCCATTTTCTGTTCATCCCAGCAGTACTAAGATGTACAGAGATTGTTGAGAGTATTACTGGTGAGATGGAATGAAAAGTGATATTGTTAATTTTATTGTGAAGTGTTTGACTTGATAGCAAGTTAATGAAGAGTGGATGTTACCGAAATGGATGCTTCAGTATTTACCAGTTCCATAGAGGAAATGGGAGAATGTATCCATGGACGTCATTATGGGATTAACAAAGATATCTCGAGGTAATAATGCAATATGGGTTATTGTTGATCGATTGAAAAAATCTTCTCATTTCCTTGCTATATGAGATACTTTTTACCAAGATCAACTTTCTTGATTGTATCTTAAAGAGATAATCAGGCTACACGGAGATCCCCTCTACATTGTATCTGATCCAGATACCAGTTTTACATCAATCTTTTGGAAATTCCTTCAGAAGTTGTTAGGTAATGAATTAAATTTTACTATATATTTTCATCCACAATCAGATGGGAAGTCAGAACGAATAATTTAGATGTTGGAGGATTGGTTACATGCTTTCATGATGGATTACTAGGGAATTTGGGACCAACAACATTCATTGTCTGAATTTTCTTCTCATAACAGTTTTCATTCTAGTATATAGATGGTTCCATTTGAGGCATTATATGGTAAACGGTGTCAAACTCCATCTTTTTGGGATGAATTAGGTGAAAGAAGTTTATAGGGCCAGAATCGGTGGAAGAAATTGCAGTGAATGTTTAGTTGATTTAGAATCACATGAGAACAGCTCAGAGTCGGTATAAACGTTATGTGGATAACTGGTGGAAGGATCTTTCTTTAGAGGTAAGTGATCATGTTTTTCTCAATGTATCTCAATGGAAAAGTGTGATGCGTTTTGGTAAGAAAGGAAAGCTGAGTCCGAGGTTCATTGTACCTTATGAAATATTGGAAAAATTTGGATCAATTGCATACAAAGTGTCTTTACCTCTGAGTTTATCCTTGGTACACAATGTGTTTCATGTTTCAAATTTTAATGAAGTACATGCTAGATCCATATCATGTTTTGAGTCCAGAGTTAGTTTAGCTAGAAGAGAATCTATCTTATGAGGAAAAACCGGTCCAAATTCTTAACCATAGGGAGCTAGTGTTGTAGAATAAGGATATTCATCATGTAATGATTTTTTGGAGAAACCACATTACTGAAAAGGCAACATGGGAATCTGAAAATGCAATGAGAGATAAATACCCCCACTTATTCGATAAGTAAATAAATTGTGGGGACGCAATTTCCTAAAGGGGGTAAGGATGTAACATCCTATGTAAGTAAAAAATTATAGATTTTTATATCTATGTCTATTTTTGAATTAGACAGTGTTTTAGAGGCTTAAAATGAGAATAAATCCAATCTTAAGCATAGAATACTCTAATGTTTTTTTAAAAGATTGTTTTACCGCATTTTAATGGAAAACCAATTAAAATCGAACTGTTGACAATTTTATAAGATCTATTTGTCAAAATAATTCTATTCTTTAGAATTGGGACATTTAAATTTACTTTGGATAAATTTTTGGTATTTTTCTGCCAATGTTCATTTTTTTAATGAATAGTGAAAAATACTGCATTTTACCTCAAAACTGATTTTTCATCTAATTATAATATATGGTTTGATTATCTTTTTATTTGGTTTTAAAGTGTAATTAGAATATATTTTTACCTTTTAATCCAATGGTGGCCATTATAATTAATTTAATTTTGAAATTGGACATAAACGATTGTCAATCTTTTGATAGATATTGTTTCTTAAGAAGACGCTATTTGTTTTGGCAACGAGAATTTTTTTTGAAATTAAATACTGCAATTTATGTGTTTGGAATTTTGTAAAATTGATTCCATACATGGAATCAGAATTTCCATATTATGTAATTAATACTCTTTTTCTTTTAGACATTGTTGGACTCCTTATGTATTAATCATGTTTTAGTGATGACAAATCCTATTACTGTTCATTAATCTCAATCATAATTTCACATCTTGCTAATGCCATTTAATCTCAATCATAATTGCACATCTTGATAATTCTATTTAATCTCAATAATAACTACACATCATGTTTTAATGACAGAAAATTTTATTGATGTTAATTACTCTCTTGAGTATTTACAAGTCTTATGCATGATCACAAATCTCACATATATTATCAAGCCTTTATGATTCAAGTTCTCTTACTCTCTAATGATTAAGCTTAATCCATATTCTGCATATTACTTTCTAAATCTAAATATAGATATTTGTCTAAATATAGAGACACCGTGATGTTTGACACAGTAAGACAGACTGTGTACAAGACACAGTCACAGTCATCCAGACACCGTGACCCAGACACCGTGACCCAAACACCGTGACCCATACACCATGAAGGACACACCGTGACCCAGACACCTTGAAGGACACACCGTGACCGAGACACCGTGAAGGACACACCGTGACCCATACACTGTGAAGGACACACTGTGACCTAGACATCGTGAGCTACACACCGTGACATGGAGACACCATCAAGCACTTATCGTGAAGCACATGACGTGAAGCACATACCGTGACAACATACCATGAAGACTATACCGTGAATAAGACATCGTTTACAAAATCATTATGAAACCATTTCGTAACTTTTTGTCAATATTATTTAAATAATGCTAACGGTCATATTTGATGTTTTTAATGTAATTAATGTTATGTAATGATATTTGTTAGCATGTCAGGAAACCCTATCTCGTACCTATGAAAAGGGAATCATTATTACTGATATAACTCATGGAATATAAGGAAGATTGAGATGCAGTACACATGGGCAAGTGTGACGATACAACTAGAAGAACATACATACACCCGAGAGCACTGTGCTGAACAAGATGAACAATCCTGAGCAAGAAAGAGATTGCAAGACTTTCAAAGAACTCTCATGCATGCAATCGAACACCACTTAAGAACACATGGGGAATCAAGAGATTATTTTCACTCCTGTAGAACACAAGATGAACTACGACACTCTGTTTTTCAACAGAAAGTCTAGAGAAGGACTCAGAAGCATTCCTGCTGAATCCAATGAGTCCAGAACAACATTTGTAATCACTAGATCCTTTTAGACTCTTATATGTTCTCTCTAAGTGATTTGTTTATTTAATTTCGTGCAGTGTGGTGTAATCTATATATCTTACTCATACACTGTCTCTTGCACTGAGATGGAGGATATCAAAATCCTTACTCCAAAACTCTTAACTCTTGTATACCCATGTCAACTGTGGTAGAGGTCCTTGTGTGGCCTTGTCTTTGTTTTGTTTCCCACAAAGAATTGTGGTAGAGGTCCCTACGTGGCATGGACAGTTTTTTAAACTGTTTTTAACCCCGATCCAGGGTGTGGATAGAATTTATATAAATTTTAGAGGACTACGTCTTGGCTTGAGATTGAACCTCTTGTTATATCTGCTGTGTATCTTTAGTTTATGTTTAAATTATACTACAAATTTCTTTTATATTCTGCTGCTATTACTTTGAAATAAAAAACTATTTTAAAGCTACTTTGATAGTTAAATTAGCAACTGTTTATACTTATTGTAAATTAGTAGGTCAGTTTCAAAAGTTA
The DNA here is from genome assembly GCA_963277665.1 of Viscum album. Lineage (NCBI taxonomy): Eukaryota > Viridiplantae > Streptophyta > Magnoliopsida > Santalales > Viscaceae > Viscum > Viscum album. The sequence goes on from OY728123.1 coordinate 167,533,825, forward strand.
GTTTAATCTTGTGGTTAAATTAACTGATACCTATTCAATCTTTGAGAGGCTAAGTGAACGTCTACAATATGTATAAATTCACTACAGTTTAACTTGTTTTCTAAATTGGGGGATTTTAAATAGACAATATTTTAACAGAAATTTAAATTTGAACTCAATTAACCCCCCTCTTTAGTATCCACTCCGACCAACATTTGGTATCAAAGGTTTTGTTTTTGTTTAAGGATTTTTTGAAATACTATGTTTGTCAACTGTGATTTTAGTTGCATCTTTAAAGATCTTAAATTTCTATTAGTTCTAAATATTTATCTCTTTAAATTTACTTTCTAAAATCTAGTTATGGATAATTGACTAAAGGTTGATGCTACTAACATGCCACCTTTCATCAATGGTACGAGCTATGCTCAGTGGAAAATGAAAATGAAAATTCATTTGGAAAGTATGAGTTTTGATATCTGGACTACAATAGAATCTCAATATAAAATTCCAAAAACTAAAAGAACAACTTGGGTTGAACCTACAAAGATTTCTTATAATAATAATTATAAAGCTATTAATGCTTTGTACTGTGCTCTATGAGATGAGGAATTTAACAGAATTTCTGCCTGTCAAACTGTTTTTGAAATTTAGGATACTTTAGTGGTTTCTCATGAAGGAAAAACTAATGTTAAAGAAATGAGATTGAATACTTATACTATTAAATATGATAATTTTAAAATGAACTCTGATGAACCCATTTATGATATGTATCTCAGGTTCAATGAGATAGTCAATCTAATGAATTCACTCGGAAAGGCTGTTCCAGCAAAGGAACAAATTATGAGGATATTGAGGTGTCTAACGGTCCGATAGAGAGGCGCATATATTTCAATCAGAGAGTCATGTGACATTTCTTCTCTACCTATCAAAGAACTCATTGGTAAGCTTATGATGTATGAGGAAGTTTCTGATTCTGAAAGAAATCGTGCCAACAAGTGTTTCATGACCAACACATCTGATGTAACTTTTGATACTCTTGTTTTATACTCCTATTATTCTGGAGATGATGTAGAATATGATTCAGATTCTGATGTAATGACTAAATCTGAATTATCTAAATATTTTAATATGCTGGAAGAGACATGAAATGAGCTTAAGGATAAATACAAATCATTGAAGAAACAACATGCTCTCACTACAACTGTTAAAACTGAACTTACTATTGAAAAGGGGAGAAATTCTTAATTGTTTAAAGAGAACACTGAACTAAAAATGTCAAATTAGATACTTAGAAAAGTCTTAGAGACGTTCACAAATAGAAAGGATACACTAACTCAAATTCCATGAAAGCAAGTAGCACCAAAATACACTACTTGAATAGGCTACAAACCCGGACATAGACAGATTAATAGGAGTAGATTTATTCCAAAAGCTGGACAGAATACTGCTAGTTCTAGTTCTAGAAATTCATATGCTTCAACTAGTTATCCACATAGTTATAAATCAAATAGAGTTTATATCTTAAAATATTTTTATTCTGTAAGTTATATGAGTCCCATAAGAAAAATTTGGGTACCAAAATCATTGATTACTAACCTGTCTAGACCCAAGAAGATTTGGGTACCAAAATTATTTCCTATCTAAATCTGTTTTGTAGGACACATGCATAAAGAGTTCCCACAAGAAGACATGGTATTTGGACACTGGATGTTCAAGACATATGTCTGGGGATTACTGATTATTCAAAAGTTTAATAAAGGTTGATGGAGGCCATGTCACATTTGGTGATAATTATAAAGGAAAAATCATCGGCCTAGGCCAGATTGGTAACTCTGATTCAGTTTTAATTTCTACAGTTTTATTTGTTGATGGACTTATGTATAACCTGTTAAGTATTTCTCAATTATGTGATGATGTATTTAATGTGAAATTTGAAAATCATTCCTATAATTTTTTTAATTCTCAAAATGATTTAGTATTTTTTGCTTTAAGAAATGAACATGTTCATGCAGTTGATTTAAATTCTCTGGCTAAGAAAAATGTTAACTGTTTAAGTGCCTTTCATAAAGTGTCCTGGTTATGGAATAGAAGATTAGAACACCTCAACATCTATTCACTTTGAAAATTAACTAGGAAGAACTTGGTTAGATACCTACCTAAACTTTAATTCCCAAATGACAAAGTTTGTAATCCCTGTCAAAAGGGAAAGCAACATAATGTTTCTTTTAAATCAATGAAAGAAGTTTCAACTTCTCAACCTCTCGATTTGGTTTACATGGACTTGTATGGACCTTCAAGAGTTTCTAGTTTAAATGGGAAGCACTATGTCTATTTCCTAGTAGATTACTTTTGTAGATATACTTGGTTATAATTATTAGCTCACAAAAGTGAAGCTTGTTCTTACTTTTCTAAATACTCCAAATCTGTAGAAAATCATAGTGGACATAAGATTAAAACTCTAAGAATTGATCATGGCTGTGAATTTGAAAATCATGAATTTGAATCCCATTTCTCACACAATGGGTATAGTCATAACTTTTCTGCTCCTAGGACACCTCAGCAGAACGGTGTAATAGAAAGAAGAAATAGAACTCTTCAAGAAATAGCTAGAACCATGCTTAATGAATATGACCTGCCTATTTACTTTTGGGCTGAAGCTGTGAATACAGCTTGTTATATTATTAATAGAGTATTAATTAGAACAGTTCTTAAGAAGATCCCATATGAGTTGTGGAATAATTGAAAACCTAAAGTTAGTTACATTAGAGTCTTTGGCATCAATGTTTTTATTCTTAATACAAAGGATAATCTGGAAAAGTTTGTTATAAAAGTGATGATGGAATTTTTCTTGGTTATTCTTTAACGAGAAAAGCCTATAGAGTTTTTAATAAAAGAACCATGTGTGTGGAAGAATCTGTTCACATCAAATTTGATGAAACTGGTCCACATGAGTTTAATACCTCTCTTGAAAATCTTGAAGAATATTTGAGTGTTCTGGACCTTAATGACAAATCTAATGAACCTACTATAAAGACAACTAGTTCTGGTATTATTCCAGAATCTTGTCCTAATGAACCCAAACCTATAGAAGAACCTAAAATTTCTATCCCTACCTTTACTATATCAACTAGAACTCTAAAGAATCATCCTTTAGATGCTGTTGTAGGAGATCATGATAGAGGGACACAGACTAGAGCTTCAATTAGAAATATAGTTGAACATCAAGCCTTCTTGTAACATCTTGAACCTAAAAACATTGATGGTTCTATTAATGATGAATTTTGGGTAATTTCTATGCAAGAAGAACTCAATGAGTTTGAAAGAAATAATGTTTGGAATCTACTTGAAAGACCTAAGGACACTTTCCCCATAGGCACTAAATGGGTGTTTAGAAATAAAGTAGATGAATCTAGAAACATAGTTAGAAACAATGCTAGGCTAGTTGAACAAGGCTATAGTCAAGAGGAAGGAATTGACAATAAGGATATATTTGCTCTAGTAGCCAGATTAGAATCAATTAGGAATTTACTTGCTTATGCTGCACATCTAAATTTCAAAATATATCAAATGGGTGTCAAGAGTGCATTCTTAAATGGATATATTACTGAGGATGTTTTTATTGAACATCCACCTGGATTTTCAAACCCTAATTTTCCAAATCATATTTTCAAATTTTCAAAAGCATTATATGGTTTAAAGAATGCTCCAAGAGCTTGGAATGATAGATTAAGAACTTTTCTAATTTCTAAAGGTTTTACAAAAGGTATAGTTGATCCTACTCTTTTTATAAAACGAATTTATAATGATTTTTTATTTGTAAAAATTTATGTAGATGATATTATTTTTGGATCCTCATGAAATTCCCTATATACAGATTTTTCTAAAATGACGCAAAATGAATTTGAAATGAGTTTAATGGGTGAACTAAAATTCTATCCTGGATTTCAAATATATCAAAATGATGATGGAATTATTTTCACTCAAAGTAAATATACTAGAGATCTTTTAAAACATTTTGGATTTGATAGCACAACAAGTAGTGACACTCCCATGAGTACCACCTAAAAGTTGGATCTTGATGAAAATGGTAAATCTATTGATCAAACCACTTATAGAGGATTGATTGGAAGTCTACTATAACTAATTTCTAGTCATCCTGATATTATGTTTAGTGTGTGTATGTGTGCTTGTTTTGAATAAAACCCTAAAGAGTCACATTTAAATGCTATAAAAAGGATTCTCAAATACCTCAAGCATACTCCCAATTTTGCACAGTTCTATCCCAAAGGACAATTATTAGAACTAGTTAGTTATTCTGATGCTGATTTTTTTAGATGTAAGTTAGATATAAAAAGAACCTTTGGAACATGTAACCTTTTAGGAAAGTCACTAGTATCATGGTGTAGTATGAAACAAAATTCTGTTGCATTATCTACTGCAGAAGCTGAATACATAGCTGCTGGCAGTTGTTGTGCGCAAATTTTGTGGATGAAACACACATTACTAGACTATGGATATCAATTCAGACATGTCCCAATAAATTGTTACAACACAAGTGTTATAAATATTTCTAAGAGTCATTTTTCTCATTCTAGGACAAAACATATTGATGTAAGACACCACTTTTTCAGGGATCATTTTCAAAAAGGTGATCTCACTTTAGGATTCATTGGAACTGAATATCAACTAGCTGATATATTCAATAAACCATTAATTTCTGAAAGATTAGACTACATCATACATGATCATGGCATGGTTAATCATAAATAAATATCTTAATGATCTTAATGTTTAATACTTTACTATATTTTACTTTACGGTTTCATGACTCACTATTTTATAGTTACTGTTTCATGCATATGGTATCACCGTTAAGATCTTATGCTCACGGTATGTCAACTCACTATCTCACCATGATAGCACAGAATGGTCACTGTCTCACCGTGACGACCACCAACTATCTCACCGTGATGACTGGTTTTCATCAAACCATAATGCCTACTCACGGTCTCACTATGAAGATTATTTATACTCTTATTTTAACCCGTATCGCGGTAATTTTTATTTCACCGCTATTTGATTTCCCGCGTGTTTATTTTTATGACGTTTGACATTCCCAAATGATAAAACATAAGGGTTTCATTCGATTACTTACCCGAACTCTCTCCTGAATATTCTCACTATTGAAAACCTTCTCCTCTCTCGCCTGAAACTTCAGTGGATTCCAAGGATGAAGCGTCTGTCTTCACCCTCTTCTGAGAAGCATCGCTCTAAGAAATAGAAGAGAATACCGAGGATAGCTCCCGATAGACCTCTAAACCCAAACTTTCTAAGACGTACTGTTGTACCTGAAAATGAAATTTTCCCTGAGTGGTTTTTTTCTAGAAATTCGTTAGTTTTGAAAGTTTTAAGAGAACAAGAATGATTTGAATGGTTATATGGACAAAATAGACCGATTTACCCAAGGCTGGTATCTCAATTCTATCAATATGTGAAGTTTTCCTTTGATTTTGGAGAAAAATTTATGGTGTAAAGCTGGATCAATGGTAATAAGTGTTCTTTCTCTTCGAGGTTGTGGGCTGCATGCATATGGATTCCTCATGAAGGAGTGAGTGATGACTACCAGAGAGACCCTCCTCCATCATCCGATATCTTCCATCTGGAAAATGCCTTGGAAATTCTAAGTGGTAATGGCACCAAGCGAAGGGCTATAACTGCAGAGCTAGATGGAGAAACTAGACTTCTATTCAAATTTGTTCAGAATTTGATTATTCCAACAAAAGGGGATTCTGATGTAATGAAGTATCAGGTTGTGTTCCTGATTCACCTGTTGAATAATATCCATAAGATCAACCTATGCAAGTATGTTATTAACCATATCTGTGAGCTAATTAATGTCACTTCCAAATCCACCTCCCTGTTTTACTCAAGGATGATTTCAGCCATTCTAGTTGCCAAAGGGATGGTTGGACCGAATGAAGAAAAGTTAGAGGACTATGATTTCTACTTATCCAAGCCTATCATCAGAAGGATGAAGATTAGTTGGATCCTCTGGATGAAGTAGTGGGTTGAGGATAATGATCAATTGTATAAGATGTTTAATCCTGTTGATTATCCAAGAAGGCCTAAGAATCTAGCTGATCCTGGTTTGGAACCAGATGAAGTGGATGAGTATTCAGATGAAGAAGAAGAAGAAGAAGAGGAAGTGAAAGCTGAAGTATCACCTAGAGAAGAAGTTGGAATACCTCCAATGGAAATAGATCCTGTTGAAAAAGAAAGGACTATTATCCCTGTTGTTGTCCCTGCTGAAATACCTTAAGGAGAGGAAGTTGTTGTTGGTTTGAGAGAAGAGGAAGCTCCTGCTTCTAGTAAGGATATCAATCCAGAAACTCATCCTATGGCTGGAACAAAATTGATTTTTCCTCATTTAGAGCAGCAAGCAACCATAGAGACAAATCTTGTTGAAGAGGATATCCTTGTTGAGAAAGAAGTCAATTTGGAAGCACAACCAGTGGAACAATTGGTTCCTGAGATAATTCCCTCTACTGAAGAGAGGATGGAAATTTCCTTTCAGCTGGTATGGTAAGAGTTTTCTGAAGAGATTAGAGATGATCATGTGGTTCTTGACCATGTTGTTGAGCCTATAGTCTCTGAAATGGAAGAATAATTTGAGGGGGAGGAACCTCAAAACCTTGAGATTATAGAAGCTGGATCTGCTAAAAATTATTAACCTACTGTCACATATTCCGTGTACACTCGATATGTTTTCCCAAGATTTTATGATGTGAATGAGTCAGAGAAAGTGACTACAAATGGAATGGATCTCTCTTCTATGTTTCAACTGAAGTCTGTAGCTCATCCAGAACGAGAACCGGAACCAGAACCCAAGCCCCATTGTCAATATGAATCAGAATCTAAGTCTAATGATGACTCGGAACCGCAACCAGAACCTGCTCCACTACCTTAACCTGCACTCTTACCTGAGCAACACACCTTTTTAACTAAAGATGATCTGAAATTTTTTGGAGAGACTCTGTTAGCTGGAGTTGAGAAAATATTATCCACTCAACCTCGTCCAGTAAATCAACTGAGTCAAGAAGATGCATAAATTCACTTGGAAAATATTATATTGCGTATTCGACCAAGGATGATCCAATAAATTCAAGAAGTCGGAATAGAAAATAAGATACATAGTGCTGATATTAAAAACCTGATAAGTATGGTTGCAAACTTGAAGAATGAGTTATCTTTGAGATCAGAGCCTGCTCCTATTTCTTCCCCTACACCTATTGCTTCTTCTCCTGAGCCAACTAATTCCATCCTTGCTAGGGAAATTGTGTCTCAATATCATCCATATCTACTGTCTTTTGATAAGATGATTGGAAAAATACACACAAAAATGCTATAACACATGAGGGAACTTGTTGAAAATTTGAATAAACTCACAGATGAGTACACTGGATGTCTGTAGAAAGTTTTGAAACAGATCGAAGTTCTATCCATAGCCGTAAAAGAATATCCTGCTTCAGGTCAACCTTCTGTTCCACCTTTGGATGGTTCTCTGTTGAGATCCATAATCAAGAAAGAACTTCAGAATGCCTTCAGTGTCTTGGATTTGTTTTCTTTGTCAGAAGTGGCTAAGGACAGTGATCGAGCATTGGACTTGGTTAGAGTTCATTCTAAGATAGCCAATGATGCTCAACAGGAGATCACCAAGAAAATATATTTTTATCTCAGCTGGATTTTCTCCAAAAAATGATATGACAGATCACTTTAGATATCTTGTGGAAAACCTGAAAATCCCTCTGGTAACTCATGATTTTAAAGATCAAGTTCAGAAGCTTTCAAAGTTCATCAGATTTTTGGACAAATTCATGGAGAATAAGGACGATTTTGAAAAGGCTATGCAATATGGTGGAGAAATCATTACTTGATTCATCAATCTTTTGAATCCATATCTTTATGTGCAGAGTACTACTATATTTTCTCCAGCTACTGCACCCCTTAGACCTGGTCTACCTGCCATAACCTCAACTGTCATGTCAGTCACCCAAGCTCTTTCTCAGATCCGGTCAGTCATTCTTGACCAACCGAAACCTATATCTTCTACTACTCCTACTTTGTCTCCATCCATTTTTGAAGGTCTACCCTTACCCACTATGTCTACCACATCTATGACTTATTCCATATCGGCACCAGCTCCTGCTGCTGATAAAGGCAAGAAAAAAGCGGATCCCTGAAGTGTCCAGGGACTATTTTTGTTTCTTTTTTGATGGGATGTCATTTGTTGTTTAATGTTTTTCTTTCTCCTGTATGTTTTATTCTGAACCTTTTCAATGAAAAATGTGGTGTTTCCCTTTATTTATCCCTACTTTTTGATAATACCAAAAGGGGGAGAAAATCTACAAGTATCTGTACTATAATGAGATATGTTATTATCGAATCTATTATTCTCTAATTATTTCTATTCTAATATGCTAGATTCTTTACTATTATATTTCATTTATATTTTGACCATATATGATTTATGATCATCAAAAAGGGGAAGATGTTTTGACTCCTATTGTATTAATCATGTTTTAATGATCACAAATCCTATTACTGTTAATTACTATCATTCATAATTGAACAACTTGTTAATTTGATTTAATGTCAATCATAATTTCACATATTCCTAATTCTCTTCAATCTCAATAATAACTACACATCTTGTTTTAATGATAGAAAATCTTATTGATTTTAATTACTCTCTTGAGTATTTACAAGTCTTATGCATGATCACAAATATCACTTATATTATCAAGCCTTTATGATTCATGTTATCTTACTCTCTAATGATTAAGCTTAATCCATATTTTGCATATTACTGTCTAAATCTAAATACAGATATTTGTCTAAGCATAGAGACACTGTGATATTTGACCCAGTAAGACAGACTGTGTACAAGACACAGACACAGTAACCCATACACCGTGACACAGACACCGTGACCCAGACACTGTGACCCAGACACCGTGAGGGACACACCATGACCCCGACACCGTGAAGGACACACCGTGACCCAGACACCGTGAAGGACACACTGTGGCCCAGACACCGTGAAGGACACACCGTGACCCAGTGACCGTGAGCTACACACCGTGACATGGAGACACAGTGAAGCACATGTCGTGAAGTACATACCGTGAAGCACATACCGTGACCACATACCATGAATACTATACCGTGATGAAGACACCATTTAAATAATCACTGTGACATTGTTTCTTAAATTTTTTTCAATATTATTTAAATAATACTAACGTTCATATTTTATGTTTTTAATGCAATTAATGTTATTTGATGATAGTAGTTGGCATGTCAGGAAACCGTATCTCGTACCTATGAAAAGGGAATCATTCCTACATCCAGAACTCGTGGAATATAAGGAAGATTGAGATGGAGTACACATGTGCAAGTGTAATGATGCAACAAGAAGAACTTACATACACCCGAGATCACTATGCTGAACAAGAAGAACAATGCCGAGAAAGAAAGAGATTTCAAGACTTTCAAATAACTCTCATGCCTGCAATACAACACAACTGAAGAACACACGACGAATCAAGAGATCATTTTCACTTTTGTAGAACACAAGCTTAAATACGACACTCTTTTTTTTAATAGAAAATCCAGAGAAGGACTCAGAAGCATTCCTTTTGAATCCAATGAGTCCAGAACAACATTACTAATCACAAGAGATTTCTAAACTCTTATCTGTTCTCTCTAAGTGATTTTTTTAGTTACTTTCGAGGAGTGTGGTGTACTCTGTATATCTTACATATAAACTTTTTCCTACACTGAACTGGTGGACATCAAAATTCTCACTAAAAAACTCTTAACTCCTGTTTACCCATGCCAACTATGGAAGAGGTCCTTGTGTTTCCTGGTCTTTGTTTTGTTTCCTACGAAGAATTGTGGTAGAGGTCCCTGCATGGCCTGGACAGTTTTGTAAACTGTTTTTAACCCCGATCTAGGGTGTGCATCAAATTTATATAAATTTGAGAGGACTAAGTCTCGGCTTGAGACTAAACCTCTTGTTATATTTGATGTGCATCTTTAGTTTAAGTTTAAATTATACTACATATATCTTTTATATTCCTCTGCTATTAATTTGAAATACAAACTTATTTTAAAGCTTCTTTGATAGATAAATTTGCAAGTTTTTATACTTATTGTAAATCATTAGGTTAGTTTCAAAAGTTAGTTTAATCTTGTGGTTAAATTAACTGAGACCTAATCAATCTTTGAGAAGCTAAGTGAACATCTACAATCAGTATAAATTCACTATAGTTTAACTTGTTTTCTAAATTGTGGGATTTTAAATAGACAATATTTTAACATAAATTTTAATTGGAACTCAATTCACCCCCCTCTTGAGTATCCACTCTGATAAAATACATTATGAATAGTAACGACAGAAATTATCTTTAATTATCGTGTTTAATTTGTAATCGGGTAGTTAAGGGTAATAAAATAATATCATAATAATATAAAATGACCTCAACTTGTGTCCAAATCCGTTTTTTGAGTCATGGACAACCCTATGATGCCTTGTGCTAACATTGGGACCCCATAGAATCACATTAGGGTGATAGTGACCTTTTATCAAATTATTTTTAATGAAAGAAAAATATAACCAAAGTATGTAATACCTAAGTAAAATAATTTTTAGTTTGGTTATATAAATGAATGCTTTGACTATAAATAGAAATTAGAGAGATAAAAATATTTTCTACATCATGGTAATTTTTTTATAATTTTTAGACATCATATAAATAAAATTATATATGACACAATGATGATGTAGTGTTTACGTCATTATTGAATAATTTAAATAAATAAGAAGATAAAGCTTAAAAAAATATCCAACACCTGTACAATTCTTATTGGATGATTTTATTTGGAACAATAGCCAATGTATATTTGAATTTAATGATTTTTGGACTTTTAGAAACCAAAATACATTATATAATGAAATAATATTTTCAAGACTTTCTAAAAGTAACCCACCTCCCTCTTATAAAAGTCCCCCACCTCTACCCCCTTACCCACACCTCTCAAGACCTTGGCTCATCCCACCTATGCTTATATTTTCTCTCCACATCCATCTCTTACTTTTAGAAGCCTCACTTTGGTAATAAGTCTTCCCAAGGAATCCTTTTTCTCAAATCAAAAAGTGTTACCCGATGTAAAGGTAACGTCTTCTTTTATGTTCTTTTGTTTTATTTTTCTTCTCCAACCCCTAAATCTTTTTAATCAATTATTTTGATAAAAACTAATTATCTCCAATATTATAGGATGTTATCATGATATGGATTCGATCTACACTTACACACATCTCCATCTAATGGGTGATGAACATACTGTTTTTGTGGACGGCGAACTACTGCCTCACAAACGATGATTGTTCAATTATCTCGTACCACCTCTCATGGTGGCCATTATGATGGAACTGTATTTATATATGATATATATTATGTTTATGTTTTCTTTAGGCTTCTGTATTTTCAATTTTTAGAATTCCATTATGGTTTCTATAGTGGGTAAATACGATAATCTCATTTGAGGAAGTGCGGCCTACCGCCCCCTCAAAGTGATTTGAATCGTTAATGCCATATGTGGGACATATAAAGGATGTATTTAATGAAATTTTATATGATATTATATTGTAATTATAATATACCTTTATATCATTGTGATTGTATTCAATTAAATATGAAATAAAAATGAAAGTAGCGTTAATGCGTACGTACAGCTTATCGTCAACATGAACAGTGCATTTCATTTCTTACCTCTAAATTTTAGGTAATATTATAAATGCATATATATTCTGGATATATATGATATATATGATATATACATAATTAATATAATTCTGAAGATAATGTATATTTTACCACATGAATAACTTGTAATTATAATAATTTTATTTTTGACTCAAGTACCAAATATCGACAAAACGACCGTTATTAACTTAAATGATTACATAATGTTTATAACATGGTATTAAGTGATATAAAACGAATAATAAACTTTAAAAAGGTTCGTAAGGAAGTATAAATTAACATAGTTTATTATTCAGGAGATTAAAGAATGATCTGGTAAAGTTGGACACGAGGTAAGGGACTTCGTCTCAATCTCCTTTCATTGAAGATTATTTTGTTTTATACTGAACATTCTTTTATACGGTGTATAAACCCCTTTGACTTTTACTTTTATTAAAAATGAATATTTTATCTATGAAGCGTTTTACTAAACAACAAAAAGTATGTTTCTTTTTAACGTACGTGGTGACGACGACCTTTCCACCGCCGTGAGTATTGTTTAATCTTTAGCTTCGTTAACAAGCCGTAATATTTTTTAATGAAAAATAAATATGATATACTGTTTGATGTATTGGGTATTGAAAATGGCTTTGATACTGGATTTGATATGTCAATATACTGTTATTGAAATGTGGAAATTTTTCCTTTCTATTATATTTTTTGTATGTACTATGATTCTATAATGGTACTTGGACAGTTGACGGGTGGTTACGTGATAAACCAAATAACGGATGGTGCCGTGAAAACCAAGAAAGGTGGTTATATTATAACCTTCAATGAATTGGGTATGTAAGTCAGTTATATGGCTATTTAATTTAATGATATGTGTGAAAGTCGACTGTATGGTTATACTATTTAAGTATGTTTATGTCCCAAGTTACCATTATATGTTATGTGTGCTTTATATTGGTTTTATTGTAATATTTTGGTTACAAAAGGGTAAAGAAATATATTTTATTCAGTTAATAGTATTTACACTTTCATAAAGGTGAAAAGTATTACTTATGATAAAGTATTCATGGTATACTTTTTGTTTTGAAAAACTAACAGTTTTCCTTTTTTTGTATCCCTTACTGATATTTTTATGCTCATCCCATGTTTTTTAATTGTTTTTCACATGACATAAAGTGGAGTGGGATAAATTATGCGATAAAGGACAAGTCTTTCTATCTAAATCATGGAACAAAACATGACTCTTTCAAAAAGATTTTATTTTTTTGAAAAAAATGGAAACTGAGTAGAAGTGTCCACTTTGTAACTTTTGAGATGTAATAGTTATGGCCTAATTCTCTAAAAGTCTAAACCTGAAAAGATTATCAATGTGAATTATTCATCAAATTAAATATTCTGTAATGTTTTAAGGGAGGGTCCTTATACTGGGTCCTATTTAGGTTTGGACTCGTGGTTCATTATATCTCCTTCATCATTAAGAATTTATGGGATGGAATTTTTTTGTCCCTTCCCTCATCTTGAGCATGGAGGGTTCTGAAATCCAAGATATATTATTTTTGAATATGCGATGAGATAAGGTTGTAATGTAATCAAAAAATAAATTTCAGATATGTTTTTCTATCAATTTAATCCTCATAAATTTAGTTAACACTTAGTTATTCTATTTATTTTTAAATATGGTAACAAATATTTTATTATTAAAAAGGTGTTATATTTACATATTTGTTTTCAATATACCATTAATGAATAATTTATAATATATTATATCATATCAAAATTAATATATATTTTCAAAAATATTTATAATGTTTAAATAATTTAATAATACTTAATTTTCATAAACAATCAACAGTGACAATTTTGACACCATTCAATTCATTGATTGTTAGAAATATAAAATTAACATGTTATCTTAAAGCCAAATATTTTAAAATATTTATAATAGGTCAAGGTCATATATAAAATTAGTTGGATGTATTAATTATTCTAAATTATCGTTTTAATTACATTTATTATTTATCTTCATTAATAAAATAATACCTACATATTTTTTGTATAATTATTTAATATGTTTTTTTGAATAAAAATTAAAAATAAAATACTATTATCAATATAAATACGATAGATTTCATAAGATTACTAATATTCGAATATATATTCTAGTAAATACATCATTAAAATGTAATATTTCTTAAAACAGAAGTGTGAAAACTGTAACATTACATTAAATAAAATATTATAGGTTTCATAATATTTTCTATATAGCTCCAAGTGGACAATTATATGACCCTTAAATGGTTATGGTTGATATAAAATTGACCAATAATATTTTTTCATGTTTCTTGGTTTTTAAATGGTTATTAACATTTTAATAAAAATTATATTATTTATTTTTTTTCAAATAATTAATTTCTCCATCATCAATGAATAAGTCTTTCAGTGATTTATTTTTTTTCAGAAAAAATTAAAAATAAACTGAAATGATAAAAAAATTTCTTTCAAATGAGAATTTATTAATGATCTTATCTTCTGTAATGCCTTATTTTAAAAATACTGTAATTATTAAAATATGAGTAAGACATGTATAACTTTTCTTTAAATAAAAAAATTTCAATGACCTAATCTCATCTAAGTGGATTCCATAGGATACCATTTTGACATAAGGTTAATTTTAGTTATAAAAACTCATTAAATGATATTTGAACAACTATTACTAAAAGATTATAATATTAATTTTACCCTTAACTACTTTATTTATAATTTCACTGTAATAATTAAAAGTTTCAATGATATTATTCATAACTGTCAAAAATAGTAGAAATATATTTACATAATTTCGACCAACTAATAACTAATATGGAATAAATTTTTCAAAATTCAATAAAAATATTTTTGAATGAATATTTTAAAATTAATTTCATTATGTGAATGAGAAAACATGTTTTAAAAGTTAAAACATTCCAAGAGATTTAAATTTTTATACCATCTAAATTCAACGAAAAATTAATTCCAATGACCTAAATTATTTTAACATTAAAAAATATAATCTATTTATACTTTATATTATTCCAACAGTATAATTTTACCAAATAAATTATTCATTGTGAAAATATTTTTTCAATTAAAATTTTATATATTTTTACTACTCATGAAAATATGAATGTTATCAAAAAAGTATCCAAAATTAATCCAAATAATATTATCATATTTATCCTCTAAAAAATAAGTTAGTTTTTTTCATATAAATATTATTAATGTGTCAAAATTTTAATTTATACTGGGTTCACCATAAAAATGTGTAAAATTATCATTTTGAAAAATATATAGTTTTATACTTAAATTAATGCTTATTCATATCCTATAACTAAAAAATATATTGTATGAACATAAAAAATATTTAATTAATGGTTTAACAAATAAATTTCACAGATTTTGTTTTCTGATTTTAAATTACTAAATATATTAATACAAAAACATAAATAATTCCTGTAAATTTAATTGGTTTATATTTTAATAAAAATATAGTAGCCAAATAATTCACCATACATTATCATAAGATAGGGATATTTATTATGGATAACATAATTACTATGTTATAATGGTCTTGCTAAACTAATGGCATCTTGTGGATAATTTAATACCATGATTGATTGAAATACAATCTATTGATAGACCATCTATGCATATTCACACGAGTGATACATGGAACACATCATGAACTTGAGATAGATTCAGTAGAAGCACAAACCTATAGGATCGCATTCCAACATGAGTAAGAATTTTAAATAGATTCATATAACTAAGGCTCAAATTTACCATCTTTCCAAATCCCATTACTCTCTACAAGGGAGATATTTATAGAAACAAATTTTCACCCACTTCAAACCCTAAGGATTTTCATCATTTTTCTATGAAACATTTTCTCATCTATTAGCTTCTCTTATGTGTTTTTGAATAAATCTGACATTATCTTCCATTTCCTCAACAAGATCATGTGTTTATAGCTCTCATTCCCCAACTAAATACCAGGAAGTAGGAGTTCTTCACATCATCCCAGAGAAGACTTCACAATAAGCCCTTATAATACTCAATTGAAATATATTATTGTAATAAAATTATACCAAAGGTAGGTGTTGACCCCACCACCTTTCAAAACCATAAGTAGGCTATGAACATGTCTTATATGGTTTGAATTGTCCTCTCAAAATAACAATTTGTCTATGGATGATAAGAATTACTGAAACATAAATCAATATCCTGAGCCTACTAGGGAATTCGCTAAAACATTGATGTAATCCTCAGATCCCAATCAAATATAATGGAAGGTGGTACTCCATACAATCATACCACATATTTTACAAATATAAAGAAAATTTGAACAAGAGAGAAAGAGTCTCTAATGGAAATGATGTTTTCCACCTTCATAAGGAGATCAACTATAACAGATATAACATTATGACCTTTAGATGTTTTGGTAAGTCTGAAAAAAGTTCATAGTGATGTTTTTACATTTCAAATATAGTATGGATAACGATTGTAACATCACCTTAAACATCTTTGTCTCATATATAACAGGTTGACGAACCAAGCACTGGGAGACGTATTTATCACATTCTCATTTCATGCCATCCCACCAAAAATACTCATTCAGGTACATCTAATTATCTTTTTCTTCTAGGATGAATATTGAATGACGAACTATGAGCCTCATCCAAAATCTCTTTCTTTAATTATGGTATGGGATGTACGAAAACACGATTTATGAACCATATTATTCCATACCAATCAAGGTTGAATTTTGTAATATTCTAAACATTCATTTTTCACTTTACATATTCCTTCTTCACCTCGTTAATATTGTATTTTATAGATGATTGAAGATTAATATGAGAAGATAATATTTCTCCCCTTCCTTTAAAATCTGATGGAATAACCTTCAAAAATCCATAAAATATTAGATTTTTAATGATGATCATTATGGATATGATAGCATGTCCCATTTAACAAAAACCATCTTACACCCTTTTTTATTTCCCAAGTGGGTAATGTATTGAGTATTCGTAATCTTTAATCAACACATGACATCCTCTTTAGTCAAAATTGAGATGCTTTTGTTTGAAAAATTAGTTTAGTCTTTTATTATCATCGTATATATCACATCTTTCACCATAAAGATAAAGCCTCAACATCATTAATGTAGAGATTACTAATGTTAAATCCAAATCATTAGTTGGGTAATTTTTCTCATTGATTTTAAATTTTCACGCGGCATGAGCTATCACCTTGTCACTTTGGATGATAACACATCCCAGCTCCTTCTTGGATGCAT
This sequence comes from Viscum album, assembly GCA_963277665.1. NCBI lineage: Eukaryota > Viridiplantae > Streptophyta > Magnoliopsida > Santalales > Viscaceae > Viscum > Viscum album. The sequence continues at coordinate 167,550,952 of OY728123.1, forward strand.
TAATGTAGATCAAAAAATTCCCCACTACAAGGAAGTGAGAATATAGGTGCACTGGAATACCTTATTTTTATCTCTCCTTATTTCTCATCTTATTACTCCTTCCACACGAACATTACTCCTTTCTGATTCAATATGGTTTTTGGATTAGATAGTTAGGAAAAATGATTCCCAAAAGATCAACAATATTGTTCCAATCCTAGAAAAAAACATATCTTAGTTACCATTGTGGGCCTATCCCAACATTAAGTAACTTCTGTTTTTGGTAGATCCATAAATATCCCCAATATTAAGATTTTTTACAGAAAAATGTAACTTTCTAAAGCTAAATTTTACCTTTGGTTAATTTTGAAAAAATATTATTCTTTCCGAGGAACTTCACTACAATTTTCCAGATATCTTCACGATATTCATTAATCTTTGAATATACAAGAATATCATCTATAAATACAACCAAAAACTAATCAAGATAGAATCTAAAGACTATATTCATTTTATCCATTAAGATAATAAGGGGATTAGTAAGACTCAAAGGATACAATAAAAACCATAGCGTTAATCACTATAAGGAAGGCTGTCTTTGGTATATGTTTATTCTTGACACTTCATAAATGATATCCTGAACAATGATCAATACGAAAATTTTATTGAGCTCCATATATTTGGTTAAATAAATAATTAATACAGGGAAGATGATATTTTTATCTTAATATTGATCTTGTTAATTTCTCGATAATCAATACATACTCTCATTGATACATCATTATTCTTAAAAAATAGAACTGGTTCACCCCAATGTGAGTCACTAGGGAGTATGAATCCCCTTTATATATTCCCATGGAACTGCTTCTTAAATTCAAGAAACTCTAGTGGGGTCATTATAAAAGTTGTCTTTGAAAAAATAATAGCATTCAATATGAGTTCTATTGAAAACACAACATCCTGATTCAATGGAAGACTAGTAATTTGATTAAAGAAGACATCAATAAACTCACATTGAATAGGTTTAATCTTAATTTTGTGATTCTCCCCAACCATTTGAGATAGATAACCTTCATTAATAAGAATAAAAATCCATATGATGGAATAAATTTACACAATATATTTATATAGAAAATTTCATTGATAGATGGACATATATTGATCTGGAATATAAAGTGTGACTACACATCATTTGAAATTGATGTCATATCCATATTGAGAATTCCAATATATTCTAGGAATAAAATAAAATTTCCATAAAGGAAGGACCATAATATTTTTGTATGTACTTTCCCACAAACATCAACTAAAGAAGAATTATAAACGTTTAATGTGACTAATGTTCCATTAAGAGTTTTCACAACTAATTCAACATCTAATTGTTGATTTAATCTGGTGGTACCTTTGAAAATATTTATAAATAAAATAGTGGGTAGATTAAGAAAAAATTAAAAAAATTATACTTTAGAGTGGATGATATGTGTACCTTTAATAACTTCATTATTGTACTTCACATTTTTGGACATGGAAGCATGTGCCTTGCCTTTGTATATGGGCTTATCTGTTTGCTGATGTTGGTCATACTTGATAATACTTAAAATAGGGAATTGGTTACCATAATTTACCATTTCAATGCACTCATATCATTAAAGTGTGGGAGGTTTATTTAGTGTAGTGATTTCTCTATTCTTATCAATATAATACATGTTCCCATCACATCAGTGTTAAACTACTTTATGACCTTCTCTACCACACTTAAAACCTTTATAAATCCCTTTATGGAAATTTCCTCTATGTTTCATTCCACACAATGAGAATAAGGGAAAAATAGTCATCTTTTTTATTGTGGTCTTTATATTTTCCCTTAAATACAATTTTTCACATCTTATAAAACTCATAAGACTGATGGGTTCCTAAAACCACAATAACATCCATGAAAGCACAAAAAACAATTTCATCCATGATATTGATGAACCTTGTGGTTAATTGAGTTTGGATAAAATTTTTAAGCTACTAATGAATCAATCAATTTTACTATAAGATTGGATAATAATTCCAGAAGCGTACCTTGAAAGTCCTGTAAAACATTATTTGTAGGTAAAAAGAGAATCATTATAATTTTTTCTTAAGTTAATGGAACTCATTTCCATATTTTTTCAATTAATACATGGAATGTGATTATGGGAAAATTACGTTATTGAACTAATCTATTTACATAGACATAATTTCATCTCTTCGAATCCTATTCTTGATATGATTACACCATTTATCATCTTCACATTCAAAATGATTAACTGCCAAGATGAATTTATCATTCTCTAAAAATTGGAGAACTAAAAATATATTATCAGTGCTACTAATAAATTGACCATAAATTAGTTTATTAGAAGACCAATAATAGAATGTGGACCCTACCTCATGAAGGACTCAACATAATGTTTTTCCCTATGTTTTTTTTGGTAATCCTGCATGATTCATAGCATGAGAATGTTATTTAATTATAGAGACATGTTTTTTTTTCATTCGAACTCCCATAATATATGGTTTCTTAGTAATAAAATAATTGAATTTCCTATCACATTCAACATTAGTGTGGTTCCTTCAAGTTCTATACATTGACTAAATCCAAGAATCATACTGTGAGAAATAGTAATCATAAAGGGAAAACCACATAATTGAGAATAATATTTCATTTTAGGACACCATATGTTTTATCCATGGTTTTTATTGAAATTTTTAAAACACAAGGATTGTAACATTTAAATTAAAATATACATAGAGTTATTACTAAGGTTTTCTCATAACAGTTTCCAATAGTTAATTATAACTTATCTCAGATATCAACTATAATAGACCATACATTACATACACAAAAATTACAAAAACATTTATGAATATTCATTTCCAAACATAAACAAAACCATGCCAAAACCATATAGGTTCAGTATCACCATAATCTAGGAAAAATAAAAAATTGGTTCAAAAGACATCTACATTATATCCCACTTATTCCTTTAGAACTAGAATCATTTTTGACATATCTTATAATGAAACAGCCTTAAAACATTACATAATCTTGAATTAAAGGGTTAATTCATATTGAGGATCTTTTCAGGTTTAGTGTTTTAGAGAATTGGGCCATAACTATTAAATTAGATCTCAAAATTACAAAGTAGAAACTTATACCCAGTTTCCAATTTTTCCATAAAATAAAAACTTTTGAAAAAACGATTCATGTCAAGTTACATGTTTTAAACAACATGACTTTTCCTTGATCTCATCCTTTACCCTATTTATCTTTATGTCCAATGAAAAACATTTCAAAATGTAGGATGAACATAAAAAGAACATCAAGGATTATAAAAAAATAAAATAAAACATTAGTTCATCAATACATACATAACATAAGATCATTAACATACATCATGAAATAATAAGATTTATGAATAACACATAGTAATCAGAAATCAAAAAGGCACCTTGTTGCATATATAACATAGTTACATTTTATCTTTCATAGCTACGTAGGGAGTTACATTTGGAATACCCATCACTTTATATTCCCTAAATCTCTTAGGAGAAACATTCACGTTTACCTCTGTCACATTACCGAATGCATTGGAGAGCTATCTTGGGCTCACCCGCCCTAGGGTTATCATGGAAACACCCATATATGTAAACAATTCCCAAGAACCATAAAAATTTATAATAGATAAAACAAATAAAAATGAAAGATAACATTTCCACATTTCAATCACAATATATCATTTAAATATATTGACATAAAAAATCCATTATGAAAACTAGTTTCAATACCAAAATACATAAAATAATATATGGTATTTATCTTCCATTTAAAAACATTATTGTTTGTTACAGAAGCGAAAGATCAAATAATACTTGCGGTGGAGGAAATGGTCATTGTAGCCACTTACATTAAAAAGAAACATTATTTTTTAGCCGTTTAGTAAAAAAACCATATAAAAACATTCCATTTGAATGAAATTAAACTTCAAAGGTTTATATACACAATATAAAATAGTTTCTTGTATAAAACACTATATGCCCCAGTTAAATGAAATTGAGATGATGTCTGTTACCTCATATCTGAATTGACCCGTCCATTCTTTAATCTCCTAATTAATAAAATATAGTTAATTTATACTTTATTAAGAAACATTTTCATGTTTTAATTCATTTTATATAAATTATTACCATGTTATAAACATTATGTTATCATTTAAATTAAGAACATCTATTTTGTCGATATTTCTCACTTGAGTCAAAAATGAAATTATTATAATTACATGTTTCCCCAATGGTCAAAATTTAATTATATGTATAATAATATTCATGAATTAGATATCATATATATCCTATATATATATATATTTATTTATATTTATAACAGTACATAACATTTGGGGATATGAAATGATATGAACCATTCATGGAGACGGTAAGCCGTACGTACGCATGAACGCTACTTTCATTTCTATTTTGTATTTTAATGTAATGGAAACTTAATGATAAATATACATATTATAATTCACATATAATATCATATATAATTTCATTAACATAATCCTTTATATGTTCCATTTATTTCATGAACGTTTCATAATACTTTGAGGGGGCGGTAGTCCGCACTTCCTCGAATGAAATTTTCTCATTTACCCATTACAGAAACAATAAAATTTTGTTATAAATAAAAAATAAATATGTATATAGATAATATAAATATAATATATATCAAATATAAATATAGTGTCGTCATAATGTCCACCATGAGAGATGGTTGGATAAGATTGAATAATCATCGTTTCGTGAGGCAGTAGTTCGCCGTCTACAAAAACAGTGTGTTCTTTACCCATTACATAGAGGTGTGTGTAAGTGTTGTTTTAAAAATTATCATAACAACATACTAGTATATTTAAGATAATTTTTTGCTATAGATGAATGGAATAAATTTTTTTAAAGGGTTTTAGAAATAAAATATAAGAAAAGAATTTAAGAGAAGACGTTACCTTTAAATCGGGTAACTCCCTTTGGTTAGAACCAAACAGATTTATTGAAGTGCCTTCTGCCTATGTTAAGGTTTCTAGATGGAATATTGGTATCTTGAAAGAATAGTTTTTTAGATGTTAGATGATCCAAGGGGCTTCAGTGGTGTGATTAATGGGTTAGGGGTGAGGGATTTTTATAAGGCGGAGGAGGGGTTCTTTAGGAAAGCATGAAAATATTATTTTATCATATTATGGTTTTTAGTTTCTACTGGTCCATAACCCATTAATTTTGAATATTAGATGAATATTGTAAGATAAAAAATCATCCCATAAGAATTGTATAGGTTTTGGGTATTGTTTTAATCTTAATAATCTTATTTATTTAAATCATTCATTAAAGAGGTAAACACTACATCATTATTATGTCAAAAATAATTTTATTTATCTGATCTCTAAAAATTATAATAAAAATATCATGATGTAGGAAATCCTTATTTCTTTAAAATTAATATTTATAGTCTAAGGGATATCTTATATATCCCCATGTAAGAATTGTTTTATGAAAAGATATATGTTCATGTCATTTTTGTCATTACATTAAATTAATTAATATAAAGTGTCATTGTCAATATTAAGTGGCTCTAGGGGGTCACAAAATAAACCCAAGTATTACCATGTTATGAAATTTATCAAAAAATAGGACTAGGACACATGTTATGGTATCTTAATGTTATTTGTACCTTGAATTACCCTATTTACCTTTAACTGCGGTAAATAAAATTCAAAAGTTTATATTCACCAAAAATTATTTTCACCTTTTTGAAACAAATTTTACATACTTATAAAAACTATTTATGTAGTTTTTTGAAATTTAATTCACATAAGTGGTAAATTTTCATTTAAATGAAAACATAGTTTTTTTAACTACTACTCAGTGTTTTCACTATTCATCAAAAAATTGATGGTTTTTGGAAAAATACCAAAAAATCGGCCTAAAATCTATTTGATATTTTGAATTAAAAAATTATTTTTATTTTACCAAATTGAAAACATATAACTTTAATTAATTAATTTAAAATCAATTCCCATTGTTAAAACCAAATGTGTGTTTTTCTGAAATAATAACTATCAAAAGATTGACACTTGTTTATGTCCAATTCCAATGTTAAATTACTTCCAACGACCTTTATTGGATTAAATGGTAAATATATAATCTAATTACACTGTAAAATAAATTAAAAAGGTAATCTACCCATATAAATAAATTATATTAAAAAGATGGTTTTAATTAAAATACGATATTTCTCACTATTCATTAAATTTATCAGAAAAATACCAAACAATTTACCCAAAGTAAAAAATAACTTCATGACTATAAATAAGAATTTTATTTTGTCAAATAAAAATTATAAAAGCGAGAAAAATTATATTTAATGTGGGTTGTCCATCAAAATGTAGTAAATCTATTTTTTAATGAATATTAGAGTATTTATGCTTAAAATTAGAATCATTCGAATTTTAAGCCTCTAGAATTTATTGGAAAAATGTAAAACAATTTAACATACATGTATAATAATATTTTATTTAGTTATGTCCATTCCTGCCACTATAAAGGCTAGGTGTTAACTACCATTTAAAATATTATTATTTAGTTATTTTTCAGTATGACTCATTATTTTGTGCAAAAATAGACATCACAGAAACTAATTGTTGCATTTCAGGCACGCCATAAATTATCAAATCCCCTTTAAAGTAAAAATAATGTTTTATTAAAAAAATTTAATAAATATGAAGATGTCTTATTCATTATTTACATGGGATGTTAAAACCTTCCCCCTTCTGGAAATTTCGTCCCCGAAATTATATTCACTTATCAAATAAGTGGGTGTATTTATCCATCATAGAATTTTAATATTCCCACAATGACTCTTCAAACATATGTTTTTTCCCCAAATCCATTACATAATGAATTACCTTATTCCGTGACACGTGGTCTCTTCAGTCAAGAATTTGGACTAATTGTTCCTTATATGATAGAGTCATTTCCAACAGAACTACATCTGGGCTCAAAACATGATATTGATCTAGAATATACATTCTCAACATTGAAACATGAAAATAATTATGAAACTGGGATAAATTTGGAGGTAAAGCCACTTTGTAGGCAAGTAATCAAACTTTCTCTAGGATATCATAAAGTCCAATGAAACATGGACTCAAATTTACCTTCTAAACAAAAGGAAACACACACTTCCATGGAGAAACATTGATAAAGATACGATCACATACATCAAATGAAAGATCCTTCCTCTGGTTATCAGCATAAATTTTCATCATTCACTTAGCTATTTTCATGTGATTCTGAATCAACTGAACTTTTTATGCCATCCAATCTACCAATTCTCATCCCATCAACTTCCTTTCACCAACTTCATCCAAAAAATATGGAGTTCGGCACCTCTTACCATATAATCCCTTAACTAGAGCCATCTGTAAACTATAATGAAAACTATTATTTTATGAAACTTTAGTAAAAGAAATATAGTGGTCCCAACATTACTAGTAATTTTGTGAACTAGCACATAGCATATCCTCAAAGGTATGAGTTGTTCATTCTGACCACCAATCTAATTCAGGATGAAAAGGTGTACTAAAATTTAATTCAGTACTCAATGACATCTGAAGGCCATTCCAAAATTTATAAGTAAACCAAGGATAATGATTAGATACAATGGAGAGGGGAACTCCATGCAACCTGACTATCTCTTTAACATACAACTCAGAAAGTTGATCTTGAGACAAAGTATCTCGAATAGGAATAAAATGAGAAGATTTAGTCAATCAATCAATAATAACGCAGATTACTTTATTACCTCAATATGTATATGGTAATCCCAAAACAAATTCCATTGATATATTTTCCCATTTCCACTCTGGCACCGTTATAGACTGAAGTATCCCATTTGGTAACTTCCACTATACTCTAAACTGTTGACGAGTCTAACACTTCATAGTAATGTCAGCAATATCTTTATTCCTTCAATCTCAATAGTAATAATATTGAAGATCCTTATACATTATAGTACAACCAAGATGAACTGAAAATGGAGAACTATGAGATTCAAAAAACAACTCATTTTTCAACTTTGAATAACAGGTCATGCATAATATCTTTCTGAATCACAAAATACAATCATTATCAAAGTTAAAATCTGGAAACATACCGTTTTAAACCAACAAAACGTTTTTCTAAAACTATATGTCTTCCTTCTGTGATTGCTTAATTTTGTCTAATAGAGAAGATTTTTCTGAAAAATGAAACAAAACAGAGGAATTTCCTACAATAGAAACTTCTATTCCAATGTTCATCAAGTCTTTAATCAACGGATCTTGTTCCAAACATCACATGTTTAATGTAGCATTACTTTTTTGACTCGAAGAAAGTACTACTTTATTTTCCATTCCTAGAAGGTAATTAATTGTGCAATCACAATCCTTGATTAATTCTAGACATATCCTATGTCTCATGTTCTATTCTTTTTGAGATAATATGTACTTAAAACATTTCTGGACGGTATATATTTCAAATTTAACTCCATACAAATGATTCCTCCAAATTTTTAATGCAACAACTACAACATATTTTTCCAAATCATGTGTAGAGTAATTTAACTCATAAGGTTTTAACTAACGTGAAGCATAATAAAATACCAGATCATTCTACATTTGGACACAAACAAGTCCTTTCAACGATGCATCACTGTAGATAACAAACTCACCATTTCTGGATGGCAATGCCAAATCTGGATCATTCACCAATCTTCTTTTCAATTCTGGAAAACAATCATCACATTCTTTATCCCAAATGAATATAACACTTTTCTGAGTTAAATTAATCATTGGGATAGATAGTCATGGAATATTTTCAACAAATCTATAGTAATAACCTTAAAAACCAAGAATAATATGGATATCATTTATATTTTTTGTTCTTGGACATTTTTCACATGTTTTATTTTAGCAGGATCAACATTTATTCCTTTTTTTGAAACAGTATCACCACCGAATGAATTTTTTTGTATCCAAAACTCACACATGTTGAATTTCCCATACATTTTCTATTCGTTAATGGTTTTTAAGAAAAAACTTAAATTACTTTCATGTTTCTCATTACTCTTATAATAAACCAAAAAATCATCAATGAACACAACCAAAAACTTATCCAAGAACACAATGAAAATTCTATTCATAAGATCTATGAATACAACAGGTGAGATGGTTAGCCCAAGAGGAATAACTACAAATTCATAATAGAAATATCTAGTACAAAACATGATCTTTTTAATTTATGCTTCCTTTACATTCATTTGATTGTACCTCGACCTCAAATATATCTTCAAAAAATACTGAGCATCCTAGAGATTATAAAAAAATTATAGATATGGGAAAAGGATACTTGTTCTAAATAGTGATTCTATTCAATTCACTATAATAAATGAAATGTCTCATTGAACCATATTTATTTATAAAAAATGACATAGGTTCACCCCATGGTGATGTTCTAGTTTGAATGAAACCATTATCTAATAACTCATGAAATTTCTTCTTTAACTATAAATTTAAATTTGAGCCATTTGATAAAGGGGTTCTGAAATTGGATTAGCATCATGAACTAAGTCAATAGTAAATTCAACATACTGATTATGTATAATACATGGAAACTTTTCGGGAAAAACATAAAGGTACTCATTTACCACTGCAAAACAATAATCTGAATAGTTCCTTTATTTTCAACAATATGTGGAAGGTAACATTCATTTCCATATTTTACCAGTTTCTCAGTTTCTGGATATGTTATCAAAAGCAAGGGTTCATTATTGTACATAAAATTAAAATATTTCAGAAAATAAACTTCATTAGCTCTACTGAAAATCTTAGAATGACAAAAATGAAATCCAATCCATACCCAAAATAACATCAAACTCTACTAGAGGAAAATCAATATGGTAAGCAGGTAGATTCTTCCCGCACACATGGATAGGAAGTATCTTATAATTTATTTTTGAATCATCATTTCCTCCCAGTGTTTTTACCATAAGTCCATTATTCATATATTGAGATGGAATTCCCAATATAGTAGAAAACATATCTGAAATGAAAGAATGTGTATACGCTGAATAAAACAACACATTGACATAATCTGAACAAACAAATAGTGTACATGATACTACTTAATTTGATTGTCCAACATATGCTAAAGTAATTGTGAAGGATTTGACCACCCCTTTATACTTTTAGTCTGGATCCTTTCCCTCAGTTGAGTTCTTCATTGGACACTAATTTGCATAATGACCAATTTCATTGCTCCTAAAACATTTTACTGATTGTAAATCAGATTTTTCGTACCATTAACCTGATTTTGTTTCAGTGAAATTATGGGCCTTATGTTCGATTTTACCACATTGTACCACTTACCAAAATTCAAAAGTATTTCCCCATCATTATTTTTACCGTATTTTTTACATACTATAAACTTATGTTTCTTACCATTATACTTTTTTGAAGTGTTCTTCCCATTCATCTGTAACCTCTCCATCTTAAAATGTTTTGTGAAAGAACACCTGATCAACAAAAAACTCTATTTCCACCATCCCCACACATCAATCAATTTTTTATAACTTTTGAACTCATGTAAATATAATGCCGTTAGATTATTCTGCTTTAATATTGTGGAAAAACTGTTGATTTTACTATCAAGATGTCGTATGAAATTTACAGCATACCTTTCCAGTCGAGAGAAGTTTTGCGTCATAAGAAGCCATTGAGTCATCTTCCTTCCCAAATTCCATGAATTATTTTCCTATCCTAAGATGAACCACCTTTAGATTTTTTTTTTCATGAAACATACTTTTGAATTCATCCATATCAAGAGCATCAATCTCATCACAGTCCCTGATATTTTCACCATCAACCACCACTAACCAGCTTCAGCTTCAAAATGGTAAACATCGATACTATCCTTTTGATGATCTGAACACCCCATGACATCAAAAATATTCTCTAGTGATTTATTCTAACCTTCAGCCAGTACAGGTTCAAATTATCCATTTAATGATGGGGGATGTTTCTTCATGAAATGCTCCACTACTGACATGTTTCTCTGTGGTTGATCTAGATGATCTTGAGCATGGATACCACCACCATTTATAGCTGGATTCAACTATTCCATCACTGCAACAAAATTTTCAGTACCAATTCCGACAATCTCAGGTTTCTGATTTGGAATGTTGTCATCATCCTGATATTGTCCCACCATAGCCACCCTATTTCCTCCGTGTAAAACCATTCTGAACAAAGAAATGTCTTATGCGTAGCAACACGGTAATATGTAAATGCTATATCATTTCAATCTTAACATATATTAATTTAGGGATATTAATTTAATAATATTCTGACTCATAAAGTTGTCTAAACCGACATCTGATACCAACTATAAGGACCCATCCTCAAAACATTAAATAATATGGAATTAAATGGATAATTCACATTGAGAATCTTTTTAGGTTTAGTGTTTTAGGGAATTAGTTCATATCTATTACATTACATTTGAAAAATTACATTGTGGACACTTCTACTCTATTTTCATTCTTTATAAATTAAATACTCTTAAAAAAAGAGTCATGTCTAGTTTCATGTTTTAGACAACATGACTTTTCTATGATCCCTTCATTGACCCTATTCATCTTTATGTCCTATGAAAAACATTCACAACAAGGGGTTAGCATAAAAATAAAAGTAATGGTTATAATAAAATAAAAGAAAACATTAGTTCATAAATACATATGTATCATAAGCTCTTTAAGATACTTATTGAAATCATAAGATTTATGAATAACACATAGTAGTCACAAATCATAAAGGTAACTTTTGGCATCCATAACATACATATGTTGTAGATTTCATAGAAAAGTAGGGTGATACATTTAGAATACCCACCATAGTATATTACCCAAATCTCTTAGAAGAAACATTCACATTTACCTCTGTCATGTTACCAAATGCATTGTAGAGCTATCTCGGGCTCACCCTCCATAGTTTTATCACAGAATAACCCATATACGTAAACAATTCCGAAAAACCATAACATAATCATAATGCATAAAACAATTATAAATGAAAGATAACATTTCCCATATAAATCATAAAAAATAATTTATATATATTGATATAAAAAATCCATTATCAAAAAATTTTTCCTTACATTAATACGTAAAAGAGTATATGGTATTTATTTTCCTTTTTAAAACATTACGTCTTGTTAATGAAGCCAAAGATCAAATAATACTTGTGGTAGCAGAAAAGGTCATTGTCACCGCTTACGTTAAAAAGAAACATTGTTTTTTGTTGTTTAGTAAAACCCCTAGTAGAAAAATAATCTCTTTGAATGAAATGAAAATTCATAACTGTTTATACACCGTATAAAATAATGTCATGTATAAAACAAAATATATCACAATAAAATGAGATTGAGAAAAAGTCCCTTACCTAGTGTCTGACTTGACCCATTCATTCTTTAATTCCATGAATAATAAAATAAAATTAATTTCTAAGAGATTGGGAACCATTTTAAAGTTTTTTATTCATTTTATATAACTTTTTACCTTGTTATAAATATTATGTAATAATTTATGTTCATAACGGTCGTTTTTTTGATATTTCATAATTGAGACAAAATTGAGCTTCTTATAAATACTTGTTGTCCATGTGGTCAAAATTACATTATCTCCATAATTATATTAACGATTTAGATATCATATATATCCTATATATTTATATATTTATAATTGTACATAACATTTGGAGAAAATATATGAAATGCACCGTTCCTGAAAATGGTAAGCCATACGTACGCATTAATGATACTTTCTTTTCTATTTCGTATTTTTAATGTAATGAAAACCTAATGATAAATATCTATATTATAATTAAATTATAATATCATATATAATTTCATTAACATTATCCAATATACATTCCACATATGGCATGAACGAGCCATTTCACTTTGAGTCAACGGTAGTCCGCACTTCCTCAAATGAATTTACCCCATTTACCCATTATGGAAGTCATAAAGGTATGATTTAAAATAAAAATAAAGCAGTATATAGAAAATATAAATATAATATATATCACATATAAATATGATTCAATCATAACGTCCACCGTTAGAGGCGGTAGGAGAAGATGGAACAATCCTCATTTCGTGCGGAAGTAGTTCGCCGTCTACAGAAACAATGTCTTCTTTTCCAATTAGATGGAGGTGTGTGTATGTATAGTTCGAATCATTATCACAAAAAAACCTAGTATATTGATGATATTGATGTTTTTATAAAATAAAGGAATAAAAAGTGTTTTGGGGGTTAGATAAGTAAAATAAACGAAAACAATTTAAGAGAGGAGGTTACCTTTAAATCTTGTAACTCCCTCTAGTTTGAACCAAAAGGATTTCTTGAAGTGACGTCTGCTAAATTAAAGGCTTATAGGTGTAAGAGAGGAATCTTGATAGATTATTTGGGCATAGTTTGGATGATCCATGGGGATTTAGTGGTGCGAGTAATGGGTTATATGTGAGGGCTATTTATACGGGGGAGGATGGGCTCTTTAGGAAATCATGAAACAATTATTTTATTATATTACTATTTTCAGTTTATAATGGTCCAAAACTCCTTAAAGTCGAAGATAATATGACTCTTGTTCGAAATAAAATTATCCAATAAGAATTGGACATGTTTTGAATATTTTTTTAATATTTATAATCTTTTTTATTTAAATCATTCCTTAATGAGGTAAACACTACATTATTATTATGACATAAATATTTTTATTTATTTGATGTTTGAAAATTATTAAAAAAATACCATGATAAAGGAAGTATTTTTATATTTCAAAAAAATATTTATATTCTAAGAGATAACATATATATCCCAATGTATGAATTGATTTACTAGAAAATATATGTTTATGTCATTTTGGTCATTACATTAAATTAATTAATATAAATTTTTATTATCATACTTAAGTGGCTCCAGGGGTCCCGAAATCTACCCAAGGATTCCCATGGTCAGAAATGTATCATTAAATAAGATTAAGACATATTTTAGTGTAATTTAATATTATCATAATTTTATTTTTACCTTCAGTTACACTATTTTTATTTAATCGCCGTAAATAAAAGTCAAAAGATACTATTCAAAAAAATCTATATTAATAATATTAACCCAAATTTTACATACTAATGACAAAAATTTATGTCATATTTCTGATGTTCAATTTAATGATGTGGTAAAATTTCATTTAAATGATTACGTTCGGTTTTTAATTACTACTAAGTGTTTTCACTATTCATAAAAAATTGAAGGTTTTCAGGAAAAATAACAAAACCCTAGCCAAATATATATTCGATATTGAGAATTCAAGAATTATGTATATTTTAGCAAATTAAAATCATAGATGTTGAATTATTTAATTTAATATTAATTCCCATTGTCAAATAAAAAGAATATTTTTAAGAAATAATAACTATCAAAAGATTGACACATGTGTATGCCCAATTTCCATGTTAAATTACATAAAATGACCATAAATTGATTAAATGGTAAAAATATAATCTAATTACACTTTAAAATAAATTTAAAATAAAATCTATCCATATAAATAAATTATATTAAAAGGAAGTATTGAATTAAAATGCACAATTTTCTCACTATTCATTAATAATGAGTTTTATCAGAAAAATACCTAAAAATTTACCCAAATTAAATTTTAATATTATAATTATATTGAATAGTTTTATTTTGACACATAGAATATATAAAAGTTAGCAAAACTGTATTTAATTTGGGTTCTCCATCAAAAGGCATTAAATTGGCCTTTTAAAGAATATTAGAGTATTTATGCTTAAAATTAGATTCAATAACATTTTAAGCCTCTATATTTTATTGTATTAATTTAAAAACATTTAAAAAAATGTATAATCATATTTTAGTTAGTTATCTTCATTCTCTCAAATACAACTGATATGCATTAACTATAATTTAAAATAATATTACCTTATTATTTTTCATTATGACTCATCATTGTGTGCATCATTAGTCTTCAGATAAACTCATTGATGTGTGTCATGTATTCAATCAAACATATAATCCCCATTTAACTAAAATTAATATTTAAGTCAAAAAATTTAATAAAAATTCAAATGTATTATTCTTTTTTTACCTGGGATGTTATATATCTTACTTAATACCTATCTCCACAACTTGGGGAAAATAAACTGTAGAATGGGTGATCTCCAATTCTCAGTGAGGGTAAACATGGATGATATCCATCATATCATAATCATAAGACATATTAACAAATCATTTTAAAAATAATATATCACTTATGAATAATCATGATATCATGTCATGGGATAAAAAAAATATTTTCATAAATAATCAATGAACATATTCCAAAAGGTCATAACAGAATAAATTGAATTTTTTTCATTCACATAAGAATATATAATCATTTCATATTATCAAGTATATTTTTAAAGACCATTATAGTGTAGATAGTCCCATAATATATTGAGTTCAGTTTTCATTACATCTATGTATTACTGAACTATTTTTACATCTCATTCAAGCACTGTATTATAGAACTCAGATAATTTCTCAATCTATAGATTTATATATAATGAGATGTAAATCTATGACCAATTCATAGGAGGGGACATATTCCCCACCCATCACATAAAAAATAATTCAGGCATGTTATACCAAAAAACAAATCATTCATCATAGCATAACCCAATGAATAAAATGGCTATCTTAAATAACATTCCATCATAACATAATCCACGTAAAAAAATGGATTTCATAAATTTCATTCAAGATTATGAATAATCATAACAAAGGAATAATAGGGATAATATTATTCAAATATATCCCTATTAAATATTTCCATATTATAAGTAAAATAATTTGGATAGAACCGTTAAAATTTATTCATGAGTTAAAATATCATTTCTTCTTCAAAATTTATTTATTTTCTCAAAATGCAACTCAATTTTAAAATAAAATAATTTTTATGCAAATGAAATTAAAATAATTAAATTTATTCTTTAGAAAAATAATGTGTAATGAAAATATAATAAATCTTTTATTTTATATAATTTAAATGAAAACATTCTTCTTGTATATTTATTAGAAATTTTAAAAAGATCCTCATATCAAAAATGAAAAAATATTTCTCTAATACAATTTAATAAAATTACACTATGGGTAATAATGGCACCAACTTTTTTTAGAATAATAGAAATATTATTATGTAATACATATTTAGGAAATATTTAAATAGATTATAAATATACCGTAGTAAATACATAAGTATAAATTATATTATATAATAATGAGATTTTGAAATTGTCCCTTACCTTATGTATGATATCCATTTTTTGTATCTTAACAACCTGTATAATGATTTAAATAGTTTCATTGACTTATTGTATAAAAATAGTTATTTATATGATATGATATATTATCATATTATCATATGATTGTTAATAACATTTAATTATTACTTATTATTCGAGTATCAACTACATCAATTTATTAGGCATGTTTTGTCGAATAATTTTAGGTACTCCATATTAGGTTATAGTTATACAATTTTAAAAATGATATTTATATAATAAATATCATTTCAATTCATTATATACATTTTTTTATCATTCATTAATGGATACCATGAATAATGAATTACATTTCATCGTGGAAAATAGTCGAATGTACATACGCACGACCGATGATATCATTCCCATCATTATGAAACTTTATTTAAGATGATGGTATATAATTTGTTCTACAATAAATATAATTTATAATAACAGTAAATAGTTATTATTTCTATCATGATACCCATCTATGTACATTGTTGGTGAAAAAGAGATTATACCACCTCATGGAGACGGTAAGTTATACGTACAGACACTTGGTGATTTCTTTTTTCATTGAATGCACAGAATCGAGAAGAATGGTTATTTCATAATAATAATAAAATATACATACATAATTTACAATGGTGTTATTAATTTATAATGGAAACAACTATTGAATAGTAATTAGAAGAAGAATTTTTTTGAAAGAATCAGATGAAAAGATTACCTCTTATTTGATGATCTCCTTCAAGATCTACTCTTAAAGCACTTTTGGTTGTCATTGGATTAAACTACAACATCTATAATGTGACTTTTCAATTTTAGAATGAAATTAAGTAGGGGATGTCTCAGATTTAAGGATTTATGTGAATGGAAAATGTGATGAAGGATTTTCCCTTTTATTGTTGAGGTGAGGGGATGTTTTAGAATCGCCCAAAATGTTAATTTATAATAAAATAATAACCCATAGAAAAAACACATTAATGTCAAAGATTCATATATTTGATTATATATTTTTATAACATCATCATATATTAAATTTAAATCAAGTGCTTCTTTCATTTTAAACCTTATCATTTTAATTACCCCTTAGTTTTTTATTTATTTTCAACAAAGGTATAAAATATTTCATTATTAAAAGGTTGAAATATTTACTTATTTGATGTCAATTAGACCATAAATAAACAATTTATAACATTTATGATCATATCATAATTATTTTATATTTTTATAAATGTTTTATTATATTAAATAATTTAATAATACCTTATATTGATTAATAATCAGTAGTTTCAATTTTGACACTATTCGATTCATTCATTATTGAAAATATGATGTTAACCATTTAAATACAAAAAATGTATTTCATTATATTTATATGACGTCATTTTCATCTAGGAAATTTGTGAGATATATTTATTATCCAAAATTTTATTTATTTTTATACTTTTAATAACATTTATTTGTTATCACCAGTAATAAAAAAATTACTACCTCAGTTGTGTTTAATTATTTAATATACTTATTTATTGAATATAAATTAAAAATACTAATATTAAAAAGATAATTATAATAAATTTCATAACAATACTTATATTAGAATATATATTTCGGGAAATACTTCATTAAGAATCTAATATTTCTTAAAACATGAATGTGATATCTTTAACATGACACTATGTAAAATATTATAAGTATCATAATCACTTTTATATAGAACGAAATGGTAAATAAATCTACCATTGGATGATTATAGTACATATATACTTGACCGATATGAATTATTCAAGTGTTTTTTGTATTTTCATCGTTATTATCATTTTAATAAAAATTATTTTACAGATTTGTCATCAATTAACTAATTAATGTATGATAAATATATTATATTTTAAGTAAATAGTGAATTTCATAAAAATTTGAATTAAATAATAATTAAAAATAAAAATATTTTATCTTTAAAATTACTTTTTATAGTTGGATTTTACTTTTTTATTACATAATATTAAATATTATATAGTTATTAAAATTTGAGTGATATATATTTAACTTTTTATTAAATAAAATAAATTAAATTCCATAATCTCATCCAAGTGGCTTCCAAGTGATACCAATTTTTTTAGGATGATTTAGGTCAAATATACACTTCCCCGAATATTAGGATGAGTGATAGGGTAATTTTGTAATATTAAATTTACCCTTAATAAATAGATTTACACTTTTACCATATTAACAGAGATTTATGAAGTTAATATTCATAATGGAAAAGAATATAATAAATAAATATACATAATTTAGAATCATGATTTCAAATAAGGGATCCATTTTCCCAAAATTTGACACACAAATATCTTATTAATTAATTTAAAATTAACCTCATTGTTAGAATGTGAAAATGGGTTTTGAAATGTTAAAACATTCCAAAAGATTGAAATGTGTTTACATCTAAATTAATTGTAAAAATTTATGGAAATTAACCACATTATATTAAAAATAATATTTAATCTATTTAGAGTTTAATACCATTAAATAATATAATTTATTAAAATAAATTATTTGATGGAAAACTTTGGCTTCAATTCAAATTTATTATTTTTTACTATTCATCAAAACTAGAATGTTATCAGAAAAATATAACAAATTCAGCCAAAATAAAATTTTATATACTTATTTCAAAATTTAAAATTTATGTTCCCATGTAAATTTTTTTAATTTATCAGTATTTTAATTTATAATGGGATCTCCATTAAAAAGATATAAAATTAACCATTTTGAAAATAAAGGTTTTCTTACATAAAATTGGGTTTATTCCTATCCAATGCCTAAATAAGTATATTGGATGAATATAAAATATATATTGTTAAATATATCACCTATAAAATTCATTTATTTAATTTACTAATTTTTTACATTAATATTTTAAAACAAAAACACAAATATTTTATTAACATTTAATTGGTTAATATTTTTCTTAAATAATTAATAGACAATGAATTAACCAAACATTTTGATAAGTTATTTATATTTACTCCTATAGACATAATGGCTAGGTTATAATTTTAATGTTCTACTAATGGGGTCATCCGGTTATTTTAAACACATTATTCCATTCATTAAAATCTCTTGAAGGATTAAAATTTTTTAAATAAAATGTTTCATTAAAATATATGGTTGTTACAGTCTGTTGCTTTAGTTGTATCTTTGTTTATTTTAAATTATTTTATCTATAAATAATACCCACCGATTGATAATTGAAGACTCACATAACTCACAATTGATCTCATAATGTTTAATAAGGTGTGGTACCTTCTTAATCATACACTGTTCCACTGAGGTGTAAATGTAGATGTGAGTTACGATTTCATCCCAAACTCACATATATAAATAATTGTGCATTAATTATTATATTATACCCCACTATCTGAGTAGAGTTTCTGAATATTATTTTTAATATGGTACTCAACCTCATTCATATATACCTTAACTTTTTTAATGTGATCAGACATATACATCATCAAGAAGATATATCCATATCTGTAGAAACCATCAGTAAATTTATTATATAATGCTACCCAAACCATTCTATAACTGGAAAAGGTCACCACAAATCATTATAAAATAATTCAAGATGAAATCTTTTATAGTATCATCTTCCACTAAATGGGGATTTGTTCATTCTTCTTTGTTAAAATACATTCTGCACACCATGAGGATTTAGTTCAATTGAATATAAATATACATATTTTTTCAAATTAGTCAAACAAAATTTTTAAAAATCACAGAGCCATTAATGAAACTATTATGTGTGGTTTGACTCATGTGATATGGTTTTGTTACCCACTGATAGTAGTGATTAATGTAGTCCAACAGATTAAAATAAAAATTAAATGTTCATTTCCATTGTATAATATATATTTATAAAATAATCAAAAGTAATTAACTAAAATGAAAATAAATTCATATGTATCATGTATGGATACAAATTTGAGATTTCTAGATGTGTATGGTACATAATAACAACCTTTCAAAACCATGATCATTCCCACTAACAAGTTAAATTAGAAATTTTATGTAGCTACAAAAAAATATTAGCTCTATTTATGATCATAATTATACCTCTGGTTAGTTAAATATTCTAGAAATAATTTTTCTTTTTTAATATATATATAAGATCAAAAAAATATATGTCTAAAAGAAATTATTTACAAATGGATTAATTTCATTTGATAAAAAATTAAAATGAAGTATCTCATTTCTACATTGTCTAGGTGAAGTTTTTTTCCAGTTACCCTTCTTGTCACCTGAAAAAAATACATCATCATCTTACCTTACATTACCATTGATAATTTTCACCATTGAATGAAATTGAAAAGAATATTTGAGAATAGTGATATTCACTTGTCCATTCCATTTGTTCATGATATGGATTGAAGGATTATTTTTTATCATCTCAAAATATACATAGATAAGGGGATTAATAAGATCTATGATATTCTCTTCAATGTTGTTCATATTAAAATTGACTACAAGTAAAGTTTTTCTCTTAGTATGTGATTCATGAATGAGATCATCCCATAGGTTTACATGGATTTTAAACCTAAGTAAATATATACCCTAAGTGTATCCAATTATATTTACTATCTGTGGATCAGATGGTAATCACCCCCATGATTTATCTAATTAAATTCCAAAGAGTTCCCAAAAAAATCATGTATTTATATCTCTGCGAAAAAACCACATTGATTCTTGAGCGTTCTATTTTCATCCATATTTTCTTGTGACATAATGTTTTTCATAGGCATAAATTAAATAATTAATCATTGAACATACACTATGTCATTAAAGTGTTTTTCATTAACATGGAAAACTTGATCACTCACCTCATTCATAGGTGGAGTAGGATCGGATTATTCTATCACATAATCATTCTGATTATGGTGAAACACATTCTGATAGTTAGTGAACCATTCCTAGAAGTTACTTCTAGGGAGGAGATGAAATTTCCCAAAAAAAGATAGTAGGGATAATTTAGAGGATTATATTTTCATTATTATATTATTATAATAGTGTATATTTTTATAACTTTTAATGAATACAAATTATTGGATAATAATAATTTTTTAATTTTACTATATGTCCGATAATTTTTAAAAGTCATAATTACAGTAACCAATAAATAATTAATTTTTAGTTTCATTGAAATTGAATTCTAAATGATATATACTTCCTTCATTATAATCTATATGGAGGTAATGAAATTTAAAAAAGTTATGTACGTAGGAAATATTTCTAAATAGAGGCCTGTAATTCCTTTATAAATTGAGTGGACTTCCAGATATAGAAACCATCACTTGGATTTCCTCAACACACACATCCAAATATAAATTATATATAATGAGGATAATATTCCAAATTAATATTTAGTCAGTTTGACCCACCATCTTATTTAATACATCCCAAAAATTATAGGGGCCATGATGGAGGCCTTATAGACACTAAACTATGGGTTTATCATAATATAGATAATGGGTGGTATAATATCATAATTTTAACACGAGTGATTTTTTAATTATGTGTAAATTATTTTTTTATATCATCTACATGTTTTTATAGTATTAATTTGATTTTCCCTATGTGATAAACCATGTTTTAATAAAACATTTAGACATATTTAGTTTATTTATATTCCATATTTGAATAATAATTAACTTATTTATATGATCACAATACTGCATACATAATATAAATAATTTATACGATGTAAATAAATATGTGAATACCCAGACCATGAGATTCTCTAAAGGATAATTTATGTAGTAGTAAATAAATCATCCTATTTTCTTAAAGATAACTTCATGTGCTAGTAAAGGTATCAGTTACCACATTTCATATATCCCTTGTATATCTATGGGGTTAGTAATGAATTTATTCCCAATTGAACTGAATACACATGGCTTGGGAATCTCCTTTAATTAAATATATTTTTAACCCTCATATAGGTGAGAGGAACCAAATAATTGGTTGAGGAAATTATATAAATAACCATAGACACAATGGTCCTTCAAAATAAATTGGACAATAATGACACAAATTCCATTATATTTAATTTAATAAAAAATAATTTCCAATCCATGAAACAAATTTTAATTAAATAATACTTAAACATACAAAATACATGTTTAAAATAATTATTAATCATAAACATGTAATGACTATGAATTTTATATAACTATCTAGAAATCATTCTATTTCATTACCCAATATGATAACAGGTTCACCAATCCGATCAATTGTCTTATTAGTCAATTAACTATATTTTTCTTATTTTATCCAATCATTTTAAAATTGATACCCACTAGGATAATAACTAAATATAATAATTTAATATTATTTAAAACACAATTAAATAGTAAATAGATTTAATCTTATAAGCAACCTAGTGGTTAACTATCTCACACAAATAGTATGGTCGAAATTATATTGATTTAACCCATTCCAAAAAAAATTATAAGAAATGTATCATAATTTCAAGGTTGTAATGTCCAATTTAATTCCCAATGGTACACATGACAATAGTGTAGCTTGTACAATTTTGTATCTGGAGTCTATAGTGAATAATAATAACAAACTATCCATAGTATTTCATATTAGATAAAATTAATTATGTATTTCTTATAATATTAGACCTTATATTTGATGTGTACTATCAAATTAATCTCCAAAATATAATATAGGACAATTAGGATTAAGTGAGTAAAAAAAATCTAATATTTCCATATAGGATGGTAAATTATAGATTTTGTGATTTATAACCACACACCATGCACTTCTATTTAGTAAATATTTATAGTAAATTCCTTGGGAGTTTTCATATACTGATCACAAAAATTAATGAAGAGTAAAAATTGTATATAGGATTCATGAAATTTACTTATATTTATATGGATTGTAATTATTAAATAACATCTTTTTAATATGCATGATGAATCAGTTACATGAACTAGTTTGACCTTGACTTTTCGGTATTTAAATAATGTGGACTAAATTAGATGTAGTAAAATTAAACCACATTTTTTACACTAAATGCATGTTCCAACTTGGCTAGAACATATAATGTAATTTTTTTACATGCATCCATTATCAATTACACAAGTACTGAGAATTATTGAAGTCATAAATGTGTAACGAATAAGGGTACATGATGTGTATCAGATGATCACATGTCAGTTAGTATTTTTTAATCTATGTAAGATCCTTGGAACATCTTAATGGGATCATTATATGTAATCATTTTTAATATTTGACTAATATTTAAATATTTTCTGGAAATATAGATGATCGATAAAATATTTTGGCAATAGATGAAGAATAAATTTAAACATTTAATGAATCTTAACATTTATTTTGAAGTTTTAAAAAAGGAAATACATAATTTAAAATTTGAACATAATATTTCTCCAATAACACTTGAAGTATCAAGGATAGTGGATTCCTGATTGGTACACTTAAAAATTTCAATTTTTTCAATTTTACTTGTCATATTTGATATTATTTATGAAATGAACACCATGGGAAAGAATATATTTAAACCGAATATTGACATTAGGAAAACCTAAAACATTGTGAGGATGTTCTCATTATGAGTTTATAATTAATTTCTTTGATATTTGGAGAAAATATCACCGCATCCTCAAAGCATTCACTGATGACGATGTTGGTTTTTGGATAACCTCTCTAAGATTATCTTCATTATGTATGGTGGATATAATCATTTAATCACCCTTGCGAAGGTCTTCATGATCTTTGTTGATATATTAGTGTTTAAAATTGATTTATAGATTCAAGAATATCGAGTCAATTATTATTCATCTATATGATAACATTAAGATAAATAATTTTTGAAGATAGTATTTTCATTCATGGGAAAATGAGTGGAAAACTCTGAGATGGATAAATGGTAGATTATTGAGTAAAAATATTCTCCATTATCATTTTTATTAATATTAAAAATTATAAAAAACATTATATTTATTTATCTATAGATTAATTTAAATATTTTTAATTGTATTCCGTCCCTTAAATAAGATTTTAATATCTAACAAACCCCATTATAGATGATTATAAAAATATTATTGTTTTGTGTATGTTGTAACTCACACAAATGATAAATATTATTTACCATATTACAAGTAAATTTACAACACTATAATTTTTTAGGCTATTCAGAACCTAGTTAATTTATTTGATACTTTAATAAATATTAAAAAAATATTTCATTCAACATTTAAATTTTTTTATCTATTAAAGATGTATAAAATTTTTCCTCAATCGTGAGATTAATTATTATTACATAAATTGAAAATATATATCAGTTAAGAAATATCAATTAAAACCCATTGTGGGTAACCATAGAGGATGCATTCTCATTTGAATTATGTGGGATTGCCTATTGTCCAGGATTGCTACCACGGAATGGGTCAATGTACCCTAGTGATATAATTAGTGTCAAAATGAAGAGTACTACATATTAACTCTCACTGTGTAATATAATCTCATCGACACAATATCTCATCAAGATGGTTTCAGATATATGAAATCTAACTATATGACTTATATTTAATTGATTTCATATAAAAAACAAAATTTCCCTTCCTCATAGGAATTAGAATTTAATATGTTGATTATGTTCCAATCAATGATCCAAGATTTTCATATCCCTAAATACGAAATGGGAAAATCCTATCTCAACATATTCTTTAATAACACATCACTTGTGATGCACCAAATGTATCCAAATACATAATGAACTATATTGTCTTTATATAAGAAATACATCTATTTGAATAAGATGTAAAATTAATTAATAATTATATTAATGTATACAGACATGGAACATGATTACAGAGATGAATAACCACTAACATAAAAACATATTTTTTTTAATTATAGGTAGGTTCTAAAAAACTCTTGTTATGGTTATTACTATGTAGGAACTTCAAGAGAATAAGTATCATTCACATATGAGTAATGACATCCAACAGTCAGATAATATGTTTCCCCTTGTACAACATTATTTTACTCTAGAAATAAATTTATGAATGACATCGTGACAGATAAAGGTTCCCATCATAGTGGGGTGATTCTCGGATATTATAAATATTACAAAAAATCATGGAAATTATTTCATTAATGTATTTATAATAAATTAACAATATATTTATATATTTTTGTATATTTCAAATAATCAAAGACACATGAAATCAATGTACATGATGTTTCTCCTAGGATTCCAACACTAATAAAATAAAATAATGTAGGATGCCAATATATCATAGTAAAATTATTAAAAAGTATGTTGTAGCATCATTTTTCAAATTACATGTGCCAGTGAAGAGGGTTGATGATTTATTTTTTATCCCGATGGTCTCCACTACATCAATCAATCAATTCGTCAAGATGGGCATTGATCAAAGGTTTGGATCAAGATATTTTCTCGATAAGATAACAGATAGAGGAGAGAGTGTCCCTGAAATTTATGTGATGAATAGTGATTATGAATGACAACAAATCAAATATATATAGAGATATTATAAATACCCTAACATGACTTCATGCCCCCAAATTATATGTTACCCACTAAATTATCCATAAACGACACCCTATGACCAAAAAACTGGGACACACATGTCATTTATATTTTTATCAATTTATTTTAAAATAATAAATATATTAAATGATAAAACTGAGTAATTAAATATTCATATCCATATCCTAAATGGTAATAGAACATTGAATTTTTAAATTATATTCATTCATATAATATTTTACATTAATTCATGTAATACTTGTAAATAAATTAAATAAAAAATTTAATCTCCAATTATTCAATATATGTGTAAAAATATTTATTTAATACTTGGTGGTCGTATATTATTAGACATCCCTTAAATACTATGGTGGTTCACACCATGTATTTTAATTATATTCATTTGAATAGTATAGAAAATTTATTAGTCTTAGTTTGTAACTTTCTAGGACCATATCTTGATATTAGGGGATACTCATTATAATGTAGATGTTATACATAATTAATGGAATATATATTTATAAATCACAAGGCATTGACCATAAATTAATCAAATAGTAAAATCCATGGAATGATGTAATTGGAATACAACAGAAAATTGTGAAATACACATATCTATTTAAAATAATTCCCTTACTACATTATGATCATTTCCAAGACTGTCATATTGAATTGGGTTCTCACCAAAAACCAACATAGTAGTTAACGACCACCCCCAATATTGTCCTAGTTCATTGGGTTCACTCCCCAAATGATAACAAAAGTCATTAATAACACCCATGACTATAATAATTTAAAAAGTATCATACTGAACTGGGGACACACCGATTTTATTCCTATTTTAATGAGAGATCAGTATTTACCAATTGTGTTGTTTGGAGATATATCTCCAAACCATCACATAATCCATAACTTTTTACAAAATGATATAACAAAACATTATATGAGAACCCATGAAATGAAACGGAAATCATAAATATTTCATCATAGAATAAACAATGAAAATGAAATGGGATCAACATATATTTCATCATTTAATCATAAAACAACTCATGAAAAAAGAATTAGTTTCAAAAATATAGTTTCATCATAAAAATTATTCATATAGAGATATAATAATAAATGTATCATTAGACTATATCAAATGTAATTTTTAATTAACATCAAACGATTTCATCATTTATGGAAAATTATTTGGAAGGATCACTTAGATCATTTCATGATGAAAAAATCCATTTCAATGTGAATTATTTTCATTTTAAAAAATTCCAAAATATAGATGAAAAAAAATTATTGAAAATATCAATGAAAAAAGTAATGGATTCTTTTAACCATTGAGTGATCATGGTGGTTGATATACCAATCATTTTTTACACATTAAAATGAATATTCCTTTCAAATTTTCAGTGGGAGAAAACAAACTTTTTTGGATAAAGACAAGAAGATTCTTCTAAAATATTAATTCAGTAAATAAAAATGGATAAATTTTTTGGGATAAAATATTATAGAATTATAAAAACATTATTCAAATTTTTTTAATATATTATAATTGATGAAAAAGTATTTTCATCTCAAGACTGAAATATTATTGGTTGTCCTTAAAAAATGTATTGATCTCTTAATTCCATAGAGTGGCAAATTTGAGGAAAACATGTATTTTATAGAATAAAAAATGAATATAAAATATCAATAGTTTTTAGAGTGATAGGTCAAAATATTTCACCATGAAAATCAAAATCATAATCAATCCCAATAAATAATTAAATTTTATCATAAAACCTTTAGCACTTTTTTAGTTTTTAAATCCTAATCATGTAGGATATTTTATTAAACTATTCTATAGTGAAATTATAGAATCATAATGATTATCATAATTTATTGAAAACATACAATTAGACAAATTCTAAATACATCATTAATAATTGACATGGTTTAACTTAATCCAATCCATGAGTAGTTAATTATAAAGCCCCCCCAAAATATGTGTAACCAAATTCAAGACTCAATATTTTAGATAATAGAAAATATTTAATATTAATATTCCATCTTTCAAGATATAACATTAAATATGAGATAATATAATTTATTTCATAAATCTGAATGCAGAACACTTAACCCATATTGAAAAGTAAATGTTATTAACCCATAAACATGTTTCCTGAAAGTTAATATTTAAATTATTAACCCAAAACCCTTAAACTTAAACCCCAACCTAAACATGTAGGATATTTTTTTAAACTATTATATAACGAAATTATAGTATCATAATGATTAGCATAAGTTATTGATTAAATACAATTAGATAAATTCAAAAAACATCATTACTAATTGACATGGTTAATCTTAATCTAATACATATGTAGTCAGTGATAATGCTTCCACAAAATATGTGTATCCAAATTCAAGACTCAATATTTTAGATTATAGAACTTATTTCATATTAATATTCTTGCTTTAAAGAAGTCACATTAAATATGAGATAATATAATTTATTTCATAAATCCGAATGCGGAACACTTAACACATATTGTAAAGTAATTGTTATTATCCCATTAACATGTTTCATGATCATTAATATTAAAAATTTTATCCCTAAACACTCAATCCTAAACCCCAACCTAAACATGTAGGATATTTTAGTCAAATAATATATTACGTAAGTATAGTATCATAATGATTAACAGAATTCATTAAATTCATACAATTAGATAAATTCCAAAAACATCATTGCTAATTGACATGGTTTATCATAATCCAATCCATAACGTTATATTTACATTTTCCACTTACGACTCATTTCATTTGATTATATTCAGATGGATGATACCATACTACTCACTCAGAAGCCTACCCATATTTCACATGCCATGTTAGAGGGTCATCAATATTGATTGGTGAAGGTGCATCGAGCACACCATTTTTTTCACATGGAGCCTCCACATGCCATTAGACCTTACTTGCACCATGTTGGATTCTATGGCCTCACCGTATCAAATTTCACATTTGTTGATCATTACATACTTGCTTCCCTCATTGAGAGATGAAGAATATAGACACACACATTCCACCTGCCTAAGAGAGAGATGACCATCACCCTCGACAATGTCGTAGTGCTTCTCGCTCTGCCTATCCAGGAGAGACCCGTTATTGGACTCACACGTGCAGATTGGCCAGATCTTGCTCAGCACTTGTTAGGCATTGATATTTTTTTCCGACTTTAGGGATACAAATTGATCATTCATATCTATGACTTGGTTGGAGTCATAGATTCCACATTTATAGGATGATGATGATGAGTAGACCATAATTCATTACACACATGGATATATGATATGGCTCATTTGTGGGACCATGCGTACTGGTCACTCAGGGATGCACGTGCATATGATGTATCTACCCCTATTAGAGGACTTTGATAGGACGGGGACGTATAGTTGGGGATCAGCCTGATAGGAATACATGTATAGATCATTATGCAGGATATCCAATAGGGACCGTACAGGTCTTGAAGGATGTGTCATCCTTATTCAGATGTGGGCATGAGAGCGCGTCCCAGAATTCTGCCCTGACCTTACTCGTCTACCGGTCGAGATGGAGGTGCTGCATGACGCTCTTCATGGACGCTGGTATGATAATTCATTTAAATTGGTTTCTGATTCTACTATGACTAATTAACTATAATTTTTCATTATTTGTCACTATCATTGATTTATTTTAATAGTGGTGTTAGCGACACAATTTTGATGTGGATCTGAGACAACATTTGGGCGTATATCGGCTATAGATGGACTATCTCTTACCTGATCAGTTATGTATATATAATCTATCTCTGTCTAACATATTTAATAATAAAATAAATTTTGGTTTTTAGTTAGGTGTTTTTTTTGACAAAATCACTTGTCATTTCAAATTTCATGGCTTCCATACTAGAGCATTATGGACCAATTTCCAACAAAATGCACTGTTGGGATTGAGGATTCTTTGGATACAGTACCCCACATTAACTTCTATAATATTGAGTTGTAGCAACCTGATATGGTAAAGCACCATTTTTTCCGTACTCAACCGATTCCAATTCCATCGAGACAGATGGACTGACTTCATGTGAAGAAGCTGACAGGGAGGCAGGATGATGACTGGTCCCAAGTACTGGCACGTTTTATTGACTCCTGGTACATACATGTAGAGTTACGTATTCAGGGAGTTCCTACAAATGAATTCACTCTTTCAGAGCATGTTGACTATGCACCATGGTATAGACTATGTCTATAATGTATATTACACAAGCCGACATAGAGATGTCGAGGATGGTAAGTAAATAAATTTCCATTAGTTTTTTTTATTGAATTATATTATAATTATATTTGAATATGTTGATAGGGATGTCAGACAAAGTAGCTTGTTCAAATGAGTGATGAAGAGGAGGTGGTAGTCTTTAGCCGGGAAGCTATCCATGCTACAACACTGGAGGCGAGGGCAACTTTTCGTGCCCTTTCCAGGAGCATCTTCATGCATCAGACTCAGAGAGAGTTGGTTCCTTCCCCAGACGCACATCCTGCAGCTGCTGCTGGTGCTGAGGAGCCACGACCACAACGACATAGACGGCTTCGTGCTATACGTGAGGCCTCACATGGTCCACATGCAGAGGTCGTCCTTCTAGTAGTCTAGAATCAGCCGATTCAGGATGTGCCTCATGTGGCATGGGATCCGTCTTTCCTAACAAGATATCTGCAGTTCTCTCCATCTTGGGTTTTATATCCTTCACAACCTTGGATTATAGAGCCATCACCGTCTTGGGGTATAGCTTCATCACAGGCTTCATTCCCTACTACGATGGAGGCAGGTCCTTCTACCACCCTAGTGGGAGAAGTATCTGGATGGTTGTACGTGATGCAGTTGACAACTCCTCCCACTAATACACAAATGGAGGATGGGACAGTCAACATTCCAGTGCTTGAGGATTATCCTTCTCTACGACATCAGACTCCACTACGCACTCGACGCAGACGACCTACTCACAGTCCACCATGTGGGACAGAATCTCCTCGCCACAGATATATTCATTGATTGTACTTTATTGTTTATATATTTATGTCTGCTGAAATCAAATACTATTATTAATTGATGGTCGGAGTGGAATCTGAAGTGGGGGAATTGGGTTCCAATTTAATCAATGTTTAAAATTTCATTCATATTGGCCTTATAGTTTATATTATATAGGCCAACAAAATTACCTACATGAAACATTTTTATGTTTCAAGTAGGTGGATATGATAGGTTATAAATACATTTTCACCAATATTTTTTAAGAAATTATTTTCATTTTGGAATATTAGTAATATTTTTAAGCAATGTTTAAAATTTTATTCATTTCTCTCTTATAGTTTATATTATATATGTCGGTAAAGTCACGTACTTTAAAAAAAATTTTAGTTTCAAATAGGTGGATATGATATGTTAGAAATAAATTTTCACCATGATTTTTTAAGAATTTTTTTTTGGACTACTAGCTATTTATTTATGTAATGTTTAAAATTTCATTCATATCAGTATTATATTTTATATTATATAAGCCAGCAATGTCACATACTTTAAACATTTTTATGATTCATGTAGGTAGATATGATAGGTTATAAATAATTTTTCACAAATATTTTTTAAGAAATTGTTTTTATTTTAGACTAATAGTAATATGTTTAAGCAGTGTTTAAAATTTCATTCATATCAGAATTATAGCTTATATTATATAGGCCAGCAATGGTGCGTACTTGAAACATTTTTAAGTTTCAAGTAGTTTGATATGGAAGGTTATCAATAACTTTTCACCAAGATTTTTTAAGAAATTATTTTTATTTTGGACTACTAGATATTTGTTTCTGCAATGTTTAAAAAATCATTCATATTAGTCTTATAGTTTATATTATATAGGAAAAAAGAGTCACGTGCGTGAATAAAAGGTAAGTTACGTTAAAACATTGAGTTTTATTTATATAAATTTATATAACCATACAAACATAATAATAAAACATTAATAATTACTAATTACCTAATTGCAAATTATATAATTAATATTTCTCTTACTAATTAACTAATTAATTAGTATATAATTAATAATTATATCACTAAGTAACTATTTAATTATTAAATAGTTGATAATTATATTACCAATTAACTAATTATATTAATATTTAACTATTTAATTATAATTTAATTAATTATTAATATTTACTAATTAAGTAACTAATTATTATAAAAATAATAGTTATATAATTAATAATTAATAATTAATTGTTAATAATTAATAAATTTAATTATTAATTGTAATGAATAATTATAGTTTCTAATTATAATGAATAATTAGAATTAATAACTATAATGAAAAATGATAATTTATAATTATATTACAAATTAAATAACTAACTATCATATAATTAATAATTATATTACAAATTAACTAATTAATTATCATATAATAATTTTTAATAATTACTAATTATTAAGTATGATGAATAAATATAATTTATAATTATATTACTAATGAACTAATTAACTATTATATACTAAATAATTATATTACTAATTAATGAGATAATTATTATATAACTAATTATTAATAATTAATAATTAACAAATTAATTATTTTATAATTAATTTTTAATAATATTAATTTAATAATCTAATAATTTATTATATTTTTTATCCATGTTATAACATTAAATTATATCGGTATTATAGTTTATATTTTATAGTATTTTAACGCCACAAACTTGAATCATTTTTAAGTTTCAAGTAGGTGGTTTTGAAAAATTATAAATTATTTTTCTTAAACATTTTTTTCGAAATTATTTTTATTTTCAACTATTTGTTATATGCTTAATCCAAGTTTTAAGATTCATTTTTATCGGTCTTATACATTATATTTTATAGGATTTCAAAGTCACATACTTGAAACATTTTTAAGTTTCATTTTGGTGTCTTGGAAAACTTATAAATTATTTTTCCATCAACATTTTTTACAAAATTCTTTTTATTTTCTGCAATTTGTTATATGTTTAATCCATTTATTATGTTTTATTTATATTGTTCTTGTAGTTTGTATTTTATATTCTTCTAAAGTCATGTACTTCAAACATTATAAGTTTCAAGTGTGTGGTTCTGAATGCTTATAAATTATTTTTTGTCATCAATTTTAATGAAATTATTTTTGTTATCAAATATTTTTTATATGTTTAATCCATGTTTTATTTTTAATTTATATTGGTCTAATAGTTAATATTTTAAAGTCTTTCAGAGTCACGTACTTGAAACAGAATCCCACATCCGAAATGCGGAATGATTTCTAGAGTAAGCTCTCTTATAAAATGGGGCCTTGAGTGAGAGCTTCTATCAGAATCCAGACTGTTGTAATGGTAGTACTGCTGGATTATAAATAGGTGATAAATTTTTCTAAAAAATTTATTTTATTTTATTTGTTTTATTTTATTATATATATATATATATTAAAAACAAAACAAAACAAAACAAATAAATATTTTTTTTAAAAAAATAGTTTTTTGTTGGTTTTAGTAGAAAGGTGGCAACAGGGTTTCCGTCATTCCACTTAACCTGGAAGGAAGCATCGACGATGCCGCCTTTGTAGTGTATTTTTTTTAAAAAATTATCCTAAACTGTTTTCCAGAAATATAAAAAAAATATTTTTTTTAAAAAAAGTCCATATATTTTACTTAACATTTTGTTTTCCAAGATGATCAAATTTACATTGAATCTTTTTCTTATTCAACATTACCATTCATCATAAGATTTTAAACCCTTGAGGAAAATGTAATATAGTTCAATCATGATACATTCCACAATACTCATAACTAGAATATCATTGAAAAATCAATTTTACAAAATTACTCAAGGATCTAAATACATAATCATATTAATCATTCCACATGATTTATATCAATAAAATAAACACGAACTTGAACCATTGGATTTTTATACAATAGATACCATTGATTTTTGGGGAATTATTTTTCAAATATCCCCATATCCATGAAGTTGTTACATTTAATAATGTTTTTTACTTATTCCCCCTTAACTATTTAACATAATGACCTCCTTCTCTATACTTATAAAAAAATTCACATTCCAATTAGTCATTTCTGAGGGTAATTATTTCCATAGTTCTTAAATGATTAAAATTTCATCAACTTCTATTTTTATGAATTTTCATTCACTTAGAGTTAATATGTCAAATTCTTTGCTTGATTCCCTGTAATATATTTATACTACAATACTACTTCCCTATTTTTGTTGAATATAAAATAATATCATCATATGATGAAAATTTTAGGGAGACTAGTGCCCTTTAGAGACCAATCTTAATCCCTTCAATGAATTTTCCAACATTTCACTCTGTGTTATATATATAATCCATAGAAATACGTGACTATCCTTGTTAACAGGTCTTCATAATCTGTAATACATTCTTCTTACTTTTTCGTTATGCCTATGAGGATTCTTTCAATATCAATTTGTTTCTCAATATGGAAATATTTATCAATGAAAATATCTATAAAATATTTCCATTCTAGGAGTTTTTTATTCTCTTTGTCTATAGTATTTTTGATAAATAACTATCAATGATCAGATTCATTCTTGAGAAAATACAAATCAAGTGTAATATTTTTCATTTCACCAGATCCCAATGATAAAAATATCTTCTTCAAATACATAATCCATTTCTGGGTTATAATTAGATTATTAGTCAACCTAAATGATGGGGGTTTTTGTTAAATAAAGTGATCCAGTATTCGATAATTTCATATTGGAACATGTTTCTCCATCCTATCATGGTCACAACTCATAAATTGATAATTTTTTCCTAAAATATCCAAAAAATTTATCAGATTACAATTCCATATATAATGGATTCCTCCACAGTGAAATTTCTAAATTAGACATTATTCTTGATACACTTATTCAACCTAGGTACAATTTTTAAAAAATGGAACACAATATATTAGATCAGTACATTATGTAACAAGGTGTTTAATATAAAATAATGTGAAATAATAATAAGAAATTGAAAAATATATCGATATATAATCTCATAACAATAAACATGTTTTATTTAGGATTTCATTTTATAGTTATTGACAAAGTATAACTTAGGGTTTTTGTCACTAATATATTATTTAATAAATCTACTGCCTAATTTTTTTTATTTAGTTCTTATGATACAAATTATAATTCTATGAAAATATAATCCCGAATCTAGTGACTTAATTTATTAAGTAGTCATGTTTCCAAGGTATTAAATCCCAAATGACAGAAATGATTAATGGTGTTAGAGAACCATATTATAGATACAATACCATTTTTCATTGGGAAGTCAATGTAAAATAATATACATAATGAAGATAATAAGCTAAATTCATGAAACTCATTCTAAGAATTCATCATCATATCCTAAGGAATGGAAAGAAACTAATGTTGAGATAAAATCATTAGTTAAGGTCATGTACAATAGAAGATATCATGAATCAATGATGAATAATCAATATATAATGGTAAATTACTAAAAATAATTCTATTTAAATTTATTGATAAATAATAATAAATATGGGATAATAAATAACTAAAACACATTCCATTTATTCCATAAAATGTTAATGAAATGAATCTGTAGATAATTTCAAATAGAAAATATCATGAATAATAATATTAATAAATGAAATATTAATTATAAAAATTCTTAATTATTAGACTATATGTTTCATATGTACATGGTACATTTACCATCATGATTTTCCATAATACGGTTTAGAAAACATGGTAAAACACATTTAATATGGTTATCTAATTCATCTCATAAGACTACCAATGCATTGAGGGGATTAAATTAAATGGTCCTTAGCCCATTTAATACATGTTAACATAATTCATTATATATATATATATAAATCCAAAAAATATTATTCATAAAAACATTTCTTTATTAAATATCCATTTTTAGTAAAGAATAAGGATTTTTGAAAATTTTCAAAATAAATGATATTACATTTAAATTACACACCATATGTAAAAATGATATACTATTTAGAACATAAATATATCCATCAAAAACTAATATGGGTATTAAAAGAAATATAATTTCCATTGAAAAATTATTATATAGAAGTGATTGTCTCATAAAAAAGCTAACAATGAAAAAAGTGAGATCATTCAATTACATTTACTACTTCGTAATTTTCAATTTAAAACCCTGTGATGAAATATTTCAAATTCAAATATATAATACCATCAGGTGATAATGAACAATGGTATTAAATTTAAAATTGGTAGTCTTCACATTTTATATAATTTAATTTAGTCATAATAACAAATAAGTATTAATTTTATATAAATTAAGATGAAATCCCTTACATTGAATAAAACTTTTCGTGTGTTTATTTATCATCCAGAAAAATAAACTTATATTAATTATTGCATGTTTTTTGACCTTTTTATTATTTATTTTAAATTTTATTCCACATTCTAACAATTCATAAACAGATACTAAATCAATAATGTTTTATGTGTAGGTTTTAACCATATTCACCTTATGTGTCAAAAATTACTGATGTTGGTCGAAAATGGTCAAAGAATTCATTATATAACATATATAGAGTAATAATAATTACAAAATTATCATATTTATACATCAATTATTCTTTTAAAACCAATCATGGAATATATATTTTGAGTATGAACTGATGTTGTGATCATGGAGGCGGTAGGTTGTATGTATGCATGAGTAAGTATTCCATATTTTAGCGATCATTATGAAAAGAAAGAAAATAACTTTTATCTTTCATGAATTATAATAATATCGTAAATACCTTAATATTTATATAATATAGAATTTTTTATATTTTTTTTGTGGATTTAAAAGGAATTGCCTCTCTATGAATAGATGGTAATTCAGAAGTCCCCAAACAATGTTATCACTTTTTTAGTGTGAGAAGGGGTATCATTGAATATGATATATTATATTATCTAGAAGGTAATTATTCCAAGAATATCATATATATATCATGTATATAATATAAATTATATATATATATATATATATCATAATCTATAATATTTTTATTAGTAAATGTAATACACCGTTCATGGAGAAATTAGGTCATACAAACGCATGAACGATTATTCCATTTTCTTTTCTCCTTAAGAAAATGTAAATAAAATTATATATATATATTATTATTATTCCAGTATCATCCATATGTGATATATATCTCATATGTTTGTTCAATAAATCCTTATCACATCCTATGTAATGTTTTAATGAATCACTTCACATTGATGAGGTAGCAATCCACACGTCCACAAACGAATTATGATAAAGAAATACATTATAAATATCATATATATATATATATATATTTCTCATATATAATAAATATAATGAAAACATATGCTATACTTTATTAAATAATTATGAAAATAAAAATAAATCATAAATTTCATATATAACATATATGAATAATAAATATATCATTCTTTCCATCCATAAATGGTATTAATGAAAAAACAACGTATATCGGTTTCTGAGGTAGTGGTCCATCATACACATAAATGAGGACTTTGTATCCTATTTGATGGATGTGTGTGTATGTTTAGGTATAAAAATTAAGATAAATTTATCTATTTTTATTTAGGAAAAAATGTGTATTATATAAGAAAGATGAAATAAGTATTCTAGGGGAGTATAATGAAATGAAGAAAAAGTGATCATTGAAGAAAATTACATATTTATTAGGTAAATATTTTTCATTTATTCCATAATTCATCCTTATATGAATTAATTCCCAAAGTGAAGATAATATTAATAATGGAGGGATTTTTGGAGCTCATTTGCGTAGGGATTGGACAAACCAATGATTTGAGATATGTCAGGAAGTGAGGGTTAGGGTGAGTGCCTTTTTATAGTGGAGGAGGAGTGGAATTATTGTAAATATAATAAGGTAAAAATTATTGTGAGGTATCTCTTACGTCATGTCCCTCCAATAAAAAACATAATGCAATACAATTTAGGTTATTTCCATGATATGTCAATGAAATGGGTTTTGGTCAAGTTTCTATGTCATTTGGACCCTTATGATTAATGATAATACAATAAGAAAACATTTTTCTCCTTATTAACTGTACTGAAATTAAATTTCATTCACAATTATTTTTTGTAAGGCCATAAATTTAACATAATAGAAATTTTAAATTATGATGATTCCAAATATTTTATATGTGCTTCAAAATTTCTATTACATAAGTGGTATCAATTAATTAAAAATATAATCCCATAGATGGGACAAGAAAGTAGTCTATTAAAGTAATAATGGTCGAATGATTATTTTCATTATATATATATGTTACGTGTAGAAATGATTCAAAAAAATTGTATCAATATATATTTAATTTTTCAATTTAATGTTTAAAAAAATTAAAAATATGATTTGGAAATATATATTATGTAGATGAAAATTTAGTTTTCAATTCAAATTCACTAATTTTTACTATTCATCTATAAATGGAGCTTCAAAATAAAAAAATGTACACTATGATAATTTTGAAATTACTCATTCAGAAAATGTGGTCTTTTTTACATATAAAATTTATAAAAGTTAAAAATTTGTTTTAAAAAAAAGGGTCGACATTAAAATGTGGAAAAACTACCTTTAAAAAAATATAGTCATTTGGGAATAAAAATGAATTTGTTCTTATATTATACGAACAAAAACTATGGTATAAATGTAAAAAGTAATGTATTTAAAATAAAATAAAAATCTTAATTATAAAAATTCAGTATAATAAATAAATTCAATTTGAGGATTAAAAATTTCATTGATTTCATAAATTAGTTTTATTATAAAAACAAATATTTTATGTTAAATTACATTCTATATTCATCTCTATCATATAATATTTATATATATAAATTTAATAAATATATTCAAAATATAGTTAATTATGTTCTCACATCTCATTTCAATTTATAGTTGAGAAATATGTTTTTAAATAATAATATTAATAATATATTTTAGTTGGGTAACACTCAGTATTTCATGTAACGAGAACATTCAATAGTACTCAATATTGTGTGTAACACAAAGAAACATAGTAATGACTATGAATCAAGATAACTCAATGTTGTGTTTAACATAATATTGTCATTATATTCCATATAAATCATTCTAACTACAACAATAAATTTATTCTAAAATGAAAATATTGTAATATATTGGGTTGTTGCATTTGAGTTCTTTCATTGATTTTATATCCCCCAATATAATAAATATTTCTGAATTATACATCTATATAATATAATAATGTCAATATATGAAAATCATTATTTTATTTTATTATAAACATTTATCCCCCATTTATTAATGATTAAAATTATGTTACACATGTTATCTTTCTCATTTTTAATGCATGTTTTGCTTCTGTAGATTTTTCCATCATAGATTAACCATCATAGTATTATATAACAATTGTTAGTAGTTATATAAATATATTATATATTGATTATATAAAACAATTTAGTCATACATAAACATTGATATTGAAAAATGAATTAAACCCTTCTTGGATATGGTAATCTACACATACACATGAATGATGTATTCACTTATCTACAGATGGAAAGAATAAAATATAAAGTACAATTTACAATTATATAATCATTTTTATTTGACATTTAAATTAAATATTCTCTAAATCTATCCTTATATCCTTCCATTTAAACCTGTTATAAAAATGATTCACCTCACTCTAAAGAAGTGGTAGTCCCTATGTATGCATGTGTGACATTATAAATTTCATAGAGATTTAAAAGTAAGAATGTTGATATGATATAATGATTCCTAAAGTACAAAAAATAAAAATTATAATATTTAAACACTAAACCCATCAACAGAATAATCCATGAAATATGGTGATTGAAAATGAATTTTATCGCAACATGGAGTTTTTATGTCATATGCATCCATGAGTGATACATTCACATTCCATTTGATTAGAATAGGGTAAAGAAAATATTTAAAATTACAATTAAAAAAATTAATATATTTATGTTAATTAATTTATTATATAGTGATGAATTTAATATATTTAGTAGCTATACAAATATTATTAAAAAAAGAGATCGATTAATGCAATTTTCTTTTCATTGAATAAAATCCATTAAATATCCTGTTAATGTCCCTAGGGTTCTTATTTTGGGATGTCTGGAATTACTAGAATGTGTTTAAGGAAATTTAGAAGGGATTTTGTTATGGTACCCTCAGGTTATATGTCCCAAAATGGAGTGTATTATAGAAAGGAAAGGTTACCATTTAAGAAAAATACATTTTCTGATTTTATCTAATAAAACACAAATAAAATCTTAATCACTTTTATAAATAGTTATCCTTAATACTCCTTTATAAATTTTTTGGCCAAATTGTGATCTAATGAACACACATAATTATGTTAATTTTAATCAAAAAGATGAATAATAGAATTTTTATAGGAATAATTTGTAGAATCATCAACAAGAAATCCCCATACCTATAGTAAAGGGTAAGTGTTCTATAATTATCTTTATTCTAAATGCATTTCCACTTGAAGGCACAGTTCATTATTTCATCTATATATGATTAATAGTTTATTTAATATAAGAAATGTGTTTTCCTTATGTAATAATAGTTATTTAAGGAGATAATCAACAATCATAATGATGATAATTTTAATCTAAAGGTTGAATAATAGGATTTTTATAGGGAGAATTTTTAGAAACATCGACATGAAATCCCCATACCTATAGTGGAGGGTAAATGTTCTCAAATTATCATGATTCATTTCAACTATTGTAATTGAATAATTTTTCCTTTATAATTTTACAATACTGGTTATTTTAGATTATATTACTCATCATCACTTAGATTAGGGAATTCATTCTAATAATTTACCATCTCTTAAAATTTATATTACTGATGTGTGGGGTGTATTTCCTTCGGATTCCCATCTTTTCACTTAATTTGTTAAATTCTTCCAATCACATCAATATTAGATTTCTTGACAATATTCCTTTATATTAATAAATAATTTAAAAGTCTCCATAATAACATTTCCTCTATATTTCCTTCAAAACATGAAGAAAAAAATGAAATCATATTTTATTCTATATTTGATTTTTAAAATTTTCTATGTATTCTATTATAATTTTAATATTAAAATGGTTAAGTTCAAAAAATATTATTTTTCACCTTAATAGAATATAAAATTACTTCATTACTATTACTGATGTATCATATGGATAATTACCTATGAATGATTATTGTTAATCCACTTAGAAATTGATCAATATTATATTTTTGTAGGATAATAATACAATAATCCATCCTCGTAAGTTACATAATTTTTACATCATAGGTACCAATAAATTAATCGTCATTATAATTAAGCTCATGGGATTCCTTATCCATTATATTGGAATGAATATGGGGACCTAGTTATTTAAAAATAATATTTTGATACATCCAATTCCATAGAGTCAATTTCATCCCATTTTATTGTATTTTGGATAAGAGTCAACCATTGATAATCTTCAACTTCCACATGATAGAAAAATGAAATGAAACTCTTAAGCTCCAATATCGGGAGAACATAAAATATATTTTCAATGGTACTGATCCCCTCCTCTTCCAAAATTTGACTAGTGAAACCACAACACAATGGTGCATTTTTTCACATAATGGACTCAATTAAAATTTATCCATACATTAATCATTTTAATGATAAACATGATTTATGGATTGGTAAAGTCATTTTAGCTATGTAATTTTATTTTTCATCACATCACCCATAAAATCTAGTTTAGCTGGAAAACTATTATTTTGTTTTTCATCTCATTCACCATTAAAACAATACTTTTGGGTTCCAACTGTTGACAATTACAAAAAATATTTTGATATTATAATATAATTTTATCTATCCATATGTTTATTTCTATAGTTTTCTAATAGTATTTTGTAAAGGATAAAAAAATAAATTTAATATAAAAATATGTGAAAAAAAAATTATAAATTGATATTCCAACAATTTATTCAAGTATTAATTCTACTACCTAAACATCTATAGAGGACTCACATACATTTGAGATCAACTGGTTCATAAGATATTTAAATCACATCCCGCATACATAATTATAATTTGAATTCTTCTTTGAAATAAGATACTTAATACCTATATTCACAATATGGGGAGAGGAAATATATGAATGGATGAGATGTGATTCTCAGTAATGGTAAAAAAGGGACTTGTAAACAAAACAAGAGTATAAGAGTAAGAGAACATGAGAAAAAATTAAAAAATATATCCAAAATAAAATAGATCAAAACCTTCAGTAATAGAAAAATTATTAGAATGTAAATAAACAATAATAAAAAAAATCATTGAAAATTTTCAATGAGGTCATAACATTTTCATTATTCATGTGTTTCTACCATAAACATAAGGATATAAAATCATTTCCCTAGTAATCAAAGATCATTTTAAAAACTATCAAAGTGGATCATATTGAATCCCAAAACAATCATAGTAGTCAATGATATCAACCAAGAAAATCATAATGGATTTGGATCACTCACAAAAGAAAATTTTAGTAGCCAATGATCACTCTTAATAAAATAATATAGGACATATCACCTTATGAACTAGGTTATTTCTCCATTACATTCCAATTTATCTCATTGGATACCAATATTTATCCAATGTCTTATAGGAAAATATAATTTTGGTCATAACTGTTATGTAATTTAAAAAAATATTTGGGTTCCCCAAAATCATAAAATATTCAATATATAAGAAACCAATAATATAAATGTGTCCCCTAAACATTTTTTCATTGTATAACCCATGGAAAAGAAAAGAGAATCATGAACATATTTTCATGATAAACATAAACAATCAATAGAAATAATTACTGATGGTATCATTGTATCATATCCCTAGTAAAACAAAATAAACATAAATTCATTCCTTATTAGATGAAATTTATATTTAAAGGATCAATTCGATCATTTACTAATGGAAGTAACATTTCCAAATTTAAATAACTTTTTTAAAATATTAAAAACATTAATGTATAAAGGATAAGAATTTATTTGAATTTAACATTAAATATAAATAGAGGATTCATCATATCATTGAATGGTCATGAGATGTGTAAATTTCAATCATGTCGTATGAGTTAAAAGAAAACATTAATTTAATATTTTTGTGAGAAGTCAAAAAAGTACCCAATTCATAAAATGATATGAAATATTTTCCTTACAAGATTACAAATACAAAATGGGAATAATGAAATTAATCATTCCTTGGATAATTTCAAAATTAGTCATTAATTGTTTCTGATAAAATAGACTCGGATGAAAATGGTTTTTCGACCGAAGAGAGAAATGATGACACTTTTCTTCAAAAATATTCATTCTATCCCTTGATACATAAATGGATGATAATAAAATTAAAATTTTCAATGGGTGATATCACTTTAATATAACAAATTATTGAGTTTCTTTATAGGTAGATCTTAAAATTTCACAATCGATAACTTGATGATAAAAAATACTTACAGACAACGATATTGTTA
This sequence comes from Viscum album, assembly GCA_963277665.1. NCBI lineage: Eukaryota > Viridiplantae > Streptophyta > Magnoliopsida > Santalales > Viscaceae > Viscum > Viscum album. Next base: position 167,594,661 of record OY728123.1, read on the forward strand.
CCTAAAAACACCTAATGCATTCATATCATTTGAATCATAATACACATAAATGAAAGAATAAAATACTGATATGTAATTACTGAAAATTGTTTTTTAAGATTCATAGAATTCAGTCATGGGTATTTTATACACAACATAAATGAACTATGCGGTGAATATGTCATTTGTCGCAGAGAAACAAATGTGTGATGAGAATCATTCAACTTAAGTCATCCATCAATTGTAAATTTTAAAACCTCCTGTATTATATATATTGGTATACTATACATCAATTATAGAACAGTAATACCATATTTCAAACCATATATGATTTACATATATCATTTAATCACATGATTATTTATTATTAAAATTAATTTTTTGGGTGATATATGATTCAATTTTCATAAATTTATTGGTTTGGAAGATGTAGTCCATATACATTAATCATAATTCTATCAACATTAAACATATAAAAATTATAAAAATTTTATATAAATTCATTAAATAAGTATTGATTTTCATACATAAATTTATTGATAAAAAAATGAATTATTCTACTCACAAAGATAGTTGGTCATACATAAGAATTAACACATTGATCGCATTTTTATGGATGGCTTGAATGAGAGTTAAATATGAATTAACCTTTCTATAATCAATATTATATGAAATATATCTTATATATTTTTTAATTTTATAAATATTACTATCCATGTAAAATAGAAACTAAAAATGAATCACATAACATTTTCGGGGTGGTATTCTACATATATGCTTGAGTGACATAATCATTTTGAAATAGATCATAATGTATGGTATTAAATTTTAAATTTGGATTATAGAATAATAATAACATCACAAGTATAATACTATAATAATAATCATCTTTCAAACTTTTTAATGAAAAATGAATTTTATTGCAACTTGGAGATTGTAAGACAATCATACCCAAATGTTATACATTAAAATCCCATTTGGTAAAAAGTGGTTAAATAAAATGATTTCATAAAAAATTAAAATATTAGTACATTAGGGATTATGAATTGATTTTTTTATAAATCATATTATATATTTATAGGAGGTAAAAAAGAAATCAAAATTAATTTAATTGGCTTATATTATTACACATTATTTGAAAACCCACTATTATATCCCCTCTTAAGGAAACTATGGATGATATTTTGGGGATTATAGAACAACAAGAATGTGTATAAAAATTCAGATAAATGAATTTCTTAAAATATGGTTTATCAATATTTCTCAATGTGGTATGAACTAGGGAATCAATATATTCCCTTTAATAATTTAGTGGAGGGGAACCCTAGGGATTCTATAAATGATTAAATTATAATCAATTCATTATCAAGAAAAAATATTCAAAATGAAAATATATTATAATATATGTTTTGATATGGTTATAATACCATCCTCGTATAAATTCGGAATTTGTTCATGTGATTTTTAAACCTTATATTTTTCTTTAACCCCTTAGTTAACCGATTTTATCCATAACCATTGAAACATATTATTCACTCTTAAAGGGTTGTAATTTTTCATATAAGGTGAACCATGACACAAAAATATTCCATACAAATAAAATTGATACAATATATTATCCTCCCTATCATTTATCAAGTTTTTTAATGTTTTAAAAAAAATAGTAAAACATTATTTTAAATAAATATTGTTATTTTAATCTTTTATAATATTCATTTTTAATGATCTTAACACTATAAATAAATATTTATCATTTGATTATAATCATTTAACACAACCAAAATATTACATATTCATCAATAAGAGTCAAGTATTATAATAACTACATCAAATTATGTTATTTTTTATATTTTTTATATAATAAATGTTATTTTTATAATAATTCAATAAATAATGTGTCTCTATTACATATGAATTTAAGAATATTATATTATTTCTAAAAATTAGAAATAATGTACAATAATTAATATAATTGCCAAAATCTAAAAATATAAATTTATATTCGTTTATAACATGATTTTATCCCATTGTGGACACATAAGTGATATCTAAAACCATGAGAGTGACATTTTGTAAATTTATTTTTCTTTAAATATTATTTAATTCATTTTCAAGGTCATGTTTCTTATAATTTTTTTTTGTTATATGACTATTTTGAAAATGATAAAAAACCCTAATAAAAATTATAATTAGAAGAAAAATTATTTTCATAACACTTAGTTTTTACCATCATTAACCTCATATACCCTTTATCTAAGAGGAATATTTTACCATGATTAATATATATATATATCAAAAATAAAGGGACTATTTAAAAAAATAGGAACTTCCGATTTGAAATATTTTATAAATTTTTATCTTTTCAAATTTCTATAATATTGAGAAATTAATATATGATTAAAATGAAAAATGTAACAAAATAGTATTTTAGATAAAATATTTTTTATATATAAAAATGTCTCACACGAATTTAAATTTTAAAATTGAATACTATAATTGGATTATAGTTAAGTAAAACTAACTATTTACATTACAAAACTTATCCAAAATGAATTTTTACTTTTAAAATATTGCAAATGATAATACGTGTTCTAATAAAATTATTCATTATTCATTATTTTGATAAAAATAATTTTAGATAATTCAACGAAAATAAACATAAGATAATTATGACCTGATGATTCAGGAGATGATACATGTTTTATAATAAAAATACCATAATGTATATAAATTAATTATTATATTTTATGAAAAATTTAATAGATAATATTTTTCATGATAATGTATCTTGGAAGAATTAATGGATTTTATTAAAAATTGAGTTATTATATTATTATATTTAATAAATACATTTGTACTCACTATGAAAATTATAAATATATATATATAAATCAAAAATTAGATAATCATATTGACATGAAATAATCTTATAGGTACCATAAAATGGTCATAATAAAATAATAAAGTGTTTTCTTAGGCTCAGTGCTTCACATAACCCAAGTTGTCTAATATATTAATTCTAATTGAGGATATATTTTATATAATATCTTGGTCTTACAAATAATTTTTAGGAATTGGTCAGACTAATTAACATCATAAGGTTCTTTTAGTATCTACACATTCTAGGAAAAGTTTCCTTATGAACTAAATACTCTCTTACCATTATTTATTGTTACACAAAAAAAATGTTGTTGATAGAAAACTAAAATTTCTAATTAATTTATAAAACATTTTATGTAATTGAAGCATATGATATTTATTTTGGATCATTACCACATTCATCATTCCATAATGGGTACATAAACAGATAGAATTTCTATCCATCTTAGATAACATCTGGGCAGATACACATGGGGACATGATCGGGTTTATGAATCATACAGTCTACATGCCAACCATCATGATTTTAATATCATTCAATTTTAAAACATCTATATTATTAGATGACAGATAAACAAATTTCATTTCTAGAATCAGGGACATTGTGAACTTGATATCTAACTTAGGAGGAAACACTAAGAAGTCTCTCGAAACCACTACAGTGAAGTATGAAACAATTGGAGTGAAACAGAACAACGATTTATATCATTTAAACCCCAAAATAATGGATTAAACTGATGTTGATTGATGTACTATTTACGATGTAGAGGCCTAATTTATTTGATTTGGTCTCTAATTCCACATGGAATAGACAAGATCCTCCAGCTATAGACATGTAAGACCCCCTCTACAGATTGTAGTATATTTGATCTCTTGGGGTCATCAACTTGTCAATATCAAAGAAAATTTCATATAGATATATTTCATGAATAAGTAAGTGCCTTGATAAATACCCCATAGATTAAGAGATGAAAAAATTGACAGTAGAGGTCGTGGTACATCTTCAACAAAATAAGAATCTAAATTTACATAGTCTAATGAATTTTTTCCGAATGAAGGTTTTGAAAATCCATGGTTTTAAAAAAAGTGTGATATTTAAAATTAATAAAAAAAATCTACCTTGTATTATACAATAAGAACCATACTACTCATAGTGGTTCGCCTACAATAGACATTATGAAGTCCTAGTACACAACCTGAATATTTCTTATCTCATCCTCTATCTAATTCTAATGATAATTTTGATGATCTAATCACAAATTACTCTACCAATGAGATTACCCGACTCTATGACCCTTACAGTGATATCATGTTACCCATGGTACATCAGATTATGTTATGGTTCATCTAGGTGCTTAGGATCCCTCTCCACTCATTTCTAGTTCACTCAATTAAAGATTTTTTGATATATCATTTGACCACACTGATAGAAGTTTTTTTAGTGTCACGAGACATGAAATCAGAATATAGGATACCCTCTTACATTTTATACAATGGGGCCCTACTCTCAATAGGATTAGAAATGTTTTTATGTGTAGGAGAATGAATGTCTATATTATTAAATCAATTTTTATTTTTCCTCTTCATATTATTTTATGAAAATCAATTATCACTCCAATAACTAAATGAATATGTCCCCATGATTCCTAACATGACCACATGATCAATTATTTCCATAATTTCTCTATATACACCCTCTGAGTAATTTGAGATCATGATATGCAAGAAATTTTACTGAATATGAGATTTAATGACCATTTCAAATTTCTTGTTTTTTAATCAATCACATTAAAGTATCATTCAAGAAAATTGGATGATCTCATCATTGTGTTTTTCATGTTCTAGGAAATTCCAATAACCTTATTGAATCCTATGGAGATGTAAGGGGTTTTCTAAATCCATTATATGAAGATATTACTTCTATCAATAATTACTTTGATATAATTCTATTTTATTTCCATGTGTCACTTATTTAAGACACCTAAATACCGTAATTTACTATAATGACCCTAAAGAGTAAATTCCACCCATTTCACCTTCAATCTGTTGGATGTACCTAGAAATATAATATTTCCTTGGTCATTTCTATAGAATCTTTTGTTTCCTAAGGATTGTAACATCCACATATATAAGTGGGGATTATAAAAAAGGGACAATATTTCATTAAAATAATTCTCACCAATGGATATTTTTTTAGATTTTACATGGTATGGAATCACTCCTTTGAAAATAGCTTGAACTCTCCCTATAACTAAATCAATCATATTTTGATATATGAGAGGGTTTTTTTCAATATTTCATCCTCCACTCCCTCATGAGGGTTTCTGGAGTTATTCATGATGCAATGAAACCAAATATAATCTAATGAAATATGATAATAAAATTTCATAACAAAATCTAAAAAAACAATAATTTTTTAAACAATCACATAAAGGGTAAAAAAGGGGAAATAATAATCCACAATGTCTAATAGAAATGGTTCATGTGAATTGTTTATAGTTGATGATTTGAGAACAATATAATGTGTTGATAAAATGTGAAACAAAAATCTATTCACCAAAATCCCATAAAATACATTCTAAGGGAACACAGAGTGTTAACCATAAACCCTAATTCACCCACGATCCTCGAGTCATAATATTATCATATCTAATTGGCCAGGACATCCCATATATCAAAAATCGAAAAATTAATGGCTCTAAAACCATCACTAAAAAGGAAAATTGGCCCACATAGAACTAGGAACCAAAGGATGTTCATGATATGTTAAAAAGGAATGTATAATCCCCTTGGATATAACGAGTTCTTCAAAACAATTTGGGAATTTATTTCCATGATTATATATCAAACGAGCAAATCAAGACAAGAATTCATAATGAACTCTATATAAATTTGTGAATAATTGCTAAATTGGTTACAATATACATAAAAATATAGCATAATAATTAGTTAATATTTAATAATCTTAGAATTATAGCATAAAAATGACACTATTAATAGAAAACCATCAACTAAATGGAATAAAAATATATATGTTGGGACGTTGAGATTGTGATATGAGTTATCGGCCAACACTTTACAATAATATATATATGAAGTAAATGTGATACTGTAACCCCTCTCCTTATAACATGTCACATCAATATGCAAAAATATTACCAAGATATACCCATATAAGTATATCATTAGTGTCAACTATCTATAACAATTACCTTTCACTTTCCAATATTAGAAACAATAGTCTGCATACACCAGAGGGTGTATTCATGGTGTATGAAATAAGCCCTGTCATGTCCCCCTATAGGTTCCATATAAAAAATAGAATTAGTATGAATTCAAGTTTGAATACATCAAAATATTTTTATCCATGAATCTTTTCAATTAATATTTTATTCAAATTGATACCACTAAACAAATTGCAATTGTAAAAAAATGATTTAAAAAGGATGATTTTATAAAATCCCAATGTAAGTAACCCTATAGTTACCATGTCTTAGGATAGTTGAAATATATCACTAACTAGGATCACATCATGAATTACTAGAATAAGTAACACATCACTAGACCATAGAAACCATGGGGAAAGGAAAATTATCCCATGTTTTTTTCCTAGCCAGGTTCAGAAGGTTCTTTTGAATTAGGGTAAATAAAATTTCCACTGGACATTCCATTGAATCAATAAATTCATATGTAAAATATAATTTATAACCAAAATGAATATTTTTTATTTTACAATGTAAACATGTAAAATATATTCTAATGGACTGTATCAATTCATTTTAATACAAATTGTAAATTCTAAAGAATGGTTTTATATGGGCTAAAATTATTTGAATGAAATAAAGATGAAACATACATAGGAATTAATAGTTAACCAATTGTCATTAACTGAGAAACTATTTATGCCTATTCTGTAAATACTCATTAAATTCAAATAGGGATCAGAGGGTTTTGGGAAAAAATAATTAGTAGGAAAAATTCACATTAAATTGATTAATATGATCTTAAGTATGTCAGGGATTTTTTGAGAAGTAAAAACTATCATCGAAGGAGAAAAAATTAGGATTAGAGAAGATAATTGGATTACATGGGGTTTAATTCAATTATTCTTGTTGAAAATAACATTTAATTATGGTTTTTTAGGGTGAGTAGGTATAGATTGGGTTTTTCGTATGGCAGAAATGAAGTGGGAAGAAGTATAGAGTTAGGAATTTAATTTCTAACAAACTTATGACAAGATATACATTTTATGTAATTTAGGTTCTTGGAACATGGTTTGGATAATTGGTATTTAAAACTTTTAACTAACTATGTAGACAACATTACCTTTCCCAAGTACCTTCCATGATTTGTTTTCATGGTTTTTGAAACCATGTTCTAACCATACAATGTTCCTTAGATAAAATTTATTAGCATATATCATGGATTTCATTTAGATTCCACTAACTTTTCACCAGCCTATGATTTCCAATTTCAAATTAGAAGGGAAGGAAAATGATGATAATGAATAAAATAAATAAAAAATACATAAAATATTATAATAGGTGGTTATGGGTGTTAAAATACCAGAATCCTAATATTCTAAATCCATTTCCACTATATATTTGGATATCTAGGGTTATCCATTATCCAATATAGAACTACACCCATATGGTCCTCTTCTCTAAACCTTCCATGAGCATCCTAGAACTCTAAAACAATATATGACGATTTAATGAAATATTATATCATTGTTACTAGGATTGATTCCCTTATATTTCCATATTCATCAAATCACAATGTCTTCAATGAAAAAAACCTTCATTATCAATAAATCATTCTCTTAACCTCCTTGCAACAGACAACATTGAAAACCATCCATCATCATAAAGCATAAGGTATTATGAAAACAAATAATGAAAAATAATAGGTTGAAACATTTGGTTAATTGACTTTATCATTTAAATGAATTATATAGAGAACAAATTATATTTTTTGAGAATATATATATATTTCCTAGACTATTTTACTATTCACTAAAAAATTCATCGATGTTAAAAATAATTATATGATTCTTATATATAAAAAAATATTTTAATAGATTATATTCAATAGTTTTAATATTATTTTTTATCATATCAAGGATATTTACATTTATATATTGTTATGCCAATAATTACCTAGTATATCCAAATTATTATTAAAATTATCATATCACTCTTCCGATATCAATATTTCCCACCACTACCTAACCCATTATAGTTTTAATATTATCTCATTTTACTTTATATTCCCTCAAATCTTATAAAATTTATATAATTAGATTTCCTTTAGCAATATATCTATCAATTTTCATAATTTCAATTTATTTTATTTCATTTTTTTTATTTATAGAAATTAATTTCTCTATGGTATTATAGGTAGATTATTAACCATCAAATATCAAAATCAAAAACATTTTATTTGAATATGATTAACCCCCGTTGTATTTATAATAATCATACTGATTTTCCACTTAATTTATAATATAATATTATGATGATTTTTTAACATGTTGAAAGTTTGAATTTTATAGTACAACTCATTCAAGTATTTATTCATTAAAATTAATCAATATATTTTTTTATTTTTTAAACCCATGAAATAATTGAATGAAAATTTCATATTGTAATGTGTATAAAATTATATTCTACCCCTTTATAAATTCCCTCAACCATATTTGAATTCCAATTTTACGAGAAAAATATACTGGGATACACTTGTTTAAATACTTCTTTTTAATAAAATATTATGTCTCAATTAAAATAGATGCACCATATTTCCATGATAATTGATTTTTGTAATTTAATTTAAATTTATTTATGTGATTCATCTATTTGATAAGACATATATAAAAACTAATTATATAAATGAGTCTAGTTAGATGAATGATTGTGATGATAGTTGTAGGAAATATAGTTAATAATTTGAAAAATTTTGGATAGAAATAAATGAATTATTTATCATAGTTCAATGGTAATGCATTTCTTGAAAATATAGGAATTAAATTTTAAGAAACTTTATGGAATATAACATGGTTTAGATCATAGAGAACTGTAACAACTTGAAATTCTAGGTAATAATTATTTCAAAATAAATACTATATGGAATAGAATTTATAATATACAACCTTTATAAAAAATTAATCTATATGCATTTTTCAATGCGAAATAAGTATTAATAAAAAAATTTAAAGGATTTTGTAATATCATTTTGAAACATATAAAAACATTTTCACGACCCGTCCTCGGCGCCCATGTCGTGACTACCCCATGCCCACCTTCCATAGGCCAAGGGATGGTGACTAGCTCCAAAGGCATAAATACCTAAGCCGGGAAGAAGTTTCCTTTATGAAAGTAAGAAAAAACAACAGAGTAAGAAACATGAAGTAAAAACTAAGTAAAAATGAATACAAAGAGTGTGCTGGATAGTAAATGGGCTAGTATAAAAACTTAACATAACAACAAGTACAAGTAAAGAGACAAATATCTGAATGCAAAGAGCATCTCCTGGATCATCCTCCGGGGATTCCAACTTGAAGCGTAGGTACAGATGGCCACCTCAGCACCCACATCAGTCAGTCTCCACCATGTGTCGACTCGTCGCAATGTCCACCTCCAGGTACCGTCCAATCATGGCGCTCTCGTCCTCCGTCAGCGTTGTCTGTCGTCTGTATCTAACACGGGGATGTGCGGGAATAGCCCATGCTGCAGTGATTATAATGATAATCAGTAGGGACCCCGAGACCCTCAAGGTTTTACCAAAATCCACAAAGTATAAACCACTGCAGAAATATACAATAACAAATTTTCTTCCAACCCTACTTAGGTATATGCCCGTACATATACATAATTTACCAATCATAGTCTGGCTCCAACACTCGAACCCAAGCACAAACCATTGAACAGTGTAAGTATGTCAATCGCCAAATTGATAATGGTTGAAATAAATTACTCAAATCACACTGGTATACAACTCACAAAGAATTCTAAAGATTATTGGTTGTAGCATCTGATTCATCTCCTCTATTGAACCCAGGTAGGATCCTGGAATAATATCATCATTGTCGATCCCACGTAGGATCCCGGCACAGAAGTCATCATTTTCGAACCAACATAGGATCCTGGTACAGAAGTTGCTGCTGTCGAACCCATGGAGGATCCCGATATAGAAGTCACTGTTGTAGAAGCCACGGAGGATCCCGATATTGAAGTCGTCACTATCGAACCCATGTAGGATCCTGGTATAGAAGTCGATGTTGTCGAACCCACGGTGGATACCATTACAAATGTTGTGACTGTCGAACCCACGTAGGTTCCTGGTACAGAAGTCGCTGCTGTCAAACCCATGGAGGATCCTGGTATAGAACTTGTCACTATCGAACCCACAGAGGATCCTGGAACAGTAGTAGGTCCACGTAGGATCTTATCATCTCGGTCAAAGCTAGCCATAGAGTTCATGCACACATCACACTCGAATCTGGGAGGGACCGCTCCTAACATCAAGTGTTAATACATAAGCTATCACGAAGTCATGAGTTGATGTATCCAGTAGTTCTGTCTAATCCTAAGGAACCCAACGCGACAGACGGTGCGTCAATCAGACACTCGGTCTGTGATTTATTGGCATTTCTGTTCTAGGGGCTCGGTTGGTTTTTAGGATCAATCCAACATGACCGCACTCCAACTACATCTGAACCTCATGTATAGTATGCCAAAAGAACCGTCTTATCAATATAAATCCAACGTAGTTTACAGAACGTCAATCGGACGTCCGGTCCTTAAGATATAAGTGTTTCTGCTCCAAGGGCCCTGTTGGTTTTCAGATGGAACCAACCTGGCCATACCCAAACATCACCAAAACCATGAGTATGATATTTCAAAACGACCAAATAGATCCAATAAATCCGTCGTAATAGACGGGGCATCGATCGGAAGTCTGTAGCTCATGTTATGGGTGAAAAACCGATAGTTGTCCAAAGTGGGGGGTCTGGGTCCGGTCCGACCCGGCCCAACCTGCCCTTGGTCGGCCTGGCCCGATATCTGTGGCCCAGACCACGTGGTTGGTGGCCCGGGCCACGTGACTGGCAGCCCGGCCCGCGCGTATGTGGCCTGGCCCATGCGGCTGGCCGAGCGGAGCGGGGGGTGGGGGGGGGGGGGGGGTTCTCGTAACGGCGGTGCCAGCTGGCGCCTCCTGTCCTCCCTGGAACCCACAGACGTGGGATCCGCTCCACCGCCGCGGCCAGTGCCATGCAGCGGTCTTCCGTCGGGGGTGCCCGAGGGGCACCGCTTCCCCTAGAAGGACGACCGGTGCTGGCCCCCGCCTCCGGTCACCGGTGACATCGTGATCTTCCGCGGGCCACTAGAGTCATTCTGGCCGTCGGTTTTAGCTTCCATCTTCACCAACAGCCTCCTCAGGTCCCGTTCTTCAATGTTACAACCTCAAATCAATGTTTCCCTTCCATTCATCCGTCTCCCAACAAACCACGCATCAATAATGATAAGGCAGAGGGTTCAGACTTGTTCGTTAGCTCGTGCCCTCCGCGTTATAGGCTCAAATTATTATCCCACAAATAACCGCCAATACACGAAGATAGGAATTACATGTATAAAGTGGACAATCCAAAATCCTCCCTACCTCTTATTTAACGTTGCACGTCAACGAGCCTCGGAAGATGGGCATCGCAGAAGTTGGATGTTGATTTCATTAACATCAGGAAACCTACGAAGAAGTAGCATAGTTGACATTCCTCGCGGGCGGTTTCTCTGGTGGCTTGGATGAAGATAAAATATGGTTTCTTTGTTCTTCATTGGAGAGCAAGGGCATTATTCATGGAGAGAAACACCTTCCTTCTAATTCACCAGATTCTTTTCATCAAAATATTTTTCAACGAAAATAAATTAAAAGGCTACCCAATTTAATAATGCCACACATTCAAAAACAATTCAAAAATAAATTGTTAACACAAAAAATTAATTAATGAAGACTGAAATTAATTGTGTTGGCACAATTAATGGGAGAGAGGTGGAGGGGATCCACCAATATGTCGAAGTTTAAAATTTAATAGAGTGTACAAGGAGTTAAAGGGGAAGTTGAGGGGTTAGGTGCTCGTGTGGGCCCCACAACACATTATCCTCTCATTGGAGGTTATGTGAGGTGTGGGCCCCACTGTCAACTCCTCTTTGGAGAAGATAACCACCACTTAAAAATAAAATTGTGTAACCCAAAAATTTTATTTAATTTAATATGAATCCCCAAATTAATATCTAATTTCGAACAAACGTAACTGTGGTAAGGGTCTCCATAAGTGAATAATGTCACTACGAGTTTATCGGTGTCCCCAGATTTCAATTCTGAGTATCGGTTCAAAATATTGAAAACCTCGCATATACGATTACTAAACGTACCCGAACAAATCTTCAGAAATTGATTCCGGGCACACCGGGCCTTAGAATCAGGTGCCGTTTGAAACTGCGGACTCGTAAAATTACAAAGAATTTAAGAAAAAAAAATTCCATGAAATTTATGTGACTTTACATTACCCCCACCTCAAGGCTTTACATCCCTGTAAAGCTACAACATAGACTAGGGAAACAAAAGGGGGTACTGAGCACGTATCGGTGCCTCCCGCTCCCATGTGCTCTCTTGGAGGTTCTCGTGCTGCCTGTGAACGCGCAACAAAGGAATCGACCATCCATGCAGGACCCACTTTTGTCGATCCTCAATCTCCACTAGAACCTCCATGAAAATCACCCCATCATCGACATCCAGCTCCCTGTGGTCGATGATGTGGGACAGGTCATGCACGTATCTACTCAGCTGAGATATGTGGAAGACATCATTCAATTGATTTAACTAAGGTGGAAGGGCAAGTCATTAAGCCACCTCAGCTACACTACTGAGGACCTAGAAAGGTCTGATGAAAGTCAGAGATAACTTTCCGCCTCCGCCAAATCTCCGTAGACCTTGTTGAGGTGAGACCCATATAAAGACATTGTATCCATCCTTCAATTTCCAGAGGTCTCTGTCTCCTGAATGTTTGTGGAAGACCTGTCATGAAGCCAAAGGATATCTCACCCCTCTTCTTCTTTGGGGCCTATAAAGGCTAAACCATACTTGCTGGTATCAAATGTTCTTCCTTTACTTGCTGACAAGTGAGGCATCAAGGGAAAAACTCTGCTACTTCCTTCTTCATACCTGGCCACCAGTGCTGACATCAAAGATCCTAGAACATCTTTGTCACCCCAGGATATACCGCTCAATGAGATGTGTGGAACTTCCTCGACACATCCTCTTGAAGTGCAACTAGTACCAAGGTACATCCTCTGGAGAGGATGATGTGGTCTCCACATTCAGAAAACCCATCAGGTGCCTACCCTGAGGATATCTGTGCACGTTGTGTCTCATAGTCAATGTCCCCATGTTGTGCCTCCCTGAATCACTAAAGAAGTGGAGAATTAACTGTGAGAGAATGTAGAAAGGCTACCCCATCTCTATCCACAAAGGATATCTACAATGCGGCCATATACTCTGTTGCTTCTCCCAGCTGCTGAATGACTGATCACCTGGTGAGAGCATCTGCTACAACGTTCCCCTTCTGAGGAGTATAGACTATCTCGAAGTCATAGTCCAGGAGGAACTCGAGCCGTCGTCGTTGTCTCAGGTTTAGCTCCTTCTTTGAGAAGATATACCTGAGACTCTGGTGGTCAAAGTAGACTGCAAAGCATTCTCCCAACGAACTATGGGTGAGACTATCCAAATAAAAAAAACTCGTCTACACCCTTCTTCTCGTACATCTTACAAGAGCTGCTGAGATTTCTCCTTTATCTAGAAAGAGAAATCTGGTCTCATCACCTAGATGAACCAAACACATTTCTTAATACAGTCTATCCATACATTAATGGTACGAAATCATGCCATGGATGATGTCGTAAGGACTCTACGCTAGTACCAAGAGATCCAACTGTTACTCTAACCTCCAAGGGTTGAGTGACACTGTTGGCATCAGTGTGTGGTCACTGGGAATCTTCCAGTAGGAATCTCGAATGTGATGGTCAAGTCAATGGTTTTATCTGGATTATCTTAGTATAATAGACACAAAAGGAAAGAAATCAAACATCACAAGGACAAGTGTCTTTTATTATTTCATTTCAAAGTACAAAGACACCAAGAAACCACAAAAAATTACATCAACGAAGCTATAAGCTTCATGAACAAAAGACTCTATGCCTGGAACTAGTCCCGCTCATGTCCACCTACTCCCGAAGCACTATGGTCATAGGCCTCAGCTGCCTGAAGCAGAGCTCTCTCCTGTCCACCCGTTCCCTACGGTCGGGGTGGACCTCCTGGTGGTGGGGGTAATGGGGCCTCGAAACGTTGTCCACCACCTAATGCTTTTCCAGCTCCTCTACCATGTCCGCCTTCTCACGATGGACCACCATGGTCGAACCTCTAACTCTACCTAAGAGGTCCTTCTACAGCCTGTAGCTCATCTGCAGGATAGGTCAGGCAATCTCGAGCCATGTGACCCTTCTCGCCACATGCATAGCACTGCCTTCTCCACATATGGATAGATCTGTTTCGTGTGCTCCGCACAACCAAACCTGAGTTGTGCAGTTGACCACCTATTGGTATGGTCCTCTTGGACCCCTGCGTCATCTGTCTATTGTTAGCTCCAGAATAATCCTCTAAGTGTCTCCCTATGGTGGGTCTCGCTACTGGTGAGTGCTCACTGAGAAATCTCTTTACTAGAAGGGCTCTCTCTAGTAACCCCACATGTGTTGGAACATTGAAGGAGATTATCAAAGCCTTGATATCATGCCTGATTCCCTACTCAAAGGTCTAGGCCCTGAAAAATGGGTCCCATACCATATCAGAAGAGTAGAGCGAGAGGTCATTAAACCTCGCTGAGTACTGAGATACTGTCATGCTGCCCTGCTGCAGATGAAGTAACTCCTGAATCCGCACCGCCTGAAGTGTGGCTGGTACAATCTCTGCCTGGAACAGGCTCTCGAAGTTTTTCCGATGTAGTGATGCCTCCTCATGCACCTAGATCATAAGGCTCCACCATAAGCCTACTACTGCCTATAGGATACTCGCATCAAAGATCACCATGAGGTCAGATGGTGTCCCTACCAATATGAAAACTCTCACAACAACCTCCAACCAATCCTCAGCTGCCTGTGTGTTTGTCTCTCCCCGGAACCTGGGCGGTCTCTGGCGCTGGAACATGTGTAATGCACTCAAATGGCATGCAATCGTTGCTGCTGGAGCTGGTGGTATTGGTGGCCCAATGGGTAGTGGTACCGTTGGTGCCTCTGCTGTGATGGGGTCCTAGACCGAAGCCTCGTCGCTCGGTGGGATACCTTCTCATACGTCACTCGGAACCCAAGCTGGATGCCTACGTGGGGCCATCCTGAAAAGAAATAGGTGTTCCACGGTTAAAATAGTATACCTGGTGAGCTGAAACTAAGTAATAACAATGAACACTTTTAAAAGCAAACACACACGCAATCAGTGTTTTTGTGCACTTAGTCAGAATTCAGAGGTAAGGGTCCTGGTGTATGGATACGTCAACATCCTCACCAACACTGGACTCCCTAGGATAAAAACCACAATCAATACTCTTAACACTGTTTCTTTATAGAAAATAATGAACAGAGTCCTGAGTTCTGTGGTAGAACTGACTCATTTGATACCAATTTCTCACGATCTGTCCATGGGGCCCATGTCGTGACAACCCCAAGCCCGCATTCCATAGGTCAGGGGCTGGAGAATAACACCCAAGGCATAAATCCTTAAGCTGGGAAGGCATTTCTTTTGTGAATGTAAACAAACACAATAGAGTACGCAACATGTAGTAGACACTAAGTGAAACAAAATACAAAGAGTGTGCTGGAAAGTAAATGGGCCAGTATACAAAACCAACTGAACAACAAGTACATGTATAGGGACAAACAGTTGAAAGAAAAGAGAATCTCCTGGATCGTTCTTTGGGGATTCCTACCTGAAGGGTATGTACATATGGCCACCTCAGCACCCACATCCGTCAGTATCCACAGTGTGCCGACTCATCACATTGTCCACCTCCTGGTATCGTCCAGTCGTGGTGCTCTCGGCCTCCGTCAGCGTTTTCCGTCGTCTGCATCCAACACAACGATGTGCGGCCATAGCCTGTGAAGGGGTGAGAATAATGATACTCATTATGGGCCCCGAGACCTTCATGTTCTCACCAAAATCCACAAATGATAGACAATAGTATAAATATACAGTCACAAAGTATCAACCAACCCTACTAAGGTATTTGCCCATACATATACCAATGTTACCAATCATAGTCTGGCTCCAACTCTCGATCCCAAGCACAAAACATTCCACAAAGGAAATAACTGAATCACTACATTGATAATGGTTGAAAGACATGACTCATCTCACATAGGTATAAAAATCATGGATAAGGGTAGAGATTATTAGATGTAGCCTATAATTCATCTCCTCTATCGAACCCACGTAGGATCCTGGAATAATATCCACAATGTCGAACCCTCATAGGATCCTGGCACAGAAATCGTTACTATCGAACCCATGTAGGATCTTGGTACAGAAGTCGTTGTAGTTGAACCCACGGAGGATCCCGAAATAGAAGTCGCTACTGTCGAACCCACAGAGGATCCTGGTACAGAAGTCATCACTGTCGAACCCACGTAGGATCCTGGTACAGAAGTTGCTATTGTCCAACCCACGGATGATCCCGGTACAAAATTCGTCACTATCAAAGCCATGTAGGATATTGGTACATATTCACTGTTTTCGAACCCACAGAGGATCTCGTTATAGAAGTCGTCACTTTCGATCCCACAGAGGATCCGTGAGTAGTAGTAGGTCCACGTAGGATCCTCTCATCTTGGTCGTAGCCATCCATAGGGTTCCCGCACACAGCAGGTTCAAATCAGGGAGGGTCCACACCCCAAGTCAAGTGTTTATACATCAACTATCACGAAGACATGATTTGATGTATCCAGTAGTTCCGTCTCATCATAAGGAACCCAACGCAACATACAGTATGTCAATCGGACGCCCGGTCAGTGAGTTATTGAAATTTCTGTTCCAGGGGCCCGGTTGGTTTTTAGGCTCAAACCAACCTGAACATACACCAAATACATCTTACCTCAATTAAAATATTCCAAAAGAACCTTCTCATTAATATAAATCCAATTTAGTTGACGGCACATCAATCAGACGTCTGGTCCTTAGGTTATAAGTTTCACCGCTCCGAGGGCCCGGTTGGTTTTCGGATCGAACCAACCTGGCCATACACAAACATCTCCAAAAAACATTGAGATATAACTAAATGACCATCTAGTTCCACGGAATCCAATGCAACTGACGGTGCATCTAGCGGAGGTTCGTAGCTCACGTTATGGGCGAAAACCCGGAAGTGGTCCAAAGAGGGGGGTCTGGGTCCGGTCCGACATGGTCCCACCCGCCCAGGGTCAGCCAGAACTGGGTTGACCCGACCCGGGTCCTGGTCTGGCCCCATAGTGCGTGGCCTGACCTAGAAGTTGTGGCCCAACCCGTTTGACAGGAGGTACGGACCACGCAGCAGGTGGCCCGGCCCTCACGGTAGGCGTCCCGACCCGCGCGCCGGCGGTCCGACCCTCGTGGCTAGCCGAGCGGAGCGGGGGGGGGGGGGGGGGGGGGGGCTGGCCCCCTGTTTCATGTAACGAAGGTTCAATTTGGTGCCTCCTGTCCGCCCCGAAACCTGCATACGTGGGTTCCGCATCACCTACCCAATCGGCGCCGCGACAGTCTTCCGCCGGCGGTGCTCGAGGGGGGCCACTGCCCCTAGGGGGCCGGCCGGTGCCGGCCGCCACCTCCGGTCTCCGGCGCCACCGTGCCGGTGACCTACACCTCCACAATCTTCCGTGGGCCACCGAGGTCATTCCGGTGGTCCATTTCAGTTCCCATATGTGCCTACAGATTTCTTGGGTCCCACTCTTCACAACGACGACCACAAATCAATGTTTCCCTTCCGTTCATCCACCGCCCAACAAACCGCGCATCATGAACGATAAAGCGGAGGGTCTGGACTTGTTTGTTAGCCCTTTCCCTCCATGTTAGAGGCTCAAACAGTTTTCCCACATATAATCTACAAAGCACGAGGATATAAATTACATGTATAAAGTGAATAATCCAAAATCCTCCCTACCTCATATTTGACATTTCACATCGACGAGCCGCAGAAGACAGGAGTCGCAAAAGACGGACGTTGATTTCGATGACGTCGGGAAACGTCTAAAGAAGAAGCATAGTCGATGTTCCTCGGTGGTGGTTCCACTTGTGGATTGTAAGAAGATCGAATATGGATTCTTCATTCTTCTTTGGAGAGAAAGGGTGTTTTTTGTGGAGAGAAACACCTTCCTTTTAATTCTGTAGAGTCTTTTCAAAAAAATATTTTTCAACGCAAATAAAATAAAATGCTACACAATTTAATAATGCCATGCATTCAAAACAATTCAAAAATGAATTTTTTATGCCACAAATTAATTAATGAATACTTTTATTAATTTTGTTCGAACAATTAATGGGAGGGAGGTGGAGAGGCTCCACTATTAGGTGGAAGTTCAAAAGATAATAGGGGGTTCAAGGAGTTAAATTGGAAGTTGAGGGGTTAGGTGCTCGTGTGGGCCCCACCAGACATTATCCACCCATGGGAGGTTAGGTGGGGTGTGGGACCCACCTCAAACTCTTATTTGGAGAAGATTACCACCTCTTAAAAATAAAATTGTGTAATGTAAAAATTTTATTTAATTTAATATGAATCCCCTAATTAACTTCTACTCTCAACCAAACACTATTGCGGTAAAGGTATTCTTAAGCGAATAGTGGCGCTGCAAGTACATCGGTGTCCTCAGATTATAATTCTGAGTAATAGTTCAAAAGATAGAAAAACCCGGACGTACATTTACTAAATGTACCAGATCAAAAATTAAAAATTTATTTCAGGTAGACCGGGCCTCGAAATCAAGCGTCGTCAGAAACTACAGACTCGTAAAATTCCAAATAATTTTAAAAAAATTCCTTGATATTTCTATGTCTTTAAAAACATTAAATCCCAAATGAAACAAAAATAAAGTTATCCTACTTTATATTAATTTAATAAATTTTATTTGAATAATTTTGAAGAATAATTTTATTCTTTGTTATAAATTTAATTTAATATATTTAATGGTTAAAAGATACACACTTAATAAGATGTGATTAAAATCATTTTGTGTTAAAATGATTATTTTTATTGCACCAATATTTTTTCATAGGTTTCATATTTATATCTTAATAAACTAATTCATCAATTATTAATAAGATAGTAATGAAAAATATTAATAATATATATATATATATATAATTGACTCTCATTTAACGACATATAATTTTCTTTGAATAATAAATAATACAAAATATGATTAGAAATTAACTTTTAAAAAAATATTTATTTCCACAATAAATGTAATAATGTATGAATTATATTTATCACATTTAAAAATTAAATCAATAATCAAAAGATTTTATACTTTTAAACAGAATTTCTTTTTAATTTAATAACATTGAATTCATGTCTCGTCATGAAAATAATTTACCAAGGTAGTAATTATTCACCATAATGGTCATAATGTTAAAAAATTTATAAATCAAGAGGTAGGGGATAAAAATAAACTAAAAAATCTCTCCCAATTTATAGAATAATTATTTATCATAATATGTTATATTTTCCCTCTATTTTTAATTTTTTCATCATCCACACTAGAATAGTAAAAATCTTATAGTTCAAGTTTTTTCTCTTTCCAACTCTCTAAAATATGTAATTCCCATAAAAATATAATTCAATAAGTATCATTAGTATATTGAAATAATATTATTTTTATAGAATATTCATTATATACAGTCCCACCATTCCAAAAAAGGAAAATACCAAATGGGATATAGGCAAAATACCACTATTATGGACAGTATATTTCATTTTCTCCCCCACCTTTCATAGGAAGTTATAAAAGATGATTGAATAAATATATATTGTAATATTCATATTATTAAGAATATGGGAAGAAAAATTTTGATTTCTATCTATAACAATAACAATTATTAGTTATTATAAATTTTAACTCCTAAAACAAGTATACCAAATCACTTTCTATTTAAAATATTATTATGGAATCATATTCAATTGTATAATCATTGTGTTAAATAGAAGATAAATTATATATATAAAAATATATAATTTTTTTATATATTATATGTCACGACCCGTCCTCGGGGCCCATGCCGTGACTACCCCAAGCCCGCCTTCCATAGGCCAGGGGCTGGCGACTAGCACCAAGGCGTAAATCCCAGTAAAAAGGGAAGGCATTGCCTTTGAAAAGTAAAAAAACACCACAGAGTAAGCAAGCGGAAAGTAAACACTAAGTGAAAACAGAGTACAACTGAAAGTGCGGAAAATTAAATGGGCCAGTATACAAACCCAAACTGAAAGTAAAGTACAACTCGAAAGGGAAAACAACAACTGTAAAGTAAAAGCCGCTACTCCGAGCTGTCCACTGGAAATCCCACCTGAAGGGTGGGTACAGATAGCTCCACTGCTCCTCGGGTCCCGCCGTCCGCTCCGGGCACGTCCCGCCCAGTGGTCCACCTCCAGGTACCGTTCTGCTCTGCAAGCCTCAGCCACGATCAACGTTGTCCGTCGTCTACAACCAACACAACTTAGTGCGGGCATAGACCGTGCAGGGGTGAGTATAAGCTACTCAGTAGGGACCCCGATATCCACAAAGGATAAACCACAAAGGAAGATACAATCACAAAGTAACAACCGAAACTGCTTAGGTATATGCCCATACATATACCTAAGTCATCAATTCCAATACGCTCCAACCTCCGAGCCCAAGTACAACTCAGTCCACACAGGAAAGTAAACGTATTCCACACAGGAAAGCAAAACGAAATCCACACAGGATAGCACAACTCTATCCACACAGGAAAGCAACAGGAATCAGCTCACACAGGTATACTTCTTCGAAAGATGAAAACGATGATCTCTGATCCATCTAAGTCGTCGGACCCACGAAGGATCGATAGGTAACTAACCCCCGAAAAAGACCCACACAGGATCGGGCCCACATAAGACCTGTAGGCGCTGGTTCAGACAGGACCGCTGAGCGCAAAGACCCACACAGGAACGGACCCACACAGGATCGGGCCCACACAAGACCTGTTGCCCTGATCCACATAGGATCGCTGAGTGCTGTATTCGTCGTCATCGAATCCACTAAGGATCGCTGTACTGTCGTCGTCGCAGTCAGAGTAGCAGTAGCAGTAGCAGTAGCAGTATTAGTCACAGTCGCAGCCAGCACTAGGGTTCCCGCACACAGCAAGCTCGTTCGGGAGGGTCCGCTCCACGAGCCGAGAGGCTGATACATCAACTATCACAATTTCCAGAGTTGATGTATCCAAAAGTTCCATATCGTCAACAGGAACTCAACGCAACAGACGGCGCGTCGATCGGACGCCCGGTCTGAGAGTTATTGGTTTTTTCGTCCCAGGGGCCTGGATGGTTTTTAAGGAAAAACCAACCCGACCGTACTCCACCTGCGTCCAAACCTCGGGCGGAGTATGCCAAAAGATCCATCTCACTAAGGGGAACACAACAAAGCTGACGGCACGTCAATCGGACGTCCGTAGCTCAAGATATGAGTGTTTCCGCTCTGACGGCCCGTCTGGTTTTGTGTACGAACCAACCCGGTTGAACTCAAAGTATTCCGAAACTTTGAGTGAAATATACCGAATCAACCATCTCGATCCAAGTATCGCATCGCCGATGAGGGTTCGTCAATCGGAGGTCCGTAGATCAAGTTATGGGCAAAAGACCGAAGTCGATTCGAAAATGGGGGGTTCGGGTCCGGGCCGACCCGGCCCGACCCCCCCCCCCCCCTTGGGTCGGCCCGAACCGGGTCGCCCCTACCCGGGTCCGAACCGGCCCGGCCGGCGGCGCGGCCTGGGCACCGCTCGGGTGCCACGCGCGGGGGGCAAGGCCCCCGCTTCTTCCTGCTGGCGGAGCGGCTGGATGCCGCGCTGTGGATCAACGGCCCCCCCTTGTGGGGGCCTGCCTTTGAGAAAAAACGGGGGGGGGGGGGGGGGGCGCTTCCCCCCCTTGGTGTAACCACGCCCCCCCCATTATTGGGGGCCGGTTTTTGGCCAACCAGGGGAATTAATTGCCCTGGTTCTTCTCCCTTCCGGCCGGCCCGACCAGGCCGGCCGGTCCTTCCTCAACGGGACCGGCAATGCCGGTCCCCTTTCCGGCATCCGACACCGGCGGCCCAGCTAGCCACCGGTCTTCTCGTACCACCGCTGCCCGGAACCGGCTGCGGCCTTCGTCGTCCGGCACGGTACGACGACACCGCGCCCCTCCGCCGCAACCCCGCTCTGGCCGCGACGCCTTTGGTTTCCTTCGACGCGGCGCGACGGCGTCGCGTTCATGATAATCTTCCACGGCGTGGCGTGACGGCGCCGCACAATATTTGTCGAATGATCCCCACGTGGTGCGATGGCACCACGCGATCTCGTTTCATCCGCGAGGTAAATAATAAAAAAGAACAAAGGAGGGGGGATTCGGTCGTGTTTGTGCGGTCCGGCCCCCCTCTCGTTAGACGATAACACACAAACATTTATCCTCAAGTTTGTCATGTTAGAACCAAGAACGAGAATAAATAAATAATCAACAACAAACCCCTACCTCGGTTTCAAGAACGATGATCGTCAACGACCTGCGGAAGACGCATCGTGCTGGTCGGCGTCACGGAAGAAGGACGTCGATGTCGTGAAGCGATGATTCAAAGTTCTTTGACGATGATTTCGTCGCGGGAAATCATCGCGGAAGAGATGACGCGGAATAAGACGTCGTCGGTGTCGCGGGTATGGCGTCACGGAAGTCGATTCCCGAGAACGTGGCGTTCTTCGTCGATGTTCGACGGTTCTTCATGTTCTTTGTCAAAGCTTGAAGAAGAAGAAGAAGAAGTAGGATCCAAATTCTCTCAAGATTGTCTAGAGAATTCTAACCCAAATAAAATAAGCTAAGGTCTTATTTTATTTACTCAACCAAAAAATTTTGAAATTCAAAGGTTTGAAATTAAATTACTCCACCCATTTAATATCCCAACTTGTCAAGTTAATTAAAGAGGGGTTATTGGGAGTTTAAAAAGAGAAGATGAAGAGTTATGCTTCGTGTGGGACCCACCACACTTAATCCTCCCAAGGGAGGTTAAGTGGATGTGGGTCCCACCTCTAACTCCCTTTCGAAGAAGTTAACCAACATGTTAAAATAAAAATTTGTATTCCACAATTTTTATTTAACTTATTCAAAACTCCCAAAAACTAACTCTCAACCTGCAATAAACGCAACCTCGGAAAAGGTCTCCTTAAGCGAAAATCGGCGCTGCGAGTTCATCGGTGCCCTCATAATTTGATTCCGGGCACCGGTTAAAAAGTTAGAAATTCCCGCTCGTTCGTTCACTGAACGTACCCGAGCCAAACTTCAGAAATTGATTCCGGGCACTCCGGGCTTTTGAATTAGGTGCTGTCAGAAACCGCGCTCTTGTAAAATTTCAAAGAAAATTAAGAAAAAATTTCCTTTGAATTTTACGGGTCTTTACATTACTCCCACCTCAAGGATTTACGTCCCCGTAAAGATACATAAAAAACTAGGGAAACAAATGAGGGTACTGAGCATGTATCTGAGCCTCCCACTCCCAAGTGCTCTCCTGGAGATTCCCGTGCTGCCATTTGATGCGCACTAGAGGAATCGACCGTCCACGTAGGACCAGCTCCTTTCAATCCTCGATCTCCACTGGAATCTCCGTAAAAGTCGCCCCATCATCAAAGTCAAGCCCCCCATGGTCAATGATGTGCGTCGGGTCGTGCACGTATCTTCTCAGCTGAGATACGTGGAAGATGTCGTGCACCCGGTGCAACTGAGGTGGAAGAGCCAGGCGATAATCCACCTCGCCAATTATGCTGAGGACCTGGAAGGGTCCAATGAAGCGCGGAGATAACTTTCCGCCTCAGCCAAATGTCCGTATACCACATTGAGGTGAGACCCGCAAGAAGACGTGGTCGCCATCCTCAAACTCTAGTGGCCTCCGCCTCCTGTCAGCGTATGACTTCTGCCGGCTCTGAGCTGTCCTCATCCGCTCTTGGATGACCTGGACCTTCTCTATCGTGGCTTGGACCATCTCCGGTCCCACAAGTGATGACTCCCCAGGGTCTGTCCAGCATAAAGGAGATCTACAAGGTCGGTCGTACAACGCCTCGTACGGTGCCATCCCGATGGTGGAGTGGTAGCTGTTGTTGTACGCAAACTCCACCAAGGGTAGGTGATCCTCCCAGCTACGACCAAAGTCGAGGACACATGCGCGGATCATGTCCTCGAGAGTCTGGATGGTCCTCTCTGTCTGACCATCCGTCTGAGGGTGAAAGGTTGTGCTCAGATGTAGCTGTGCCCCGAACGCCTCCTGTAACCCCTTCCAAAGCCGGGAAGTAAAGCGAGCATCTCGATCGGAGACGATATATGATGGCACGCTGTGAAGCCACACAATCTCCTGAACGTAGAGACGTCCCAAGCTCTCCACTGAGCCCTGCTCTCTGATGGGTAAGAAGTGTGCCGACTTGGTGAGTCAGTCAACAATCACCCAGATGGAGTCGTGACCTCTGGAAGTGCGTGGAAGTCCTGTCACGAAGTCCATAGATATCTCGTCCCACTTCCACTCCGGGACCTCCAAGGGCTGTACCAAGCCTTCTGGTACCTGATGCTCTGCCTTCACCTACTGGCAGGTGAGGCATCGAGAAACGAACTCTGCCATAGCCTTCTTCATGCCCGGCCACCAGTGCTGTCTTCTGAGATCCTGGTACATCTTCGCCACTCCAGGATGTACCGCCAAAGGAGAAGTGTGAAACTCTCTCAGTACCTCCTCTCGCAAAGCGACTGGTACCATGGTACGTCCTCTGAAAAGGATGTCGTGCTTTGCTCCAAGGGAGAAACCATCAGGTGCCTGTCCCGAGGATATCTGTGCATGCCGTGTCTCACAGTCAACGTCCTCACGCTGTGCCTCTCTGACCCGCTGCAGTAGCGGAGGGGTGACTGTGAGAGACTGGAGGAAGGCTGCTCCATCTTTATCCACGAAGGATATCCGCAAAGAGGCTAGCTGCTCCGTCGCCTCCTCAAGTAGCTGAATGCCCGTCCTCCTGCTGAGGACATCGGCTACCACATTCCCCTTTCCAGGAGTATAGACTATCTCAAAGTCATAGTCTTGAAGGAACTCGAGCCATCGCCGCAGTATCAGGTTCAGGTCCTTCTACGAGAAGATATACCTGAGACTCTGATGATCAGAAAAGACTGTAAAAAGCTCACCCATCAGGTAGTGTCACCATGTCTTCAGAGCGAAGCCCACTACTGCTAACTCCAGGTCATGGGTAGCATAGTTCTGCTCATGCGGCCTCAACTTTCGTGATCCATAGGCGATCACTGCCCGCTCCTGCATTAGAACACATCCGAGTCTGGTCCCTGATGCATCACAGTAGACTACATACCCTACTCCCTCATCAGGAAACCTCAAGATAGGTGCGCTGGTCAACCTCTTTCTCAGCTCCTGGAAGCTCTGCTGACATCTTTCTGACCACACGAAGGGTTTACCCTTCTTCCTTAACGTACGAAAAAGCTGCAAAGACTTCTCCTTTTCCGAAAAGTGAAATCCGGTCTCATCCCCTGGATGAACCACGTTCCTTTCCTAATACTGTCAATCCCGTCATGATTAGTTAATTCATGGCATGGATGTCGTCCTAAGTCCTCGAAGCTGTTACCAAGAGATCCAACCGTTACTCTCGCCTCCAAGGGTTGAGTCACACTGTCGGCATCTGTGTGTGGTCACTGGGTTTCCTCCAGTAAGAATCTCGCAAGTGAGGGTCAAGTCAACAGTTTTTAACCGGCACCTCATAGAAAAAACAAACAAAATACAAGAAAACAAAAGTCACCAAGGCAAGTATCTTCTATTACTTCAACTTAAAGTACAAGGACACAAGGCAACACAAACTACGAAGCAAGAGGCATTATGGGAAAAGGCCTCTATGCCTGGATCTAGTCCCGCACTAGTCCACCCGCTTCCGGAGCTCCATGATCGTAAGCTTCAGCTACCTGAAGCTGTGCTCTCCCCTATGGTCAGGGTGGACCTCTTGGTGGTGGTGGTGGTAGAGCCTCAAAGCGTCGCCCACCACCTACTGCTCGGCCAGCTCCTCGGCCTCATCGTCCTCCTCCCTGCGGACCGCCACCGTCAAACCTTTGCCTCTGCCTAGGTGGTTCCTCAACCGTATTCTGCTCCTCTGCATGGCGGGTTGGGATGTCACGAGCCATGTGACCCTGCCCGCCGCACGAGTAGCACTGTCTGCCTCTCGAAAGATTGACTCCGCGTTGTGTGCCCCGCACTGTTGAGCCAGTGTCCTGAGGTCGTCTTCCTGAAGGTCTGGTATGCCTGGACCCCTGAGTCATTCGTCGACTGCCAGCCGCAGAAGACTCTGCCACGTGTCACCCTTCCGTGGGTCTCGGCGTTGGTGTAGACTCAGTAAGGAAACTCTCGATCAAAAGGGCCCGCTCCAGTACTCCTGTCTGAGTCGGTATGCTGAGAGAGATCAGAGATGCCCTGATCTCGTGTCTCAATCCCTGCTCGAAGGTCCGGGCCCGGAAGAATGGGTCTCGTACCATGTCGGTCGAGTAGCGTGAGAGATCAGTAAATATCGCCGAGTACTGAGCGACCGTCATGCTGCCCTGCCGCAGCTGAACAAGCTCCTGGATACACACCGCACGAAGGGTGGCTGGGACGAACTCCGAGCGGAAGAGGCTCTCAAAGTCTGTCCAATGTAGAGATGCCTCATCGTGCACCTGGAGCATCAAGCTCCACCATCGTCCTGCTGCTGTGTGCAGTAGGCTCGCAGCGAGGATCACCATGAAGTCTGCAGGTGTCCTCACTAGCCTAAAAACTCGTACCACTACCTCCAGCCAGTCCTCTGCTGTCTGGGGGTCTGTCTCCCCAAGGAACCTAGGCAGTCGCTGGCACTGAAACTCGTGCAGAGCTCCAAGGCGACGTGCATCGTCAGCAGCTGGTGCTGGAATCATCGGTGGCTCGGCGGGTAGAGCTACCACCGGTGGCACTACTGACAAAGGGCCCTGCACCGAGGCCTCGTCGCTCGGTGGGCTGTCGTCACGCTCGACTCTCAGAACCCTAGCTGGCTGCCGTCGTGGGGCCATTCTGAAAAGGAAACAGGTGCGCCACGGTCAGAACAGTATACCTGGTGAGATGATATATAATGTAATCAGAAAGAAAACATTGAAACACACACGCAATCAATGTTTTCGTGCATTAAGTCGGAAATCAGAAGCCAGGGTCCTGGTGTACGGATATGTCGGCCGCCGCACCAACACTGGACTCCCTGGACTGATAACCACACTCAATACGCTAAACATTATTGCTTCACATAGAAAAGATCAGAGTTCGCGGTAGAACCGAACTCCTCTAATACCAATTTGTCACGACCCGTCCTCGGGGCCCGTGCCGTGACTACCCCAAGCCCGCCTTCCATAGGCCAGGGGCTGGCGACTAGCACCAAGGCATAAATCCCAGAGGAAAGGGAGGACATTGCCTTTGAAAAGTAAACAAACACCACAGAGTAAGCAAGCGGAAAGTAAACAGTAAGTGAAAATAGAGTACAACTGAAAGTGCGGAAAAGTAAATGGGCCAGTATACAAACCCAAACTGAAAGTAAAGTACAACTTGAAAGGGAAAACAAAAACTGTAATGTAAAAGCCGCTACTCCGAGATGTCCACTGGAAATCCCACCTGAAGGGTGGGTACAGATAGCTCCACTGCTCCTCGGGTCCCGCCGTCCGCTCCGGGCACGTCCCGCCCAGTGGTCCACCTCCAGGTACCGTTCTTCTCTACAAGCCTCAGCCACGATCAATGTTGTCCGTCTTCTGCAACCAACACAACGTAGTGCGGGCATAGCCCGCGCAGGGGTGAGTATAAGCTACTCAGTAGGGACCCCGAGACCCCTAAAGGTCTCCCAAAATTCACAAAGGATAAACCACAAAGGAAGATAAAATCACGAAGTAACAACCGACACTGCTTAGGTATATGCCCATACATATATCTAAGTCATCAATTCCAATACGCTCCAACCTCCGAGCCCAAGTACAACTCAGTCCACACAGGAAAGTAAACGTATTCCACACAGGAAAGCAAAACAAAATCCACACAGGATAGCACAACTCTATCCACACAGGAAAGCAACAGGAATCAGCTCACACAGGTATACATCTTCGAAAGACGATAAATATGATCTCTGATCCATCTAAGTCGTCGGACCCACGAAGGATCGATAGGGAACTAACCCCCGCAAAAGACCCACACAGGATCGGGCCCACATAGGACCTGTAGGCGCTGGTTCACACAGGACCGCTGAGCGCAAAGACCCACATAGGATCAGACCCACACAGGATCGGGCCCACACAGGACCTGTAGCATTGATCCACGTAGGATCGCTGAGTGTTGTAGTCTTCGTCGTCGAATCCACTAAGGATCGATGTACTGTCGTCGTCGCAGTCACAGTAGCAGTAGCAGTAGCAGTAGTAGTAGCAGTCACAGTCGCAGCCAGCACTAGGGTTCCCGCACACAGCAAGCTCGTTCGGGAGGGTCCGCTCCACGAGCCGAGAGGCTGATACATCAACTTTCACAATGTCTAGAGTTGATGTATCCAAAAGTTCCGTATCGTCAACAGGAACTCAACGCAATAGACGGCGCGTCGATCGGACGCCCGGTCTGAGAGTTATTAGCTTTTTCGTCCGAGGGGCCCGGATGGTTTTTAAGGCAAAACCAACCCGACCATACTCCACCTACGTCCAATCCTCGGGCGAAGTATTCCAAAAGATCCGTCTCATTAAGAGGAACACAACAAAGCTGACGACACATCAATCGGACGTCCGTAGCTCAAGATATGAGTATTTCCGCTCTATGGGCCCGGTTGGTTTTGTGTACGAACCAACCCGGCCGAACTCAAAGTATTCCGAAACTTTGAGTGCGATATACCGAATCGACCATCTCGATCCAAGAATCACATCGCCGCTGACGGTTCGTCAATCGGAGGTCCGTAGCTCATGTTATGGGCAAAAGACCGAAGTCGATTCGAAAATGGGGGGTTCGGGTCTGGGCTGACCCGAACCGGGTCGACCCGACCCGGTTCCGACCCGGCCCGGCCGGCAGCGGCGCGGCCTGGGCACCGCTAGGGTGCCACGCGCGGGGGGCAAGGCCACCGCTTCTTCGTGCTGGCGACGCGGCTGGATGCCGCGCTGTGGATCAACGGCCCCCCCACGTGGGGGCCTGCCTTTGAAAAAAACGGGGGGGGGGGGGGGGGGGCGCTGCCCCCCCTTGGTGTAATCGCGGCCCAACCATTATGGGGGGCCTCTTTTTGGCCAGCCAGGGGAATTAATTCCCCCGGTTCTTCTCCCTTCCGGCCGGCCCGACCAGGCCGGCCGATCCTTCCTCAACGGGACCGGCAATGCCGGTCCCCTTTCCGGCTTCCGACACCGGGGTCCCGGCTAGCCACCGGTCTTCTCGTACCGCCGCGGCCCGGAACCAGCCGCGGCCTTCGTCGTCCGGCGCGGTGCGACGACACCGCGCCCCTCCGCCGCAGCCCCGCTCCGGCCGCGGCGCCTTTGGTTTCCTTCGACGCGGCGCGACGGCGTCGCGTTCATGATAATCATTCCACGGCGCGGTGCGACGGCGCCGTGCAATATTTGTCGAATGATCCCCGCGTGGTGCGACGGCACCACGCCATCCCGTTTCATCCGCAAGGTAAATAATAAACAAGAACAAAGTAGGGGGGATTCGGCCGTGTTTGTGCGGTCTGGCCCCCCTCTCGTTAGACGATAACACACAAACATTTATCCTCAAGTTTGTCATGCTAGAACCAAGAACGAGAATAAATAAATAATCAACAACAAACCCCTACCTCAGTTTCAAGAACGTTGATCGTCAACGACCTATGGAAGACGCGTCGCGGTGGTCGGTGTCACAGAAGAAGGACGTCGATGTCGTGAAGAAAAGATTTGAAGTTCTTTGACGAGGATTTCATCGCAGGAAATCGTCGCGGAAGAGATGACGTGGAAGAAGACGTCGTCGGTGTCGCGGGTATGGCGTCGCGGAAGTCGATTCCCGAGAACGTGGCGTTCTTCGTCGATGTTCGAAGGTTCTTCGCATTCTTCGTCAAAGCTTGAAGAAGAAGAAGAAGAAGTAGGCTCCAAATTCTCTCAAGATTGTCTTGAGAATTCTAACCCAAATAAAATAAGCTAAGGTCTTATTTTATTTACTCAACCAAACCATTTTGAAATTCAAAGGTTTGAAATTAAATAACTCCACCCATTTAATATCCCAACTTGTCAAGTTAATTAAAGAGGGGTTATTGGGAGTTTAAAAAGAGAAGATGAAGAGTTATGCTTCGTGTGGGCCCCACCACACTTAATCCTCCCAAGGGAGGTTAAGTGGATGTGGGTCCCACCTCTAACTCCATTTGGGAGAAGTTAACCAACAAGTTAAAATAAAAATTTGTATTCCACAATTTTTATTTAACTTATTCAAAACTTCCAAAAACTTACTCTCAACCCGCAATAAACGCAACCTCGGAAAAGGTCTCATTAAGCGAAAATCGGTGCTGCGAGTTCATCGGTGCCCTCGGAATTTGATTCCGGGCACCGGTTCAAAAGATAGAAATTCCCGCTCGTTCGTTCAGTGAACGTACCCGAGCCAAACTTCGGAAATTGATTTCGGGCACTCCGGTCCTCGGAATCAGGTGCCGTCAGAAACCGCGCTCTTGTAAAATTCCAAAGAAAATTAAGGAAAAATTTCCCTTCAATTTTACGGGTCTTTACATTATAATACATTTTTATGTACCCACAGACCAAGAAAAATGTACTAAAATAATTTTGGAGAAATTTAGGGGACAACTCCACGTTACAGATGAGAGAAAATTTCATTCAATAAATAAAAAGAAAATAACAACAACTGGGCCTTAATAATGAAATATAAATTAAACTTAATTTGAAAAAATATATCTAATAAATGTAATTTTTATATTAAAATGGACCGATACATGTACCAAGAAATTTATGGCATCACAAAAGGCTCTTTCTATCAATTTCAATTCCCTATGACAAGTATCTAATTATTCACCAGTTTAATTTTATTTTGTATTTATATTAAATTATTGACCACTTATAACATAATAAAATATTTATTCTTGGTAATTACCTTAATTGTATCTCTCATTATTGAACCTATATTGATTCTTTAATTTTATAAGTTGTAAGAGTTGTTGTTTTCATAATTTTTGTTCTTTATATTATATAATTTATTATTCAATTTCATTAATTTATTCCTTGTTTAAATATACAATATTATTTTATAATATTTTATTCCCTAACAAATTTCCGAGTCTTAGAGGATTTTTTTACATCCTACCTCCAATTTGATATCAATTCATCATAACATTATCTTGTGTATGGACACAATCCTTTCAGTACATTAAAGTTTTGAATCATTGTCTTTTATACCCATATTATTTGATTTATTACGAGGATTATCTTCTGATTACATAAATGATTTCATAATATTATTTAATCGTCAATTTAGATTTATTTATCTAATTTTATAGAGAATAATTATAATGTTTTATATATAGGTAATTTTTGACATTTTTTATAAATTACCAAAAATTCATTTTGACATTTTCTTGATGATGTTTTTCTTGAAATTATTGTAATGATTCATTATAATGATAACATTTTATGTTTCAATTTTATTAAATGGAAATTATATTCCAAATGTTTTATGAATTTCCTATTCATAAAATAATTAGTAATATTTTAGAAGAATAAATTATGATATTTAATTCTACTTATATTTGTTTTTCTCACTTACTTATCCCGTAAATTATTTAACATTATTTATTTTAACGGATTTAATATGAGGAATTATTTCGAAATTAATGTCTTCAATTTAAAATTTTAAGCACTTTTAAATTGATTTTTTTGTGAAATAGTATCTTTTTTATGTCCATGTTGCAAAATATTTATTAAAAATATTTTTATAATTTTAGTTCCATTTTTCAATAAATAATTGATTGATATATTTGTGGTAATTTTTTTTTTCATTTATTAGCCTATAAATAAAACGTTAATTTATAGTTAATACATCAACATGGTTTTAATTGTTATGATACCATTAACTCTTCATCTCTCTCTTTTCATTATTTTTATCTTACTTTTAAATTATCATTTATTTAATATATATATTCAATATAGAATGAACTATATACAAAACATTCATTTATTCACATTGTTGTATACCAGATTCTATATGTGATTTCATTTAAATGGTTCTTGAAAAGAAATTAATTGAATTTTTTCAAGGGAAAGTATTGAAATTTTTATAATTTCCATTTCAATTTTTATTTAATAATAACCCGAAATTATATAATGTGAATTTTCCTTCTGATTATATAAAATTTTCCTATTTAGGAACTCAAGTGAAAAACCAAATAAAATGAATGACCTTTTTATTTTAATCACTTGAACATGAAATTTAGATAATAAATATGGCCATAAGAATTGAAAGTATTATAATGGGATAAAAATAATACATTATATGACAATAATATGAAAACATTGATCTTCCCAATCATCCATGAATACTATAATTCACCAAAAGAACTATTGGAATAAAATATAATATTAGAAATAAAAAATAAATATTGAAAATAAAAATATATAACCTTGAGAGAATATATAATGGAATGAAAATTGAATGAAATATAAGGAATTTATTGAATTTATGGATCAAATATGATGATTATAAATATAAAAGTTAGAATGTTAATCTGACCATTGAAATAGTATAAAGACCATTGGAATTGAAATATGACTGTTTGGAATAGGAACATGGTCATTAAAATATTATCCCCACTTATTTATGTGATAAATAATATGTATTTATATTATTAAATCTAAATATGTCATATTTATATCATGGTATAGGTCTATAATTATTTTAATAATGATAAATTAATTTTTTGTATTTTTTTAAAATATAAAATATTTAATTGATCTTATATAAAAATTAAAATTATTTTAAATAATATTTATCTTCGAAAAAAATTATATATAATTTATTGTGATGTTTTATTATAATAGTATGATTATTAAATGATAATGAAAGTAAATTTTTGAATGGTTGGAAAATTGATCATAATATTACAATTGGTATTTTTCAAATAAATGAAGATTTTATTTAATAATCAAACTTCTCTCATATTGGAAATAATTTTCATAAAATGGATTTAATTTCTTGGAATCTAAATGTCTTAAAATTATTAGTGTGTTTTTTAGTATTTATCTAAAATAATAGAATTCATATTGATTAGTGAAATATGAAAAAATACCATATTTAAAACTACATGATTAATCGGTTAATTATTGGGTAATGGATGATGTAATAACCCATTACATCACACTCTTAATAAAAATTTACTAAATTTAGTAATATATTTCATCACTATAGATAGTATTGAGAAAAATTAATAAAATAATTATTATAATATTCAAAAACACCTTTTTTATCCCCTTATAAATACCACCTATTCTGCTTAGAACTTATATTCCATGGGGTTTGTAATTATTAAGGAACATAAAAATTCATATCTGCTCCCAACTTCCTTTTTTGAAAACATCACACAAAATGCCACTTTGATGGTCTGTAATGGGTATTTGAAGAGGTGATAACCAAATGAAGAGAAAGGTTTCTCTACTATTCTCTTTCGATTTTATTCATCTTATGCCACCCCATTATGTTCCCCATACACCATGTTATATTAATATTATTCAAATATTTATAATAAAATTTTAATTTCATGGAACAATATTCACCTTTTAGCAATCCTTATATCTTTACTAAACGTAATACATTGATTACAATATGGTTGGATCAGTGCCTAAATGACCATTATACATAATTTTTCATCACCGCTATCAAGGAATTTAAAAAAATAATTTATGGATAATTTTTTTGATAATAATAATATTCTAAAATTAATAATTCAATTTAATAAATATATTGTGATAATTTTAAATGAAATGAATCTACATCATGATGGCCAGTAAAACTACATAAATGAACTATCTAATGAATGTTCACATTTTTAAATTGTGAATAATCCCTATATTGGAAAATGGTATTTATTCACATTAATTTTTTATATGTACTTTAAAACCAGTTCAATTCACATTATGATCATTGGTCTCATTTTGGGTCTACTTCAATAATTATCCACAAGTTATCCGCACAAGGAATCATGAAATACATTCCCCCCAAAAAACTAAATTATGCATTATATCTCTTTGAAATTGTTTTTTATGAACACTATATAAAATATAGTTGGAAAATATTCAGAATTAAATAATTTGTGGATATTATTTGATTATTCAGGAAATTTATTTTATGTGTAGAATTATTCTTGCGAATAGGGTATGATACTTCTTTGAGCCACCATTTTATTTGATTTATAACCTCTCTCCCTCCCTATGTCACTATAAATCCCCCTCTATGATGTTATGTAATACATTTAAATTTTTTATATATGACTCTTAGATGTATTCCATTATTATTCACCATCCCCTGATGACATAATGAATTCCTTATTTTCATTTCTCTAAACCATTCATTTAATCCAAACCAAAATAAGGGGTACATTTCTATCACTTAATACCTTAAGGATATACTATATTTTCATTATTTAAATTCATTATATTATTAAATAAAACTGTATTTTATTTATAACCGTTCATCATTACTTATAGTTTCAAATAAAACTCAATACATACTATTTCTCAATATGTTATTAACTAATCCTTTCAATCCTATTTCAAAATAATAATTTATATAAACAATAACCTAATCTCTCCCTTAAATAATCTTCCAAATTTACACCAAATTTGGAGACCAATTATTATGTACTTAGATATAAATGACCAAATATTTAATTCCATATTCCCTTAATAGCTATTATATAGTCTCATTAGATTATAATATGGGCTAGGATTATGCATACAATTTTATTCCATGTGTAATTATTTTCATTATTCCTTATTATTGATTTCAATTAGTGGAACACATATGCATGTATAATTTATGTTGGTTTGGAATAGATAGTTCTCTAAGGCATTAGATATTTTTCTCTCCTAAAATTTAATTTTTTGGATAAGGGATAATACATAAATCATGATTGATAATTTTTATTCCTTGTGATGTTTTCATGGATTTTAAATTTAAATTATACTTATTAAATATTTTATACTACTGTCATGTTCCTAAATTTACATTATATTATGAAATAATGTTTCTTATTTTATTCTCCCATGTTATTATTCATGACCCTTCACTTAAATGATATCATGTTACACTATTTTTTTGAAACGATATGCTTCAATATCATGTTAATTCCCAGATTGGGAATATTAGGTAACCCAATTTATTTTTCCCCATAGTGATCGTATACATTTTTATGAGCTGAAAATGATTTAGGATCTCATTATCGGGAATAAAATAATTATTATGTGTTTTAGTTTTATTATATATTACGTTCCTAGTATTCAAAATAAAATATACCTCTTTCTCTTGGGGTTGTGTTAATTATATTTAAATGATAAAATTCTTGTAAAAATATGTATAAATGGATTGGGTTTTTATATTTAGTATTAGATAATGGTTTTTTTATATTTCAGATTAATAAAAGAATAATATAGTGATAACCTTGGGATATGTCAATATATAGGTCAATATATTGAAATATTGGTTACGTAAAGAACTTGTGGTTTCCAAATCAATACATCATTGTCTAGATACTAAAAGTGGATGTCGCTCTATAATAGTTGTTCCTCATGGTCATAACCCCCCAAAGGGATTGTTGAGATTTTTTTTAATAATCACCCAATTCACAGAAAATATTCCTAGCTATATACTTGGTTTATACACTATTGATATATTCATTGAAATTTGTCCAAAATCATTTTTAACCAATATTATGTTTTTTAATATATTGAAATTATATAAAAACAAATAATTAATGTGAATATGGATAAACTATATTGATACCTGGACACTCTTAAGGTAGGATTTATGTGTAATTTTTATTTTTTTCATTCAATGTTCATAGTTACCGATTTGACAAAACATTTAATCACAGTATTCTAAACAAAATTTGGTTAGTTCTAGGAAATATGAGGAGTAATGCCCATAAAAAACATGATAGTTAATTTGATGATTTACCGAATGAGATTTATAAACTTTTAGAATTGGGAGATGATAACATTTATTATTACTGGATTATATCAGTCATGTTATGAATTATTTAACTAATCATGTGTACCACCCTCTTTTTCATTAGAAAATCTATGTTTCCATCATGTCATTTATGAAAAAAGGTCCCCAACCATTATTATATCTTATCATTTACTCCAGAAAAAAAAATTATTAACTCAATTAAAATGAAATTACCAATATCATAATGATAAAAATAGGATAATGATTTTTTCTCTATCGATCATCATGAATGGGATGAAATTCCATGGTGAAAAAACATAAAGAACATGAATACCGAAGTGGAAATTTAATCCATGAAATAGCAAGGATATATGAATTTTTATTAATTAATTCTTTCCACAAAATCTCCATCATACAGTAGAAAGAGTTTTCCTAAAACTAAATTAAGAGGGGTATGATTTTATAAGGGTATATTATAAAAACAAAACAACTCTTTCATGTTACACCTCCAGAATCTTCATCAACATCACAGGGAATATGGAAGTCATCTTTTCTGTTTTAAGGTAATGTTTATTAAATGATTTAACTATTCATGAAACTAATTTCTATGAATATATTTGTATTGTTCCACAATAGTAAATATTGTGAGTGTATATTCATGGTGTTAATTTGTTCCTAGAGATAATTATAATAAAATGGATCTTTATTCAGTGTAATATATGGATAAATCTTGTGGTTGAAATAAAACTCAACTCCAGAAGTGTAAATGTTTTTAGAAGATAATTATAAGAAATAATTTTATGGTGATTGAGAGAGGCATCAAGTTTGTAAAAGATAAGAACCAAGAAAATAAATTCAATAGGGATATGAATAATTTCCCTAGTATGATATTGGAACAAAATTTTTTGACCAATACTCTTCATCATGTACAATTTCGGACTACAGGATCATGTACATTATGGGATCATGTTCTCTATAACAAGAGATGGTGGGAAAAATCAACAAAAACCTCCAATGCATAGATATAAAGAAAGAAAATGTGATTTCACTACTATTAAGGTAGATCCTGCTATTTATGTGGTCAATTTTACACTAGTTATTCATTGAATGAATGTTCATTTTTATTTTGGATCTACACATTTATTCATATGCTGAATGTTTATAATAACATTTCGAACAATAAATTTAAAAAAGGTTAATCTATCCATGAGAATATAAAATGGTGAAATTATTGTTTCCAATTTATATATCTAATCATCACCCAATGATTATGGACTGAAACATCCTAAAAATATTCTATTACTTACTTTAATGGATTTTGTTAAAAATTGGGAATGAAGTTTCCATCCATATATAAACCCAACATAAACAATGAGGGGATATAAAATAATGTTAACATCCAATTTCATCCTAAGATTCAAAACAAATGTAAGGAGGTGGATGAATCTCATATCTAAAATTCATCTAAATTGTGGATATTTTGTCTTTTTGAGAAATAATATCCTTCATAATTATTGAATCAAAGGATAGAATTGTCCTTGAATAAATTCCCCTTGTTACGTATTATAAAAATGTATTCCTTGAGGAGTTAATTCATCATCTTCATAATTGAGAGGTTGAGTTACCAACAAAATATATTCTTGGATCTCTACTAATATCCAAGACTTCCCATAGAACAGAATTCATGGGTTAGAATAAATTTATTATTAACTACAACAGAATATAGAAAATGGTTTTATATTCCTGAGTGCTTCACCATGGGGAAAACTATTCATCATCATCAATAGTAATTGCATATAATGGTTTATCTACATTGATTATCAGGATCCAAAAAAATATTAAAAAAATATCATCCTCCATGTATAAAAGAATTGTTCAATAAATTACATGGGTTCATGTTTGTTTTTATTTTCATCATCTGGTTAAGATATCCCAAATTATTGTTGAAGAAGGAATATATTTCCAACACTAACATTAAATCATGGTATGGACACTACATACTCATAGAGATTCCCTTTATACTGACTAATTATCATGAAATCATTATGGACATAATGAATACTCATTAATAATTACCTAGATAAATTTTTCAGAGACTCTATAAATAATATTAAGTTATACTACATTTATAATGAAAAGAATGAGGAGAATTTTAAAAATATGATAATGCCTCTATGAGATGAGATGTTATATGAAATATATAGTGAAAGTTTTAATTGTAATGTGGATGTATCATTCATATGGAATTTTAGCCCCTACAAACAGATATATATGGAACCTTCTATAAAAATGTCAATTGAGGATTCACCTACACCAACATATATAACTTATATATATATATAATTACCGTATAAATGTTGGTTATTATAAATTAGTTGTGATAAAGATGTCATAATTGTCAGAAAAATTTACTAACATGACTGGAAAGGGAGTAATGTTTCTTTGGAATAATGAATCTGAAGATATTTACAGTGAATTACAAAAAAATTAATATCACTGTAGTAGTCTCTACAATATGAAAAATAAGGGATCTATTTACATTATACACTAATTAATCCAATTAGGTTTTAGTCTATTTTATAATGTAAAATTATAATCTGATAGCATAAACCTGAAGGTATTGTTCTGTTAAATGAGTAGAATAATCCAATAACTGATCTAGAGTTGAATAGAGTTATCTTTGTGTTGAGAATTTATCTCCATTATCCTAATGGAGATAACTAAAAAAATATTTCCCTTGAACATATAATCATATGTAATGATATTAATATACAATAGAAAATATTTTTAGAGTTAATTGACTAAAATTAATAATAAATCCATTACACCCTAGGAATGTAAATAATGATCAATATGAAATAGGTATAAATGTTTTTATAGATTAACAAATATTGAAAATTGGGATGGATCAAATCATCTATGAATTAAAATGAATGGACATGGAAATCATAATGGATGTAATATAATCATTACATTCCCAATTTATTTCAGAACAATAAAATCTAGAGACTATATGGGATACATAAATAGAAGGTCTAGGAATTTAGAAGAATGAGGAATATATTAGAAATGGGAAGTCCTTGGAGTTAAAAATTGATGAAGAAATAGTTTTTTTATTTGTTTCAGGACTATGTGTACCATAAAATACTTAGATAAGGTATGAATTTTTTAATGATTTATATAGCTTGATATTCTCTATTCACTGAGGAATCATGATTAAGTATCAAAATCATTGATAACACTATAGGTAGGAAAATATGAAAAAAAGACATTGTGGAATATAAACTTATGTTCCTAAAACATCTTCAAATTAAGGCTTAAGGGAAAGGCTCTATAGGAAGGATGAATCCATTAACCATACCTATATTGAAATGAGAAAACATCAATATAGAATATTTCACTATTCATTTTATGACATCAAGAGAAAATATTGTTATATAAGTTTGGTAGGATAATATGTAAATTAATGATAACTTTATAAAAAATGGAGATTACCTATCACATGATATATTTTCAAGTTAATATACCATAGAATTGGTAAAGCTATTTGGAAATCCACTATAGATTGTATCTGATTGAGATCTACGGGTTTCCTCTAAGAATGGGAAAGTCTCCAACATTCTATAAACAGTTATTTGAACTTATGTAAAATTAATCATCCACAAATTGATATCTTGCACAAGTAGACTATCCAAAATATTTAGTAAAAGATGAGATCATGATTGATGGTCTTCAATAAGTTATGGGATTGACATCTTACCTTGGTGAAATACTTATTTAATACTTTCTTTCAATCTAGTATCGAAATGGATCCAAATAAAACAGTTGTTAGTATTAGATATAGAGATCCTATAGTATGGTATTTAGTGGTGAAGAAATAGTGCATTGACATAAAATGGTCTAGGAATTCGTATGAGAGGTTAGAACCATTCAATAACACATAAAAAATGATAAATGTCAACAGAATAACTCTAGAATCATTAATCAACATGACCATGAGTTTATATTAGAGATATAGTGTTCCATTTCCTATCTCAATGGAAGATTTCGATCAGATGTGGGATGAAAGGAAATATTTTTCACATGTACATTTACACTTATGATATTCATGATTGCATCAGAGCCACAACTTATTGACTAATCTCTCACCAACCATGTCTGGAGTACATGAATTATTATATGGTTACCTATAGATGATGTACATTTAAGACCACATAAGTGTCCCGAATTAAGAGGTAGTAATGTTTTAAAATGATATATCCGTTATGGATCTGTTAGTAATGACCAGGGGCCATACAAATGCTGTTATACACAAAAATAAAACTGAAATAGTCAAATTAATATAGAGAAAAAATAAGTACAAGTAGGAGACATGAGAACTATAAAAATCTGAGTAGATTTAGCCTGATTATTTTTCACCATAGTATCTAAATACAAAATCATGATATGAATCTTTGTAAGGGTTAATGAATAGAACCTCCTATTATTCTATATATGTAATTTAACATATAATTATTTAAATGTGACATTATTTATTAAAGAACAGTAACCACATGATTAAACCAAAAAAATATAAATGTAATTTTAAATTTAGTTTATAAGAATAAATAAATAAATTAAAATTAATATTATTAAAATATAAAAAATTATAAAATATAAAACAATAATAAAAAAATTTGTATATCCTCATTCACCAAAAATAATAATACTTATGAAAACAATTTAGATGAGAAAAAATTTTAATAATGAAATATACATTATGAAAATGAAAATATATAACCCTGAAAAAAAGTATATGTGATATAATAATGAATGATATAATATTTATTTCAATAAATGATGAATCCCATATTAATTTTAAAAATCTAATAGTTGGAATAATAATATGACCATTGAAATTAGTATCCTAAAAATTGTTATAACGATCTAATTGTTAAGAATAATAACTTGACTATTAAAATAACAACCTATGTTTTTATAATTCAAAATAATAATTAAGAATCATATGAAATGATTATATGGTATATTTATATATTTGATCTAGTAAATATATAGTATATAAATTATAAATTACATGTTTATAATTTTGAAACAAAATTCTTTAATACCACTTTTATAATATATACAAAGATTCAAAATATAAATTAGTTTCATAAAATTCATTTATATTTTAGTTTAATATTTAATTATAATGATAAATCTATTTTATATATCTATGAGTAATTTTATAAAGGTTTTTAGATTGATATAAATATTAAAATATATGTTTGTGAAAAAAATTAGGAATTTAGTTTTAAATTAAATTTATCAAAATTATCATATAGTTTTCAAAAAATAGATTTGATTTTAAATTGGTAGTCAACAAGTCAATAAATGGGTATGGTTATTTTTATGTACTTTTTTAAAATACTTAAATTTTATTTGGTGAATTTCGAAACACATAAAAATATAATATTTAACATTTTTAGATAAATATAGTAATATTTGATACATTACAAATACAGTCTCCCATTATATCAAAACCACCTGAATTTATTACATCAATTCATAAAAAGAATTCATCAGCATTGGTAGCCTAAAACAAAAATAATAATCTATTTTTTTTTTCAAAAACACCTCTCTCCTCCCATTATAAATACCACTCATTTCATCCCGATATCCTCACAATTTATATGAAATTGGAAATGGAAAATTTAATTAAAATTACCTTTCCCATCCTCTCCCCCAAGTCAAAGTGATAATATTTTCAATGAAATATATTTTTTCAGATCCTTAAATGGTTTTTTATTAGGATATAACTAATGGAAAAGTATGATTATTGAAAATTATATTTCATTTTTATTATTCTTCTACCAGCACATATGATCCACATATATCTAATCATTTTAATATCATTATTATATATATAAAAGTGTCTTATTATTTCTAGTTTAATATTTATATGATACCCTTCCTTAGTTCATTCCTAAAATGAAAATGTTGTTTATAATATGGTTGGTTCAATATATCCCTAAACAATGTAGGTTGTTTTTTTCCTTCAATGAGGGACAAAAAAATTTAATAATGGTCAAATTAAATTAATATAAATATATTATGACTTATTTAATTTTATAAAATTAATATATTTTCATGATATTAAATTAAATGATGCTAGTTTTTGATTGTGAGTAAAAATAAATAAATGAACCGACCATATAAAATTAATATCTTTAATATGTAATCATCTCCATGTCAGAATAGATGTGGTTATTGGGGTCCAATTAAAATTATTGTACATACATGAATACCACTACATTTAACTTCACATGTTTTTTCACATTTTTTCTAGAGCATGTATAATTAGTCAGAAGTGATCTAACCATGAAATAATGAAATGAACACTGTAGAAAATTTAAATTAATCACTATATATCATTGAAATGGTTATTAAAAAACTTTATAAAATTGTAGTAAGGAAATTATATATGAAAATGGTTCCCAATTTTATTATTATTGAGTTTTATTTTATTTTTCAGGACATTAAATGCAGGATCAAAATGATTCCGGAACGTATGTAAGGGATATCTCTGAACAACACATTTTCTTGGCTTATATAATATCCCTTTATTAGTAAAATTCAATATCAATTTCATGTAATAGAATTATTATAAATTATTTATATATTCTTGGAATAAATATATTAAAAATATCCCCTCTATAGTTTATAGGTTAATTCAATCCTTAATTTCATTTTAATATGCGGTTTTTAAAAATCAAACCCGATGAATTGGGGAATTCAAATCCCTAAGTCCTATTATGTGGAACTCATTTATAGTGTTCATTATAAATCTGGATTTCATTACATAATGTAATATAATAATTCAAACCATATTATTTTGCCACTATTTTTCAATAAATATTACAAACATACTCCTTCTACAATATTCCATAACCGATTCCTTACAAAATTATTTTGAATGTTCATATTGATAAACAATTGTTTTACCCTTTATCATGATGTTTCTTCACAATGAACAAAATATTTAGATATTTGTTGTTATTTATTCATATGTGAATATAAAAAAAATTTAATTTACCTTTTCTATGGAATCATTATGAAATCTCATTTAATTGTGATATGTGGAAAACTATGCAGCACATTTGTCCCATGGGTACTTCTTCTATTTTGGACTTTTATTGACATCATGTTTCTTCAAACATATGCATTTACAAATATGATTGGTGATCATAGATATAACTCAAATTTTTTTTGTAGTGTTTTTTACAATGGCATATTATATATGGGATTTGGATGGAAAACTAGCACATTATGGGATTTTATCTTCCATGTGATGTTTTATTTACTGTTATCCCGGACATAGGTTTATTTCTGGATTCATGATTCTACAACAATCATATATTTCAGTAATATTATGATACCATTTTCTTTAAGTTAATATATAATTTAATTATTAATGTGAATTATGTTCTATTATATCAGGTTGTACCTTTCTATTAAAATGTTATATGTGTCATAATTTTTATTCCCTTTCTAGGTTTTTAGCCAACATATTTATTTTATGCATTCTACAGGTTATAATGTGAATATAATAGAAAAGAATATTATTTATGATGTTATTAATGTTAAAAAATTGGAAAAATTATTTTGAGATTCTTTTTTATGTATTATGATCCCAATTCTCCAAAAAATAGGACTAATGGTATTTAGGTTGTGTGTCTTGGTTGTTTTTATTGGGAATCATGATACAATAAATGTAAATGTATTGAGAAAAAATTATTTTTATTCATTGGTAAGGAACAATGGTTATTTATTTTAATTCTTATTCATTCAATCATAAGAATATTTAAATTTTAATGCCCTGAAATTATAAAGTACATCATTGTATTCAATGGTTTTTAAGAAACACAACACAAAGTGTAAGAAGGGAATATATGATCCTGATACATTAAAATAATAAATAAATATAATATATTCATTATATTTTAATACATGAGACAAAATTTTATCTAGCGTTAAACTCAATAGTGACCTTCCTCGATAACATACATTAAACGTAAGACAGAGTTTCACTAAATAAGAATACATTCTTAAATTATTAATTTTTAATATAATGGGATATATCATGGTTATTATTTTAGTGGTTAATAATATTATTAATGATAATATCAATATATTTTTATTTTAAAAATATAAAGTGAATTCATTGGTAAGAAATTAATGAGAAATAAAAGTAACAACCAATTAGATATAAGAAGGAACATTGTTATATTTATGCTTCCTAAAGAGTTTTT
The DNA here is from genome assembly GCA_963277665.1 of Viscum album. Taxonomy (NCBI): domain Eukaryota; kingdom Viridiplantae; phylum Streptophyta; class Magnoliopsida; order Santalales; family Viscaceae; genus Viscum; species Viscum album. Next base: position 167,639,281 of record OY728123.1, read on the forward strand.
TCTTAATATAAAAAATTAAATACAATTATTTAATTATTTAAATTCAATATATATGATATATATTCAATCAAATATTATTGATATTAATCATGTAGGGTTCATAGGCATAAAATAAGAACATACCCAATCACACACATAAAAACATATATTTTTATAAAGCCAATTTTATAATATTTTAATGGTGAACCCCTTTTAAATTAGAATTTTGACACTATTATTTATTTAGTAATTAGAAATAAACATCATATTTTATGTGGAATATTATAAATTTTTTTATAGTTAAATTTCGATATTTTTCAGAATCATATCATTTTTAATGAATAGTAAAAAATAATGTATTTTACTACATTACTTTATTCTGAAGATTTATTAATTAAATTAAATTATACTTATATTCCTTTTAATTAGATAATTTTTATAAAAATTAATTCCATGTATTTAATTTGAATCAAATTAATTTTGAATTTGATTATAAAAACATAGAAAACATTATGACATTTATACATTAGAAAAACTAATTGCCTTCCCGCATGTGGGATTATATTTAAATAAATTTCATCCAATTATATCATAGGAATTTGAAAAAATTTAAATATTATATGTTATTATAAAAATTTATAACATATAATATGTCCATATTTTTCTTTAATGAAAATTATTAGTGAAATAGATTAAAATTAATTACGATGATTTAGGTTATATTAACATTAATAAGGGAATAAACCTTAATCCCTAGGGGAATAATGACATATACACATGTCCAGGAGATATTGGATGGACATATGTAGACCCTATCCTCTCATGTATCAAAATTATACCATTATTAGTGCCCCAAGAATAATAAAAAATGTGGGAAGAATTCCTTTGTCAAAATATTACAAGAGTGCCACTACTCCTTCACTATAAAAGGGCACCCTTCTCTCTATTACTCACACATATAAAACCACATAGGATCTCCAAATATATTACTATATATCATCCCAAAATAACTATAACCTCACTATATTCCTCCCTTAGGGCTTAAATCCTTCCATGGAAGCCATTTGGACAATCCAAAATGAGTTACCCGATTTTTAATTTTACACTTTCTAACAATCTACTTTCTTTCATTTCCTTTTCCATAACCTCATATCATATTCTATCATGTTCATAAAAAACAGTTTTATAAAAAATATAATGTGATATTTTCTTATTTATCATTCAACCTAAACATATAAATACTTACATTTAATTAATAATATCTATATTGTATTTGGGGGCAGCAAACTACTACCTCAAAAAACAATGATTATTCATTTGTCATTTACCACCTCTCGTGGTGGATGTTATAATGGAAACTCTAAATTAAATGTGATATCTATGATATCTATTAAGTATTTTTAGTCAATTAATCCTCTACTAAAACTTAATTTTTATACATTCCATTTTTTCATTAATATGAGGACATCGTTTGAGGAAGGGTGGACTACTGGCCCCTCTAAGTGACATAACTCATTCACACAATACATGGAATGTATAAATGATTTACTTAATTATACACATGAGACCTAAAAATATTATATTTTATAGTCATTATATAATTATCTTTATGGAAATATAACATATAAACATATATATTATATCTTTTGGTACCCATTCACACACAATGTGATAACGTTTTTCATGGACTTATGGATTACCGCCACTTCAAAATGATGTGATTTATTTTACATCATAGAAATTATATATCTAATTATATATTATCAAATAATTAATTTTTTATGATTTAATGATAATTATTTAAATATATAATATTACTTACCTTCATTACATTATGATAATTGAAAATGGGAACACTACCCATGCATACATATGGCCGATTATCTCCATGAGTGTAACACTACTTCATTTTTTCACCATATTTAATGGATGTTTGAAAAATTATAATTTATTTTAAAATTTAATAATTATTTCATTAATTTCATTGTTTAGATTTTATAAAATTAAACCTTTGATAATAGTTGACCTACGAATGTTGTATTGACAAGTAAATAAAACTTGGTCAAAACATCTAATGTAAGATTTATTTGTTAAAAGTAGTTCTATAAAACATAAAAATAAGTAATATACATGAAATTACAAACAATAAAAATGTTCTCAAGAAAATAAATATATTATCAGGATCTTTTTATTCATAAATATAAAGACACACAAGACAAATTAGACACAAGGTAAGTGATTTAATCTCAATTTACATTCCATTGAAGCATATTTTTAATTACTCACCTGGTTTATTTTATATAGTGAAAATAATTCAATTTTATACTATATATCATGAATATAATTTCTATAATAATATTAGAACATTAATTTAATTTTATTTCATCCTTATTATCTTGATTTAAATGATTCAATGTTTTGTGGGTGTTTTTGATATGTTTAAAGATTATTTTCCTAAATAATAACATTAACGATCTTTAAATGAAATTTTTATAACATCCTGCTATTTAATCACATTAACATTCATTACATTATACAAAACCGAGGATCATTAAGGTTTAGTGTCTTGGAAACCAAGAACATAATACATGACAACATAAAACATTCTTCTTAAACACTTGAAAGGCTTCTTCATTGTTCATCTTAAGTACATTACAACATATCCTAAATTAAATCATACATAAAAGGAAAGAGTGAGTAGAAGGCTCAGTAAGGGAAACAAGGAAAATATTTTACATGTGAACTTGAGATACATCAAAAAGTCATGAAAAATAACTTTAAGGATTCAGAAAGAGATCATGAGGCATATCATAATAAAAATAACATGTTTCATAACATGAAGATGTGGCTACAACATTTAACATAGACAATCATTTTTGTTTCACCAAGGTCCATCCCCAAGGTGTCATTAAAAATGACCAAGGTTATTCACCATGATATCGTTAAAATGGTCATCTCTAAAGATTATGTCTTTACCCAATGAATTGAAGCGATATCAGGTAGAACCCTTAATTTGTCATTATTATCATGTGATACACATATATCATCATCAAAAAGTTCACAAATAACCCATATAGAATAAAATAAATGGGTTTCATTTCATAATCATAACGTTTCAAAAACTTCTTTAAAGACATGATCTCTATGTCATTTTAAACCCACGGAAAAAGGAAAGCGGGTTTCTTGTATATAAGTCCCAGAATTAAAGTATAAAATTTTGATATATATGTGAATACCCATATAGAAGAAATATCTTTGAGTAAACACTTAATAAAATAAAATAATATGAGAAAAAGAGAGAGACATTTTGAGACGAAAATTCTGCAGCATAACGACTATGTTGTAGGGTTTTAGAAAATATTCAAAAGAAAGGGGAATTGGGTAACCCACTCATAAATGATCCATAAAACAGTATAGGTACATAATATAATGGATATAATAAAATGGAAATTAATCTTGAAAGACATACCATATGAAATGTAAAACATGGAAGGAAGACAAAAATAATATTTTTCTTATGAAAACTCGACAGCCTAACGACGTCACTTAAAACATAAACAAATTAGTTGATGAGATCAAATAGGGTATCTAATATTATGAACATAAAATATCAGTGTGATAGATATAGAGATAATACCCTAACTTTATAAAATGAAACATGAAAGACTTGACATGAAAATAGATCTTGAAAACAAGACGGGTGAAAGAATACCTTAAAAATGCGGTAGCCTAACGGCGCCACTTAAACATTATAAAAATGAATTGATGAGAGAAAGAGGTATCCTCTAATCATATTAAAACGAAAAGGTCAGTAGGATGAATATAAAATAACATCCCCATATTATGAACATGGCGCAGAAAATAAATGACATAAAAGAGAGTACTGGGAAAGAAAGAGAGAGGTAGGATCCCTTACCTTAAAACGTAACTCTTTAAACTCTAATGTTGGGACCTTAAGGTATTGGGGGAACCCTGGGAGGACTCCTTGTGAGGTAAGGAGACCATAACATCGTTGAGGATGATTTTGGGGTTGAAAGGATGAGAGAATGGCATGGTATTTATAGGGAAAGTGAGGGGACAAGGCATTAATGGCCAAGGGACATCTCATTGGTGGTATTGGAAAAACCATGGGTTTGCCCATGGTATTTTCCAATGGTATTGGCCACTTGGGACACCTCATAACTTATCTTACTATTAATAAGTCGACCATATTGATTACATACTTAATACATCATTTAATGAAGTCATTAAACACCCGTAACTTAAAAACTCTATTTTCACTATTCATTGAAAATTCAACTTTCATAGAAAAATACAAAAATATTACCTTAACCAAATATCGATGCTCTGATTTCAAAAATGAACTCCATTTTATAAAAATATTTCTCTAGATATTTTAAATTTTAATTTTAAATAAATACACTATTCACCGAAAATTCATTTTTTTCAAAAAAATCCCCAAAAATTACCTTAACATAATATCGATGCTCTGAGTTCAAAAATGAACTCCATTTTATAAAAATATTTTTATAAATATTTTTAATTTAATTTTTAATTACAAAACCCTATTCACCTGAAAAAACTGATACTTGACTAATAATTTCTGAAACATTTAATGACCTATTTTATTGAATCACATTACTTAATCATGGTTCCTAGATTATATTAATACTTTCTTTAAGTGTTATTACGAATCCATTTGGTCACATTACTAATCCAAAGCCTAAAATCACTATTCATAATTTAATATTCATCAAAAATCATGTTGATCTTATTAGATGCTAAATTTCTTTCTGAACATAATTGTAGAAGACCATTTTTTAAAAATCATTACACATAATTAATTATTTAAGGTTTACATAAATATTTTCAAATATCCCTTTTCTAGAATTCATTAAAAACATGCATACTATATTTATCCAGACATCTGAAAATTCACAAACATCATCATAAAAAGAAATCAAAATTTTTATTTAAATTAAAAGATTACACAAGGCAGTTACGGTCTCATTACATAGCCTCTTATAACCCCAGCATAGGACATAAGTGTAAGGTGTGCTAAGGTGAGAGAATATGAGGGCGGCTCGGCCAACATCGCATTAGTAGTAATTTCTATCAGTTTGAACTTCTCGGGAAGGCTATTCCGTTATAGCATCACACGATGAAGTTCATCTTGGGTTTGGTCTAGAGAAAATCCCAGGGGTGCTACCTCCTTCCCAAGTTCTATTAGATGGGATTCGATTGGCCCGAAACTACTGGATGAGGCCATCAAATCCTATTTCTATATTAATTAACCATGATCACTTATATTTAGAGACAATAATCACAACATTTAGTTTCGAAAGGTCATACTGACTAATTGTCATATAATAGCCAAAACCCAATAGACTTATTTTAATTATACTAATTTTATTAAATGAAATTGTTTTGTTGAGTATAAAATAAAATAATACACAAAATTAGGAAACAATATTTATTCAAAATTTCGGTTTGTTATAATCTTCCCCCCATAAGAAATTCCTTCCTCATAATTTTTAAAATTGGGCATGGAAATTTAATTGAAAGTCCCACATCAGAAAAGGAGTCAGTAACACTATTACTTTAAAAGAAATAAATGGAAGTACAAAGGTCACCTGATTTAACCCATACTAGGATTCCACGTAGGAAAATATTGATATGGAGGAGAAAACAGGGTCATGTTCTGATTGAGAGTGATATAAAACATGATTAGGAGAATGTTAACCACAGGAAAATCACAAACTTATGATGTGTGTAAATGGTCTTTGATTACCAAGTAGGAAACTTAAACCAACAACATTTTTGTTTTACGTTACTTTTAATAATTTTGAGGAATTCATTTACTACATAGAATAAGAACACAGGGAAATATATTTACCTTCACATAGAGTTTCATCCCTTAATGAATTTCCACCATGACTAATCTTTTCTCCAAACAAATAGAATTCAAAACTACTTGGTCTCATCAAAGCACAAGAATAATCTTCTAGAGAATCATGTAATCCACCAAATAATAACTATCTATCTTTAAATATTTATCCCAAAAATAGAAATGGTACGATAAAACAACTCTTCAAAAAGAAAGAACCCCATAGGAAGGGAAACTACTTTAAATCATCAAAGTTCAATGGTACTGCCCAAAGTTTATCATAGACCATTCCATAAATAACTGTCTATAATATTCCTTAAAATAAACCATACTAAGATTGAAACCCAAATATAAGAAGGATTTGATAACATAGTCTTCCAAGATACACTTTATTGTCCATCTCCAAACAACATCAGCCACTCCTAATATCTTATAACAAAAGTAACTAACCTAAACATATTTTCCCCAAGATAGGTTAATAATTTCCATAAGTAACCTAAATTACTATAAGTTCACCTTAAATTCATCGATTCTTAAAAATATAAGTCAATCTTTACTCCTCAAATAAAATACCATAGTAATTTATTTACCTGGATCATATAGGGTTCCCAAAATAGTGAACGTATTCCTAAATAATAATCATTTAATCCCCTAATCATCTCTTTTTCTTCAAGAAGAACAAATTCACAACATCAACATGTGGTACATAACAATAGATGTTTTCCTTAATGATATAAAACCATCTTAGGTAGTGAATCGATGTTCTTAGAAAACATCAATGATATGCTCATAGAGCATGAACTAAAATACAACATGACATAGACAATTATTTTGATGAAGTTGTATGTAATTTAGTCATCATGACCCATATCAGCATAAGACTTGCATTGTTCCCATGTCCTTGAGCATTTTTGATGCTCATCATGCTTCTCAACCCTTCCAAGAGAGCATTGCCTTGGATAATGTCCAACTTCTCCACATTTACGACATTGAAAAGTATAAGGTTCCTTAGATCAAACCTTATCTGTATTCATCACATCATCCATTTTTTTTTGAAGCAAATAACTAATTTATACCTTATCTCCCCACACTTAAAACATCTCCCAGTTCCTTTGTGACATTCTCCTTGGTTCCCCTTTCCAAACATTTTTCACAAAGGAAATTAGGTCTTCCTTCCCTTATAAACATAATCTGATGAACACCCTTGAGACATCATCTTCTTCTTACTTGATGAATTTGGGCATTCAACTAGGTACCAATTATTAATTGGGATTTTTGATAGCTGGTTTTGCATAATCACAACATGTTCATCTTGATCTCTCAACATCTTTGTCACATTAATAGAGCAATCATCACATTTCCTATCACATTGATTGTAGAGACATGTTCTTCTATTTCCCGCCATTAACTCAGAAAAAAAGTATAATTAGGGGATTAAATACTTAGACAATAATCATGAAAAGGAAATTTTAAGCATAGATGGATAAACTTGTAGAAGAAAATTATATCCTAACTTTTGATCCCCTATTTTCCAATATAGGTTATCCATGATCATATATTCTTATGTGAATCTTTATCTTATTTTATCTTTGTCCCTTTAATAATGGTTCATACTACGCTTATTAATTTACCAATGAATATCCCCCGAGAGTGTCGCAACCAAGAGTGCAAGACGGCCCGTTGTCATGTACCAGTTCATGTTCGAGTCTAGCTCAAGTGGTGTTTTCAGGTTTTACCCCTATGTACATTTGTGCCAGAGCCACCTCTACCTGCTCGTATCCAGACAGGGATGCATTTTTTTGATAAACCACTTACTCAATACTCACCAAAATACCAGAAAGATTTCCTATATTTAAACATTTCTGTAGGGTTCTTCCTAAAATTTTCTTATCCTAATTTCCACAAATAACTAAACCATCCTTTGATACCAACTATAACAAACCACCTTTTTATCACATTAACTTTCATTACATTATACAAAACCGAGGATATTTAAGGTTTAGTGTCTTGGAAACCAGGAACTTAATACAAGACAACATAAAACATTCTTTTTAAATACGTGAAAGGCTTCTCAATTGTTCATCCTATGTTCATTACAGCATCTCATAACCTGGGAGCATACATAAAAGGAATGGGTGAGTAGAAGGCCAACTAAGGGAAACAAGGGAAACATTTTACATGTGAACTTGAGATACATCAAAAAGTCATGAAAAAAAACTTTAAGGAATCCGAAAGAGATCATGAGGCATAACATAATAATAATAACGTGTTTCATAAATTTATGATGTGGCTAAAACATTTAACATAGACAATCATTTCTGTTTCACTAATGTCTATCCCCAAGGTGTCATTAAAAATTACCAAGGTTATTCACCAAGATATCGTTAAAATGGTCATCACTAGAGATTATGTTTTTACCCAATGCATTAGAGCACTATCAAGGAACACCATTAATTCACCTTTATTATCTTTTGATACACATATATCATCATCAAAAAATTCATAAATATCCCATATAGCATAAAAGAAATATGTTTCATTTCATAATCATAATGTTTTAGAAACTGCATTGAAGACATGATCTTTATGTCATTTTAAAACCACGGAAAAAGGAAAGCAGTTTTCATGTATGTAAGTCCCAGAATTAAAGTTTAACATTTTTATATATATGTGAAAACCCATATAGAATAAATATATTTGATTATTCACTTAATAAAATAAAATAATTTGAGAAAAAGAGAGAGACATTTTTAGATGAAAATTCTGCAGCATAACGGCTATGTTATAGGGTTTTAGAAAATATTTAAAAGAAAGGGGACATGGTTCAGCCACTCATAAATGATCCATAAAACAGTAGAGGGACATAATATAAAGGATATATGAACATAGTAATGATACTTGAAAGACATACAATATGAAATCAAAATCATGGAAGGAAGACAAAAATATGATTTTTCTTATGAAAATTCGGCAGCCTAACAGCGTCACATAAAACATAAAAAATGAGTTGATGAGATAAAATAGTGTCTCTAATAATATGAAAATAAAATATAAGTATGATAGATGTAGATATAATACCCCAAAATAATAAAAAGGAACATGAAAGACTAGAAAGGAAAATAGATCTGGAAAATGAGAAGGGTGAAAGAATCCCTTAAAAATTCAGAAGCCTAACGGCGCTAATTAAACATTATCAAATAGAATTGATGCAAGATAGAGGTGGTCTCTAATCTTATGAACATGAAAATGGAAGTAGTATGAATATAAAATAACATCCCCAACATAAGAACATGGAGCATAAAAGAAATGACATAAAAAGAGTACTTGGAAAGAAAGAGAGAGGTAGGATCCCTTAGCTTAAAACGTAACTCTTAAAACACAAAGGTTGGGGCCTTGATGGATTAGGGGAACCTTGGAGGGACTCTTTGGGAGGTAAGGAGACCATAACGTCATTGGGGATGATTTTTGAGTCGAAAGGATGAGAGAATGGAATGGTATTTATAGGGAAAGCTAGGGGAAAGGCATTAATGGCCAAGGGACACCTCATTGGTGGTATTGGCAAAACCATGTGCTTACCCATGGTATTTTCCCAGGGTATTGGCCACCTGGGACACCTCATACCTTATATTACTATTCATAAGTCAACCATATTAATTAAATACTATATACATCATTTAATGATGTCATTAAACACCCGTAACTTAAAAATTGTATTTTAACTATTCACCAAAAATTCAACTTTCTCAGAAAAATCTCAAAATTTTACCTTAACGAAATAACGATGCTCTGAGATCAAAAATGAACTCCATTTTATAAAAAAAAATTTATAGATATTTTTAATTTAATTTTTAAATAAATACACTATTCAACAAAAATTCATTTTTTTTTCAGAAAAATCACCAAAAGTTACCTTAACATAATATTGATGCTCTGTGTTCAAAAATGAACTCCAGTTTATAAAAATAAATTTCAAAATATTTTTAATATAATTTTTAATTAAAAAACACTATTCGCCTGAAAAAACTGATACTTGACTAATAATTTCTGAAACAGTTATTTACCTATTTTATTGAATCACATTACTTAATCAAGGTGCCTAGATTATTTTAATACTTTCTTTAAGTGATATTATGAATCCAATTGGTCACATTACTAATCCTAAGCGTTAAATCACTATTCATAATTTACTATTCCTCAAAAATCATGTTGATCTTATTAGACTCTAAATTTTTTACCGAACAGAATTGTAGAATACCATTGTTCGAAAATCATTACACATAAATAATTATTTAAGTTTTACATAAATATATTCAAATATCCTTTTTCTAGAATTCATCAAAAATATGCATACTATATTTATCTGGACATTTGAAAATTCAAAAACTTAGTCATAAGAAGAAATCAAAAATTTTATTTAAATCAAAGGATTACACAAGTTAGTTATGATCTCCATACATTGAACCTTATAACCCCAGCATAGGACATAAGTGTAAGTTGTGCTAAGCTGATAGAATCTGAGGGTGACTAGGCCAACGTCGCACGAGTAGTAATTTCTATCAGTTTGAACTTCTCGGGAAGGCTATTCCGTTCTAGCTTCACATGATGAAGTTTGGCTTGGGTGTGGTCCAGAGCAAAGCCTAGTGGTTCTACCTCCTTCCCATGTTCTATTTGATGGGCTTTGATTGGCCCGAGACTACTGGATGAGGCCATCAAATCTTCCATCTATATTAATTAACCAAGATGACTTGTATTTATAGACAATAATCGCAACATTTAGTTTCCAAAGGTCATACTGACTAACGGTCATATAATAGTCAAAACCCAACATTATTATTTTAATTATACTCATTTTATCAAATGAAAAAGTTTTGTTGGGTATGATATAAAATAACACACAAAATTAGGAAACAAGATTTATTCAAAATTTCGGGTCGTTACAATTTCTATATGATGAAATTATATAACCATTGTTAAATAAACCAATTATTTTTCCTATACTCTTCTAATTCATGAAAATTTTCATTTATTAGAATTAATTATAATCTTTTTGGTAGTCAATCTGTTTTAGAAAATGTATTTAATAAAACATGACTTCATTTCTCTCTAATTTCAGAGAACCAATTTTCTTCTAAAAACCTTTTTTTAAATGATTTCAAAAATGTTTTTAAAATTACTAATTAAAGATATAATTACCCTTTTTTCATTTAACAATGTGTTCAATGGAATCTTATTATCCATCTCCCAACATGAAATTTTTCTAAACTTTTTTATTAAAAAGGACTATTCTTTTTACCTTATATGGAATATACATATTTACCCACTCTTATTACATTGAATATTCTATTTCATGTTTCAAAGGATGTTCTATAAATGAAATGAATTTAATATTTCTTTTTATAGAATATTTTTCAATAAAAAATTCAAAAAAAGAAATTTTCCTCAAGAATGTTTTTAAAACATCTTTTTTACATAATTTCTGTATTTCAATGACAACAACCCATTATTTTACTCAGCATGGGGTATTTTGTATTGAGACCATTCTAAATCTTCCACCGGATGGTTTATGATTAGTTTTTCTGAGGATAGTATTCACTTTCACATCCTTGATAACTTTTTTCCCCTTGAAATATTTAATTTTATATGATCATTGAACATTTAATATCCCTCATTTTACCATATCATTTATCATAGATATGTTCATTTCCTAAACCAAATATAATTTTTATACAATGTTTAATTTGAATTTTATTTGTTTATTTGGGTAAATGTTGATAAAAATTTATCTCTTAATATATAGAGATATTTGATATGGAACATTGTCAAATAAAATATTCGATAAATGAAGAATTTTTTGGACTGGTATAACATGGCTGGGGCATAGTTAGAGATAACTCCTCGATGCATCGGTAGTCTCTTTGGAAAATGAATTTTGGATAGCCTCCTTATATTTGTTTTTATATGATAAACTGTAAATTGGATTCTGAATTGTCATGATTGTAATGGAACCATGTACCTTGGAAACATGACGTCAAATAGTGATGAATTTAACTCATTTAGATTCAGTTAAAATTCATACCTGATATTTTATATCAAAATATCTATAGATACATTTCATTTTCATTTAATTGTTTAAATGGAATGTGTTTTAGTTTCATACCTTTCCATATTGAGTTTTACTTATATAGTTATTTGAATAGAATGTGTTTCCAGTTATTACCATGACATATTATTTATGCACATCCATTCAGTTAATTAATTACATGTAATATCTGTTCCTTTATTAACATTTCCATATTATGTATCTTCATTGACTCATTAGGGCTTCCAATATATTTTTCCCTTATTGTGAATTTGATATCACCCTTATTAGGTTTCTAACCCTATGAATAAAATAATTGTACTATGAAAGAAATGTAGGGATTTATTAGATGGATTAGCGTTATCCTCGATGTTATTTGTATAAGATGAAGGATAAAAAATATTGTAATTATTTTATTATTTTTTAATAAAAGAATCATGTATGTATATAGTTTACCAAAAATATTAATCTTTTTGGTCAATTGTGAACTGATTCCATTTAATAATGCTAATGTAATAGTTTTAGATAGTGGCTCCAGAATTTTTGGGGTTATGTCTCTGTAGTTGGTATTTGGGGAAGTTTAGTAGCAACCTTAGGAACTAGATTTCATGAAACATATATTTGAGAATTGAAATCGAAGTAATATTTTAAGGTATGTATAGAATAATTACATAGAATTTTTTAATGATAATGATTTTTGTGGGTATTCATTGAAATAAATCATTTTTGGGATACTACTAGTGGACATGGTTTTGTAATAGATGTTCCTAGAAGTAATAACTCTCAGAAAGTGTTCTAAGCCTGACTTCAGGTAACCTAATACAAAACAAAGAGCCTTGTTATCCACTTAGTTTGACACTTTTCAGCGATATTATTAGGATAATTTACATATTCTATTCAAACAATTTTGAATGATTTGAATACATTAAAAATCAACATACTAGGTTATACATAAGGTATTCTATATATAAAATAAGGTTTCATGATTTAAAAGTCCTATAACCGATATTATGGATTAACACTTGCCCAAGGAAGGAACTTTTTGTATAAAAATGGAAGATGTATTTTTGTATTAGAGTTGTATTGAATATGTTTGTTAATATGATATTTAGTAATTAACCATATTTCAAAAATTTCAATTAGATTTATTTTGGACATTATATTAATATGGTTTAATAAAATGACAACTGATATACTAGTGGAAAACCTATCAGGTCTGTTATGTCCATGGGTTTTGAACCCATGACCGATGGATGATAAGTGTTTCATGCCAATCACAGACCTACACAATGTCATGGTTAATTTTTCACTTATTTTAGTTAAGAATTTCGACCAATAAATGTTTATAATGAACAAGTAATCTCACCATTGAGGATTATAGATTAATCTATTTTCCATATTGTTCTTGGATGATATGTGTTAACAAATTGATAGGCTTGTCACTCTTTTATAGGTATTATGATCCCTTAATGTTTCATTTACTTCATTTGGAATAAAAAATTAATTATTAGTAATTATTTTATAAGAGTAATGGGATAAATAGAGATTTTATCAAAGCATTAAAGAAATTGAGGTTTGATTATTCGAAATTTAATCCAATCAAGTAAAAATATTTCATTTTATTCTTGGCCAGTCAAATAATTACTCTATATTAGAAAAATGTCATCAAAATAAAAATTTATCCTAATACATTAATTTTTTTAACAGAGGGTCTCTTAAATCATCAACGATTTATGGATTTGATTCCCTCAACACTATATTGATCATTTAGTTTTTTTGATCTCATTCACTATTTTTATGTAATATTCTTTTCCTCCATGTAGATATTTTCACTTTCCACTAACGTTCTCCAACATAGAATCCTAGTTACATGGTATTCCATATGACCATTATACATCCCATTCTATCTTTTTTAGAAGATATTTTATGAACATTTAAAAATATGTGGTATTTTAATGTAATAAATATAAAAAAATATATTACCAATATCTAGTTCAAATTGTGAGGACATAACTTAATTAAGGTGGGGAGAATGTAACACCCCTAAATTATTATTTATTACTTTATATTTAATAGTGTTTATTAAATTCCACACCATGCATATAAAGGAAATATAATAACCCAATAAATTCAAATCCTAAGTAAATATAATTTCTTCTATAGAATGTAATTCACACGAAATTGTATTAGCTTGTCTTATACATAATAGTGAACATCCTTGATAACATGTGTTTCACGTTAGACCGAGTTTCACCAAATAATAATGTAATTTTAAATTATTATTATTTAACAAGTTATGAAGAAACATATTTATTATGTTAGCAGTTAAGAATATTATTTACTAACTTAACAATGTTTAGGGTTTATATAAATATAATATAATTCATTAGTTACAAATTAATGATAAATGAAAATTATAACCAAAATGATATGAAAAGAAATATAATAATATTTATGCTTCCAAATGATTTTTGTCATAATAAAAATAAGAAAAGAAAATTAATTAATGATTCAAATGAAATATATATTTTATATATTCAATAAATTAATTTTTATATTTATCCATTAGGTTTGATAAGAATAATATAAAAATGAACCCAATTTTACACCTAAAATATAATATTTTTATAAATGAAAATTTACCGCCTTTTAATGGATAAACAATTTTAAATATTAGTTATTAAAAACTAATTTATTTAATATTTCAAAGTTAAAAACCTATTTTTAAAGTGAAAAATAAAAAATATTGTGAATTTTTGTTATTTTCCAGAATCATATAATTTTTTAATGAAAAGTTAAAAATACCCTATTTTTTTACCAAACATCTTTTTCATATAATATATTTATGAGAAAAAATTATAAATTTTATTTACTTTAGAGTTTAATTATATAATATATTTATGAATTTATACAATTTATATAATTGGAATAAATTTCACTTTGAAATTTATTATATTATCACAGAAATATTTCAGATGTTTTTATTTTTAAACCCCACATTTTGGTTCCACATGAAGAATTATATTTAACTAAATGTCATCCCCTTCTATTATTGTATTTTAGAAAAAAATTCATATTTTGATTTATAATAATTTATTATTTCTATAATGGCAACATTTTGGTTTTTTACAAAATAATTATTGAATGTGTCATAAATTAATTATAATGATTAAGGTTAAATTAAGATTAATAACGGGATAAACCATAATCTTAAGAACCTGAACAACCAATAAACTTGTCCAAAAGATATTTTCTGGCCATATATCAAACATATCCACTCTTGGTTAAATATTGGATCATTATAGTAGAAACATTCAAAATTTAAAAAGTGGGACGAATTCTATTGACAAAATATTACAAGAGTGTTAGTCCTCCTTCGATATAAAATGCCCCCAAATCTACACATCCATCACTCCTCCCAATCCACATATGTTCTGCCCATATATGTCCAAATAAAATTCCAAAATACATAACATAGACCTTGAATCTGCCCTTTTTTCTGAAATCCTTCCATGTAATCCCTTTGGTATAATCCAAAAGGAGTTACATGATTTTTAATGTAATAGTTCAAAAAGATCTCTTTTAGTTCATTTACTTTTACACGACCTCAATTATTTTTCTTCCATGTTCCGTTAATAAAACCAATGTCCTAAATATACAATGATGTATTATTTTTATGTTTTATACCTAAAATTACATGTACATCCATCTAATGGGTAACAAACATATGATTCTTTTGTGCGTCGATCTTCTACCTCATGAAATGATGATTGTTCATGTTTTCTTGACCACATATAATTGTGGTCAATACAATGGAAAAAAATTTATATATTAAATATATGAAATCTATTAACTCATTATTCTTCTCTAATACATTTATATCACATACCTTTAATACCTTCAATTTCATATTTATAAGATAACATTGTTTGAGGAAGTGTGGACTACCGCCCACTAAAAGTGATGTGATTTTTTCACCCGATACATGGAATTAAAAAATGATAGTTTTAATTAAACATATGAGACATACATAGAATCTGATTTATATTCATCACATAATTTTAATTACATAATATAACATATTTGAATATATATCATTTTCTTTATTACCCTTTCACATTCAATGTGATAACGACTTTCGTGGACATGTGGATTTCTGTCTCCTCATCAAAATGTGATTCCTTTTACATAACATGATTTCAATATATAATTACATATGATTAAATAATATGGTATCTATGTTATTATTATCATTTTGGGTAGATATATTATTACATAACTTTATCCCAAAGTGGATATTGAAAAATGGGAGCATTACTTATGCGTACGTACAACCTACATTCTCAACATGTGTATTGTTGGTAAAATTTTAATAACTATATTTAATTATTTTCATTAAAAGAATGAATTATTTAAAATAAGATAATTGTTTCATGATTATTATTATTTAGATGTTATATAATGACCCCATTGACCATAGTTGACCTACTATAGTTGTTTTCGACACATAAAACAAACATGGTCATAACAACTAGTGTAAAATTAATTGTTTATGAAATTGAATAAATCAAGGTAATACATAAAATAAAATAATTGACAATCCTTTAAGAGTTTATCAAAAAATTAAATAATTAACATATAGTTATTATTCAGTATTATAAATACACACAAGTCAAATTAGATTCAAGGTAATATATTTCACCCCAATTTACATTCCATTGAGACTTATTTATTGTTATTCAAATTGTGTATATTATATTGTGTATATATTACCCCATTAAATGATATATCATGATTAAAATTACTCTCATAACATTACATGTTTCATTTAATTTTCTCCCATTATAAGGGTTATGATTTAAATTGTTTCAAACTGATATGTGACAATTTTTAATGTTTAAATATTGTTTTCTTCAATAATAAAATTAATGATCTTTCAATGGTATTTCAATTTTAAGAAATTAGATGACCATTGTTTAATAAACCATTTAATTTTTATCTCTATTGAAAATTTAACACCTTTTACAAGTATTATTACTATTTTACACTCTTTGGTACTAAATGTATTTAATAAAATGATCATTAGAAAACATGACTTCATTTCTCACTTTAGTCAGATAATTTGTTCTCTTCTAAAAATAAGGTTTTATAAAAATGTTTTCAAAATGATATAGTAATGAAATTTTTAATATTTTTTTATTTTACCATTTAATCTTGTACAAAATTATTTTACTTATCCATCATCATTCCATCAAAGCATTCATAGGATATTTGAATGGATATTTTTTATATATTTTTTTTAAATTGATTTTCAATGAAATGGTTTTTCAAAACAAAATTATAAATTCCTATAGAATGTTTTTAAAAGATCATTTATAATATTTCCATTCATCAATGACAAAAAATCAATATTTTACTCCACATAGATTATGTTTTATTGCTACCATCCTTAATATTCATCCATATTGTTCATGACTTATTTGGATTAGGATAGTAATCAATATCACATACTCGATTACTTTTTCCCCTTAAAATATTCAATTTCCAATTATCATTGAATAAAGAATCTCCTTTATTTCACTATGTCATCATTTCAAGATTTGTTCATTTATTAAACAATATTAATTTTTTATATGGCTCTTACATTGAATGTTATTTAATTATTTGGGTTAATATAAATAAATACGATTCCCTTACTCTAAAGGGAAAATTGATAACGCGCATTGTTAAATCGATTATTTGATATGTGAGGAATGTTTGGGAATTGTACGATATGGGTTGGTCCCAGTTATAAATAACCCCACGGACCATCAATGGTGTCATGGGATTAGTAATTTGGCTAGTCTTGTTATATGTGTTTTAACTAGATTTTTTATAAACTATCTTGTGAAAGCAATTGACGGTAACGCTACCATATACCAAGGTAATATGGTGTCCAATAATCATGGATTTCCCTCATTTAGTTTAATATATTTTTAATATAAGATATTTTACATTGGTATATCTATGGATTCATTTTATTCTTCATTCATTGATTACATAGAATGTGTTCTATTTTCAGCCCTATACATATTTATTTTTTATAACTATTTATTTGAATGAAATGTGTTTCATATAATTAGCATTACATATTGTTAACAAGCTTAAATTTAGTTTATTGATTACATTGAATGTGTGGTCAGTTATTTACCTTTATATATTAACTATTATCTTTGATTCATTATTTCAAAAATTGTTTTTTTCCTTATTGAGGACTTTAGCTCAACCATATTATGTTTCATTCCCTAATATTCCATGATGTAAAATATGAAATATTTAAATGGATATACAAGATAAATTATAGTTATACTTTATGTAATTTATTATGAAATAAGGAAAAATTATGTTGTAATTATTGTATTCTTTTGTATTAAAAGACTCATGTATGTATGTATGTTACCAAGATGACTAGACTCAATGGTCCTTCGATATTTGATTCATTGTAATCGTGATAATATAATAGTATCATACACTGGCATTGGGATTTATGGGGTCTAGAGGCTATTAAAATTGACTTAAATACTGATGGATGGATGTAAAATTATATTGCGCTATTATTTAATAGTTTTTATCATGTGAAATAATTTCATGGATATTTAGTGTAATAACCACAACTTAATTAACCTATAGTCATTATATGCCTTATTACATGGTCACTAGATATTGTTAGTGTAACACCCCAGGTAAATAAAAAATATGACATTTTTATATTTATCTATATTTGTGAATAAAATATTAATATTACTTTAAAGGGAACGCTATGCTCGATGGTGTACCCAATACGCAACAACGAGTTTCTTGGGAATCTTACGTTGAACTCTATTAATAAAATAATATTATTTTAAATGGTAGTTAACGCGTAGCCATTGTAATGGTGGTAATGAATATAAATAACTAAAAAATGATTATATATGTTTGTCAAATATTTTTACTCTTTACAATAAATGTTAGAGGATTAAAAATGCGAATGAATCCTATTTTTAAGCATAAACATTCTAATATTCATTAAAAGGTCGATTAACCGCCTTTGGATGGAGAAACTCTTTAAAATCAACTTTTTAACAATTTTATGTGTTATATTTGACAAAATAAAATTCTTCTTTAGAATCTAGACATCAAAATTTACTTTGTGTGAATTTTTGGTATCATTCCGAAAAAGTTCATTTTTTTAATGAATACTAAAAAAATGTTGTATTTTAATTCAAAACCACTTTTTAATATAATTTATTTATATGATTAGATTATCTTTTGAATTGTTTTTAAAGTTAAATTAGAATATAGTTTTACCATTTAATCCAATAGTGGTCATTGGAATTAATTTCACTTTGAAATCGGACTTAAACTAGTGTCAATCTTTTGATACTTATAGTTTCATAAAAACACGCTATTTTCTCCGACAGCGGGAATTAATTATTAAATTAATTAATGAAACTTATATGTTTTGAATTTTGTAAAATAGACTTCATTTTTTAATTCAGAATATCATATATATCTTAGGGTGATGTTTTGGTATTTTTCTGAAAAACATCAATTTTTGATGAATAGTGAAACCACTAAGTGGTACTTATAAAAAACTGATTTTCCGTTTAAATGAAATTTTACCACATCTGTGTTTTGAATTTCAAAAATCCGACATACATGGTTGTCATTGAGAAGTAAAATGTGGTTCAATGGAATTAAAATATTTTTTTGGTGAATAGTAACTTTTATGTTTTTAATCGTAATTAGAGGTAATTAGTGTAGTTTAAGGTAAAAATAATGTTTTAATAATATGAAATGACCTAGACACATGTCCTACCCTCATTGGATGAGTCATGTCCGACCAAGACAATCCATGGGTCAACTTGGGGACTCCATGGAGCCACTTTGGTTGGAAAATGACATAAATACCTTTTTATTTAATGTTAAATTAAAAATGACACAAACATGAGATGTTTTACTAAAACAATTTTTACATGGAGTTATACAAGTCATATTTTTTACTATAAATATTCATTGGAAAGATAAAAATATTTTCTACATCATAGTATTTTTTTATAATTTTTAGACATTAGATAAATTAAATTATTTATGACACCACGATGATGCAGTGATGACCTCATTATTTAACGATTTAAATAAAATGGAAAGATAATGTAAAATCTAAGACATACACATGTCCCAAACCTATTTGATGGGGATATTTAGAACCCGTATCACCTTACCCTCAAAACAAATCAACGTGGGACCATTAAAATCCGAAACTCATTCTAAAATAAAGTAACATTTCTTTACTTTCCAAGAGTTCCCCTCCACTCCTCTTATAAAAGGCCCCCACCTCTACCTCCTTACCCACACTTCCAAAGCCCTTGGCTCGGCCAACCCCTGCCCATTTTGTCTCTCCACATCCCTATATAACTCCTTGAAGCCTCAATTTGGGCAGAAGTCTTCCCAAGGAAGCCTTTGAGCTCAAACCAAAGGGAGTTACCCAATTTTAAGGTAATGTCTTCACTTGTGTCCTTTTGTTTTATTTTGCTTCTCCAACCCCCTAACCTATATTTATTCATTTATTTTGTAAAAAATACAGTATCTTCAATATACTAGGATGTTGTTATAATAAGTATTCGAGCTACACTTACACACACCTACATCTAATGGTTAAAGAACATATTGTTTCTGTGGATGGCGAATTTCTGCCTCACGAAACGATGATTGTTCAACATTCTTCTAACACCTTCAAAGGTGGCCATTAATATGTCACTATATTTATATATTATATATAATATGTTTATGTTTTACATAAGCTTCTGTATTTTTCATTTATGGCATATCATTTATGGTTATCATTATGAGTAAACACGATATCTTCATTTTAGGAAGTGCGGACTACCGCCCCCTCAAAGTGATTTGATTTGTTAATGCCATATGTGGGACATATAAAGGATGTAATTAATGGTATTATATATGATATTATACTTGAATTATAATATACCTTTACATTATTATGATTCTACTCTATAAAATACGAAATATAAATGAAAGTAGTGTTCATGCGTACGTACGGCTTACCGTCTCCATGAACGGTACATTTCATTTCTTATCTCAAAAGGTTATGTACTATTATAAGTACATATATATAATGGATATATATGTAATATATTACATCTAAACTATGGATATCATTCTGGAATTATAACATATATATATATATCTCATTATGCTTTAATTCCATTAATATGACAAAAAATTAAAGTAGCGTTCATGCGTACGTACGGCCTACCATCTCCATGAACACTGCTATTAATTTTTATCTCCAAATGATATGGAATAGTATAAAATGAATATATACTGGATATATATGATATTTAAAACATCAATACTATTCTAGATATGATGTACCTATAACTACATGGAAAATTATTTTCCAACAAGTTCAATTTTTGACTCATGTACCAAACATCGACAAAAATATCTAATATGAACACATATTATTAAACAATAATTATAACATTAAAATATGTGATATGAACTGAATAATAATATTTATAAGAGTTACTTAAGCAATTATAAATTGACCAAATTTTATTATTCAGGAATATAAAGAAACGAACAAGACAAGTTGGACTTGAGGTAAGGGACCCTACCCCTCTCCTTTTTTTAAGCACACTGTTTTATTTCATTCCTTTTAAGCTCATATTTCTTGTGATCGGGATGTTATTTTATATTAATACTACTTTAATTTTTATGTTCATATTATGAGAGACCCTATTCTCTCTCATCAATCCATTTTGGATGTTTTGAGTGGTTCTGTTAGGCTGCCGATGTTTCGTAAGAGATCTAACCTCTCACTTTCTTTTTAAGTACTCTCCATTATGTCACTTATTTTAAGCTCCTATTTTTTATGTTGGGGGATGTTATTTTATATTCTTATTGATTTAAACATTATGTTAATATGATGAGAGACCCTATTTCCTCTCATCTATCCATTTTGGAAGTCTTAAGTGGCGTCGTCAGGCTGCCGAGTTTTCGTAAGGGATTTTTCATCTCACTTTTATTCCCGTGAGATTTATGCTACATTTTCCACAATTTCCTTTGAGTGGTGTATTTACTGCCCATTATTTTACTCATTATGTAATATAATTTCATTTATGATTATCTACATCAATGTTGTATTGTCCTTCTTTCACGGTGTGCATGTCTCGAAAGATACCCATGTCGGTGAGGAAACCATTCACCCTCCACTTTTTAAAAGACTTCTTTTGTTATGTCTTTTAATTCACATACTATAATGTTGGGATATGTTCTTATATATCATTATTGATGTAAATTTTATGACCAAGTTATGAGATACCCTTTTTATCTCTCATCAACTCTTTTTCTGAATTTTGAAGTGACGCCATTAGGCTGTCGATTTTTTGCAAAGGAACTTCTTAACCCAATTTTGATTTTTTGGGATAAACTTGTACTCCTTGAATATGTCATTATATGATTATGTGTGAATGTCCTCTGATTTTATTATACTTAATACCCACTTATATTTCTTGTATTCTTTTTTCACACATAATTATGTAATTGATTTATCCTTAATCCAGGGATACCGTCTTTGTATGGGACTTCGTCTCAATCTCCTTTCATTGAGTCATATTTTGTTTTATACAAAACCTTCTATTATATGGTTTATAAAACCCTTTGACTTTTACGTTTATCCTGAAGGAATATTTTTTATTCTAAGAGTTTTACTAAATGACAAAAGGGAATGTTTTTGTTGTACGTATGCGGCGACAACGACTTCTCCGCCGCCGTGACCGTTATTTGAGTTTCGACTTCCTCTACAAGCCATACTTTTTTTAAAAGAAAAAAATAAATACCGTGTTTTAATTTTCATTTATTTTGGTATTGAAAATGGTTTTCATAATGTTTTTATATCAATGTGTTTTATTGATATCTTATGATTAAAAGGTGGAAATGTTATGTTTCCTTTATGCATGTTTTATGTGATACGATTATGTTGAGGTTCTTGGGAATTATTATGAAGACGGGTGGTTCTGTGATATACTAAGGGAGGGTGAGCCCGATATAGCTCTCCAATGCATTGGGTAACGTGAAGGGGTTAAACGTTAAGGTTTCTCCGAAGAGATTTAGGGAATATACTGTGATGGATATTCCAAACGTAACCAAGAGGGTTACTCCCTACGTAAGAATGTTATGAATGCCTCAAGTTACCTTTATGTCTTATGATTTCTATGATTTATTCAGGATTTTTATGAGGTATTTTAAAGTGCTTATCTTTTTTGGGTAGAATATGATTTCATTCTTATGTATACATGTACTCATGTTTCCTTTCCATATTTTTATACCCCTTACTGAGCTTTTTATACTTATCCCAAGTTTTCGAAATGTTTTTCACAGGTCAAGGGAAAGGTACATGATATGATGATAGTGTCAAAGCAGTGTCAAGAAAGAATCCATGTTTTATTTTAAATATGTTTCTGTTGATGGGAAAAATGAATACTATCTTTTTTGTAACCAATTTGTTTAAATGTGGAATGTAATGCGTGTTTTATGATCTAATTCTCTAAAACTCTAAACCTGAAAAGCTATTCAATGTGTAATCTTGTAATAACACAAGATTAAGTATGGTTTAAGGTTGGGGCCTTATAGTTGGTATCAACGGTCGGTTTAGATAACTTTAGAGGTTAGGGTATTCTTTAAGCATAAGTAACATTTCCATAATGGTTAGAATTTCAGAAAGAGTCATAGTTTTAGATGAAGTGAATGAGTAAGTATATCTTAGTGTTTATCTTCCTCATTAGTACATGATGGTTTTGTTGATATACTCACACTGACATTTCTGTTTTTAGTGAATGGATGGATCTAGCAGGCACCAATGTGACAATAGGTTTGAAGGAAACTGTGGTGGTACTCTGATTAAGAGACTGGATGAAATGGGGGATTCAATGAGGAAACTCGTGGTTGTTCTAAACCAACTATCAAGGAGTCATGATCAACCACTTGTACCTTGGTATTTTCTTTAATGCATCGTGTACGAGATGACCAACCGATGTGGAAGTTCAGGTAATAATTTTAAAGGTAACCATTAGAGATTATATGATCCTTACTTTTGAGGTAATTATGGGTTATTATATGTTATGATGGAAAATTAAAGGAATGATATAAACATGAGGTTAAAATATTTTATGATCATTTTTTAAGATTTTATCTCGTTTTGGGGAATGTTTTATGAATTATATAGTTTTGGAAAAAGGACAACACGCAGACCGTGTGACAACCCGTCGCGTCGGACAAAGTTGCGGGAATCGAACCTACAACTAAAGTGTGACTGGTATTTATCGCCAACCACTGGACTACGTGAAGTCCCTGGTTAGTTTGATTGATTATTTTTAGTTAAATGATTTTATGAATTAAGAGTAAGTTGATTTTGGTAATTTATTAACCTATCATGGAGGATATGTGATTAGGTTAATTACTTTTCAATACAAGACATTAAGAGCAACTGATGTTGTTTGGAGATAAATGTTACAATTTAACATGGAAGACTATGTGACTAAATCCTTCAAATATTTCGGTTTCAATCTTAGTTGGTTTACTTTGAAGCATTTTATGGACAAATTGTTTATTGAATGGTCCTCATTGAACTTTGGGTTTTGTTGGAAATTTTTTGGAGATTAAGAATAGATTTTCTTTTTATAAAGGGTTATCCTTTTCTGGATTATATGATCTTGTACTAACCTTTTTGGTTTTGTTTTTGGTTAAAATATAAATACATGGTACGTATATAGTTCTATTTTTTGGATTAGGTGATTCTCAAGATGTTGATTATAGTACCCTTAATGCGAACAAGTCTTCCTAAATACTCATCTTTTGGAGAAAATATGAGTTTGATTAATGAATCTAGTTAAAGTTGAAAGTCTACGTTATAAGTAAGTATGTTTCATTATGATTTATTTAAGCTCAAAAAAATAAATTCCTCGATGAAGAGTAACTTAAAACAAAAATGTTGTCTGTTAACTTTTCCTACTGGGGAATCGAATACCGTTTAACCCATCACAATTTTGTGATTTTCTTGTGGTTAACTATCTCCTAAACATGTTTTCTATCACTCTCCATCAGAACATGACCCTATTTTTTCTCCTCCATGTCCATGTTTTCGTACATCGAATCCTAATATGGGTTAACTCAGGTGACCTCTTCACTTCCCTTTCTTTCTCTTAAAGTGATTGTTTTATCGACTTTTTTTTCGATGTGGGACTTTCAAGGATGTTTCTGAGCCCAATTATAAAATTACGAGGACGCAATTCCCAAAAGGGGGGAAGGATGTAACACCCTAGGTAAATAATGAATAAGACATTTTTATATGTATCCATATTTGTGAATAAAATATTAATATTACTTTAAAGGGAACTCTATGCTCGATGGCGTACCCAATATGCAACAACGAGTTTCTTGGGAATCTTACGTTGCACTCTATTAATAAAATAATATTATTTTAAATGGTAGTTAACGCCTAACCGTTGTAATGGCGGGAATGAATAGAACTAACTAAAAAAATGATTATATATGTTTTTCAAATATTTGTACTCTTTACAATAAACGTTAGAGGATTAAAAATGCGAATGAATCCAATTTTTAAGCATAAACATTCTAATATTCATTAAAAGGTCGATTAACCGCCTTTGGATAGCGAACCTATTTTAAATCCACTTTTTAACAATTTTATGTGTTATATTGGACAAAATAAAATTCTTCTTTAGAATTGAGACATCAAAATTTTATTTGTGTAAATTTTTGGTATCATTCCGAAAAAGTTCATTTTCTAATGAATAATGAAAAATGTTGTATTTTAATTCAAAACCACTTTTTAATCTAATTTATTTATATGAATATATTATCACTTTAATTGTTTTTAAATTAAAATTAGAATATATTTTTACCATTAATCCAATAGTGGTCATTGGAATAAATTTCACTTTGAAATCGGACTTAAACTAGTGTCAATCTTTTGATACTTATTGTATCATAAAAACACGCTATTTGCTCTGACAACGGGAATTAATTATTAAATTAATTAATGCAACTTATATGTTTTTAATTTTGTAAAATAGACTTCATTTTTGAATTCGGAATGTCAAATATATCTTAGGGTAAAGTTTTGGTATTTTTTTGAAAAACTTCAATTTTTGATGAATAGTGAATCCAGTAAGTGGTACTTATAAAAAACTGATTTTCCGTTTAAATGAAATATTACCACCTCTATGTTTTGAATTTCAAAAATCCGACATACAAGGTTTTCATTAAGAAGTATAATGTGGTTCAATAGAATTAAAATATTTTTTTGGTGAATAGTAACTTTTAAGTTTTTAATTTTGATTAGAGGTAATTCGTGTAGTTTAAGGTAAAAATAATGTTTTAATAACATGAAATGACCTAGACACATGTCCTACCCTCGTTGGATGAGTCATGGCCGACCAAGAAAATCCATGGGTCAACTTGGGGATCCCATGGATCCACTTTGGTTGGAAAATGACTTAAATACCTTTTTATTTAATGTTAATGTAAAAATGACACAAACATGAAATTGTTTTCTAAAAAAATTTTACCTGGGGTTATAGAAGTCATATTTTTGACTATAAATAGTCATTGGAAAGATAAAACTATTTAATACATCATAGTATTTTTTTTATAATTTTTAGACATTAAATAAATTAAATTAGTTATGACATCATGATGATGCAGCGATGACCTCATTGTTTAACGATTTAAATAAAATGGAAAGATAATGTAACATCTAAGACCTACACATGTCCAAAACCTATTTGATGGAGATATTTCGAACCCTTATCACCTTATACTAGAAACACATCAATTTGGGAACATTAAAATCCGAAAATCATTCTAACATAAAGTAACATTTCTTTACTTTCCAAGAGTGCCCCTCCTCTCCTCTTATAAAAGGCCCCCACCTCTACCACTTTACCCACACTTCCAAAGCCTTTGGCTCAGCCGACCCCTACCCATTTTGTCTCTAAAAATCCCTATATAACTCCTTGAAGCCTCACTTTGGGCGAATGTCTTCCCAAGGAAGCCTTTGAGCTCAAACCAAAGGGAGTTACCCGATTTTAAGGTAATGTCTTCACTTGTGTCCTTTTGTTTTATTTTGATTCTCCAACCCCATAAACCATATTTATTCATTTATTTTGTTACAAATCCAGTATCTTAAATATACTAGGATGTTTTTATAAGAATTATTCGAGCTACACTTACACACACCTACATCTAATGGTTAAAAAACATACTGTTTCTGGGGATGGTGAATTTCTGCCTCACGAAACGATGATTGTTCAACATTCTTCTAACACCTTCAAAAGTGGCCATTAAGATGTCACTATATTTATATATTATATATAATATGTTTATGTTTTAATTAAGCTTATGTATTTTTCATTTATGGCATATCCTTTATGGTTACCATTATGATTAAACATGATATCTTCATTTTAGGAAGTGCGGACTACCTTCCCCTCAAAGTGATTTGATTGGTTAATGCCATATGTGGGACATATAAAGGATGTAATTAATGGTATTATATAATATATTATACTGGAATTATAATATACCTTAATATCATTATGATTCCATTCTATAAAATACGAAATAGAAATGAAAGTAGCATTCATGCGTACGTACGGCTTACCGTCTCCATGAACGGTACATTTCATTTCTTATCTCAAAAGGTTATGTACTATTATAAGTACATATATATAATGGATATATATGTAATATATTACATCTAAATTATGGATATAATTCTAGAATTACAACATATATATATCTCTCATTTTGTTTTAATTCCATTAATATGACAAAAAATGAAAGTAGTGTTCATGCGTACGTACGGCCTACCGTCTCCCTGAACGGTGCTTTTACTTTTTATCTCCAAATGATATGGAATAGTATAAAATGAACATATACTGGATATATATGATATTTAAAACATCAATAATATTCTGGATATGATGTACTTATAACTACATGGAAAATTATTTTCCAACAAGTTCAATTTTTGACTCATGTACCAAACATCGAAAAAAACGTCTGATATGAACTCATATTATTAAACAATTATTATAACATTAAAATATGTGATATGAACTGAATAATAATCTTTATAGGAGGTCCATAAGCAATAATAAATTGACCAAAGTTTATTATTCAGGAATATAAAGAAACGAACAAGACAAGTTGGACTTGAGGTAAGGGACCCTACCCCTCTCTTTTTTTAAGCACACTGTTTTATGTCATTCCTTTTAAGCTCATCTTTCTAGTGATCGGGATGTTCTTTTATATTAATAATAATTTAATTTTTATGTTCATATTATGAGAGACCCTGTTCTATCTCATCAATCCATTTTGGATGTTTTGAGTGGCGTCGTTAGGCTGCCGAATTATCGTAAGAGATCTAACCTCTCTCTTTCTTTTTAAGTACTCTCCTTTATGTCACTTATTTTAAGCTCCAATTTTTTATGTTGGGGGATGTTATTTTATATTCCTATTGATGTAATAATTATTTTAATATTATTAGAGACCCTATTTCCTCTCATCAATCCATTTTGGAAGTCTTAAGTGGCGCCGTTAAGCTGCCGAGTTTTCGTAAGGTATTTTTCATCTCACTTTTATTCCCGTGAGATTTATGCTACATTTGACACAATTTACATTGAGTGGTGTATGTACTGCCCATTATTTTACTCATTGTGTAACATACATTCATTTATGAGTATCTTCATCAATGTTGTATTGTCCTTCTTTCACGGGGTGCATGTCTCGAAAGATACCCATGTCGGTGAGGGAACCTTTCACCCTCCTCTTTTTAAAAGACTTCTTTTGTTATGTCTTTTAATTCACAGAATATTATGTTGGGATATGTTATTATATATCCTTATTGATGTAAATTTTATGAACAAGTGATGAGATACCCTTTTTATCTCTCATCAACTCTTTTTCTGAATTTTGAAGTGATGCCGTTAGGCTGTCGAATTTTTGCAAGGGAACTTCTTAACCTAATTTTGATTATTTGGGATAAAATTGTACTCCTTGAATATGTCGTTATATGATTATGTGTGAATGTACTCTGATTGTATTACACTTAATACCCACTTATATTTCATGTATTCATTTTTCACACATAATTATGTAATTGATTTATCCTTAATCCAAGGATATCGTCTTTGTATGGGACTTCGTCTCAATCTCCTTTCATTGAGGCATAATTTTTTTATACACAACCTTATTTTATATGGTGTATAAACCCCTTTGACTTTTATGTTTATACAAAAAGAATTTTTTATACAAAGCGTTTTACTAAACGACAAAAGGGAATGTTTTTGTCGTTTGTATGCGGCGACAATGACTTCTCCGCCGCCGTGACCGTTATTTGAGTTTCGGCTTCCTCTAAAAGCCATACCTTTCATTTAAAAGAAAAAAAATAAATACCATGTTTTAATTTTCATTTATTTTGGTATTGAAAATGGTTTTCATAATGTTTTTATATCAATGTGTTGTATTGATATCTTGTGATTAATAGGGGGAAATGCTATGTTTTCTTTATGCATGTTTTATGTGATACAATTATGTTGGGGTTCGTGGGCATTATTATGAAGATGGGTGGTTCCGTGATAAACTAAGGTCGGGTGATCCTGATATAGCTCTCCAATGCATTGGGTAACACGAAGGGGTTAAACGTTAAGGTTTATCCGAAGAGATTTAGGGAATATACTATGATGGGTATTCCAAACGTAACCAAGAGGGTTACTCCCTACATAAGAATGTTATGAATGCCTCAAGTTACATTTATGTCTTATGATTTCTATGATTTATTCATGATTTTTATGAGGTATGTTAAAGTGCTTATGTTTTATGTGTAGAATATGATTTCATTCTTAGGTATACATGTACTCATGTTTCGTTTCCATATTTTTATACCCCTTACTGAGCTTTTTATGCTCATCCCAAGTTTTTGAAATGTTTTTCACAGGTCAAGGGAAAGGTACATGATATGATGTTAGTGTCAAGGCAGTGTCAAGAAATAATCCATGTTTTTTTTGAAATATGTTTCGTTGATGGGAAAAATGAATACTATCTTTTATGTAACCACTTTGTTTAAATTTGGAATGTAATGCATGTTTTATGATCTAATTCTCTAAAAATCTAAACCTGAAAAGATCCTCAATGTGTAATCTTGTAATAACACAAGATTAAGTAAGGTTTAAGTATGGGGCCTTATAGTTAGTTCCATCTCAAAGGACCAAATAGTTTTGTGGTCATGAAAAACGTAACAGATATATGATTCCCATATTATATTGGAAATAAAAAATATGTAGAAAAAAATTATTATTTCATATATGATATTATTCTTAATTTCCTTCTTCATATTATAGGGAAATGTAAAAAAATAAAAGGGTAAAATAAGATTATAAATGGAGGTTATGTACAGATGACCCCATAATAACTAAATACGTCCTATTAAATATGTCTAGGTAAATAACTAAAACACATGGAATTTAATCTATTACTATGTACGAAATAAAACCATCGATAATGTAAACATACTGAAATCAGGGAAAAAATATCTAAATTCTAAACGATTTTTTTTAATACTGTATGTCATTATTTCAGACATCATGATATCTATAATGTTAAAAAATAGGCCAATAATGTTTAATAAATGTGTAAGAATACACCAGAACCCCATTTACAACATTCATAGTGATGTGTATCCTGATACATGTTGATTAATCAAGTGGATATATAATTTGGGCCCCACTAATCAGTGCATGTACAATGGATTCTTCATATATCAAATGATTTATTTTAATAATCAATAGTCATCTTTATCAGAAAATATATATATAGTGTAATGAAAATGGATTTATTATGCTTTTCCATAGTTAAAGAAATAACCATCAATGTAAAAAACCATATGTACAATGGTATGTAATTGGTTAAATAATCATAACCTCAATACAATGAATTTGTATTTTTTAAGACTAGTGTAGTGACTAATGATAACAAGTTTGTGAATATTTCAATAGAAAGTTAATATCCACAAAATCACTCGATATATGAGAGAAAACAATTTGAAATTATGGTTTTTCATTAAAATATGGTTTTATAAATATTATAAATATTTATATTCAAAATGTTTTCATAAATTATTTCCATTCAAAATAATTTATATATTATAAAAGAATCATAAGGTTGTAATACTTTTATGATGGTTAGAAATTATATTAATGTCTTATAAGTTAAAAAACAATAAATTTTTATTATTTTTAAATGATATATTTCAGATAAGAAATATAAAAATTCATTTCATATGATTTAAAAATTCTTGGATAACATGAAACATAGTTCATAAAATATTTTATAAAATATGGATATACAAGAAAATATACCCTATCAAGGAATGATATAAGATTGGCCATACATTAAGACATTACCCTTAAAAACATATATGAATGGAACCATTAAAAATAATTAATAAATATATATTCATGGTAAATAACTGAAAGGATCATTATGTACATTACATAAAATTTAATAAGTTCATAATACTAAAAGTGTTTCAATATTGTTAAAATTGATATAAATTCCTTTAACTAACCTACTTTAACATCCTTTATCATAAATTTAGATAAAATAATATTATATAGAATATTAATTTACTTATATATAATATCATATGTAATAAATTTATACTATTTTATGAACTCTTTTTTTCAATATTATATTTTTCTCCTTATTTTCTTTCTTAACAACATTATTTTTCATGTGTATTTTGATTCGGTAGTTTTTGTACTTTCTATTATCATGGTTACAACATATATAGCAAATCATAATGATTATAAATATAATAAATTTTCAATATAAAAATACTTTTGAGTTGTCTATATAATATTTATATAGAAAAATAAATTACACAGTTTATATAGAATGTAGGTCATATATATGCATGAATACTATTTTAACCTCTCTATGGATGGAATGAAATAACTGTAAATAATATTTTTTATTTCTATAATCATTATTTGTAAATATATATATTCCTTAATTTTATCATCATTAACATTGTAACGACCCGAATCCGAAGCCCTTCCACTAGAGCCCCATACCCGGTTAACCACATTACCTCAAGTGCGTTTACCCAAATGCCAGAGGATGCCGACTAGCAGCGAGAGCCTTGGTGAGTCAGTGGGGAAACAATGCCCTCATTTATAAAGTATACAGAAAAAGAATAAATATACACAATAGAGGAAGTAGTAAATAGCATGCCACAACTGAACTTAAAGTAAAAGCAAGGTCTGATATAACAATGATGCAGGATGGTACATGTGTCTATGGAAAGTAGTAAGAAAAAAAACATGCTGAAATACAACTGAATCCAAAGTACTAAAAGTAAACACCAACACCAACAGCATCACGAGACAAGAACTGGTCCCATGATCTCCAGCTCCGACCAACAATCAAGTACCTGAGGTGGAAGGGCCACAATCCCTACCTAAACCTGCAACCGTATAATCTGTTTGGGGCGAAAAGAAGGACCCAAACAGGGTGTGAGACTAATCCCATTAGGCAACCACCATAAGATTTGTGCCCTACTGTCAGTGATTGATATTGAAAAAGTAAAGATAAAAAATGTAGTAAACAATTCTACCAATTACAATTCACATTCATTTAATTACACCACCAGGGAAAACCAGCAATGTTTCTTATTCCAAGATAAGAAAGTAACACATCATGTATCTAAAAAGACTACCTAACACAAGCAGTACAAAACCCAAGCTTGTTAATTGGCTTGGTGGACTCGTCACTACCAATGATCAAAATTTACACTGACTCTCTGGGTGGCTTAAACTAGCAGACCCCTATAATCCAGTAATCAAACAAGGCACAGACACTCAGGGAAGCCCTTACGTCAATTCGCTTATGGTCTTGCAATAATACCTACAGACTCTCTGAGGAAGAACATATGTCTAATTCCCACTGTGGTCTTGATGCATGGGTAAACTAATAACACTCTTGGGAAGCGCAAAGTCTGATCCCCGTAGGTCCTGCGTACAAAACAAAAATCAACAGACCCTCTAGGGAAGCACTTAATCATCTATTCCCTCGTTGATCTCCCGCACCAGGTTCTCACAGCCCTGAGTAGTCCAGTTGTGCATAATCGACTATTATCAGCCCTAAGTAAGTTAAACAACTACTTGGATAATAGCTAAAAAATTCATCCACAAGAATATAAACAGCAGGAAATACATGCAATCAAGTCAACAAGCATACTAGCAATGCAATAGGGGTTGCCTCATAGGCAACCCATGAAAAACGGAAAACAACAACCAAAATAAGGGAAAACACCCATGGGGTGATCCTAAAACATGCAAACAAGCAATTATTAATCATCTCATAACCTCAAGCATACAAGCAATCTAAGGAAGAAAAATAAACATGATCAAAACCCTAACCCGGGGTACCCGATACATGGGTATCCGACACTTTTGCAACCAAAACTCAAAGAAATTCAACGTAGGTCAACAAAACACCTACCTTGATCCTTGTAGATCAATATACTTGTACCTCGGCCCATAGAATTGTCCTAGAACAGAGTGGATCTACAAAAACGTCTTAAATTCTCAACCTCAGATAACTCACGCGAGAGGAAGAATCGGGAAATGAGTCTAAAGAAGAACCAAGAACTCACCGCTGTGATTCTTCTGTAATCGACAGAGTTCGATTCAGACAACCAGTGACGGATCGGTGGCTCAGAGAAGAATCGGCCTCCTCGGACACTCTAGATGGAATTAGGCAAAGAAGAAGGTGTTTACCAGCATTAGGAACGACCCCGGTCCGAATAATGAAATAAAAAGAAAGTACATGGCCTGTAATTCAATTTTTTGTACCCCGAAATAACAGGCCTCCACCTCAGCAATACACACCTTGTATGTGGCCCGAACATGGCCAATCACATGGCTTCGAGTGGCAGAGGAGTACACGGCGTGTACTCATAATGTACACGGTGTGTACTCTGAAACTTTCCAAATACACACCGTGTGTGTGGCCTTGTATTTTCAAACATACGGCTTAGAGTGGCTGAGGTGTACATGGCGTGTGCTCATAAAGTACACGGCATGGAATCTGAAAATTTCCAGATTCTCCATTTTTCCTTAAAAAGCCCGTAAATGAGATCAGTACCTGAAACTGAATCTCTAGGTTCTTACAAACTTCCCCCCTTAAATAAATTTTTCCCCAAATTTCCCTAGCAAGGCGTAGAAGAAGAAATCTTGAACAACTCTGGCCTCTGTGATTGCATATCAGCCTCCCTCTCCCAAGTCTCATCCTGTATACGGTCGTGCTACCATAACACCCATACCAGAGGAACCGACCGGCCACAGAGAACTTTTTTACTACGATCAACAATCCTGATAGGATGATCCTCGAAAGATGCATCATGCTCCAACTCAACCTCCCCGGGTTGCAAATCATGAGGCGGGTCTGAGAAATACTATCGAAGCTGAGAAAAATGAAAGATGTTGTGCATAGCCTAGTATCTCTGAGGTAACTGCATCCTATAAGCAACCAGCCTGACTCTCTCCAAAACCTCAAATGGCCCGACGTATCTTGGTGAAAGCTTATCCTGTCTCTGAATCCTCTTATGTCCCATCCTCGGTGTGACACGCAGGAAAACCTGATCCCCAACCATGAACTCCAGAGGTTGTCTTCGCTGATCATCATAAGAATTCTGTCAAGACTGCACTGTAGGCATCCTCTTCCGAATCAGCTCTATCTTCTCTGAAGTCTCATGAACAAGATGAGTTCCCAGCAAAGCCACCTCTCCTGCCTCTAGCCAGCATAAAGTTGATCGGCATGGCCTACCGTACAATGTCTCGTAAGGTGCCATATGAATAGTCTCCTGAAAACTTCTGTTGTAGGAGAACTCCACTAGAGGAATATGCCTCTCCCAAAAACCGCCAAAGTCTAGAATGAAAGTTCAGAGCATATCCTCAAGCACCTGGATTGTACGATCGGACAGGCCATCAGTCTGGGGATGGTATGCTGTACTCAAAAGTACCTGTGTACCCAACGCCCTCTATAGCCCCTGCCAGAAGTGCGATGTAAGACACGCATCCCTGTCTGAAACAATGGAGTTTGGAAATCCATGCGGACGTATAATCTCCCATATGTACAACTGTCCCAGCTCATCAACACTGAAGGTATCCTTAATCGGAAAGAAGTGTGCAACCTTCGTGAGCCTCTCCACTATAACCTAAACCGTATCATTTTCTTGAGGCGATCTCTGTAACCCTGTCACAATGTCCATCGTGACATCATTCCATTTCCACTCAGAAATGGGTAACTGCTACAAAATCTCTTCTGGTCGCAGATACTCTGCCTTCACCTACTGACAGGTGGAAAACCACATAACAAAACCAGCCACATCCTTCTTCATACCTGGCCACCAATACTGGAAGTGCAAGTCTCGGTACATTTTGGTGACACCAGGATGAACAGCCCAAGCTGAGGCATGAGACTCCCGCATCAGCTCCTCACGTATGTCTGGTGAAACCCATAGGCTGCCATGAAAACATAGCACCTCGTCATCTCCCACTATCCACCCCGGAGTAGGGTCTCCATCTGACACACCCTCCAGTAGGACTAGGCCTTCAAGGTTTGATAGCTGCCTCATTCGAACTTGATCACAAAGGGTAGATGTAACAACTACAGAAGATATAACCGTCTGACCCTGTCTGTCGTGCACCTCCAAATGCATCTAAGAGAACAGAGCCATGAGGTGCCACTCACTACTGGCCTCCTGAACTGCCTAAAACTGAGTCCTCCTGCTCAGTGCATCTTCCACAACATTGCCTTTCCCTGGCGTATAAGCAAGCTCCAAATCGAAAGACTGTAGGTACTCAACCCACCTCCGCTGTCTCAGATTCAAGTCACGCTGCGTGAATATATACATGAGGCTCTTGTGGTAAGTATATACCATGAAATGCTCTCCCATGCGATAGTTCCTCCAACAACATAAGTCATGAACAACATCAGCCAACTCCAGGTCGTACGTAGGACAGTTCTTCTCATGTGGCCTCAACTGTCGAGATCCGTACGCGAAAACACGATCTTCCTGCATAATCACTGCTCCATGACCGATGCCTGATGCATCACAGAAAACTGTATAACTCTTGCCTGGATCTGGCATAACTAGAATCAGTGCGGAAGTCAATCTCCCCTTCGGCTCCTTGAAGGCTGAGTCGCAAGCTTCTGACCAAACGTACTTCACACCCTTCTTAGTTAAGCCAGCCAACGACACTACTGATCATGAGAAGTTCTTTATAAACCTCCTATAGTAACCAGCCATCCCCAATAAACTACGTACCTCGAAGACATTCTTCGGGTGCTCCCAGGTGACTACTGCTCTCACCTTCTCTAGGTTTACTGATACTACTGTCACTGAGATGACATGAACCATGAAGTGAATCTCATCCATCCAAAAGTGGAACTTTGAGAGTTTATCATAAAGCAGATGCTCCCTCAGTGTACTCAAAATGATCTCAAGATGGGTTGCATGGTCGTGTCGAGTTTGAGAGTACACCAAGATATTGTCCACGAAGACCACGACGAAGGAATCCAAGTAAGGATGGAACACTTGGTTCATCAATTCCATGAAAACTGATGGAACGTTCAAAATACCGAATGGCAAAACCATATACTCGTAGCGGCCATACCTGCTCCTGAAGGCTGTCAGGGGTATATCTGAAGGCCTAATGCGCAGATGATGATAGTAGGATATCAAGTCGATCTTCAAGAACACCCGAGCTCCACGAAGCAGATCGAAGAGATCATAAATCCTCAGCAAGAGATATCGGTTCTTGGCCGTCAACTGGTTCAACTTCCGATAATCCACGCAAAGCCATAAGGTACAATCTTCCTTCTTCGCAAACAACACATGTGAAACC
This sequence comes from Viscum album, assembly GCA_963277665.1. NCBI lineage: Eukaryota > Viridiplantae > Streptophyta > Magnoliopsida > Santalales > Viscaceae > Viscum > Viscum album. Next base: position 167,676,269 of record OY728123.1, read on the forward strand.
CAAGGGGACGTACTGGTTCGGATGAAACCCTTACCCTGCAACTCCTCCAACTGTGTCTTGAGCTCTTGTAACTTAGGCGTAGCCATCCTATAAGGAGGTATAGATAACGGTGCAGCTCCTGGAACAAGCTCAATCGAGAAGTATACATCACGCTCTGGAGGCAAACCTGAGAAGTATTCTAGAAAGACATCTGGAAAGAGATCAACCACTGGAGGAAAATCCATTTGATAGGTCCCCTGATCATCCAGGTATAAACTGGTAATCTAGTCCGTAACTATTCTCAACCCATGATTCTCTGGTCCAGCTCTTCTTTCCTGGACATCACATTCACCCTTGTGAAGAAAAGACTTGCCCTATGGTGACGTGAAACTCACCGTGCGGCGATAACGGTCATCAAAGGCATGAAAAGGAACTAGCCAGTCCATTCTGAGAATGACATCATAACCTGTCATCTCCAGGACATAAAGATCCCACACAAAGTGACACCCACCCACCTCAAGGGGGCACTCCCTTCACTGACACACATTAATAGTTCTATGTCCAAAGTAGTGTCTAGTGCCAAAGTATGATCAGAAGTAAGTACAATGAGTCTAAGGCTCTCCACATTGTGCATACAAATAAAGCTATGAGAAGATCCAGTATCAAAAAGTGCAGAAGATAAAACTGAGGCTACTAGGATCGTACCTCGAACTGTGGAAGGTCTAGGATCCTATTCCCAATGAATCTTCTCTACTTTAAACATCAGGCCAGTACCGCGGCCTTGTGTAGCAGCCTGATATCCCTGAGCTGATCCCACTTGAGCCTAACCACCGCGTCCATGACCTCTACCCTGGCCTAAACGACCTGAAGAACTCCAGCCCCTAGTCTGCTGTGGGACTGGTAATCCTGCTCCTAAACGAGGGGTAGAAACAGATCCACTTTCACTAGATGCTGGAAAAAGAACCCTGCAAAAACGTTGCAGATGACACATCTTGCCGCAAGCTCGGCACTCCACTGGATCTCACTAGCACTGAGGTTTCTTATTCCCACCCTTTCCACACTAATAGCAAACCACCGGGTTTCTAGAAGGAAGATCTCGTCCTCCAAGAGATATACCCCACTTCCTCGAGTCACCTCGAGTAGACCCTCGGTGGCGCTTCTTGCTGTCAGTATGAAACGACTCATACTTGGGTGCTGAACCACCCTGGTCAGCAGCTCTAGTCTCCCTCAGATTTCTTTTAGTGATCATAGCCTAGTTGACTATCAGAGTAATAGAAGTCAACTAAAAAACGTTCACCTGTGATCTGATCTCTGGTTTGAGGTCTTCCTCAAACTTCCTCGCCAAAAACAGCTCGTCATTTCCCATAACGGGAGCGAAACGCAGTAACTCAGTGAAGAGGGAGGAATACTCCATAACCGAAAGAGAACCTTGCTGTAGGTTCATGAAATCCCGGGCCCTGTCGGCCTCCAGCGTCGCTAGATAGATGTAGTCGTAGAACGTACGCTGGAATTTGTCCCAAGCCATAGTCTGCTGGTGCCATGCCTGTGAGACTACATCCCACCATCTCATGGAATATTCTCGCAGCATGTATGTCATGAGATTCACCCATATGTCTGGGGGTGTCTCTAAATGCTCAAAGTTGGAAATCATGGTTTCTAGCCATTACTCTGCAACCTGAGGTCCTCCATCCCCTATGAAAGTGGGAGGATGCTCCTGATGGAAGAATCGCATCAGCTCTGCCATAGATGGGGTAAGATGCTGAGCTCCCTGGAAGGTCTGCATGAACCTCAATAAACCCTCTATGAACTGAGCGTCTGCACTAGTGTCCGGAATCACTGCAGGTGCCACATCCGGATCAATCGGTGGAACTACAGGTAGCCCCCGGTCTGCTGTATCAGGCGTACTTCCACTACCTGGTTCCTGGCGTGCAACGAGAGGATGTCTTAGTTCCATAACACTGAATGGTAAAAATCACACTCCTGATTTAGGATCAACAAGGACAGAAAACACAAGAGTACGAAATGGGAATAGGAGAGAGAAACACTTAAACTTGAAAAAACATAACTACACGCCGTGAATTTAAACTACACGGCGTGTTTATTAAAGCTATTTACATGGTGTGCAATTCTGCCACCATTGGTCGTGTAACGTTCCAGACTATACGACGTTTTGTCCACAAAACATGGCGTGTACTTGGACTCCACTCCCCTGCCCGAGTCTCCTTGCACGGATAACCGACATGGTCCTCCAAAATATAGACTACACGACGTGTGCGCTAAGGACTCTGCGTGTACAAGCCTGGATTTGGGGGCCCGTGTAGTAGGTTAAACGGCCGACCACACGGCTATCCCCTTACACGGTGTGTTCCGAAAAAACATGGCGTGTATAAGGATAGATCACACCTACCCGTGTTGTTCGTGAAACGACTGGGTACCATGGAGAAAACTACATGGCGTGTTCTTATAACACACGGTGTGTAATAGATAGGCTCAGCGACCCGTGTAGCAGGTTACAAGGCCAGCTACATGGATGACCCCTACACGGCATGTTCTGAACAAACATGGCATGTAGAAGGACGTATAACACCGACTCGTGTTGTTCGCGGCACGGCCGGGTACACAGAAGAAACCTACACGACGTGTTCTTATAACACACAGTGTGTACTAATCGAGTGTCCCTGACCCATGTTGTTAGTGACACAGCCGGGTACACTGTTGACTACTATAGGGCGTGTACTTATAGTACACGGCGTGTCCCCAAAGATTTTTGGACACCCCGTGTTTTTGTTTACACAGATAGTAATATGGTTTAAAAACTACATAACGTGTATAAAGGATGTACACGGTGTGTATTCTGGGTTTTTCCGGGCAGTAGCTCTGAAACTTCTCCGAACGCCAGAAACACTGAAAAACAACCATCTATGTACCAAATTCCGATCCGTGGGGGTCCATACTCCCCGAAAATCAATGCTTGGAATCATCATAATGCATACAACAAGTGAAAAACATAACAAACAATGATCCGCCAAATTCCGATCTTCGAGGGACCATAACACCTCCAAGACCAGAGCTTGGCGCCCATGTTAAATAGGCTGTAAAAGAAGTAATACTCTCTCAGCGCAATAAGTATTTCTATCATAGCAACTACCACAACGGCATGCATAATCTATCACGACATCTATCACAACAGCATGAAATTATAATGCACCCTAGATGGAATGGTAAAATTCATGACCAGTGATTTCCTACCCGCTGCCTATATGATGCATGAGATGGCACACCCTCATCTCATCGGGTTGCAACCAAATAGAACCATAATCATATAAATTGTAACAACACAAAACATGTGCATCACCCAATGATGAAATATAATAAACTGTAACACATGCAAAAACTGAAAATTGCAATTATGTGGTAATATAGATTTTCCCTGTACACGAGTTAATTACTCCCGGGCAGAGTTAAGTACTAACTACACAGTTTTTCCTATCCCTGTCTACGGTCACAAAACAGTAAGGAAATATAAATAAAGAAAACTCCTCTGATACCACTTCTTAATGACCCGAATTTGGATCCCTTCCACTGGATCCCCATACCCGGTTCCCCACATGACCTCAAGCACGTTTCCCCAAACGCCAGAGGCTCCTGACTAGCTGCGAGGGCCTTGGTGAGTCAGTGGGGAAAATATGCCCTCATTTGGTAATGTATGCAGTGGAAGAATAAACATACACAATAGAGGAAGCAGTAAATAGCATGCAACAACTGAACTTAAAGTAAAAGCAAGGTCTGATATAACAATGATGCAGGATGGTACATGTGTCTATGGAAAGTAGTAAGCAAAAAAACATGCTGAAATACAACTGAAACCAAAGTACTAAAAGTAAACAGAAACTCTAGTAGCATCGCGAGAAAAGACCCAGTCCCATGCTCTCCAGCTCTAACCAGCAATCAACTACCTGAGGTGGAAGGGCCACCATCGCTACCTAAACCGACAACCATATAAATTTTTTGGGCCGAAAAGCAGGACCCAAATAGGGTCTGAGACTAATCCCAGTAGGCAACCACCACAAGATTTGTGCCCTACTATTAGTGAGTGATATAGAAAAAGTAAAGGTAAAAAATGTAGTAAAAAAATCCACCAATTACCATTCACATTCATTTTATTACACCACCAGGGAAAACCAGAAAAGTTTCTTATTCCAAGATAAGAATGTAACACAACATGTATCTAAAAAGACTACCTAGCACAAGTAGTACTAAACCCAAGCTTGTTCTTTGGCTTGGTGGACTCGTCACAACCAACCATCAAAATTCACACTGACTCTGTGGGTGTCTTAAACTAGCAGAACCCTATAGTCCAGTAATCAAACAAGGCACAAACACTCTGGGAAGCCCTTATGTCAATTACCCTATATTCTTGCAATAATAGCTATAGACCCTTTGAGGAAGCACTTATGTCTAATTCCCACTGTGGTCTCGATGCGTGGGTAAACTAAGAACACTCTTGGGAAATAACAAGTTTGATCCCCGTAGGTCCTGTGTATAAAACTAAAACTAATAGACCCTCTATGGAAATACTTAATAGTCTATTCCCTCTTTGATCTCCCGCACCAGGTTCTCTGGGCCCTGAGCAGTCCAGTCGTGCGTAATCGACTGTTAGTAGCCCTAAGTATGTTAAACAACTACTTGGCTAATAGCTACAAAATGCACCCACAAGCATATAAACAGCAGTCAATACATGAAATCAAGTCAACATGCATACTAGCAATGAAATAGGGGTTTCCTTGTAGGAAAACCATGCCAAATGACAAACAATAGACAAAATAAGGGAAAACACCCATGGGGTGATCCTCAAACATGCTAACAAGAAATTATTAATCATCTCATAACCTCAAGAATACAAGAAATCTAAGGAAGATGAATAAACATGATCAAAACCCTAACTCGGGATACCCGATACATGAGTATCCATCACTTTTGCAACCAAAACTCAAATAACTTCAATGTAGGGCAACAAACCACCTACCTTGATCCTTGGAGATCGATATACTTGAACCTCGGCCCGTGAATCGGCCTAGAATGGAGTTGATCTTCAAAAACTTCTAAAATTCTCAACCTCAGATTACTCACGTGAGAGGAAGAATCAGGAAATGAGGCTAAAGAAGAACCAAGAACTCACCGCTACGATTCTTCTACAATCAACGGAGTTCGATTCAGAAAACAGCTGACAGATTGTTTGATCGGAGAAGAATCGACCTCCTCGGATGCTCTCGATGGAATTAAGCAGAGAAGAAGGTGTTTACGAGCATTAGGCACGACCCCGGTCCGATTAATGAAATAAAAAGAAAGTACACGGCGTGTACATCTTGAGTACACGATGTGTACTTCAATTTTCCGTACCCCGAAATAACCGGCCTCCACCTCAGCCTTACACACCGTGTGTGTGGCCCAGACACGGCCAATCACATGGCTTCGAGTGGCAGAGGAGTACAAGGTATGTACTCATAAAGTACACGGTGTGTACACTGAAAATTTACAGATACACACCGTTTGTGTGGCCCGTTCTCAGCCAACACACGGCTTAGAGTGGCCGAGGAGTACAGGGCGTGTGCTCATAAAGTACACAACGTGTACTGTGAAAATCTCCAGATTCTCCATTATTCATTAAAATTCCCATAAAAGAGATCCGTACCTGAAACCGATGCTCCGGGTTCTTACAAACATACATGTAATTTGAAAATTAATAATTATTCACATCGTATTCTGAAGATTATACACGTATGCACAAGAGACATTACCATTTTCCAACAGAATGGAATGTAAAAAGGTATATATTATATTAAAATTAAAGCAGTATAACTATTTCATAAATAACATATATATTATTTATTTAAATATTTATGGCCATCAAAGTAAAATGGTGTTGAAAATTGAAATACACTGCTACGTGGAGATGATTAGATTTACATAAACACGATAGATTTTATCACCATTCCTATTAGGGAAACTAGGAATAGTATGCTTACACCATAATCATAAAAATTTATTAGTCTATTAATGATAATAAATTTATTATCTTAGGATGGTAAAATCACATTATGATAATTTTCTACAAGAAATATTCTTGAAGGTCTCTGAGAAGAAGAAGAATTATGCACCATTAGACTCACATTAGATCAAATCCTAAGGGAAATAATAATGGTATTTTGGATAGACTAGAACCCTAATAAAATGGATATGGGTGTTGGTAATTGAAATGGGTTTGGATTACTCTAGTTATATGGTAGAAATGGTTGTGATGTATTGAGAGATGTGGTGTCATTTTATAAATGAGGGTTGGGGCTCACATGGAATTTCTTAAATAATTTAATTCTTACAATATACATTTCAAATATTAATGGATCCAAATTTATATAATTACAATATATGATAATTATGAATTGAAATAATATATTTAATTTATATTTTTAAAAATTTTACAGTTATTTTCACCCATATATTTTAGATTATACCCCCTGATATCCATTTTGAAAATTACCACAATATTAATGGTCTCCTCTATTTAGGTTCAAGAAATATACAATATGAGGATACACGATCAATTAATGGACCATGTTTGATATTTTCACCCATTTCCCTTTAATGTGAATGAATAATATATTATTATGATTTTTATGTGATCTAATAAATTTTCTATAAAATGTTATTAATATAATTTTATAAGTATTAATTAAATTTTACTTTAAATAAATCAATACAAAATAATAATTTGAATATAATAATTAAAAAAATAATTACCATTTTTCATTTATCTACAAATGTTGTGGAACAAAATAAATCATTCATATTATATTAGTTTTTTTAAATAATTTATTTTCTTTAATTAATTAAATAAATGTTATGGATGAGGTATGTAGTCATTTAATGTAATTATTGAATCAATAAAAATAATAATAATGGTACCATGATAAAAAATGTTATTCAAATAAAAAATTAAAGCATTATATAATGTGTATTTTTAACTAAAATAAATTTTTTTAGATAACTAAGGAAGATGGATTACATTTTTACCTTTTTGTCTCACTTGAATTAAATAAAGGTTGAAATACCAGATAAATAGAATCAAAAGGTCAAATATTTTATGTGTGGATGATTATAAATAAAATCGGATTATAAAATGATTTTTTTCATGTTCTAGGATGATTTTTAATGGCTTATCACATTATTTTTAACCATATTTACACAATGCACTCTTATCGTGGTAGCAATTATCTTCCATGGTTACTATTCATAACAACTAGATATAAAACTGTAAAATTTGCCAATTTTCGAAAACCAAATTCAATATATGGAATCCGTTTTATATAATTGAATTTCAATAATTGTATGAAATTATATTATGATTAAAACATAAATTGCAATAAAAAGTTTTTTCTTATTGAAAATTTTTTATGTATAAAACCGTTTTAGGGTTTATTAAATAGAAAAAATGAAACAAATAAACATAATTTTATTATTCATAATATAATTAAAAAATTTACTGTTTAAACATTTTAAAAAAACATGTACCTTTTGAGATACTCGAAAAGATATCATTTTGAATAAAATTTATTATGTTTCACTATTATCAAGAAAATCAAAAAATTCCAAAAAAATCCCAAAAAAGAATAGCAAGATAATTTTGATATAATTATTTAAAAAAGTTATTTATTTTCAACAAATAAATTTTAGAAAATTAAAAAAAATATGTTATTTTAATTTCTCACAGAATGTAACAGTATTTTTTTTAAGAAGGAATTTTTTTAAAGAATAAAATGACATTACTAAAAATTGAATACTAATTTCAAATGAACTAATCAATAAATTGTTTTTAGTAGGAAAATAATCTATATTTCAAAATATTTATATTCTTATCCATATTCACCCATATGACAACAAGGTTAGAAATATCATATAATAACAATTTTGGTTTATTTATTCTTAGTGATGCGTGTTATATACTCTTTAAAAAATATAATTCTTTCAAAATTATGTAGTGTTACATTTTATCTCCACAAATAAATTGATTCCACAATTTTTGAAGTCATTCACTATTTTAAATTTGGAAATTACATTTTTGAGAACCCATCTTATAAAAATAGTTAATAAAAAATCCCCTTAAAAATAGGGAAATTAATATACAAAGTTCATAAAAATATGATTTGAAATTGGAGAATATTTTTGTGAAGACAAAATATGGACATCAAATTAAATAATAAAGCCCATAGGTTAATATAAATTGATAGATATTATTTTCAAAATAATGTTCATGACCACAAAACCATAACTATATGATTGCTGAAATGAAAATTAGTTAATAAAAAATGATTGTAAGGTAACATTTTTTGTTTCAATAACTTTTTTCTATATTTGTGGAATTATTAGAAAATATTTGATAAGAATATAAGTAAATATTATTATATTTTAACAGAAATTTAAAAATCTAATCTCATCAATTGGTTTTTCTTTGATAAATTTCTACGTCATAACTTAATCCATGAAATTAATATCCAGTAATAATATTGTTTTAATTAAGGACTAGTGCCAATTTTTTAATTGATAATGAAACCTATAAACATAATTCATAAATCCAAATATTCAATAACATTAATCAATCAATTTAGTTTTAGTAGTATAATATGTTTTCCTTCTCTACTTGGTTTATTATACAGTATGTGCTATTAATTCATATAATTTTTTTTTGAATAATTCCCTATATAATTATAGTGGAATAACATAATGTCATAGGATAATTCATTACCTTTCCTTTCACATTAATTATTTTCATATCCTCTACACATGAATAAAACTACCATTACCATCGATAATGTAATAGGGTGTTTGTTTACAAATTTATTACATGTGATATGTTATATCCTTCCCAAATTTTCAAAAACCACATTTATTTTCTCTTTGGTACTCGCTTTCACTCATCTTATCTTGATTTCCTGTGAGAATATCTGACTTGGTGAATTTTTTCTCTAATAATATGGATCTTTTTACCATGTCATCATCTGATAAAAACAACTAATTATTTATGCACCTTTATATACATAACTTAATCCTATCAAATAAATGGTCAATCATGATTTCTAAATTACATATACATTATGCATCAATCCTTGATAGTTATACAAAATTATACTCACACTGCACCAAAAATTCTTATTTATACATCAATATGAAGAACATCCTATATTTTATATCAATATTCTTGAGGTAAATATTTGATAATGTAAATTAGATACACTGTTCTCCATTATATTATTTCTATTTCAAAATGCACATCGTGTTTTTTTTCAACGAATATCGTTGACATGAAAAACTATTCAAAACATACACATCCTAGGTAAACTTTTCAAATACATCATATATAAAATAAAAGTATAAAACATTTAGAGAAATAATACATTACATATATACCAATGTACAAATAGTTACCCAAAATTATAGAGGCTATTATAATGTGAAATGATCCAAAATAAGTAATCAACAACATTGATTAATATTTCACTCCATTTAAGCATGAAAATTCACAACAACCTTATTTAAAATCCCAGATATTATCATTATAAATTCTTTCCAAGTACCAAATATTTTTTTATTAAATTCAGTGAAATATATTTATTTTTTATAGGTATCAATTCCAATTATTCTATTTGGTAGCATCAGTAAATAATGGAAGAAACTGAATTAGTTTATTATTACCATTTATATTGATCTGTAACATGAAATGCCTAATAAATGAAATGACCTCCTATACTATAATTGATTACAACAATTATAATGTCACATATTATCATTTTTAATGTTTTCCCCATTATTTCTACTAAACAACCTTAAATTTTAATTATAACAACCCTATCTCTAGAAACCCAGAGCTAATTCATTATTTATTACATTGACACTAGATATATGTTATCATATAACAAATGAAAGAATATATTAGTATTATTTAAATACTAAATAAATACATGATTCCTATATTAAATATGAAAAATAACATAAAAACCGTATAAGTATTATTACATCCTTCATTTTGTTCATAATATCCTTCTTCACATCACGGTGAAAAATGAAAAAAAATTAATAGTGTGAACTATTATGGTGAGTAAGGGTTGTGTATTGCATAATACATCATAAATAAATAAGGAATAACCAACATGGAATGTATATAAATGGAAACACAAGAAACATAATCAACAAATAAGTATTAAATTAATACATGGATAATAAAATTATAGAAATCTTAGGGGTAATTGTAATTAATTTATCAATGATAGAAATTATTAATATTTGGCATCAATATTTCATATATCACATAATCAATATTGTCAAATCAATGAAATAATATAGTTTAATCAATGTATAGGTATAATCTAAAACACATTTAATTATATCTTATTTATTTTTATCTATTAGCCCTATAATTGCATTGAGAGAATATATAATTCTGGGACCTAGCCCTCACTACATATCAAATGAATTCCATATATATGAATAGTCAATTAAATTCAAGAACAATATGTATTATAAAAAATAACCATATTGAGTAAATAATAAAAATTTATCATGGTTTTCCACATTTAATTAAATAATATTAAATGTAAAAAATATGTAACCAACATTACAATATAGAAAATAATGAAAGAAATGTTACAATTAAATGTATATTTAAAATAAATTTATTTTTCACTTTTCATATAAAAGATTATTTATCAAGAACATTTTAATATCTATAAAATTAATCAAGATATTAGAGAAACCCACTAGAATATAATATTTTTTTAATAAAATATATTCTTTTATTGAAAATAGTAAAACTGGGAAATTAATTTTTCATTTATAATTTATTTTAAAAAACTATTGAAATATTATAGAAGAAGCTAAGGGGTGTAAAATAGTTATCAAGGTGGGAAAGTGCATCAACATAGTATAGGTAAAAAAAGCATTACAGGTTTTTATAAAAAATGTCCAATTTCAATTAAAAATAGAAATATTAAATTCATAATCAATAAAAATTCATAAATAAAATAATATATCCTTTATGAATCATTTCTTTAGATATAAATGATTTGTGTAAAACAGTTTTTCAAAATATGAACAAGAATGAAAATATACCCAATCAAAAAGAGAAATAATAATGGATTTTCCTTTGAACATTAATAATGAAAGAGTTGAATGAATTAAATCATTATTAATGCTGAATAAATAGATATTCATATCAAATAACAAAATAGAGTAGTTTATACACAACATCAATGTAAAGTTTATCATAATAACAAATATTGCTCAATGTAGTTTAAATTGAGAAGGAATCCATGTCATGATGGTTTCCATTAAATGAACATTTAATAACCTCATGAATAATAAATTTAATTTATTATAATTACAGAAATATACTATATAAATATAAATACAATAATAAATGATCGAATTATATCATTTTATCACCTGTTTGTTAACAATCTATTATAATTATCAAAATTTGATGTGTTAAATACAATGTTTTTCATATTATATTTTAATTATTAGTTAGGATTATTACTATTATATTATAGTCAAATAATATACATTATTTTATTATAGTTATTGATATCATATATATTTAGTTTAGATATATTTAGATCTACCCATTAAAGATAGATATGAAAACATTAATTAAACTGTTAATGGAGACGGTAGCTATATATTGGCATGTATGTTTTTTTTTACTTTTTGATGGATGGAATATTTTAAATTTGATGATTAAATAATCATTAAAGAATTATGATTATATCTTATTTTTCATATATAGTTATTAAAAATTTCCAGATAACAATCCATGTAAAGCGCAAATGAGAGCTGAATTAGATCTATTCATAGATGTAGTATTCCACTTTTACAAATGAGAGAAATTATCATTTTCGAATGGATTGGAATGTATGATGGTATATATGGTATTTTAATTATTTTTGAATTTTCATTTCATAAATATCATGTATATTCGTTACATCTATCTGTATAACCATACAGGTGAATTGGTGATGTAAAACTAATTACACTAATACGTGGAGAAGGTAAGGTGTATGAATACATGAGAGATATTTACTCTGTCTATATGATGGATAAGAGATTAAATATAGAGTTCCCAGAAAAATAAGAAAATATTATTTTATTGTTTATACTTTATTTTTTATATATTGGAGGGTATGTCACTTTTAGTTGAATTAGATGATAAAGTAAACATAAAGGAATCAGTAATGTTGATTACCTATTAATTTGTAGAATTCAATTAGATCTCATCATCAGTTGACTACGGTTGGAATTTTGGATGGTCGAGAACCCTTAAATGAGGATAAGGGTGTTAATTTGTGAAATGTGTTGGTTTTTTCTAGGAATAAGGGAAAAAGTGGTGTCAATAATTGAGAGAATGGGTGTCCTTTTATAAGTGAGTAAAATGTCATTACTATCAATATTTTGCAGTATTAAATTAATATAAATTTAAATTCAACTCCAAATTCAAAAAAAATCATTAATTATATGTTAGTATGATAATGAGTCTAAATGGACTCATAAAATATAATTTTATCAAATTTATTTTTTTCACCAATATTGTTTGGTTTTAACCCCTCTTAAACCTTTTGAAAAATAAAAAAATATAATCCTTTTCCACCCATAAAGTTTCATTAATGTTACAATATGAGACCACAAAACCCATAAATGGAAAATGGTTGATGTTTTAAATAATTTAAAATTAATTTTTCCTATTATATTTTGTCCATTGATTTTATATCATATTTTAAAATATTATTTGTTATAGAATATCATCAAGGTCATTTTTTACACTATTATGTTAATATAAATTAAAAAATATCAATAAAGAGATAATTAAAATATATTCCATTCACACAACACTAGAATGTATTTTTAACATAAATATTCATTAGAACCAAATAATTATTTTATATTATATAATTTTTAATATTTTTTAAAGGTGTTGCTTTATTTTTATATTAGTTTAATAAATATTGTTTCATTGCTATTGTAATGGGATGGACCCTCCTAGTTAATTACATTTCTAAATAGTGATGTTTGAGGAATCTTAAGGACCATCATTGACTAATTAAGGATTTTTCCAAATTTTAGTATGACCAAATGGTGGCATTATATTGAATCAGTGGAATAGATCGACCATCGGTGCCAATGCATCTATGCATGGGTGAGAGTGCCCTGGTGATGGAGACTGGGTAATGGTTCCAGAGTGATGGTGACTCACCCATCATTGAGTCACTCCCAGCTATCCCGAGACATTGTAGTTTCTCCCATGTTAGGTGTTTTTCTTCATTTAAATGAAATCTATCAAATCATAACAATTATCTCCACTATCTCCCAGGATATTTATTTAATCTCAATTATGACCAATGTGTGAAACTTCTAAGCCGCGTGGTCAAGACCTGATCTTACTTTTAAATACTTAGAAATGGTATCCCTGATTTTAGGATCTAGGATCTTCTTAAAAAAATATCATCAATTCCTTATTCCTTTTTGGTTCCCTTAATGAGCCTCGAAACATCCTCCAAAGATGAATTGTGTGCCCATGCTGGAGCACTTCTCGCTCAGCCTTAGAGACTTCTTTTACTACAAGTCCCACCATCCACAGTTCCTAAAGTAAGGAGAAAACATTGATCTTTGATCATCCATGTAGGGGTTTTTCCTTCCCCTCTATTTTACCGTGAATAATGAGGTTCAGGTATAATGATCTTCCCTTAGGACGTAGATGAAACCAATATTAACGAAGATAATAAATTTACTTTTACAAATGATGTTGTCGGAATGATGATGATATTGCTGTATTTTTTTACCTTCATTCTTATATTTTCAATTGTATGGGTGCTTGTCTACTATGTTTTTTTTCATTTGTGGCCATTTCATGTGCACTATTGAAGCTCTATTTCTTGGATAATCTTTTTATTGAATGAATATAACATGGAAACTAGTTAATCACATAAACATATTAAATTAAATGGATACCCGATGGATAATAACCCTTGTGTATCAGCCCAATTAAACAAGAAAGAAGGAAAATAATGAATGGTGTTGGATAAATATGAAAAACACATTTCATTGTTATAGTGATATGCCTAGTTGTTCTGTATAAGAATGGGGGGATGATGTAGAAAAAAATATAATCTGTGGTTGAGAGATGGTTGAATGTGAATATGAATTCTTGTAGAGCTAGTGGTAAATGTTTGTGACCCAATATTTCTATTCTGGGTTTTGTTCCAATACATTGAAGGATCTCCCAGATCCCTTTTTAGTTTGTTACTTATAAGATAACATGGTGTTAATATATAAACATTTTCTTGGATATTTTTATTTTAGTTATTTCATTGTCCTATGGTTGTGACTGTTAGTCCACGATAGTGAAGGAATATTTTAAACGGAATCACTTAAACATGATAATGGGAACTAGTACAATGGATAACTGTTTTCTAGAAATGGCTTCTGCATTGTTTGTGGTTCTTTTGTACTTGTTCAAGTAGGGATACCGGGAAGAGTGGTCGTGTATGGGATGGTTGTTCGTTTTAGTGCCCTTAGGTTAGTATGAGTGATTTTTTAACTTATATATAAAATTTAGTTATTTTATTTCTTATACAAACCCCACCCATGTTCAGCACATTGTGATGAACACCACCATTTAACCGGGTATGGTGTTTTTTCCCAACATTTCTATGAGCGGCTGCTTATTAGATCTTTATACTATCTCTCCTAGGTAGCCCAAGAATCTTTGAAAAGGTTGTGATGGCCTACGGTTCATTATGGTCCAAGTCTCTTCAGGAAGGGTGTGTTGTGGTGGTTGGCCGAGGTGTGTGTAGGCATGTTTGTTTCCCAAGTTTCTTTGGGATAAGGCCCAAGGGTCTTTAGGCATGGCAGTGGTTGTTCTGGCCTCGGTGTCTTCAGGCGTGGATGTTGTTGTTGTGCCCCAGGTTTTTGCAGGTATGGTTATGTGTTGTTGTGGTTTCCAGGGTGTTTGAAGGTATAATATATATGCATTTGGGATGGCCCATCGGGATGTTGTTGGGGCAACTGTGGGATTGTAGTTATATTTTTGGGGGATATCTGATTTGTAGGATATTCTAAATAACCAGTGGGAAATCGGTGTGGGGAAACCAAATATCGATGGTCTGTTACTATTATTTTACCTAACGTGGGATATTATGGAGTGTGTCGAGGTAAGGCTAGGTGAATAGTTTTCCTTGATAGGTGTTCTAGTGGAATTTTTTTTCTCATGGAGTATTATAATGTCTCCCCACTTGGGCATGAGAACTTTTGGGTTCCCTTATGAGTTTACCTATATTCTCACCCTACTTATATAAAACTTCTTTCATGTTTCCATAAGGACATTTAGGACTGGGTCATACCTTACTAGGTCGGGTTCCAGTACAATTTTAATTTCTACTTTCTATTTCTTTTGGTACCTTCCTTCTGAGATTATCTTGTACTTTGTATGAGTTTATATTTAACATGCATGTGGGAAATAGGGTTTTGGCTTTACTTCTACAATCAATATTTGGAGTTTTTTGATATTGAACTTTTTATGTCCATATCTACATAAATAAGTAGGGTAATGCTTTCTATTTTTGTGTTATTTATACCGTTTTTGATACTCTCCACTCAAGGTCCAACTAATGGGGTGACTCGGGGGGTCATTATCTATAATTCAAATTGAATAAGGAATGGAAGGGAACCTTTCCATTCATTACATCTTTATGGAGAAGGTGGGTCATAATAGAATAGAATCAGAGGTTATGGTTCAGTGATCAGATGGAGTTGGGGGTTAGAAATAGTGAGGATATCATGGGATGGCGGGAAAATAATGTTAGGCAATATTGGTGCATGAAATAGGCCAGGGAAGACTGGTTAGGACATGATATTTTAACCCCTGGTGATCCAATGCAAGCAATTTGGACCTCCAGAATGACTGAGTGAGGCTACACTGATTGTAGTTTAGATTCCCTAGGAAATTTACATGCATCATAATGACATGTGTTCTTCTATTTTTTAGGTGTTTTTGGGAATTTATGATAAATAAACATTTTATGAAAAATTAAAAATGGATTTTCTACACTACTCGGGCATAAGAGTTTCTTATTTCTATTTTCAGCTATGGAACCCAAATGACGTCCGAGAGTTGTAGGTGTAGTCGAGGCCCAGAAAGTCGAATTGGTCAATCAGTGGGGGATTAACCAATAGGAATAGGATGAAATTTGTTAAAAGTAATTATCTTCATTCTAGGGTCATACCATCAGTATGTATGACAGATGTGTTTCTGAAATGCAGATAGAGGGTTGGCTAGAAGATCTGGAGATCACCTATACATTGATCCATGCTCTGAAGAAGTACTGAGGTTCCTTTGGTAGTTAGTGAGATGAGGGGATCAGGATGTTAGTGGTAGACCCTCAACCTTGAAGAGAGGATGGAGACTGAGTTTTCATGGACTGACATCAAGACAGAGTTCTAGGTGGAATTTTAGTCTTCTATAATGATGGAAGAAAAGAGGAATGGGCTCATCACCCTCTAGAAAGGGATTATGTTAGTAGGGGAGTTGGGTATCAAGTTAATGGATCTCCATCATTTGGATCCAGACCACTTCTCATACAAGGATTCACATGAATGTCTCTTATAAGAGGAGCTCTAGAATTCTCTTCAGAATATTATCACTCACATCACTATACAAACATACATGGAGGATCAGAATAAGGATAATGGGGTGGAGAGAATTCACACATTGGGAGGTGATCCATGAGAGGGGATCCAATTGAGTTTGTCAATGTCAAAGGCTTTCAGAAACATGCCTAAAAATTAGGGCCTTCTAGGTTTTGGTGAGTGTGGAGTAGGCCTCCGTAGTTTTAGTTCCATCCTCCTGGTCCTCACACATTCTCCAGGGGACACTGACCTAGTTTATTACCCGTGGAAGCTGAGTGAATCTTCAAAATCAGTTCCATGTTAGAGTGTAGTACAATGGGGGTGGGCTGGTTCAGCGCCCACCTCTGCTACACCAGTTGCCGACCAGACCATTGCAGCAGTAGCAACATACCTCTCACCTCAATGAGAAGACATTTCAGGAGGAGGCTCACCGCATGGTGCACATCGGGGACCTAGAATAGGGAATGTTAGTGGAGGTGACCAACATCCAAGGGGAAGCAGATCTGGGCGTAAGAATTTGTACATCACAAAGGCAGAATTTCAAATAGTTCCATATTTCGTTTGACAAACAATCAGTTTGTTTAGTACTCTTTTATGTGCTATATTTGATACTGGAACGTCACACTGCATTTTTTCACCTGTTCTAGCACATTCCTTAGGTCTAGACATATATAGTCTATCCATTCCCCTGCTTTTGAGTACACCAGTTGAAGGTCAAACAAGATTTTTTGATGTTTTTGAGGATGAAGAATGATGTTGGAGATGCATCGATCATGTAGGGATCTCCTTCTACTGAAAATGCAGCCATACGATTTCAACCTGGGTGCTGAATAAATTTTACTCATTCATTCTGTAATCAAATGCTTCTAGAGAACGATTGTGTTCTTATATATGGGTGGAAAATGAGTTTCTATCATTGGCAAGTTGGTTTTCCAGGAGGTCATCTGGCATGTGGATCCCCTTCATTCCTTATTATTCGAGTTGTCAATAGAATCAGTGGACTTAGAGATGGTGGATGTTCCGGGGATTGTTAGTGATTTCTTGTGTGTCTTCCCCAATCAAGATGTGACTCTATCCACTCGATTTGATTTTGAGTATGGGATAGACTTATAGCCCGGTGCCCATCTAATTTCGAAGGATCCCTATTGGATGGAACCCTTTATGTTACTAAATTGTGGATTCAGGTTGATGACCAAATGAAAATGTGTTTTATCTGACCAATTGCATCACCATGGGGTGATCCAGTATTTTTCACAGAGTAGTTAGATGTTGGTCTCATGTTGGGCATAGACTACTGAAAACTGAATTAGGTTATGGTCAAGAACCATTATCCCCTCCCATGGATCGACAAATGTTTTGACTGGTTGAAAAGACCAGTTTGGTTCCCTAAGATCGACTTATGGTTTGGATATCACCAGTTGAGGGTGAAGGATGGTTAAATCTAGAAGATAGCTTTCTATGAACGGTACGACCACATTGAGTTCTCGTTCATGTCGTTTGGAATTACATACACATTGGCTGTGTTCTTGGAGATCATAAACACTATTTTCCACCAAGTATTTGCACATGTTCATATTTATGTTCATCGACGACATCCCAATCTACTTGAGGTCAAAGGAGGATCACACCGAGAATCTAAGGGTAGTATTTTACATCCTCCGACACAACCATCTCTACAAGATGTTGTCCATGTGCATTTTTTGGACATGAGAGGTGAACATACATGTATGCATGGTGTCCCAGTAGGTAATTTCAAAGGACCCATAAAATGGTAGTAGTGGTTGTTTATGGGGAAGAACCTAAGAATGTGGCATAGGTTCATAGTTTCCTGTGGCTGGAGGGTAACTACCAAAATTATGTACCAGAATTATCTCAAGTTGCAGTGCCTTTGACAACCATGACTAGAAAAGTCCATCATTTTGTATTGAGAGTGAAGTTCCATGCAACATTCAGATATCTTAAATGGAATATGGTCAGTGCCTTAGTGATGAGGTTTCTAGAGGAAGGTGTCATGTTTGATGTGTTCTGTGATTATTTCAGTCTCAACTATGGGTTTGTGTTGATGCAGCAGTGGGGAGTTATCTCCTAGGGGAACAGTAAGTTACAACCTCAGAAATGTAATTATGCCTCCCACATTCTAGAACATGGAATGGTTGTGTTCATTCTGAATATGTGGTTGCATTACCTCATTAAAGAACGATTTGTGGTCTTCACAGATCACAATTTCCCAAGGTATGACTTCTTCTTACGAGGTCATATTTGGTAGCCTGCGGGAGAGCATGCAGTCTTGGAGGTTGTAGAAATGTGACATCTGTTTTAGCATGTGTAGGAAGAACATCGTGTTCCCAATAGTCTGTTGTAGCCCTTAGTCATTCCCGAGTGGAAGTGGGATGATGTCTCACTGGATTATTTCATAGTACTACCTAGGCACGAGGGAGAATGTGAGGTCATCTAGGTTGTGGTGGACCGATTGAAGAAATCATCTCATGTATTAGCGGTTAAGGAGTCAAACATAGTAGATGCCTTGGCACAGAAATACGTGGGTGATATTGTGTTCTTGCACAGAGTACCCAAACCCGTTGTTTCAGATTGGGATACACACTTTATTTCCTAAATCTATAAGGGATTACATCGTTCTTTTGGAACCCAACTATGATATTGCACTTACTTCCACCTTTTTAAGAAAGGGAAGATACGGTGGACTATCCAGACATTGGAGGATTTTCTGCGAGCATTTGTTTTTCACTTCAGAGGATCGTCGGTATGATAGTTGTCTCTGGTAGAGTTTTCCTATAACAATGTATATAACAATACCATTGGCATGAAAATGTTATTATACATTTGTGAGAGATACTTTAGTTCATCATTATGTTGGATATAGGTTGGGGAGGCTGGTGTTCTTGGCCTAGAGGTGGTGCAGAGCACAACGGAGAAGGATCATCTTGAGCATGAGAGGATGATGGGGGATCCGGAATATAAGAAGTCATATTCCAATTATAGGATGAGGCCCATGGTTTTCGAGGTTGCAGATCATGTTTTATTGAATATATCCCCTTGATGTAGTAATTAGAGGTTTGGGAGGGGGAGTATGATTTCTCCCAGGTTCATCAGACCCTTCGAGGTGTTGGGTTGAGTTGGTGATGTGGCATACCAACTGGCATTACCACTATAGTTGGAGAACATCCCCAATGTATTTCATGTATCCTAGCACTTTCTGTATCTATACTTTGTCTATCACATCATCAACATGGGAGAGTAGTATATCGAGTACGATGAAATGTTCATGGAGTGACCAGTGAGAATAAAGTAGCATAAGCATAAGGTGATTCATGGATGGACCATTCCCTTCTTTCATGTGTTGTGGAGGCATACTGGACATGAGAAGATTACCTCAAAATAGGATTCCTAGATGTGTGACCAATTCCCAAAGTTGTTCTGAGTTTTGATTTTGTGGTTTCTTTGATCCTTGATTTTGATATAATGTGTGGCCTTGTTTGTTATAAGATGAGATATTTCCCTTGTTCTATAAACATGTGCGAAATGTCTATATTTTGGAGAGGGGTGGACCTGATCCCTCAAAAAGACTCATTATTGTTGATGTGATTAAACCTGTGCATGTGAGTGAGTGCCACCCAAAGAAGATAGTATCTTGACATGGAAAAAGTGATTCCCTAATCCATATGATTGGACAGTGTGAAAATTCATTGTTTGTATAGTTACATGTGGGAGAGAAGTAGTAGTGTTTCTATAGTTGTTCAAAAGATAGATGAGAGATGTGTTCCTAGATGTTGTGGTTTTCCCTCCTGTTTTCTACACTTGTTGGTTTACTTCTGTGAGGTATCATACGAAGCAGTGGTTCAGACCCCTATATTTTCATTATGTTTAGTCATTAATTATCAAGGGTGAGAATAGTTTGAGATGTATCTACTGTAATGTATTGGACTCTACTTTTAACACCCCGATCTTCCACGATACGCCTCTCTTTCAATAATGCAATAGCTTGCACTGTACACAAGTTCGAGTTCTAACACACCGCGACTAATCAAAGTAGCAGTTATGAATAGTAATGACCACTTTTTAAAATTATAGAAATTTTGTATTTCAAAATGGACTTCATTTTTGTATTCGTAATATCGAAATTACCCTAAGTTGAATTTTTTGTAATTTGCTAAGAACTTCTAATTTTTTATGAATAGTGAAAAATACTTAAAAACAACTTTTTTAATCAAAATAATTTATAGTGATAAATTATACTATTTAGTGGTTTTAAAGTATAATTAGAATATATTTTTACCATTTTATCCAATGGTGGTCATTATAATTAATTTAACATTGAAATCGGACATAAACAATTGCCAATCTTTTGATATAAATTGTTTCTTAAAAACACGCTATTTGTTGTGACAGTGGTAATTAATTATAAAATTAACTAATGAAACTTATATGTTTGGAATTTTGTAAAATAGACATCATTTTTGAATTCAGATTATCAATTATAGCTTAGGGTGAAATTTTGGCATTATTCTGAAAAACTTCAATTTTTGATGAATAGTGAAACCACTAAGTGGTAGTTAAATAACTGATTTTTCGTTTAAATGAAATATTACCACTTCTGTGATTTGAATTTCAAAAATCCGACATACATGGTTTTCATTATGAAGTAAAATGTGGTTCAATGAGATTAAAATAATTTTTTTGTGAATAGTAACTTTTAAGTTTTAATCGCGATTAGAGGTAATTAGTGTAGTTTAAGGTAAAAATAATGTTTTAATAATATGATATGAGCTTGACACATGTCCTATCCTCATTTTATGTGCCATGGCCGACCAATAAAATCCATGGGTCAACTTGGGGACCCCATGGAGCCACTTTAGTTAGAAAATGACATAAATACCTTTTATGTAATGTTAAAGTAAAAAAATGATACAAACATGAAATGTTTTACTAAAACAATTTTTACATGGGGTTATACAAGTCATATTTTTGACTATAAATAGTCATTGGAAATATAAAAATATTTCCTACATCATAGTATTTTTTTAATAATTTTTAGACATTAAATAAATTAAATTATTTATGACATCATGATGATGCAGCGATGACCTCATTATTTAATGATTTTAATAAAATGAAAAGATAATGTACAATACAAGGCATAAACTTGTCCAAAAACTATTGTATGGGTAGATTTAGAACCCTTATCACCTTAGACATGAATTATATAAGTGTGGGACCTTTAGAATCCGAAAAGAATTGTATAATAAAGTAATATTTCATTACTTTCCAAGAGTACCCCTCCTCTCCACTTATAAAAGGCCCCCACCTCTAACACCTCATTCACACTTTAAAGCAATTTGGCTCGGCCAACCTCTGCCCAAATACTCTCCCAAAATCCCTCTATTACTCCTAGAAGCCTCACTTTGGGCAGAACTCTTCCCAAGGAAGCCTTTGGCTCAAATTAAAAAGAGTTACCCGATTTTGAGGTAATGTCTTCTCTAATGTTGTTTTGTTTTATTTTTCTTCTCCAACCCCTAAAATCTTTTTATTCATTTATTTTGTAACAAAACCATTATCCTCAATATAATAGGATGTTGTTATAAGAAAGATTCGACCTACACTTACACACACCTACATCTAATGGTTAAAGAACATACGGTTTCTGTGGATGGAGAATTTCTGCCTCACGAAATGATGATTGTTCAACACTCATATAACACCTTCAAAGGTGGCCATTAAGATGTCACTATATTTATATATGATATATAATATGTTTATGTTTTACTTATGATTCTGTATTTCTCATTTATGGCATACTTTATTATTTCCATTATGGGTAAACGCGATAATTTCATTTTAGGAAGTGCGGACTACCACCCCCTCAATGTGATTTGAATCGTTAATGCCATATGTGGGATGTATAAAGGATGGAGTAAACGGTATTATACACTATATTATACTGGAATTATATTATACATTTATATAATTATGATTTCATTCCATTAAATACGAAATAGAAATGAAAGTAGCGTTCATGCGTACGTACGGCTTACTGTCTCCATGAACGGTGCATTTCATTTCTTACCTCTAAATGTTACGAAATATTATAAATGAATGTATATACTGGATATATATGATATATATGACATCTAAATCATGAATATAATTCTGGAGATAATGGATATTCTACTACATAAACTACTTGTAATTATAAGAAGTTTATTGTTGACTCAAGTACCTAAGATCGACAAAACGACCGTTATTAACTTAAATAATTACATAATGTTCATAACATTGTAATAAGTGATATAAAAGGAATAATGAAAATGAAAAAGGTTCTTAAGTAAATATAAATTAACTCTAGTTTATTATTCAGGAGGTTAAAGAACGGTTGAGTCAAGTCGGACACGAGGTAAGGGAACTTCTTAACCCAATTTCTATTCTTTGGGTTAATCTCCAACTTTCAAATTATGTCATGATATTATTATGTCCTATCTTGTATTTTTACATTTTTTATGTGTACTTATAGTGAATACACATAATAGACCTACTTTATAAAAAAAATTATCTTGTTAAGGACTTCGTCTCAATCCCCTTTCATTGAGGCATGCTTGGTTTTATACACAGCTTTCTTTTATACGATGTATAAACCCCTTTGACTTTTACGTTTATTCAAAAGGAATCTTTTTTATACGAAGCGTTTTTCTAAACGACAAAAGGGAATGTTTTTCTTTCCGTACTTATGTGGCGACAACGACATCTCTACCGCCGTGACCATTATTTGAGTTCCGGATTCCTCTACAAGCCATCAATTTTTTTAAATGAAAAATAAATACAATGGTTTAAATTTATTTTATTTTGGTATTGAAAATGGTTTTGAAAGCGTTTTTATTATATCAATGTGTTGTATTGATATATTGTGATTGAAATGTGGAAATGTTATGTTTCCTTTATGCATGTTTTATGTGATACGATTATGTTATGGTTTATGATATGTTTAAACATATTCATATGAGGAATGTATTGGACTTAATAAGTGACGGGTGGAGCCCGCTATAGCTCCTCGATGCATCGGTAGGTCTCATGAGACAACTAGACATGGAATTGGCCGAGGCCCTTTCCCAATTTGATTTATGGTTTTGGCCGAGGCCTTAATCATTTTAGACGTCTTGGCTGAGGCCTTGAAAAAATGTTTCAGAATGTCTGGCATTATACATTCCCTCATTATGAAAGTGGTTATTGATATTGCATGTGATTATTCGACCAGTTGAATATCCATGTGAATAAGTGAATGGAATTATCTCATTTTACTCTTGCCATATTATGTTGAAGTTCAAGTTTAAAAGGCTTTTGTTTTAGTTAGACATTGCCTTAAATGTTTATGTTTATTGATGAAAGCTTCTGCTATATTGTTATCCTTACTGAGCATCTGAGCTCACCGCTTTCAATGTTTTAATATTTTCCAGGATGTGAAGAAGTATTTTATGAATGACCTGCAGGCATAGTCAGAAGAGGATTTGAGTGTGGACTATGGAGACTTTGTTATTGTAGTTTTTCACCTTATGATGTAATGTAACATTTATGAATGTATCTAGTGTTTCCAAGGCTACTAAACTAATCGGTCTTTCGAGACCTGATCTTTTGGGATCATGCTAGTGTTAC
Organism: Viscum album; assembly: GCA_963277665.1. Classification (NCBI taxonomy): domain Eukaryota; kingdom Viridiplantae; phylum Streptophyta; class Magnoliopsida; order Santalales; family Viscaceae; genus Viscum; species Viscum album. The sequence continues at coordinate 167,700,635 of OY728123.1, forward strand.
GAAGTAATGCACCGACTCTGGGTAGCCGGGGTTGGGGCATTACAGTTGGTATCAGAGGCAGTTTAGTACTAACCTTGGAAGCTAGATTTAGATAAACTCTGATTAGAGCACATAGCCCGAAGATAGACTTTGAGGATTAGTATAGAAAAACTTCCTAGAATTTTGGTATTATAGAGATGTTGTGAGTTTTCCGAGCAATACATCCCTGTCTGGATACGAGCAGGTAGAGGCGGCTCTGGCACAGATGTACCTAGGGGTAAAACCCAAAAACACCGCTTTGAGCTAGACTCGAACGGGAACTGGTGCACGACAACGGGCCTTGCTGCACTCTTGGTTACGAAACTCCCGGGGGATATTCTTAGGATAATTATCATTTTCTTTACAAACCACTATGAAGGGTTATGAGTACATACTTCCTCAAAGAAAACATTTTTATGATTATTGATTATATCCATAAATAGTTCAATTTATGTTATGTATTTTACAGGTATGGAATTATGTATTTTGATTCATAAACTAATCTAGTTTATGCCATTATTTAGAAATGGCGCCTAGTGGAAGGAATGGAAACTGTATCAATGCACGCACTCCGTGTAGGGATTTCCCTCCTGCTCACGATAATTATTGTGGAGCTAGTGATACAACTGGTGCTGATCAGCTTCTCACCGTACTGGGCCAACTCACGCAAGTTATGAATAATAACCTTACTCGTATGGAGCACCCTGATCCGCAACGTGGAGGATCAATGCTAGACCGTTTCATGAGACAACAACCAACAAACATCAATGGGAGTACAAATACTATAGTAGCTGAGCAATGGATAAATTCATTAGAGAAAATATTCCATGCCTTGGGGGGTAGTGAAAGGGAGAAAGTTGTCATGGCAGTTTACCGCCTCACTGGAGATGCCGATCAATGGTGGTCACTAATTCAAAATAAAAAGGAAGATGATGAATTAACAAACATGGAATGGCAGGAGTTCAAAGAGCTGTTCTTAGAAAAATACTTTCCACATGACCATCGAGCAGATATGGAAAGACAATTTCTGAGTTTGAGGCAGAAGGAGGATGAGAATGTCGTAAAGTATGAGGCTAACTTTATAAGGTTAGCGAGGCATGCTGCAGATTATATAAGTAACCCAAGAAGTAATATTGATCGTTTCTTTGATGGGTTAAAACCATTTCTTCGTCGAGAATTTGTCTCACAAACCTTCTCATCATACGAAGATATTGTCTCATGTGCTATCAAGACGGAAAATGAATTATCTAAGTCTCATGACTTTAAAGTAGTGGAAGAAAATAAGAGAATGGTGGAACAAGAGACGGATAAATGGAAAAAGGGAAAGAAGGATTTTCCATTATGTTATAATTGTGGGAAGAATCACCCTGGTACTTGCCTAAAAAGAATGGGAGTCTGTTATAAATGTGGAGAAAAAGGTCACTAGGTGCGTGATTTCAAGGGAAAGAAAGAGGCTATCAATGTTGAATGCTACAATTGTAGAGAAATGGGGCATTATGAAAATGAATGTCCTAAGAGTCAGGGAAACTTACTTCAGAAAATGCCAATGGATTAAGGAAAATCTTATGTTGTTACTATAGTTGAAGCGGAATAATTAATGTATTGGTGCTTTTGGACTCATGGATTATATTCTGGTTATTAGAATAATGTGATATATATATAAGGATTGTACTGCAGTACTTGTTGTTTCAGTAAGGTTTTAATATGATGAAGGTAATCATATTTTTAGTATGTGACAATAAGAGAAACTTTACTTTGTTTGGGGCATATGATAAATTGATTTTGGAATTAAGATACCTTTTAGAGAAAGTCTGGACAGAGGTATTTTGGATAACTATAAAGGTTGGAGTGGATTAAGTTGATCTTTGGATAGTATTGTTTAAGGTTAGAAAATTTATGAAGATTATTTTTGGAATATTATAATACTATAGTTTTAGGAAAAGGACAACCTGCAGGGTGGGGCATAACCCGTCGCGTCGGACAATGCTGCAGGAATCGAACCCACAACCATAGTGTGACAGGCCTTTATTTCCTACCACTAGCCTACAGGAACTCCCTGGTTATTACAAAATAATTTTACTAATCTAAATGGTATGTGTTAATATTTGGAACCTTATACAATTAGGATAAGTATAATATTTTTGAGTTCTATTATCTTTTTGAGTGAAAGATGAGTTGAAGGTTGAAAATCTAATTGTCAAGCATAAATATATATATACCTATCTCTTATTCAATGAATAAATTAAATCTCAAACTTTAGTACAGGGATATTAAAACAAAAAAATGTGTTATCCTAATACCTTATGTCTTGTTGAACTGATGATATTTTAAATCAACATAGATTGAAGGCTTTGAGGCCCTCAATTTGACAGTTGATTGTGATTGATGACCTCAATCACTCCCTACAAATATTTACGTTTTTCCTCCAATTATATGTCTCTAATTTCCACCAATGTTCTCCTTATTGAGATCATAATTTGGTGGTGACTTTCTTATTTCCATTTCCCTCTTATTAAGGCTAAATTTTATTAATCTTATTTCCGATGTGGGTTTTCCACAAAGGTATTTTCTATTTTCAACCTTTTATTTTCAAAGAAAAATTTCAAATTGCGAGGACACAATTTATTGAAGGAGGGGAGAATGTAACACCCCGAGCTTCCACGATACACCTCTCTTTCAATAATGATATAGCTTGCATTGTACGCAATTTCGAGTTCTGACACACCACGACTAATCAAAGTAGCAGTTATGAATAGTAATAACCACTTTTTAAAATTATCGAAATTTTATATTTCAAAATGGACTTCATTTTTGTATTCTTAATATCGAAATTACCCTAAGTTGAATTTTTTGTAATTTTCTGAGAAAATCTAATTTTTTATGAATAGTGAAAAATACTTAAAAACAACTTTTTTAATCAAAATAATTTATAGTGATAAATTATACAATTTAATGGTTTTAAAGTATACTTAGAATATATTTTTACCATTTTATCCAATGGTGGTCATTAGAATTAATTTAACATTGAAATTGGACATAAACAATTGCCAATCTTTTGATATAAATTGTTTCTTAAAAACACGCTATTTGTTGTGTCAGCGGGAATTAATTATAAAATTAATTAATGCGACTTATATGTTTGGAATTTTGTAAAATAGACATCATTTTTGAATTCGGAATTTCAATTATAGCTCAGGGTGAAATTTTGGCATTGTTCTGAAAAGCTTCAATTTTTGATGAATAGTGAAACCACTAAGTGGTAGTTAAATAACTGATTTTTCGTTTAAATTAAATATTACCACTTCTGTGATTTAAATTTCAAAAATCCGACATACATGGTTGTCATTAAGAAGTAAAATGTGGTTCAATGAGATTAAAATAATTTTTTTGTGAATAGTAACTTTTAAGTTCTTAATCGCGATTAGAGGTAATTAGTGTAGTTTAAGGTAAAAATAATGTTTTAATAATATGAGATGAGCTTGAAAAATGTCCTACCCTAATTGGATGTGCCATGGCCGACCAATAAAATCCATGGGTCAACTTGGGGACCCCATGGAGCCACTTTAGTTAGAAAATGACATAAATTCCTTTTATTTAATGTTAAAGTAAAAAAATGACACAAACATGAAATGTTTTACTAAAACAATTTTTACATGGGGTTATACAAGTCATATTTTTGACTATAAATAGTCATTGGAAATATAAAAATATTTCCTACATCATAGTATTTTTTTTTATAATTTTTAGACATTAAATAAATTAAATTATTTATGACATCATGATGGTGCAGCGATGACCTCATTATTTAACGATTTTAATAAAATGAAAAGATAATGTACAATCCAAGGCTTACACTTGTCCAAAGACTATTGGATGGGTAGATTTCTAACCCTTATCACCTTAGACACGAATTATATAAGTGTGGGACCTTTAGAATCCGAAAAGCATTGTATAATAAAGTAATATTTCATTACTTTCCAAGAGTGCCCCTCCTCTCCACTTATAAAAGGCCCCCACCTCTAACACCTCATTCACATATTAAAGCCATTTGGCTCGGCCAAACTCTGACCAAATACTCTCCCAACATCTCTCTCTTACTCCTAGAAGCCTCACTTTTGGCAGAACTCTTCCCAAGGAAGCCTTTGGCTCAAATCAAAAAGAGTTACCCGATTTTGAGGTAATGTCTTCTCTAATGTTGTTTTGTATTATTTTTCTTCTCCAACCCCCTAAACTCTTTTTATTCATTTCTTTTGTAACAAAACCAGTATCCTCAATATACTAGGATGTTGTTATAATAAGGATTCTAGCTATACTTACACACACCTACATCTAATGGTTAAAGAACATATGGTTTCTGTGGATGTCGAATTTCTGCCTCACGAAACGATGATTGTTCAACACTCATATAACACCTTCAAAGGTGGCCATTAATATGTCACTATTTTTATATATGATATATAATATGTTTGTGTTTTACTTATGCTTCTGTATTTCTCATTTATGGCATACTTTATGATTTCCATTATTGGTAAACGTGATAATTTCATTTTAGGAAGTGCGGACTACCGCCCCCTCAAAGTGATTTGAATCGTTAATGCCATATGTGGGATGTATAAAGGATGGAGTAAATGGTATTATACACTATATTATAATGGAATTATATTATACATTTATATCATTATGATTTCATTCCATTAAATATGAAATAGAAATGAAAGTAGCGTTCATGCGTACGTACGGCTTACCGTCTCCATGAACGGTGCATTTTATTTATTACCTCTAAATGTTATGTAATATTATAAATGAATGTATATAATGGATATATATGATATATATGACATCTAAATCATGAATATAATTCTGGAGATAATGGATATTCTACCACATAAACAACTTGTAATTATAAGAAGTTTATTGTTGACTCAAGTACCTAAGATCGACAAAACGACCGTTATTAACTTAAATAATTACATAATGTTCATAACATGATAATAAGTGATATAAAAGGAATAATGAACATGAAAAATGTTCTTAAGTAAATATAAATTAACTCTAGTTTATTATTCAGGAGGTTAAAGAATGGTTGAGTCAAGTCGGACACGAGGTAAGGGAACTTCTTAACCCAATTTCTATTCTTTGGGTTAATCTCGTACTTTCAAATTATGTCATGATATTATTATGTCCTATCTTGTATTTTTACATTATTTATCTGTACTTATAGTGAATACACATAATAGACCTACTTTATAAAAAAATGATCTTTTTAAGGACTTCGTCTCAATCCCCTTTCATTGAGGCATATTTGGTTTTATACACAGCTTTCTTTTATACGGTGTATTAACCCCTTTGACTTTTACGTTTATTCAAAAAGAATCTTTTTTATACGAAGAGTTTTGATAAATGACAAAAGGGAATGTTTTTCTTTCCGTACATATGCGGCGACAACGACTTCTCTGCCGCCGTGACCATTATTTGAGTTTCGGCTTCCTCTACAAGCCATCATTTTTTTTAAATGAAAAATAAATACAAAGTTTTAACTTTCTTTTATTTTGGTATTGAAAATGGTTTTGAAAGAATTTTTATTATATAAATGTGTTGTATTGATATCTTGTGATTGAAATGTGGAAATGTTATGTTTCCTTTATGCATGTTTTATGTGATACGATTATGTTATGGTTTATGATATGTTTAAACCTATTCATATGAGGAATGTATTGGACTTAATAAGTGACGGGTGGAGCCCGCTATAGCTCCTCGATGCATCGGTAGGTCTCATGAGACAACTAGACGTGGAATTGGCCGAGGCCCTTTCCCAATTTGATTTATGGTTTTGGCCGAGGCTTTAATCATTTTAGACATCCTGGGTGAGGCCTTGAAAAAATGTTTCAGAATGTCTGGCATTATACATTCCCTCATTATGAAAGTGGTTATTGATATTGCATGTGATTATTCAACCAGTAGAATATCCATGTGAATAAGTGAACGGCATTATCTCATTTTACCCTTGCCATATTATGTTGAAGTTCAAGTTTAAAAGGCTTTTGTTTTAGTTAGACATTGCCTTAAATGTTTATGTTTATTGATGAAATCTTCCGCTATATTGTTATCCTTACTGAGCATCTGAGCTCACCCCTTTCAATGATTTTATATTTTCCAGGATGTGAAGAATTTTTTTATGAATGACCTTCAGGGATAGTCATAAGATGATTTGAGTGTGGACTATGGAGACTTGGTTATTGTAGTTTTTCACCTTATGATGTAATGTAACATTTATGAATGTATCTAGTGTTTCCAAGGCTACTAAACTAATCTGTCTTTCGAGACTTGATCTTTTGGGATCATGCCAATGTTACGAAGTAATGCACCGACTCTGGGTAGCTGGGGTCGGGGCGTTACACTCCTGGTCCATTACGTTTCCAAATTGTGATGTTTGATGAATCCTGGGGACCATCGTTGACTCATTACTTTTTTTCCAAATTTCAGGATGAACGAACGGTGGCACCAATTAGTATCTATGGAACCGATGGGAATCAGTGCCAGGTTGATGGTTCCAGGATGATAGTGAAAGTTAAATGTTCCCATGGTGATTGAGACCCTCCCATCAATGTGTCATTGCCATCTTCTCCAAGTCTTTCAAGTTTTCCGCTATTATGTGTTTTTTATATTTAATGGAAATCTATCAACTCATAGCCAAAATATCTACCATTATTGAGGGGAATTATTAACTCACAATTAATCCCATATGTGAAACTACTAATCTGTATGGTTTATCCACCATTATATGTTTATGTACACCAAAATGGTCTCCCATATTTTAGGATCTAGCCTCTTCTTAAGAAGATATTCTCTCTTCCTTATTCTTTTTTCATTTCCCTTAGTTGACCTCGATACGTCCGATAGAGATGAATTGTGCACCCATGTTAGAGCCCTTCCCGCTCATCCTTTGAGTATTCATTTCACTCCATTCACTATATCCCATGTTCATAGAGCAAGGATAAGTATTCGATCCTTAATAATCCATGTAGGGGTTTTTCATTCGTCCCTTTTTATGGTGTTTGATATAGGTTGGTTAGGATGATGTTCACTCCGAGCATAGATAAAACCCGTATTAACCATGATAATAAAAAAAATTTAAATAATGAAGTGGTGGGAATGATGATGATTTTGTGGTATTTTTTTTCTTTTTTATTGTTTTGTTAACTCTATGGGTGTGTGTCCACTAAAAATCATGGCCATTGGCAGTCATTTATTGTGCACCAAGGAAGCTCTATTTTCTGGTCAATCATGTGATTTAATGACTATAACATGGAAACGAGTTAATCACGAAAACATGGTTGATTAAATATATTCCTAGTGGATAAATAACATTGTGTGATCACATCATTGAACCAAGTAAAAAAGGATCATAATAAATGGTGTTAGATAAATTTGAAAACATCCATGCTCATTTCTGGTGATATGCCTTGTTGATCTCTTTAATGTTTGTGTTTTAATATAAAGGGGAATAGAATCTATGGTTTAGTGGGTTTTTTTGTGAATCTGAGGCCTTGTGGAGCCAGTGGTAAATGTTTTGGACCCATTAATTTGGGGGTTGGTATGGATCCCATTCATTGAGGGATCTCACATCCATTTTGACATTGTCACTTACAAGAGAAATGGTTGTGAATGGTAAAATGTTTTCTATGATATTTTTACTTTAGTTGTTTATTTGGATTTCGGTTTTGACTATTAGTTTATTGGTAGTGAAGGAATAATTTAAATGGAATCACTTAGACTAGATAATAAGTACTGGTACAATGGGGAAATATTTTAAAGAAATGGGTTGTGCTCTGGTTGTGGCTGTAGTGTAATTCTTCTTGTAGGGATATAAGTAAGAGTGGATTTTTATGGGTTGGTTGTGGGTTTTGGGACCCTTACATTAGGTTGATGGATTATTTAACTATATGTATAAAATTTAGTTCTTGTGTTTCTTATATGCACCACACTCATGTTGAGAACTTCCTGTTGGACACCCCCTCATTCATAAGTGTGGACGGTCATTAACTCCTTTATGATCCCTCTCTCATGTAGCCCAAGACTCTTCTGGTAGGATATGATGGCATAATTTTCATTATCACCCAATACTATTCAGGTAGTGTGTGTTGTATTGGTTGGCCCTGATTTGTGTGGGAAGGAATGTTTCCAAAGTGTCTTTGGGATGAGGCCCTGGTGTCTTCGGGAATGATAGTGGTCATTCTAGACAAGTTGTCTTCAGGGATAGCAGTGGGTGTTGTGGCCCATGTGTCTGCGGGCATGTTTATGTGTGGCTGTGGTGGCCTAGGTATTTGCGTGTGAGATAGACATGATGTCTGTAGGTCCCATGGGGGTTTTATAGGGGTGGAAGTGGGATTTAAGAGAGATTTTTTAGCGAAGGAAATTTCCATAGGATGTTCTAAATAACCTGTGGTAAAGTGGTGTTGGGTACCAAAATATTGATGTGCTATTACTATTTTTTACCTGACATAAGTTATTTGGGGAGTGTTTCATGGTAAGGAATGGTGGATAGATTTTCTAGCTAGGTTTTTTTGGTTGAATATTTAATTTTCCCACAGGGCATTTCAATGTCTCCATACTTGTGCACGAGATATTTTTGTTTCCCAACTATATATTCCTATATATTCACCCTACGTATATAAAACTGCTTTCAGGTTCCTAGGAGGACATTGAGGATAGTGCCTGACCTTATTATCTTGGGCACTGAGAAAATTTATGTTTCTACTTTTCTTTTCTTTTGGAATATTCTTTTGGAGCTTTTCATTTACTTTGTATCGATTTATTTTGATTATGCATGTGGGAAAACGGTTTTCGGCATTACTTCAACTTTTGGTATTTGGATCTGTTTGAGATTCAATGTCTTATCTCTCGATCTTCTTAAATAAAAATGGTAATTCCTTCCATTTATGTGAGATTATATACATTTCTTGGTTGTCTCCCATTCGAGGCCTACTGAAGGAGAGAATCGGGGTTCATTATTTATCCATCCCCTAGATGAAGAAAGGGTAGGGAACCTTGCATCCATTACCTCTTCTTCGAGATGATGGGTCTCAATAATTGCACATAAATTAATGTAATTTATTTCATCAATAAAATTATAAATAAATAAATTTAATAAAAAATTATAATTTATCAATCTAACTTATATTTATATGTTAAAATATGTAAAAAAAATTCTCAATCATAAAATATTATACTTATTAATATATGAAAATTGGCATTTTTTTTATTATCCCCAACCTAAATATTATAATGTTCAAAACCATATAAAAATGGGAAAATGACTTATAATTTAATTTTTGATAATTATTGATGATATATACTCTTACAAGGAAATTATATCACGTGTTGTGTTTATTTTTAATTACTTACTTCATTATAATTGTCCATCAATTGCCACTTCACCCTTATATTAGTAATAATTATTTACTATTGTTACTATACATAATGAATAGAAATAAATAGGACATATTTCTAAAATTTGGACATCTTGATTCCGTATATAGAATCAAAATCTCGTGATTGAATTTTACTAAAATCAATAAATATATTTTGTTTTAAAAAAACACAACGAATAAAAGTTTTCCAAATATATTCATATTAATGTTGAAAAAATTCCACATTAAATTAAATTTTAATGTTCATTAAAATGAACGTAATTAAATTATAAATAATATAAGAATACTAATTTTAATTTCATTATATATTATAATAAAATAAAACATTATAGATTCATGAGATAAAAATATATTTTCAATAAAAAGATGTAATTTTCAAAAGTCACTATAAAATCATTCATTTCAAAAATACATAGAAGTTCACCATAAACACATAGTTATATTCTCATATTATAAATGAATATTATTTCATTAAATAAGTTTAAAAGAAGTTGAAAATATTTTTTTCACCTATTAATAAATAAAAAATATTTTTGGAGGAAACATATTTTCAATGAATAATGTTTCTTTATTAAAAATTTATTGTTTATTTCAAATTATATAATCACTATGTTTTTATTAAGAATTAAGTTCATAATTATTTGATAATTTGGTAATTAATATTCATTCCCTTTAATTCAATGGAATGGTTATAATGGAAATATAATAATATTTTGTGCTCCATTTATGCTTTTTGTCAATTACTATATATGATATACTTTATATATAATAATGTAAAAATATTAGGGTTTTACATTTGGCGTAAAAATTACTCAGTCATGTATTATTTTATAGAATACATAATTTTTGTTATGATTATGATTTAAAAAATTATGAAATTATTAATAAATAAATTTGTTATTATTCTCCATGTGACAGTTGACATTATTATTCCCTTTAGGGATATATCATATACTCATTTTTTTGAATTATTATGTTTAGTATTTATTCTAAACATATTATTCATTCCATTTCAATTCGTTGATATATTCTTTTATATTTAACCTCACACTGAGTGTTTAAGATCACACTTCATGTGAGTCAGTTTCAATAGTTAATGAATAATAAAATTTCATGATAAATGTATTTGACTGTGATATAGGTTGGGAAGTTTTGAGAGATTGTATTTAATTATTTATAAATGTGGGGTCATGATTTTAATATGAAAATTCAAATTTTTTGTGAATAATGTGGATTTTTTAGTTAAATGTTTATTGTTACTCTTCAAATATCTAAATAAAGGAAACCTAATGTATATTAGTGAATCAGTAGAGGATATTCATATTTTAATTATAGCTGGATATGTTTGGTTCACATTAGTTTATTTCAATGAAAGTATATAAATAATAATTTTTAGGTCCATATTTTAGAAGCATCAGATTTTTTGTTGAATATTTAATAAACGAAGTGTTTGGATTTCATTAAGGGATATGATATTTTATTATGAGTATCCTTAAGAGTTATAGAAGACATAATAAATTCATATCGTATTGGTGGATCATATGTTTAATGGGATTTATTCGCCTTTTGTGTGTCTTATTATTGAATTCTATGCTTTTTAATGGTATTTTAGAAAGTGGTTATTGGTATAAAGTGGAATAAATATAAAAGGTATTAGTGTCCCATAGGTTTTTTATATGATTTTATTAATAATAAATAAAAAATATTTTGGAAAAATATTATCTTTTATGTAGTAAACACGATTAATGTATATAATCAATGTTATGTGATTAATCTTTTTTTATGGGAAGAAGGGTAAAATTGAAGTCAATGACCATTAGATTACATGAGTTTCTATTTTGAAAATAATGAATAAGATATTGAATTGATTTTTATTCAAAATTAAGACTATAATACATAATTGGAAACCATAAGAATAAATATAAATATAAAATTAAATAACCCATAGTTTATATATGATATTTTCTCTTGAAAAAATATGTTTTCTATTATACTAGGGTGTATTATACACACACTTACATAAAAAAAATAATTGTTTATTTCAAAGAAAAACACTATTAAATTTATAATAAACTACCCCAATGGAAATCCCAAATATTACAAGTGTATAATAATAAATTAGAAAAACTACCGTGGGAAAATGTGGATCATACGAATATGCTATAGTAATCCATACCATGAACAAAACAATAAAAATGAAAAAAATTATTAGTAAAAAAATAAACATAATAGAAAATAGAAATGTATAGTGTGAGCATAATTGTGGAAAACAATTAATTAAGTATTTAATTAGTAATTGTAGGGTGTAATTTTACCATTGTAATAATAATGCGACATTGGTAATAGTGACATTACCTCTACGAATAATAACCATAATTTTTTGAAATGTAACATAACGATTAGAATTGTTATTTGAGTTCAAAATAATAAAATGTAATATAAATAATATTTATCATGAATAGTTGAATTAAACATATATACTATATTTCCATAAAATAGATATCATGGTTTAAAACTAAATAAAAATATAAGTACATTTTAAACAAATTGTACATTACTGTGTATCGAAAAAATAATAATTTTAACACTAAAATTTAAATGAATTAATTAATAAAATTATAATGATAATATTTAGGTAATTTTTTAAATATTGATGTAAAATTTTTCCATGGTTGATTATTTATTTATTTTTTGATATACTTGAATTTTCATGTGAATATTAAAAATATAGTTTTTCTCATAACTAATGTAACATAAATTATATAATTTATAATGTTATAATGACCAATTAATTTCAATAATGTGAGTTTTTAAAAGAAATTTTTAATTTAATGAATTTTAATATCAAATAATAAAATCATAATTTTGAGGCCTAAAATTTATTTTCCAAATTCTAAAGTAAAAATGATCCCTTAAAATAACATCATTCTTTTTTTCACTTCCCTTTTTTGATAAAATAATGAATTTGAATTATAATTATGATTAAATTATTATAAATATTCTATAACATTGATATAGGATTTTTATTTTATAAAATTCATTACTACAAGGTTTATCATGGATATGGTATTTAATTATTATTTTTCATAAGAATAGTCTTCACCTCATGTTTAAATAAACCCTCTCCATACCCTTGTAAAACCACTCATTTCCTTTTATAAATCCAATTATATACAAAAATACTATCTCTTCATCCCTTATAATCCATAGGGAGATTTTTGAGTAATCCAACTAAAATAATCAGGGTATCTTACTACCTTATATTATACGTAACCCCATGAATAGGGTATTTTTTCATCAACTATTTTTTTCTTCATCTCCTCTATTTATAAACTCTCTTAAAATATCTTATTAGAAAATAATGAGGTATAGTGAAAATATATTAGTGATTTATAAATATATTATGTAATTATATATTTTTTATTTTTATTTTATAAATCTATTCCTCCCAATTTTTTCAATGTTACAGATAATATTAGGTTTACCACTAACCTGGATGTTTACAACCTATTTCCTTATAACCATCATTATGGGTGGTTGAAATAAATTAATTTTTTTTATAATTTCAAAAATATATTAATTGGATGACTCTATAATTTATTTTACTTATGTATATATTACATAGAAAAAAATTGGGAAATCAGTGTTCTGAAATTTATAAGGAAAACAAGATATCAAAACATTTCATGAAAATAAAAATAAAATAACAAATAAAATACAATTGTAATGTTTTATAAATAATAACATAAATTAAAATAATTCCATTTTTTCAATGTTTTAGTAAATATATTTTAATTATTTAGGAGGAGGAAAGGTGATAGAATAAAGGGGGATTTATAGTGAGAGTATTCATGACCCCATCACATATTATATGTGGTATCCCTATTTTATTTCATTTTTAGTATGAATAATTATATATTATTCCTTAATTGTTCTTTAACTCTTCATCCCTTTTTTTCAAGGATTTACATGTTTCCACAAAAATTCATAATCCATATAAAAATATGAAATTTCCTTCCAAAACACATATTTAACTCCTCATGAGTTGTTTATTCTTCAATCAGGAATGTATTTTTTTCATATATGATTCACATAATTCATTTGGGAACCCCCTTTATATTCATTATATTATGCATTAGTAATTACCTATGAGCACACTTCCATTCCATGTGTCATATCATGACTATGATTTTGATATAATCTACATGGAATGCATGATTATGTAAATATTATGATGTGATGCGAGGGTTTATAATTCAATAGAACTCCAATGCATTGGGTAATATGATGTGTCTCTTGAGAAAATTTATATCATATATGAATGTGATGATTGATTTTTCACAATGATAATATTTTGAATATAAACACATGTGATGTGTGAATATTATGATATATTTGTTCACAATAATGTGTGTTATTTGACCACTATGACCTAATGTTTCATCTTTTTACATTATGAAAATAAAATTCTTTTTTTATATGAATTCCATTTTATGTGAACTTATACATTATATAGACATCGAAATAAATTATTTTTTCAGGATTTTTGTACATATATTTTTTTTGAAAACAATTATGTTTTAGATAATTTATAGATCTATTAAAACCCAACATGACAACCGAGGTGAAGAATAATGAAACAATTTTACAAACAAAGTATCCTGTTCCATGTGAGGTGGTGTTTAAATCATTATACACTAGTGGAAATGATAGATTTTATGTCGACATTTTTAAAATTGGTTCTAAGAAACTGACGCAAACTTTGAAAGAAAAAATTTCTTGGAGTTAGTTTTCATAAAAACTATAGTTGAAAATTAAAAAAATAATGTTTTCGGTCAGGGTTTTCTGGAAAACTAACACTAAAAACTAAAACCATGTGGTTTTCAACTTCATTTATAGAAAAAAACTATCACTGATGAATAAAAAATATATAATTTGCACATTATTTATTTAATAAATCGATGATAAAAATCCCCTATTTCGGGATAAGTTTTACAGTAAACCAGCGCCAAAAATTTGAAAAATACTATCACCATTGGTTCATGTATAAACCTACAACGAAAATATAAATAATAAATGGTTTCTTTGTCAGTTTCTAGAGAATCCAATGCGGAAAACTCTATTCATATTTTCACATTTGTGTTTGTTTATCCAAAACCATAATTCCTCTTCCAATCTCCCTTCTCTCCTTACTTGTGACATTGCCGAATGTTTTCGAGACACCACACAAACATCATTTTTGTGGATTTATTTCATTTTAATCACCTATTCTCATTCGTTCATCCTTTATCATTGGCTTTTCGTTTACATTTGTATTTCTTGATCCCAATAATCTTCACAACCACACTTAAATGGGTTTTATTTTATTTTTTCATGATTATCTTTCACAAATTATACTTATTTTGTTTGGACATTCATTTTTTACTATTCCAAAGATTTAGAAGGAGAAAATTGAGCTTGTTTCTAAATTTACCATCTTCATATCTAAATACTATATGTTTTTTAAATATTAAAAATAAATTATTTGTTATATAATTCATTCATATCAATTTTTTTACTCAATTTATGAATATTTTTCATTCTATTATTTTATAATTAATTATTGTCATTTTTTATGATGAAATTAATGATTATTATTAATTTAGGATTAAATTGATGAGCACGCCGATAATATATTTCTAATTTTTTGAATGGTCCATGATGTCGATCATATACATCAAAATTTTTTGATTTCTTTTATATTAGTAATATGCATGTTATGTATCATTTTGAGGCTGTGTTTTATAAATGAATTAATATTTAAATGAAATAAATTGTGAAATTAATATTCATGTTATGTGGAATTATGAAACTGAATTTAAATGATGAGTTATTAATAATTCCATGAATTTTTTGTATCACTACTATTAAAAATAACATTAATGTAAAAAATGAACATGATATAACATAATGTAATAATTAGTTTATTGTATGTTTTTATTCTTAAAATTTACTTGTCTCTATATATATATTTAACTGATTATATATTTTAATATATCACTAATTATATTATAATTTTAGTTACTAAATGGATCATATTTGGGTAAATTTAGGAATAACCACAATTGGAAATGAAAATGGAGTTTACGATTTCTTGGAATTTGAAAAATGAAATATTCAAAACATAGTTTTGATTTTATCCCATGTGTTTTATGTTTGAATATAAGAATGTTATATTCCAGAGAAATGAAGGATCATCCCAATATATATAGTTTTATCCTTAATTATAAACGTTGGATTGAGTATGGGGAAATAATGGTAAATTCAATAGATAATGTTGATTACAATATTCATAATGTGGTAGTGGTTCATATCAATGATTTAATTCATGATTTTGGTGGTGAAACCCTTGAAAAGCAGCATGTGTTGAATGATTTTATGTAGAGTTTGATAAACCATTATTCCTAGGTTGTATTTAATATACAATGTTACAGCCATTTGGAGATTGGTTAACCAGAAAAAAGTAATGGATTGAATGATAAAAATTTCTCTAACTTACATGTGAATTTAAAAGAGCTACTTCAAGAACGCAATGAGCTTCTAGATTCCAATTATGAGGTGATGAAAATATTATGCCCAATGGAATTTGGGTATAAAATGATACATGCATTTCCCAATGATTGTGTGTTTTATAAAAACGATAATGAATTATTATGAAACTATCCTACATGTAGGAAATCATGCTATCAGATGAATGAAAAAGTTAATTCAGATTCATTCTCAAGTACTAAAATCTAACCAAAAGCTAATTCAAATAATTTATCCCATTAATCCCTTAATATAATTCCAATAAATTAACACAAATTCATTCTCATATACCTTATTCAATGATCCACCTAAATAAATTTTTTACCTTCCAATAATTCCTCATTTGAAGCATCTATTTTCAAATTAAATTTATGTAAAAAGGATAAGATTTAATTCAGATGAAGGCATCAAAAATGGTAAATTACGTTACCATTATGACTATTCAAAAAGGTATATATGTGGTAATCAATTTTGTGACATTGGAAGTGAAGATAGAAATATGAAAATGGGAGTGTGTACATATATAATGAATCCATATGAGAGGTGAAGAATGCAACATAGTTCGTGGTCTATATTTTGGTTGTTTTCAACGTATCCCCATCGATATGTGTGATGAAAAAATATGTTTTGATGAGAGAGATAATTTTTGGACAAAAAAATCAGGGAAACAATATATATGGGGTTTTTCATCATTGATTGATGATTTGAAACTTTTATCGGATACATCTGTTAATGTTTTTTATGCATAAAATAATGAATATTTTCTTTTGCGTGCTACAATAATGTTCAATATAAATGATTTTCTTGGATATGGAAACATATCTGGATATAGTGTTTAGGGACATAAAGAATATCCAATTTTTGAAGAACTGACTTCATAATATCAACTGCATAATGGAAGAAAGAAAATTTACGTGGGAAATCAATGACTAATGAAAATTTATCATCCTTATCATAGATTGAAAGAGGAATTTAATGGTTTAAAGGAATTAAATATTCCCCCACAACTATTATCAGGTGAATTATATTATAACAAGGTGAGAAATACTGATTCTATATTTGGATTAAAAAGTAGTTCTTGTCTTCAAAATAATACATGGAAGAAATATTCTATCTTTTTTGAACTACCTTATTGGATATTTTTAGAAATAAATCATATCATAATGTCATGCATATTGAGAAAAATATATGTGATAGTTTCATTGGAACTTTTTTAGACATAAATGTAAATCCATAACATGGATTGAATTCATAATTTATAATTATTGTAATGGGAATACATTTTGAGTTAGCTCCTACAATGAAAAGAAATAGAACATATTTATCTATATTTTTTTACAAATTAATTACAAGTGAGAAGTTGAATTTTTAATAGTGTTTGTTTGGTATAATATTACCCTATGTATATTATTCAAATGTGAAGAATTTCTTATTATTGAAGGATTGAAAATGAATAGGTATGAAATGTCCTGACTTTCATGCTTTGATGAAAAAATAGGTACTGGTCACACTGCAGAGTATTTTACCATCAGTTTTCATGAATTTTATCATCTAGTTATGTAATTTTTTCAAATCCATTTGTTTCAAAGTTGTTGATCCAAATTTTTTAGCAGAGTTTTAGAAGGATGTTTCCTATAAACACTTTCTTCTAGAAATTTATTTTTCCACCTAATTTTTTTGATATAACGGTTCATCTAGTGATTCATCAGGTTCCTGAGATATGAAGTGGAGCATATTGTTCTTCCTATATATCAACATTTGAAAGTTGATAGGTATGGTAAAGGGATTTAAGTTTTAAAGGTAAAGTTCATTCCACGTGATGAAGTAATGTGTGCACATTTATATGATTTGAACAACACAGGTGATGATCAATCATATACCTCATTAAATATTGCTGAATTAAAGAGACTGTATCAAAAAATAAAAGAAAATTGGTTTATGAATGAGAATAAAAATTCATTTGTTTTATTTGATTAAAGATAAAGTCATAAAAGATAAATCTGCTTTAGAAATTTTGAAATGGCTGGTATGGGGACCATCTCTTAATGCGATAACATAAATTGGTTTTGATATTAATGGATAAACATTTTACACAAAAATATGGATAATAATAGTTCCATTCAAAATAGTGGTGTGATGGTTATCACTAAAGTCGTGAATTTTTCAAGTGAAAAAGATAAAAAACCAATTTCTGCTTCGTCGGCATATTTTCGAGTTCTTGAAGTTATATGGGATATATATTATACAAAATATCAAGTCACATGGTTTATTTGTAATTTGGTTGATAGCAATAGTGATGTGAATCATGATGCTTATATATTTTCGCTGGTTTATTTGAAATGATATAATTACAATGGGAAACCATTTATCATAGAGACACATGAAAACAGGTTATTTTGTATCATTGATCCATCAAATTATTATTGTTTTGTAGTATATTTAAAAAATATAGAATATGGGTGATGAGAATGATGATAAGGATTTTATTGATTTACATGTGTCTTATTCATCTGTTACGTGATTTATGGATAATTATAATGACTGCAAGGCAGTCATAATGCATGGATTACATAATGATCTTAAAGAAGGAATATTTTAAAACACTAAATTAGTCTCATATTTTTTTTGTCAATTATGTATATATTTTTCTATTTTTGAAACATACAAATTCATGAATCTTTTTCTCTTTTTTTTCATCTTTGTTTCTAAATATTTAGTTTTCTAATGATATGAAGGTAAAAAAAATTCATTACAATTGCTTCTGTAAATTTCAAATATAGTGAGAGAGCAGTAGTTACCGAGGTATATCTATTTTTTCCACCTATTAAAAATTCCATAATATGCATATTTATTGAATGAAAATTTTTAGTTTATATTTTTTGTAGGACTACTAATGCATCAGCAGTGGAGGATACATACCCTATTACTAAAATTAAATCATGTTCTCAATTTTTTAAATGTGGTATAACACGTTTACCAAAACTGTCACTTATTCATGTATGTGAGATATTATATGTTAGTTCTAATGATAATAATAATTAATCTGTCCCCAATATAGTTCAATTTATATTTATATATCAAATCATCAATGTTGTAGGATTAATATTTTATATCTTTATTGGATGTCTACAGACAATATGATGAAACAATAGCTTTGGGTGGCCATGATAGTAAAATATCACAATTGATTTATTTTATCTCATTTATTGAATATTAAATATTTTAAACAACATATTTTATTTATTCAATTATAGAATACATTTTATTTATTGGAAACTAAATAAATTCATAAAAGACATCTCTCTTTAGAAGCGATTCGATGTTGATATTTAAATATAAAATTTAAAAAAATTAATTTTTGGGAAAATTTTTTTTTGAAAACCTATGGCTTATGTATTTATACTTAGATGTAGATACATGGAAACAATTTTTTGACATCCTTCATGAAGAAAAATTTGATGTATGATAACTAATTTATATAGTAAAAATTATAATATATTTATCTAATAACTTATTATTTTATTTTTTATACAAGATTCTAGAATATATCCTCAAGATATCCAGTTGAAAAATGTATTTTCTCTTACATTATCATGTGGAGGGAATTCGTTATTATGGATAATAAATATTGAAGAAAAATTTGAAGCATTAAGAGATCAATCAAGTAGTAGTTCAGAAGATTTCATATTTATTCCACAATCACCTCCCCTCGCTATGAAAATAGAAACGAGAAAGTAGAATGAAAAATGAATAGTATATTACAGTGGAAGCGGTGATAGTAGCTGATAAAATTGCAAGTAAATATTATTTATTTTTCAGGAATTTTTCTATTTTATAAATTATAAACTCATATATATATATCATTTTCATTATTCATTTCAGGATGAACATTGGGAGAAAGAGACAAAAAATCTTTTATCACTAATGGAATGATGGAAATCCTAGACACTACATTAGGAATTATAAAACACCATAGTTGTGTTAGAGCATATCATGTAGGTGTTAGTATTTGGAATTTTTTATTAGGTTAATAAATCAAAAGAACCAAACATAAAATCATTAAAATCCGAGATGAAAGAGATGAAAGAATCTATGGTCGATCATATTCACGAAGCCGTACAACACCCATTGTTAGAACAATTGACAAGATAGTCACAATCTGCATAGCCTTCGATGCCTTCCCAGCCTACCCATCCTTTTTACTTTGATCATCCACCTCCATCCTAGGTAAACTACATTGCCAACATGCCTATATTGATCACCCACCTCCTCACTTAGAAAAAACCATATACTATGTGTTTTTTGTGGAGATCCTCATTTACAGATTCTTATGTTAGGAATCTTTTATTTTTTGGGGGATTATGTACGTCACCATCATCTACATATTTTTTAGGTTAGAGTATTAGTTCCTAATATTTCTTATCCTTATTCTCAACTAACAGTTCCTACTAAAGAGATTACTGGAGTTGAGGATTGTTTGGGTCATTTTTTTAGTTTGGACAACTGGACTTCTTCGTTATTTTTCATATGGTGTATGAATTTTTAATATTAATAACATATTATTGAAAAGTAGTAATAAATATTTCTGACATTTATCTGATATTTTATTATTATATAGAAAAATAATTGGAACAATTGAAACAACACATTCATGAAAAATTGAATGTAAAAACATGTTATATTTTTTATGGGATAAAAAGATTATATCAGGATTAATATTAGTTGAATTATATTTATGTGTTTTTTATTAAATATGATATATATAGAAGATATTTTTCATTGAGATCACTCAAAGAAGATATCATCTATCCAGTTGATTTTTAAGAGCTTGACCTGAATGTGTTGCAGTAGCATTCTATGTATGTAAATTGATCATTAATGTTTTTGTAACAAAAAGATGGTTTAAATTAACTAACTATATTTCCTTTTTAAATTAGGTATCTACACAAACTTATTGTAAAAACTGAAAACAAAACTATTTACAGTTTTATATATCCAGAATACATTTCCATGGAAGTTGAACATGTGAAGAATACTATTAGAGTTTCACATATATATATGTATATATGTGTGTGTGTGTGTGTGCGAGTGAGAGATTATCACATAAAGATATTGGATGTTGGTTTTTTCCATTCAGAGATATATAAGAACAGAAACATCATTATGAACTAATTATCATTATTATTTCATTAATAGTGAAATTAATTTTATTTTAGGTAGACTTGGATGATATATTTATTTTTCACATGTGAATGCAACTTATATTGGGTTTTCTCTTTATTATGGAGTGTTCATAAAAGTTTTTTCTCACCTTATTAAATTGGTAAGTTTGTTGTTTTTGATAATCTCGTTATGTTTATTTCTCATTACTTATATAGTTATTATTAGTATATATATATATATATGTGAAAATTTATTTTATCGAAAAAAAATCAACAGAGGGCACCTGTTGGTAAAGAAACCAAATTCCAAAAATTATGTGAATGTAAAGGTAATTATTTTTTACATTAGATATTGTTCTAATTTTTTGTTATATATATGTGTGTTTTGGGGTTTTTAAAGATTTAATGTTTTAAAACAATAGTTTTAGACTCCAAAAGGACATGTTGAATATTTTTATTATGTTATATGAATCATGTATGATATAATCAAAATTTTGGTGAAAAGTTAATTTGATAAGTATATTTATATTATTTTTTTATATTTTATGTCATAGTATTATATTTTATAGTCTCGTATAATTTAATGTTATTGTAGACATTCAATGATAATGATTCTTATTCCAAAACTAAATTTATATATCTTTAATCTCTATTTGAAAGATATTTGTTATTCTTGATTACGATTTGAGGTATGTATATTCTATAATTTTTGAATAATATTACATTTTCATAATATCATGTGTTCAAAAAAATAATTAATTTATTATAATTGGTTATTGAAGAGAACGATATCAAATTAATTCTCTAATAATAACCATGAATGATCATGTTATCAATTTATAGTATGTGTATTTTAATTTTCATTAAAAATACAATTGTATAGAAAGATTTTTATTAACATTATAAAAACAAGTAAGTTTTTATAGATTTTTAGTCAATGAAAAATTCTATTGGATTTTATTTTTTACTATTTCTTATTATAGGGTTATTAGTTATTTTGGTAGTCTAATATTCTATATTTTCTAACAAAATACCTTCATCATCGGTTATCTTAAAAACCGACGCTGGTTTTTTTATAAAAATTACACAGTTTTTCGCATCTGTTTATCTAAAAAACCAACATTGGAAAGGGTTTTCCATGTCAGTTTATAAGAAACCGACATGGGAAATAGGGAAGTGATTGATTTTCCTTATTGGTTTGTATAATATATATTTCTGAAAATCAGTATTAAAAATGATTAATTTGTAAAATCTATCCTAAAAACAAATTATGGTTTAATTTTCAGTGTCAATAGTCAAAAAGCTAATGCCAATAGGCATATATTTAAGGTCACCATTAAAGACATTGGTTAAAAACCAACTATATATCAATATTTTTCACTAGGGATAGTGACACGTACCCAGAGTTCATAGGATATGGAAAATTACCCTAACCATATATAATTTACTCCTTCACCAAATAAGGATAAACATTCCATTGATTCATATCTATAATAATGAAAACATCCATTTAGTGGATCGCCTATGGTAATTGTTGTGGAAGTGTTGGTGACCTCAACAGAGAAGGTATTTTCATTTTTACACTATTATAAAAAGGGAAGATGACACTTTCTATAAATCATTTATATGGGGAATAATATTAATTGTGGGTATTGATAAAGAACACAAAGATGAAGGAAGAATTGAAATATAGATAGTGGGTAAACTTTAAAAAATTCTTCATAATAAGTATGTCCTTCATACTATTCAAACAAAGATGAAGATATATTTCTTAATGATGAAGAAAAATGGTGGTTAATCTATCAGGGATTAAAATTAAAAATCAAAAGACTCTCTTGACATGGCTCATTATTTGTTACCAATAATTACAAAAAAAATATAGATTCTTTAGTGGATCAAAATAGCACATCAAAAGGATTTAGATATCAATGATGTTGGGATTCATGAATAAGATATACAATGTTCTCTCAATGTAGAGATATTATTCAAAAAATTTCCTTTTATACATGGGGATAATTAGAGAAGAATGGAGTTTCATGATGGTGGGTAAACTTTTTAAGGAGTAATGAAGTTAGAAAGCATGTAATAAATATTGGAAGAAATATATTTGTTATTTTTTCAAATGGATGTAGAAATGAATCATGTGTGGGAGACAATGGAAATAAAGTCATCAATGTATAAGGGATATTAATATTCCATAAAATATGATTGAATAATGGAATACAACTCTGTTTTTCACGACCCATGGTTCTATACTTAAAATATAGGGTGAAAGTGTATAATTTATGATAGTGCACTAAACTAGGGGACCTTTAGAGTAATCATTATTAGCGACAAAAAAATACAATTAAGAAATTTGAATATTTTTAAATTGAAATAACTAAAATAATGGATGAAAAAATACCTATGAAGTATAATTTTTATTCCCTAAATAATAGGAAAAGATTTATTTTATTCAGTTTGAATGAATTCTTTGTTTCTAGCATGATTTCGAGAACTGGTGAATCAAATACTTGAAACCCGGACGTAGATTTATCTGTAAAAACTATTTTATAATAGTGTAAAAATGATTACTCATTATATAGATAACATAACAACTATTGATAACATAACAACTATTGATAAAAAGAATTCTATTTTCATAATCATAACTATCCCGTACTCCTATTCAAATTTATGGAAGATCATGATTCTCATTTTAAAAATTAATTAAATGTGTGGGCGTTGATACACTATGAAGAAGAATAAAATTATAAAATGGTTCAGACCTAGGAAGGTATCCACCAAGAGGAAATTATCATTGTGAGGGAATACACTTACGGGTTTCCTAAAGAGGCCTACGGTAATCAAATTGATCATGAGGATTAATTATCAATAGAGCATATGCATGGAGAAACTCTTTCCTCACAAATTCCATTATCGATGACCTATATCGAATTGAAGATGTTCATTAAGTATCTATAAGAGAAGTTGGACGAAGGGTCTATCCACTGTAGTGAATCTCCTCATGGTGTACAAATTTTGATTGTAATGAATAAAGGATGGATATGTTAGGATATTTATAGATAACTGTGACCTCAATATGATCACCATAAAAAAACTAGATGTACTAGTTACTAATGAATTTTTTGGTCAACTATGAGTCACTCAATTATTATCAAAGATGTTTCTTCATTATGGAAGTCATTAGAAAATGATAAAGATATTTGTTATTCAAAATATGTTACTCCATAAAAGTTATGGAATATATGAGTTCATAATAATTTCATTTTCTCTTACTAATTCTCCTAAAATCATCATATATTTAATGAATAGTGTATTTTGAGACTAGCTTAACAAATTTATGTTTTACTTTATCGATGATATTTTATTTACTCCAAGAAGATAGAGGAACATGAAGAAAATTTAAGGATTTTATTGGAATAATAATGCAATTAGAAAATGTTTTCTTTTTAAAACAAAATTTACTTTTGGGTGCAAAAAGTCAAAATCTTGGGGAACATGATCATAATTGAAAAAATATATAAATACCCTTAAATTAAAATATAAATTTAGGAACAATAAATACCCACACATGTCATAGAATTCCATATTTATAATTGATTAGAAAGGTACCACTGATATTTTGTTGGAAATATAGCATGAATTTTTATCCCTCTAAATATGATAACATGGAAAGGATTAATGTATTTATGGATGAGAGAATCTATGAAATTCTTTAAGGAACTAAATAAATGGCTTGTCATAGTGCTAGTACTCACACTTCCAAAACGTTGAAAAGTATTTGTGGTATACAAAGAAACTATTTATAATGTCTTGGGTACTGTACTCACGAATAATGAAGAATTGATATCATGTAATTTTGGATAGTTGACGATCCAAAAGAACAACCACCAAAATCCTGATCTGGAGTTAGCAGTTGTGTTCTTTGACTCGAAAATATCAAAAAAGTACCTCATTAAGGAGTAAGGCGACATATATACAAATCAATATCGTTAAAAGAATATATTCACATATAATGAGCTAAACATCTATCGAAGAATATTTTTAGATCTAATTATGGACTATGATTTCTCTATTCACTACCATACAGAAAATGGGAACAATGTAGCTAATGCTCTTACGAAAAAAGTGCCTAATACTCTATATATGATTCCATTTGTGAAAACCTCTATACTTTTATATGAAAATGATATATGTAGATTTTATAATGGAATGAAATAAATCATACATTTATATAACTATTTACCAACCCTTAATCAGATGGATGATATTGGATCCACAATGGGATTACTTTGAGCTTCCAATGAAGGAAAATAATGTTAATGAAGGTATTCTTAATGAATTCTGTATCGATGATGATGGTGGGATTTAATTTAGAAATATTATTTTCCATAATTCATCATAATAAAAAATAATGATATATTTGATAATTCAAACAAATCGTCTTTATTTATCCATCCAGGAGTTAAAATATGAACCATGTTATTTAAGAGCACTATTGATTGGATAACATGATGTAGAATACAATTGAGTATATATCAATGTTCATGGAATGTAATATAATTAATTCTTAGTGAAATATGTCCTTGGGGATGATGAAACCATTACCTATAACTACATGTAAATTTCAGAAAATCACCATGGACTTTTTCACTAGTCTCTCGAGGATATCTTATAGAAATATTGTGATATAGTTTTTGGTGGATGAACTCTACAAAAATACCTAATTCATTGAATAAATGTAATAGTTATCTCTTAAAATTCATAAATTATATCTGTAAATGAAGTGGTGAGGCTGTATGTGGTTCCACATCCTATTGAATCTGATCGTGATCCATTTTAAAATTTTAAATTCTGGAGAATTATTTTACATGGTTTGAATATTGAAATGAAATTTAACATGGAATATCAACCCCAAATTGAATGAAAATCAAAATAGAAAATTTGAATACATAAGAATATGCTAAGACCCTAGTAAATGGTCACAAAATGATTCTTAGAACAACATATCCCATTATTTGAATCCATATACAACAAAAATATCAACTCAATTATTCAAATAGAACCAAATAATGTTATGTATGGGAAGCGACATAGATATCCAAATTTTGTGTTCAATTTTGGAATGAAATCTAATTCGACCTGAACTTTTATAGGAGATTACAGAGATGGTTCCGGCTATTCGACAACATATAAAATATGCTCAGATTCAGAAAAATACCAATGATAATATCCATCAAAGTGATATAATGTTTGAAGTTGGATATATATTTTTATTTTTAATATAACCACAGAAGAGGTATATTCAGTTAAAAAAGATAGGGAACCTTAACCTTAGGTGAATTGAACCTTTTGAGATTACATAAAATTATTGGAATATCAGCTTTAAATTCTAATAAATTCTTCTAAATTTCATAATCTGTTCTATGTATCACTACTCTAGATGTACATACCTAACCCATAAAATGTACTAATTTCCAAAGGTGGTACAAATGGAGTGTGAACTCTCATATGAAGAGAACCTGATGAAGATATTAAATCACAGAGAAAATGTTATAAGTATTAAAAAAACTCATGTTGTCAAAGTTCCATAGATCAATAATAAGTATGAATCAGCGATGTGGGAATTAAAGAAAATAATGAAAAAGATGTATCCTCAAATATTTTCAATCAATAATATCTTTTTATATTTTGGGGACAGAATTCCTAAAGGGGAAAAAATGTATCATCTAAGTGTTTAAAAATGATAATTTTCTTGTGGAATATATCATTGTCGTATAATACTACTTTTTAACAAAAGAATAAATACAATAAATAAAAAGGCTATGATTTATTTAATTATTTAATAATTTAAAATTAATCAGAATCAAATACAATGAAAATAAAAAATATTACATTAGGAAAAAAAGAAATACTATATTTGAAAAATGAGGAAAACCCCAATCTAGTAGAATCATCAATCCCCTGATCAAAACTATATAAATGAAACCAAATATAAGTAAACCAATAATAATTATATAAAATAGAAATTTAAAAAATTTAGTATAATTGAGGTGAATAATTTATTTTTGGACATAGTATTATTTTTTGAGGTATATGGACCATTAGAATAGTAATGTGACTGATATAATAGTGAGATGATAGTTAATAACAGTAACCTGAATGTTCAGAATATTGACATGACCGTTGGAATAGTAAATTAAACTCAAAATAATATAATATAAAATAAATATTTCTTATCATGGATTATTTATGTATGTATAAATATTATAATTCCATAAAATACATACCATTATATAAAACTCAATGAATGTATATGCATTTTTCTTACGCTTTATTTTATGATATTTAAAAAAAATAATGATAACATTAAAAGATAAATTAAAATATTATAAAAGTTTAATATGATAAAATGAATCATATTTTTAAAATCATTTACTTGAAATTTTTCATGAGATATTTTTTTTCTAATTTTCAGAAATATATGACTTTTCATATAAATAATGAATATATAGTTCTTCTTGTAACTAGTGTTTCATATGTAAAATCATTCATGATGTAATAGTAATATAATAAAATATATAAAATGATATTATTCAAAAATATATTTAATTATATAAATGAGTCACTAAAATAAAATTATTTCAATTTCAAAACCTAAATACCACCTTCAAAAGACTAAAGTCAAAATTATTCCCTTAAAATAAGAATTGTCTCTTTCCCACATCACATTTTAATAAACTAATTACCTTAAATTGTAAATGTGTTTGAAGTATTAAATATTTTATTTTGTACTTATATATTATCTATATTGAAAAAGAAATAACTATTTCACAGTTTACATTGTATATACTACTTTTTACAATATTTGCTGTTAAAAATTCCGCACTCTTTATGTATAAGTAACCCCATTTTATCACAATGTAAAACCAATCATTCCTCCATTTTAAATACAATTATCAACCTAAATATTATATATTAATACAATTTGAATACATTATGTCTCTCTAAATAAATATAAATCCAATCATTAATGGATTATAGTATCAAAAAAGTGTGGAAACGCAAGAAGATTGTATGCTTTCATCAACTCTTCTTTATGTTTTCCACTTCTATTCATTAGTTTATATAAATATTTCAAAATAAAATAAAATAAGATTAAAAGTAATGTAATTTAACATTATATTAATTAGTTTATCATACATGAAATAATTATATTTTTAAATAGTTTTTACGTTATAAATTTATTTCTCCTATTTTGGACAATGTTAATTATAATAGCCTTTTAACCACAAATGAAAGAATTACAAACTTATTTCCTTAAATTCAACCATATAAATGGTTAAAATAAATTATTTATTATATATAATTGTATAATTATATTTATTTTAGGATTCTATAAGTTATTCTATTTTATATAAATTTCCTAGATCAAAATAAAGAAATCGAAGTGAAATATGAATTTTTAAGGAAAAAAATATATAAAAACTAATAAAAATCAGGTACAGAAAATAAAAAATATAATCCAATTGTTTTAAAATTTTAATAATTAAAAAAACTAACACAATTTAAATCAATTTTAATTAATTAATAATCACATGTATATTATTATAGTGGCATGAATGGGACCAAATAAAGCATGGTTTATGTTTAGGGGATTCAAAAACCCAAGTACTATTGATTGGGTTATGCCTATATCATGTCATCATTGATATGATTATTCCAATATTTTTACTAAATTATCCTTTATAAATTACTTCCTTTTTATTTTTCGGATATATATTTTCTACCTTGAATTATAATCAAAATGAAAATATGCTTCAAAAAGAATTCTATTTCCAAAACATATCATTGACCACCCTAGAGTATTTTATTCTTCTCAAAATAATGGTGATGTTTATATTATATATGATTACCCTAAATAATTTGGGATTAAAAATGTATTCATTACATTCTTTATTATGAAATATAAAAAAAAATATTCATTTCCCCGTGTTATTTCAAGACTTGAATTGGTATACATTTTATGTGGCATGCATGATTTTAAAAATATATGATGTGATTGGTGGAACTGAAATTATATATATTTCCAATGGGTTTGGTAATGTGATGAATATTTTGAGATAATTTTTATAATTTTTTATCTTGATGATATATTTGTTAAAAATTATAATATTGGCAATATTAACATATTTTATGTGTGAAAATTATTGTAGACTTGTTCACACATATGTGTTTTATTTGAGATCTATGAAATGTTATTTTTTTTATGCCTCCCAAAACATCATGTATTTTTTTTAGATTTATTCCACATGATTATGATGGTTATAAAATAATTTTTAAATGATTGTGATTATTATTCTAACCTATTCACTATTGATTAATATCTTTTATTTATGTTATGTTATCTTTCCCCATAATGGGATTTTAGCTCACACCTTCTTATGATGTATATCCTCATGTTACTACATATTAAAAAGAGAAAATGAATTATTTTATGTGGAAGATGAAGAAGGATTTTAATAACTTTTTTCATTATTATTTATATCTGATTATCATTCTAATTTTCCAAAAAAAATATTAAACCTATAGATCCATGAATATAAAACTGTTATGTTGTTTATATTTAAAATTGTGTAATAGTAATTTAATAAAAATTAGGGTCTATATATGGAATAGATTATAAAAATTTGGTAATTTAAGGAGTGTTTGTTTTATAATAATGAATTACCTATTTGTATACTAAATGTGGTTTTCTCCTATTTATTTTATGTACTAAATGTTTATAACCATCGAAAAGGATTGTTTCGTATTAACTAAATCAACACTCAGTCCATCATAATATCCCCCAATAGAAAAAACTATTTGGACACACTATTATTATATTCATATCATGATTCATACGATCAATAAAAACCACTATGGTAGATATGAAAACATTTTTATATCACTATCAATGACAATAATATGAACGAACACATATATATTAATCATTGTATGAAATTAAAATTACAAGATATCTAAAAAGTTGATTACCGATAAATAACTATTATACTGAATATATTTCACCATATATAAAACCAAAATAAATAAAAATAAATAAATTTTAAAACTAAATATATAAATCAGTACATTATAATATTAAAATGAGAAATATGATTAAGAGAATAACAATAATAGTAATACCTCAAGTAAGTAATAATATAATTGAAATGAGATATTTTATTTCCTCGTATATAAAAATGATTATTTTAAGGAACAATTTTTGGTTTCATAAAACCAATTAATGTATCTAATGATATGGATATAAGATAAATATTTAATGGGATATAATTAATAACTTTCAATAATAAATAAGCATACTTATATTATTTTTTCTATTTAGTTTTTTTTAAAATTAATTATAAAAATTTATTGTTTGGGAATAAGGAATATTTTTTTATTGATAATATGATATAAAATAAAAATATATTGAAACCCATTAAATTATTTTTACTTCCAAGGGAATAAGAATAAATTCACATTATTCCTGAATATAAATGTTCCAAACTGTTTTTTTATGTAATTCATTATTATTTTAAAATTTAATTTAAAAAATTTATAAAATTAAACAATTATAATTTATGATATATTTATAATAATAATTTTCCAGTAATGTTATATGTTCAATTTCATATTTTGGTATAATAATTGGTCATCTAAATAGAAATTTGTCACTATAGTAAAGGTCAGAATACAGTGAAAATGTGAAAATTAAGAGGTTATTTTTTAAAACATCCTATTACATCATATATAATTGGGTTCATGTAGAATTTATATACCATGAAATATATATTTAATTTTAAATTGAAATATATGACCCTATTTCCTTGAATAATGAATCATCTTTCATATATAGTAATAAATAATTACAAAAAAGTGAACCCTCTCACTAATACAAGGACCCCATAACTACCCCTCTTCTCCTCCCACCAAAAGGTTTATAGATCTAATGAAAATTTTCAAAACCCAACCAAAAAGATATTTTAAAAGTCTTATAGGTTATTTTCTATATAGAAGTCAAATCTATGAAGTCTTATAGAGTAATCTAAATGGGGTATATCAGTGAGAGATTAAATAATAGCAAACAAGTTGTTTCCTTTTCTGTTTCTACATTCACCCCATTAAAATATAATATACCAATCCAAATATAATCACATTATTATAATTAATATATCAAAATTTAATATTTTTTATTTAATAAAAACTATCTACAATTATTTATTTAATTATAAAAAGAAAATATCAAATTAATTATTGGTAGATTACCACATCCATGAACAACATATTTTATTTTTCAGCACCTCCATAAATGGATTGTTCTAGGAATTGATTTATTGAATAAATTATAAATTTATCAGATGATAAATAGTATATAAATATAATTTGTTCAATCTATTAATAATATTGACAATAAATTTTCAATATAAAATAATTATCATAAAAGAACATATCAAGAAAGTGTTTTTAATTCAGACATATTTTTAACAACCTATTCAATTACACAGATTATATATTACAAGGAAAAATAGTATATATATTTAATTTTAGTGATTATGAAATAGTTTTAAATCCCTTTTACTGCATTTATGATACAATATAATATTTTTTATAATTGACTAAACAACAACAAGTTTCTATTGAGGAAAAACTATAAGAGAAATTATTGACATATAATAAAAATTAATATATACATGGAAAATTATTTGAATCAATTATTTGATGAAAGAATTTTTTTATACTGGAGGACAAACTCACAAACCTTTGATGATAGTATTTTAATATATGGTAATTTATCCAATTAAAATTAACTGTTAAAATTTTCTAGTTGTGGGAAAATATACATTTATATGATGTAAATACAACAATATGTATTTTGTGAATATAAAAAAACTTATTTAATGGAGTTTTACCTTCATTTATTTTCTCAATATTATTAATCCTTTCCTTGAAACATTAATCAAGTCATAGTGGGTATTTTTTACCATATTTATATTCCTTATGTGGTAAACTCAATTATTAAACCTAATCATTCAGTGTTTCATTTCGTCAACCCTGTTATTGTATTATAAATTATCCCTAAATTGTTTTTAGTGATTTAAGTTTCTTCTTGAATTTTAATCTCTCATTGGTTCATAATCCAACCAACTAGTTTATTCTATGTAGAATAATTATTGTCACTTATTTATTGTCTAGAATAATTATATTTACTTTATATACTATTTATATTATTATATAAATTTTATTCTCAGTATATCAATGATGTCATTAGGTAATTTTCATGTTTCCTATTATATCATTACCAATGTTGAAAAACATATTTCTATGGTTTTTTACTTTTTTCAATTTTTTAGCTTCATTATAAAAATGTCGGAAGAATCAATATTGTTAATGGATTTCCACCAAATTGAAATCTCACCATTTTTATTTTTTTATTTCATTAAGAATCAACCATTTAGATTCCTTGGTTTTTCAGAAAAAGTTTTAATCCAATTATTTTGCGAATTATTCATTTTAAAAAATGGTAATAATTTAGAATAATAAATAAATGTGTTTAATTTCAAGATGTATATTTTTTCTTCCACTCCCAATTTCATATTACTAACATCATTTTTTTAGGGATTTAGTATTTAAAATTATTTTTAAATTATTTTTTTGTCATATATTAAAAATTTTGAATTAACAAATATAATGTGACATATATGATTATTTTTACAGCCTTGTCACAAAATAATTATGAGAATTATTTTTAAGAATATTCTTATATATTTCGTGAGATTTATAAAATCTCATTTTCTATTGGAGTAATAAAACATGCATATAACCAATGTTTTATTCTATGTTAGGTTAAATGGTTCTTCAGATGAATTTAATTCCATTGGTTGATTGTGGAAAATATTATTAATATCTATACATGTTATTTTTATTCTGATATAAATGACAAGTAAATCAAATTAGTTTGTAAAATGTTATTTTTTTCTATTAAAATATATATAATTAAATGGATATAATTTATTATGGGTGGGGTCTTGATTTATATAGCCACATGATTCATTGATTCATCCTACAATAGAAAATATTCTAGGTATTTTTTAAAACATTACACATTAATATATGATTTTCTAAAATGAGGAAATGAAGAAATAATAATAAAATTTTGATATAATGGATTTTTTCCCTACAAAAATCTTTTATAGTTTTCTATTAGATTATTTAATTAATTTTTATTTCAATTTCTTATGGTTTTAAAAAAATTTATTATGTAATGATTATTTAGATTAGTTTCATGTGTGATGAATTTTTTCAGAGATGTTTAAAAACAATTGTTATATAATGATTAATCTATTTTGTTGGAAAAATTCAGTTTGTCTTTTAAATATATGGGCATTGATATGAGAGGATTTCTGGAGAATATTGCCCTGAAAATTATGACTCAACTATACAATTGTAAATGAAAAAACATGTCTCAAGAGGGGAGAACCTTTTTAGTTAATTCTGTGAAAGCATCGATGTTTGTCTATTCCTTTTCATTTTATCATTGGCCCAGGGCATTGATTAAATAGATTGCTGGTAAAATCAGAAATTTCAACTTGACTGGTTCTATACATGATAGGAAGTTGATCCCTGTAGCTAGGAAAGACTACATTAAGCCTATTCAGATGGGAGGAATGGGTGTTATGGATATTCGTCTATTCAATGAAACATTGATAAATAAGATCACATGGAACTTAATTTATTTTGTTGATAATTATATGGATTTTCTTCATAGATGATTTACTAACAAGATCTATAAAGGGAATTCAACTTATCTTTGCTCATCTATTTGGCATGCACTCAATAAATCTTATTCTTACTTGATGTTATCCTCTAAATGGATGGTGTCCAAAAATCATGCTCTTAATTTCTGGACGACTAACTAGATATCAAGGCATATTTATGATTATATCTGACCCCCTTATCCTTTAAGGGATTTGATTATTACTGACTATCAAAGTAATTCCTCTATTATTTGAAATCTCCCTAGTCAGGTTGTTTGTGAAATTGACAGATACTCCTTTAATGACTCTGATCTGCTCATCTGGATGTCAAATTTGAATGGGAATTTCACTACTAGAGACTGGTATAGATGCTTATGTTGTTATTCTTTGCAGCCCCTGCCTTGGGTTATTGCATTCCATTAGCCCTTCATTCCTCCACCTTCTACATTTCTCATATGGAGGGTATGGAGAAAACCGTTGCCTCTTCAATATTCTATCCAGCAAATCAGAATTAATTTAGCCTTTGTTTTATTTTTCTGTCTACATGAGGCTAAATCTGATGAGCACATTTTTCTTACATGCATGTTTACTACTAAAATATCGAACTATTTGAAGGCAAC
This sequence comes from Viscum album, assembly GCA_963277665.1. NCBI lineage: Eukaryota > Viridiplantae > Streptophyta > Magnoliopsida > Santalales > Viscaceae > Viscum > Viscum album. The sequence continues at coordinate 167,735,233 of OY728123.1, forward strand.
ATTACATTACAGCCTCTCAATAAATTCAATTGATGACATGTTCTTCTCACTGCGCAATGCATAATGTAGTGAGAAGATTCATTTGCTGCTATATGTAGTTGTGTCCAATCTGTTTTCTTATATATGGAAGTCCATAAATGAACTCATTTTCAATAACCGTGTCTCCTCCTTTCATGGTGGTGTCTTGGGGATCATTTGGCAGTGCAGACTGCTTCATGTATTCAAACCGGGGAAATGAAAAATGATGTCTCTGACTGAACCCTGTTGAGGTATCATGATATCAATGGATTGGTATGGATTCCTTTAATGATGAAGCATGTTAGATGGATACCTCCTATATCATGTTGGGTGAAGTTTAACATTGATGGTGCATCATCTAGAGCACCTAGTAGAGCTGGATGCGGAGGTGTCTTTCATACCGATAGGGGATTTTTCAAAGGATTATTTTTTCACTACATTGGTAATGGTTTTGCTCTGGAGGTGTATTTATGGGAAATTATTAAAGCTATTAGGTACACTGTTTTCTTTGGATGGCATGACATTTGGATTGAATCTGACTCATCCACTTCTATTCAAATTTGTGGAGATCGGCCCCGAAATGTGCCAAGGAGAATGCTTTCAGCGTGGGTGGAATGCCATCGATTAGTAGACTCCATCTCTGTTGAAGTGCTTCATGTTTATTGGGAGTCGAATCATGTCACAGACACTATTTCTAAATGGGCGATTGTGGAGGTAGGTTCAACTTTTCCCTTTGTTGCTCCTGAATTTTGTGATAGTGTTGTTCAGGCTGATTTACGTGGTGATGTTTATACACATATTTGTAAAACGACTTCCGGAATTTCCTTGTACCTTTTCCCTTTTATTTGTAATAAATTTCAAAGTAGTAGGCTTGCTTGTCTCCTGATTTTATTGCTATATGGGTATTGATAGTAAAATATATTTCTATGCTCTGTAAAATTTTAAATAAAAAAAATATTTAGTACGTAAATTAGTCAATATTTTTATTTTATATTTTAATTATGTATTGTTATGATTGGGTTATTTTAGTTGATTTCAATCCATATATTTATTTATTATATTTCTAGAACCATATTTATCACTGTGAGTGTAGGGAGTCATAAGAATATATTATAATATATTGAAAAACATTAAGGATTTATTGATAAAGATACCAAAACAATATAGTAACTAGTTGGAAAATGAAATTTTGTTATGATGTAAAGTGAAATCACGTGACTAAGGAAATTATTGAATAAATTTTTTTTTTTAGAAAATCCATGCAGTCATTTGGTATAGATTTTATAAAAGATGATAAATTCATAGTGTAATATTTAAACTATTCCTTTTTCTAATGATCTATGATGAAATATTCATTATTTTTTATAGATCATGTTTTTTTTGAAAAAATATGTTGATAGGATATGTGATATTCAATTTTTTTATGGTTTACATCATGTTCTATTATATCAATATGATTATATCACACTTTATTGTATATGGGATAATTTAATTTTTGATAAATAAAATGGAAAATATGATGTAACATTTGAAAAAAAATTTATAGGGTACATTTATATGTAAAGTGGTTTCCTAGAGAATCGTACATAATAGAATCATTTTTGAAACAAAAACATTTCCGCAACTGTATTTTAAAAAAGGGGAAATTTTTATGGTAGAAGATGTTGAGTTAGATTTTTTTTATTGAATGAAATTTATGGATTATATATTTATAGATTGTAATGGTTTCTAGAAACAACCGCATATTGTTTGTCAATATATAATGATTTATAATATTGAAGTAGATGGATATGTTGGATGTTTTGAATTAAAAACAAACAATTTTTTGGATTGATATATTAACTAATTCTAATCATCAAATTATATGATTCACTAATGTCACATAATTCATTTTTATGATAATAATGACGTTCAATTACAATTACAATTTATAGATAGATATAAATATTAATGCTGTTATTAATTACTTTATAATCTATATTTGTGACTATCGATGAGGTACTTACATAAGAATTTTTATGGATTCAATTCAAATTATTTCAAATCCATGTTATTTATAGAATAAGTTTATATAAATTTCAGTTGATATTATACCAATTCCATTGATATCGTGTTTTATTCCACATTTTTTCTCTAATATTTAATGAAGAGTAATTATTTATTGTTAAAAAATATTTATTTTGTTTATACTGTAGTGGATGATGAAATGTGAAATCAAAATATATATTTATTTTCATATAGATTTAATTTTATGTCACCATAATGTGTGTAAATATTACATTCTATTTATTGATGGTTGGTGTAACTTAGATTATTGAAGTAGTAAACCTTGGTTCATCAGTGATACACATATATTATTGTTATAAATTACAATTAGTGTATGTATTATTACAACAATACAACATTGGGTGTGTGAACATTAGATTAATTAATTATTAGTAAAAATGATAAATTATTACAATGGTGTATTTATATTCAACAAGTCAAATGTTTTCGATTTTTCATTTTTTATATAAGTTCAATAATTTTTGGAAATATAGAAGGAATAATCTCTTTATAATTAATAAAAAATGAAAATTTATTTAACCAACTCCCAAATATAGGGTGTTTTGGGGTATTCATCACAATAAGTTGTATTAGATCGACATGTTTTACTCTTGTTCAATCACCCTTTTAAAGAGTATTTTATAGTTAATACTATTAGTGAAAAATGAATTCCCCCATTTAATAAATGAAATTTCACAGTTTTAATAGACTAAAAGATATCACATCCATTTTATCATATATGTTTTTTTTCTCTATGGAAATTATATTACTGGTACTATGAGTTCATAATTGATTACTAATTCAAAAAAATCTCAATTGTAATACAATGGAAAATTGAAATACTTTTTACTTTTTTGAATACATTACAGTTTAATATTTTTATTTCAACATCTTCATATATATATAGGATTAATTATCTTTTATATTCAGAGAAAACTAAAAAATATGTAAATAAAAATATAAAAAAGAATTCCATGGATTATATAATACATAGAATGAAAATAATAATGTTTAGCCAAATGAAATAATATTTTTTGGATCTACTCATAGAATTTGTTCAAAATAAATGATTTAGATATTTTATATAATTTATAGATGATATTAATACATTTTCATAATCCGGTATAAATGTTTCATAAAGAGTAAATTTATTATATATCCACTTGAACGATATACAAATTTCATTCATTTATATATGGAAGAATGTGATACCAAATGAAATTTAAAGGCACATGTCCAATGAGATTTCATTTTATTATATGAAGAAACATAGAATCTATGAATGTATAATTGGTGAAGAATATGTATGTTTTTTGTTTTTATCGCTTGTGGCATGTAATTTAAAATGATAAAAATGCTGATTTCATGTAATGTTTTTTGGGAATGATTTTATAGGTAAATTATAATCATGTACTTTGAATAATTATAAGGATATATGATTGTGATTTTTGAACATGTTGACTAGAGAGTCTATATAGAATTATTCATCATAAATGAATTGATATGTTTTAAAATAAATGAGGAGAAATTATTCAATGGATGATGTTTGATGGAAATGATGTGAATGTAGGTGAGGTATATTTTGGTGAAGGTCAAATTTATATATAATTATACTTAATAATGTTTTTTAATAAGATGGAAAGTAATTTTCAATATTAAAATTTTCTATAAAATATACCGGATTGAGAAATTGGTTAGAAGTCTGATTTCAGAAGTAAAATATGACATTCTCATGGATAAATAAAGAAAAATATAAATATTAGTAAACTTTTGAAGGCTTCATTAGATTATTTTTACCTTTTCATATCATTTATTCTTATATTAAATAATTGGATCTTAAGAATAAACTATATCATAATAAATTACTAGTGAAATTTTCGTGTTGTTACCAAAATACAAAAGAAATATTCGGTAACTTTATACATTTTTAATAGTATTAGGGGTGGGGATTGAAGATATAACCCATCATCGATGAATAAGTTTCTTTGAAGACATTTTTTGGTAAAATAATTAACATTGATTCGAATATGAAATATGATTTCTAAAATTTATACAATTATTAGTATAAATAGTGTGATGATATATTAAAAATGGATGATGAGAATGTTTTAAATAAAATATTTCTAAAAAACAAATCCAATTGGTATTGTATTTGAATCTGAATCATCCATGGATGGTTTAGTAAGATCATATGATAAATAAAAGTAAAATGATGAATATAAATCAAACTTATCAAGTGTTTATAAAAACCAAATGATATATTTAGAGTCTTAAAAAATAATGATTTATTGTGAAAAATTATTTCTATGTATATGTTGATTTTTTTCACTTTTTTTATTTAAACTACCGCCTATTCTATTGATTTAGAGAGATTAAAAAATGTAATATCTCCTAGAAGTTATCATAAGTGAAATATAATATATAATTTATTTAAACAATGAATACTTATGGGTTTTATTTACTACTAAAACATTATACATAAATATATTTAATTTTGGAATATAAGAAACACGATTTAATTAAGATTAATTTTATGGAGTGTCGATATGGTGATAGTTCATATACCTCTAGGATATTTTTTCATAAGAGTATAAATTCAATACTTATTATGTTGAAAATAATGATGTTAGATATATATGTTTTCAACAGAACTCGATATATATTTTATCTAAAATAATAAAAATGAAAAATATATCATCGATAAAATTATCCTTCAATAAATAGAGAACACAAAGGCGTGGATTATTTAAATTTTTTTATCATCCCACATTATCATATTCAAAAATTTGTTAACTAATTTGAATGGATTTTTTGATTGAAGGGTTTATATTTTTTTAATTTAATCTTCAATTTATTGTAAAAGTAATATATTAGGGCTTATAGAGATGAATTAATAAATAAGAATGTGATTTATATTGATAGGATTTTAAATAATCTCTCAAAATAAATTCCATCATATGAATCATGACACACGTTAATATTTCATTAGAATGGTTTTTAATTCATTGAAAATTTTAAAATTCATTGAATATGGGTATATATTGGGTGAAATTTGATAAGAAATGGATATATTGAAGAATAGTTATCCTTTCGGGTGGATGGGTAGAATATCATTTGGAAAAATGGATTCAAAATATTCTTAATTTTTGTATAAAATATATTACTTTGTTAACAGCTATGAATCAAATTCCTAACATGAAAATGTATATAGAGAATTGATGTGATAATATAATTTTTGGAAATATGTTGAGGATACCTATATATTAATCATGAAGACAGAATCATAAATTCACAATATGTTTTATACATATGGTTAATTCCCAATGAAAAAATTTAAAAAAAGATACGTTATCTTCTTTATCATTTAATCCAACTAGAAAGGTTTTGTTTTGTTTATGAAATCAATATGACTGTAATGGAATGAATCAAATGTGTATTAAATAGATAAATTATTCTTATAAGATCATGTAAATATTTTTGTATATATATTGGTATGAAATATACTTCAATTGAAGTAAAAAACTATTTTTATAAATATTTTAGTTGATTAGTTATTTCATTTCATAAAATATAGTTTAAAAATTAAAATTTTGAATGGTTAAATAAAATTATGAAATAAATCCAAAAATCAATTATAATAAATCATTGATTTCATGAAAATATTTTAAGGGGGTCAGTTAACTAGTAGTATAGAATAAAAATATGGTTTTATTAAATATTAGATAGGAGGAAACTATATATGAAATATGGGATTGATGAATGAAAATATTAAATTAATTTTGGTAATTTGGAAGTGAATTTGATATGTGATAAAAGGAATAAAATCATGGAACATATGTAAAATAAACACGTGAATTTATATTTCTAAGTTACTCAACTAATGGTTAATCTAAAAAATGCTTTTGAAGAGGATAAAATAGAATGTAAGGGAAAATTTTCAAGGTGAATATATAAAAATATGGATTTTTTTATTAGGAATAATAAATATAGAATAATATTTTGTCAATTATTATTCTAAAGATACTCAAAATCCAAATACCAATGAGGATTTACAGGATAAAAATAGAATAGAATTGTCTCTGAAGAGTGTCTAGCACATTATTAATGTGGTAGAAAATGGTTTGATATAGATTCATTAAACATACATTGTGATAAGACTATAAAATTAATTATAGAGGATAAGGATTGTTTACCACACTATTCTATAATTCAATTATAATCAACAAAAAAGGTAATAAGTTTTAGGTAATGAATCATGGGTATAATCCCATAAAAAGGAGTTAAAGAAACAAATGATAGATTAGAAACGTGATCTTGTAAAGAGTTATAATGATACAAAAAATTCTCAAAAAAATTATTTTTTAAAATTAAATTTTTTTAATCATGCGAATTTGATCCAAAAAATATACATATTTGTTTATAATCGATATTCTCAATTCAAATAAATATATGTTTATGAAATATTTTCAGTTTTATTAAAAATATTTGTTGGAATATTATTGCTAGAGACTACCCAAAGAGTTCTTAATATTTTTCGTATTTTTATAGAGGTAACACACTTGAATGGGTATTTTAGTTGATGTTTATATTAAATGTTAATTGTTTATTCAAATAAGAGATGAAGAAGAAAGGGTTTCTTTTTTATGAAAATTCATTCTGGATAACAACAAGAACCAATGTATTAATATTACAATTTAGAAAAATATTTTAAATAAATTTTTTTCTAATGTGGGGGTATTAATATATATATATATATATATTTGAAAATAATCTAGAGTAATTTTCGATTTTGATGACATCAAGGATTGAGATTTTAATTATTAGTGATTTTAATTACATTCAAATGATAAAAGTTCAATAAATAAAGGGGTTATATTTTATTTTTCAACAAAATTACATGAATGTGTCTCTTAAGAAGTTTGATATCCAGAATTATAATTCAGTGTCAAATAAAATCATTGATAGATCTAAAATGAGGGGAAATAATAACGTATGTGTTGTATATTTAAAATAATATTAAATAGTGGTTTTATGTTTATAAAAAATTATTAACTACCTCATATATTTTTTATGAATCCATTTTGGCTTCATGTCATTAATGAAATTCATTAGAAGAAAAAAACTATTCTAAAATGAACAATGATGTGAAATCATGAAAAAATTTAATATAGTTTTCCATTTGTTGATGGAATATATTTATCTTTATTGGGTAATATATAACAAACTAACTATTTAAAATGATTCATATATGAATTTTTGTAATAATACCAAACATTATAACATATTTAGGTCTATTATTTTATATAGAATATAAAAGACCATTTGATAATGTTTTCAGTTTATATAATTTTATAATAGAACTACAAAATATGATTCTTAATAATATTATATAATATAAAATATGAAAAAACTTTTTATTAACTTCAGTTATTAAATTATATGTGAAACAATTTATATATGATTGCATTTTTTATTACATGACATAAAAAATAATTATTATTTTTTGAAATGTACCAACATAAATTTTATATGACATTAGTTTCTCAACCTATAGGGATAGACACATTCTCTTTCCATCAAAACAATACCACAACCCCTAATTTATCAATACTCATCAATGATGGTCTCGTTAGATAAACATCATCTTATGACTTTGGGTGGTATCCACAATTATTAAAATTCAAATACCAATATCTTTTATTGTCTATTGCTCCACCACCTTCTTTCATTCATGCTCATCCCCTCTCTTCCATTCACAAACTCCCTTTGATTCTCCATCATTTTTTTACCATCTAACATTAAAGAACAGTGTTTATTCAACCCAAATTTTTAAACTTTTATAAAATTTTCAAACTAATGATATATTAGTATTTTATTCTATAAATTATTAAATATATCAATTTTTTCGTGGTATTTTATATTTTTGAATAATTTTGATTATATTTTTGATTAATGTGTTCTAAAAAATAAAATATAATTTTTTTAAAAAAATATATATATTGGAATCCAATTCAATATTTCTATTTACTCAAAAACAAATTTGTGATTACAATGAACAAAAAAATCATATAATTATAACATGTTAATTTCAATAAAAAATACAAAAAAGACTATTCCATAAATATGTGAAAATATTCTATCTTTTAATTTTTTGTGATATCCATTCAATTATTATTTACCACTACAAGAAATAATCATTTAAGAATGCCCTAAAAAAATAGAACATCACGTCCATTGCTTTGTTAAATTATTCCAATACAGTCTTCTCATTAGTTGATCATATAATCTATACTATTATCTTTTTCTCATCCATTGGGGTTTTTTCCCACATGGATAGTCATTTGGATTTTAATCATGCATTCCTCATGAATCTTCCATTGAAGTATTGACGATCATTGAATTTTCCAAAACCTCTTTCTATAAATTCATTAGTGGAGACATTTTTCATTCTCACTAACATCTAACATCTCCTATGAAATTATCATATTTGAATAAAAATTTATGCATTGGACCTAACACGGCAGACCCCTCTTAATATAATTTATCTTCCTACAACCATCATTATTTCTCACAATATATTGGGTTAATATTTTTTGGTAATTACATAAGATTACTTTTTTATAGGATCTATCATTTATTAGTTATTATTGATATTTAATCATTGATCAGCTGATCATTGGTTTAGGTAGATTAGAATATACATTTTTCCTCGATTTTTCCTACCACTATTAATCAATAAATACCATGGTCATATCCACCCATATTTGAATTCTTTATAGTTTTATAAAATATTTTACCTACATGACCATATGATTCAAAATCATAAAAGGACTACTGATTATTTTATTCCACATGGGTGATTAATTCCAATTCAATAGGTCCCTCCATGTGACATTAGTATTCTTGAATCTGTTTTATTGTATTAGCCTATGATTCCTTAACACTCACATTTATCCACTTCCATAATGAAATTACTGATTTGCATCACTTTTCGTAATAATTAACAATTATATCTCCACATATCATATCAAACATCTATCAGACAATGATTATTATATTCTCTTCATATATATCAACATCACTATTGGGGGATATTGAATTTTTTTAGCACTACATAATCGTAGGGTATACCTGAAGTCCCTCTAATGCCTAAAGGCGCTGGTTCAAGGAACATCACATCTATAGGGTCTATCTCTATACATACTGATGAATTTCAACCATGCATTGTTTTATTTTATATGAACTCATCATTCCTAGATTTAGTTTAATATTTTTATAATTAATAATCCTTATCATTTATAGGAAGATTACAAATTCCTAAATTTATTAAGATCATTTAAAAAACACTATATATTTGGACCTCACAACTTGAGAAAAATATTAATCACCATAATAAATTCTTGGTATTAACTCATTAGATGTTTCAAATCAATTCAGTTTTGGATTTTTATAATCCGAATAAATTCTATTTCCCTTGAGATTTGTGTTTGATCTAGTTACAAATAATCCCATAAAAGGTTTGTTAGTATCTTATCAAATCCATTTATCCTTTACAACCTATAGTATGGAGTAATGATCCTTTAGAAATATTATTTTATGATTTTATACATAAACATATGATAAAAATAACCCTAATATTTTGGTCCATATTTTTGTTTGAAGGCTGGGGGAATAATACATCTGAATGATATCAAAACAACACATCGTTAATTTATTCTCTCTATTGATTTCCCAAATTTTGTTGAGCTCCTAAATCAATATTGGATAACCTAGGGAATACAAACATGAAATTTGTGATAAAAAACCCTTCCATTATAACAAATATGGTTTTATATTCCCGAATATTAATGTAGTTCCTTCTGTAGAATCATTGGTTTATTGATACAAAGTTCCATGGCATGAGATATGGTTATCCAGCTATGTCACTTTGATCAGTTTACCTCATCATAGTTTGATATAATTAGGGAATTAAATATAATCCTCATGTTTCCCCCATTATTAGAAGGAAGTTTTTAGAGGGGTTGGTGGTAAACACCATTTGTGTGTAGTTTCCCAAAATGAAGAACAAAACCATGAGGTATTTATCCTTATATGACAATATTGAGATTGAGATTCCTGATCCCCAATGTTGATCATATAATTACTATATATTCCTTGTAGGATGTATCTATTTCATTAATAAATAATAAATTGTGATATTGTTATATTCAAAATAAAAAAATATATTTCTTGCCTTATAATAATAGGTTTCTAGTTTCAGAGTTTAATGACCAGATTTATGACTGTCTCTCTATGAGAATGATTTTTTCCACACATAGGGGAATTGAGTTTGGTAGGTATATAATATAATACCCTATTTCCCCCCACAATTATAAATAATTATCTATTTGGAATATATTGGGAGCCCCTTGGTTGGTAGAAATCCATGCTATTGAAAAAATATTGTAAGGTAATGAGACAAAGTGAAAAACAGTGGGATGGAGGTTTCTCTCGCCTCAATATAGATTCTACACATGATAATGAGTTATTACATATAATTCAAAAGACTTAAAAATTTGTAAAAAAACATTTTTATCATGAATAATCACATGGGGTAGTAATATAAATATCATTTAATCATAATATCATTGAAACTTAAGAATATAGAAGCATCAAAAAACATCACAAAAAAATAAGTCACTGAAAACTACTAAGGCAACATCTTATTGCATATACAGTTTCAGCATAGATAATTATTACACATAAATTTGAATTATATCATCACATTACTAGAAACCCATACCCAATTATTTCAATCGCATTATGGGTTCACCAGTCATGACCTGTACATGCATATGTGTTCTGTAAATGGAAAAATCATAAGGGAAAAATAATATAATTTCCCAGGGAATGAAATGGTTAGAATAATAATTCCAAATATCATAATAAAATTAAACCTCATCATTATTACCAATATAAAAAAATAAAATATTTTGGATATTTTTATCGAATCAAAAATTCATTGGTCCAAAATGTAGTGTTAATTTAGAAAAATATAAATAAATAGTTAGATAATTGTGTATTAAAATGAACTTTGAGAAAATTGTTTTGAAGAGTTTCATAAATAATATAATAAGATAGATTAGAATTCCATTATATTTAAAAACTATAGGGGAACCAAAATGGTGAAACTAGAAATATTTCTCATTTAATAAACCAATAATGGTATTAAATACTTTATATTATAATTAAAATAAAGGATTAAGTGATATAAAATTTCCCTTTAATTTGGAAGGATTCAAATGTTTTAATTTTATAAATGGACCTAAGGAATATATTAACCCATTAATGAAAGGTATAATAAGTTATCTATATGCGTAATGGACATAAATATAGAATTTAGGGGCACTTAATTACAACAATGATAGAGAGAGATAATGTGATTTAGAGAGAGACATTTCATAACCTAAAGAACAATAGTGGTTCAGAGAGATCCCTTATCAAATGGTCCAAAATCATTCTACAGTTTCACATAATATAGTGAACAATAATGTCTACATCAGTTATACATAATTAATTATATTTTTCAATGCTATTATATTTTCTATAATTTTATTATTTTTATTTATATCAATTTAAATTAGATACAAATTTCAATTTCATTGTTATGAGAGTGATTGTTTTATGGTACCAATTTTTTTATCACATGTTAGAAATAACTTAGGATCTTGTGAAATGCTAACATGATTATTGAAAGGGAAAAAATCATTCATATACTTCCTTAAATTAAATTATTTTCAAATATCATTTTCATTGCTGATATTGGGATAATTTATTTATAATAAAATAATGTTATTTGTTTAGTTTATTTAGAAAAATTATTTCCGACCATCATAAAAGAGTTTTATTTCATTTAATATTATTCAAATATTTTCATGAAAAACATGAAATTATTTATCATATACATATTATAATATTATTAAATAATAATAATATTTTTATGACATTCCATGAAGGTGGGGGAGATAAAAGAAGTATATTTCATATGGAGGAGTTTAACCAACCAATTGTAGACAAATTTTTCATTTTAGGAATGGAATAACGGTGGTTATAAGTTGAATATTACAATATAAAGTACATATATATATATAAGATTATGATTTATTGAGATCATATAGGTATTGTAGAAGAAGAATGAAATTAAAAGATATTAGTATATAATTTTACCTCTTTCTTTTGTTTTCTCGCATTATGTTACCCACTAAAGCTCAATTAAATGGTGTTTTACTGTGACCAAAATAAAAGATAAATGAATGGGGGAATTCATAGTTTAGTTTGAAATAAATGTATCTATATTCAATATAGTAAATTTATCAAGATAAGGGTTGTTATATGTATTGGGATGAGAGGGGTGTTTCTAAATATTATAACCATTAATTTTTTATATAGATTATTACTAGAAATATTAATGCTTCTTCTAAAAATATATTGTAAATGGTGAATTTTATTTTTAATTAAAGGGGTTTTACACCGTCCTTGAATCAAAAATTAATTTTTCTTCTCTTAAAATGTTAAATATCATTTTTTTCATATGACACTCTTCCCAAAAAAACATAGCAATTGTAAAAAATACAATAATATTAACCATAACATTTTTTTTCATTTTTATTCTATAAGTTTAATCCATTTTATGATAATATTTTCCTACATATTAGGATTAAAATTTAAAATTTTATAACCACTTCATTGATGAATACAAAATTTAATTAGGGTCACATTTCAAGACATTGAAAAATTACATAATATACTATAAAATTTATTTTTCATTATAAAATCATAGTAATAGTATTATAAATCTAGTTTATTGAAATACAATTCTATAAAGATAATTATATTTATTGGTAATGTAAAATTAAAACATTATTGCGCCCCAAAATTCAAACAATTAGTTCATCAATTTGAAAAAAATTATTCTCATATTCCAAAACATATATATAGAGAATTATTAATTTATATGATATCTATATATTTTTTACACTTCCAAAAGTGAGGATTCTATTTTAGTAGCCATGTTACTATTCCTAAAAGTTATATTACTATTACAATTTTCATGTTACTAATCCAATAATATGATTACTATTGTAATTGTAAGATTTCGTAGAGTCATATTTGATCCCTACTCTCGATTATTACCTCATATTTAAGTCACTATTGATTAATTTATATTTATGTCATTGATTTATATTTTCATTTTAAAAATTAAAATTATAAAATCAATATTCTGATTCATTTTTATAATGTAGTTCATGAGGGGGATTAATTTGGTTTGTTAACCAGATGCAAAATTTATCAATTATTATTACACTATTCATCAATTTTAAACTGTGGAAATATTTCAATTTTTAAGGAAATTATATTTTTTATATTTGAAATGAAGAAATTATTATATTAAAATTTTCTTGGTTTTATCATTTGGTTCATGTTATTTACAAAACATGACACATTTATATAATTATTAAGGAAATTCTTTAATAGTGTAATGAGTCGTTACATTCTTCCCTTAAATAGTTTTCATCCTCAAAATTACGATATTCATAATATTTTGAATGTATATGAGGTAAGTTCTTTATCTTGTATTCCTCTAGTTCCCAGGTCACACACATGTACTTGGGTTTTCATTACATTAAAATTACTATGTGAGTTTCTTATTTCATAGTACATTATCATTACTGTCTAAGATCTTCACTGCTTACTACTTATAAGAATGATTATTTTCAAACCATTCAAAATATAAATTTAATACATGTGAGGGATATGGTGTATAATTCATCAATAGGGGAATTATGGAATACATCATGTACTTAATAATGGTTTAGAGGGTGTTTTATTTGATAAGAAATAGATCTGATGAAAAAAATAATATCAAATGTCTTAAGGTATATGGGACGTAGACTTCTAGTCTTCCAAATTCTCATTACTCTCCTCTATTGTGATATGTGGATAAAACCTATATTACAAAACTTAAACACTATATCTCATCAATGATTGATAGTAAAAAACTTCTATCTACATATAGTAGCTCTAATGTGATACCGTATGGTCTTGACCTTATCTACTATTTCCTCCATCACTTTAGGACACACCATCTAATAATTCCTTACCACATCCTTTCCCATAGGTGTTTTACACCTCCTCTAACATATGGATTAATAGGGGTCTATTTGGATTATTGACTAAAAAATCTTGTTATATGATAACAATATATAAATAATATAATGATCATGTAATCCTTTTAATTCGATTTAGCTTACTCTAAACACTTCTTCATGTGATTGGATTGTCCTCTCGGATTGGACATAAATTTTATGGGTGATAAGGATTATTGAATTTAAACTATTTTTTTGGATAATTCAATACAATTTTAATGAAAATTCATATAAACAATGGATCATGATAAGCTATAATCGATAACGGGTGTTGCATGTAGCCTCCCCACTTAAATGATGTATATCCTTGAAGGTAGATTGGGAGAAAATATATCTCATGTAGAAATGATGTGTTTAGTCACTGTAAGATATTCTACAATCTCCAATATAGAATTAAATCCTCCTAATTTCTTCTAATAGCTAATGAAAAATTATATGGTGATATTTTTCACAATTCCATATAGGTATCGGTAATAGAAGCATCATCCCCTTATATGATTACCATCCACTATTCACATGATGAAATACAATCCATTTTAATGTTTCTTCCACAATCTATTTTTTTATATTGTCCCACAAATAGTGCAATCATAGATCTCGATACACCATCATTATCTTTTGTTGGAATAATAATATAGAGAAATATTAATCACTCAATAACAATTTTATTAGCACATTATTTAATGAAATGCATTTTAATGACCCAAATCATAAAACCCCCACTTTTTAAATATTTACCAAATAATATTTCCCTTTTCTAATATTTTCGATCTTAATTATAATTCCAGTATGGTCATTTTTGAGCATATTTTATCTTCTCTATATTTTGTCATTGAGGGATAATTTTAAAATGTAATTATTATTTACCATTTTTTATGTCTCCATTCTCCATCCATTTCATGTCAAATAATATTATGTCCTGAAGAAATTTCATAATGGATTATGTCAATATATTTTTTTAACATAGATAATCTGACACATTATTTTTTTCCAAGAATAGTGTTGTATTGAGAAATAATTATCCATGATCAACACTTACCATCTTCATTGGAACATATTTAATCTCATTCTATATGAATATATATATATATCTATGGATCTTATGACCCGTATATATTTTACACTTCTCCAAATAGAAATTATTCGTCTATATGATTAATGTGATGACCCAAAAAACTATCTCTTAATAATCCACTGGACAATTATACTCATAAAAATTCTACTTCCATGAGGTTTATGTTACTACTATATATTTATTTGTTGGCATACTTCCCAATAAAATCATTAAAGCATTATTACATTCCATTAAAATTCCCCCACCCCATAGAATAATGAGGGTTAGAGAAGTGAGAAGGATCTTTTTCAATGTCATTTTGATGTATTTGAATTAATCAATTAAAATACACATTAAAATATTTTGATTCAACCTATATTTTTGGTATAATATTCATATAAATTTTCTCAGAAACCAATTATAAATCCTAGGAATTCCAAATAAACTATTTATATCTATTATAGATGTATGTATGGGCTTCTCCTCAGTTTCTATTATCATATAATAGACTACATATACCCGAAATCATGTGATAACTTGAACCATGAATGATAATTACTCTATGTAGAACACACATTTACTATAAATATCATATTACTTTTCCATTTTCATTGTCATTAGAACATTATTCAAATACTCCTCACACTCCAAATTTCTATTAATGTATTTTATGATTTCATATATAATGTCTAAAAACAATATTATGGGGAAATATCTAATTTTTCTAAAAATTATTTTCTTATAAAATACTTGATAACTAGTAATTTTAGTGACTATTTATATTTACACATAATCTCCATACATTATTTGAATGATATTCCATGGAAGATCTTAATTTTTCATCAATATTTAGTGACACCCTAACCAATGATCCACCATAAGGAGTTGTTGGGCCCCACATAATCATTTGAGAAATCCCACTATCCATATTAGTGGATTAATTTTAATTATTAGGTTTTTATTGTTAATGATAATTAATG
The DNA here is from genome assembly GCA_963277665.1 of Viscum album. NCBI lineage: Eukaryota > Viridiplantae > Streptophyta > Magnoliopsida > Santalales > Viscaceae > Viscum > Viscum album. Next base: position 167,751,516 of record OY728123.1, read on the forward strand.
TTGAAGTGAATTTACCCACCATTATTCTTGACAAAGATGACGAGTGACCTCATGGTGAATCACTCCAGAATATGTAACCCTTACACATAATCTCATGTAACTACATCTCTATTTATTTTAATTCAATGGTGTATATTACATTCAAAATCATCTATATTTTCCGGGATCTATGTATATGTTGTATTGAGAAATTAATCTATTAGTTAAGAGAATGAACAAGAATGGATTTAGGGAATTCAATAGTACAATTCCATATAATTTACATATTATGATGTTTGATTCTCTTAGTTATATTAAAAAAATAAACTTGATATTCCTTAACATAAATAAATAATATCCTCAATTCAGATGAATATTCAATGGGAGATTCACCACACTAACACAGGTTCATAATTAGTTGATGAATTCATTGGTGATGAGTGATCTCCCTCTCCCAAATTATGATACTGCTATTAAAAAATGACAGCTAATCAATGCCAAATAGAGTATCCAACTCCACAGAAAGATGTAAGAAATGATTTTCTGGATTCTTTAATCCAAAAATATTTATTGGGGAAGATTAATATACATAGGATGAAATAATTATAAATTTCTTATTCTCACAGATAGCTAAACGCCCAATATTTTTTGTTGGGTTTTGATTAGTTCTAACAAATATTCACGACATGGATGAACATGTTTTACTAGAATAAAAAATATTTTCAGTATTATTAAATGTAAAAAAAACATACCAGTAAACACATCATTATCAATATCCACCTAAAGAGAATTTATTGAATATTTCCATTTTTATATCTTATAAATTGGGGTTATTATCATTTATTATATCCAAAACCCAAGGATTATGGAAATATATCACATAATATAATTATTTCTTACAGTTTATACATTATTTCATATATTATGTTTTTGGTTGGGAAATCTTTTCGAATGTCTCATTAGATGTATTCTTCATTTAGTATTTTTATATATTGGCATGTCTCCCCTCTTTTCCATGGTGGAATCATCTCACTAATTCATTGAGAAAATTACTAGTTTATTTCATCTAAATTTTTTTATATTTAAAGAGATTTATTTTCATTGGACCATATGATTTATCAACATATCCTTGTTGTGAAAAATCTATTTTAGTCATTTTATCACCCAATTTATGAGACCACATAGATTTCCTAATATCGACCTTGAACCTGAGGTCCCAATGAAAAATCTATTCAATTTTTTCAATGTCTCAAATTGCAATATAATTTGTTCTTCTCACCATTAACCAACTAATGAATTGAACCAACTCATATTCTATATTGACCCAGGATTCTCATACATAGATGTTAAATCATTATAGATGATTATTCACAACATTACACTAACACACACCTAATGACCATAATAGTTTGGTGAATTATTAAAATTATTACATAATTATTTAAGAAGGTGAATGATCTTCAACATCTCCATAAAATATATTCTCACATAATACTCCACTTTGAAATACCCTTATTAAAACATTTTTCCTAACCTACAGAAGAAATCATAAAAAATGGTGGCCTCATATCCTCATTAAAGGTTAACATTAGTGATATGAATCATTGATCATATAAATTCATGGGATAATAATGATGGTACATGATAATGATAATAACTTACAGAGTTCATACACATCATGAAATAGTTTACAAATATGATTAATGACAAATAGACTGATAGTTAGTAAGATAGGAATGATAAGGGAATAAAATTACATTATCTATGACAGTAGAAATTTTTTATAAGGAAAGTATTTTTGGCATACATATTATCTTATAAAATTTTTATCATGTATAAATATAAAAAATTTCACTCATTGTGTTAAGGAAATGAAATATTTCCATCTCATAATGTTATAGACATGCAAGCAGTTCCATGAAATAAATCATGGACATGAAGGATAAGTCCATGACTAACATTGTGAACATGTAATTAGGTTCACACATAACATCATAGTAGTCAAGGTTTAATCCCACGAAAATTATAGTGAACAATGCCCTTCACTATAAAAAGTCAACTCCATGTTCCATTATTTTCATATTGTGCCATGTTCACTCCCTGTTCTAGCCACATCAGATTGTACTAGGGGCACTCCCCATTCAAGACATATCTCACAGTACTTGATTCACTTCCAATTCCATACATTTATTACTCTATGGGATTCACACCCCAGTCAATCAATTTCTACCAAATGAGATATTTAAATATTTACCCAATGCATTGTAATTATATCTATTTTAACACATCAAGTATTATATAGTGGGCTCAACTGGTTCTATTTGCGCACACCCATCATATATGTATTTTTAAGGAAAAACAATATGAAAAAACTTTAAATATAAGTCATTTAATCATATTTAACATAAAAAATAAAAATTATTACCATTTTTGATTTACGAATCCATGAAAATGAAATGGAGTTTAGTTCAAAATATTTTAAACATGATTAAGAAATTCAAAATAAATTTTTTCTGTAATAATCTCTTTGAATCATGATTTACTAGTGGAAGAGAAATGGGTTGTATAAAAATCCCATTGAAACAATATAATTTCTTCTATATAATGAAGGAGGATGGTATCAATTAAAAATATTCGTACTATAGGAAATATAAAAACCATGTTTGTTGATGTTGATTAATGTAAATACCATTAAAACGGAATCAAAAAATTATTTACGATTAGAATTTTATAACGCTCATAAAATAATATTTTTGTACTACATAACATACTTCTCAATTATGGAGAATTTATATAGAAATCTCCTACCAATTTGGAAGCATAATCATATAAAAATTCTAGTAAATGATTAGATTGAAACATAAAACTCTTACTACTTTAGTAACCATCAAACAATAATCACCATGATATAATAACACTAAATGAAACATATATTTTCATTAATATAAGTATATTCATGTTATAAAATATAACATTATAATTATATAAATCTCATAAAAAAATATTGTTGTACTATATAACATACTTCTCAATTATAGAGAATTGAGATAGAAATCCCCTACAAATATGGTAACATTTAAACTAAAAACCCCATGAAATAGATACCCTTAATTTGATATGTAACAAACAATTATAAATATATGTATCATAAAATACATTCAATGGATGTATATACACAACATAAAATGAAATTATGGTGTGCATGGACTGTGTCACACCTAAAAATTAAGGTGAGATGGAAATTCATTACCTTTTATCCTAAAATCTGTTATACACATTCAAAAATGATGTATAATTAATACATTTTTAATATATATCTATTAAGGAAAATTAATTATATATAAACGACACATATTTATCTTTTGGACATTTTATTACCCAATTTTTAATAATTTCATATTAATGTTACATTTAGTTTAGTAACCACTTTGTTTGCTGTATATGTTTTGATGTGTTATTTCATTAGTGATATTATATCGATCATGGTTCCATTATCTCTAAAATTATATCCATCATATGAATGTAATAATTAATCATTATATATGTTTTTAATTTTATCCCTAATTTAATGTTTTATTAAATGTATTAAACTGTTCATGGATATGGAAGGTTTTATGAATGCATGAACATGATTTCCATTTTCATCTCATATTGAAAGAATGAATATAAATGATATATATATATATATATATTATCAACAAATTAAAGTATTTATTTCATATATATCGCATTTGTATATTATATACATCCTTAATACATTCATTGTAATGCTTCAGTGAATCACATTGCTTCATGCGGTGGTATTCTGCTACACACATGAACGACGTTAACGTATTCCCAAAAAATTAAAAACATGAAGGTATGTGTGATATGAAAATTAAATAATCATAATAATATAATATATAACATATATAAAATATATAATCTATAAATCCATCCTTATTCCCAACCATGAATAATGGTAATGGAAAAATGAACTGTGTCAGTTCATGAGGTTTTGGTCCCCCATAGACATGAAAAATTATATTGTAAACCACTTGATGGATGTGTGTGTGATTTAAGGGATTGACCATAGAGTTGAATCATATAGGTATATTTAATTTAATAATGTTATTATATAATTATGATATTGTAATAATTGAATTAGGTGGAGGATTCTATAAAATAAAATTTCTTATTGACGATCATTACATCTTAAATGGGTATCCTCTTTAAATTTACAATAGATAAATTAAAGGCTGGATTTAGAAAAAGAAAATATGGCTTCTAGGATGAGGGGAGGGATGTTGGTGAGTGATTGATTCTAGTTTTGGTTGATACAACTAGCTTGATAGGTGTATAGAATTGAAGAGAGTGAGGACCCATTAATAACTAAGGATGAGTGGGATTCATGTAAATATGTGAAATTATTCACTATTGATACATCTTCCTTACCTCATCTGTCTCAAATGTTGACGAAAAAATATTTGGGAGGTTTTAAGTACCCAGTTCTTATTCTTGAGGTACAAGTTTATTATTCTTTCCTTTTCATTAAGTGTTTTTGATAAAATCAGGAAAATGGGGGAAAATCCAAATTTTATGGGTACAGGTCGTGTACTTTTCCATATGTCGTGTACTTTGGCCATGTGGGATGAGAATACAGGGCGTGTAGGCCTGACGACGATTGAGGGTGTAAAAACTAGCATCACGCCATGTGATTAGTAATACACACCGTTTAATCAGTCAGCAGGTGAACAGTAAGGTAGTGGAGAGTAGCTACCAGTTGAATAGTAAAAAGTATAGTACATGCCGTGTACATGGTAAAACACACCATGTAGTCAGTCAGCAGTGAACAGTAAGGCGGTGGAGAGTTTATGCCAATGAATAGTTAAAAATAATGTAAACGCTTTGTACCTTAATGTACATTCCCTGTAGTTATGTTTGTTTATTAAAAATAGGTAGTATCCCCCTTATTCTGTAGAGGAGAAAAAAACATGTTAGGAGACTCGGAGAAGAGGATGAATCTTGAAGGAGCTCCCAAACGCTCACCAAGTTTCCAATTCTTCCACTGACGATCTCGTTTGGACCACATAGGTGAGATATTACTTCACATTGGGTCTTTCCTTTCAATTATTTACTGAGGAGAAGCTATTTAATTTTGAACGGATAAATTTTTGTCCCATATCTACATCATTCTCATTTGTTTCAGGAGCTGTCCATCACGTATATCGATCAAAGGAGATCGATGTAGATGGTCTTGTGTTTATCTCCAACTATCAAGTAGTTTTTTTACCGTTTTTCTACATACCCATGTTCGGGGTGTCGTATTGCTGAGGCCTTAGCTGTTAATATATCTAGAATTGCATAGGAAATATAATGAACATTTATAAATGATTGTTTGGGATCGCTTCTTTGATCTAGATCCACCACGTGGGAGTGTTTTCCTTGTTTAACTGTTTGTCTAGGATACCCGTGCGTATGCCGTGATGACATCATATTTTCTGTTTTCTTGAGAGGAAAATATTTAAATTATATACTTATGCATTGGCCTCGGCCTAGTAACTTTCTTATCCCGAGAGAAGTGTTTTGTTTACCCTATGGAAAGTGTTCATTAGCCAAAGGGTAACATTTCTTATGCATGTGGGTAGTAGCTTCTATGCCTGAGGGAAATATCTCGTATGCCTAAGGGAAATATTAATTTTTATCGAGGGAACTATCTTGAGGGATTCCTTCCTTCTTGCCTAAGGGTGAGGACTTGTAGGTATGAGAACAATGGTTACGCTGAATATTCACTGTGGTGATTTCATATGTTGTACCCTACAAGATAAAGAAAAGCCTTGGAATTGTTAAACAAATTTTTAAAATGGTAATGTAATTGGTAGGACCGGTTAATTTTATTACTTTCTAGTTTACTGAATTAAAACACTACACAATATTGTTGCACAATTTCCCTGATAGTTGGTCACATGCCATTGGTGGTAGGCTACTAGGGTTTATTTCTCACACCATGTTTGGGTCATGTCTTTGGCCCAAACAGATTATATTTTTGTAGGTGTTGATAAGTGAAAGTGTCCATATACAGGTACATGATTGTTATAGAGGATTAAGAGAGCATGAGTCCAAGCTTAGGCTTGTGATGTTTTTGTGTTCCTGTCACACTGTTCTGTTTTGTTTTTCTGTACTTGTACCTTGTGCTATATTGTTTTAGATTGTAGTGTTTCATGTTTTGGTTACTTTCTTAGAATTAGGGACATACTGAATCATCATATATATGTGATTGTTGTATATCATTTACTTCAGTGCTATTGTCCATTTCATTTTTAAATTGTTTACTGCTTCCGCATTCGTATGTTTATATTTTTCTGTTGTGCTACACTTTGACAAATGAGGGCATAGTTTCCCAACTATTAGACCAATTCCCTCCCTGCTAGTCGGCATCATCTGGAGTTTGGTGAAATTCTCTTGAGGTCATGTGACCAATGGGTTTTGGGGCACCCATTGTGTGGAAACTGGATCCAGGACGTTACAAAGTGGTATCAATGGAATTTCTTTTCCTTGACTTACTGTTTGGTGCCTACAGTTGGGGATATAATGGAATAATTACTTGGTAAGAAGTTGTGCATTGGAGTATCTAACCTGTGTACATCTAAAAGAAAATCTACCTCATTTAAATTGAATTTTTTTTTTGTTTTGAAATTTTACAGTTTATTTGATTTCCCCATTGAGTGATGAATTTGTGGTGTGCAGTTTATATTTTTATACTTGGGTTCTATTTAGTTGCAACTCAATGAGATGAGGGTATGCCACCTCATGAATCATTTAGGAACATGTTAGAATCACTTGTCATACATAGTTTCCATGCCATGTAGGTTCATTAAAAATTCCATGTTTTTGTGGTAGATGTTGTGCTAGAAAATGCATGCTGTTTTGATATGTACCTTGATTGATATGCCTACTATTTATAGGGTATTGGTACATGTTATGGTTGGGCATATGGATGTTAAGCTTCGGTTCTTGAGAAGTATGGGCTCTCTTGAACTGGAATTTAGTGGATCAGGATCTATCCTTTTTTTTTTGCATTTGGAATTATAAAGAGAATGGTCGGGTGATAAATATTGATTCGCGGGGATTATGGGCCCACACGGATCGTAATTTGGCATACCGATGCTCTAAATTAAAGAAAAATGGGATCCTCAGTAGTTTCTGAGGTCTACTGTCTGGAATCCCAGACCACATGGCGTGTGGTTCTATGAACACACACCATGTACTCTTATGTACATGAAGAAATGGAAAAACAAATTAAGTACAGGCCATGTACCCTATGTACGTGCAATGTAGTTTCAAACGGTGTCATAGGCCGTGTGGGTTGAGACATGAGATTGGAAAACCCTTGAGGGAACACCTTATGCACTGGTTGTACACGTGTTGTCATGTTGACCCGTTGTGCAATGTGGGACAAAAAACATTAATGGAGAAATCATAGTTTATACACACCGTGTCAAAGCTGAACACGCCGTGTATTGTGAGTTGTGTACCCGGTCATGTAGCTGACAACACGGGTTGGTGTTACCTCTTCTTTTAGACGTCGTGTCCATATGGAACACGCCCTATAGAGTGATCCATGTATCCTACCGTGTCACGAACAATACGGGTCAGTGAAGCTTTTCTACTACCTGTGGGACATGCCGTGTAGTCTTGACTGATGAGAGACCGTGCAGACTTGGCCGTGTGGCTTGGGAGATGGGTTTGTGTACACGTCGTGTGAAGGTGTAACACGCAGTGTACTTGGGGTTGAGACACACCCATGCCGGCATCAGAACATGACCATGTAAGGTCTTAAGGGTATGTGCCGTGTAGAAATTATACATGCCATGTTGTCTCATCCTAAGAAGATATGTGTGGCTTAGCTCTGTAGAAGGACTCAAGTAGGCAAATAAAATTGAAGTACATGACGTGTGTAAGGACAACACGCCATGTGTTTGTGGTGTAACATGACCATTTCTGATAGAGGTACACACCAATGTGGAAGAATTAAGGGAACACGCCGTGTAGTTATTATACACAAAGTGTAGTCCTATTTTGTAAAGCATGAATGTTTTATTTCTCCTACTACCTTTATACGATTCCAGTTCTTAGTCCTTAAGGATCATAATCTAAGGCGTGTGATTGAACCTGTAGATTCATGCCACCGTGAAGAACACTAGTTGTTTTCCAAGAGAGTGGCAACGATTATACTCCAGACATGGTAGGCCATGGGATACCGATGGATCCTGCCATAGAGCCAGATGCAGCGTTAGCGGTTATACCGGACGTAAGCGTAGATGCGCAGTTTCCTAAAGGCTTCAGGCGGTTCATACAGACCTTCCAGGGAGCACCACCTGCTGCCACATCTATGGAAGAGAAGATAAGTATATTCCAACAGAAACGTCCACCTATGGTTTTAGGGGATGGAATACCACAGGCTGAAGAGTCTTGGATGGGTTCTATGCAGACGATCTTCAAACATCTTGAGATGCCTCCTGGGAGGAGAGTCATGCTTGCTATATAAATGTTCAATGCTTCCACCAAGAGATGGTGGGATGTTACCAAAAATATAGAGCATCAAAAAGACATGGCATTGGAGGATTTTCAGGAAGTCTTATATGAATTGTTTTTCCAGATACGCTAAGGTCAGATTGAGCTTCAGAGTTCATGAATCTGCAATAGGGAACCCTGTTAGAGATGAACTATTCTACCCGTTTCACTGAGCTACTTTTTTTGCACCTGTTATGGTGGGTGATGAGGCGTTGAGGACTGGATGCTTTGAGGATGGACTCCGATATGACATCCGAGCACTGGTGAATTTTTTCAAGTTTCCTACAGTGCATGATATTGTGAACCTGGTGTTGATTATAGAACTGAACCTATGGGAATAAAGTGGTGCGGACCAGGGCAGTTTGACACTGGTCTCTGGTACTATTTCTATCCGAAAGTGGAAGAGGGAGATGGATTTCCCTTACGGTGGAAGTACTAGCTAGAATAATTCTTCAGGAGGACAAGTAATGTGCTACCAGTGTGGTAAAGAGGGGGAAAAGGGACCTCAGTGTCCACGTGACCCAATGGAGTGCAGAGATTGCAGAAGGATGGGTCATATGCATCATTTTTGTAGGGAGTTTCCACTAGTGGATAGTGAGAGTGGTTCTGTGCAGACTCTGTGAGCACAACCAGGGCCAGAAGCTTCTTACCAGTCAGGGAATTGGAATACATTAGGACGTTTAGGCCAAGGTGGTGGTCATGGATGTGGTATCCAGATACAAGGATCTCGGAGACAGTAGGGTGGGTTAGCTCAGGGTAGCCAGGCTATTTTGCTTGTCCACAGCACATGGAAAACATATGCAGTGTAATAGACCCAACACAAGCAGGATGCCGGAACATCCACTGTCAGAGGTACTATTCAAGTTGGTTCTGTTTTGTCTTCAGTACATTTCGATAATGGTAATACACATACCCTTATATCCATTCCCGTTATAGAGACCCTTGGGCTCTGTGTTTCTTCTTTTCTGATATCATGATGCTAGACACTCCATTTGGCATTAGAATGGAAGGTGTGCGTCAGTTCAAGGAGTGCCCCTAGAGGTCAGTGGGTGCCACTTTTTATGGGACCTCTATGTCTTAGATATGGCGAGCAATGATGTCATTCTCAGGATGGACAGGTTGGTTCCCTTTTTAGAATTTCTAGATTTCTATTTTTTCATGGTGAGTTTCACGTCACCATAGGCCAGAGAGTTTCTATACAAGAGTGAATGGGATGTCGAGGTGAGCCGACCAGGACCTTAGCATTGTGGGCGAGGTGTACTGATAGCCCAGATTGTGAGTTTATATCTGGTTGACCAGGGAACTTATCATAAGGATTTCCTTCTAGTGGTTGATTATTTCATGGATGTCTTCCCAGATGACTTTTCAGGCCTACCTTTGGAGCGAGAGGGGGATTTCATTTTTGAGTATGTTCAAAGAGCAGCACCGATGTCCATTCCTCCTTATTAGATGGATAAGCCAGAATTGTCAAAGCATAAGAGGAAGTTGGATGAGTTACATGAAAAGGGTTTCATCTTACCCAGTACTTATCCTTAGGGTTCAATTATCCTGTTTGCAAGGAAGGCATACAGAACCCTTAGACTCTGCATGGATTATTGGAAACTGAACCAGTTGACGGTTAAGAATCGATATCCTTTACTAAGGATTGGTGATATTTTTGATCAACATCGAGTAGAATGTGTGTACTCGAAGATTTAATTGAGATACAGATATCATCAGTTGCACATTAGACCATCGTACATACTTCTTACATCCTTTCGGACAAGATATGGTCTATACGAGTACTAGGTCATGCCATTTGGACTCACAAATTTACTAGCAGTTTTCGTGGATCTGATGAATTGTGTGTTCCACCCATATATGGATTCTTTTATGGTAGTCTTCATGGAAGATATCATGGTGTACTCTCACACTCAACATGACGATGCCACCCATATTGAGATCTTACTGAGTACTCAGAGAGAGAATCAATTATATGATAAGCTCTGAAAGTGCCACTTATGGATGGACCGGATTCACTTCCTGGGTCATATTATCTCAGAGGCAGGAGTTGTGGTAGACCCAGAGAAGGTGAGAGTTGTAGTTTCATTGAAGCAGCCTATGAACTTATTTGATATACATAAATTCTTGGGACTGTCTGTTTACTACAGGTGCATTATTCATGTCTTATGTTGCGTAGAAGCATCATTGATGGGTTTTACTAAGAAGGGTATGATTTTCGTTTGGTCAGGAGCTTGTGGGATATCCTTTTAGGAGATAAAGGTAAGGTTGACATCAGCACCAGTCCAGATACTTCTAGAGCAAGGGATGAGCTATACAGTTTACTGTGATGCATCAGGTATTGGGCTGGGAGTAGTGTTGACATAGGGTGACCGAGTAGTTGCATACATGTCTCGACAGTTGAGGCCAAATGAGAGGAATTACCCAACACATGATCTCACGTTGGTAGCAGTTGTTCATGTGTTATGCTGCTGAAGACATTATCTCTTGGGAGAACTTTTTTTGGTGTTTACGGACCAGAAAAGTATTAAATACAACTTTACCCAACATGAATTGAATTTGAGAAAATGAAGGTGGGTTGAATACCATCAGTCCTTCAATAATGATCTTTCCTATACACCTAGTAAAGGTAATGAAGTAGCTAATGCACTAAGTTTGATTACATAGACATAGTAAATACATGAGTCCAGTGGTTAGTGGAAGCTTATGGATTTGTTCACTGATACGAATTTGGAGGTGCACAATAGTATGGGGAGAAACAATATTCCATCCTTAGCTGTGACTTATACCCTCTTGGATAGAGTGAGGATGAGACAACTATCCAATTTAGAATGCCTAGTTTTATGGGAGTTGATGGCAAGTGAGGACCCTCCTCCTGGTTGGATTATAGGCATGGACTAGGTACTGCGTATCCATGGATGAGTGTGGGTTCCATGGGATATACATGAGGATTTGATATGAGAATTTCATGACCCATATTGGGAAGTGCATCCTAGAGTTACCAAAATGTACCATGACTTGATATGTCAGTATTGGTGGTGGGTATGAAAAGAGAGGTAGCTGGTTTTGTTACCAGATGATCCACCTGTCAGTAGGTGAAGGCGGAGCATCAGAGGCCAGCTGGTATGTTATAGTAGTTACCCATTTCAGAGTGGAAATTGGATGATTTCATGATGGACTTCATGATCGTGTTGACGAGGTAACCTCAAGGAAATGATTCCTTGTGGGTTGATGTGGATAGACTTATAAAGGTAGCTCAATATTTTCTGATCAAGGAGACCTTCGGTGTTGACGAGATCGGGATGTTGTATATTCGAGATGTGGTACGTCTTCATGGGGTCTCTCATTCTATCGTTTCAGATAGGGAATCCCATTTTACATCTCGTTCCTGGCTGAGTTTTCAAAGGGCAGTGGGTACACTGATGTTTCTGAGAACCGCATACCACCCTAAGACCAATGGACATTTAAATCATATGATACAGGTTCAAAAGGACATGCTAAATTCATTCATTCGGGACTTTGGGGGATCTTGGGGGAAGCACATACCCCTGGTCTATTTTTCCTACAATAATAGTTTTCAGGAAACTATTGAGATTGATCCTTACGAGGCGTTATAAGGTAGGACATGCTGATCACCTTGGTGCTGGTTGGAGGTAGGTGAGGCAGCTTTACTGGCACCACATCTCGTGTAGGAGACTTCATATCTGGTCTAGTTGATTGAGAAGTGGATGGCTACAGCACAGTCCCGTCAAAAATATTATGCTAATCGCCGCAGATGACCATTGGAGTTCATGGTCGGGGATCAGGTTTTCATGCATGTTTCGCCGTGGCTGGGAAACTAGCAGATCAAAAGACTGTCTAAACATTCACCGAGGTATGTATGGTCGTTTGATATTCTGGAGAGAGTCAGGACGGTTTTCTATCAGTTGTAGTTACCACAGAGGTATCGGGTCATGCACGATGTCTTCCATGTATCTCAGCTATGCTGTTATCATTCAGACCTGTCTCACGTTATTCAGCCTGAGGAGGTTGAACTATAGGTCGATGCATCCTTTGAGGAGCATCTGATTCATATTTTTGATATAATCATGATGGTTATCCGGGGCCAGTCAGTTCCTCTCGTACGGGTGCTATGGCACTATGGCCGAGTGAAGGAAGAAACCTAGGAGCGGGAGTCTGAAGTACGTGCTAAGTGGAAAAAGATGTTCTTAGCTTTATCTTCCCAACCCTTGGAAGGGAAATTTGGGGATGAATTGCTTTAAGGGGGGAGTTTGTAAGAACCCAGTTCTTATTCATGAGGTACGAGTTTACTCCTTGTCCTTTTCCTTAAGTGTTTTTGATAAAATAGGGAAAATGGGGGTAAATAACAATTTTATGGCTACACGACGTGTCCTTTTCTACATGCCATGTACATTGGACATGTGGGATGAGAATACAGGGTGTGTAGGCATGTCAGTGATTCAAGGAATAAAAACTAACTTCACTCCGTGTACTTAGTAATACAAACCATGTAATCAGTCGGCAGATGAACAGTAAGGTTGTGGAGAGTAGCCGCAAGTTGAACAATAAAAAGGATTGTACACACAACGTACTTAGTAAAACACACCGTGTAGTCAGTCAGAAGTGAACAATAAAGTGGTGGATAGTTTCTGCCAGTGAACAGATAAAACTAATGTACACATATTATACTTGAGAGTACATGCGTGTAGTTATGATTTTTTTAAAAAATAGGCAGTAGCCCCCTCATTCGGTAGAGGAGGTAGAAAACATGTTAGGGGCCCGGGATAGGAGGTTGAAGCTTAGAGGTTCTCTTGAACACTCATCGAGTTTCTAATTCTTCCACTAACAATCACGTTGGGAATGCATAGGTGGGATCTATTTTCTCCTTGGGTCATTCCTTCCTTTTATTTACCAATGGGATGTTATTTGAGTTTGAACAGATAGATGTTTTTCCCAAGCCTACGATCTTCTCATCTATTTTTGGAGGCATCCATCACATATATCGATCAGAGGAGATCAAGGTAGGTGTTCTTGTGTTTATTTCCAACTGTCGAGTTGATTTTTTTTTATTGTGCTACACACCCATGTTTGAGGTGTCGTATGGCTGCGGTCTTATCTGTTAAGATATCTATGACGATTGAATGTTTTCAGTTTTCTTGAGAGGAAACATATTTAAATTGATTGGATATGTGTTGATCTCGGCACGGTTACTGGCTTAGCCGGAGGATAGTGTTTTGTTTATCATGTAGGAAGTGTTCTTTAGCCTAAGGGTAACATTTCATACTCCTATGGGTTGTAGCTTCTTGGCCTGGGGGAAATATCTCGTATGCCTGGGGGAAATATCCATTATTCATGAGGGCATTCACCTGAGGGATTCTTTCCTTCTTTCTTGACGGTAAGGACTTGTATGTCTGGCGACAATGGTAACATTGAATATTAGATATGGTGATTTCTTATGTTGTGTGTGTGATGATAAAGCACATGCTTGGAATTGTTAAAAAAAATTATTAAAATGGTAATTTAATTCGAAGGAATGGTTACTTTTGAATACTTCCTAGTTTACTACTTTAAATTTCTGCACACTGAGGTTGCACATTTTCACTGATAGTTGGGAACGAGCCTTTGGTTGTTGCCTACTCGGATTAATTTCTCACACCCTATTGGGGTCATTTCTTGGGCCCAGACAGATTATATTGTTGCAGGTGTCGATAAGGGAAAGGTTCCCTATATATGTACATGATTGTTGCAGAGGAGTAGGAGAGCACGAGACCGAGCTTAGACTTGTGATGCTACTGAGTTCCTGTCACACTATTCTGTTTTGTTTTGTTGTACTTGTACATTGTGTTGGATTGTTTTAGATTTTAGGGAATCCTGTTTTGGATGCTTTCTTTTAATTACGGACATATTGCATCATCATATATATGTGATTATTGGCTATCGTTTACTTCTGTTACGTTATTCCTTTATGTTTTAAAATGTTTACTGCTTTCGCATTCGTATATTTATATTTTTTCACTTGGCTACTCCTTTAAAAAAGAGGGCATAGATTCCCCACTATCAGTCATAGGCCCTCACTACTAGTTGGCAGCCTCTGGCATTTGGGGAAATGCGCTTGAGGTCAAGTGACCAACCGGGTTTGGGGTATCCGTTGTGTGGCACCCAAATCCGGGATGTTACAGATGTTTTATATTTATGATAAAAATATCATGAAATAATATTAAAACATTTTGAGTAAATTTATTTCTTAGAGTTTTAGTTTTCTCAATTTTATCCTTATTGTTTTTCCTAGCTAACTTTTATTTTTTGTACATAGGTAATTTATACTTTTATAATATAATTAAAATGTAATTTATTATATAAATTACACTTAATTATTATATATATGAAATAAAATTCACTAATGAAATATAATATGTTGGGTTAAAATTATTTTTTCTACATACACATGTATTTCGTAAAACCCCATTTAATCCATAATTGGGTTAATTAATTTTAATTGTTTTTAGACATCATTATGCTGAAAAATTAAGGAAAAATTAATAAATATAATAAATATTTAAGACTCCAAATATGGAACCTGGGTTTCCAAATTCTATTCACAGAATTGGCATAATATAATTTAAATTGAATCCCACAGATGTAATGTGAATGTGAGTTTTAATAGATAAAATGATCAAATGTTTACAATTTCATTAAATCAAATTTCCATTTGAAAATTAATATAATTACCAAAATATTACTAATTTTTTTATTTTTTAATTAATTAAAATTTTAATTCAATTTATTATAAAATTCAATTGTATTAATAATATATCAGAAATGGCCATTTTCAATAAAAATTCATTATATTTCACTATTTATAAAAAAAATGAAACATTTCAGAAAACACCCAAAACAACTTCTAATGATAATTTTTATTTTTAGGTTCGCAAAATTATATTATTTAATCTAATTAATTTTTTGGAAGGTAAAAAATATAATCAAATTATGTGCGGCATAAAAAGGAAACAAAACCGTTTTTATAAAAGAACTGTTTTTATACATAAAATTTGATTTATTCTTATCTCTTGTCTAAAAAACATATAATAAGAATGTAAATTATTTTATTTAATATGCAGTTAATATTTTTCATTAAAAAAGTGTCCAAAATTTGTTTGGATAATTTATTAACATAAAACACACATGTATGTATAAAAACTATTTCTTAGAGAATGCTTCCCATTTAGTTTCAAAAGAGTTTTATTTTCATTTATAATTAATTAGACAAAAGATATTTCACTATATGTACATTTTTAAAACATATTTTAATAATTTTTTAATCAATTTCATAAACTCCATTCCAATGGATATGTTATATCTGTCATATTAAATCAAAAAAAATTAAAACATATCACTTTTCATTAAAATTCAATGTTCTCTATAATGAATGCTAAGAATGAGGTATTGTGTAACTTATAAAAAACATTTCTGTGTAACAGAGACATTAAAAAAATTTCATTTAATGAAGAAAATATAAAATAATAATTTAATAATGAAAAAATATATTTCCTAAAATCTTGCGGTGTAACATTCAACCACACTTTCTCCCTCAAATTTGGTCTTGTTAGACAATGTTTTTATATATTAACATTCCTTTATTGAAAACCCCATCCAATAAAATGGTCTACAAAAATTTGTCTTGAAAATGTGAAATGTTATGTGCGATGCTAATCTAGACAAAAACATACAATGTTTGAAAATATGACAACATTGGTGGGAAGTGAAAAGGTATACATTGAATACAAAACTAAAACCCAAATACTGATGGAGAGAGATTAAGAACACAGTCGACTGAGTGGTAATGATAAAAAATCTATAAAACAAAGAGAATTGAAAATGGTCATTGATGTCATCAAAGATGATGATAATAGTAGAAAATTTTATTTCAGGAACCTTTTACTAATTTTGAATATTATTCATTAGAAGATATACCTAACAATTTTAATTCCATTTCATAAGAACAATATCACCCTACGGGTGTGAAATGATCAATTTACACTTCAATTACTACTATTACAAATGAAGGTAAATTGTTTTTGCATGAATAAGTAATAGATCATAAGATCTAGAGATAGAATTACTTGTCATTCGATCTATATTTAGTTATTAGAAAAAGAATATTTATAAGGTATGTAATCATGCATGAATAAATCATTATATGTTGATATAGTGAATTAATATCAAAAACATCATTCAATGTTCATCATAAACCATTTCCTAAATGGTCAGCATTATATCACTTCTAAAATTGAAAATTTATAATGAAGTTCACTAAATTTCCCCCAATAAACTTAAAATTAAACCCCCATATATCCTAATTCCTATCGTGATGGTTATAGAGAAAACATGTGAATACCTCCATCGTTTATTCTCATCAAATATGGTAATAACCTGAATTACCATTAAACCTTATTTCAAATGTAAATTACGTATCAACCCTCAAATAAAACATATATTATTTGATATGTTACTTAAATCAAATATTTATGTAAACTCCAGAAATAATAACATTAACTAATTATTCAACAAATACATTATCATTTATTTGATTAAAAATACTATCCAACTTACATTATCCATTTTACTTTTCACTTTATCCAAACTAAAAACCATTTTATGGACATTGGAAACATATTAAAGGGTTACCAACCCACAATAAAAATGTCACCATTACATTAATCCACTCTCATAGTTCTTCTTTGTCATTCAAAAATGAATGACAAATTCTTAATGAAGAACGTATAATGAGAAACCATATATACAACAGAATTCATGAATTTTTGTACCTAAAAACATTAATTAATCAACCTTATCATTATGCTATTAATGAGTATTCATTATATTATTCCATAATACCTCATTACTATAGTTTGAAATAATAATTATACATTAAAAACATAAAAGTAAATTTAATCATGGTCCTAACATTTAACATAAAAAAATGTTACAATAGACCATACTCTCATATGTCTTTTATAGTTTCCTCGTCAGCGACCAAAAGACCATTTCTCATACAACCTCAGTAATTTATTTAGAATATATCCACATTGTAAATATATTTTAATAATTATCATACAATCCACATTTAAATAATTCATCTATTGATAATTCCCTTGGGAGACCAATATTCTCATCGATTTTGTTAACTAATCATTTCATTTTTTCTTTGATATCAGTTACATGGACACTATCTTCTCGAACCAAAAAACTTTTTCTCATTCCTTAATGACATTTCCATGATTGCTTCTTTCAAAATTCTTAACATATATGGAATTTAATCCTCGTTTCTGTATGATTTCCACTTCCAAAACTATCAATGAACACCATCTTTATCTTAATTGATGAGTATAAGATTTTTTTCAGGTGAAAGTTATTAATCATGTTCTATGATAAATAACTATGTACAATAATTATAATCATCATTTTCATTTCCTAATTATCAGAAAATTTTACATGACATCCAATGTTGTCCCAATTCATTATAGTTCCCATTATTAGCTAAAACTAGAAAGCATATTGTGGGAAACAATTATCATAATGGGAAATGAAAAAACCTTGAAAATAATAGATATTATTTCTAAATATTGATAACACCATTAAATTATGGAATCTATGTTTTATCCTTGATCATTAAATGTCCTTATGCATTTAAATCTCTCATGATTATTTTTAAAGTGATTGTGAATATCAAATGCATGTCCCTTGGGAGTGTCCATCCAACCGTGAATAAATTCTTATTATTTTTCACCAGTTTCAGATCGATTCTAGCTCAGTATGGTGTTTTGTGGTTATAAAACCTATTTAAATCTCTGCTAGAGCCACATCATCATGTAGTTTCAAGACATGTAAGTAATTTAATATAAAAAAATCCATCTCTCCTATAATCAAATTATATGGAATCTTTCAATACTATGACTAATATGTAGGCTTATCCTTATAGACATCCCTATATATACAATATTAATTATATCTAGGGATATCCACAATGTTTTTCATCCTCATTTACAATGGTTAATTAACTATTTATTTTGATAGAAAAAATAACAAACCAGACTTATCATACTTGGATATTATATATTTTTATATTAACATTAATAAAATTACATAAAAACACACTAGAAGACCATAATATTTTAGCGCTATGTGGACATGGAACATAATATTGTAAAATATTTAATGATCTTAAACACCTCTAAAAAATATCTTTTCAAATTGTACTTTTATTTAGAATAATCTTCCTAATATTTTATTCATAACATAGATACGGAAAAGTATATTATTGTTTGATTATATTAATGGTATTCAAAAACATAAGAGATAAAAATAGAAGATCATATATAATAATATAATCATTAACGTACATGTTAGAGAAAATAACATAAAAATTTCATACCCAACATTTCATAGATCATAAAAATGAGTCATTTCATAGTGATTGGATGTTCACAAGGCATTAATCAAATGAAAATCAACGAAAAAGATCTATGAGAGCATTACATTTTACTTAGGTGTGGATTTATGGAATATTCATAACAATATAACACTATTAACATGTATAAATAGAAAATGTTTCACTAATTAAATATGTAAATGAAATTAGGACCATTAATAAACCTAAAAATATGAAAATAGGTCCAAATATAACAGTATTCACCTGAAATATATGTACATTAAAATCATTTATAACATATAATATCGTTCGATGATGGTAGCATAATAGACGATGATCGCATCCAAGACCATCATAGTATACAAACTCATTTGATATACTAAATTCAATCATCAAACCATCCAATTATAATTGTATCAAGTTAACTCATCATCCATTCCATGAATTGTTTTACTAGGTTCACTCCCATATTCTAACTATGTATTACTATATTGATTTTACTCCACAGTCCATCCATGTCTTACTGAACCGAGTTCACTCCCAATTCCATACATTTCTATCTCATTTGATATATAAATCTTTACACATTTCATTCCAGTGCTCTCTAGGTGCACCAGTGATCTAAGTTATAATAGGATCACCTAGTGTTATCTTGGTGAACACATCACATAATTTCCATCAATTAACCAAAAGATTAATAGCTTACAAATAGATTTAATTTCATCAACGAACTCCTAAAATTATAATTATTCCCTTTATAATTATATTAATCCATGTAAATGAAATGGGTTTGAAGTAAATATATTTTATATATGAATTACTTTGGAAAAAAATACATCCAAAAAAATATCATTGAAACATTTTTTACTATTGGAATATAAATAGATTTTATAACTAAATATTAGAAACAATATTAATCATCCATAAGAATTAATGAGGATAGTATGAATAAGACATATTCATAATGTTGGAAAAGTAACAAAAAAGGGGTTTTATGTTGATGAATATAAATGCCAATATAATAACATTAAAACATTCATGATAAAAATATTCTTCTAATTTTGATAATTTCATTTTTTTAAATCGTTTTTAGAAAAATGGGTTTTGAAGAAGAAAAAGTGTTTTCGACCAAAAAGATGATTTATAATAAAATCATTTTATTAAATAAATGAGTACATAACTGGATAAAAATGAACTGAAAACATTTATAACAACATAATAACCAAAGGATAAAAATATTCATGAATTTCATGTGATATAACTCATGATATTTTTATTCGTAAAAAATGTAAACCCAAAAAATCTCATTAAATGATAAGATTGAAACATAAGACTCTTACCATAATGTTATCCTTTAAATAGTAATACCCATTAAAAAATAACATTGTATGAAAAATAAAATATCCAGAAAATAATAATATTCATGACACAATTTAATGACCGCAACTCTAGTTCCTTATTGTCTGTCATTACTGTATTACATAGACCTGAAATTGAATGAATCACATCATGAAGGTACAAAACCATTTTTAGTTTTGAAAAACTAGATACATTCATCAATCTTAAATTATAATTAATAAAATAAAATACATAATTTATATTCTTTTAGAAAAACAATTATTTTCCTAGATTAACCCTATATATCAACCATAGTAATCATTAGGGAATCCTAGGGAAAAAATAAAACATAGTAATGTATTGAAGTAAAATTCCAAATAAAGTTTTAGTACATATAAATAATTCATAATAAAGAAATACCAATTATGGAATGGTATATAAATAAAAAACATTCCATTAAATCGATAACATAATCATAAAAAGGATAGAATAAAGGACGATAATATATTTCAAAATAAATAATCACATAAGCTATAACACTAAACCCTGGATAATCAACTAATATGATTGTCACATTGAAATCATAAAATTATCTCATAATGAGTGAATTAATAATTCCATATATCTAAAATTCACTTTCATGGTTTTTTCCAAGACACCATATAAAAAACAAGTAAGACCTCATCCAATTCCAAACTAGATTATCTCATGATACATTCTGATGCATCTAAGGGCTATAGTTGTCAACTAAAATCAATTAATAAGTATAATTAATTCTTCATATGAATGGGGGAAATATAATAGTAATATAATTTTTTTTCAAAGTAGAATAAAATATGTATAGAACTTCCCAAATAAAGTAACAAAACAACAAAAAAACCTAATGAATTATGGTTGATGATATCAAAATTGTACATCCCAAGTATAATTAATCAAATATTTTTTTATAAAATATAGTTCAAGGTATATTAAGATATTTAAATCAATTTAGAAAAAGATTCAACACACTATGTTGACATATATGAATTTCCTTTCAATGTGATAGTTGAGAATTTCTTGATTCAAATAACCTTTTCACATTGAAAATAATTTATATTAAAAAATATAATTAATTATAAAAGAAAATATTTTTATTGAATATAAAATTTTGAATATGTAAATTATTATCAAAAAAATGTATGGAATTATGATTGTGGGAAAATCATCATATCACATATATGATATAAAATCATCACATCCATATGTTTTCTGGAAAAGTCTAAAAGAACATTATTTTGAAAACAAAAAATTCAAACAGTTTTTTAGAAAGTTGAAAAAGAGTAAAAATGAACTTAAAAAAATCATATGATAGTAGTCAAAACATTTTTCATTCAATTATTGAAATACTGATCATGGAGGAGAAGTGATATTTAAGGGAAACTCTAGAACGATTATTCATTAAAAAATATTTTCCATTTTATATATCATATCATTGAAGTGATATATAATAAAATGTTTCAAATATGAGTATTTTCTATAAATAAAGGTAATAAAATTGGAAATAAAACATATGATAATAAAAATTATTTTCACAAATATTCTTAGTATGACATAATCAAAGAAGTTGATTTTTAACAGAAAGAATGGAAATTGGTTTAAGAATTCCCTTACCACACAGTAACCAGTTGAATCATTCCACTCTTAATAGTAATATTTATATATTCCAACATTTAATACCATGAAAATAATGATAATTATTATTTTATATTATCTTAACTCCCATTTATTAGTAATATTTCATTTTTTCATTTTTTTGGGTGTGTTCATTTAATTTTTTCATGGTCTGTTCATTTGCGTATAATTATGAAATTTCGTATCAAATGGAAATAACACACCATAAGTTAAGTTAAATGGTAGTAATTAATTTTAAAATTTTAAAATGGTTCATTTAACATTTTTTTTCATACATTATGATGATTTATTTGATAAAATTTAAATGATAACTATTTATTATATTTTTCTTCATTTTTTAGAACATCACGATATAGAATCTTTTTATAAAATATTAAAAATATAAATTAGTTCCCGAACATGATTTATGATATAATATAATTATTAAATTATTTTTTATAAATAATAATACTTATAATACCATCCATAAGGGTAGTAATGAAAAAAACAACATCATTATTCACGGAGGATCATAACCTGAATAATTTTGAAAATTGTTTTGTATCGTCAAATAAGAGGATGCACATTAAATGATAGATATAAGATATTAAATTAGAGACATAAACATATCATATATAAATGATTAGGTATTTATCATTCCATTAATGAAGAATTAGGTGAGGATAACCTAGAATAAGAATAGAAATTAAGAGAGGAGTTTAAAGAAATTTTCCTATCGAATATCACCTATTTAAAGGACCCCTTGAGTACCTTCAATTTTTTCTATTGGTGAAAAAAACACATTTAATTTTATAAGGGTTATATGATTAATTTTTAATGTTTTTATAGAGTCATTAAGGATTTTTAAGAGAAATGGGGCGCTAAGGGGTGGCATTTATAATTTAGGATGTGTGGTTTTAAGTGAATAAATGGTGATTATTTTATATTTTAAGCAAAAAACATTTTAAAGGAATAAAGACCAGTAAATAAAGTTTACAATTATTTTTAAAGGATTTTATGATCTATAAATGAATGAAACATCAATTAAAAGTTTTATTTTTTAGGTATTTTATTCCTTTCCCTTTTTTACTTTAACCTATTTCATTATATTACACACACCACAGTAAAGATTTTATTTAACCATGGTAATTTTTTATGCATAAAAATGAATATCAACCTAATAAATAATTTATATCCTCTGATTATATTTTTTAAATCCATTTAACAAATTAAATACATATAGTTTGTGAAATTAGAATTAGAATTAATCACGTAGATGCACCATGATAGTGGGTTTTTTATTTGAATATTTTCAAATGTTTACAAATTTTTTATACATAATTTCCAAAGGAAATATGTATCCAATGAAAAACATTGTATTAATATATGTATAATTAAATTATTGAGACCTTAAAAACTTTTTAAAATGTTATATATCATTATAATTTTTTAGATCAATAGTAATATTTCAATTAGAATGTAATATATTTCACAATTCATAAAAAAATGAATCTTATCAAAAAAATAAAATCAATTCATCCTAAGTGATTTATATCTAATAATTTCAAATTCGAAATTTATTTTTCCAAATAAAATTTATAAATGAGTCTAAAGTTAGTTTTAAAATAGGTCCTCCCTTAAATGGCGGTGAAAAGCCTTTTAAAAAATAATGATTTTAATGCTTAAAATAATAATTATTCATTCTTAGGAAAATAAAACATATTAGATTAATCTAAAAAAATTTATTAAACATATTATATATAAATATCTTTACAATATTTCAGTAATAGTGATTTATTTAATATGTTATATAGAATTCCATTAACGGTATAAAAATGTCATTTATAAAAAAATACATCTTTAATGTTCAATTGGTTTTTCTTTTAATTTTTAATTTATTAGAAAAATATTATTTATTTTTATAAAAAAATTTCATTCTGTTTTATAAAATTTGTTAATTTCATTCATTCCTAAAATTCCAATAGTTATGTGATAAATATAAAAATGTAATAATAATATTTCACTTGTTTGTTCGTGCTTAGTTTTCTTTGTAATGAATGTCATCAAAAATAGTTTTCTTTTAACAAATCGTGGTGTGTTTCATTCTCCCCTACATCAAAAAATTACATTCCCCCAATTTAAACATTTTATTGACAATTATGTATTTTATATTTTAAAATTCCCACGTGGAAATCCGACATTGTAAATAGGGTTTATAAAACATCTTGTTTACAATAGGCAAGTAGAAAATGTGAAGGTCACAAAAATCTATGATTATTTATAGGATAACTATTGTGGGAAGGGAAAAAAATTCATTTATAAGAAATATAACGATCAAGTTCTAATGGTGAGTGATAAAGAATATGGAAATAAAAAATTCTACCATCACAAAACTATAAATATGTGATGTATTAAAATGGAGATAGATTTTTCAATGGGAAAATTAAATGAATAGTATTTTAATTTCAAAATAATATTACAAGTGTTGATGAATATATTTACTTCTTAAATTAATATCATAATTAATTATATATACTTCATAGGTAGCATCACATCCTTTAAAAAAATATCCATTGAAAGCACATCTTTTTTCACCAAAAATACAATTAAAAATTTATTCCTAAATAATAATAAAAATTATTCTATTTTAATTTATAATATAGGTTTCCCAAAATAATGTTATTATTTATCTATCATATCGTTTAAATAGATAAAATTATATTATAATAACCAGGACATCACGTAGCACAGTGATAGGAGATGTATCCTTTTCATAATTCAGTTAGGTGTTCAAATCTCATGGCCTTGCCTAATGCGACTGGGGTAATCTAACATATGGGTAATCCTTTCAATATAATAGTATTAATATAATATTTAGAATATTACTAAAATAAATATAATATATTAATCATTATAGAACTGTTTTAGCATCAAATTTTATCGCAAATGTTGCATTTATCATTCCAATAATGCCTCATTATTTCTTTGATAATTTTGTAAATCAGGGACAACTTTAATAGAAATTTCATCCCTTAATCAATGAAAAGTATATAAATTTTTTTATTACTAATGAAATAAAATTAACCATTAATATAACATAAGGTTGATAATGAGAGAAAATTCATTCCAACTATCAAAATCATTTTCCAAATCTAATATAGTTGGATTAAGTTATTCAATATGCCAAAACACATCAATATTAAATCATCATTAAATGTTCCACATAAACTATTTCATAAATTTTTACCCTTATGAACAATACTAATGATAAAAATATAAATCCTTCAAAATGAAGTCCTTATATTTTTTAAGTCAACTTCTCATTAATTTCTCTAACAACACAAATTAGATATAAATTGGCAGATACTAAACATTAGAAAACCAACATCATTTATTCTCTTGAAATAAGTTAATGTATGGATTTACTATAAAACCTCATTTAAAACATTCATTTATTCTTATTTATCATGTAAAACACATTTTGTTGGATATATTCATTCAATCCAAAAATGTTTTATACTTCCTCAATGAGTGTATAAACAAATATTTCAACAAATAAATAATTAGTTTATGGGTAGTCATAACAATCCAATTTCATTTATCCAAATCAATCATCTCCTTCTCAAAACACAAATATCATGAAATCAGGATCATATGTATTATATTCCCATAAATCATGTACTTTCAATGAATTTCAACATACCAATAAATTACTTTTCCTGGAAGTATTCATTAAACACAATAAAATCAATAACAAAAATGAAAAATAGAATTGTACTTTTTTATTCCATAATTCTGATAATGAGAAAATCATTTATAAAATTATAAAATAATATAATTCATGAATCCAAACCAAATAACATTAATCATTCCTCTTAGTCTGTAGTAACATAATAAGATTTACCATGATCAAATGTCTTCTTTTGAGGTGTATTTCTTTTATGCTTCATATATTCATTCTCAAAGTTCCTCATATCACCATAGTTGCTGAATTTCAAAATGGAACTTTTATTCTAAACCATGAAATCAAAATCAAGGTGGTATTTTTTCAGACTTATAGAAAATTAAAAATCCATTTATGAATGTACAAGGAAATTTCATTCATAAATTATCACATATTGGTAAATAATTATATTTCATCTTCTCGGTATCCTTATTTTTCTTAGTTATCCTATCATTCTCTTAATTACCATTGAAGACATAATAATGGGTAAATTAAATATTTACATTCTTAAAACATTATATTATATCATTATATGATGACAATTTTTATGATATTATTTGACTTACATATATTTTATTAATACCAAAAAGTAAATTAACATTCTTACTCATCAGACCAGGTGCATTGGTGAGATTAATATTCATTCTTTTAAGAACCATTTAAAAATGAATACAAAATATATATTATGAAATAAAACTACAAATAATATTTTATAATCACAAAACATTGTAAATAAAAAACATTAATTAAAAAATGAATGTGTAGCTAATGAAATAATAATAAGAATGGTTTATTTTGGATGTTCTTTTATACTTATACTCAAAGTACATCATCGGGTTATTATTCCAAATATATTATTTCCTAAATCATAATACAAAGGTTACTACTAAAATTTTACAAATATTAATTATAATGACCTTTACTCTAGTATCCCATATTTGGTGGTCACACTATTACATTTTCATAACGTACAAGGAATCAAATCCCCAATGAACAAATAGTTTGGTAGTTTTATGAAAAAATATACATAAAATAACCTTAAATTATAATTGGAAAAAGTATACCATTATGAATCCTTTTATAAAACCATTATTATTCTAGAATAGCATTATATATAACAATAATAACATTCGTTTCATACTGGGGAACAAAAAAAACATTGGGAATGGGTGTTCTCGAATAATTCGTATGAGATAAGTACAACTGAATCCTTCATAAATAAGAAATACATATTGTAGAAATTAAAATAACTAAATAAAATTTCATTTAATCAATAAATGATCATAATATGGATGGAATAAAAGTTGATCATAGAGTTCCACAAAAATAAATATGTGAGCTAGAACACATACCACAAACCTTATACTAATAGAATAATCACAATAAAATCGAAAAATAAGCTCATAATGAGGGACTTCATAATACCATATATCTAAAACCCACAATTAAGGATTTTATCAAGTCACCATATATAAATTGGAATGAAATCTGTGAACACCCAAACTAGTTTATCTCATTAGACCAATCGATAAATCAAGGGTATATAGTTAGCCCAACCCATCACATAATAAGTGAAATACATTCCTCATATAGAAGTGGTGAAATATAATTAACACCTATATTTTAATTGAAACTAGCATAAAATATTTAAATAACATTCCTCTTTAAAGAAACAGAATCACAAAAAATACATAGTAATGTGGTGGATGGTATGGAAATGATATGTCAGAAGTAAAACTAATAAATAACTATTTAATAAAAAATGGATTATAGTATCCTATGATGAAATATGAAATGAAGAATAATATTGAAAAAAAGATTTGAAAATATATGAAATTACATTGAATGATATTATTGAATAATTCTTCATGAAATTAATTATTTAACATTGAAAATCACTTATTAATAAATCTCCATGAAATTATAAAATAAAAAATTTATTTGAAGACAATATTTTAATTTTTTAATTGAATCACCAAAAAGATAATGTAATTATGATGGTGGTAAAATAATATCTATATGTATATGTTAAAAAACATTACATTAGGGTATTTGTCAAAAAAGTCACAAATAACCTTAATTATGACAAGAAAAAAACTACCATTCAAAAACTTTTGGAAAAATATACATGTGTAAAAACGAATTTAATAAATCGTTGTATAACATTAAAAAATGGAAAAAATTAAAGAAATCATTGTTATGTAACAAAATAGAGTTTTAATGGAAAATCTAGGAATATTATTTTTTTATGAATGTACCTTATAAATATCATATCATTGATGTGATAATTAGTCAAATTAATAAAATATGGGTATTATAATTCATTCAGAAAAAAAGTATAAATAAAATAAATAATATTTTTAAAAGTCATTTCAAAAATAATATTAGTAAATCATAATCCCAAAAGTATAAACTTAACCAATAGAATAGAAATTGGGTAATTAATTATCTTATATCTATGTAATCCATTGAATCATATTCCAACTAAAAGTATTAATATAAAAAATAAAAATGTAATAAAAATAAGATAACGATATTAATTATATGACATATCTAAAAGCATTTTATAAGGAAAATATTTCAGAGAAGTAAAAGTGAGAAATGAAATCATTACCTAACACTTTCCTTTAGTGTAAAAAAAATTTGAATCCATTATAATGGTTTAAATAATGTTATTAATAAATTATGTAATAGTACTAATATTTATAATATATTATATGATCATTTTTTACATATTACTGCACATTAATTAATAATATTTCACAATTTTCATTGTTTCTTGTTCATTCTTTTCATTCTTTCAGGTTTGGATAATTTCTATATAGTTATATATTTTATTATCAAATGGAAATAAACTCCCTAAGTTTAATGGAATGGTATCAACTAAATTCATGATGTTTAAATTGTTCCATTTACAAATTATGTATCAAACATTAGGATGAATCATTTAATAAACTATATGTGATAAATTTTTAGTTTATTTTTGATATCTTTTTTTGAACATCATGATGTAGTTCTGATTTATTTAATATTATGTACATATATTAGTTCTAGAACATAAAATAAGTTATATAATAATTATTAAAATAATATTTACCTATAATGATAGTTTTGTCACCATCCATGTAGACTTTAATGGAAAACGTGTCTAGACTTGTCCCCCATGGCCTGGACCCTGACTACCCCATAACTGCCTTCCATATACCAGGGATTGTAAATTAGAATTGGAATGGAATGCCACTAAATATTAAAGTCATTTCCTCAAAACTTGTACACACACTGATAGGGAAAATTGCACAGATATAAAGCACAACCAAAGAAGAAGGTAAAACCAGAACTAAAACCCACCATAGAGTGTAAAAAAGTATTGATGTAAAGGGGACTAAATACAATCCAAAATGAAATGGAAATATAGAAAAAGTAAAAACCCCCCATGAGGTCATCCATCAAGGATCCTTCCTGAATTATAGGTACAACTCATCACAACAGCTCACCCTGTCATCCAGTAACCTCCATTTACCATCTAGTCTTGGCACCCAACCCTTGGTCAAAGTTTCCCGTCGTCTTCACAAGACACAAAAAGGTGTGGGTGAAACCCATGCAAGTTTGAGAATAAAAATACCCAGTAGGGACCCCAAGACCCTCAATGGTCTCCCAGAATTCCAAAAAGTAAAACCCACAATGAATGATCTCAATCGCATAATACATAGAAAAATAAATCTCACATTAGGTATATTTTAGGGTAGTAACAGTAGCATCATCATTCTCATCATCAAATACCTCAGCTACAGGATAACTCTTCCATTATTGAGTACAATGGGCTTTCCAAGTCACACAGAGGTGCTTCCCACTAACCTTGAACTGCATAGGTACTCCTTCCCGTCACATACTATTGGACTTTCGGGTAACACAGAGATGATCCCCATCATGGACTATTGAGGTACTACTCATGTCGAATACCATGGCTCTGTTGGGTCAAAAAGTGTCGCTCAACATCATGGTACTTCAATGTCACATAGTGGTGCTTCCCACTGAGCCGACGAGTCACAATGATTCAGAAGTCAGCAGTCTTCGGGTCTCATCTAGTCACAGGTGATTCCTCTGGAAATGGGGATGACCTCGTTTGCTTAAGGTTCAAACATTCCAATCAGTTTCTAATGGGTTTGTTCATAGAACCGGACACATTCAATGATTCTATATCCATTTAGACATAATTTCAAAAGGTAGGTTCTCATTAGTTGTGGATCGATGAGGCGTAATAATTTTCATTGGTCGAGTGGATGGGAGGTCGCACTCATCACACCTTTTTGAGGGGAATTATTGTCTACTCTGGGAATCTATTTATAGATTTATGTTATGTTCGTGAATCCTTATTAAATTACCAATTATGGAAATGTGATTTCCTTTTGATCTGAAAATCAATGATTAGTATGTAAGAGATTTAGAAAATCTTTTATACGTATTCAAGGTTCTTCACTGATAGACAATCATCTGTATTTGTTAGTGATTTTTAGTCAAAGGTATCCTCCAACACATTATATAGAAATCTCTTTCTCATTTTGATAACCATACTAGTTTTAAAGCCACTTAGCAGGGCACATGAAGTTTATTGTCATTTAGAAGGATATGGATTATTTTAGAGTAAGGATCGTACCTGCAGATGGGATACCTACGTATCCTTGTTTATAAAAGGAATCATAACCCACCTATTTCTATAATTAAGAAGTGTGGGGGTTATGTATGATTAACAGCCCAAAGAGCTGTGTTGTGGTTACTTTTAAAATCTAATCTCACGCGAGTCATGCTCGTTGTGAGAAACAGGAGGTATCAGTAATCCTGACGATTTGTGCCATGAAATATGTGGTCACAAGGAATAATATGTGGCTTATGTATGTTTCGAATGCCCAAGTAGATGATGATCATGACTTAATTTATGGGATAAGTCCAGTAACAATGTCCATAAAGGTATATGTGCTTTATGGATATTTGGATACATAACATAGGAATTACTCCTGAGAAGGATGCTCAAATTAGAGGGGACATATGATTGGGTTTTATTCCTGAAAAGGAATCCAAAATCAAAAGGAAATTAAGACTGGTTAAGAGAAATTATGGCTGGGATTATTCCTAAGAAGGAGTCCCAGGTTAAAGGGACGTGAGAACTGGGCCATACTACAGAGATGGAGTCCCAGGTTAGGGAATTATGATTGTGACATACTCTTGAGAAGGAGGCCCAGGTTGAGGGAACTTGGACTGGGGCTTACTCCTGAGAAGAGTTCCTAGGTTAGGGAACTTGAAGACTCGGGCTTACTCCTAAAAAGGAGGCCCAGGTTAGGGGACTTGGGGCTTACTCCTAAGGAGGATTCCCATATTAAAGATATTTTCATCTTAAAGGATGATGTTGAATGAATGAAATCTCTAACCTTAGTGATGTAAATACATGTAAATCACTAGGTTTTGAGAGATGTTCCACATATTTCCTTTCAGATAAGGAAGGAAACAAGGGAACCATGCCATAAATGGAATTGAAGAGGGTTTTGAAGACTATTTATTGAAGAGGAGAGGTGGATTTAATGAAAAAATATGAATCAACAGGAGGGACACCCAAAAAAGGTAGGCGCACAGGTCCTGTTTGGGTGTGCAGGTATACCTGCGCGACACATATGTACTTGCGCACTAGTCAACCCATAGGGTAATACATGGGAGAGACTTGGCTCAAGCCCTTAGTATTATCCCTAAAGGCTTATAAAATGGTGGTGTGCATGTTCTGTTGAAGGGATAAGGAAGTGCGCAGGTGTGACAATTTCCCTTAAGGGTTAGACACTTAGGTGCACTGGTGTTGATGAATTTCAAAACATAGGCCTTGTCCCCCTCTTTAGATCTTCCATTATAGGTAACAAATTACCTTATAAGTGTTCGGAAGACTTCAAGAAGAGACTACGGCGCCGAGAGATGAAATCTGAGTTTCTAGATTTTTCGTCCTTGAAATGGGGGGCCCACAAGGGGTATTTATAGGCTACTGAAGACCCTGGGTGAAAATTAAATAGGGAACGAAGGTCACCTTCCCACCCAAAATGTGGTGCACGGGTATAACTACATGACCATCATGGAACATGTGTGGCCCATGCTCAAATGAATCCTTGTTCATTCCTTTGTCAATTTTTTATGTTTCTTCAAAGGATAAATAACTTTTTGTTCCATTTATTTTCCTTTTAATTCATTAGAATCTGTGATGGAAAGGAGTGTCAAAAAATTCCCCCCCTCAGAGTTGGATCGGAAAGAAAGGAGGATATGATTCTGAGGTAAAGAAGAAAAAAAAGGAATTGCGGCGCCCAGGATTTGAGCACGTAGATTGGGGTGTGCAGGCTTCGGCATGCAGGGGTGTGGCTTGGCCAATAAATAGGCGTTCCATTCTCGCACAATGCACCTGGCTTTGAATGCTTCTGATCTCTCTCCATGTAGGTTTCTCTCATCATGCATGTTGCTGATTTTTTGTGGTTTCATTTCTTCTGTTTGTGTCACGCTGGTGCATAGGTTTTTAGACTTGCGAGGAGATACCTACGTACCAAAACATGCGTGAAACGGTTACACCGGCGCGCAAACATTGGACCTGTGCGCCTTAATGCCTTAGCCATTTTATCAGTTTTCTTTTAGAATTTTATGAAAAATAAACTCATTTAAGTGTTAATTATTCGACTGTTGTGCAGATTCAATGGCTCCAAGAAGATTTGGAACGGCAGATAAACTGTCTAGCAAGCGAATTGATGACCTGATGATGGTTGTTTCCCAAGATTACTATGATATCTGTGATAGAACTCTTCCAGATTTGGCCATGTACTTGATGAAGAATCATCGTGATTTTCCAAAAATCATCTACTTGCCTCTATATGGTCATGGTCATCTGCAAGAAGTCAATATTCCAGAGGCCAAGGATTATCTCCCACATTCTTGGTTTCATAATTACACCAATTTTGCTTCAGAAAATATCTCAAGTGGAGGAGTATTTGTAAATACTGGAACAGTGGAGAAGGAATACATAATGCATCATAGCCCTTGTGCCCCAGATCTGAAACCTCACAAGGCCAAGCTGCAACCACATTGTTATCCTTCAATCCTCTGAAATTCTCAGATGTATCAATCCAAAAGCTTGAAGAAGAGTTCAGACTTCCTTCCAAGAGGAGGTGTGAAGCCAACT
The DNA here is from genome assembly GCA_963277665.1 of Viscum album. Lineage (NCBI taxonomy): Eukaryota > Viridiplantae > Streptophyta > Magnoliopsida > Santalales > Viscaceae > Viscum > Viscum album. The sequence continues at coordinate 167,784,384 of OY728123.1, forward strand.
TGGATGTGGGCATATTGGGTGCGAAAACCTGTGCAAATATTGTCGAGGATTTGAAAGGAGATGCAATATATGAAGTCTTCTGGGCTAGGCAGACATATGTATACAAGAATTATGAGTTTGTGCCGAAGCTAATCAGCCGTTGGATCCCAAAAACCAATTCAATCCATATGAATCATGGATAAGTTTGAATCAGTTTGTGGGATGTCTACAAGATATCAGTGGCTCCAATTCTGGGAAACATGTATGATGAATTCATCCCTCCCAAGGAAACTTGTAATAATTCTGAGAAGACTCTGGCCTTGGCTTGGGAATTATTGAAAATCATCTACAAGCTCAAGAATTCCAATACCTCCAAAACTCATTCGAGAAAGGATATTCATCCATAGGAGTAGATGGATATTTTTCTTACCAGGAAGAAGGGGGAGTGGACCACCTATAATCGTCCTACTATTTTCCCAAAAATAGTGAAGAGGAGTGCTCCTGACACATTCTGGCCGACTCTAGACGTAGGAGAATTTGATTAGTGGGGGTACGAAGTGGATCAGAGAATCCAAAAAAAGACCCGTCTGGAAGGCTTCCTAGCCTTGTGGCTCAGTGTTTATCTATTTCCAGTCAGGGATTTTAAGGGAGGCGTCAGTCTAGTGACCTTCGTTGTGGCACCCAAGTTGGTTGAGAAAAAAATGGATGGGTTGGCCACCCCCATTTTGGCGAAGATTGACAGGATCTTACTCCATGTCTGTATGGGTAAGTCCCTTTTGAGAATAGTGGGACCATTCCATGTTTTGTGGGGGTGGATCGCCACTCATTTTAGGACCTATGTTGTACAGAATGGAGTGCAGGTTCCTAGAAGGTCTTTCAGGCCGTCAGTGCAGGCATTTTCTGGAGTTTCTCTATTATCACTCAACATCTATGATATGAAGGTGAGGCTGAGCATGTACAAGGAATTAAATTTCATTCCTTATGGAAACCCGCCAATCGGGCGGTTTGTTGATGATGGAACAGCTGACCTGGAACTGAGGTCATACATGTTGTCTTGCAGAGATGGTGTACTGGCCACCAGGATTGACAGAGAGATTATATATGAGGCCTATGCTCCATAATGATTTGCATTCCAATTCAAGTGTCTGCATCAGAATGTTGTATCCCCTCCTGTGCATGTCAGGTCATAGCAGTATCTGATTGTTTCCTGACAACTATGGTTGCTGACATCTATGGAGAAAACCAGGATACTGTTTGATGTACCAATTGATAAAGCAGCAAGTAAATTGACTATATAGAATGCCAAGAACTGGATAGCATCATACCATAAAGGGGTGTTGAATCTTCCGGTTTATCAGGTGGGGAAAAAGAAAAGAACTGTATAGAAAGAAACCCTTCATTGGGAAGGTGACGCTACCCTACGTGGAGCTGATTCGCCAGGTTCCTCACCAAGGGATGACTCACCGATTTCCCAATATGTTGATGATGAGGCACAACATGTTAAAAAATGGCCTCGTTCTAGATATCATCCACCAGTCAGAATCAAGAGACCAACTTCATGAACTCCTAGTGAGTTACTTCATTGGGTCAGTTTAATCACCATTACTTTATAGTGAAACAAGTCTTATTTTCTAATCCTTTATCTGTAGTTACAGGAGGTGGGAAGAAGCTGATGTCTAAGATTTTAAGACCCTCCTCTCAGCCTTCTGGGACAAATTCTGAATATTTATGACCAGAGGTTTTCCAGAAATGGAGGAGTTTATATTGCAATACTGAAACCAGCTAGCTGGATTTATGCGAAGGGGTACACATCCCTGGAATAGGGAATGTTCGGGCTTCTACTGATATCTGTTTTGAGGATAATCCCTATGAAGTACGAGCTTACATCAGATAAATGGAGATGATCATATATTCCATCGACGATTCCATTCCTGTCACCAAGCGGGTGAAGGAAATGATAGATCGTGGAACCACTGAGGGGACTGGTTCTTTTGGAGATGACGAGTGGAATGATTACGTGGCTCCTGAAGATGTTAGTATCTTTCCTTTTTTGCATTGCAACTTGATTTCAATTAAATATTTGTTACTCAAGGAAATTATTTTCTTCATCTTGCAGCTTGAAAAGAAAGGAACTGATGAGGTTCCATCATCATGGTATAGCCCTGGTGGTACTGCCATCGGGGCTAATGAGTCTCTTCATGAGCCATACGAGATATCTCCAGGCCAGTACTCCATAGATGAGGAGTTATATATTTCTTTTCACTCTCCAATACATGTATTTGAATAGGATGATTTCAACACTCCCAAACTGCCAATGAAGCAAAAGCATTGAAGGAGGAAGTCCACAACTAAATGTTTCATCAGTACTGGTATGTCCTTCAGATAGTCATGAGTCTTAACCCATGAAAGTATTTCTCATACTTCTTGGGATTGCTGGGGATTCTTTAATTTTCCCTTTGAGGGAGAGGATGGACCTTAATTTGTGGACGACGGAGCGTACTAGTGAACAGTCACAAGTTCATGCTGGCTTGGCTACTCATGAAGAGGAGCCAGCGTCTGTTCCTAGTACCATTACCTTTATTGCTACAAGGAGAGAAGAGCCTTATTTAGGTAATTTAAAAAATCTTTTTTTTATGTTGAATGAAAACGTCAACGAACTTCCATTATGTGATACTTTAGGTTCAATACCTGCACCAGAATATTTAGCGGCCACTGCAACTGATGCCCCAATTTTATATAAAGACGCAGCCCGGGGTTAAAGGATGTGGGATAAAGGTCGCCAAGAAGATGTATCGAATGCTCCCACTGGAGAGACTAACCTTGAACCTGAGATAAAATTGATGAAATGATATAACTTGGCACATATTTTGAATTTTTTTAGATCATGTTATATTACCATGAAATTTAGAAGATTTTGGAAGTGAGTGTTATCCTTTGTCCTGTTAAAATAACTTCTTATTACATCCTTGACCATGATTGGTTCAAATGTGCAGTTTCATCTAAAAAAGATGTCGAACTGCCAATTCATAAAGGGGGTACAGACAACCCTATTATTGTAGAGACACTGGCTCAAGTGGAGTTGAACCCAGTAGAGCTTCCTCAAACCCATCCTGAAGATCCTATTGAAGCTAGGAATGATGGGGAGGATCCTTCTCATGCTGTTGATCTACCATTGGTTAAGAGATGACAATATTTGTGGTTTTACTTAAATTTCAATACAACTTAATCATCTTTTTCATCCTTTGAAGCAAAACAAAAGCTTTCAATTGACTATGCAGGGTCGTCAATTTCAGTGTCTAGATCTGGAAGTGAGGCCTCAGCCTCTTCCCCAACGAGAATAGAAATTGGAATAATAAGGGTAAGGGGGGAAGGAGTAGAACATGGAACTTCTCTAAGTGCATTAATCTCAGATTATATTCCCCCCTGTGATAGTGATGCTGATTCAGACCCGAAAGTACAAAAGGCACTCCAATTTTCATGACGCAAGGCATGGTAGAACATATGGAAGATTGAATTAATCTCGGATTATATTTCCCAATGTGACAGTGATACTGAGTCAGACGTGAAAGTATAAAAGGCACTCAAATTTTCACGATGCAAGGCATGGTAGAACATATGGAAGATCATATCTGAAGCACCTCTTGAGGAGCTATTTTCGAAGATCTCGTGACTGTCATCCATGTTCGTCATGTTGGGACATGTCCGTTTTGGATATCAAGAGATCCATGACATAGTGAAACAAGTCATCTTAATAATGGAGCAGGAGCAGAGGTACTTCCAAGAATTGACCAGAGTAAGGCTGTCAGCCAATATCAGCGAATTTGAGGCTGCGGTGTCTCGAGCTAAGGCCGATCATGCTGCCAAGTTGAAGGAGCTGAAGCATAAGATCAAAGATAATGTTTTCCAGCAGATGCACCTTCAGCAATAGTTAGATGTTGTTACTGGGGAACATGACCAGCTGAAAAATTCACTAGAAGGATGTCAAAAAATGGTATAAAAGCCATTGCTGAAGCAAATAAATCACTCCATCAAGCCGAAAATAGTGAAGCTTGTTGAGTTCATGAACTTCATGTGGCTACTGATGAAGAATGGGAAGCCGTAAATCAAATGAAGACTTATGTTGATAGTATCTTGTAATACTTGAAAAAACGAGACTTCAGTCTTTTGATGTCCTTCTATCTTTTGTGCATCAAATGAAAAACACTTTCATCGTCAATCATTTGTCGATGCCTTCCTTTGCTACTTGCATTAAATTATACCTAAGCCAATGGTCGAAGTAAGCATAGTTTGATTTTTTCTAGGATTATTACAAACAACCCTATAATCGTTGAATATTTCTATTTCTCAATATTACCTAATCAATACAATATGTATGTTTAATGATCTGGGACTTGACTTTTATTTAGAGTTCCCTTGTTTTTTGTAGGCATTTTAAAGTCATTCACATCGGACATAAACTGGATAATGTTTAAGGTCGCAATAACTTTGACCGAATAGATTAAAATTGACACAATTCATTGATAATTTATCTACAAACATATTGTCATATTGAAGTATGGGGGAAAAAATATGAAAACTATAACTTAAGAAATTTTGAATGTGAGGAATGATGTGAAAAAGGGATAAAAGTCATTAGAAGAAGTACTTCCTAAGAATGAAGTTACCACTATTTAGAAAACCCGTTGGGGGGTTGAATTATGCAGGGGCTTTTAAGGGCATTGGCTACATAGTCAAATAATAGCATCTTTTGGCTGATAGGTATGTTATGTAGACTACTTATGCAAGGCCGCCTAAGGACATGTGCTGCATTGTTGGTAAAAAGAACTCTCATAAATTTTACTTTTCTATTGCTAAAAAAGCTTGTGGAAGTTTATAGAGATTCAAATTTTCCAAAGCATAGAGTCTGTTGTATGGAGAGAGGTACCTGAATATGGAGAGGATATTTCCAATTATTATTGTCCAAAAATCTGTTGAATGTCACTCCCATGATGTTTTGACCCAAACGTAGGGAAGGAAAATATAAACCATAGACTTGAATACTTTCAGATCCTGAAAAAGAGTATGGGACAAATATGGTAAGGATGGATATTTTTGCGGATCCCAAAATATTGTCCTTAAGACAAATAAGAACAAAAAATGTTTTTCCCCCATGAATGAAGTTACAAATATTTAAAAAACCCGTTAGGGGTTGAATTATGCAGTTCCACCTAAGGGCATTAGCTGCATAGTAAAATAATAGCATCTTTTGGCTAGAAGGTCTATTATGTAGACTGTTTATGCAAGGCCGCCTAAGGGCACATGTTGCATAGTCAAGAAAAATAATTCTCGGGTATCAAACATTTTGTGACCAAATGTCAAAAAAAAGTATTATTGAGATCTGTATGTATTTAAGGTTAGGAGTATGACACATCAAAATGGGCACTGTTCAATGCATGTAGAGATTAACAGACCAATACTAACCATAATCATGTTTTGGCTGGGTCCTGAATTAAGTTGTTAGACTTCACTATGTATCCCATAATGATGGTAATCAAGCCATATGTAGTTCTTGAAATATAGTTTAACATCATGTGGGGTGAGAGTGTAACATATCTTAGTTTAGGGTCATAGAGATCGGACCATTATAAGCAGTACACAATGTGTTTTATAAACCTGATGTGAATGAAGACCAGGGATTCCATACCACATTAATGTTTTCACAGGGGGTATTTCCAGCCAAAGGACAGAAAGAGGAATTTGGGGTTAAGACCAAAGGATTGGGGCTGGATTCAAGGGATGCTCGAGCATTCCTACGTATACCATAAGGATGGGAATCAAGCCGCACATAGTTCTTGAAATACCCTCTGTACAGATTTGGTTCGTACAAGTGAAGGGTGAAAGGGGACTTTAGTGAAATGATGGTTTGACCGAAGATTAAAGGTTTGGAAATTTCCATGTATGGACGTAGTCATTGCAATATAACATGATTGGAGATCAATGTAAATATTTATTCCCTCTTAGGTGAGGTTGTTAAAGAATGTTGTAGTTTATTATCGTACAGGACTAAAAGTGCGAATAGTTTAACGCCATATAGCATGGATGATGGTGAACCAATGAAAATAATATTTGTTCTGGAGGTGGATTCATGAACCAACATTGTATGATATGCAGGTGAACCGAAGTGAAGAGATTGGTTTTGGGCTTAAACCTTGGTAGGATTCTTACGTACCCAGCCTAGAAGGCAAGGATTAAAAGTCCGTGTAGTTTGATTGAAGAATGAATTGGTTATCAAGTTGTTATTGAGGACAATGACCTAAAAAAGTGTCAGGACGTACACATGGTTAGAGGCCCAGAGAGGGTGTTATGGCTGAATTTTACTCTAAGATCATTTGATTCATACTCGGTGTGATAAAAAAGAGGTAGCAACAACCTTAACTATGCATTGTTTAATGTCTTGTAGGACATAAAAAGGGACTGTGCAGTTTAATGTCTTGCGGTGAGGACTATTGGTGCTGCACAGTTTAGTTTCATGTAGCAGGGAAAAAATACAATTTAACATCACGTAGGACGTATGAAGGGACTTTGTTCAGTTTTACGTCATGTAGGATGAATGAGCAGTACAGTTTAACGTCATGTAGGACAAATATAGGGACACAGTTTAACGTCATGATGGATGTGAACACAGTTTTGCGTCATGTTGGGAAATACTGGTGTTGTACAGTTTATAATCCTGTAGCTAAGACGATGGGGACAATACAGTTTAATGTCATGTTGGACAAAAGGGGGACTGTGTAGTTTAATGTCATGCAGTAAGGACAAAAGAGGGGTTGTATAGTTTATCTTTATATAGCAAGGATGTCATAATTTAACGTCATGTTGGACATATGTGAAAATATTAAAGGTCATATGCATGGACCGTAGAAAGGACAATACAGTTTAACGTCATGTTGGATGACGGTGTGAATAGTTTAATGTCATACGCATGGACCGTAGAAAGGACAATACAGTTTAACATCATGTTGGATGATGGTGAAAATTGTTTAAGGTCATATGCATGGACCGTAGTGATGTATTAGTGTTATAAAAAATAATTCTTCAGAAATCTGTCATTATTTGGAGTCGTGATGAGTTCTCCATCCATTGAGATTAAAGAATAATCTCCATTGGAGTAGACCTTATGTATTGAGTAAGGTCTTTCCCAATTTGGATCAATCATGGGAGGTATCCTTCCTGGTATCATTGGAGTTCTGATAACCAATACCAATTCTCCCTGAATTAATGAACGATGATGAACTTTTTTGTTGAAATATCGTGCTATTTGATTCTGATAGACTTCCATGTGGTGCAAGGTGCACAATCTTTTCCCATATTATCATTACAATTCATCCAATCGCTTTTTAGATTGTTCATCTGTAGATGACTGATCACAAATGGCTACCCCGAGTGAGGGTAATTGAACCTCAATGAGCATGACTGCTTCTGTTCCATATACAAATGAATATGGAGTTGACCGCGTTGCAGTGCGAGTGGTGGTCCGATAATCCCATAAAGCATGAAATAGTTTATCAGACCATGATTTCTTATCATTATCCACCATATTTTGCAGTATTTTTGAATGAGTTTTATTTAAGGCTTCTATTTGGCCATTGGACGCTGCATGATACCGATATTAATGGTTGGATTTGATGTTGTATTCTTGATATAACTTCCTTACCTCATATGAAAAGAAGTTGGTGCCATTGTCCATAAATATGGTATAAGGGACACCAAATCTGGTAAAGATGTTAGACTTGATGAAGCGAACAATGGTTTTAAAACTAACTTATTTTGGAGGTATTTCTTCTTCCCATTTGGAAAAGATGTCAGTAGAAGTAAGAATGTACATAAACTACTTGGATGTAGCTGAAGAGTAAGGTCCCACTACATCCATTCCCCATGTGGAAAATGGCCACGAGTATTTAGCTATATGAAACAACTCTAGGGCTTGATGAATGAAGTTGGAACATACTTGGCATGAACAACACTTCTTTGTGAAATCAACATAATATTGTATCATTGAAGTACAAAAGTATCCAAGCCTTCGAATTTGATCAGATAGTCTATGTCAAGAATGGAGGGCACCACAAACTCCTACATGTACTTCTTTCATGACAACCATTGTCTCTTAACCATAAATGTATCTGAAGAGAATTCCATCAAAACCTCATTTGTAGAGAATTTTATCTTGGTGATCTGGGCTATCATAAGGAGTAAAATTGACCACATTTCGCTGGATTTTTTTTTTGACTCTGTCATGTGGGAGTATTCCATTTTGAAGATATTATCTGATAGCTGTCATTCATCCTGTAGTATGACCATATGATTCATGAATGGGACTAATTTCATTGCTTTCCTCTGTTCTAGTTTGAACATAAGGAGAAATTGTACGACGGTGGGAATACTGATGATTGTTTCATCCCAATTTGGATCTGCCAGAGCTGTGGCTATATTATCTACTGCATCATCTTGGGCATTTTTTTGATCGCGAGACATAAGAAAATGTCGGTTATGAGGGAAATTCCTCTATTAACAATCTGGCATAATCATACAAAGGGATTTAATCTTCTTTTCAGATTGTATAATCCCCAATAACTTGTTTGATTACCAGGTCTGAATCACCATTCACTTTTATGTGATTCACTTGTGCTTAAAGTGACAACTCTGATCCTGCAATGAGAGCTTGATATTCTGCTTCATTATTTGTACCGCCTTCCTGCAATAAGAAAGAATAAAGTAGAACTGCCTTTTCTGGGGAAATAAGGACAATTCCCAACCCAACTTTGTTTAATTTAGGATCTTCCATTTTCTTCCTTGTTCGACTTCTGGAAGCACCATTAAAGAACATATCCCATGTTTGAAGACTATCTTGAATAGAGAAGACCTCATCATCAGGAAGATCAATATCTAAAGATGTATCTTCTACTAAAGGGTGTTCAGTAAGGAAATCAGCCAGAGCTGGGCCCTTTATTGAATTTTGGGACACATACTGGATGTCAAATTGCTGCAAAATAACTGCCCACCTTGTTAGACGTCTTGTAAGCATTCGACAACTAAGGATGAATTTGAGCGGGTTATTGCGAGATACCAATTGAACCTCATGATGTGGTAGGTAGTGTCTCAATTTCAGAACAGAAATTATTAATGCTAGGAATTAGTTTTCAATACATAAATATCGGGTTTCTGCTTCAAGAATAGTCTGACTGAGATAGTAAAGGCTGTTTTCATTCACAGTATCATTCTTTTGAGCATGGAAGGATCCCAATGATCACTCTAATGCTGTGACATAAATAATAAGTGGTATTCTTTCAATAGGTGTCATTAATAATGGTGGTCTCAAGAGATATTTATTGAGGATATCAAATGATTTTTGACATTCTTCAGTCCACTGGTAGGTGACTCCCTTCTTCCTCAATTTGGTGAAGGGTAAACGTTTTCCTGCCATATTGGTGATGAAACTCCTAATATAGGCTATGTGTCCTTGTAGTCCTCTCAATTCTATCAAATTTATAGGAGGTGACATACAAATCATTGACATTGTCTTCTCAGGATCGACTTCGATACCACAATGTCATACAACAAAGCCATGAAATTTTCCCGAGGTTACCCCAAAATCACATTTCAAGGGGTTCATCTCCATATTATGTTGTCAAAGTTTGTGAGATATGAATTCCAAATTATCCAAGTGATTATAATGTTTTTTGGATTTAACAACCAAATCATCCACATAAAATTCAATAAATTTCCCTAAAAAGGGTTGATGATACGGTGCATGGCACACTGATATGTTTCACCAGCATTCTTCAGGCCAAAGGGCATTACCTGATAGTAAAACGCACCCTGAGGGGCTCTGAAGGCTATAGATTTTTCATCTTATAGATCCATTTGGATTTTATTATACCCAGAATATTTATCCATGAAGGAAAGTGCTTCATAACTAGCCGTTGCATCAATTAAGAGATCTGTGATCGGAATTGGAAAATCATCCTTGGGACAATGCTGATTAAGATAACTGAAATCAATGTAAACTCTAATTTGTCATTTCCTCTTTTTCAAAGGGACAATATTAGCCAACCACTTGGGATATTGAACTTCAATGATGAAGTTAGCATTGATAAGCTTATCCACTTCAGCTTCAATTTTGGAAGCATAAGTTGGGTGTGTTCTTCTTACGGCTTGCTTAGATCCTCGATGTTCTTCTAGAAAACACAAACAATTAGTAGCAACATCGAGATCATGCCCTGTAATTTCTGTATATTTCCAAGAGAATATATGTCGACTTTGCTTCAAATATGAAATATATATTTCTTTCTCTTCAAGAGTCATGGCCGCACTAATTAAAGTGGGGCGTGGATCTTCTTTTGTACCCAGATTTATGTTTCTGAGTTCATGTATAGTGGTAGAGATACATTCTTTAAATGTTGTAGGAGCATCTCTGAGGTCTTCCTCTTCTTCTTCAACATGTGTTATCTCTTCTGCTTCTTCTTGCATAGTAGATGTTGAATAATAATTTCCATAATAAAGAGAGATGTAAAAATTTGAACATCTTGAGGAAGAAGCTTCCATTTTTGACCCTATTGATGATAAAGGTTCTTCCTTGGGTAATAAAGAGGAGATGATGGATTGAGAATCGACGACATCATTCATCACTGACATTGATATAACTTCTTCTGGCCAAGTTTACGATGTATAGAATTGTTGGATTTCAGCAGATGAAATGAAGACCACTCCATTTGATATTTCATCATTTCTTGGTGATTCACCAACTTCTCCCATGATGTCTGGGAAGATTGCCGTAATTGACATTATGTAAGTTTCCATAAAAGTATTTGGATTCAGGTCTATCCTATCAATTTGACAGATATGCGACACATAATATATACTCACATGTGTGAATGGGTTTACTAGAATCTTTTCCAAACCATATGGAGCATTAACTTTGGTAACCTCCCTTGTTGTGGATTTCTCCTTTCCCTCCATGTGATAGAATTTCGCCTCAATGTATTGATATTCAAATGTTTTGAAAGGGGATTTATCACCATACAATGTCCCAATTTGACCATTGAAACAATATTTGAGACATTGATGGTATGATGAAGGGATATCCACATGTTGATGTAGCCAAGGTCTTCCATGAAAACTATTGAAGGTTGTGTCATGTTGAACAACTATAAAATATGAATTCGATACAAGATCTCGAAACTGAGTTTTGAGTGTGATCTCGCCCAGAGGTTCTTGTTCACGTTTATAATATCCTTGCAACATCAATGTAGAAGGAGATAAATCAGATTCTGTGAGGCCCAATATACGATGTGTACAAATAGAGATAAGGTTGACTCCTGAACCATTATCAAAGAAACCTCTTCGGATGTATACATCATTGAATTTTCTAGATAAATACAAAGGTCTAATTTGTCCATGCACAACATCATATACATCTTGATCTATAAAAGATATCAGTGCATGGCATTATGAAATATTATTCTCTATATGGTAGACTTCAGCCTTAGTAATTTGAGTTTTGAACTCCTGAGGACTTGAAAAAGCCTCAATGAGTGCCTTCCGAAGATACTTAGATAGATTCAAGGAATCCAAAATTGATAACTTGGCCGGTACGTGGGAAAAATGTTTCAAGACATAATATTTTTGATACAAAGGTCTTCATTTGCCAACAGGAACATTTAATTTCGCAGGTGCCATGGAAGTTGATGCTTCTTGTATCATGGTAGGAGTTGGAAATACTCATGGCTTTGGAAGATTAGAAAGAATAGATCTATTTACTTGCTGAGAGGAAGAAGGTGTAACCTCCAATCGATGCTCCAAAATAACTGTACCAGGACTGAATCTGCCTTGCGTGGAAGATCTTGCCTGTTCTTGTTGAGCCCATTGAAGGGATCTGCCACGAGTTTCTACTGCATACATTGTTCTAGTAGGGGTAGAATTGGAATAGTGACTTCTGGGATATCCACGTCTTCCCCTATATCCCAGACCTATGGAACTCCCTCTAATTCCTCTTTTTGATACAGGGAACTCCTGATCATTAATATCGAAGCTATGACTGTTATAAGGATCCATTAAATGAATCATATTAATAGAACCAAAGAACATCTCTTCATCTGATGAAGATTCTACCTGATTATCCCTCTTAGGCTATGCCATTTGGTGGGGAGGTGCCGTCGCTTTGAAGTAGATAGCATAAAATCTTCCAGATTCAAATATAACTTGGGCTTTGACACGATATCATCATCTTCTGATTGTTCTTCTTTATTTGAATTATGCCACCCCTTTGAGGATTTTCCCTCTTATGAAGAGGGTTTTGCTGTGACATTCATAGTAGAAGACATAATTGGTTTCTTCAATCGCGTTCGCAAAATGGCAGGAGTTCGGTTGATCGTTTTTTGACTATCCAATCATTATATTTCTATGCATTTTTTCTTTTTACTTCTTTCCACTCACTTTCTTCCTCTGGATCTGTAGTAGTAACACATGCTACCTAAGCTGAAGAACCTTTTAATTTAACTTGTCCCAAGTCCACCATTTTTTTGCAGGAGGTCTTTAAAGACAAAACACTCCCGAATGGGATGACGCAACATCTGATGAAATGGGCAATAGTTGGTACGGTTTTCATCTCCTTCTTTGTTAGGCCTTTTAGACCATGGCGATTGAACCAAATTCTTTTCCAGAGCTGAAATGAAGTAACCAGGAACTTGTTCATTTTGGAAAGAATATAATTTTTTCTTTATCTCCTCAAATTGTTTCTATATCTGATCTCTTTGATCATCTTGATGGAATGACTTCTGTTATTTATGCTCATGAGGTGGAGCCCTTCGGAAAGATGAAGGTTTTGAAGTGGAAGAAGTTATAGGTTCTTGTTTGAGAGTGACTGTAGCAGTATCTGCTTTTCCTATTCTCCTTCCTGGAGCAAATGGAATTACTTGAACATTATCCTCAGTCTTTATAAGAGAGTCTTCAATCGGTTGAGCGATTAATGTAAGGTTTTGAATCCCTCCTATGTATTTCATAGGGATCAATAGTGTGCATAATTTATCACGAAAATTTTCCACACATATTGGCAACAATTCTTCTTGAGGGAGTGCTAAGCATAGGGAATATGTTAATCCCTACCAACGAGCAATGAAATATGAAACCCTTTCATTCTCCCTTTTCTTACAATTTTTAATATAAAAAATTGTTTTCATTGGAAATGTTTAGCTGAATTGAAGAAGGAATCTTTGTCGGAGATCCTCACATCCAGTAATTGATCGGCATTGAAAGATTTTATACCAAAAAAAAGCAGGCCCTTGTAATGATTGTACAAAACACCTGAGCTTAACTACTTCTTATTGCTGAGGAGTTCCCATCATAGGATCACAATGAGAAAAAAATGTGTTATGTGTTGCTCTTGGTCTCCCAAACCATTATACATTGGGAATGTTGTACATGGAAAATTTGATGGGGGAGGAATTTCATCAACCCATTCAGGGTAAGCTCTCTTTTCTAGTTGAACCAGTGCATGCTTTTCTTCCATAGCTTCAAATTGAGATGTTAATGAATAAATGGTAGTCATTAATTTTTGATAAACATATGGTTGAGCTTTGACATGTGCAGGTGAAATAACATGATTTTGGATAGGTGTGGTGACCGGGACTTCCACTGATGGTAGTATTGCCAGTTATTATTGCGTATGACCCATAGAATTAGACCTGTGGGGGTGTACTGGTAAAGGAGGATATTCTTGATCCATCTCAGTAGCCGCAACAAATTCCCTTGACTGACTGACTCCAACATGCTTAGGAGGATGACTACTTTGAAGTAGTTCTTCACTTAGCCTCATTAATCCCTTCATTTCATCCTCCTATTGTGAGAACCATTTCTCTAGTGAGAGTGATTGGCCTTCCCTAGAGGAAGAATGAAATGTAACCTGATTATTTCTTTTCCCCTTATTGGACGTCTTTCGTAGAGGGGGAAGTTGGTTATTGGAAGGTATAACTAAATTCTGGGTAATCCTTTGATTCCTGGTACGCACACCTTCTTTATTTTCCTCTTTGTGCACAGACTCTTGACCAGGAACTTCCTCATCTGATCCCTCTGAGTGAGCCTCATGTACTGGAGGATCTGCAACAACTGCATTGATGAAATTTATTGTTGCATAACATATTGCATCCCTTCTATCTGCATTTATGTGATATTGTCTTCTTCCATGTCCTTGATGATACATTTCCTTTTGTTGAGTTGACCCCTCAGGAACTTCTTGAAGATCTGTATTTTGTAGGGAATATCCTGATAATATGGCTCTTCATTCCTCTTGGGGCTTATTACCTAATCGAGAGAAGACTGACATCCACTGAGGAAGAGATTAAGGATTTGAAAAAGTCCCCAGTCCGGTGGACTGGGGATGTTTCTGTTGTTCCTACTTAACTCTATGAATCCTATTTTATGATTCTGAGGGTTGAGCTAAAAGATTCCCTAGACTGGAAAGATGGGGTGGATCTTGAGCTAATACATCTGAGACTTTCTGAAAACCTCACTCGATCGTGTGGACTTTAGTCCGGAAATTGGATGGATGCATTAACCTACATCCACTTAAATCACCTGGCTCAAATGACCATTGGATGATTTCTGACACTTCTGTCACATGACAACATGTTCTCTATATTCCTGATTCTGGGAAGAACTAGTTGAAGCATGTTCTTGAGCAAGCCTTTGATTACGAACAAAACCAATTGGTTTTCCCGTCCATGGGCGATAACATTGCACGAGACCATTTTTGGTGGGCTTTGCTGACTGGAGAGTAAAGTGAAATGTAGTTCTCCATGAACACCCCATCCCCTTATATGAATACCAGATGGGGCATTGGCAATTAACTGGTGAAACCTTTTTAGTGCACCAAGGCATGAATGTTGAAGGTCTCTCTGCTGCTTTTCAGCCTTCGGATATCGAGAAAATGAGAGAGATGCCAAATCAATTTGGCATTGCAACCCTTCTATTATCTTTACATGATTTTCATATTCATCCTAAGATAATAATTTTTTTTCCAATTGACCAAGAGTTTTCCATATGTTGAGACGAATATCGTGAATACAATCTTCCATCAACATTTCTGGAATGTCATACTGAGAGTCTACCAAAGACCAAAACATGACTGGTACTTCACCTTTCGCTAGTTGTTTCCTCATATTCATAATTTCCTCTTTATAATTTTATGAAGATTATTCTACCTGATTAGACTAGAGCTGGTGCTTCCTTGTTGCTACTAGCGGAAAAGCATCATACATGACTGACTACACATTTGCAAGCGCCTCAAGATAAGAGGTCTTTCTCGTCACTACATTTTCCATTGGAGCACTTTCCAGGAAATCTGAATTACTACTATGGAGAGGACTTTCATAGATAAATTCATCATCACGAGGAGGACCACCATGGTGGGTTACAACAAAAGATGAAACATTTTTCTCCATGATCTTTTGCCCATGCAGAGGGTTATCGTGACTCTCATCTGAAGATGGTACTTCAAGATTGACTGAACTGTCATGAAGCAAGCCTTCATGAGGAAGTTTCTAATGCAGACCTTCAGAGTTAATGTTCCCACTATTGGTAACTGAGAGAGTAGAAGCTTGAGTTGCAACGGATAATTGTCTGAGTGAATCAAGAACTCCAAAATCGATCAAGTCCTTATTTTAGATTGGCTCTTGATTTCTGGAATGTGCTAGATGGGTCTTCTTCTTAGACGCCTTCATACTCACATTAGTAACCACTTGTTGAAAAAATTGGTTATTATGGGCAGGTATATGTGCCTGCTCGAGAGAAATAGTCTGGTTAGGCTGATTATCTCCCTTCAAATCAGGTGTATGTGCCTGACTTGATTGTCCGTATGATATGGGGGAGTATGACCCACTAGACTCTGGGTTTGGAACAGAGGTGTGCATCTGTTTCGGAATGATGTGTTGATGTGTCACTCCACTGGTAGGGAAAGATTTTCATTTCTTTCCCAGCGATGCTGCTGAAGCTGTTATAATATTCTGGCAGGCATCCAGAATATGAGCAGGGATTTGCTTCTCCTCTTTCACCATCGTCAGAATGTGCTTGGTGACTTCAGCTGCCGGAACAGGAATATACGTCCATTATATGCATGGAGTAGGTGTGTTTTCATGCTACTATCCCTCTTTTCCTATCAGTGAATTTTGTAAGTACTCATGTGTAGGGACAAAGAGTTGACTCTGCTCCAGTTTTGTCGTTGGGGCTTTCCGAATGACTTCTCCAGATGCTACCAAAAAAGACTGTTGGCAGGCGGGATGAATATTGGCAGGTGTATGTGCCTACTGTGTATTCCTTTTGAAATAAGATTGATGATTTACCTTCAATACCGGAAGACGAGACAGTTGATAGAATTGTTGATTATCAACAGGTGTATGTGCTTTCATATTAGTTTCAACCAAATTAGATTAGTCACCATCATTGGTTGTAGTCAGACATGCCTGCTAACAAGCAGATGAGTTATAAATAGGTGTATATGCCTTCCTATAATACTCCGCAGGAATTTCCTGGCGAGACTGGCGTGTTTCTTCCAGATGAGTCAGCTCGGTAGTAACATCAGGACGGATGGGTGTATGTGCCCACTCATTTCTTTCCACCAATTTAGGTTGGTGGACTTATCCGGAGATGGAAGAGATAAGAACCTACTCCCTGTTGACTAGATTTCACCTATGGCGGTTCTTCTTGCAGACTCAGGTCTGCGAAACCTGAACCAAACCCCTAAAGGTGATACCCCCATCATGTTGAGGGCACACTACCGCATGAGTCTGGCAGCAATTGTCGATGGGAGCCCTCGGGAAGGACTCAAGTATCTTTGAATTAAGGCCTTCAATGACCTCTTCATTCACCTCCCTATAATATGGGAGGGAATGGTTTTGCGTTCCTCGGATAACAACCCGAAACAGTTGGAGACAGTGGTTATCACCGCTTTCTTCTTGATCGTTGGTCTTCGCTTTCCGGACAACCAGGGTGTGTTATTAACCTAGAGGGATTGTCGAGCAGCCTCCATATATGGAATGGTACCATGTCGATGGTATTCCTTAACTAGTGCATTTGAAACCCAGTGTTGTTGACCCCATGTAGGTGATGTCGTCCTCAGAGCGGACGAATATCTTGCAAGAGTATTAGTAGATGCATTCATAGCAGAGGTATTCATAGGTGTGAACTTTAGAGAAGCCATTTCTATAATGCATAAGATCATGAAAAAAGAGTGCATGTTTGATAAAACATACAGAATCTAGATAAGCTCGGCCACTAAATATTTTGGATGAGAACATATTTTATTGATTGCTTTGTTGTCCCTCTCATTGAGTTTAAATAGCGGCCTAAAAAATAAGTAAAACATCATTTTAACATGGCTAAGGATTCACATCAGGTTCACCATTTTTTGTTTACTCTAGAAATGGGAATGACCTCGTTTGCTTAATTTTCAAACATTCCAAACGTTTTCTAACAGGTTTTTTCATAGAACTGGAAACATCGAATGACTCAATATCCATTTGGACCTAATTTCCAAAGGTAGGTGCTCATTAGTTGTGGATCGATCAGGCCTAAGAATTTTCATTGGTCAAGATGATGGAAGGTCGGACTCATCACACCTTTTTGAGGGGAATTATTAACTACTCTGGGACTCTCTTTATAGATTTTAGTTATGTTCGTGAATCCATATTAAATTTCCAAGTATGAAAATGAGATTTCTTTTAGATCTGACAATCAGTTATTAGTATGTAGAAGATTTAGAAAGTATATTATTTGTATTGGAGGTTCTTCAACGATAGTGATTCATCTTTATTTGTTATATATTCTTAGTCAATGGTAACCTTCAACACATTATATATAAATATCTTGGTCATTATGATAACCATACTAGTTTTAAATCCACTCAGCGGGGCACTTGAAGTTTATTGTCGTTCTGATGGACATGGATTGTTTCAGAGTTGGGATCATACCCGCAGATGGGATACCTATGAATCCTTGTTTAGAAAAGGAATCAAAACCCACGTAGTTTGAGAAATATGAAGTGTGGGGCTTATTTATGATTAACGGCCCAATGAGAAGTGTCGTGGTTACTTTTACACTCTAAGCTCACGTGAGTAATGCTCGGTGTGAGAAACAAGAGGTATCAGTAAAGCTAACGATTTGTGCAATGAATGATGTGGTCATAAGGAATAATATGGGTCATATGTATGTGTCGACTGCCCAAGTATATGAAGACCGGGACATACTTTAGGGGTGAATTCCGGGAACAAGGTCTATAAAGGTATATGAGCTTTATGAAGATTTGGATACTTAACTTAGGACATACTCATGAGAAGGATGCCAAAATTAGAGGGGAATTATGTGTTGGTCACAGTGGATACACAAGAGGGGGGGTTAATTGAGTTCCAATTAAAATTTCTGTTTTAAAAACGTTGTCTTAAAAGCCCCCAAATAAAATAATGAATTAAACTGTAGTGAATTTATATCAAAGTAAAGGTTATGTTGGGTTCTCACGGGATTGATTATTTCCCAGTTAATCAAAACAGAAGAGTTGATTAACCTTTGAAACTAAATTACTGATTTACAACTAATATAATCACTTGCGAGTTTAATTATCAAAGTGACTTTAAAAAAACTTTGGTTTTAAAGTAATTAGCAGCGTAATAAAAAGGAATGACTTTGAAAGATATTGCACATCAGATATAACCAAGAGGTTCAGTCTCAATCCGAGACTTAGTCCTCTCAATAATTTATATAAATTTGATCCACACCCTAGATTGGGGTTCACAACAGTTAACAACTGTCCAGGTCCAAGACCTCTACCACTGTTATTCGTGGGAAACAGAACAACAGTAACCAGCTGTCCAGGTCACACACGACCTCTACCACTACTACTGTGGGAAATGAAAGATGTAAAGAGATTGCTGAGGATTTACAGATCCTCCAGTTAAAGTATAGTATACAGTGTGTGTGTTAAATACAGAAGATAACACACACTGCTCTGAATGTAAAATAATGAATCACATAGTAGAGATGTAGAGTTTAGAAATGGCTCTAGTGATTGCAGTGAAGATTTAGACTCCTTAAGTTTTATCAGAAATGGTTCTGAGTCTTCTTCTGGTTTTTGTCTGAAAAACAGAGTGTCATCTTCTTGGCATCCAGGTTCAGAGATAGTGAAAAATTTAGTCGATGAAGTTCTTTGATGTCCCCGTGAATGTACAGAACTCTTATTGAGTAAGCCTGAGTGTGTATGAGGTTCTCTGTCTTCTGCAACATTTTTCATCCACCAATCTTTGCACTCATATGTTTCTCGTCGTGTCACATGGGGGTTTTTGCACCAACAGGGACTTCTTGTATTTATAACACGAGCTCCAGCAAAAGAAATGATTTCTTTTTGCAGGTATGAGGTACGGTTCCCTGACATCCAACAAACTTCATTAAATAAATGAAAGAGCATTAAAATATTCCTAATATGACTATTGGGTAGATTAAATAAAGATAAATAAATTCAAATGGCTGTTTATGGCTATCGGTGAGTCAAGTGATCAGTAGGTCAGCAGCTTCAGCAACGGTGGCTAGACATCAGTGTGTCCTGATTAGTGACTAAGATGATCAACATTGGTGTGTCATGATCAGTGACTCATTTGATCAGCATCGGTGAGACATCTTTGGTGACTTAGATGATCAGCATCGGTGTGTCATGATCGGTGACTCATTTGATCAGCATTGGTGAGACATCTTTGGTGAATCAGATGATCATCATCGGTGTGTCATGATCGGTTACTCATTTGATCAGCATCGGTGAGACATCTTCGGCGACTCATATGATCAGCATCAGTGTGTCATGATCGGTGAATCATTTGATCAGCATCGGTGTGTCATGATCAGTGACTCATTTGATCCACATTGGTGAGACATCTTCGGTGAATCATATGATCAGCATCGGTGTGTCATGATCGGTGACTCATTTGATCAGCATCGGTGAGACATCTTCGGTGACTCAGATGATCAGCATCGGTGTATCATGATCGGTGACTCATTTGATCAGCATCGGTGTGTTAGTTGTCTTTTTATATGGATCGGTGGGGCCGTTGTATTCTGACATGGATCGGTGCGACCATTGTCTTTTGATATGGATCAGTGCGACCATTTTCTTTTGATATGGATCAGTGCGACTGTTCACTTAATCAGAACACAAAGTGTCTGTTTGATCGAGAAGACTTCCAGAATACTTGAAAATCAATAACAAATAGATAAAAACCTGATCCAACCAATATAAATAGATTCACTAAGAGGTTGTGATTATGTATATGAGAAATACAACTGGATTAAGTAATCGATGATTTGTGATTATTAAAACAGCAATCATAGGAAGAATTCAACAATCTTCCAGAGGGATGAACATTATGATTGGTTTTTATTCCTGAAAAGGAAGTCCAAATCAAAAATAAATTAAGACTGGTTAAGCGAAATTATGAATGGGGATTATTTCTGAGAAGGAGGCCCTAGTTAAAGGGACTTGGTAACTGGGGATTACTCATGAGAAGGAGGCCCAGGTTAGGGAATTATGATTGGGACTTACTCTTGAGAAGGAAGCCCATGTTAAAATTGACTCAATTCATTGATAATTTATCTGAAAACATATTATCATATTAAAGTATGGGAGAAATATATGTAAACTATGACTTTAGAAATTTTGAATATGAGTAATGATTTGAAAAAGGGATTAATGGCATTAGAATAAGTACTTTCTAAGAATAAAGTTACCATTATTTAACAAACTTGTTAGGCGGTTGAATTATGCAGGGTCGTTTAAGGGCATTGGCTACATAGTCAAATAATAGCATCTTTTGGATGATGGGTATGTTATGTAGACTACTTATAAAAGGCCACGTAAGGGCACAAGCTACATAGTCAGGCAGAAGAACTCTCAGAAATTTTACTTTTCTATTACTAAAAAATCCACAGGATGTTTATGGAGATTAAAATTTTCCAAAGCATATAGTTTGCTGTATGGAGAGAGGTACTTGAATATGGATAGGATATTTCCAGTCAAGATTATCAATGAATTGGATGAATGTCACTCCCATTAAGGTCTAACCCAAATATAGGGAAGGGAAATATAAACCATATACTTGAATACTTTAAGATCATGAAAAATAGTATGGGAAAAATATGTTAAGGATGGCTATTTTTGCAGATCCCTACATATTGTCGTTAATACAATGCTTTATGAAAAGGGCTACACATCCATAGAATAGGGAATCTTTGGGATTATACTGATATTTGTTTCAAGGATAATCCCAAGGAAGTTCGGGCATACATCAGAGAGCGGTAGATGCTCATATATTCCATAGATGATTCCATTATTGTCACTAAGTGGGTAAATGAAATGATAGATCGTGGAAAAGCTTTGTTACTCAAGGAAATTATTTTCTTCATCCTATAGCTTGCAAAGAAAGGAACTACAGAGGTTCTTTCACCATGCTATAACCCTGGTGGTACTGCCATCAGGGAAAATGAATCTCCAGAACATGAGGCTCACTCAGAGGGATCAGACGAGGAAGTTCCTTCTCAAGAGGTTGTGCACACAGAGGAAAATGAAAAAGGTGTGCATACCTGGAATCAGAGGCTTACCTAGAATTTAGGTATTCCTTCCAATAAACCACTTCCCCCTCTCCAAATGGTGTCCAACAAGGGGAAAGGAATGAATCCAGTTACATTTCATTCGTCCTATGGAGAAGGCCAATCACTCTCACTAGAGAAAGGTTTCACACAACATGAGGAAGAAATGAAGTAATTAAGGATTTTTAATGTAGAACTACTTCAATGTCGTCTTCCTCATAAGCGTGCTGGACTCAGTCAGTCAATGGAATTTGTTGCGGCTACTAAGATGGATCAAGAATATCTTCATTTACCAGTACACCCGCATAGGTCTAATCATATGGGTTATATGCAACAAAAACCGACAATACTACCACCAGTGGAAGTCCTGGTCTCCACACCTATCCAAAATCCAATTATTACACCTGCACAGGTCGAAGATCAACCAAATGTTTCTAAAAAATTAATGACTACCATTGAGTCATTAACATCTCGGTTGGAAGCTATGGAAGGAAAGCATGCACCGGTTCAACCAGAAAAGAGAGCTTACCCTGAATGGGTTGATTCTATTCCTCCCCCATCAAATTTGTCAAGTACCACATTCCAAATATTTAATGGTTTGGGATACCCATAGAAACACTTAACATATCTTGTTTCTCATTGTGATCCTATGATGGGAACTCCTCAGCAACAATAAGCAGTTAAGCTCATTTGTTTTGTACAGTCATTACAAGGTCCTGCTTTTTTCTGGTATACAAGCTTGCAATCCCGGTCAATTACCGGATGGGAGGATCTCCGCCAAAGATTCCTTCTTGAATTCAGCACAATGTTTCCAAAGAAAACAGTTTTTTATCTTACAAATTTTAAAAAAAGGGAGAATGAATGGTTTTCATATTTCATTGCTCACTAGAAGGGATTAACATATTCCCTAAACATAGCACTACCTCAAGAAAAATTGTTGCCAATCTTTGTGGAAATTTGTGTGATGAATTATGCACACCATTGATCCCTGTGAAATACAGAGTAGGGTTTCAAGACCTTACTTAAATCGCTCAAGAGATTGAAGACTCCCTTATTAAGACTATGGATAATGCTCGTGTAATTCCATCAGCTCCCGGAAAGAGATTGGGTAAATCAGAGACTCCTACAGTCATGCTTAAACAAGCACCTGTACCTGATTCCACTTCAAAAACTTCATCTTTCTGAAGGTATCCACCTCCTAAGCATCAACAACAGAGGTGGTTTCTTCAAAACGATGAAATAGATAAATGATGAAAACAATTTGAGGGCATAAAGAACAAAGTCTATTTTTCAGAAATGAACAATTTCCTGGTTACTTCATTTCAGCTTTGGAAAAATAATTTGGTTTAATTTCCAAGGTCTAAAATGACTAACAATAAAGGAGATGAAGGAAATCCGCACCATTTCCCATTTTATCAGATGTTGGGCCATCCAATTCAGGATTTTTTTGTCTTCAAAGTCCTCCTGTAAAAAATGGTGGACTCAGGACAAGTCAAATTAAAAGGTTCTTCAGCTCAAGTAGCATGTGTTACTGATATAGATTCAGAGGAATAAGGTGAGTGGCAAGAAGTCAAAAGAAAAAAATGCACAGAAATATGATGATTGGATGGTTAGAAAAAAGATCAACCGAACTCAGGCAATTTTACGAACACAATTGAAGAAACCAATTGTGTCTTCTACTATGAACGCCACAGAAAAACCATCTTCATCAGAGGGAAAATCCTCGAAGGGGTGGAATAATTCGAAGAAAGAGGAACAATCAAAAGAATATGAAATTGTGTCGAAGCCCATGTAGTCTTTGACTCTGGAAGATTTTATGACATCTACTTCAAAGCCACGGGCACCACCCCACCAAACGGCATTGCCTGAACGAGCTAATCAGGCAGAATCTTCATCAGATGAAGACTCGATCTTTGGTTCTATTAATATGATTCATTTAACGAATCCTTATGCCAGTTCTAGCTTTGATCTAGAAGATCTTGAGTTCCCTGTATCAAACAGTGGAATTAGAGTGAGTTCCAGAGGTCTCGGATACATAGGAAGACTGGATATCCTAGAAGTCACTATTCAAATTCCACCCCTGCAAGAACTGTGTATGCAGCAGAAACTCATGGTAGAGCCCTTCAGCAGGCTCAACTAGAATAAGCATGTTCTTCCACGCAAGGAAGATTCAGTCCTGGTACAGTTATTTTGGAGGATCGATTGGAGGTTACACATTCTTCCTCTTAGTAAGTAAATAGACTTATTTGGCCTAATCTTCCAAAGCCAAGAGTATTTCCAACTCCTACCCCGATACAAAAAGCATCAACATCAAAGTAACCTACGAAATCACATGTTCCTGTTGGAAAACATAGTACTTTGGATAAAAAATATGATGTCTTCAATCATTTTTCCCAAGTTCCGGCCATGTTTCCAATTTTGGATGCCTTGAATCTATCCAAGGATCTCGACGAGGCACTCATTGAGGCTTTGTCATGTCCTCAGGAGTTCGAAACTGAAATTGATGCTGCTGAAGTCTACCATATAGAGAATAATCCTGCAGAATTCCAGGCAGTGATATCGTTTACAAATCAAGATGAAGATGATGTTGTGCATGGACATATTAGACCTTTGTATTTATCTGGAAAGGTCAATTATGTAGACATCCGAAAATCATTCATTGATAATGATTCCGGATTCAACCTCATCCCCATTCGTACACTTCGTATATTGGGCCTCACTAGATCTAATATATCTCATTCTACTTTTTTGTTGCAAGGATATGATAAAAATGAACAAGACCCTCTAGGTGAGATCACAATCAGAACTCAGTTTGGAGATCTTATATCCAATTCAAATTTAATGTTTGTTCGACCTGACACAGTCTTCAATATTTTTCTTGAAAGACCCTGTCCACATCAACATGCGACTATCCCCTCATCATTCCATAAATGTCTCAAATATTTTTTCAATGGTAAAATTGGGGAATTATATGGTGATAAATCTCCTTTCAAAACAAGTGAATCTCAATACACTGAGATAGAATTCTATCACATGGAGGGAAAGGAGAAATCCACAACAAGCGAGGTTACCAAAGTTAATGCTCCATATGGTTTGCAAAAGATTCCAGTAAACTTGATAAAACACTATTTTTTTAATATTTTATTGATAATAAATGATATAATTTCCTCACATTGTGTTAAATATGTTTATTTATAAAATATTTGGGATTTGATCATTTTTTTGAAAATTTGGTGGAAATTCCAGTTTTACCCTTTATAGTGCACTATATTATTTCGAAGATAAATATTTTTATATTTTTATTTGAACTTTAATTTTGTAACCGTGTTTCTAACTTAATTGTCTACAACTTTTATTTAGGACACTAGACCAAAATAATTCATTTGCATGGAGTAATTGGGTCATAGAGGCAAAGGTTGGTTGGATACGTTAGAATGTAGAAGCTTCTGTATTTCGGCTATAACTCCTTTATTGGGGCCTATATTGAGCCCAAGTTGTGATAGGTGATAGAAGACCCATATCCACACATTTGATCCTTCTGGAAAGGCGGCCTATTCACGCGTTTTGGTGGCCAAATGGGTGGTGCAAGTTGGCATAAAATATTTGGCTGAGATTCCCCATTCACACTTGAAACCACATTGAACCTAGCCTCCACACCACTCTATACATTGGTGTTTTTTACATTTGGTGGGTTTGGGACGTGGATTGGGATGTTGAGGGCAGAGGATAAGTGGATCCACTCCAATTATCCTACCATTTCAATAAGGGTAGCTCTTGAAGGAAGGATCCCTTTGACGAAGCCTTCTTCTTCTCATTCATGTTGTAATGATTTTGTTTGTGTAATAAACTTCGTTGTTATTCTTTAATTCCTCATCTTTTTTTCTTTTTTGTTTAAATTTATTCTTCTCTTAATCTTCCTAATTGGTTTGTAATTCTTGAGTAGAATCATTATTGGGATATACCCATTATAAACCTTTGCACATGCAAAACGCTACTACGATGATTACGCCACCCGCAGAAGAGTAGTTATTTTTAGTAATCGATCGACATATATCCTTCTCCATTCATTTATTTTGAATCAATGAGTTAATTTAATTCACATAATATGATCCATGAATTGTGTTTTTAAATTACAAGAAACTAAGAAAACAATTGAACAATTAATACAAAACACGCGAGGTCGAGATTTTGTGTAAGTTGTGAGAGTGTGATCTTAATCGGTAATACAAGACCACACAGGATAAATTTGTAGAGTTAAAATATAATTACTAAACACAATTCATCTTCATTTCCAAAATGGATATGTGATCTAATTAACCAATGACCATAATCTATCCTTAGAAAAACAATGAAAGCAGGGTGCTGCGATTGCGTGTTCCGAAGCTAGCCTAGGGTTTAAGTAATTTCATCTTTGTGGTTAAGTTAACTCTCGTAGGGTTCGAGGGACAAAAAATTAAGGGATCATAATTAAGTGGAAATTTATTTAAAAGATAATTATTAATAAGTGAATGAAGAGGTATAGTTATATCAGTTACGCCTTTTAAAATTGATTTCAAAAAAACATCTCTTTGTTGTGTCATTTTAATCGAAATTCATTTCAAAACAAAAAACAAAAAAATATACAGTCTTCTTCCAGAAAACTTCTTCTAGATTCATAAAATATAACAAAACTCAATCCTTTAAAGTAGTGTTTTTATTCTATTATATATATTTTTCTTTTTTAAAATACCTTTAATAATTTGTTAAATTCACTTCCTTTTTCGAGAGACGACCTTGGTCAGCCACTCTGCTGCACCTAAGTACCCCAAAATCACACTAATCATTTGAGGGAACCCACTACAGTGCTCATTCAAATTGGCTCCATTTTCGGGGAGGCAAGTAATTATTTCAACCAATTAGAGGTATTTATTTTATTTTACATTTTAATTATCTTCCACTCTTCTTTCTTCTGTCTTTACCCAATCTGATTTTTTTCCTTCTTCTTTTATTTCCTTCTACTTCTTTTTGGACCATCAACTCAAACTTCTAATTTTTACTTTTCTATGGTCCACTCAATTTATTTTAATTTTTATTTGATTTATTACATGAACTAATCCCAAAGATCTCTTAGATATTGACCCTGAGATTGAACGTAGCCTTAGGGCTCGAATCAGACATTCTCAGTCTACGGGAAGATTCAATATTCAACCAGTTGGTGAATTCATCTCTTCAGGAAGCATTGGAATTGAAAGTCATTCAATTTAAAACATAAAAGAAGAACCAATGGCTGAAAATAATGTAAATTAACTTAATAGAACCATTCGTGAATTGGCTGCACCTGATATAAACTATCAACTAAATTGTATTGCATACCCAAATCTCGAATCAGACTTTGAACTGAAATCTGGGTTAACTCACTTACTTCCAAAGTTTCATGGCCTTGTGGAATTTTCACTGAGACAAGCCACCCAACTGACTGTTGCCCACAACTACAAGAGACAGAGGATTGCGCAGCAGTATTCCCAGGGAGGGCATTTCAGCAGAAACAACAACCATATCGCCAAACTAAGTTTGATTCATTTGCTCCAACATACAACCAAGGGTGGAAAGATCATACAGACATGAGGTATGGCTCTGGACAACAACAAAGGCTACCCTTTCAACAAAACTTCCAGCAGCCTCCACCTTACCAACAGGTTTTCCAACAACCCCAAAGGAGATTCGAAGGTCAAACATCAATGAGTCAGAAACAAGGGAATATCCAACACAAGGTGTACTCTAACACTGATGATCTTTTGAAAAAAATTGTTCTTAATAAATAGCATGAGATGAAGAGTTAAGGTTCAAAGCTAAGATAGTTGAAGACTCAAATGAGCAAGATTGCCACCGCCCTCCATGAACTTGTGAGTAAGAATTCTTGAAATCTACCTTCCCAACCCACTCCAAATACAAAGGGGAATGTTAGTGCCATCACATTGATAAGTGGGAAGCAAATGAATGATACATATGTACCTACCATTCCACCGGGATTCACCTCAACTCAGGAGAAGCCGCATTCCAAACCAACTTATGAGAAATCCAATGATAAAGATAAAGGCAAGAAAAAGATTGATGATGTTCCTCATAAACCCCCTCCTTTTCCCAATGGGGTTGTTCAAAACAAGAAGATGTCTGAAGAAGCAATGAAAAAGGAGATTTTGGAAACATTCAATCTTGTGGAGATCAACATTCTACTACTTGAAGCCATTAAACAAATCCCAAGGTATGCCAAATTCTTAAAAGAACTCTGCACCAATCGAAGAGGGCTCAAGGGAAATGATAGGATTAACCTTGGACGGAATGTATCAATACTCATTACACCAACTCTATAAATTCAAACAAAGTGCAAGGATCCCAAGACATTCACCATCCCATGTACCATAGGGGAGTTTCACTTCTCTGATGCTCGTTGTGATTTAGAAGATTCAATAAATGTGATGCCTCATTCTGTATTCTCTTCTTTACAGGTTGGTGAGTTGAAGCTGATGTGAGTAGTGGTACAATTAGAAAATAGAGCTACATCATATCCAGCGGGAGTCCTTGAGGGTGTACTTGTCCGGGTAAGAGACATGATCTTCCCAGCAGATTTCTACATGCTTAACATGGAGGACGATCAGGTATGTTCTCATGCTCCCATAATCATAGGTAGACCCTTCCTCAAAACTGCAAAAACAATCATAAATGTCAATGAAGATACAATTTCCATGGAGTTTGGAGATGAAGTTGTGATATTTAATGTTATGGACTCCATAAAGTACCCCTCTGAGGACCATTCTGCTTTTGTTATCTCCCATTTTGAACCACAAAGTAAAAACTCCATGGAATTTGATTTTCCTATGCTTAGGGAGATTATGAGTATTGGTTCGAGTTTGGTGTCTAAGAGCACATACACACATGTTGCTGATACACAATCCTCTCTTGGATTTGATTTTGATGTGGATTCATATTCGGATTTTGATCATTTTTACTCTAATTTTGACATGGCTGTTGAGTATGCTGATGGATTTGATGCTTTATTCTCTGATTCTGATGATGTATATTCTGATACTGATTCTCTTTGAGCACATATTTCAGTTCCTTCTATGACCCCATCCATACACCACCCCCTACACTGGAACTCAAGCCATTGCCACCAAATCTGAAATACTCATACTTGTTGAGTGGTGAGAGATTACCAGTTATCATTGCTAACAATCTCCCTTTTGAACATGAAGAAAAAGTTTTCAATCTTTTGAGGGAGAACATCAGGGAAATTGGGTGGACCTTGGCTGACAAATCAGGTATTAGCCCTTCCATTTGCATGCATAGGATTCTTTTGGAGGATGGGTCTAAACCGGTGAGACAACCACAAAGGAGACTCAATCCAACACTTTTGTAGGTTGTTAAAAAAGAAGTTGAAAAATTTCCCGAGGCAGGTATAATCTATCCCATTTCAGATTCTCAGTGGGTAAGTCCAATACAGGTTGTGCCTAAGAAGAGTGGTGTTACTGTTGTTAAAAATGAGAAAGATGAGTTAGTTCCAATGAGGGTGAAAAAAAGCTGGCGTGTGTGTATTGATTATAGGAAACTAAATCAGTCCACTCGCAAGGACCATTTCCCCCTCCCATTTATTGATCAAATGCTTGAGAGACTAGCTGGGAAAACACACTGTTGTTTCTTTGATGGATTTTCTGGATATTTTCAGGTTCCTATAGCTCCAGAGGATTAGGAGAAGACTACATTCACCTGTTCCATTGGTACATTTGCCTACCGAAGGATGCCATTTGGATGTTGCAACGCCCCAAGTACCTTCCAGAGATGCATGGTGAGTATTTTTTCTGATTTTATAGAGACCTTCATGGAGGTATTTATGGATGATTTTACATCGTATGGGTTATCATTGGATGAATGTCTATGTAGTTTGGGAAAGTTGTTGAACCGTTGTATTGAGAAGAATCTGGTCCTGAACTATGAAAAGTGTCTTTTTATCATAGATCATGGCATTGTCTTAGGGCATGTAGTGTCAAAAAATGGGATAGAGGTTGATAGATCTAAGGTAGACATTATTTCATCCTTACCCTATCTTTCATGTGTGCGTGTTGTTGGATCATTCCTTGGACATGCTGGATTTTATCGACGCTTCATCAGTGATTTTAGTAAGATCGCTATACCCTTATCTCGATTGCTTCAAAATGATATTAACTTCAATTTTGGTGATTCGTGCAGGGTATCATTTGATGAGCTAAAGAAGTGTCTGGCCACTACACCGATCATACAGCCCCCACTGTGGGAGATTCCTTTTGATCTTATGTGTGACGCCTCCAACATCACGGTTGGAGCTGTCTTATCTCAGAGGGTGGAGGGACGTTCACATGTGATCGCCTATGCATCGAGGACACTAGATTCCGCCCAATCAAACTACACAACCATGGAAAAAGAATTTCTTTCAGTCATATTTTCTTTAGATAAGTTCTGTTCATGTTTATTGGGCTCTAAAGTAGTTGTTTTTTCTGACCATGCAACTTTGAGGTACCTCCTAAAGAAGCCAAATGCAAAGCCACGACTTATCTGTTGGATGATCCTTCTTCGGGAATTTGATATTGAGATAAAGGACAAGAAGGGATCATAGAATTTTGTGGCAGACCACATGAGTGGGCTTACTCACACACTAGAGGATGACACCTTAGACCAGGTACCACTTCGGGACACTTTCCCTGATGGGAATCTATATACCATCTCAGGTACGCATCCTTGGTATGCTGATTTAGTTAATTACATTATTTCCTCTGAAATCCTAGAAAATTTTATGAAGCATCAAGTCAAAAAAATTAAAAAGTGAGTCTAGGTATTATGTGTGGGGTGATCCTTACCTCTGGCGCATGTGTAGTGACCAAGTCATTAGGAGATGTGTTCCCGATCATGAGTTTGAGTCTGTTTTGCATTTATGTCATACACTTGCTTGTGGTGGACACATTGGACCCCAACGGACAGTGAGGAGGGTTTTGGACTCTGTATTATATTGTCCTAGCTTATTCCATGATGCACATGTGTTTTGTAAGTCATGCTCTCGTTGCCAACACACTGGGAACATTTCTAAGAGACATGAGATGCCCCAACAACCAATATTATTCTATGATATTTTAGATGTATGGGGCATTGATTTTATTGGTCCTTTTCCTAGTTCATTTTGGATTTTATTATATTTGGGTTGATGTTGACTATGTGAGTAAATGGGTGGAGGCCAGGGCCACCAGGACTGACGATTCTCATGTTGGAGTGGATTTTGTCAAGGCTCAAATTTTCTGCAGGTTTGGAGTACAAAAGGATATCATCAGTGACCAAGGGAAACAATTTTGCAATAGGAATTTTTCTTCCCTCCTTCGAAAGTATGGGGTGACCCACAAAACATCAACACCATACCACCCCCAAACAAATGGCCAGGCTGAGGTTTCAAATCTTGAGTTGAAACAAATCTTGGAGAAAACCTTGCATCCAAATAGGAATGATTGGAGCAAGCACTTGGATGATGCATTGTGGGCTTATAGGACAGCATAAAAGACCCCCATTGGTATGTACCCATTTCAGATTGTTATTGGGAAAGCATGTCATCTCCCAGTGGATGTTGAGCATCAGGCATATTGGGATATAAAGAAATGCAACATGGATTTTGCCCAAGCTGGAATCCAAAGGAAGTTTCAAATTCAAGAGCTTGAGGAGATTCGACTGTCATCATATGAGAACTCAAGGCTCTACAAGGAAAGATCAAAACCATCTCATGAAAAAATGAAACAACAAAGGGAGTTTCATGTTGGAGATAAAGTCCTCTATAGTTCACGACTAAAGCTGCTGCCTGGTAAGTTGTGGTCCAGATGGTTAGGTCCTTATGTTGTGACAAATGTTTTTCCTTATGGTGTAGTGGAGATCACACAAGAGGACACTGGATGGAGCTTTACAGTCAATGGGCAACGTTTGAAGAGATACATTGAGGGACGTCCTACTGATGTAGTGGATTTTATCACACTGCAAGACCCCATCATCACTTGAGTACATCAGGTTGTTCCTAACCCTTTCACTTTTATATTATTTGTCCTTTTTAAAAATTATGCATTTCATGTGCATATATCATCTCATGGGTTCACATTGAGGAAAATGAAATATTTTAAGTGTGGGGGAGGGAACCTTTTAGTTTAGTAATTTCAATTGTTTTCCTATTTAAAAAAAACCAAAAAAAAATTGTGTGTTTTTCAAATTTTGTGTGTTTATTTTACAATTTGTTTTTGAAAATTTTGATCTGGAATGATTCTCATCACCATTTTTAAATCCATATAAATAAGTGAAACAATTTACCCCTTGAAACTATGCTTAAATTAATGCTGGAATAACTTTTTTTCAAGTTCATATATTTAGTAATTTCATGAAAAGTACACCGAATTTTGAATCCCATGCCACATCTAACTATCTTTATATTTGAAATCACTTTCCTGTGAGGCTTATGAACCATTATTTTTATATTATTTACATTCACCTCACTTCTTGAGAGAACCAAACCATGCTTGATTTAACCAGAATTTGATTTATTCCTGTCAAAACTTGAGGGTTTGAGGTACTTATGTTTAAATGATTGAGGAATTTGTTTGGTATTAAAGCCCCTACTTCGAAGAATCCTTTTTTTTTTATTATGGCATACCTTGAACATTAAATCTTTTTAGCCATTAGTAACCATGCACAACCTGTTAGTATTGCCACATTACAAGCCAATTTTCCCTAGCCAACCAACTCTTTAAGTGAAATTGCATAATCTAGTTGAGCTTAATTGTGGGGGAAGCTATGGTGTGTTGTGCTACCACATTCTGTGATACTTTTGGTGGAAAATTAAATTATTAAGAGATGTTTTTGCTACTGAAGAAAGTCATTATATTGAAAACTGTTCCTTTTCTAGATATTTCATGACAATTGAAGTTGTTCCTTTTCTAGAGCTTCTAATTGAGGTGGAAAGTTGTGCCAATCTGGAGCTTTCAAGAAAATCATGTTTGAGAATATTGAAATTTTTGATGCTGAAATGATGAATGGTGTAAAATTTTCATGACTTTTCTTGATGATGGAGCTGAATTGATACTATGGGGATTGAGGAGAAGACCCTATTTAAGTGAAAATTAGATTAATGCAATTTTTCTTCAAAAAGAGTTATGCCCTCCTTATTCAGCCTTAGAATTTTTCACCTCTAAATCCTACCAACCGAAAGCCACAGAACAACCCTGTAAAGTCCTCATGATAAACATATGTACTTGAATCACATTGGGTGAAGATGTAGGAATTTATCAAGCCTATGGTGACCCTTGTATGAGTTTGGATGAGAAAGACATTGCAAAAAAAATTGATATTTGACTTATGAGAGAAAATTCAAGCGAGGTAAGTGTTTTGTGCATGGGAGGATAAATGAAGTGGAAATATATTTAATGATATTAATAGAGAACTTGAAATAAGTTTTTTTATGACGCATGATATCTTTTGATTCTTGGTGCAGAATTGATGGATCCCAATGATATGGGTTTTAAAATTGGTTTTGATTTGATATTGATGTTTACTTGACATGAGGTTTTTCCCAGGAGTGCAAAATGGTAAGTGTGGGGGAGTTGATAAAACACTATTTTGTTGAATATTTTATTGATAATAAATTATATAATTTCCTCACATTATGTTAAATATGTTTATTTATAAAATATTTGGGATTTGATCATTCATTTGAAAATTTGATGAAAATTCCAGTTTTACCCTTTATAGTGCATTGTAGTATTTCGAAGATAAATATTTTTATATTTATTATTTGAACATCACATTTTTTAAACGTGTTCCTAAATTAATTTTATACAACTTTTATTCAGGACCCTATATCCACATAATGCATTTGGATGGAGTACGTGGGCCATAGTGGAAAAGGTGGTCTGGACACGCCAGAATGGAAAAGCTTCTGTATTTCGGCTATAAATCCTTTATCTGGTCCTATATTGAGCCCAAAATTGTAGAGGAGATATAGTACCCATATACTAATATTTTATCATTCTGGAAGGCTGGCCAATTCGCTCGTTTTGGTGGTCAAATGGGCGGTTCAAGTTGGCATAAAATATTTGGCCTAGATTCCCCATTCACACTTGAAACCACTTCGAACCTAGCCTCCCCACCACTCTATAAATTGGTGTTTTTCTCATTTGGTTATGTTGGGACGTGCATTGGTATGTTTAGGGAAGAGGATAAGTGTATCCACTCCAATTATTCAATCATTTCAATAAGGGTATCTCTTGATGCAATGATCCCTTCGACGAAGCCTTCTTCTTCTCCTTCATGTTGTAATGATTTTGTTTGTGTACTAAAATTCTTTGTTCTTCATTAATTCCTCATCTTTTATTCTGTTTTGTTTGTATTTATTATTCTATTAATCTTCCTAATTGGGTTGGAATTCTTGATTAGAAGCGTTATTGGGTTATACTCATTATAATCCTTTTCAAATGAAAAACGCTTCTACGATGATTACACCACCCATGGATGAGTAGTTCTTTTTAGTAATTGATCGAACGCTATCCTTATTCATTAATTTATTTTGAATCAATGAGCCACTTTAATTCACATAATATGATCCGTTAATTGCATTTTTAAATTACAATAAACTAAGCAAGCAATTGAACAATTAATACAAAACACGCGAGGTCGAGATTTTGTGTAAATTGTGAGAGCACGATCTTAATCTGTAATAGAAGACCACACGGGATAAGTTTGTAGAGTTCAAATATAATCTCTAAACCCAATTAATCGTCATTTCCAGAATGGATATTTGATCTAATTAACCACTAACCAAAAGCTATCCTTATAACAACAATCAAAGAAGGGTGATGCGATTGCGTGTTCCGAAGCTAGCCTAGGGTTTAAGTAATTTCTTCTTTGTGGTTAAGTTAACTCTCGTAGGGTTTGAGGGATAAAAAATTAGGGGATCATAATTAAGTGGATATTGATTTAAATGATAATGATTAATAAGTGAATGAAGAGGTAGAGTTATATTTATTACTCCTTTTAAAATAGATTTCAAAAAAACATCTTCTTATTATGTCATTTTAATCGAAATTCATTTCAAAACAAAAAACAAAAAAATATACAATATTCTTCCAGCAAACTTCTTCTAGATTCATAAACTATAACAAACCCTAATCCTTTAATGTAGTGTTTTTATTATATTATATATATATTTTTTTATAATACCTTTAATAAGTTGTTAAATTCACTTCCTCCTTTGAGAGACGACCATGGTCAGCCACTCTGATGCACCTAAGTACCCCAAAATCACACTAATCATTTGAGGTCACCCACGACAGTACTCTATCAAAACTCATTCAAACATGTGAGTATAGATTATGTGTTGCCTATCAGTCAATTTGATTGGATAGACTCGAATCCAAAAAATCTTATGGAAACATCCAAAATTTCAATTAAGGCAATCAAGCCAGACAGCATGAGAGAAGTTAGTGAATCACCAAGAAATGATGAAATCTAAAATGGAGATGTATTAATTTCATCCACTGATAGCCAAAAATTCTATACATCGCCAACTAGGGTAGAAGAAGTTATAGCAATGTCAGGGATGAACGATGATGTCAATCCATCATCTCATTTTAATTACCCAAGGAAGACCCTTCATCATCAATAGGGTAAGAAATGGATGCTTCTTCCACAAGATGATCATATTTTAACATCTATCCTGATTATGAAAATTCTGCTTCATCATCTACTATGAAAGTATAAGCAGAAGAGGTAATACCTGTTGATGAAGAAGCCGAAGACCTCAGAGATGCTCCTCCATCATTCAAAGAGGGTATCTCTACCACTGTGGATGAACTCAGGGAAATAAATATGGGTACAAAAGAAGATCCACTCCCCACATTAATTAGTGCGACCATGACTCCTAAAGAGTAGGAAATGTAAATTTCATTTTTTAAGAGAAATTGAGATAAATTTGCGTGGAACTATATAGAAATCCCAGGGATTGATCCTGATATTTCTACTAATTGTTTTAGTTTTCCAGAAGAACATCGAGGTTGTAAGCAAGCCACAAGAAGAACACACCCAACTTATGCTTCCAAAATTGAAGCAGAAGTGAATAAGCTTATCAATTCTAACTTCATCAGAGAAGTTCAATATCCTAATTGGTTCGATAATATTGTACCTATGAAAAATAATAATAGAAAAATTAGAGTTTTCATTGATTTCAGAGATTTTAATCGGTTTGTCCCAAGTTTGATTTTACAGTTCCAATCACAGAACATTTAATTTATGCAACGGCTGGCTATGAAGCACCTTTTTTCATGGATGGATATTCTGGGTATAATTAAGTCTGAATGGCTCCAGAAGATGAATAATCTACATCCTTTAGAGCCCCTTAGGGTGTGTTTTTCTATGGGGTACTGCCCATTTGGCCTGAAGAATGTAGGTGTAACATATCAGCATGCCTTGCATTATATCATCAAACCCTTTTTAGGGAAATTTGTTGAATGTTATGTGGACGATTTTGGGGTTAAATCCAAACAACGTTCTAATCACTTTGCTGATTTGGATGTCATATTCCACAAATATCGACAACATAATTTGAAGATAAACCCCTTGAAATGTGATTTGGGGGTAACCTTAGGAAAATTTCTTGGATTTTTTGTACGCCATCCTGGTATCGAAGTCGATCCAGAGAAGAAAAAGTCAATCCTTTGTATGTCACCACCTCGAAATTTAATATAATTGGGGGGAATTAAAGGACACTTAGCCAATATTCGGCGTTTCATCGCCAATCTGGCAGGAAAAAGTTTACCCTTCACCAAATTGATGAAGAAGGGAGTCACCTACAAGTAGACTGAAGAATGTCAAGAAGCATTTGATATAATCATGAAATATCTCTTGATTCCACCGGTATTAATGCCACCTGTTGAAGGAAGACCACTTATTCTTTTTGTGATAGACATAGAAAGATCATTGGGAGCCTTCCTTGCCTAAAAGAATGATACTAGGAATGAAAACAACCTTTACTATCTCAGTTGGACTATTCTTGAAGCAGAAACCCGATATTCATGTATTGAAAAGTGTTTCCTAGCATTAATATTTTCTGTTTAAAAATTCAGACACTACCTACAACATCATGAGGTCCAATTGGTATCTCGCAATAACCTGCTCAAATTAATCCTTAGTCATCCAATTCTTACCAGACATCTGTCATGGAGGGAAGTTATTTTACAGCAATTTGACATCCATTATGTGTCTCAAAAGGCAATAAAGGGCCAAGCTCTTGATGATTTCCTTATTGAACACCCTTCAGTAGAGGATACATCTTTAGATATTGAACTTCTGATGAGGAGGTCTTCTCTATTCAAGATAGTATTCAAACATGGGAAATGTACTTTGATGGTGCTTCTAGAAGTCCTACAGGGAAGAAAATGGAAGATCCTAAATTCAACAAATTTGGGTTGGGAATTGTTCTTATTTCCCTAGAAAAAGGGAGTGCTACATTATTATTTCTTATTACGGGAAGGCGGTACAAATAATGAAGCATAATATCATGCTCTCATCGTAGGTTTAGAGTTGGCATTTCAAACAGAAGTGAATCACTTAAAAGTGAAAGGTGATTCAGACCTGGTAATCAAACATATCAATGGGCATTATGCAATCAGAAAAGAAGAGTTAATCCCTTTGTATGATTATTTCAGAGAGTTAATGGAGGAATTTATTTCGGAACTGAAATTTTCTTATGTCCCACGAGCACAAAATTCTCAAGGTGATGCAGTGGATAATATAGCCAGAGCATTGCTAGATCCAAATTGGGATGAAAAAATCATCAATATTTCCCACCGTCGTACAATTTCACCTTATAATCAAACTAGAATAGAGGAAATAAGTGAAATTAGTCCCATTCATGAACCATATGGTCATACAACGGGATGGATGACACTTATCAGGGAATATTTTCAAAATGGAATACTCCCACCTGATAGAGCCGGGAAAGAACAAATCTGTCGATGTGTGGTCAATTTTACTCTTTATGATATCCCAGATCACCTAGAGAAAATTATCTACAAAATATGTTTTGACAGAATTCTCTTCAGATACATTGATGGTGAAGAAACAATGGTGGTCATGAAAGAAGTAGATGTAGGAGTCTCTGCTACCCACGAGTCTGTATATAGACTATCTGATCAAATTCAAAGGCTTGGATACTTTTGGCCTTCAATGATAGAAGATTGTGTTGATTTCATGAGGAAGTGTCATTCATGAAAATTATGTGCCAACTTCATTCAACAACCCCCAGAGTTACTTCACACATCTAAATACTCGTTGCCATTTTCCACATGGGGAATGGATGTAGTGGGACCTTACCCTTCGGCTAAATCAAAGTAGTTTAAGTAGATTCTTACTACTACAGACTTCTTTTCCAAATGGGTAGAGGAAATAACTCTCAAATAAGTTAGTTCTAATACCATTGTTAGCTTCATCAAGACTAACATCATTACCAGAATTTGTGTCCCTCATACCATATTGATGGATAATGGAATCAAATTCGGTTCATCCGAGGTAAAGAAGTTGTATCAATAATACAACATGAAATCCAACCATTCATCTCGGTATCATGATGTGGCCAATGGCCAAATAGAATCCTTCAATAAGACTCTTCCAAACATAATGAAAAATATTGTGGATAAAGATAAGAAATCATGGCCTGATAAACTCTTTCCTGCTTTATGGGAATATCGGACCACCACCCTCACTACAACACGATCAACTCCATATTCATTGGTATATGGAACAGAAGCAGTTTTTTCCACTGAGGTTCAATTACCCTCATTCAAGGTAGCCATTTTTGATCAGTCATCTACATATGAACAATCTCAAAAGTGATTGGATGAATTGGAATGATTAGATGAGAAAATATTGTGCACCTTGCACCACTTGGAAGTCTATCAGAATCGAATAGCACGAGCTTTCAACAAAAAAGTTCATCTTCATTCATTAGTTCAGGGAGAATTGGTATTGGTTCTCATAACTCTAATGATATTAGGAAAGAAACCTCCCAAGCTTGAGCCAAAGTGGGAAGGACCATACTCAATACAGAAGGTCTACTCTAATGGAGCTTATTGTTTAATCTCAATGGATTGAGAAATCATCACGACTACAAATAATGACAGATTTCTGAAGAAGTATTTGGGGTAACACAAATACATCACTACGGTCCATGCATATGACCTTAAACTATTCACAACATCATCCAACAAGACGTTAAACTGTATTGTCCTTTCTACAGTCCATGCATATGACCTTAAAATATTCGCACAATTGTCCAACATGACATTAAAATGTAATGTCCTTTCTATGGTCCATGCATATGACCTTAAACTATTTGAACTTATTTCCAAAACGACGTTAAATTATGACATTCCTGCTATATGATGTTAAACTATACATCCCCTCTTTTGTCATTACTGCATGGAATTAAACTTCACAGTCCCCCTTTCATCCAACATGATGTTAAACAATATTGTCCCCATCGTCTTAGCTACAGGACGCTAAACTATACATCACCCTTATTGTCCAACATGACACAAAACTGTGTTCACATCCAACATAACGTTAAACTGTGTCCCTATATTTTTCCTACATGACATTAAACTGTACTGCTCATTCATCCTACATGATGTGAAACTGAACAAAGTCCCTTAATACGTCATATGTGATGTTAAACTATATTTTTTCCCTGCGACATGACACTAAACTATGCCGCACCAATTGTCCTCACTGTAAGACTTTAAACTGCATAGTCCCTTCATATGTCCTAGATGAAATTAAATTGTTCATCGTTAAGGATGTTTCTACCTCTTGTTTCTCACACCGAGTATGAATCACATGATCTTAGAGTAAACTTCAACCATAACACCCTCTCTGGACTGCTAACCTTGTTTAAGTCCCGAAACTTTTTTTAGGTTGTTGTACTCTATAACAACGTGATCACCAATTAATTCTTCAATCGAACTACATGGACTTTGATTCTTGCCTTCTAGGCTGGGTACGTAGTCAACCTCCCGAGGTTCAAGTATGAAACCAATCTCTTCATGTCAGGTTCACCATTTTTTGTTTCCTCTAGAAATGGGGATGACCTCGTTTTCTTAAGGTTCAAACATTCCAATCAGTTTCTAACGGGGTTGTTCATAGAACCGGAAACATCCAATGATTCTATATCCATTTGAACCTACATTCCAATGGTAGGTTCTCATTAGTTGTGGATCGATGAGGCTTAATAATTTTCATTGGTCGAGAGGATGGGATGTCGGACTCATCACACCTTTTTGAGGGGAATTATTTTCTACTCCGGGACTCTCTTTTTAGATTTAAGTTATGTTTGTGAATCCTTATTAAATTACCAAGTATGAAAATGAGCATTCCATTAGATCTGACAATCAATGATTAGTATTTAAGAGATTTATAGAATCTTTTATATGTATTCGAGGTTCTTCATTGATAGAGAATCATCTGTATTGGTTTGAGATTATTAGTCAATGGTATCCTTCAACACATTATATAGAGTTCGCAGTATAGTTGAGATACGGCCGGGATTGGTTCTCTCACGAAACCAACCGGGCCCCTGGGATGAAAAGGCTAGTAACTCACAGACCAGGCGTCCAATTGACGCACCGTCTGTTGCGTTGAGACCCCTATGACGAGGCGGTTCTTTGAGATACTTCTTCGTGGGACTTTGAGATAATTTGAGTATCAACCAGTAGCTCGTGGAGCGGACCCTCCCAGAGACGAGCGTATGGAGTACGGAGACCGTGTAGCTAGCTGGGACCTGAAGACTTCTTGTTCGATTCGAGTCGGAGAGACTTTTATAGCCCAGTGGGGAGCACTACTATATTTGGGTGGCAGACCCACAGCGGGGAGCACTACTGTGTTTGGGTGGCAGACCCGCGGTACTCAATAGGAGGAGTACCTCTGTAGGCTATGAGGGGGGAGCACTACTGTGTTTGGGTGGCAGACCCCGGCGGGAAGCACTACTTTGTGAGGTGGAAGGCCCGCGGTACTCGACAGGAGGAGTACCTCAGCAGTCTTAGGTTAGTGAGCAGTACCTCAGAGTCGTGACAGGACCAATGTACACTCCAGAGACGGAGCACATCAGCAGTTACAGTTTCGATAATGAAAATCCTGGTATGAGCTGAGACTTTTTGTTAACCTCATTATTGAGATGGGTCACTTGATAACTTAGGTATATGTATGGGCATATACCTGGGTAGTGGTTATCCGTTGATTTCATGATCTTGGTGTTTTCCTCATGATTGAGTTGGGTTACTTGATAACTTAGGTATATGCATGTGCATATACCTAAGTAGAGGTTATCTGTTGTGATATTCTTTTTGGTTAACCTTGTTGGTTTTAGTGAGACCTTGAGGGTCTCGGGGTCCCTACTGAGTATCGTTATACTCACCCCTGCACGGGCTATGCCCGAACCTCGTTGTGTTGGTTGCCGACGACGGGCAGTGCTGACGGAGGCCGAGTGTTCGAGGACTGGACTGTACCCGGAGATGGACTACACGACGAGTCAGTACCCGGAGGTGGAATTCAAGGCGAGACGACACTCAGAGGAGGTTGACGCGCGAGAGAGTTGTGGAAGATATCTGTACCTACCCTTTAGGTAGGATCCGTGGTGGACGATCTAGGAGTTGCACGATCTGTACCTACCCTTCAGGTAGGATCCGAGGAGGACGACCTAGGAGCTGCTTCCTTTCTTCCAGCTGTTTGTCTTTTTCTATTGTACTTTAGTTCAGTAGTAGTTGTACTTTCAGTTGGGTTTGTATTCTGGCCCACTTACTTTTCATCTCTTTCTCTTTGAACTTAGTTTTTTACTTCTGCTTGTACTCGGTGGTGTTTTGTTTACTTTTATAAAGGCAATGCCTTCCCAGTTATCGGGATTTACCCGTTTGGTGCTAGTCGCCAGCCCCTAGCCTATGGAAGGCGGGCTTGGGGTAGTCCTGGCACGGGCCCCGAGGACGGGTCGTGACATGTTTGAAGAACACACTACACCTCGATGTGGAGACAGTAAGCCGTACGTATGCACGTATGGTGAATCTTTCAATTATAGGATGGATAGAATAACGAATATGGTTTTCACATATTTATAATAACATCAAAGTATGTAGGAGGTACTATAGTTATTATTTTAGTATGTAAACAACAAATAAAAAGGAAGTGGAAGAAGAAAAAAAACTTGACAGAAGGTGGTGAAATTATTACCTCTTCTTCGTGCGTTTCCATTTGAGATGATCAAAAGGGATCTGTAGGTTGGATTTATGATCAAAGTTAGGAATCTTGGTTGATTTAGGGGATTTTGGTAGGATATTTGGGTAGGGTTTTCCCAATCCAAAGGGCATTGGAGGTGTGATTTTTAGATAAGGGGAATTTCCCTTTATAAGAGGGGTGAGGGTCACTTTAGGAAAAGATTAAAATATTAATTTATTATACAATAATATTCAGTTTATAATGGCTACAAATGAATTTATTTTGAGAATTAGGTGTTTATGCGTCCAAAGCCTCTCAAAAAATACATTTTAGACAAGTTTAGGTTACTATTGTAACTTATCATTTAGATTTAACTATTAGTTAAATTGTTTAACTTTTACAGTGTCTTCTGGTATTCTTCCACTATATGGTTAATAAATGCACGCTAAACATCCAAAAGAACCTTAAGTGGTTCATTAATGACATATATAATATTATTTATTCTATTTGGATGAACCTCATATTTTTGAGCATATTATATCAACCAATAATATTGAATTTGTTTTAATTACTAATTTATGTCAATTTGGACACTATTTGATATTATGTATTTGTCAAAGTCATAAAATCTTTATCACTTTGATAATATTTATCTAATCAACCCTAAAATGTCATATGAACCTAGAATATTAGTGGATGGCATGCAAACATTTAAATTGAATTTATTTTAATATTTATAATATAATCTATTTTAATATTTCATTAAGAACGTAATTAGTGCATCATCATTGTGTCACAAATAAATTTGATATATAATCTCTAAAAATAATAAATAAAATACTATTATGTAGGAAATATTATTATATTTCAAATGAATATTTAAAGTCTAATTTATCTTATGTATATCCATATATGAAAAATGTTTTAGCTAATAAACATTGAATTTAACAATTTAAACTCTTCATTAAATAAAATAATAATAAATCTCTTATTCTAATCCAAGTGGACCTAAAGAATATTATTTTATTAATATGTTTTTTTTGTCAAATTAAACTTATAAAATAGAATTAGGACATGTGTAAGGGTAATTATAATATCATTTTAACATTAATTGCCCTATTTACTTTTAACCGTGGTAAATAAAAGTCATTAGTTACTATTCACCAAAAATTATTTTCATCTTATTGAATCAAGTTTTACATACTAAAATAAACATTTACTCTATGATTTTTTAAATTCTCCACACATAAGTTGTTAATTTATGTTCTATGCAAATTTTC
Source organism: Viscum album (assembly GCA_963277665.1). Taxonomy (NCBI): domain Eukaryota; kingdom Viridiplantae; phylum Streptophyta; class Magnoliopsida; order Santalales; family Viscaceae; genus Viscum; species Viscum album. Next base: position 167,827,574 of record OY728123.1, read on the forward strand.
TAACATGCCTAGAAGGTGAGTAAAAGTTGTTAACAAGTTCAATAAAATTTTAAACATCTATTTTTATTATAAATGACTCAAATTACTTACATTGGACACATATAGGTATTATATATATTTTTGTACTTAAAATATATTTAAATAAAATAAATAATTATTTAAATTAAAATTCTGTTTTAAATAATAACTTAGTATTTTTCATTATTCATACAAAATTTAATTTTTTCAGAAAAATACAAAAAATTAACCCTAAGCTAATGTTTATATTCCTAATTAAAAAATAAAGTCCATTTTACCAAATTCGAAACATAGAAGTTTCAATTTTTAATTTAAAATTAATTCACGTTATCAAAACCAAAAAATGGGATTTCAAAAAGTAAAAACTATCAGAAGATTGACATGTGTTTATGTCAAATTTAAATGTGGAATTACATATAATGACATAAATTGTATGAAATGATAAAAATATAATCTAATTATACTTAAAACCAATTCAAATTCATAATTTGATACTATAAAGTATTTCAATTAAAAACGGTTTTTTCAATTAAAACATAGTATTTTTCAATATTAGTCAAAATATATAGGATATTAGAAAAGTACCAAAAATTAATCCAAACTAAATTTTTATGTCCCTCTTCTAAAGATTAATTTCATTTAATTTAATTTAATACATAAAAGTGTCAAGTATTTTTTTAAAAAGGGTTCTTCATTAAAAGGTAGTAAAATTTCACTTTTTGAAAAATAATTATTTTATTAGAAACAATGAATGTGTTCTTATATTATGTCTAATAATCCCATAATATGGAATTTAAAATTATATTATGAATATGACATTAAAAATTCAGTTTATATTATTCATGACCTCATTTTGAACGGCTAGTTCGGTAATTTGTGGTGCGCTCGAAATCGATGTTGTGTGTAGCGCATGCTATTGAATTACTTTAACGAGATAACACAATATGAAATATTTGGGTGTTACATTGTCACTTAATTAATTAAATTGTGTCATTGCAATTTGATATTTTTCTTCTAAAATGAGGGGTTAAAAAATAAAATACATTTGTGGAAAACCCACATCGAAAATTGGGTTAATAAAATTTAGTCCTACTAAGTGGGAAATGGAAATAACAAATTCACCACCAACTTATGATCTCAATTAGGAGAACATTGGTGGAAATTAGAGACACATCATTGGAGGGAAATCATAAATATTTATAAGTAGTTATTGAGGTCATCAATCACAAATATGTGTAAAATTGAGGGCTTCCAAGCCATCAATCTAAGATGATATAAAATATCATCAATTCATCAACTCATAAGGTATTATTATAACACATTTTTGGTTTTATGATCCCTTACCTAATGTTTAAGAATTAATTTATTCATATAATAAGTAGATATATATATATATATATATATATGTGCTTGATAATTAGAGTTTCATCCTTTATATAATTCATACCACAAACTCATATTTCACCCAAAAAATAATAGAATTCTAAAATTTTCTATTTATCCTAATCATATAGGGTTCGAAAAAATAAATTTATATTTTATCTATAAAAAAACTACATTATAAAAACAGGTACATCGCGTAGGCCAGTGGTTGGTGATTACTCTTGTCACCCTTCGATTGCGGGTTCAAGTCTCGCATCCTTTCCAGACGCAACGAGTTATTGCCCGACCTCCGGGTTGTCCTTTTCATAACAATCCAAAAATAATCATAAAAAATGCTTTAAATTTAACAATAGTATCCAATGTAAAAAATAATCTATTCCAACCATTAGTCATATCCAAAATACATCTTTCAAAACTCATAGTACAAAATTTATATGGAAGGATAACACAATGAAGATCTTTTTTTCCACATAATAACATGGGAATTCCTACATCATGTATTCTTTTAAAACACGGTAACACCCCGAATTACCATAAATCAATATTTATTACTGTTGGACGGAGAAAAGGAGAAGTGATGGAAAGAGGGGGGGTGAATTGCCTTTTAAAAAATAATTAACAATTTAAAATCAAAGTGAAACTGCAGCGGAAATAAAAGAGGCAATACACACAACTTGATAACGGAGTTCGGCTTAAACCCAAGCCTACGTCTCCGCTCCCAACTCAACCGTTGAGAGATTTACTACCGCTTGCTTTTCAATGGTTTTAGCAAGAAACCCACTAGACTCTATGGTTAGTGTAGAACCTATTACAACTTTCTTTTATTGGTTGAGCAAGAACCCACTAGCCTTCTTACAGGTGAAGTCTAGCTCACCTATGACACAAGCCTTTTAAAGGGAAGGCTTGTCTAACCTCTTCACACCTTGAAGGTGGTGTGAAAACCAAAAAGAGAGGATGAGAGAAAGAGTTGGGGGTTTGTAGGCACAAACCCAATTTGATGCTCAAAATAAGTAAATAATGAAAAACCGTAATGGGAGAAGCCTTGGGCGCCAATGGATTGATGAAGTTGATGAAGAGCGCTCCCAAGCTTCTATGGTGGTGCTCCATGGATGTGGAAATGTGTTGGAGAAATTGGGGGTTCTTTGAAGCAATCCGCCGGAGGTTAGCCAAATGATTTAAAATGTGTCCTGTGGGCTTCTGTATGTTTCGATAGTGTTCTGGGGCTTCCTGGTCCTTTATTTATAGAGGGGGAACCCTCAAATGGCCTTTGGGAGGCTTCGGAGCCGTTGGAGAGGCCTTCGGAGCTGTTGGGAGGCAAGTGGACAGGTCTGGTCAAAGCCCAACGGCTAGTTTGACTGGCTCCACCGGCTGACCGGTGCTAGGCCACCGGTTGGCCGGTTCTTGCAAAAAGAAGGAGGGATTCTGTCCAGGCGCCACCGGCTGGCCGGTGAGGAGGCCACCGGTTGGCCGGTGCTGAGGCAGTGGCTGACACTGTTCTGGCTGGGTGCCACCGGCTGGCCGTTGATGAGGCCACCGGTTGGCCGGTGCTGAGGCAGTGGCTCAGCCTTCTACCTGGGTGCCACCGGTCGGCCGGTGCTGAGGCCACCGGTTGGCCGGTGGGAAGGCAGTGGGTGTCCCTTCTGCCCAGGGTCCATCGGCTGGCCGGTGGTGAAGCCACCGGTTGGCCGGTGGCCTGAAAGACAGTCCAATGTTCTTCCTTTGCCAATTATTGCTCCTGAAATCATTCCTATTAACAAAAACACTTGAAAACAAGATTAGATAAAGATGAGAGTGATTGTGATCATGAAAATTAAACCTCTAGGGGTACGAGAGGTACATCAATCTCCCCCTATTTTGATGATCACAATCACCAAAACAAACAATGTAAAAATGAAATGAAAGGCATGCTTTAAATTTCTTTACTTTCCAATTTATCCTTTAAAGCATGAGAGAAAGATTTCTCCCCCAATCAACCAAGAATTTCTCCCCCTTTGTGATTATCAAAATAGCACGGGGCATAAAACTTGATTGAGGGAAAGGATTGAAAAACAAGATAGAGATTTTAAACCGATTGAAATTTTTGAAATTTGAATTGAAAGTTTTGAATTGAAAATTGAAATGAGAATTTTGAATTGAAAGTTTTGAATTGAAAATTGAAATAGAAAGTTTGAAATGAAAAATGCAAAAAAGCTTAAACAATCCTAACTCCCCCTAAATAAAAACAACAAATCACCGGGGAGAAGTTTTTGGAACCGAGACAAATTTTGGTCCGCTGAGACTCGCTAAAAGGGATTTTTCAATCCATACTTGTTTAGTGGCGGGTCTTCTACTATAAAATTCATCATTAAAGAAAATAGTTTTGGGCCTTCCATACCGGGCATTTTTGCAATCGCACTCATAAATTAAGTGCCCGGGTTTTTTGCAATAATTACAAAATTTAAATTGAGAGCTCCCCCTTAAAAAAATAGTTGGAGCATGGGAAGAGGAAGCTTGCTTTGAATAGCCAAGCCCTTCGGTGGTTCTAGATATGCGTTGGGAACCAATTAATTTGATTAAATTTTGTTCCCCTTGGGTGAACTTAGCAAGAGATTCCCTTAAATATTTGATTGTTGATTCCATAGAATCAACATTGGGAAGGTTTTGGACTTTGAGGGACAACTCCTCCTTTTCTTTGAGAAGTTGTTCCTTTTCGGAAGAGAGTTTTTTGAAATTCTTTTTTAAAGCAACAAATTTGGAAGAAAGTTCGTGAAAACCTTCCTCCAATTGATCTCTAGCATGTTGGAGATCCTCATAAGACATGTGATTGAAAGAATTTGAAGAACAAGAGGAAGAGGAGTCGGAAGAAGTTACCTCATGAAATGCCATTAGACATTTGTTACCGTTGTCGCTTGAGGAGGAGGAGGAGGATGTGGAGCTATCACTCCATGTGGCCTTGAAAGCCTTTTTCTTTTCCTTTTGCTTGGCCTTTTTCTTGTTGTGTGGACAATCGGGCTTGTAAAGGCCTCTCTTGCCACACCCATAGCATGTTACCTCGGGCTCGGATTTTTCGTCGTGTTTTTCCTTTCGAGCATTGCGGGATTTCTTCTTCTTGTGCTTCTTCATGAATTTGTGCTTTTTGCGGGCAAGGTTCTCCATTTCAGAATCGCCGCTTGAAGAGGAAGATGATGAGGAGGAGGAGATTTCTTCTTGTTGAACTTTGAAGGCGGTGTTCTTTGGAGTTTTGATCGGTTTGCCTTCCTTTTCATCTTGCCTCCTCATGGTGATCTCATAGGTCATGAGGGATCTGATGAGCTCTTCGACCAGCATGTTCTTGATGTCTTTTGCTTCTTGGATTGCCGTGACTTTTGGTGCCCATGAGCTTGGTAAGATCCAAAGGATCTTCTTGAACATCATTTCTGCAGAAACATCATCACCAAGGGACTTTCTCCCATTGCAAACATCAGTAAAATGAGTAAACATTTCAGTGATATTTTCAGATGGATGCATGGTAAAAGACTAAAAATCTTGACGGTACATGTCCAATCGAGTATCCTTCACTTTGTTGGTCCCCTCATGGGTAACCTCCAAAAGTTTCCAGATTTCATGTGATGAGGTGCATGTGGAAACTCGATTGAACTCATTACGATCAAGGCCGCAATGTAGAGCGTTCATGGCTTTGCCATCAAGCTCGAAATTTTTAATATCGGCTTGGGTCCATTTGGATTCATCGGGAGAGGAGAGAGAATAACCATGCATGACAATTTTATAAATAGGATAACCTATACTTCTAAGAAAAGTGGTCATGCTGGTTTTCCAATAAGTGTAGTCGGTTCCATCAAAAAATGGTGCCCGACCCAAAGAATAGCCTTCGGGGGCGAAAGAGGTTGATGCCATCACAATGGATCTTGAATTTGAAACCGGTGAAGGTATTACTCAAATTTTTCCTCTGATACCAATTGTTGTACGGAGAAAAGGAGAAGTGATGGCAAGAGGGGGGGTGAATTGCCTTTTAAAAAATAATTAACAATTTAAAATCAAAGTGAAACTGTAGCGGAAATAAAAGAGGCAATACACACAACTTGATAACGGAGTTCATCATAAACCCAAGCCTACGTCTCCGCTCCCTACTCAACCGTTGAGAGATTTACTACCGCTTTCTTTTCAATGGTTTTAGCAAGAAACCCATTAGAATTTAAGGTTAGTCTATAACCTATTACAGCTTGCTTTTATTGGTTGAGCAAGAACCCAGTAGCCTTCTTACAGGTGAAGGCTATCTCACCTGTGACACAAGCCTTTTAAAGGGAAGGCTTTTCTAACCTCTTCACACCGTGAAGGTGGTGTGAAAACCCAAAAGAGAGGATGAGAGAAAGAGTTGGGGGTTTGTAGGCACAAACCCAATTTGATGCTCAAAATAAGTAAATAATGAAAAACCGTAATGGGAGAATCCTTGGGCGCCAATGGTTTGATGAAGTTGATGAAGAGCGCTCCCAAGCTTCTAAGCTGGTGCTCCTTGGATGTGGAAATGTGTTGGAGCAATTGGGGGTTCTTTGAAGCAATCCGCCGAAGGTTAGCCAAATGATGTAAAATGTGTCCCGTGGGATTCTGTATGTTTCGCTAGTGTTCCGGGGCTTCCTGGTCCTTTATTTATAGAGGGGGAACCCTCAAATGGCCTTTGGGAGGCTTCGGAGCCGTTGGAGAGGCCTTCGGAGCCGTTGGGAGGCAAGTGGACAGGTCTGGTCAAAGCCCAACAGCTAGTTTTACTGGCTCCACCGGCTGACCGGTGCTAGGCCACCGGTTGGCCGGTGCTTGCAAAAAGGAGGAGGGCTTCTGTCCAGGCACCACCGGCTGGCCGGTGAGGAGGCCACCGGTTGGCCGGTGCTGAGGCAGTGGCTGACACTGTTCTGGATGGGTGCCACCGGCTGGCCGGTGCTGAGGCCACCGGTTGGCCGGTGCTGAGGCAGTGGCTCAGCCTTCTGCCTGGGTGCCACCGGTCGGCCGGTGCTGAGGGCACCGGTTGGCCGGTGGGAAGGCAGTGGGTGTCCCGTCTGCCCAGGGTCCATCGGTTGGCCGGTGGCCTGAAAGACAGTCCAATGTTCTTCCTTTGCCACTTCTTGCTCCAGAAATCATGCCTATTAACAAAAAAACTTGAAAACAAGATTAGATAAAGATGAGAGTGATTGTGATCATGAAAATTAAACCTCGAGGGGTACGAGAGGTACAACAATTACCTTCATTCACCCATATTCCTTTTAGAATATTAGATAGACTCATTATATTAAAAAATGTTGTAAACTCCAACAATAATGGAATAAACAAACCATTAATCAGTTCCAAGGATGTTAAAAATATCCAATATAATTTATAAAAATCAATCATATTTTATTTCAAAATCAATACCTCGGTATCAGGACCATATTAAAGTTTTTTATTTCCTTCATCCATGTATTTTCCAAAATGTTTAACTTGTTATTGAGTCACATTTCATTGTACCACAAAATCACAAATCCTGAATGAAATAGTAATGCAATACAATCTTTATATACTCCATAATTAATAAAACTAGTACATAATTGATACAATACTCAAATGACATAATTTTTTAATATCAACATAATAATTCAAGTCATTACACTTCATTTTTGGAAATATAATTACATTATTACTATCCAACAACATAATTTGTGGTATATTATAATGGTTTGGACATTGATTCACGTAGTGTCCCAACTCCTTGTAGATGAAGCATTGAACATTTGAAACCGTTTCATACCCTTGCAGTCACATACTTGGAATTGTTTTTCTCTACACATATAACAAACTCCCATTCCCTTTAATCATTTACCAAGGCGATTTATTCCAAAATTATAACATATCGGAAAACCTTCTTTCCACTCTTCCCTATATCCATATTTCTCTCTTCTATACCTTTATTCTATTTCTTCCTTTCAAATCCATATGACTCCAAGAATTACTTACTTATCTAATTAACACATGATATCATTTGTTCATATGATGAGAATATTTGGGAGACTTGATCCCTTTTTAATGTTGTCTTAATAACATGAAAGATACGATCCTTCTTAATATTTTGATCATGTGTATTACTGGAATTATCATTAATTCTAACAGGCTCCATTTCATAACAATGGTATACACTAGGTTAGTTTTTAGATCATGATGCATAATTCCAAACATTAAAATTACCTAACGTAAATTGAAATGATTATGAATTTAATATATAATTATAAAATGTTTTATTTGAAAACATATTTACTCCTAAATGCTTTCTAATGGATTGTAATGAAAATGTGAATTATCCTAAGTATATCCCCTGGTAGTGTCATAACCAAGTGTGCAGGATGGCACGTTGTCATGTTCCAGGATACCCCGGGTCAAGCACGAAACTCCTTATCAGATTTTTCACTCCTAGGTACATCTGTACCAGAGCCGCATCAACTTTATCGTATCTAGACTTTCACTGGGTGGGTTTTAATTATCTAAGAAAAATTATCAACCTTCAATGGAGACATTTTTTAATATTTAACCCTATGTTTTTAATTATCATTTTATCATTTGGGGTGATCCAATATTCCATATTGGGTTACACAATTTATGATTTTTTTGGTTCTATAGAACTCATACTTTCCATGGATTTATTATAAAAATGAAATGATTCTCTATTGATGTTATATGAATCCTAATATATTTCCATGGTGTTTTTATGTAATTATTTTTTATTTTCACGATACCAATTTAAATTCTATGTCTAATTTAGTGATTAGATTTTTGTTTTAATGTTGAATAAAATTTTTAGATTATGCTATTAGGGGTACATATATCTCTCCCCAATACATTGTGTAATCGCTTAAACCTCATGGGATAAAAATGATATGTTAATGTGTTTTCAAGTATCTAGTTTCACAATGGCTGAGTATGAGGATTTTATCTAAACACATAAATTGATTATTGATGTGTTGGTCATTTTCCAGGTTATAAAATATAATAAATACAATAAATATGATTGTTACACTTTCATTCCTATATACCATGGCTCATGTTTTATGATTCGTGTTTTATTTTCCCATGACATTGTAAAAGTGTTTAACATTGAGTTAATATATTTGTATATAATGAATCATGGAATTTCTATGAGTTTATTAAGATTATGGAGAAATGTTTAAAACATGAGATAGAACTGATTTTCTATGTATGTTATCTATTTCACTAAACCATTTCATCCTTGGGTTCTACAATTAATTTTCGATGCAATAAAAAATTCTTTTATTAATATTACATTTATTTATATTCATCTTGGGTTTCTTAACCGATCATCAAATAATTTCATATTTGAAACATATATTAACAAAATTAAATTATTTAAAAAGGTGATAATGAATTGTAATTGAGAAAATATATGATGTATATATATTCTAATGTTGTTCATTCTCCACAATAGAATAATATTTATACACATTTTCCAATGTTGTGAAATGATATTAAAAATATCAAACTTATACCGTAAACTTCTGGAATCAATACATCGAATAACCTTAGTAGAAAAAACGATATTTAATCTTTTTATTTATAATATAAAAAATATCCCATGTATTTTTTATGAAGTAGGAATTTATCTTGATTACATTATTTATTTATATGAAAACACATCATAGATATAATATTTATCTTAAACCATCACTATTTATTGGTGGATAATTTTAGAGTTTACTATTCTTATAAAAAATTATATTTTAAATTTGATTTGATAATTGGGTGCAATATAAACAATATCACATTTTATGAGAATTTTTCTAGATAATTTTTAATGGGAATACACATTACAGAATTTCTGAAATTTAATATAATGTTATCACATAAGACATGTATGAAAAATAGAGTACATTATAATTGGTGGTTTTTATTTATGGCTCACTAATTATAACATTTAAAAACAAAATTTACTGTCTCATATTATTTTTATATTTCAAAATATCATTTCTTAAATTATACATAATTTTTGTTTTTTGAAACTATTTTATATCACATTTAGTAATTGAAAAATATATTCTAATTAATGAAATTTCTAGAAGAAATTATCAATATTTTTTTGTACATCCATATTGTATATTTCATAACATTAATCATATCATTGATGTAATATATATCAATAATAATATATTTTAATTTTTATTAAAAAAATATATTATATATTAATGGAAATTTAAATGATAATATGAATTCAATATTATATTAATGATTAATTGGGAATATGTTTGGAATTAGATCTCATTCCTAAATAAAAAATGGTGTTCTTGAATCCATCCCAATATTTGTTATACAATAGAATGAAAATAATTATTTAAATGCATCCATGGAATCATATTCATTCATGGATATTCATTGAATATATAAATGAAATTTGAAAAATTAACGTTAAATTGATTTGAATAAAATATCAACACCATAATATTATACTAAAAAAATCTAACCTATTGAATAATGTGAAAAAATAGTCATAATATTATGATCAACTATTAAAATTTTATGTTTCGTTTCCCAATTAAATTTTTTACACTATATTGGATCTAAATTAAATTCACATTTTGTAGAATGATATAGTTGATATAAATTGTCAAATATAATTTTAGGTTCAGTATTTTTTTGAAATTTTTTACATTTAATAGTAAACATATTGAGGAAAAAATGAATTGTATATCAAAAACCTATGTGGGAATATCATTTTTCAGGGTAGAAGAATATGTTGTATGGTTATGTTTAGAATTTATACTAACCAGATTCCTCTATTGATAGTAATTATATTATTAAGTAGGCGGGTGAGTGTAATATATATAAAAATATCAGTTGATTTATTATTCATTTATATCATTTTTTTATTTTTTCTTCATTTAGGTTAATTATTATCAGAATTATATTGGTTTTGGATGGTTTTAGAAACAATAAATTAGTTAATAATGATTTCAAAGTTAGGAAAAACCTTGTAGATCTCCCCAGCTAATCATTTGTCTTGTTGGGTAGGGCAGTAGTTGGCATCTGGCCTGTTTATTTTATTTAAAATAATCTAACATTCCATTAGAAAGAATGTAAATCGAAACAAAATCAAAACCACAATTCTTTTATTCTTTTCCAAAATCTGGTTCACAGTTTTTGTTAGTTCCATGAATATGTAGTGAGCCTCACATGATTTGAATAGTGTTCTATGAAAAATAAAATGAGTCCATTTATGAATTATTGTTTAGTCTAAAGAGATATATATTTGAAAACTCTTTGAAATACATAATTTCATTACCCATACCTAGTGCTATTAAACCAAGAGACACTATATCCATTTCATGGTGAAATACATTCATCTAGATAGTAATTTCATTCGGTTTGGATAAATTATAAGAATGGATTTAAATTGAAGTGATTATTTACCCAAGGTTCATAAGGATATATCTATATGTTTCTCCTTGTAAAATACCATTTATTTTGGATTTCATCATTTGATCAAGATATTTATACATGATCTAATATGAATCATTTTATATTAACTTGTAAAATTTGGAGGATATTTAGTTTTCCCATGATATTTCTATGATTAATTTATATATGTTTATTATATTAGATCTTTTCGGGTATGTTTAGGTCGATCATTTATTTGAAAATGTTCATATTCATGGAAATCAAACCATAAATCCTTATGTGGTTATTTATAGAAAGTTATATGAATCCTTATGTGGTTATTTATAGAAAGTTATATGAATCCTTATGGTGAAATCTTGATTAGAATGGAAAACCATACCTTTGGAAACCAATGTCCTTAATGTAATATGTTCCATATCATTATATAAGGATAATATGAAACATTATGTTATTCTAGGATTGTGTGTATATTTATCTCAACAACCCTTTCTTGATATGGAATACATCTGAATGTTTGTGTATACAAAGATACTTCTTTTGAAAAGAAAAAATTGAGTGTGATATTAGTTCATGAATTTTCTAGTTAAATATTATGTGTATATGTATATATAAATGTTTGGAATGTATACATTTACTATTTCATATATAATAAATTTATATGCCCTTAATGACTTTCTTAATCCCATATATGTGGAGAATATATAATTTGATACATGAATATGGTGTTAGGATATTGAATGAATTATGGTAATGTGTGATGAAATTGCATCAAAAACATAGATTAACAGTTGTTCATGTTGCATTTTTTGAATTAAATGAGATTTTCATGGGAATATAATGGTCTTGTTCCTTGAACCGAGGTATGTTTCCATTTGGATTATAACAGTACTTGTATTTCTATTTTGGTTCATTCTCATTTTTATTGTAACCATTCATAGTTCATCTTATTCCATGAAACTCAAGTAGGCAGGATGAGGGAACATTGATTCCTTTTTAACAAATGATGTCATAAAATTTTATTTTCCACATTCAAATTTAATTTGTTGGATTGTATAAAAAAATTATAATTCAAATTTATTTTTTGGATTAAATTGTGGTGTACTCTGAGATTTATACCTGAATCGAACCAGTGAATATCAGTGAACATATTGAATATATTTTTAAGGAAAAGGAAAAGGAAAAATGTTATTTCTCTGGTGGATGAGCTAAAGGATAAGGGTTAAATGTTAGAGATTCATTGGAATCTAAGATTTTTTTTGTAAAGTCTCTTATTATCTATAATTATTTTATTATTTAGCAAATTTTATTTAGATTTAAGGTTTATTGTTTATCATGTAGGACATATTGATAAATACTAGGTATTTTACCTTCCTTATATGTATCTATTATTTTAATTTCATTCCCTCTAGTTTATTTGACGGATGAATATCTATACTGATGGATTATTGTACCCATATTCTAATTTCTATTTTCACCACTATTTATTTTTCTCATTCTTATACGGTGGTGCAGAAGAGGTCATGTGACATTTTTTTAGGTCCCACTAATTTTTTTTGAGATGTTACAAAATGTTATCATTTCCATAAATATTGATCTTATATGATTTTGATGTTTGATATATTGTAAACATGTTAGTTGGGACTCGACTAGGGGAGTTACACATTCTCCAAGACATTGTATGGTTATTGGATATATGAGTTACCTTTTCAAGTGGGATTTTTAATATTAACTCTTGAATATAAAATCATAATAATATTGATAGTCATTACGTAGAGATAGTTTATGGAATTTTGATGAGTTCATTAATTATGATTATGAATGTAGGATCACATGTCTTTAAAATAATTCCTTATTATTTATATAGGTTGTATTCAATATATTACTATTAGAATATTTGTGTTATACTATTTTGAATTATTATTACAGTCATTTTAATATTTAAACCAAAGGATTTTAAATAATGTAATTATTTTTTACTATTAATTATTTAATGTTATAGGAGACTATTAATTAATACTAATTTAATATAATGGGTTTTAGTTTCTTAGGTAGCCTGTTAGGATGAGCCAGTATGAAGTGTTTCCTATATGTGTTCCTTCTATACTCTTGTGTATTGCATCTATTTATGTTTATTAAATAGTTTCTACATGTACACTATGGAATTTAATATAATTCTACCTTAACTAAATCATTGAGGACCACCTAGTTATGTTGGTCAATATATTGCAATCATTGAGAATTATACCACAAAACATCAAGATGTTCTATAGAATACAACTGATCATGCTCTTATAGGCACTCACACAATATAAGTCTATAAAAAGTTCTATGATGGAGTCTTTCAGATGATACATGTTTAATAAAGATAATAAATTATGGGTTGTATGTCTATGTTCAAATTTACCATAATTCTAGTTACATCAACCAATGTAATTATATGACAAAATACCATAAATTCTACTATAAAATTTTTATTTAAAAAATTTAATGTGCACGATGGCATGTTATATATACAAACATGAGTGAAAAGTAATTATGTTATATTAAAATTTTTCAACATAGAAATTGAATTATATGTTATTAATATTAATAAAAATTATAATGGTTTTAAATTAACATAATTTATATATTAATGGTTAATAAATAGGTACTCAATTTTTATAAATTTCATTTTAGAGTAAAAATATGTTTTCATTAAAATAGTTTTAATTGAATTTTATAAATGAATAATATAATAAAATAAAACCATTTGAATTTTTTTTGATAAAATTAATTTCATTTTTAATATTAATCGCTTACATATTTTTTTAGGGTCGGTTTTTTGGATATTTCGTAAATGATTTATTTTTCAGTGAATTATGAAAATACCAATTTGTATAAACATAATAATTTAGTTTCATGTTAATGTCCCATTATGTTTAAATATTATATTTAATAAACTTATATTTTATTTAATTAGAAAAAATCTAATTAATTTTAATTAAATCATCATTATATGGGGTTTTTGTATAATTTAATTTTGTGCATAAAAACACATTTAAAAAAGTAATTCACCTGTTGTTTTTTTATTTACTAAAAAATATATAATTATTGATTAATTTATTTAATTAAATAAGGATAATATATATTAAATAATATATTTTAAAAGTCAATATAGGGTTTCCATCCAGATGGAAATGGATGTATATTTTTCTGTAAAAAAATAAAAATTGAATAAAAACTTTTAGTTACAATTTTAAGATTTATTTAAATATGAATTACTCAAATTATCATAATTAAATTTTGTAAAATGGATCAGTTACTATTAAAAATTATAATTTATATAATTTACTAGTTTCGAAATGTTTTTTAGTTATTATTAATAGAAATAATAAAATAAAATTTTAATAAAACAATTAAGATTAAGAGGGTTTTACTAGGGTTTAGCCAAGAGATAAGGGGATGATTTCCACACACATGTTTGTAAAATTTTTTTCTAAAGATATTTCATTCTTTTATTATCCCACCCTCTAATAAATTCTTTTTTTCGTAGCATTCACATGAATTTGACCGTATATCAATAATGTATTTTTTAAAATTCTATATATGTCCCTCCCCTCACTTATAAAATTGAACCTTTTCTTACCCCATATTCACAACATTAAATCATTCTATTTAAAAAAACATATTAAAACATCCATCATAAAACACTTCCATTCATCCTGGAGCTCATGTTCATCTATTAATACCGTTATTTTAATACATTGTGTGTAATTCAAAAGATGACTTTAAGAAAAATGGTATAAATCATAACAGATATGTTTCAAATTTATTTCTTCTTCTACAACATTGAAAATATTTTATTCATCAAAACAGTATGTATATTGTATCATTAATATACAACTATTTCAAAACACAATCTTACAATATCTTATCTAATTCTTATATTCATATACATTACATAATTCCCGGACATAAGCTATAAAATCCTGAATGTAACCACGCATATTTAAAAAATCAATAATGATGATTATATTTCCTACATCCAATGGTTTTTTGATGTTTAAGATGTTTAGATTATAAATATACATCATAATATAAAAAATCATATTTTTAGCAACTATTGGATATTTATTTTCTATTTTAATGTTGGAACTACTTAATTCATGGTCAGTCCGCAAAATCCGCAACAAAATTATCAAAAGATGCTACAATTATAATCATTAGTTGTGTACTATTTTATTTCAATAAAAGCTTGAAATTTAAAAACTATAATATGTGAGGTAAAAATTATAAGGGGAATATATTACTAAATACATAATTGAATAATAGCTGAATTAATAATAATGTAGTAAAATGTTAATAATAGGAATCCATAATCAAATTGAAACTACTGGAATGATATATGGATAAAAATAATGAAAAATATGAAATAAATAATATTTATTTCATAAATATGGATTCATATTTCTATAAGTCAAAAACCTATTTTCATGACATTGTTCCATGTCACTTTACTTGTAATAGAGTTCCTACATAACCCATAATACTGAATATGTAAGGAGTAACTAAATAAACAAGAATGATTTTTATATAATATGTTGATGAATTAAGGGGATATATAATTATATCCCCAAAACATCACCTGGTTATATCCAATTAATTGACCATAATATACATCAATTACTTTTATTATAATTCTTGTGGAACATAGTAGATAATAAAACATGCTTTCAATATAATGTAGAATAATTAAATCAAATAAATAATAAATTTTTGTAAGTATTTCATAATCAACAAGAATAAAAATACATTTTTATATATCATAATGCGTTAACATGATCATAATTCATAAGGTGGATGAATTAAGATGATTAAAAAATACATATTAAATATTATGATAGTAATATATGTTGAAATAAACAATATATGGAATGAAAATATTTTTCGCCAAGTAAATATCATAAAATTTTCTCAGTGTTAACATCATTTAATATAAATTATTTAAGATGTTAAGTTCACATTGTATTGAGAATTAAGTAAATAAATGTTTCCATAATTTAAAAATTCTTTCAGAGTATATCTATGACAATAATGTGGATGGTTTAAAACTAAGTTATCACTTGTATAATAAAGGAAACATTGAAGGAAGTTTACATAGATAAAAGATATCATTGAAAAATGCTAGTTGAATGATACCAACCATGTATGGGTCATGAATTGGATTTTTTGGAATAACATGTTCATTACCTAAATGGCATATATATATATGAGTATAAACATGGAAACATAATATTTTTTAGGGTTCATATTTCTAAAAGATAAAATTAAAATATAGGAAAAAACATAAAATGGGTGTTATGAAACATTTTTAACATTGATATAAAATGCAAAATAGAATTTCAAAAAAAAGGGTAATTAAAAAAGATGATTGAATATTAAAGGAAAACTTTTAAATTTTAAATTATCTATAATAATGAATCCCTAGAAATGGAATAATATTTTCTATAGGAAATGATAATTAAATCCTTTATATTACTAAAGGGACATTTTTAATTAATTTTACTACCTTGGTTGAAGACCCATATTTTAAAAACAATGATAATCCTTTTTTGTAATAAATCATCATTTTTAAAAAATGTGGATCATAAAATATTATATATGTAAAGTTTTATATATAGAACCCAATCACATAAGGATAATGTTCATGATAAGACATTATAATTCCTTTATGGTTAGTTGACTTACCAAAAATCCTTTCCACATATGGGAAAAATTGAATCAATATCCACATCAATAAGAGAACATGATTTTGTTTATAAATACCCAAATATATTAATTTCAGGACAAACTTATTTAAATTGGAATGGAATTCCTTATATATAGTTAACATGGCTGTCTACATATAACATGTCCCGATGAATCAGAATTGAGAATAAATAAATATTACAGTTAATGTAACACTATGATAAAACCCCATGAATCTATAGGCCTATAATTGAACATAAAAAACAACATTTAAAATATAATTCATGAAAAACTATCTCAAATATGATGTATATTCACTAGGTAATTTAGTTTTATCATACTAAATGTATTTGTGAGAGTATAATTTGTAATGAAACCCCACAACTATTATCATAAAGTTCATAAACATATATTAACCTCTTGTATCATAATCACTGATAATTTAATATATTAATTAGGTAACATACTCATATTCATTTTATTTTATAGAAATGATAAATATTAATTTTCTATGTTTATAAATATGACTATCCACATTGGGTGTCTATTATCTTGATCATTTGTACTAGTTTCATAATATCATTTTTTAAATTCATTATTATACCAATGATCACAATATATTAGTCATTAAGGGTATTTCAAGGGGTGTTTTTTAATTATTTATTATATTAAAATAATAATACCTAACAAATCTATATACATCCTTGATGATGGAATTGATATAAAGCGCATTTCTATGGTTCCGTACAATTTAAGTGTGTTTTCTTAAATAATGAATTGAATATTTATATAAGATCTCTATAAACATATTATTGAAATATTTAAACCATATTGTACTAGTTATTATGTTACAATATTTATTCATGATATAAATTCATTGTATTGTTAATGTAAGTGGTAAAACATACCCAAACATGTCAACTCAATAATTTATGAAAAAAATAAGAGGTGTTTGGTTATAAAATTATTATTAAAAATGTAGATAGATAATATTTAGGTTTTCTTAGAATTATATATTATAATTGGATGAATGTAAAATAAAAAGTACTAGATATGAAAATATTATACAATTGGAACAATTTTCTATCCTCAAAATATGATTATTTCAAATGATTAAATTAATGATAATCATTGGTCAATTATACCCTTAGTTGGATATATAAAAATTCAAAAAATAAATTTAATGATTTAGAAAAATATTTATATGTTAATATCTTCCATAGATTATTTCATGGAAGGTGAAAATATATAAATTTATACTTTACATTTTAGATTTTGTAGTTTTCATATTCAGTGATCAACAATTTTATTTTTATTACTGCAAAAAAAATAATCTTTTCAAAGATTAATAGGGTTTAAAAGAGTGAAAAAATTGGATAGGTTAAAGGATATATTATAAAGATTATTGAGTCCAAGAGTGTTTAATATTATTCCATTTATATGTGAAGAGAAGGGTATTAATGGAAATACCACATGAATTTCAATAATTTAAATTCACTATTAAAAATTCATGGGATTAAAAAATAGAAAATTATAAAATAGGGTTAGTTTTAGTGGATTCACACCACAACCATATATTTGGAATTCTATTATTTACATGTTCTTTTCTATTACCGTTAGTAAAATATATTTTACCTTTTTTGAATTTATATTTTGTAGTTAATTTTAATCATATGTAATTAACATTATTTTTTAAAAAAGTGAATAACATGGTTACCTAATTTGAACTATCTAACATAATATTTTGAAGATATTATTTTTAAATAAAAATTATACATTTATGAAAATATATTTATAAAATGTAAAAAATAAACTCCTAAAACATTTTATAGAAATATAAAAGTATTATGAGATAATATTTTATACAATGTAAAATTATCATGGATAAAGATTAAATTTGTATAAGTTGAATTATTATAGCAAAAATATTGGTTATGTGTCATAGATGTAAAGAGAAAAACCCAAATTACAGATAAAAAATAAGGTTTTTAA
Source organism: Viscum album (assembly GCA_963277665.1). Classification (NCBI taxonomy): domain Eukaryota; kingdom Viridiplantae; phylum Streptophyta; class Magnoliopsida; order Santalales; family Viscaceae; genus Viscum; species Viscum album. The sequence continues at coordinate 167,846,093 of OY728123.1, forward strand.
ACTAATGATTTAAAATTATATTTATATTAAAGTGTCATTTTAATTTGATATAAAATGTTTTATAAAAGTATTTATAATTTCAAAGAAAAATTAGTAAACAATTAACTTTTTCCACAATAGAAAATTTGATTATGTTAAAGGATTTTTTAATTTCCGGTTCAATATTTTTATAATGATAAAGTCAGAAATTGCATAAGTGTTGTGAAAGCATTATTTTTTCTTCAAAAAAGGAACCTTTTTAGAAAAATATCAAAATTTATTATAAGAAAATATTGATAAAAGGAATTAAAAAATATTGAACATTTTTATTATTTTCAATGTAAAAATTTTGAATATATAATTTTTGAAAACAAGCTCATAAAATTTAATTTAAACCCCATTTAAATTGGAAAATCGAAATTTTCAAAAAAACCAATTATTATTGAAATTTTATGTCATCTACAAACTAATTTTTGGTTAACAAATTATTAATATTTGATAAAATTTATCAATTATCATATGGTTCATTAAATTGGATTGCAAATAACAAAAATGATAATTTTAAATATAAAACCTTTTTGCTAAACAATAAATTATCTTATTAGTAATTTTATGTAATAAAAATAAATTTCTTTAAAATTATAAGAAGATATTACTCCTAGTATATATATAATTTATAATGAAGACAACCCTATTAATTGACTATAATTTAACATCTAGTATTTTTATTATAATACGTAAATAATTATTATTTAATATAAATATATCATGGTTAAATTTTTGTTTGGGGTTTATTATGGAGAAATTTATTGAGCACATTAAAATATTTTAAGGAATTTATGTATTAAATTATATATCATAATAGGGTTGATATTAGGATAATTACACAACTATCAAATAGGAAATAAATTTATAGTTCATATATGCATGTGAAATATCACTTCCACATTGAGATAAAAACAAATTCCCATCACCATCATTCATTGGATGTTGTAATGATATATTTAATATTTAATATTATATTAAATAAATATTTAGTATTTTGGAATTAAAATATATTTTCTATCTTTTTACCTACAGTTCTTTTGTTAAATGATTATGTATGTCATGCATAAGTTTGAAGTACCACTTAAACAAATTGTTTTGAATTTTTAATAATATCTAATTTACTTGGTTGGTATCATGGAAAATTTTTATATAAATATACGATTTTTGTTATATAATAATTATTGTGGAATGGTGAATTATCATTTACCTTTCTTATGTTCAATCCATCGAAATGCGGAAACATCACTCGTTTATAAATATGGAATACCATCTTCATAATGTGATGTAATTAATTATTCTTCACTATGAAATTTTAATAATTATATATATATATCAGATATATTTTTTAATTATATCATGATTAATATTCATGAGATGGATGAAAAATGATCAAGTTATAATGACCATAAATATAGAACAATCATATGCATGAAAAATGGAAGAGTTAATACAAAAAATGATGACTTAAATATAGAATTATTAGATAATGATCATTGAATTTATATTAGAGGATAATATGTTATATTTTATGTATTAATATGATTATGATACAAAATTAAATTTAATAAAAAATGTTTGTATATGTGGATAGGGATCATACCAATCCTATCAGATATATTATAATGGTTCATCATCTCAAATTTTTCTCATTGAGACATGAATGAAGTTATCCAATTATTAATATTTATGTGGTGTATATAGCATTAATTTAAAATTTTATATCATGTATCCTACATTATTAATTATATTTTTTGTTATCATTAAAAATATTTGATTCGATGGGATTTGAATAAAATGGTACCAAATTGGCAAGGGTTGGCCCTCACAAATTATTTTATTCAGGACATATGTTATGTTTTAAAATTATCTTATTTTACGAGGCATATATAATACATATTTTATATTCTATATCATTAAAATAAATATCTTATGGATGTTTACTATTTAATTTTTAGTTATTTCTTTGGTGGGTGTCCCAAATAAAATGTTACTTAGTCGATAATGATTTAATGTTATAATATAATTTATAATGAGATTAATTATGGTTAAATGTATTGATGACTACAATTTATGATATATTTCTCAAAAATAAAATTTATTTTCATATATTTTTTTTATTTCTATATATTACAAATTTTCCTGTCATGTTCCCCACTTTATGTACTCAAAAATACAAAAAATCTTTTTTAATTAAAACCCCAACCATTTTTTCTTTTTTGTCGTGAATCTATTCTTACATGTTCTTATTTTTTAAAAAAATATATAGAATTTTTTTTATTGACTAATGATTTCATAAATATAGTATTATAAATTCCTAACATTAAATAAGATAATATAAAAGTACTTTATATTTATTATTTTAATGGGGGTAGTTTTTAGTTTTATTATGAATCTGAAAGGAATATTTATTTTAATGAAGATGAAATGAATTGATTTTAAGTGAAATAAAAATCATAAGTAATATTTTCAGTAATATTTCATTTAGTAAATCCCCTTGTTATTTTAAATTAAATTTTTTTCCATTAATATTTATAAAACTCTTAGATTTTACATAGGTGGATTAAAAATGAAATCGGTATTTCCTACAGAAAATGTCCTAGTGATTATGAATATGTATTTTCATATAAAATACATAAATTGATCTATTTTATTATTGTGTACATATATGAACCAACATTACCATATATTTTCTATCCCAAGATGGTTTTTTATTATTCTTATGAAATTTATAAGAAACTCTTATCCTTTCAAAATGTTATAATAAGATGATATGGTTAAGGTTTAATTATGTTTTAGAACACATGTGTATGGTTTTTATCAATTGAAAGGTGTTTATGGAATTATATTTCTCTAAAATACATCTAGAAAAGTTAAATACTTCAGGTGATAATTTGTACTAGAATGGGGAGTGAACCTAGTTGAATTTGTAAATTTTTCTAATACGATGGCATTTGAGTGAACATTGAGTATGAAATTGATGGGATATGGAGTGAACCCAATAAACCATGATAGTCTTTTTTATATCCTTGACTGGTATTATGTTTTAATATGCATATGTGTGTACAAATATCTATGCATTATTCTTTTATACTGTTCTAATTTATCATAATTGATTATTATTGATTTGATATTTTTATAGATTAATCGTTATTGACAAAACCTTATGCCACGATTGATTATTAATGATATTTAAATAATTACGTGTGATTATTTTATTTTAAAATCATGTTATCATACCCATATATTAATTTTATTCTTACTTATTTCAATCGATAGATAAATATTTGTTTTCCCAAATTGATCATCAGAGATCACCCTTTCTTGTGTTTCTCTTACCCATGTAATGAAGTGTGGTTTTATCTATGATTTGTATAAGAGGGGTTCTAGTTGTGTTTTGATATTTAATATTAATATGTGAAATATATGTGTTATTATACAAAGGAACTAGAGACCTATACGATTGATAATAATTTATTTGGATCATTGATTTATTTCTTGATCAGAGAGAGACTAAAGGGGAGAATCCAGAGACAGTAAAAAAACTGATTCTAATTCCTTCATGGAGATGGTAGAGCATGAATAACTAGGATAGAAGGTTTGAGGGAGAGAATATTGAGACTATTTTTGTTTTATATTTTATTTATTTCATTCTTGATACGTTGATGTTGGATATATCCCTTGACTTCATGGAACACCGACTAGGAATAATGAAGGATATATCATATTAAAATCCTTTTATAGTGAGGACACTATTTTCTACTATTTTCGTTAGAAATGAGGCATATAAAACCCAAATGAAATTGATCATATTACAAATTATATATAGTTATCATCTTAGGATCATCGGCCTGGACACATACTTGGATTCACATCATAAGGCCCATACAGTCGATATGGTGTTTGCAAGGGAAAAATAAGAATTATTTCATTCAATCCTTTTTGGAAATGTAGGTGTTCTCTCATGTTAATGTATGATTTTAATATATAGAAAAAAATTAATATAAGGATGATGATTTGTGATATTGTTTTTATAGTCACCTTGAATCATCCTATTACTATTTTTATGTATTCCTGAAACCCACTTTTGATCATGGTTGAGTTGTTTTTTGTAGGGTTCATTCTGTTTAAAAATTTGTATTGAATTAATGATTCTGGGATGTACGTGGTTGGATAATGGTTTTTCCAAAGCATTCACCATCTTAGTGGAAACATTATAAACCCATACAGTGGGGGATTTCATGGTTACTCCATGGTTTGACAATACATGTGGCCTCCTAGTAGAGACCATGAAATCTCATTAAAAAGGGCCCATAGATCGGGTGTATGGCCATTCTATCCACATGTCCCTTCCAAGGGTTCCATTCATGAGATTTAATTATTCCGAATATATTTTTAAAAAATCTTGAAGCCTCATATTTATTTTCCCAATGCATCATGTTTGAACCCAATGGTTTATTTTTTCTTGGGAAAACCTAAGAGGTGATTTTGGACTACCTACACCCTTCATGAATCCTATTAAAGCTTGAAATATAATATTTGATCTCTACATGGTATGTTTCCTCTTCCCATACTTATTATTCCACCCTCCCTTCATTGATTTATATGGTTTTAAAGATCCTCATTTTGTTGGGGGATCTAACATATTATTTATTAGATCATTAATCTATGGTTTATTCTCAATTCATTATAAATGATATTATTTTTTAGTGTTTCCGGATTAGGGATTTTCATTTCAAGATCTCATGATCCTGAGGTTGGTGGTTACGTTATGATGAACAATTAACATTGACTCTAAATTTATATATTTAAATTCAATTGTTTAATATAAATTTAATTTCTTGATATAAGTGTAATTGATTTAGTTTGTATGATTAAAAATAAAACTCAATTCAATTAGGTTTTTGAAATTTTAATTTTGTTTCAATTTTGGAAAACAAACAGTTCCATTGAATTGGGGTGTATTTGTGAAAGTGATACAATTTTTTTAAATTTAAAATTTTTAATTAAACTTGTTAAATTGGATGGAATTTTGTTAAAATAAAATTGTTAATTTAATTGTGGAATTTGAATTTTGAAATTGATTTTATTAAATTTATTTCAAATTTATATTTTCAGAAATGGATTAAACTGATTATGGTAGACATCCATTGGTCTTATTGTGAAAAGGGTATGATTTGATTAGAAACCCTTAAAATGTTTTAATTTGAAAATTTGGAATATTTTAACTTTAAAAGGGATGTATTTATTTTTAATGTCTTACAATAAATTTCCCATCGTTGATATTTATTAGAGAACATGAAATAATTGGTACTTAGTGATTTATGGGGAAAAATCATTTGACACATACAACTGAAATAAAACCTTTTGCAGTAGGTCACATCATTGATGTGACTATGGTGGGTCCTCTATGGTAGGTATCAAAGGGTTGTACGTATGCACATATTGTCATGATTCAACTATTATTGATTGAGGATATAGTTTCTTGGAACTATCATTCCTTTTGGAAGATGACTGTGATGGTTATTGTTTGAATTTTAAATATATGACATTTCTACTTGTAAATTGTCTACCATGCCTTCTACATTTATATAAACTAGTTTATAAAAAAATTTTCATTAATATATTTTTTAATGTTATTATCCATAATTTGATACCTAATACATGATTTTTGGAAATATTATTTCAAATTCAATGTCATTTTATTTAAAATTGAGTTATTTATTTAGTTGACTAAATGTTTAAATATTCTATGGAATTATTTGTGGGACCCTACTCAGATTTTGGCTCACACTATACCCATTACATTGGGTGTTTATATATTTTCTTATTCAAGGTTGGAATAAGGGTAATGTTCCACTAGGAGGTGGTAGTGGCTTTTGATCATTAGTCTTGGAGAGTTGTGTCTATTGAGACCTGTGTTTTTATCCAATTTTTCTAGTACATTCTATTGTACATTGGGTTGTCTCTACCTAATTAAATTTTGGTACACTTCTACCTATGGAATTTTCCTTATATCCTTGCAGACCTAATATCTTACTTCTATTGTTTTTTTTTGGAAAATTTGTTCCCTCTTCCATATTGTATGATTCTAGGTGATAATATCTAACTTTTGTAGAATGGGACCTCCCTTCAGGCTATGTCAGGAATGGATCAGTTATTAGGTTACCCATGAATCCTTTCTAGATCATGAAAAATTGGAATTAGGGATTTAGATTCTATATAATATATTGATGTTAGTATGAAATTGAGCAATCTTTTCATAATTTAGAAGGTAGTTGTTATTAGGTCCATGGATAACCCTCACTGAATTAATCCTTAAACCATAAGGGGTGGTTTGGGAATGGTTTCATGTGGATTACATATAGTCTTATCCCTAATCTTGATTTGGATAGATTGAAGTCCAAATCCTATTTTCCGTCCATTTTGATTAATTTACACTGTTTCATAGTATGATTGTTAATATAATGTCTCTAATGTATTGTGCTAATCTTTTGTAGAATCATGCCTTTGAGAAGATGTGAAACTGAAATTTGGGAGGAATGTTCTACTAAATCATAGTGAGAAAATCCAATAACGTAGTTAATCCTAGTTGAGGTGATTGTGAATACTATACATGTTCTATAAAAGAAAATGCCATCAGTTCTTGTTTAGGTTCCAACTATAGAACATCATTGGTTTGTTCTTTTGAATCGTTCTCATGAGAACCTTTATAAGAAGCCACTATTTTTCAAATTATATGATGTTCCTCAATTCGCTAAGGAATGTCTGAGTATGATTGGGTTCTTATTTCAGATCCTAGAGATATTTTATGAAATCATGGTGAACTGTCCCACCTTTGTTGTGGATGGACCAAGCAGGAGATGGTGGGAAATGGTGGTGGTGATTAAGGTAGATGAAGTCTTATATTTGAAGGAATATAAATTTATTTTCACAGAATAGTTCTATCAAGAGACAATGCTCTTATAAAATGATATATATTTTTTCATACTCGATAATGATGATTAGACTGTGATAGAGTATAAAAATTATTTTGCAAAGCTTGTGCAATTTCAACTTGATATAGTGTCAAAATAAAAGATGTAGACTTGATGGTTTGTGTAGGGATTATAGTCTGATAATTTTTATAAATATTTCTTATTGAAGCCTTTTTCTTATGATGATGTGCTGGATAGAACACTAATAGTCAAAAGGGACTTGGATAGAATTTCATGGTTGTAAGGAGTTCCATTCTCTCACATTGGTATTGTGAGTTACTTTAACGGAAATTTGATGTGTGATAATTCTAATTGTGGTTCTTGATAGAATGGTCTTAAAAAAATCCTACAAATCCTAGAATAGGCCCCTTATATTTTTACTAGTGTGGAAATCATGGTAATTTGAATATGGTTTTCCCTGAGGCCCCATGATATGGGGTTTTTAAAGATGCTCGGTTCACCTAATAATGTTTTCTATGTATTTTATCCTCCTCATAATGGCATGGGATCATCATCGCCTTCAAATCCAATGTGGAAATATGATGATTCATGGACAATAAGGTCCCTTCCCTTGTCATTAGAAATAAATCATATTGACATAGTGGATGTGTCTAAAGATGAAGAATATATGTGTCCAATGACTATGATAGGTACCACCACAACAGATTCCCCAATAGTGACTGGTTTACTTCATACTCATGCATCTCGTTAATTTATTTCATCCTGTATAGTAAATCTGATAAATCATTAGGTGGATCTTATTTCCTATCTCATGGATATTACTACACCCCTCATAATGATGATTGAGTAGGGTCTTCGTAGTACATATTGTGTTTTCTCTCTATTAGTGATCAAGCATGCACTACAAAAAAACCGCTGTTTAGAGGCGGTTTATAATAAACCACCGCGAAACATAGGTTTTTTTAACACCCGACCCTTCCCCCCACCCTGAACCTCCTTCCCCCGCTTCCCCCGACCCCCCGCTTCCCCTGTATTCCCCGGCCCCCCACATCCCCCACGACCCCGGCCCCCTGCGACCCCGCGACCCCAACCCCGGAGACTCCGGCGACCCCGGCGACGTCGCGACCCCGCGACCCCTTGCCTCCCGTGACCCCGGAAGCTGCACCATCTTCCCCTCTAGGTAGGGTGTTGTTACTCATACAGTTTTATGGTGTTTTTTAGCCTGTGAAAATATTGGAAGATAATGTTTTTGTAAATTTATTTGGAAAATGTATTAATGGTTTCTCTTGCGGTTGCTAATTGATGTTGTAACATGAATTCTTAACGGATTCATTTGAATCTAGGGAAATTCATCATAGAAAATTATCCCTCACTAGTTGATCAAATATTAATATAAGATATGTTTTTGGATGTTCAAGATTTAGATCATAGAATGGCCAGAAGACCTGATCATTCTAATGAATATGATTCTAGTCTTTAGAAGGATAAGGCACAAAAGTTCATATAGGAAATGGATCCTTAATTTTTAGGAAGAACATATGTATAGAATTATTTTGAGTGGTTTGAAAATGTTGAGAGGATTTTATTATTTTTTGATAGTTATGAAGCCGTCAAGTTAATGTGTTCTTTATTCCTCTTGGAAGTTCCTAGTCACAAATAGTGGCAATTAGTCGATGAGGTTAGGAAACATGAGCATATGTGTTAGAAGTAATTAAAGTGTATCTTTAATGAACAATATTTTCCTATTAACACACCTATTTCTATGCCCCATGAATTTTGGTATTTCCATTAGGGGGATCAGAATATTTTGGAGCATGCTAACCATTCAATGAAACCAGTTCATTTCTCAGCAGATGTGATTTCTTATGAGAAAATAAAGTCTACTACTTTGGAAATGTGATTCCAAAAAATATACTTTCCCCCTATTATTCTTGATTATGTTTAAGATATAAGATAATGTGGTTTCACGATCTTGGATTGTGGAAATTTAACATGTTGGTAAATCTAGATTCTATAAAGAAGTTATAGTAGAGGTCCAAGGTGATCATTTAATCTGGGAAAAGAAAAAGAAGTGTAAAGAGTATGAGGATAAGGGAGGTTGCAGATCTGGCCACACATCCCAACAACATTCAACTGCAACCCACTAGGGGTGGGTTATTACTATGCTACAAATGTGGAATGCTGGTGAATGTTTGGTTGGCATATACAATTCTACCCACACTATGCCATTAGTGAGAATGTATGGTCCACTTGCAGTAGTTCTGTAAGGGTATTGTGATGAATTAGAGTTCTGCAAGATCCTCAATGCACAGATAATTTACATCTCAATCTAGTATATTAAGGATTATTGGTTATCATTATATTGGTTGTAGTGGTAACGATGAGTCCCCTTATGGACAGAGTCATCTCATGGTAGATCCACAAGTCTGTAATCAACCACATGTATTACATAATTCAATGCACCCCTACTACATGAAATATACAGTAGTTAAATATTATTCATGGCATGTAATAGTACAATTTTAAATTTTTATTTCATAATTAATAGACAATAATTTATTTTATGTAATTTCATATATCTAATTTACTTCTTCCCATATTGTAGAACTGTTCATGTGATAGACCATGATTATGAATTATTCATTTATTTTGATTGTTCTTATTGGAAAGAATTTGGAATAGTGGTTTAAATGTCAGTTCTACACTCTCACTATATTAGGACTAAAATTTGATTGGTAAGTTAATTTTTAGAAATAGATATTATTATTGTGATCCTCGATGTAGATTTTATGGTTCGTTTAAAGTAAAATGTTGATTGTTATCATTGTTGAGTGATCCTTGTGGAAAATTATGTGTGTAAACATGTTTTTTAAGGAGAATTTGATCCATAATTAGGATGAACTAGAACTCTACCTCCAGATTTAGGATATCATATTTTCTAAGTATCTTCTCTTTTTATAGAGGATGGTGGTGTCGGTTTTGAGAATAGGTTACCTCCAGAATTCGTTATAGAGTTCACTATTGGATTATTTTTGGGAACTCAATTGATATCAATTCTCTTATATCATATGGAACCCACTTAGTTGAAGTAATTAACAATATAAATGGTTAATTTCGGATCTAAAGGATTTATTTTCCCGAGCGTCACTCTGAAGGACACCCTAGTATCTTTTTTTAAAAAAGGCTAATTGATCTCTATTGTTTTTATTGAGTAACAGAAGTTAAATGAGGTCACATTCAAGAATAAATACACCATACCCTACATTGAGGCCCTTTGAGGTCCAAAAAGGGTAAAAGTTTGTTCTATGAGATCAACCTAAACTCTTTGAATTATCAGGTCAATGATATAGAGGAAAAAATATCCAAGATTGACATTTGATGTAGGTATGGGGACTTTGAGAAATTTGTCATACAATTTGGACTAATGAATTATATAATTAGTTTTCATGGATCTTATAAACCTGTGTTTCACCTATATATAGATTATATTATCATGGTGTTTATATATGAAATATTTGTCTACTTGGGGAGTGAAGAAGAGCGTGAGAAGTACTGGGGGAATAATCTACGCACTCTTAATGATCACTACATTTATGTTAATCCCTTAGAGTATAGATTATCATTTTGATAAGTAATGTTTCTAGGCCATGTAATATCATAGCATGGAGTTTTAGTGGAAACCAATAAAACAAGAGTTGTTATTTAATGGTTTAACCACAAGATCATATTAATGATTGAGAATTTATTATGAATGGAAGGATACTATAGGAGTGTTGTCATAGATTTATCTCAGAGTTCTTCACCCATGACCAATCTTACCTATAATGGGTTAAGGGTTAAATATAGCCTAGTATGTTAGGAATACATTGTGGTGCTCAAGTTGTGATTTAACACTCCCCATATATATATATGACCTAAATCTAGAAAAGTATAAGTGGAATAATGTTTTCAATTATGTTTTATTATTGGGTTTGTGTTGAAGTATGAAGATCATGTAGTGTCATTTGGCTCTCCCTAACATCAACCACTTAAAATAAACTACCCAAGTAAAAAATTAAAACTATTAGTGGTGATGAAAATCTCGAAGAAATGATGTCACTATATATTTGAATATAAAATCATGGTTTACTCAGCTCATAAGAGTTTGGACAACATTTAAATCTTCAATGATTTGAATATGAATTATCGATGATGTGTTTATAGACACCCCACTCACCACAAGAACCTCAATCTTGATAGTACTAGCTCATATAATGCCACAAAATCGGAAATAACATTACCCAAAGAAAGATAAAACCAATATTTGATAACATCAACCACTCATCAGACTTTTTATTGGTGATCGATCAGTATGAGAGTATGTCAATAAACTTTCAAGGTTTGTTATATATTCTCCAATGATAGGGGTCATAAATTATGAGAAAGATCATTTCTTTGCTGATGTTATCCACCCAGACCTTGGTACATCTCTACTTTCTATGGGCATAACATCTATTTTGGAGGTTGTCACTAGGGACATGTGAATAGATGCTAAATGTTCTTGGAAATCGATGGTTGTTCATTCCTTAGTTTTATCAGGTATGAAACAAATTAATAGAGGCAATGAAGAGAATCCAATTTGCAAGGAGTAGAGGCAGGATAAACCATAACATGATGAAAAGGCCCATTCTTATCGAAAGAGTTCATCCATTTTGGGCTTCCAGTTTGGGGACTTTGAGGAATTTTGAGACCCATTTCTTGATATATCCTTGAATTTTTCTCTATTATGGAAATTGTTTTCATCATTATTTGTTTTTGATGATGGGGTTACAGAAGATGTCTCATGTTTGATTCCATGTTTTTTGTGTAGGCACATTGTGATATACATGGATAAAAGCTGGATCACATTACCGAGGAACACACCTCAGTATATTAAGGGTTTAATGATTTTTTAGATTTTGAAATTTCTAATCGATCCGTTGAAGGGAGAATAAAATTTCCCTGTCCTAAATGTAAATTTAAAACATGGTTGAAGAGGGATGAGGTTTATGAACATTTAATACTGAAGCAATTCCCTGCTCAATATTAGTGTTGTATTTGACATGGAGAATCGAACGTTATAGAAAGATTGAGCACTGATGTTAACCCACATAATGTGGTCCCAAGTTCACCGACAATGGAAAATGAAATGAAAAACCTAATAAATGATGCATTCAGAACTGCAAGACACCACTATTAGCATCAAAACATATCAGAACAACCGCGGGGTTTCTTGGCAAGATTCTAGGCCAGCTAGTAGCGGAGCCCATTTCCCTTCCCATTTCATATGACGATTGGAGACATATGCCTCCAATCTGGAAAAATTAAGTGTTTGATTCTCAAATCAAGGTAAATTTATTACATTATGGTTTAATTGAATTTCATGTTACTAATATGTTCAAAATGAATTTCTATATACAGATGTTCTTCCACATTACCGTTGCTGATGTGATAGCACGGAAGTGGATGTTGAAAAGTCAAGGTAAGAAGTGGAACGATTTTAAATGGAGATTGTGGTGTGATTTCAACGATGCTTCTTTGACCGCGCTAAAAATGTATGTGAAGCTACCCAGTGGTTACCGAAGGAGTAGTGGAAAGTTTTTTTTGACAGGCATTGGGCTCAGAAGTGGATGGTATTGAAATATATATATTATTATATTATCCTCATTTTATATTTATACATGTATATGAAAAGGACATGACATTCAATACATCAGTATTAAATTGAATTTTATTTATTTCAGGATCTATCAAGATAGAATGAGTCAAACCGAGCGAAGCAAGTCATCCCGCACACTGTGGGCTCAAAAATGTTTTCTAGAAATCGAAGTAAATTGGTAATCTTTTAATTAGTTTAAATATTTATAAGACAATATTATCTGTTTAAAATATTTAATTTTAGAGTTATCTTTGATTAATGCAGTCACAGAGTTTAGGCCTTGAACCATCCATAACTGAACTGTGGTTGGATGATCACAAGAAAGCAGACAGATGTTTTGTTAATGAGCCTGCTAAAGAAGTTTGGGTATGAAGTCAATTTTTTATCACAATAACTTATTATCAATTTTTTCTGTGTTAATATATATATTGATATTTTATTTATAGGTCAAAATTAAAGAACTATGGGATGCCAATCCTGCGCATTCCTACTATGTCTCCCAAGATGACTCGGTTGCTAAAGTCCTTGGGAAGGAGTATCCTGGGGGAGTGCGTGGGATGGGTTTGGGACCCGTGCCATCTGAGGTTTTTAGCAGGCCACCGGGGATAGCTGCTGCATCTACTCCTGACTTTAGTCAGCCCATACTCAGAGATTCTAAAAAAGAAATTGTTTCTTTAGGAAACACAGTTCACCAGAAGGGGGATCAGATATCTACATTGCAGAAAGAGTTGATTGAACCATGTCATCAGATGGGCATATATGCCCCTGGTGGGAGTGAATATATTGGTGGTATGCAGGTAAATCACAGAAAATCAAAATCATTTAGTTTTCTAACTTTAATTTGTTTTATGTTTTAATATAAATATGTAACCGTATTTAATTTTCAATATAATGTTCTTACAGGTGACAGCACAAACTGGAAATGAAGGTGGAGAGGGTGAAGATGCATCATCGGACCCTGAGTAGTTGTACTGTTGACGTGTTGAATAAAACTGGAAACAATTGGTTTGTATATGTAACATTTTTGGCACATAGTTTCCACCACACATTTTCATGTCCTAAAATTTCCTTGATTTCTCATGTTTCTTTTTATGAATTTTATTGATTTATGATGTTTCTTTCTATGTCTTCATTTCTCGAGTGTGGTATACATCATTCCATTTAGGTCTGTGTATGAATTGGTAGTAGATATTTTGGATGACTAGGAGTTAAACCCATTTTTGATGTGTTGAACAAATTGGGTCATTTCATAGTGATCAAGGGGATAGTGTTGTGGACACATTAGTGAGGCCCATTGTTGAAAATGTCTGATTTAAGCATCAATAGTATATAAACATGCTCTAGCACTTCTATAATTTCATTAGAATGTTCTAAATCAAGGGTGGTTCACTAAAGAAAAATAACTGTGTGTGCACAAACTTATCTAGAAGATGGATGTCGACTTGATGCACAATTGGTATGTCTTATAAAAACATGAATTTTAAGAAAACAACTTCTACCAAATACTTCAATATTACGCTGGTTAACTAATATAATTATGTCTCTCGATTCAATAAAAAATATATGAAAATGGATAATCTGCAAATAGAACTAAAAATAGGGCATATAAGATTTCACAATGATAACACTTAGAGAAATGAAGAAAACCAAAGAGGTAAAAGAAGTAGAATCCAAACCCCTATCCTTCCTCTTCTTTAAATGAATCAATAAATGGAGGATTATTGAGTTTTTTATTTTAATTGTTTGACTATACATACCTCCACTTACTAGAAACACAAAAAAAACTGACCGGTTACAATGGACCATTTCCAACCATAACTGTTTTGATCACTGAACTGTTACTGCATGACTTGAACTGCATTCCAAATACAATTTCCACTTAATCATGGTCTGTCTGGAAATTATTACATATCATTATATCCCTGAATTATTTATATTATGATTCTTAATTCCATTTTTTGATTCATTACAAGCTATCCGGTCCTGAAACATTAATTACTGGAATTCTAGAACTTTCTTCTTTACCAACACTAGGCCTTATAGGGAGATTCCATAGGTCTGGTACAAAACACTTCTATCCAAACATACTCATAAGAAACCATAGTTATACTCCCATGACTCCGTGAAATGATCGTATTGAATTTGACCAACACCCACATCTATAGGATGTCCAATTTAATAAGACCCCCCAAACCACCTCTCATCACATGTCCTTTGGTTTCTTTGCCATCTGAATTTAATCCCAAAACATTAATCCAAGTGACACCACTCAGACACATTAACAATGAAAACTACTTAAAGTGAGCACCACATGATTTATAGGTCCCTGGTGTCTTCCCACCATAGTAATTATCAAACCACTAAACCATGAGTCCTATACTACTATACATCACTTCTAGTTTCACATTGAAATGTTCAAGCTTTGCTAGCATTATTTAAGACAGATATCACTTGAGCTCACTTGAAAATTCCTTATAAAGCGGTGCCACATGAAAACTGCTACCTCCATTTACAAATCAACCATCACTGTTAATATTGTCCTAAAAATTTAAAATAAATGGTCATAACCAAAACACAATCTTCATTATTATTACATCTTACACAATGAAATCTTAGCTCACAACATGCACTAGTTTACTGAAATTCTAGTTAGAACGCTTTAGGTTGACCTGCTTAGAGGACATCCAAATTGATGGCCAATGCCTTTATTTGAAAACTAAATCATGTTAACATAAATTGAAAAGTTATATCGTGATAATTAAGATGAACCCACTGAATTCCATAATTGACTCATGGTGTGATTTAATGGGTGCATACTCAACCAACCATTTCAACATCATGCTACATTATAAGAAAATATGTGATTACAATCTATCACATTTCCTAGATTTCACATACTGCCCGAGTCAGAATATAATTTCCAAACATGATTCAAAATTATACCTAAGTCTTAAATTCAACACCTCCTCCATGTTTGGAAAAATTAAATTTTATAGCTCACAGACTTCTGAAAGTCATTTTGACCATTCATGATTATTCTTTCTAAAACCACCCTCCCAAAGGTTACATTTTCCATGACTTGTGTGATTCTCCCCACTATAGGATTTTAATATTCATCATTTTAATAAAAATAGGACTCTAATTCCCATGAAAAACACTCTGTCTACAACTAAACATGGTTTCTGGATGTGAGTCAACATAATTATACCATGTTCAATCATGACAAACCATCCTTGGCATACTCTGTAGCGTCATCTGGAACTAATATTCCATCCTTGAACAACATGTGGTTCACTTCCTACCACATAGATTTACATCATCCACTTAATAATAAATATAAATGGTCTATTCATAATCTCATGCATTATGAAATCCTCATTCCATGTGCACACATTCAATCAACATAAATAACTACATCTTGAACTTGAACCCAGATTGATGATGTTATAAAACTCGATCCTCTTACATAGTCATCCATAGAACTAGGATAACTTGGATTTTCTACTAAAAACTCTAGTCTACATCACTCACAAAAACATAGTTAATACCTATGTAACCTCACTCAGGGAGTGATCGGTTAACACAACCTTTTTAGATCCCACAACCCTAAACCAAGTAGTTATGTGATAATACCCCTAAAGGTGTTCCCTGTGATTTCATCCCTCAAACACTCTGAGACTAGAAATTTTTTCAAAAAACAACACACAACTCTCTCCACCAAACCTTAGTTAAATAATAAATTTATATGATAATGAATACAAAATTGATGTTTCATCAATGAAATGGGAACACCCATTTCATATAATTCATAGGACCAATGACACTGTGCATTCTTGGTATTATCTAGCCTACTCAAAAAATAAAACCCAAGGGTCACGTTATCCTACATAACCATTTAACATGGATGATGACTTCTTGAGTCATACACCTTTTAAATTAAACTCACACAACTATCTAAAAAAAATAAAATTATATTGTCATGTTAGTTCCACTAATCTCAAGCATTGAAGATGCTCATAACACCTAGAAGTTTTACTTATCACATGATCGCCTACCAATTTGGGGAATCATTCCACAACTATAGTCCTAATCAATCCCAAAATACATAAAAAATACATTCTATGACCAAAAACTAAATAGATACATCCAATTATGCTTAATATCTCCAAGGATGCTAGAAAAACTAGTTTAACCCCTCACATAACACGAGGAATCAACTCTAGTTCTAGGTTTATTATTAAAAGGTCACTAGAATCTCCCACCTAACCTATATTCCAACATAAAAAGATGTCAACTAAGACTCACTGGAAATATCAACATTCCTATAAAAGCTCTATCCCAATGTAACTCTAAAACTATTCCCACAATAGGATTTTTTATAACAATATATTTCTAATGTGTTATTTAAGCTATTTCATCAGTTCAAATTTATGTATTAAGGATGGTTTCTAGGACAAAAAACCAAAAAAAATCATTATATAAAAGGGTTGGTACTAATATAACTACTAATTCATCAATTATCAATTTTTATAAGTAGAGTGGAATCATTATGGATGATCTATGCTAAGAAAGTAAAGTCATTTGATTTAGTGGAATCCAGTTTGGGATGTTACAATGTTGTATCAATGGAGTTTTATATTCCTAGTATTTACTATTTAGGATATTGTATGTATGAGTATTAGGAATGTGTTGGAACCTTTGATGGATATCTGACTGATGTGTTAATAATACTTTCTATAATAGGAAGTCTTATTTTCCAGAGTTTCAAATTTTTGTTCTATTTTTATATATTAAAGTTGTATATTATTTCTCATTGAGAGAAAAACATGTTTTTTTGATGTTGTTATTTATTTTGGATATTCAACTCTTGGTCATTAGTGGGAGGCCAGGGATTTCTTTTTCTGGTTTTATTTGTTTTACAGGGCAGTGGTGCAGCAGAATCCAAGAATTATTTTTTTTATTTTGGGCAGCTTTTCGCGGCGGTTTTAACCACCACGAAATGTATACTGGTGGCGGTTTAAACCATTGCTAAACATAAAATAAAATTTACTTTTAGTGGTGGTTATAACCACTACTAAATAGTTGCATCTTGGCTGCCTCATTCTGCGGCGGTTTCCCTGAATTTAGCGGCGGTTTTACGGCCACTGGAATTTGAGTTTATTCGCGGCGGTTATAACCGCCGCGAATAATGTGATATCCAGGTCTCTTAAAATCGCTGATAAATTCAGGGAAACCGCCACGGAATGAGGCAGCCACGGTGCTTTCCTGAAACTACCGCTAAACATAAGTAACCGTCGCTAATAGATTGCCGAAGCCCTATTAGACTGCGGTTTCTGTAAACCACCACCAATCAATGTAGCGGCGGTTTAAACCGCCGATAATTGGCGATTTTGTAGTTGTATTGGTTGGAGTATTCTTTTTACCAAAATTAAAACTATTGACATCATGTTATGTAAAGTTTTTATTTATTCTAATAAATACTTTATTGATTATTATCTTTGAAAAGTCTTAGTTACTAGACTAGTTGGGGTATTCCATTTCATTCACGGAAAATATGAGCTGAGGGAATGTAGATGCTGACCATCTTCTGTAGAGTTTAGGAAAGTGATGTATTTTTTTTATTTGGATCTGGATATAGAATATTTGAGTTTTCATATCCCTCCTATTTTCATTGAGTTTCCCCACATGTTTTCTTATGACTTTGTTTTGTTGTCCACTGGTATGGGAGGTAGAGTTCTCCATTTATTTAGTGTCTAGTACTCAAGAAAAATATATTCCCTCTAACCACATGGGTCTAGATGAGGTGAATGGTTCATAGACTCAGTTGGATGATTTTTTTGAGAAATTTTTTAAATTCCACAGTGTTTCACATTTTGTGGCACCAATTCTCTTTGCTTTGAAAAATAATGGTTCACTTCACCAATGCATTGGTTATTAAAAACTCAATAGGGTCATGTAAAATAAAAAATATCTATTCCCATGATTTGATGAACTATTTTTTCATCTGAATAGGGTGATGTAGTTCATGATGAATGTACATTGTTCTGGTTGCCAACATTTGATGAATAAATAACCTCACACTCAAAAAACGGAATTTTGGACTAGCTGTGACAATCATGAGTACATTGTTATGCAATTTGGTTTAACCAATGATATTGAGGTTTTAATGCCTTTAACAAATAGGATTTTACATGAGTATCATGATACATTCAGGGAGGTATTTATGGATGGTATTCATGTTTGATCCATTTAAGAGGAGGATCATGTGTGGCATCTTAATGAAATTATGGAATTATTGAGAAATCAATGGATTTTTAAAAAGACATCAAAATGTTCTTTATGGATTTCAGAAGTGATTTTTACCAGAAATTTTATAAAATAATATTGAATCTTAATTGATTATGAATATTTGAATCCTATTATTACATTTGAACAACCATGTAATGTTTTCTAGATTCATAACTTCTTGATTTTAGCTGGGTAATATCAACTGTTCATTATGAAATTCATAATGTTGGGTTCTATGATGACTTTCCCAACGTTTTATGGAGTTATTTTTTCATGTGTGGTGAAATATAAGAGTCCTATTATTGATATGAGATGTCTTTGGACTAATTCACCTATGTTGACTCTCCAAGAGTGTGGGAAGGGAAATGTGGGATTCCGTGATGCATCCGTTTCAGGGTTGTTATGCGTTCTAATATAGTGTGATCATGTGGTTTATATGTCTCTCATTAGCTTAGTTTACATGAGAATAATTATCCAACCCAATCCTTTCAAAAAGAACTGTTCATGCATGACCTTAAGAGTTGGTGGAACTTCCTTTTTGGAGAATGTTTTACCTCATATCTCGACCACATGAGCTTATGTTATATAATCATTCATAATGGTTTGATTCTCTTTTGGGGGATTCCGGTGGAATAAAAAAATATTTTGACACTGAAATCACATATACCACTAGAAAATTGATTTTTTTTCAGTCACATTGAGCATGAAACATTCAACCTAGGTTATGAAATATTAATCAGAATAGTGGAACATGATGTGTCTTTTTTTATAGTTGCATATTGGATTCTGTGAATTAGGCACTAAGTGTTCATTGTCTAGTGTTCAGTTTATATCCTAACTTTTTTATATGATTTATCATGAACAATTGTTTGATGGTGAAATTAGTATAATTACAGACTCACTTAATGGTGTGGAGACTGTTGTTAAATGGCCATTCTCTATTGAGGTCATTCTATGTTATTAGGATAATTCATTGGTGTCATTAGTGGTATTGGAATTTGTTATAGGGAATTTTCATAATTCCTAGTGGGTAATCAACTATGTAACATGTAATATATTCAATGACATTAGACAACGATTTTGGTGGCCATTTATGAGTGGGAGTATTAAATAAATTTCTCTTGTTACTATGCATGCTAGCAGGTCAAGGGTGAGCACAATAAACCATATGAATTGCATCACACACTTCCAAATCCTACTTAAATGTGGGATAATATCTCTATAAGATTTTTTGTATTGATTCCATGTACCCAAATAATGAATAATTTTATATGGGGTTCGATCAGTAGGCTTACCATGACATCCCACTTTATACCCATTTTTAATACAACCAAAGACGAGGAGTTGGGAAATTACTATATAAATGATATTGTTAATTTATATAGATTTCAATTTGTTATAGTCAATGAGAGGAATCCTTGATCCACTTCTCATTTTTTGAGAGTCCTTTTGTAGCAACTAGGATCTCACATCCGTTTGAGCACATCATAACATCCAAAAGTCAAATGGACAAATAAAAAAGTGATATACATTCTCTTGAGGACACTTTGTGTGAATATATCTTTGATTTTGGTGGTTTTAGGGATTATAATTTTGGGATAGAAGAGTTTTCTTTAAATAATAGTTACTAGTATGAAATTATAGTTTCTCATTTGAGGCCTTGTATGGTTGGCCTTATAGATATCCAGAATTGGACAATGACTATTGAGATTTCCTTGTTTGGATCAAGATTGGTTCAAGAGATGAAAAAAATGATGCAATTGATTCTTTAGATAATTTTAATGGCACTGGGATAGTATAAATATTTAACTGGTCATCCTTATAAATTGTTTGAGATTTTATTTAGGGACTAGGTTTTCATGAAAGTTTCATATATGTGGTTAATCAATGACTTGGGAGGTATGGGAAAAATGAAACTCATTTTTTGGGACCAATTGAGGTTGTTCAGTAGGTGGGGAAAGTCTAATACAATTTATCACTTCCACAATAGATGGTTCAATAAATTATATGTACCATGAATCTCTACTAGAAAAGTTTGTATATAATCTATGTCACATTCTGAGTTGGATTAATATTGTGTTTGAACCTGATTTATCCATTACTAAACATCCATTCAGGATAGATTATTCTAAATCCAAGTTACATTATTGGAAGATGATAGATTTCATTTTAGTTAAATGTAATCATTCTTCTGATTCTCATGAGGTATTGGAGAGGGAGTCACTGATGAGAGATCAATGACCTTATATTTTAGACAATGGTGATTCTTAGTAGTATTTATGGGGGTAAAAATTTCAGTGGGTGGGGAGGTTGTAACACCCTCTTCTTGTTTTTAGGTATTCCTAAACCCCAATTTTGATCATTATTTAGTTGGATTTTATTTAGGTTTGTCTTCGGTGAAAACATTTTAAATATTTATTGTTTATATGCTCTTCATGGTTGTCGCATTGTTCTCCCATTCCATGCACCCTCTTATGAAAAACACCGAAAAACGAAATAGTATGGGTTTTCACAGAAGGTACACAGTTTGAAAAACCTTGGTCCCACCAAAGAGAAACCCTCAAACACCATAAAAATTAGTGCATGATTAGAGTTTACATTTTTTCGGACCGTTCATCCATTCTCTGTAACCATGCATGATATTTGATTAATCCAAATATATTTTCAAAAAAACTCACAAATCCTCTTTTTTAGGTTATTGAAGGACCTACCTCGACCCCTATGGACTATTCTTCTATGGGATCACCCTAGAAGAATTTTTAGTCCCTCTAAACCCTTCTGAAAATGGATTGAACCTTTTCAAATGACATTAAATATCAACCAGGTTGGTTTCCACTTCCGATTCACTTTCTCTCAATATATCTCATATCCTCTGTAGGATTTTATAGATCTCTATACTGTTTGAGGATATAATATTAATTATTTTAAATCATGAATCTAGGAATTATTCTATGACCTACACTATCAATTTTCCTAATTAGATATTAAAAATCAGGGCTTTTCATTTTGAAATCCCACGATCCTAATTTAGGTGGTTCTATTATGAATGATAATTTTTTATGTCTATATTGGGTGATTTAAATTCATTTGATTTATTTATATTAATTTTTTTTAATATAAATGAAATTCCTTTCTATTAGTTTAGAAAATACCCTATTCCATTAAACTGTGGTGTTGAAATTTAATTTGGCTTGAATTTGGAAATGGAACCCCGATCTATTTAATGTTGGTGTATTCTTTAAATTGATGGAATTTGTTGAAATATAAATTGTTAATTCAGGTGGAATTTAGTAACATTAAATTTTAGAATTTTATTATGTACTTTTAATTTTAATATTGTTTGGATGAAATTAATATAAAATTTGGTATAAGAGAAAATGTATAAACATGATTTTGATATAAAACCATAGGTTTTATCATGAAATATTTATGATTTGGTTAAAAAACATATTAGATTTAAATAGAAAATTGGGTTTTATTAAATATAGAATGTGATGAATTGTATTTTAAGGAGACCTATAATACATTTACCATTATATATTTGTATTAGATAACATTGATTCCTAGGTAGTTAGTGAGTTATTGGGATAACACTATTTTGATATCAACACCTGAATCAAAACCTAGAGCATAATTTCACATCCCCAATATGCGGTTGATGGATCCTCATAGGTTAGTATCAAATGGGAAGGTATAGAAAAATATGTTTGATTCACCTTTATGTTTGTGAAGATCTCGTGGCCGGGAGATATCATACCTTTTTCTAAATGACCACGTTTCTCATTGTTTGTATTTGAAAGAGATACCATTATTAGTTGTAAACTGTTTACCATGCCATATGAATTTATATAAACTACATTATATAAAATTAATATATGATCTATATGTTTAAATTATTTAAAATCATATTAAATTTAATGCAGGATTTGTTTAAATATTCTATAGAATGAGCTGACTATTTTTTTAAAATTGAAATCTTTATTTGGTTAATTTAATTTTGGAATCATATATGGAATCCTTGGATAGTCCATAATAATATTTTAGATTACCCCATACCAATAACATTATGGTATTTGTATATTATATTATTAATGGTCTTAGTAAGGGTAAGGTGCTCCTTTGAGGTGTTAGTTGTTGTTGATCCAAGGGGCTGGATTGTTGTGGCCATTGGGACATGGAATTTTTATCCAATTTTTCTGGTACATTATACAGTAAATTGTGACTTATTGTAATATCCCTAGAAATTAATGAATATTACATTCTCATATTTATTAATATTTATAAATTAAATATAAATTTTAAAGGTGATTTTATATTCAAGGTCGTACATGACGCGTAACAACAGGTTTCTCCAATGTCCTATGTTGTTTACAATGTTGAGTCATACTGAAAATTAGTAATATATTATTATTTTAAATATTAATTAAGGAATAGACATTTTATTAGTGGGAATGAATGGAACCAACTAAACTATTATTATACATTTTTTTAAATGTTTTTACATTTATCAAAAAAATGTTAGATGCCTAAAATGTGAATGAATCCAATATTAAGCCCAAATACTCTAATATTCCATAAAACATCGATTTACAGTATTTTAATGTCGAACCCTCATTGAATCTAGTTTTCCTCACTTTTATATGTTATATTTGAAAAAATAAAAACTCTTTTTTAGAATCAAGATATAAAAATTTACATTAGGAAAATTTTTGGTATTTTTCTAATAAATATCATCTTTTTAATAAATATCGAAAAATACTATATTTTAATTCATAACGACCTTTTAATCTAATTTATTTGTATGGTTAGAACATCATTATAATTTGTTTTAAAGTTTAATTAGAATATATTTTTACAATTTAAGCCAATTTTTTCATTGTAAGTAATTTCTCCTTGAAATGTGACATAAACAAGTGTTAATATTTCGATAGTTATTATTTCTTAAAAACATGCTTTTTTGTTTTGGCAACAAGAATTAATTTTAAATTAATTTCTGCCACTTCAATGTTTTGAATTTATTAAAATGGCTTCCATAATTTGAATTAGGATTTCCAAATTGTGTAAATAGGTATCTTTTATTTTTAGACATTATGAATATTTACATCCGTAAATATTTAATTTACCATAGTTAATGTGTAAATCTGGTAAATAAGGGTAAAACATTATTATTATAATATAAAATCACTATATCAAGTGTCATAATCCTATTTATTAATACATTTCAGACCATTATCTTCTTTGGGTTGATTTTGGGACCCCATGGAGCAACATAAGAGTGAAAATGACAGTTTATATTAACTAATTTAAAGTAATGACAAAAATGACTTTAAAAAATATATTATAGTAAATCAATTATTACACGAGGTTATATAAGTTATATATCAAACAATAAAATTTCATATGAATGATAAAAATATTTCCTAAATCGGGTTAGTTTTTAAAAAAAAATTTGATATCAAATAAATAATATTATTTATGACACAATAATGATGTAGTGTTTACCACATTAATGAATGATTTAAATAAATAATATTATAAATACTAAAACAATATCTAAAACCTTCCTAATTATTATTGTATGAATTTATTTCTAACACAAGTCATATTATTTTTGAAATTCAGTATTTTTGGACCATATTATAATGATGATATGTTTATAATAAAATAAATGTTTCAATCTTTCCTAAATAGATCCTCCTCCCTAATATAAATGAACACCACTTCTAACCCATTTCATACATCTATAAATCCACTTGGCTCGTCCAAACTCTAACTAAATAAGCATCCCACATCCATATACTCCTCCTAGAAGCCTTACCTTCGGAAGAATGCACTTCAAGAAACAGTTTTGGTTTAAACCAAAGGGTGTTACTCGATTTAAAGTTAACATATTATCTTAAGTTCTTTTGTTTTATTTTACTTCTCCAACCCCTAAACACTTTTTATTCCTTTATTTTATAACAAAAACATTAATCTAAATATACTAGGTTTTTTTATGATAATTATTCTAACTACACTTATACACACCTCCACCTAATGGGTAAAGAACATACTATTTCTTTGGATGGAAAACTATTTCCTCCTGAAATAATGATTGTTCAATTACCTTCCACTGCCTCTTATGGTGGAAATTATGATGGGACTATATTTATATTTTCTATATATTATTTTTATGTTTTCTCTATTATTCTGTGATTTTTTATTTTACAATAAAACCTTTATTCTTCCCAATATGTGTAAACATGAAAATTTAGTTTGAGGAAGTGCATACTACCGCCCCATCAAGGTGATATGATTCGTTCATGACATACATGGAATGTATAGAAGAAGGAGTTAATGAAATTATGTAACATATATATGTTATGATATTATAATAAAATTATAATATACCTATGTATCATTATGAGTTCATTCCATTAAATATGAAATAGAAATGAAAGTAGTGTTCAGGCGTACGTACGGCTTACCATCTCCATGAACGGTGCATTTCATTTCTTATCTCCAAATCTGATGTAATACTATAAATACATAAAAATAATGAATATATATTATATATATTAAATCTAAATCATGAATATAATTTTAGAGATAATAAACTTTTTACTACATGAAAAGCTTGTAATTATAACATGTTCATTTTTAACTCAAGTACCGAACATCGACAAAATGTCCAATATGAACTCAAAAAAAAAAAATTGTTATATCAAGGTAATAAGTGATATAATAGGAATAATATATTTCAAAATTTTTCTTATTCATGTAGAAATTAACATATGTTTATTATTTATGAAGTACACGGAACAAATGAGTCATGTCGAACACGAGGTAAGGGGGTTTCTTATCTCAATTTTAATTTAGTCAGATTTCAATTATTCGCCACAAATTTCTTGCATGTGGTGTATTTTGTACTACCATTTGACATATATTAGAATTATTCTCTTTATATTCATGTTATTCTTTGAATCATTTGGTGGTTATTAACTTTTTGTCATACGACTCGATTGATTACAATGGGGTATGGAATTTTCATCTCAATTTTCATTCCCATGAGATTTATGCTATATTCGCCACTATTACCTTCTTTGTGGTGTATTTAATTCCCAAGATTTTATTCATTGTGTAATATACTTCAATTTATGGATATTTAGAACTTCATTTTATGATCCTTATTTCATGGGTTTTATTTTTCGTATGTTACAAAATCGGTAAGGGAACCTTTTACCCGAATTTTTATTCCATGGGTTAATCTTCTAATTATTAATTATGTCATGATATGATTATGTGTGGAGTCACTTTTTATTTATTAATGTTTCAATTTCCACACCCCTTTTTGTGAATATAAATCTTATAATCATAATCACTACATTGGTAAATACTTATGTCATTGATATAAACGTGAAAAAAGTATTTTTAACTAAGTTTCAATTAATTGAGATAAACATCCAAGTCATTGGTATTGTCGTAAAAAGAACATGTGTAAATTTCCAATGATTGATTTAAACTTAATATCAAAACATATTTAGTTTATTTATATTTTTTCACACAGTATTATGTAATTTATTTATCCTTATTCAAAGGATAATGTTTTTATAAGTGATTTCATTTCAATTTACATTCCATTGGAACTTAATTGTTGTTATGAACCAATTCACACTTATATGGGGTATATAATTCCCTTGGACATATTTCAGCATGAACCTATTTATTCTAATGATATAATAATGTTCGGATACAATGTTATTAATAAATTATTTTTATTCAATAGTATATCATTTTGTTAAAAACTCTTTAACTAAAATAACATTTTAAATGTTATAAGGATTTATTCTTATAAATATTTATCATTAATATCCATGTTTTAAAAATGTTTTTAAGGAATAATTTATTTGTAAATTAATGTTTTCAAATGATAATTTATTTATAAGTTTCAAAGTTGTATCGGAATATTTGATTCTAAAATCTATTTTATAAATGTTTTAAATGGTTTTGAAAATGGTTTGATAAAGCATTGATTATGTCTATATCAGAAAATGATATATTCTGATTGCAATGTGGAAATTTTATCTTTCTTTTATTCTTGATTTTTGTGTTATTAATATGTTATGATTATTGGGAATTTTTTACGTATATGGGTGGTTCCATGATAAAGCTAGGGCAAGTGAGCCCAAGATAGATCTATAGTGCATTGGGTAACGTGATGGAGGTAAATTTTAATTTTTCTTCTAATATATTTTGGGAATATATTGTGATGGGTATTCCAAATGTGACTCCCTTTATAGATTTGAAAGCTACAATGTATGTATGTTATGAATTCCGTAAGTTACCTTTATGATTTATGATTTCTACGTGTTATTCCTAAATCATATGATTTCGTAAGGTATGTTATGATTGAAAAGTATGGTTTAATTGATTTGTATTTATTTATGAGAAAATGTTTTACTTCCTTATTTTATAAACCTTAATATGATTTTTATGCTCATCCCATTTTCTAAATGATTTCTATAGGAATTAAAGATGAATTTGGTCAAGGATGGGATTGAGGAAAAGTAATGTTGTCTAAAACATGGAACTAGACATGTTTTTTTTAAGAGTTTTTATTTTATTGAAAATTGATACTGAGTAGTAGTGTCTGCATGTAATATTCAACTTATTATGTAATAGTTATGGCCAAATTCTCTAAAACTCTAAACCTGAAAAGATCCTCAATTTGAATTCAAGACATAATTCAATAGAATGTTATGTTTAAGGCTAGGTCCTTTACAGATGGTATTGGAGGTCAGTTTAGATATCTTTAGAGATTAAGGTGTTCTGTAAGCATACATTACATTACAATAATGGTTAATAATTTTGAACAATTCATTGTTATTTTAGATAAACTTAATTATTTCAAGATAACATTAATAAGTATATCTTAGTATTTACCCTCCTCAATAGATATAATATGAGAATTTTATTAAAAAAACTCACA
Organism: Viscum album; assembly: GCA_963277665.1. Taxonomy (NCBI): domain Eukaryota; kingdom Viridiplantae; phylum Streptophyta; class Magnoliopsida; order Santalales; family Viscaceae; genus Viscum; species Viscum album. The sequence continues at coordinate 167,873,988 of OY728123.1, forward strand.
CTTACCTTTTTGGATTTATTAAATGGCGGGATCTTACATGCACCAAAGTGATAGTGGATGTGAGGAAAACTATGATAGTTTTCAGAACGCGCAACTGAATGAAATGAGAGCTTCAATGAGAAATCTTGTGGTTATTCTCAACCAACTATTAAGATTCATGATTGACAACATGATCCTTCATGATTTTTATAAGGCATCGTATATGTGAGAAAAAAATCCCCATAGAAATTCATGTAAAAAACATAATGGTATGTATATTAAAAAACCTATGTGTCAAGGATGTGCAAAGAAACACATATAATTTTTTTTCAATGGGATGGGAAGATGATATTGATGTGGAAGTGATGGTCATAAAGCAAGAACTTTCCAGGGAAAAATGAATCATCCACTTGACTATAGGAAAGGGAAAGAAGTTCATTCTGAGGAATCATTTGAATGTTTTAAATATGGTGTGCATGGTAATTATACAAGTAGATGTCCTATGAAGATGTTTTGAGAATTGGGTCACCAGGATCGTACAAATATATGATTACCAGAACCTAATTCAATTCCGATTGAAGGTGAAGAAATGAACAATGACCAATGAAAGGTATAGATTATTTCTTAACACATGTTTAGATATTATTGAATCTTAGGATATGAGTCCTGATTTTTTATGTAGAGGAGAAGTATTTCATAATCAGTTTGTAAATAATAGTTAATGGATCATGAATAATGTTTAATGGGTAATAAGTGAACATATAAGGGATTCAATAGTTATGGTAGATTTTAATATGATGAAATACTTTAATGTATTAAGGATCGTTTGAATATGTGATTACTTTAGAATATTTTTTAGAGTATGTGTAACCCTGGAGATTGATATATGAAAATTTTAATTTTGGAATAATTATCTTTTATTTTTTGGATATAGTTATAAAGGCCAATTTGGGTTTATATGAACCTTGAATTTGATGAACTTTTATTTTAATACATTTTGGGATGAAAAATGAAAATTATTAGATAACCATTAAGGTTAAAATATGTTATGGATATTTTTGATGAATTTATCTCTATTTGGGAATCTTATGAAATTATATATTTTTTGAAAAAGGATAACACATAGACCGCATGACAACCCATCACGTCCGACAATTCTGCAGGAATCGAACCCACAACCAAAGTGTGATTGCGATTTATCACCTACCACAAGACTATGTGAATTCCCTGGTTAGTACGACTGATTCGTTTTAGATGGATGACATTAAAATCATGAATAAGTTATATTTGGGTTATCTATGGAAATTCTTAAACTATTATAGATAATATGTTATTATATTAATTACACATCCGTATGAGACTTTAGGAGTAGTCGGTGTTTTTGGAAATAAATATTATGATTTACCATGCAATACTGTGTGATATAAATCATTCTGAGTTTTTTGTTTCAATATTAGTTTAGATCATTTTTGTAGAATTTTATGTACAATTGTATATTGAATGGTATTTCTAGATCTTTGGGCACATTTTGTTGGATTTTGGAGATTAAGAGTAGTATTGTAATGACCCGTAAATTTCAATGGATATTTTTTCATAATTTTCTTTTGGATTTTATGAGTACGTAGTTTCTAACGGCACCTGATTCTGAGGCCTGGTGTTCCTGGAATCAATTTCCGAATTTTATCTTGGGTACGTTCAGTGAATGAACGAGCGGGTTTTCATTACTTTTGAACCGATGCTCGGAATCGAAATCTGAGGGTGTCGATTGAACCACATTGTCGGTATTTTCTTAGAAAGACCTTTTCTAGAGTTGCGTTTGCTCGGGAATAGTTGTTTAAAAAAATGGATTAATATTAAAGTGAAATAAAAGTCATGTTACAATTTTTTATTCCACATTCTTAAGTGGTTTATCCCATGTGAGGGAGTTGGGGTGGGACCCACTAATGTTCTAACTCCCCTAAAGAGGATTTAAGATGCGGTGGGCCCACACGAGCCCCCACATTTTCATTTTTTCCCTAACTCGTTTTTTAAACCTCTATTGTCATTAAAGTTTCCAACTTATCACTCCATTTAATTTTGAAAAGTTAAGTATAATTAAATGAAGTGAGTTAAATTTTGAATGTGTGAATTTTAAAAGTGTAGGAAAAAGTAGTAAAATAAGGCAGAATCCTTATTTTATTTTGGTTTCTTCGTTGTGTCGAGAGAGGGAGGGTTCTACAATCGAAGAACTTCATCCTCCTCCTCAAAGAATGCAATGAACACTGATGCGCCTTCTTTCATTCTTTTTCCGCGTCAAAGGAAGGGAGACGTCGTTCCACCTCGGACAATCTCCATCAACGTGTACGGTGCCTCACCCCGCGACGCCGCTTTCCGCGACGATCATTCATCATCAACTCGTTATCGAGGTAGGGGTTAATTTTGTTCGTGAATCTTCTTTTCGTTATTTGACTTTTATTTTTTTTGGTCCACTTGTTATCGTTATAATGAGAGGAGGTCGGACTGCACGAACATGGTCGACCCTCCTCCCCCTTTGATGTTGTTCGTTGCGGCTCAAAAGAAGGCGGCGCGGAGCAACGACGCCGCGTGGAAACATAGAGGAATGGGGCGAAGAATCATGGTGCCATCGCACCGCATCTTTGAGGCCTTAAGAAGCCGCAACTGGAGTCGGGCCGTGGCAAAGGGGCGCGACACCATCACGCCACGCTGGAGAACCACGAAGAGACCGCGGTCGAAGCGGGGCCCAGGCGCCATCGCGCCATGCCGGTCGGACCAAGGCTGCAGCCTTTGGCCGCGGCGGAGAAGGAGAGGGCGGCCGGAGCCGCCGGTGCACATGGGGTGGGACCGGCTGGTCCCGCCCGACACCCTGGCTGACCTGATCCGAAAACCGGGGGTCGTAACCCCTGACTGCAAAAGGAGCAGCCCCCACGTGGGGGCCGCTGTTTCAAAATAGGGGGGCAGCGCCCCCCCCCCACTTCCATGACAACTCCGCCAGCACCGAGCAGGCCACGCGGGCCGCACTCGCGCCGGGCCAACCGATCGCCCAGGCCGCACTGGCCGCACCGGGTCGGGTCGCCCACACCGGGCCGGGCCGCCCAGGCCGGGCCATGGTGCACCAGATGGGTCGAGCCACACCGGCTGGGCCAGGCTGCGCCCCCTGGGCCGGGCCGCACCCACTGGTTCGGGCCGACCCAGGGGGTCTTGGGTCGGGTCGGTCCGTTCCCAAAACCCCGTAAAATAGGACATGGTTGTTTAAATTCCTGTAACATGGGCTACGTACCTCCGATTGATGCATCGTTAGTTGATATGCGATCCTTGGATCGATTAATTCATTTCGTTATATTACGCTTTAGTTTTCGGAGAACTTTGGGTAAGGCCGGGTAGGTTCGAACACGAAACCAACCGGGCCTTCGGAGCGGAAATGCTTATAACTTGAGCTCCGGACGTTAGATTGATGTTCCATCAACTTTGTTTGATTCCCCTTAGTGAGAAGGACCTTTTGGCTTACTCTGATCAAGGTTTGGACGTAGATGGAGTGCGGTTGGGTTGTTTTTGACTTAAAAACCAACCGGGCCCCTGAAACGAAAAATCCAATAACTCTCAGACCAGGCGTCCGATTGACGCGCTGTCTGTCACGTTGAGTTCCTTTTGTTGAGACAAAACTTTGGGATTCATCAACTCTGGACTACGTGTCAGTTAATGTATCGACCCCCTTGGCTCGTGGAGAAGACCCTCTCAGAATCGAGCATGTTGTGTGCGGAAACCCTAGAGTTGGCTGCTACTGCGACGACGATGACGACTGCACTGAAATCCTCCATGGGTTTTGCAGCGATGAAGACCGTAATGAAATCCTCTGTGGGTTCGACGACGATGACTACTGTTCTTGTATCCTACGTGGATCTGGCAGTACTACTGTTCTGGTATCCTACGTGGGTCCGGCAGTATTTGACCTCTGTTGTAGTATCCAACGTGGATCCGACAGAGTAGCTGCTCTTGTATCCTACGTGGGTCCGACAGCTTAACTGGTCTAGTATCCTACGTGAGGATCATATTAGATGAATCATTGGCTACATATGATTATCTCTATCACCTTACAAAGAAGTATACCTATGTGAGCTGAGTCTTGAGTTTCAATCATTAACATCTATATGATTGACTTGCTTTCCTATGAGGATTGGGTTGTGCTTTCCTATGCGGATTGGGTTGAGTTATCCAGTGTGGATGTGATCGAACTTGGGATCGGGTGTTGCAGCTGAACTGGAATTGATGACTACGGTATATGTATGGGCATATACCTAAGTAGTGATGGATGTTATTTCATGATTATATCTTTCCTTTGAGGATTCTGGGAGTCCTTCGGGGGTCTCGGGGTCCCTACTGAGTAGCGTATACTCAACCCCTGCACGGGCTATGCCCATACTACGTTGTGTTGGATGCAGATGATGGACAATGCTGATCGTGGTTGAGGCATGTGGAGCATGTCAGTACCTGGAGGTGGACCACTGGGCGGGACGTACACAGAGCGGACGACTGGACCCGAGGATCTGAGGAGGTTATATGTACCCACCGTTCAGGTGGGACTTCCAGTGGACGGCTCGACGTTGCTGCTTTACTTTCACTTGTTGTACATTCTTTCCAGTTGCACTTTACTTTTAGTTTGGGTTTGTATTCTTGCCCATTTACTTTCCGTATTTACTATTGTACCCAGTTTTACTTAGTGTTAACTTCTTTTGGCTTACTCTGTGGGGTTTGTTTACTTTATAAGGCAATGCCTTCCCCTTTTTTGGGATTTATGCCTTGGTGCTAGTTGCCATCCTCTGGCATATGGAAGGCGGGCTTGGGGTAGTCACGACACGGGTCCCGAGGGCGGGTCGTGAAAAATTGGTATAATAGGAGTTCGGTTCTACTACAGAACATAGGACTCTGATCTTTCTTCTCTGTGAAGTAATATTGTTAAGGGTATTGAGTGATGTTATCAGTCCAGGGAGTCCAGTGTTGGTGTGGCAGCAGACATATCCATACACCAGGACCCTGACTTCTGATTTCCGACTGAATGCATGAAAACATTGATTCCATGTGTGTTTCAAAAGTTTTCTTTGTGATTACTTTGTGTCAGCTCACCAAGTATACTGTTTTGACCGTGGAACACCTGTTTCTTTTCAGGATGGCCCCACGATGGCAGCCACCTAGGGTTCCGAGCTTTGTGCGAGACGACAGCCCACCGAGCGATGCAGCCTCGGTGCATGACCCTTTTTTAGAAGAGGCATCGGCGGTACCTCTACCCACCGAGCCACCGATGCCACCATCCCCAGCTTCTAAGAGTGTACATCGCCGTAGTGCACTGTACGAGTTTCAGTTCCAAAGACCGCCCAGGTTCCGTGGGAGACGGACCCTCAGGAAACCGGGGATTCGTTGGAGGTGGTTGTACGAGTTTTCAGGTTCGTGGGGACACAAGCTGACCTCATGGTGATCCTTGCTGCGAGCCTCTTGCACACGGTAGTAGGCAGATGGTGGGGCTTGATTCTCCAGGTGCATGATGAGGCATCTCTCCTCTGGACAGACTTTGAGAGCCTCTTCCGCTCGGATTTCATCCTAGCCAACCTCCATGCGGTGCGCATCCAAGAGCTACTACAGGTGCGGCAGGGCAGCATGACGGTCGCCCAGTACTCGGAAGATTTACTGATCTCTCACGCTATTTGATAGACATGGTACGGGACCCATTCTTCTGGGCCCGGACCATTGAGCAGGAACTGAGTCATGAGATCATGGCATCGATGATCTCCCTCAGCATTATGACACATGAAGGAGTACTGGAGCGAGCCCTTCTCATAGAGAGATTTCTTGCTGAGCCTACACCAGTAGTGAAACCTACCGCAGGGCGGCACGTAGCACAGTTGTCTGCTGCTGGCAGTCGACGAACGTCTCAGGGGTCCAGGGGGACCAGAACTTCAGGCGGATGATCTTAGGACATTGGCTCAGAGATGTGGGGCACACGGCACAGTGCCAGCCTTCCGAGGAGCAGACAGTGCTACGCATGCGGCGGGCAGGGCCACATGGCTCGTGACTGCCCGACCCGCCGTGCAGAGGAGAAGTAGACGGTTGAGGGGCCACCCAGGCAGAGGTATAGGGTCGACCGTGGTGGTCCTCATAGATTAGGAGGACGAGGCAGGGGAGCTGGCTGAGAAGCAGGTGGTGGGCGACACTTTGAGGCTTTACCACCACCACCACCAGGAGGTCCACCCTGACCACAGGGAGCTGGCGGGAAGAGGCAGGCTCAGCTACAGGCAGCAGAGGCCTACAACCACGGTGCGCCAGAGATGATTCGAGGTACTATCTATGTCTACTCCACCCTTACTTCAGTTCTTATAGACATAGGAGCGAGTCATTCTTTTACTGTCGCTGCCCTTTTTCGGAGCTTGGAGATACCAACAGAGCCGTTGGCTCGATCCTTACGGCTAGAGACCCCTATGAGAGCAGACTCGATGATTACGCACTGGTGTCGGCTGTGTGAGATTACTCTAGGAGGCGAGAGATTCAGATGGGATCATCTTGTAGTGGCTTCTAGGCCTTACGACGTCATCTTGGGCATGGATTGGTTATCTGAAGTCCATGCTCAGATCGACTATATTAGGTGCAAGGTGCTGTGTGTTCGCACCGATGGGAGAAGGTTCACCTTCACTGGTGAGAAAGGATCCTTTGCAGTGCAGGATGGACTCACGCAGTGGAGAGGACTTCCCAACACTCATTAGTTGGCAAGCCTCATCCTAGGCGCAGTTGACGTGCGGATTCCGAGTTTTCCTGTAGTGGTGGATCAGTATGCAGACGTTTTTCCTGACGACGTTCCATGACTACCTCCTTACAGAGAGATAGACTTTTATATGGACATGTACCCCGTGAAAGCCACAATATCCACACTAGAATATCGGATGGCTCCCACTGAGCTTCGAGAGCTACGGGTACAGCTGGAGGACTTGCAGAGCAAGGGATTCATCCGACCTAGTGTTTCACCCTGGGCTTCCCTGATTTTGTTCACCAAGAAGGCGGGTGGGAGCTTACGACTGTTTGTTGACTATCATTGCTTGAACCAGGTGACTGTGAGTAACAAGTATCCACTACCGAGGATTTAAGACCTCTTCGATCAGCTCAAGGGAGCACGGTGGTTCTCAAAGATAGACCTCAGGTCAGGCTATCATCAGCTCAGAGTTCGGGACGAGGACATGCAGAAGACGGACTTCAGATATCGGAATTGCCACTATGAGTTCTTGGTTATGCAATTAGTCATAACCAATGCTCCAGCAGTGTTCATGAGTCTCGTGAACCGGATCATTCAGCCATACCTCGATTGATTTTTTGTGGTCTTTGTCGACAACATATTGATATACTCGACCACTGAGGAGGAGCATGCCTACCACTTGTGGGTTGTACTGGACAAACTCCAAGAGCACCATCTTTATTGCAATCTCTTGAAGTGTCAGTTCTGGTTACGTGAGGTTTACTTCTTTGGACACGTCATCTCTGAGGCGGGATTTGCGGTGGACCATTCAAAGATCGAGGCAGTGCTAGCTTGGGCACCACCCAGGAGAGTGACGGAGGTGCGGAGTTTCTTGGGTTTAGTTGGGTACTACTGGAGGTTTGTGCCTGACTTCTCCAGAGTTGTGGCACTACTTTCAGCTTTGATGAAGAAGGGGAAACCCTTCGTGTGGTCAGATAGATGTCATCAGATCTTCCAGGAGCTGAGACAATGGTTAACCAGCACAACTATCTTGAGGCTACCAGAGGAGGGAGTGGGGTACATAGTCTACTGCGATGCATCAGGGACCGGACTCGGATGTGTCCGAATGGAAGAGTGAGCAGTGATCGCCTATGGATCACGTCAGTTGAGGCAGCATGAGAAGAACTATGCTACCCATGACCTAGATTTAGCAGCAGTGGTCTTCGCTCTAAAGATGTGGCGACACTATCTGATGGGAGAGTGCTTTACAGTCTACTCTAACCACTAGAGTCTCAGGTACATCTTCTAGCAGAAGGACCTGAACCTAAGACAGCGGTGATGGCTCGAGTTCCTCCAGGACTATGACTTTGAGATAGTCTATACTCCTGGAAAGGGGAATGTAGTAGCCGATGCTCTCAGCAGGAGGATGGGCATTCAACTACTTGGAGAGGCGACGGAACAGCTAGCCGCTTTATAGATATCCTTTGTGGATAGAGATGGATCATCCTTTATTTAGTCACTCATGGTCACACCTCCACTACAACAGCGGATCGGAGAGACGCAACTTGGAGACGTTGACTGTAAGACGCGACGTGCACAGATTTCCACAGGTCAGGCATCAGATGGTTTTTCTTTGGGAGGAGAGCACATCGTCCTTTTCAGAGGACGTACCATGGTATCAACTACTTTACAGAAGGAGGTGCTGAGAGAGTTTCACATTTCCGCTTTAGTGGTACATCCAAGAGTGGCGAAGATGTACCAGGATCTCAGACGACGGCATTGGTGGCCATGTATGAAGAAGGTTGTAGCTGAGTTCGTTTCTCGATGCCTCATCTGTCAGTAGGTGAAGGTAGAGAACCAGTTACCAGTAGGCTTGGTGCAGCCCTTGGAGGTCCTAGAGTGGAAGTGGGATGGGATATCCATGGACTTCGTGACTGGACTTCCACATAATTCTAGAGGTCACGACTCCATTTGGGTGATTTTCGACTGACTCACCAAGTCGGCCCACATCTTACCCATCAGAGAGCAGGGATCTGTAGAAATCGTAGGACGTCTCTACATTTAGGAGATTGTACGGCTTCATGGTGTGCCATAATCTATCGTCTCTGTTCTAGTTGCCCCCTTTACTTCCCGACTTTGGAAAGGGTTGCAGGAGGCATTCGGGACGCAGCTATGACTGAGCACCGCCATTCACCCTTATACGGATGGTCAGATGGAGAGGACCATTTAGACTCTCTAGGACATGCTCCGTGCATGTGTCCTCGACTTTGGTCGCAGCTGGGAGGACCACCTACCCTTGGTGGAGTTCGCGTACAACAAAAAATACCACTTCACCATCGGTATGGAACAATATGAGGCATTGTACGTCCGATCTTGCAGATCACCTCTGTGCTGGACTGACCCAGGGGAGTCAGCACATGTGGGACCAGAGATGGTTCAGTCCACAACACAGAAGGTCCAGGTCATCCAGGAGAGGATGAGGATAGCTCAGAGCTGACAGAAGTCTTATGATGACAGAAGGAGGAGACCACTAGAGTTCGAGGATGGCAACCATGCCTTATTGCGGGTCTCACCTCGACGTGGATTACATAGATTTTGCTGGGGCGGCAAGTTATCTCCGCGCTTCATCGGACCATTCCAGGTTCTCATCCAGATAGGAGAAGTGTCTTATCGCTTGGCTCCACCACCTTAGCTGCACTGGGTGCATGACGTCTTCCACGTATCTCAGCTGAGGAGATACGTGCACGAACCGACTCATATCATCGACCATGGGGAGTTGGACCTTGATGATGGGGATACTTTTGCGAAGGTCTCGGTGGAGATAGAGGATCGACAAGAGCGGGTCCTATGTGGGCGGTCGATTGCTCTAGTGTGCATCATATGGCAGCACGGGAATCTCCAAGAGAGCACTTGGGAGCTGGAGGCTCAGATACGTACACAGTACCCTCATTTCTTTCCCTAGTTTAGAGTGTATCTTTATAGGGATGTAAAGCCCTAAGGTTGGAGTAATGTAAAGACCCATAAATTTAATGGGAATATTTTTTCTTAATTTTCTTTTGGATTTTACGAGTATGCAGTTTCTGACGGCACCTTATTCAGAGGCCCGGTGAGCCCGGAATCATTTTCCGAAGTTTAGCTCGGGTACGTTCAGTGAACGAACGAGAGGGTTTTCTTAACATTTGAACTGGTGCTCGGAATAGAAATCCGAGGGCGCCGATGAAACCGAAGCGTCGGTATTTTCATAGGAAGACCTTTACTAGAGTTGCGTTTTCTCGTGAATAGTTGTTTAAAAAATGGATTAAGATTAAAGTGAAATAAAAATCATGTTACAATTTTTTATTCCACATTCTTAAGTGGTTTAGCCCATGTGAGGGAGTTTGGGTGGGACCCACTAATTTTATAACATTCCTAGAGAGGATTTATGATGAGGTGGGGCCCACAAGAGCCACCACCTTTTCATTTTTTCACTAACTCCTTTTTTTAAAAAACCTCTCCTGTCATTAAAGTTGCCAACTTTTCACTCCATTTAATTTTGACAAGTTTAGTATAATTAAATGAATTGAATTAAATTTTGAATGTTTGAATTTTAAAAGTGATGGAAAAAGCAATAAAATATGGCTAAAGCCTTATTTTATTTTGGTTGCTTCATTGTGTCGAGAGAGGGAGAGTTCTACCATCGAAGAACTTCATCATCCTTTTTGAAGAACGCAAAGAACACTGACGCACCTTCCTTCATTATTTTTCCGCATCAAAGGAAGGGAGACTCCATTCCACCTCGGAAAATGTCCGTCAACATGTACGAAGCCTCATCCCGTGACACCACTTTCCGTGACGCTCATCGATCGTCAACTCATTTTCCAGGTAGGTGTTAATTTTGTTCATGAATATTCTTGTCGTTCTTCGTCTTTTTTTGGCCAACTGTTATCCTTATAAAAGGAGGAGGTCGGACCTCATGAACACAGCCAACCCTCCTCCCCCTTTGATGTTGTTCATTACGGCTCCAAAGAAGGCAGCGCGGTGCAACGACACCGCACGGAAACATAGAGGAATACGACGAAGAAGCGCGGCGCCGTCGCGCTGCGCCGTTGAGGCCGGAATAAGCCGCGACCGGAGTCGGGCTGCGGCAAAGGGGTGCGGCGCCGTCATGCCTCGCCGGTCGGACCAAGGCCACGACCTCTGGCCATGGCGGAGCAGCAGAGGGAGGTCGGAGCCGCCAGCTGCCGGGGCACAGGGGGAAGGACCGGCTGGTCCCGCGCGACAACCTGGCCGGACGTTATGGTCGGCCAGATCCGAAAGCTGGGGTTCATAAAACACGGATGGAAAAAGGATCGGCCCCCACATGGGGTATCCATTTCAAAACAGGGGGGCAGTGCCCCCCACCCTTCCGTGACAGCTCGACCAGCGCCGAGCTGGCCACGCAGGCCGTGCCCGCGCCCGGCCAACCGGCCGCCCAGGCCGGACTGGCCGCACCGGGCCGGGCCGCACCTTAATGGGCCGGACCCGGACCCGGGTCGGGTCGCCCGGTTCGGGCCGACCTTGGGGGTCTTGGGCCTGGTCGGTCCGTGTAACATCCCCAAATGATAAAGGGTTAAATGACTAAATGATATGACTCATGTCAACAAGGTGCACCTTCCTTTTCGGGAGCCTGTCTGATTAGAACTTCACAGTTAAGCGTGCTTGGCCTGGAGTAGTGATCAGGATGGGTGACATCCTAGGAAGTTTCTCAGGGTGTGTGTGAGTGAGGACAAAGAACACTGGAGAAGACATGTGTTGGTGTATGGGGACTTTCATTAGTCAAATGACTCGTTTAGGCATGTGCGTGAACCCTGGGGTGGGCCCCACATGTCTGCGGTGCAACTGGTGGTACTTGGTGGGCCAGGACCCGACGGCCATGTTAAGGCGGGGTGGTTGTGCTGTCACCGGGACCTAGTTGTCACAATTGATATCAGAGGTGGTACCCAGCCTTAAGTGAGGTGCACTGCCTGGGTTCAGATGTAGGGCCCACAGCGATGGTGTTGTGCTCTAAAGGGGGGGGGGTGATTGTAACATCCCCAAATGATACAGGGTTAAATGACTAAACGATATGACTCATGTCAACAAGGTGCACGTTCCTTTTTGGGAGCCTGTCTAATTAGAACTCCACAGTTAAGCGTGATTGGCCTGGAGTAGTGATCAGGATGGATGACCTTCTGGGAAGTTTCTCAGGGTGTGTGTGAGTGAGGACAAAGTACACTGGAGAGGACATGTGTTGGACTGTGGGGACTTTCATTAGTCAAATGACTCGTTCAGGCATGTGGGTGGACCCTGGGGTGGGCCCCATGTGTCTGCGGTGCAACTGGTGGTACTTGGTGGGCCATGACCCAGCGGCTATGTTAAGGCGGGGTGGTTGTGCTGTCACTGGGACCCGGTTGTCACAGTCCAGGCCGAAAACCCCCTAAAACTGGACAGGTTCGTTTAAATGCCCGTAACATGGGCTACAGACCTCCAATCGATGCACCGTCAGTTGCGATGCGATCCTTGGATCGAGGAGGTCGTTTAGGTATATTACTCTAAAGGTTTTTAAGAACTTTGTGTATAGCCGGGTTGGTTCGAACACGAAACCAATCAGTCCCTCGAAGCGGAAATGCTTATAACTTCAGCTCCGGACGTCCGATTGACGAGTCGTCGACTTTGTTGGATTCCTCTTAGTGAGAAAGACCATTTGGTTTACTCCACTCGATTTTTGGACATAGATGGAGTGTGGTCATGTTGGTTTTGACTTAAAACCCAACCGGACCCTTGGAACGAAAAAGCAAATAAATCTTAGACCGGGTATCCGATTGACGCGTCGTCTGTCATGTTGAGTTCCTTTTGTCGAGATGGAACTTTGGGATACATAAACTCTGGACTACGTGTCAGTTGATGTATCGACCCCCTTGGATCATGGAGCAGACCCTCCCGGAATCTAGCATGTTGTGTGCGGAAACCCTAGAGCTGGCTGCGACTGCGACGACGAGGACGGCTGCACTGAAATCCTCTGTGGGTTCGGCAGCGACGACGACTGTACTGAAATCCTCCATGGATTCGGTAGTGATGAATACCGTACTAAAATCCTCTATGGTTTCAATGGCGATGACTACTATTCTTGTATCCTACATGGGACTAGCAGTACTACTGTTCTTGTATCCTACGTGGGTCCTGCAGTATTTGACCTCTTTTGTAGTATCCTACGTGGGTATGATATAGTATATTGTCTTGTATCCTACATGGGTCCGACAGCTTAGCTGGTCTGGTATCCTACATGGGTCCCAGCTTATATAAATCAGTGGCTACATTTGATCATCTCTATCACCTTACAAAGAAGTATAACTGTGTGAGATGAGTCTTGACTTTCAATCATTATCATCAATATGATTGACTTTATTTCCTATGTAGATTAGATATGATTTCATGTCTAGATTGGGTTGCATTATCCTGTGTGGACGTGATCAAACTGGGGCTTGGGTGTTGGAGATGAACTGGAATTGATGACATAGGTATATGTATGGGCATATACCTAAGTCGTGTTGTATGTTACTTTGTGATTGTATCTTTCCTTTGTGGATTATTCTTTGTGGATGCTGGGAGACCTTCGGGGGTCTCGGGGTCACTACTGAGTAGCGTATACTCACCCCTGCATGGGCTATGCCCGCACTACATTGTGTTGGATGCAGACGATGGAAAGCGCTGATCTTGGTTGAGGCTTGTAGAGCAAGTCGGTACCTGGAGGTGGACCACTAGGCGGGACATACACTGAGCGGATGGCTGGACCCGAGGAGCTGAGGAGGCTATCTATACCCACCCTTCATGTGGGACTTCCAGTGGATGGCTCGACATTGCTGCATTACTTTTAGTTGATGTACTTTCTTTCCATTTGTACTTTGCATTCAGTTTGGGTTTGTATTGTGGCCCATTTACTTTCCGAACATACTATTGTACCCAGTTTTACTTAGTATTAACTTTTGCTGTCTTACTCTGTGGTGTTTCTTTACTTTATAAGTTAATGACTTCCCCTTTTTTAGGATTTACGCCTTGGTTCTAGTCGCCAACCCCTAGCATATGGAAGGCAGTATTGGGGTAATCACAGCATGGGTCCTAAGGATGGGTCATGACAAGTATTTCTTTTTATAAAGGAAAATCCTTTTAAGGATTATCTTAACTTGAACTAACCAATTTGGTTTTTGGTTAATGTATAATGATAGGGGAAATATATGGTTCATATTTTTTGGATCATTTTATTCTTTATAAATTGATTTTAGTGCTTTTTATGTGTCCAAGTCAACATGAATACTCATCGTTTTGAGAAAAGAAGAGTTTGTGGTCGAAATTTAGTTAATGATGAAAGTATACATGATAATTAAGTATGGTTTCTTAAGTTCATAGTCAGACTGATAAATAAATTCCTCAACATTATGAAAAGGAACATAACAAAACGTTGTATGTTTACTTTTCTTACAAGGAAACCAATGACCGTTTAAACCATCACAGATTTGTGGTTTTCATGTTGTTAAATTTCTTCTAAGCATGTTTTCTATCACATTGCATTAGAACATGACAATTATTTTCTCTTCCATATCCATTTTTTCATGGAATCCTACTATGGGTTATCTCTGGTGACCTTTGTATATATATTTCTTTCTTTTAAAGTGATAGTTTTATTTACTCTTTTTCTGATGTGGGAGTTTTAATGAAGTTTCCATGCCCAATTTTAAAATTGAGAGGACACAATTTCCAAAAGGGGAGAAGGATGTAACATCTCGGGAAAATTAAGAATATGACATTTTCATATTTATTAATATTTTTGAGTTAAATATTAATTTTAATGGGGATTTTATATTCAAGGGAATACATGACATGAAGAAATGGGTTTCTCTAATGTCTTATGTTTCACACAATGTTGAGTCATACTGAAAAATAATAATATATAATTATTTTAAATAGGAGTTAACACCTAGCCTTTTTATTAGTTGGAATGAATAGAAATAACTAAAATATTATTATACATGTTTGTTAAATGTTTTCAAATTTATACAAAAAACGTTAGTGGTTTAAAATGCGAATGAATCCAATTTTAAACACAAATACTCTAATATTCATTAAAATATCGATTTAATGTCTTTTAATGGAGAACCCTCATTAATTCTTGTTTTGGTCACTTTTTTATGTTCTATTTGACAAAATTAAATTATTATTTATAATCAGGTCTTCAAAAATTACATTGGGTACATTTTTGGTATTTTTCTGATAATGTTCATTTTTAATGAATAGTGTGAAATACTATATTTTTATTCCAAACTACCTTTTAATATAATTTATTTATATGAATAAATTATATATTTAATTGGTTTTAAAGTGTAATTAGAATATATTCTTAACATTTAATCCAATTTTGTCCATTTTAAGTAATTTCTCTTTGAAATTGGACATAAAAAAGTGTCAATCTTTTGATAGTTATTATTTCATAAAAATAGGCTTTTTGTTTGGACAGCGGGAATTAATTTTATATTAATTTATACCACTTCTGTGTTCTGAATTTTAAAAAATGGATTCCATATTTGGAATTGGGAGGTCCAAATTTTCTAAATAGATAACTTTTATTTTTAGCCATTTTGAATATTTTCTTCATTAAATATTTTATTTTACATGGTTAAATGGTAAATATTGTAAATAAAGGTAAAAATATATTAGTATAATAATATAAAATTACCCTAAAAAGTGTCATATTCCTATAGGATGATATATTTCTGACCATGGGAATCATTGGGAAGATTTTGGGGCCCCCATGGAGCAACTTACGAGTGGTAATGACACATTAAATTAATTAATTTAAAGTAATTAAAAATTGAGATAAAAAATATCTTTTAGTAAATCAATTTGTACATAGGGTTATATTAGTTATCTCTTTGACTATAAGTATTAATTATGAAAGAAAAAAATATTTACCAACTCATGGTAGTGTTTATAATTTTTAGACATCAAATAAATAATATTATTTATGACACAATACTAAAGTAGTGTTTAGTTAATTAATGAATGACTTAAATAAATAAGATTATAAATACTAAAAAAATATCTAAAACCTGCATAATAATTATTAGAAGATATTGTTTCGAACATGAGTAATATTATATTCAACTTAATTATTTGTGGACCTTTTGAAATAGAAGATTAGTTTATAATAAAATAATTGTTTCAAACATTCCTAAAGAGCCCCTCCTCCCCCTTATAAAAGGACACCACTTATAACCCATTACATACACATATCAAGCCCCTTAGCTCATCCATCCTCTGTATAAATAGTCTACCCACATTCTTCTTATTTTCCTAGAAGCCTTAAATTAGTCATAAGGAACATTAATAAGTCTGTTTGGTTCAAACCAAAGGGACTTACCTAATTTAAAGGCAACATCTTCTATTAAGTTCTTTTGTTCTATTTTACTTCTCCAAACCCCTAAAAAAAATTTATTCCTTTATTTTATAATAACTCCACTATCCTAAATATATTAGGTTGATTTTATGATATTAATCCTAACTAAACTTACCCACACTTCCATCTAATGGGTAATGAACATATTGTTTCAGTTGATTGATAACTAACGCCTCACGAAACGATGATTGTTCAATTATATCCTACCACCTATTATTAAGGCCATTCTGATTGAACTCTATTTATATATGATATGTATTTTAAATATTATTTCGCTATTTGTCTGTGATTTTTTATTTTACAAACATACCTTTATGCTTTCCAATATTTGTAAACATGATAATTTCATTTGAGTAAGTGTGGACTACCGCCCCTCAATGTGATATGATTCAATCATGACATTCATGGACCGTATAAAGGCTGAAATTTATGAAAATATGTAAAATATATATGATATGATATTATAATATATTTATAATATATTTATGTATCATTTATCTTTCATTCTATTAAATATGAGATAGAAATGAAAGTAGCATTCATCTATACGTATGACTTACCATCTCTATGAATGATGAATTTCATTTCTTATTTCCAAATGTAAAGTAATATTATAAAGTCATAAATATAAATGATATAAATGATATATATGATATCTAAATCATGAAAATATTTTATGAGATAATGATATTTTGACCACGTGAACATCTTGTAATTATAACAACTTCATTTTTTACTCTTATTCCGAACATCGACAAAATGTCCAATATAAACTCAAATAATTAACAATTAGTTATAGCAGGTAAATAAGTGATATAAAAGGAATAATAAACATATAAAATAAACATAATAAATTATAAATTAACATAAGTTTATTATTTAGGGATGAACAAGGAAAAATGAGTGCTCTCAGAAATGAGGTAAGGGGGTTTCTTATCTCACCTTTAATTTCGCGAGATTTCCATTGTTCAACACTAACTTATTTCATGTGGTGTATTGTGTTCTGACATTTGAAATATATTATCATTATTCAATTTATATTCATGTTATTCTGTGAATCCTTTTGTGGTTATTATCCTTTGGTCATATGACTCGATTGATTACAACATGATAAGGGATTTTATCTCACTTTTTATTCCCATGAGATTCATGTTATATTTGACACTATTTCTTTCAAAGTGGTGTATGTACATCCCAAGATTATATTTATTGTGAAATATAATTCAATTTATGGGTATTTACATCTTCATTTTATGATCGTTCTTTCATGCATTGTATGATTCGTATGTTACCAAATCGGTAAGGTAACCTTTTAACCCAATTTCCATTCCTTGGGTTAATTATCTAATTCTTAATTATGCAATGTTATGATTATGTATGTAATCACTATTTATTTTTTATATTGTAATTGCCACTCCTCTTTGGGTGGATATACATTCGATACACATAATCACTCCATTGATGACTTCTAATGTCATCGATATGAACTTGATAATAGAATTTTTAAATCAATTTGCATTCATTGAGTTAAACATCCAAGTCATTGGTCTTTTCTTAAAGAGAACATGTGTGAATGTCCTATGATTGATTTTCACTGAATATCCAATAATATGGAGTATATTTATATTTTTCACACATTATTATGTAATTGAATTATCCTTAATCTACAAATATAGTTTTTATATGTGATTTACACTCAATTTATATTCCACTGAGACACCATTGCCATTATGCACCAATTCACTATTATGTGGTGTATATACTTCCATTTGACATATTTTATCATGAACCAATTTATTCTCATGATATTATAAATTTCATATTCATTTTTTCCCCAATTATTTTTATTCAAGTGTCTCTTATTTTGTTAAAAACTCTCTAACTAAAATTTCATTTTAAATGTTTTAAAGATTTATTCTTCAAAATCATTATCATTAATGTCCATGTTTTAAAAATGGTTTAAGGATTTATTTATAGGGACATTAATGTTTTCAAATGATAATTTTTTAGAAGTTTCAAATTGGTATGGGACACTTTAATTCAAAAATTGTTTTTTAAACATTTTAAATTGTTTTGAAAACGGTTTGATAAATCATTTATTATGTCTATATCATGAAATTATATGTTGTGATTGCAATGTGGAAATGTTATCATTCCTTTATTCTTGATTTATTTGTTATGAATATGTTATGATTTTTTGGCATTGTTTACGTATATAGGTGGTTCTGTGATAAAACATGCAAAGGTGAGCCCGAGATAGATCTCCAATGCATTGAGTAACGTGAAGAAGGTAAATGTTAATGTTTCTCCTAAGAGATTTACGGAATGTACTATGATGGGTATTCCTAATATGACTCTCTATGTAGTTTTGATAGCTACAATGTATATATGTTAGGAATGCCAAAAGTTACCTTTATGATTTATGATTTATTTTTTTATTCTTAAATCATATGATTTCATAAGGTAGGTTATGATAAAAAAGTATGGTTTCATTGATTTGTATTTACTGATGGGATAATCTTTTAATTCCTTTTTTTATAACACTTAATGAGCTTTTTATGCTCCTTAAATGTTTTTGAAATGATTTAAACGGGATATAAAGATGAATACGGTCAATGATGGGATCGAGGAAAAGTAATACTGTCTAAAACATGGAACTAGACATGTTTCTTTTTATGAATTTTCATTCTATGAAAAATGGATACTAAGAAGTAGTGTGTACATTTAACATTCAAGTTATTATGTAATAGTTAGGGGAAAATTATCTAAAAATCTAAACATGAAAATATCTTCAATATGAATTCTTGACAAAATTAATTATTATGTAATGTTAAAGCCTGGTTCTTCACATTTGTATACATTTTTGACTTTAGGTACACTTTTTCCATCGATAATTTCCTTGAATTCATTATTAATTTTTTATCTTGAATCCATTGTTTTTATTGTAAATTTTTTCCAATTTCATATTCTATGATTCCAGGTGTCAGTTTCCAACCTGTGGGGATCTTGAATGCCCTTCGAGATATGTCAGGACTAGTTTAGTTATCGGTTTACCCAGGTATTTGGGATGGTTTGTGACATTGATGAAGAATATTAAGGTTTATTCATCCTAAACCATAGTATCAGGTGTTCCACATTACATTTATTAATTTCTTTTGGAGACTTCCACATTTATTTAACACACACTTTTAAATATTTTTATCAATATGGTTAGGTGGGAAAACACCATTTTTTGGATTGATATAATCAGGATCAAGTACATATAGAAATAAAGGGTAGAAAAAAGATCCAATAAAATGTCCAAGGGACTATAATATAGAGAGTTTTGATATTATAAGGGGTTCAAGCCTAGCAGTATGTTGGGGGCCTCTATTATAGATACAACCACTGTAGGGTTTGTTGAAATAGTTAACCCATGAATAATAGAGAAACATCCATGGATCTATTACATATATAAAAAAAATTTGGATCAAATTATAGATAATTTATGATTTGATGTATGGTTCTGATTATTTCGACTATATCTACTTCATTATTTGAATAAATATCATCCAATGAATTTATATCTTCTAAACTATTTTCAATGTGTTGATTCACTATAAATATTTTCTGTTTTCTGATGATACTCCTCCGAGAAATAAGAACATCTATACTGATATATTTTCATAATTTCCTGTAGTGGATGAATTCCATTGACATATACAGTGGTTTTCTTGTAATTTTTGTTTTATAATTTTCAATGTAAAATTTAAATGTATTAGTGTAATCATTACATAGATCTTATCATTGTTTAAAAAAAATGGTGTACCTTTACCTTAAAAAATGATGTGATTTATGTAATAGATGGAGAATGAGATATTTTTATAGCTATAGCAGGATAGGACCTTAGTCACATTATAAAAAATTTGGATGAGGTGGAAACATTTTTCTAGTAGTACATTGGGTAAATTATGTACAAATTTTCCTCTGGTGCACTATCATATGGAATTCATTATGAATGATTTCCCTATCCAACACCCCATATTGGAATGGATACTGAAGTTTAACTCATCCCAGGTGAAAAATATAAGTCCCACAATATTGAATGGAACTATGCGAGATGAAGGAGTTGAATGTGTAGGTCCAGAATCATGGTTTGATTGTATTTATTTGTTTGATCACTTCACTTTGGGGTCACTATTTGTTTTTTCAAAAAGGCATATGCTACCCTTGGGATATTTCTAGATTAAAAAAATTACATTATTTATAGTGATGTTAGGTTATCCATTACCAAAGACTGGTAATTTATTTTAACAGTTGAGGAGAGCATTGGGGTTCTCCAAATTGATCTACAATTTAGTTATCACACAAATTGATTTCTAGAATATTTCATAATGAATAAGGTGTTTAATAAAAGGTGGGTTTTCATAAGTACTGTATTATTCTATACATATTGAGGAATTGTCAAATATAGTTTCTTGGACCCCTTAAATATAATTATTCACCCCCACATATATTTCATTAACATAGTGTCTTTTCAAGAAATCATGGTGTGTTTACAAACATCGGAATCTATTCAAGATAATTTGAAATCTTTTTAGTACATATAATGATATAAAAATTATTCAATTATTTCAGAGTAACAGAAATGGTTCCAATAGGTATCTTTCATTGGAATGATTTTTTGGCACATGTATTATTTTTATTAAGATTATGTAGAAGTTATAATATCATTGGAAGAACCTTGAAATTTGTTTTAGATTTGGATTTTCGTTGGATAAGTTGGGTACATTATGTGGTCTATCCAGGAAAAATACTATTTGGTAGATCCTAGGATATGATATACCATAAATGGGGTAATTGTTCAGTTAACAACCATGTGTAAGTAGGCCTTCATAATGCTGAAGCATCGGTTGAAATCTACAGACATTATAATTCAACCTAAACCTAGGACTAGTTATAAAATGTATTTTTATTCCCATATAATTGTATTTAGTAATGTTTTTAAGAAATATTACTAGGTTGATACATATGTGATTATCTTTTTAATAAACCAATAATGAAACTACCCAACTCATGACCTATATATTGTTGTTGTCATTCATTACATAAAATGATGGAATTATTATATCTATAGTGAGATATATTTTTTCTCTATCAACAATAAAATGAGATGGTCTATTATATCATAGTGAGGCCTGAATCATTGAAAGAGATATTAGTTTGAGTATCTTCAATCATTCAGTTTTAAGATGGTAGTTTTCTAAGAAATAATAATGTTCTTATAGATTCAAATACACATAGAGTTGGATCTTAGATATCATAATTAGAATTGAAGTTGATTATATTACTCATGAATTAGAATGTAAGGGTTTCTATAGATAATGTGTATTTATCTTGTTTTACCATAGTATTCACAATTAATATATTTGATCAGGTCAGGGAAAATCAAGATACTATTGTAGATTTCTAGTGATATGATAGAGGTTAACAGGGTATAACATTATACCATGACTGTCCTTAGACAAAAACATGTTCTTAAGGGCCATGGTAGAGTGGTGGTACTGACTTCATTGACATAGAAATTATTGTGGGATTTGGACACATTGAAATGGGTGTTTCATCTAAAATTGAATAATATGCATCATTATATTTGATTCAATTTACAGTGTCCATGAATCAAAAAGGGAATTTCTAATTTATTCATTCATTGAATAACTTTATAGAGGTTCGATAAAAAATAAAAATTACCTAATTTTATACATTAGCTTCATTAAGTACATATTTGGAAGTTTAATTAAGGGAAAACAATTATCATGTGGTTTTCTAGGACCCTTAATGGTTAGTATATGAGGTAGGTTTCTATAGATCAACTATAAATGATCCATATTTATTACCCATCCAATAAAATAAATATATGGATGTGTTTCATTGGTTATAAAATTATGATATTGTGTTTATTCCTTTATTTACAATGTATATCATTTAATATTGAGATAATAATTTAAAATGTGATTTTATTAAATTTTATCGAATGACATACGATCAAAATAGTAATTGATTTCTAATTATTACCTTGATAAATTTGTAGAGTCCAAGTGGATAATCTATATATTAGAAGATATGATTAGGGTCTATGTATTATATTTTCGTGGAGTGTGGGATAACAATTTAGAATTTAAATAGTTTTCTAACAATTATAGTTTTTATTATTCAAATAATATGGATCCTTTTGTGGAATATTATGTTTGACCAGATAGTTCAAATTTATATTTTCATGAGGCTAAAGAGTTAACAGTTATGTCTGTATGGTCAGTATACGAAACCTCTAGGTGAGTGTAGTTAACATTGAAGTGGTTGGTTACCGCTCATAGAAGAGATTGTTTTATGCAGAACTATTAGTATGAACTTTATTCTTCATTGAGAGTGAATTTTTTTATATTATCAATAACTAAATTTGGGAAATTATGATAAAAAAGGTAATAAAAATAGGAGTTGTGGTTTGTGGTTCCATTTGAGGTTGTGGAATATATAATGATGACATTATATACGTGGTGGATTTTCAATCAATGATCACCCTATATAGGCAGTCTATTGAATTGAAATGGTATTACTATGGATGATCTCTCCTCTCATTTTATTATATGTTTGAATAATAATTTTCAGGAAGATATATGGGTGTACGAGTCATATGTGTGGGATTTGTATCCTGATTTGTTTGATAAGGACCTATAAGAAAAATTATAAAAAATATTGGTCTTTATATGGGGATATTTTAATGGTCCCATAATTTTCAAATGTGACATGAAATATTTTTATCCATAGTTTCAGTGTTATAAAGTTATTATTTTTTTCTTGTAGTCTTTAGTAGTATATTGGATGTTTGGAGTTCCATAAAAGCCTTCGATATGGTGATATGTTTGATAATGGTGAGAGGACATTACATGGTTCTACCAAAGTGACTATGAAGCTGGTTTAACTAGGTTATTAAGTAGATAATTTTTAGAAATAGTTATAGAATACCATGTGTCCTTATCTAGGAAAACATGTATCTCATTATATATGAAAAGGCATGGTTTCCACGCATTTTACTGATGATTAATAAGGAATATGAATGTGGTGATCCATTATTTTAATGATCAATAAATGATGCATATTATTTTTTTAAAATTATATTTTATCTATTTTGGTATATCTAAATGAATACTTGCAATTTCCATTTTCTTCTTCATGTATAGTCACTATTGAATACTCTAGTGGTGTTTTTGGGATAGTTCTAGGGACTATTTATATGAGATAACAATTCTTAAGGGGAACCTTTAAATTTTTTCTTTAGTATCTTTATGGTTGAAAGTTAGATTTCCCATTAAAAAGAATGAAGAGAAAAGTTTGGTATACAAATCTTGTTTGGTTCTTCTTCTTGTGGGTTAGGTCTTGATATGAAAAACATGTGACTGCATATTTGCAGTGTAATACCTCCCCTCAATTGATATACTCAGGATTATGTATATCCTAAGACAATTAAATTTTTATCACTTTTTTAGATATATTTATAGAGTATGTTATTCTACTATTTCATATATAAATGTATGTTGGAAACTTCATGGATTGGTTAATCCCTTGGTGGGGTATTCTATATAACATTATATGGCATAGTTTTTATAGGGTCTTCAATTATAGATGTTTGGTTATGAATAACATGAATTCCAACATGTTATAAAAATTGGTTATGATCAACATGTTCCATGACTTATGATGTTTTCAAATATGATGACCTTATGGATAGACCCCAGTCAAGATATATTTCTAACCCATTCTGAGATATAAATTGGTCATGGAGGTATTTGTATGATTTATGGAAACCGAACATAACCCTTCTTCTAATATGGAGCATATATAGTTGGGGATGGGGTTTGTGGAAGGTTTGTTATTGTATTATAACCCTTAATGTGATAGTTTTCTTGTAAATTTAATTTCTTATAATTATAAAAAGTGATATATAATTTTCCCTTATGATAAGGATGAATAGGTGGTTTCCTAGTGTGTATAAAATTCCACCAATAATTTGAATCGTGGTGTGAATGTAAATAATATTATCAGGTATCTATTAAATGCGATGTTCAATGTATCATGTGTTTGAGTTGGAAGAGAAATATAGTTGAGTGAAGCATTAGTTGACTTTTAATTGATTGTTATAGTATATATGGTAGTGTATGGTCATTGTTTTATTTATTACTTATCTAACAATTGATTAATAGTTTTATTATATTATATGCAACATTGATACACAATTTTTTTTTCATTTTTATTATTTATATGTCCCTATCTATTTATTATCACATCCTAATGAATATTTTTCGGTCCGATAATTTTATGGAGGACATAACCTAAAAATGTAATCATTTAGACTGTCACCACTAGTCAGCGGCCTCTTTTATATTGGGAGACCTAAAGAAGGCTATATGAAACTCTAGCCTAGACCCAATTATTATTGTTATATAATTACATAGTGATATTTATAAAATCATTTATACACTTGATCACATCAATTTTCATACGTATTACCGAAAAAGAGACTGTGTTGAGGTAATGGTGATTGGGGGATAGATAATAAATTCCATGAATTGTGAATACATTAAACAAGAATGATATACATCCTGAATTAAACACATTTAACTCATTAGAAAATTACATATCATATTACTATGTTATTGTTTTGATTAATATAGAATGATATAAGTGTACTAAATGAGAAAAATAAATTAGTTTTGAAAGGTTTTAATGATACAGTGTGTGATGGATTTGATGTGTAAGAGATATTGGGTTGGTTTTCGGAAAGGCAACATTTTTATTATATTCATTGTCTTTTTATAACATTAGTATCTATTCATTTTTAAAAAAATAAATGAAAAAATTGTAGTTCAAAATTATTTTGTACTGGTTTTAACAAAATAAATTCTCTTTTCATAAAAAAAATAAAAACATCAAAATTTCTATTAAATTTGTACATTATAATTAAACTAAATTTTAATGGGAGACTGATTATATTAAATTTCAAATCCCTTTTTTTCAATTAAATTTGTTACCATTTATAATATTGTTTATCAAAATGAGTTTATAATTACAATAGTTGATGAAAATAGATTTGAATACACAAATACACTTTTTATACTAAAAAAAGAGAAATATTTTTTCTATATTATTGATCCATAAAAGGTGAAAGAGAAATTAATAATATAAGGAAGATTACATTATTTGGGTGATAATAATATTTAAATAATGAAAAATTATTTTGGATAAGTATTGCATGGAAATAATAACACCACATATTGGTGATCATGGCATAGACCTAGATTATTCCATTCATAATGATCACGAAGAATGAGTTAGGGGAACATATACCTTAATAATCTCTTAATATTAATATGAAATGATATTTATTTATTATTTATCAATTTATATATTTGAAATTATGGGATATATTTTTTCTTTGTATTATTTTTATTTTTATCAAATATATATCCACTATGATAAAAAATATGACATGAAAATGCATCACTTTTAATGATTTTTATGATATTATTATCATTTTAAAAATAAAATAAAATTTTAATATTTTTGATATATAATATATTTATTCATAAATTATATCAAAATTTTAAATTGTTTTAGAATATTTTATAATTAAAATGATAAATCATGTATATAGTTGAGTTTTGATTTATTTATATCATTTTAAAATTATTATTCAAAATTAAGTATATTCATTTTATTTTTATAATATTTTTCATATATATATTTTCAATATTTTTAAAACATAATTGATTATTATTTTTTTCATTTTGGATAAAAATTATTAGGAATATGTAAAATTAATAATCAACTTAATGATGTTTTTTTGTAATAATTTCCTTTTTTATTTTATTTTATATGATTTAGTTGTATTTTTACAGTAATTTATTAATTTGTTTTAAAATTTGATTTTTAGAATCATTCAAAATCAATGGGTTGAGTCATATCAATCTCTTGCCGAGAAACCTCAATATATTTTTACTAAGAAGGCTTTTAATTTCTCAATATAAGATCCTTCCACTCCAATATTGATTAAGAATCATTCTAGGGTTAGAAAATACTATTGAACACATTTACCTAAATTATGACAATTTCATTGTATTGATATGTGGATACCTATCAGATTTTATGGTATTGTTAATCATATATATAAATGTTTTACTAATTTTTTGATGTTTATAGATATGGTTTGTCGTTAATATTTTAATTTCTGATATGAGAAATTTTTACTAGAATAATCTAACTCATTTAACAATTATAATTTTAGAAATCCTATTTAATAATTTATTTTTATCTCTGAATTTTTTATTAATATTGAAATTCCATAATTCACATTACATTAACTATGTTTTAACTAAAACTAATAAAATCAAGACGGTATGTTTACCTTTAATAAATAGATATGGATTGATTTTAAAACAATAGTAACTTCTTGTTTCATTCTTTTTTAAATAAAAAAAATTAAAAATACATGTGAAATATATGATTGTTTAAATGATGATTAATTGAGGACATTTATTGAATGTAGAAAACAAAATTCAATTTATGTAAGTGAATTCAGAACATTTTAAATTTATTTTTTCTGTAATCAATATAAATGACCTTATTAAAGATTGTTTTTTTCATTTTCATTTTAAAAAATGACATGATAGAACTAAAACTAGTAAGTTAGATTAAGGGAAAAAATACCAATTATGTGTGTGTAGAGGAGGCATAATTTGAAATAACATTAATTAAAATCACAATGAATTTTTTTTTGAAAATAAAAATTATTTTTAAATTATATTTATCATCTTCATTTGATGAGTAGTTTTATGATGGTTTGTTTTTTAATGACTTTAATATGAAATAATTACAAATGAGATAGTTGAATATTTTATTACAGTTAGGTTTGATTATCATATTTCTTTAATTCAACACATTATTAATTTGATAATAAATGTTGAGTGTTCTCATTTTAGTTTTTAGCCAAAAAATCATCACATATACAGTAGAAATAAGATAAATAATAAATAGAATGCATGGGTACATGGTTCTACAACTTTTTGTACAATTTTATATTTTCTATATATATTTTTAATTTGGAATCTCATTATTTTGAAATATTAATGATGTTATAATTGTATCAATTTTGTGATATATATTATTATTATGTAACTATATTGAACGTTTTGCTGCTAGAAATAGAGGATGTTTTCAATAATATTATAATATTTATATTTTTATGTATTTTAAAAATATTTTTAAAAAAAAATTATAATTTTTATATGTTTTTTTTCATATCAATGTACAAGATAAATTGTAAATCAATGTTTATGTAACTTATTCTAAATTTTCAAAAATGTTTCTTTTTAAGAGGTTTTTAATGTATCATTATATTAATAACCAATATAATTTTTTTTAAATATGATAAAATAATCATTATAGAAAATTATTTACAACTTATCACACAATAAAATCCCGTATTTATCATCAATAAGAATGGGACAATATTTTTTTTCATGTTTAGTAAGATATGGATTTCTACAAAGATGTTATGGAATGAAAATATAAAATTGGTGGATCATATATTTTTGGAAATCAATTCGTTAGAAAAATTATTAAAAATTTGTTCAATGCATCTCTTCATATTATAGAACAATAATACATGTATTTTTAAAATAAATTTACATATTTGGTAGTGATTAAATAAAAATTGGAGGATCATGATCATGAGGTATATATACATATAAATTTTTATGATGAAAAATAAAATTCTATCATGTTTATTAAAATATCAATATTATACTCTTGGATGAAAAATTTTGAAATTAGATATCATTTTATCAAATATTAGTTGTGAAATATAATTATATATCTTGAGTATATAAGTATTCATTATCTAGTGGAGGATATATTTACCAAAACTTTTCCCTTCAATTAATTTTTGAGAAGAACTAGTTGAATATATTTTTTCAAAATCCTCCCATAGCTTGAGGTAGTTTTGAAAATCCAGACATCATATAATATTGTTGAAGAGGAAAATTTATTTTGTTTATAGTGATTATATGAATAGTTAATATTACTATTATCTGTTTCATATTGAAGGAGAGCATAAAAAATTTAAATATTGATAAAACTAATGATTAATAATTAACATAACTAAAATTAAAAAATTTATATATCTTATAAAAATTGTGTTAATATTTAAAATGGTGATTTTTAATTAATATAAGTGTGTTTAAAATGATATTATTTTAAAATAAAATAAAATTTTGATTTCGTAATGTGAAATGGAGTAATATTCTGATTCTATATTATTATTTCATATGATAGAACTAAATTTATTTATTTTTAATTAGTATTAGTAATGATTGGAGAATGATTCCATATTGATTATGCCTTAATAATTTGTCTTCTATATGTGATGATTGCTGATTTGGATATACAATGATCATTATTATGTGTTTTGGGATGATAAAATTAACATATAATATATATCTTCATATCTGTGAAGATGTAGTTATAAATGATGAACAACGAAGTAATCTATATATATTAATTGCGAATTTAACCTTGTATAAATAAATTTTCATATATTTTTTAACAGTACATAGATGATGAGGATAATTGATATGTAAAATTAAAAAAAATATTAGATAATTGTTCGACATTATTCTTGTAATAAATAAAATATTCACATAAAGATAAAATTTGATCTTTTTATATATAGATTAATTATTTATAGGAGATTAATTTTTTTGAATGAAATCATCATCCCATAGTATATTTTTGCGAATAATGCATTAAATGATTTCAGAAACATGCAAATAAAAACATTGTTTTTCAAGGTAGTTCAAGAAAAGTTTCGATACTGAAGTTGTAATATAGAATTTAAAGAAAGGTGAGAATAAAATATTTCTCATAATTTTCTAACTTATGGTTCAAATATTAATATAATATTAATAAAATTATACATTAAATGAAATTTTAATTAGAAACTTTGATAAAATATGGATGTGGAAAATAAATATACGAATGCTTCCCATTTTGGTACCTAAACCCTAAGGATAATATAAATAGATGTTATGGATGATTTGGATATGTACTACTCCAAATGGTTAATATTAATATATAAAAAATACTAATAAGAAGTTTTTGTAATAATTCAGTAATGGTGATTCATCTAGCCGGTGTTAACATCCATAATTATTAAATCAATTAAGGATGTACTATCTATTTTAGATGATGAAAAATTAGAAGAAAAATTAGAAGGAAGATGTTTAATAATTGAATAATGAAAACTAATGAAGTGGCTGATAACTAATAAAACTGAAAGATTCAATGATTTTAAATACTTATCCCAGGGTGTTATAAAATTTTATTTTAGGAGAAAATATTTCAATGTCAAAAACATATAATTTTATGATCATAAGATCTGTTGGGTCGTAAGGATATATTTTTTGGAGTTCATAAGTCATGGTACTACATATAATTCCATTTTTTAGATTTCAAGTAATTTTAGACTCTCTGAATGAATTAAAGATTAATATATATCATGATACATTATATTATCATATAATATCTATCAACAAAGAATTAATAAAACATACAAATTAAATATATAGAGGAAAAATATATTGATTTTGTGAAATAAATTTTTTAATTCTTAGATGGTATTGATGATGTGAAAATAATACTTCAATGCATTAAAACTAGGGAATGTTGAATGTGGAGGAAGTGATGATTATTATTGACTAAGAGTTGAATATGAAATTTGTTTATTAATAAATATATTGTTTAAGAAATGTTATGGTTGATGGGTAAATATAAAATAATTGAAAAAAAAATTAAAATTGAATATTTTGAAATCACATACCTTACACTAAATATTTTCATGAATGATTAATTAAAAAAAAAACTAAAAAATGGAGTATAGATAATTCATATTTAAATGATGATGGGTAATTTAGAATTATTATATATATAATGATCAACCTAAATATGCCAAAGATAATTTTATTTTATACAGAGCTAAGTCTTCCATAATAGGTCTAAACAATCAAACTAATTATAATCCTAGAGACATTTGATTCTATATATGATTTGAATGGTTAATTGATACTATTGTTTAATAATAATTAAATATAAATATAATACCCAAGTATTATCATATATACATAGATTTTAGGATGATGGAATCTTTGATATATATATATATGGATTCATGTATTGGCCATTCTAAATATATAGTGAATATAATTTTCATGATTTTAGTGGAAGTTATATATTTATTCAACGTTGAAGAGAAACTGTTGAGAAAAATGATTATCTATTGTGATGTTGTTGAATCATAAATAATAAAAAGGATATTCCTCACTAGTTTGGATTGATAATCCATTATAAACTATTAGAAGTTAGTAAAAATAACCTGATTAAAGGAAACTAGTTGTATTAAAATAGTTATTTGGTAAAATATGATAAATTACATACATATGGTTTTCGAAAGATACCATATAATTTTTATTCACATAATAACATTAGTAAGACACAAATACCTTAGAATTCTGAAAATGACACATGTGTATTCACCAACATTGGTGGTGATCATTTCAATAGTATGTCTAGTTATTTTTTTTATTTTAAAAATTTCATGTGTTGTGTTTTGTAGGGAATTCATAAGAATATCCCTTCTTCCTAATAAGATAATATTTCTAATTTAACAAAAATATTAATCATTAAAAACTAGCTCATAAAGATTAATTCATATGAGTGTGACTACATTTTCGTACTAGTTGTAACAAATTGTATCAAGGGCCATGTTTTTATATCAAATTCAATCAGATTTTATTCTAGAATTTATCAATTTCATATGAAGTATTGATCAGAAAAATTCATTGAATTTTCATTATTAGAAAATATAATTGGTATATATTCTAGGAAATAAAATATCATGTAGAAAACTATAACTATAATTTTTAGAAGATCAATCTTATGATAAAGATAAAAATGTATTGCAAATTAGTCTATGGTAAGCAAGTATTTATTTTATTTCCATGTGATAAAAATTATTCCCTTTAAGAATCAAGATCATGATATGAGGATTATTTATTAATTGAATAACAAAAAATTTCTATTTAAAAAATAAGGTGTATTTATATATGAATTTTTTTGTCTTCGTATATATATGATATTATCAACGATTTATATGTTTTAAAGCACATCTAGATATTGAAGAGGGTGTTATGAAAAATAATTGATGAAAAGGTGTAAAACCTAAAACTCAATCAACAAATTAGTTAAAAAATATTCATTACATTGTAATGAAAAAAATACTTCAATATGTAGAATAATTTATCTAATTGTTTTATGTAAATGATGAGATCGATAACATATTAAATGAAAGTGTAAATCCATTAAATGAAGTGAATGTTTTAAAAAAAACACACAAATAGAGTATAGGTACAAAAATAAGTTTATTGAAATATGATTCCTAAAAATGACATGATGTTGGAAGAAAAAGTTGAGAAGATAAAGAATGAATGTAAATTTTGAATGACAATAGTTAGGGATGAGAAACATATTCCCAACAATTTGTTTCTATATAAACAATTGAACTATGAAATATTAATATTTCCCAAGATGAATAAGCACCTAATCAAGGAAAAAATGATTTTTCCCAATGTGTCACATAATAACTTTATTTCTAAATAGGCTCTACCTGGTGGAAATAATACTAGTGAACACTAATTTGATATATTTAAAATAATATCATTAAAAAGGGTAACATATTATCATGAAAAATTTTGTATGAGTTAATACATTTTTAAATAACCTATTTCTTGGAATGTAAATTAGATAATCATATGGAAAGACATGAAATTTGAAAAAGTCCCCAAATTACACCATGTTGTTTTTCATAATGGAATGAAATATTATTCCACAAACAAAAGAAAAAAATATGGTTTCGTTTGTTTAAAAATAAATGGGGGTAATTGTAGTTAAATTTTTTTTCAATGGATGAAATAAATGATTAATATAACATACTAGTGATGTGATTGGATTGGCCCAAATGTTGTTTATTATTGGTTTAATATATCAATTACCAATATAAAATGGTTTATTATATCAAGGGGAGTAAATAATAATGGATGAATTATTCTAATGAGGTGATTAAAAACTTATAGAATGCTAGGGACGAATGTTTCCATATAAAAAATATTTATATTACTGAAAAATGAAAGTAAAATATTCTATAATATTTTCATTATGGGTTTGTGTTTTGTTATAAATCAACAATGAATAGAATTTATTCCCTTGAATAATGAATTCACTAACTAGTAATAAAAATAATATCAGTGAATATGATGAGAATACAATGGGTTATCTAAAAAAATTGTTACAATATCATCACTATAGAGGAATAATAAAAAGGATGGTTCACTAAAGAGAAGATGATTATATTGTAGAAGAAATTTTCACATCAACGATAGTTTCTAGAACACTAAGATTTATTGAGTGATAAAATTAATTATTGATAACAAATAATTCACAAAAAATAGAATAAATTATTTGGAATACCTCAATAATGAATAATTTGATATTAATTAGAAGTTATTAAAAATGAAAACATAAAAATCATGAGATATTATATGTTTCATCCCTGAAGATTGATCATATTCATAAAGAATGAATGTTAATTTGAGAATTCTTTTTAGAATTTTAATAGAATATGGTTAAACAAAATTTTTTTAATTTACCATCATATGATGTTGAAATACATATTCCATAGATTAATGTTGTTAAATAAATGAACATGTCTACTCATACGATGCAAATTCATTTTTTGAAAATATAAAAATTACCCAATATGTAGAGTCAATATAATGAAATAATTTAATTTAATAGATTATTGGTATTTAGAGGAAAACATTAAACATTATTCCTATCATTTTTATGCATTATAAAATCCACCTTATTTTCGTATACGATGGGTGTATTGTCACTTTGGATTAAATTTAGGGGGATATCAGAAGGGTAATTCAATATCTATGAACATTGTAAAAAAATGTATGATATCAAAATCATGTAGTTATTTAATTGGTATCATTACTATTCCATATAAATCATTACATAGAATAATATTACAATATAGATATTTTCACTTAATTGTTTTACACCTTTTGGGGGACTTGAGTTATAAAATAGTAAAATATATCTACCACACAAAAATTTGAAATTATGAATTTTTTTAATTTTTTTATATTTGATGAATAGAGACCATATTGTCCTACCTTATTAAAAAATGTTTTTATCCTGTCATTTTGTTTTAAAAATTTATTTTCAAATGATAACATAAATGTAAATTAAACTCAGAGAAACCTACATGGGATTGGGAAATATTAGTTAGTTGATTAATTTGAGTTAATATGTGTGGAACACAATTTTTATTAAAATAATAACATAATATTTGAAATAAATGAATGAAAATTCAATAAAAATATTCTCCTAGAGTTGCCCATTCTATTCCTATGTGACCAAAACATCATGCAGGCCCCACCCATATGACCAAAATTTTGAAAGGACTGGTGTGATTGATCCCACATGAGCAGAAAAGACTTCATATAGGTGTAGACAACATGCATCAACCACATGAAATATTATTTTAGGTTCCCACTTCATCAATGGTGTTGTGGAAGCTGATAAATATGATCGTTGGTCTCCCCATTTTATATGAAGAGAATATGAAGTGTCAACATGAAGCTTTTGTTTCCTAAGTACATTTACAGACCCCTCTAAAACCTCATGTTCCATTCTTGAGATTAAAAAATAAGAGACATTTATAATTAATTAATTGAAATTATTTTCACCGATGAAAAAATCACTAATGAAGAAAATTAGGAACCCCCACCCCTCTAGTCCAGACATAATAGTTGAAAGAGACCTTTCTTGGATTAAAACATGAATTCCATCATTCCAAAATCACTATAGAAACAATTGGAGATCAATTTATTTTTAAAAAATATTGGATCTCAAATATTTTTTTCACCCATTAAATAATCCCATGTTATTCTATATACAAATTTAGAGATGTTACACAATTTTCAACCAATTATATTAATGGTGAGGTACCTCTCAGCTCACCCGAGTAGCACTTGATAGTGGTAACTATAGGATCACCCAATTAACCCAAGGAAAAGGTACCTATTTTCTCATACATGTATAACATGGGTGATATATCTCTATGGTATCCAATATTACACCTGTATGATATAAATCTAAACTGACATTCATATCATAAGGGTTATGTCCGATCCATTTTATACAACAATCAATTGGGTGATGTGAAATCGAGAAAATCCTAGTATCACATGCATATTCTAATTTCAAACTAGCCTATATATCACTTTGGTGAATCACCAACTAATACATTTCACACACCCCATGTAATTTTCCCTCTTCTTAGGACTCCAATCAAATGGATGATAAATCAAAACCTTAACTTTGGTATCTACATTCGCAAAATAAAAAAATACACAAAAATGTTTCTACCATGTGATTTTTGATTTAATTATTAATGGTTGTATTTAATTTAACATCCATATATGGTGGTATCCTCAAGATTTCCCCAATTATTAATCCCCTTGACAATGAGGAACCTAGTCATGATGTTATTTCTAGGATCATTACCATTTTAAATTTTTGGGAGAACTGCATACCTTTCACTCCAATTAGGGAAAGCATTCTATCATTACATACTCAAATATAAAACTTAGAATCCAGTATCCCTATAATATTTGTCCCAGATTATGAATTTATAAACATATCCTACCATTCAAACCTCAACTATCATCCACTTGAGATTAAATGGGATTTTTGGATGATCTAAATCCTCTACTTCTTCTTGTTATTTCACACACTGCTTAAATCTTATTGTATTATAGGATATTTGTGGTCATTTTTCTAGAAATATTAAATATAATATTGGGCCTCCAATTATTTATAACTCCATACTACTATAATTACCGCTCAAATGACCATATGTGTACTGATACATTCCATTAGAAGTCCATATTCACAATTATGTAACGAGGTTCCTTCATCATAGGTGTATGCCCCAAAATTATGAAACTATGATGGATTTTCTTACTATTCTCATAGTAAATATTTTAATCCTCCATAAATTTTAATATAAACTCTGATTATTCCATCATTAAATTTATTGGGCCATATTACTAGTAAGATCATGATCCCAACATCAGCGGCCATATTTCTTTCGGGATCATCCTTCCTCATCCTTATTGTCCCAAAATCATGGTAAAATCCATATTTTTATAGTTTTTTATTCCTTTACAAATGAACTATAAAGGTAATATCCTGTAAATCCCTCAAAAAATACTTTTATTTGAATATTCCACCTTGATTTCCACACCCTATGTCACTGGAATTCCTGATATCTACTTTATCACATGACCATGAATGGTACGACATATCTCGGTAGGTCAAACCATACTTCATGGTTATATGATCCTTTAATAAGGATTCATAAGAATACCCCTTTTTAGTCCCAGTCCTGATAAAAAATATAACAATATGCCTATACAGAAATATACACTATAGCTCAAAATCACGATGTTTTAATCCATGATCCTTTAAATAAATAATTACCATATAAATAGAAAAATGAGATGGCGAAGATCCGAAATATATATATATATGTATATATATGTATAGGATGATATCTTAAAATATAACCTTAGATACATAAAGATGGATCTATTAGTCCTAAATACCTAATACATATAGATGGACACAAAATCACGTGAATATGTTTGATTGTGTCACACCCCACCCAATAAAATTTTTTTATGTTATTATTTCAAGTATTTAGAGATAATATTCAGGGTTCGGGTATAGTGATTGTTTAAATTTTTTGAGTTTTGGTATATCTGGTGGGTTTTGGGCTGGTTCATGGGCATCACACAGTTAGTAAAAACATTGCGGTTGGACCAAGATACCATACAGTTGCACAATATTTAAAATAAATTTATTTTTAAAAAATAAAATTTTAAAAAATGTTTTATTTTTATTGTTATTAAAAATAAAATAATTATTGGTATTATTAACATTATTATCATTATTTAATAATAATAATAATAATTATTATTATTATAATGAAGGGGATTATTATAATTATTTATTCTTTTCCTTTCCCTCTCTATTTTTTAACCTAGCCCATTGTCCCCCTTTTTTCCTACCCTTACCTTGCAACACTACTATCATCCTCCCCATAACCTCACGATTCCACCTCCCACTAAACCATGTTCTTCCTCTTCTCTGGAAACAAATGGATGCTGCACCTCCCTTCTTGTGTACCCTCTTCCAGTGATATAGGCCCCCCTACTCTCTCCCTCTCACATGACCACCCAGTTCGCATAGAGCCTCCTCGGCCAACTCCCCTCTAGCACGCGACAACCGCTGATTCCTCTTATTCGGCACGCAACATCCCCTTGGTGAGTCCCCGTTCATTTTTTAATTCAATTTCATAGGGAGAATAGGGTTTAGTAAAACCCTAATGGTTAGGGTTACTGCTTTCTATTGTTTGAATCTTTGTCTAGGGTGTTTGGATCATACATCAAGCTCAGTTCTCCAAAACATTGAGGTTTTGTCACATTCACATGCAATTGTGGTTGGTGAATTCATATTTTTTCATACCGAAGCATTTCATGGATACTTTAATTTTTTCTAAAAAAAATCAGAATTTTATCTTTATGATTATGATTCATTTAGATTGCCTGTTGTACTGTTTCCATGATGATATTATTTATTAAAATTATTTTTTGAGGTGATTCTTGATTTGTGCATTATGTGTTCATGCTAAATGTATTTTATTAATGCCCAACATTGTTTCAATAAGTTTCTATATGAGATTCACACATGAACAATGCTTATGGATACCCTATGGTGTTTTATGCATTGCAATTTAATTTTCAAAAATTCAGTTTTTAAAGTGATTCACTGTTTATTTTATGTGAATTTATATGAAATGTTTTTGAAAAAGTACCTATTTTGTTTTTTGGATGTATTGGCTGACATTATTGATGTTTACCAATGGATGTCAGCACATCCATGGGTATACTAGGTGCACACATGGAAGTTCCCTCAAATGAATTTGATGTTTCCAAAATGGTGTTTTTTTAAAATCTTTGATTTTTAAATGGTTACTTGTTTTCATAATGATGTTGGTTACATGTGTGGTTTTTAAAAGTGGCGAAAATGAAAATATAAAATGGTAATTACTATTTTTAAATGCATAGTGAAAAATAGAATTGAAATTTTTTAAAGACTTTTTTTTAAATTTCATTTGGTAAATGCATTCGGCTTGTGAAAAACATAAAGGCACATTTGGCACAGCTCATACTAATTTTTTTCTTCTTATTAAATTGTTTTTGTTAATAGTTTCATTGATTTTTGTATTGATTAATTTTATTTTAGGGTGTTATTATGTTTATAGATTCATGTTTTCTTAATTAAGGTGTGTTGGTCACTACTTTGTTTTTTTGAATCATCAGTTATAAGTTTAATCGCCTACATATACATTATTAACTATATATAAATATGTAGGTTCCCCTGTTATGTGTGTATTTATCAATGGTAGTGAATATTCATGTATTGGGATATATGTGCCTTCGTGTATCTATGTAAATGCATATGTAGGTGAGTGGAAATGGGTATATGCGTATAATCATATATGTAAGGACCCTTTTTCACATGTTCATGGCCATATAGGTGTGTGGATAGGGGCCAGTTGTCATTATATGTATGTAAAGACGCATATTCTTGATGGGGTAGCATCATCTCTTAGTTAGAAATCTCTAATGGACGAATATTATATTTGGTTCCACCCTGATCTAGGTTTTACAATGAATTAGAACTTAAATTAAAGAAATATTGGTTTCTTGATTTCCTCACACTTATTAAACGAATGATAGTGGTATGTGGGTTTTAAAAAAATTCCAGATTCAAAATAATGTTAATTCTTCATTTTGTTTGACTGTATGAAACTATTTTATGTAATTTTCATACTAGGTGTTTGATGATATTTCACTTTGGCCCTTATAAATTGAATACAGACATAAAATGGTGATCTAGGTTTCATAAATGGGTTTTCAAGTGTGATTGTAGTTTTCAAATTACTGTGTGTTTGATTCATCAATAAATGGTTTGGCTTGTGAGAATCATTTGTGGTCCGGTTGGCATTTTTTGTAAAACATGTTATCATAAAAACAATCCTTGGAGGGTCCTCTTTATATTAGTTTTTTATATGTTGTTTGAGGACCATCATGTTGGACTCCCTTGTAATAAAAAAGTTGAAATGTGAGGTACTTGTTCCTTGGAGTTATTTGGGGGTGACTATTGTGTGTGTTACTTGTGTGTGATGCATGAATATGTGATTTACTACTTATTTGACATTTTGTCTCACCCACATTTTTATTCTGAACATGGGAACCTAGTATATAGATAGAATTCTATGTGACCCATTACTGCACTAGTTTTGGTTATTGAACTAGCTAGAGGCCCATAGCAAGGTGTAAGTTTTTTATCATTGATATGGGATTGGTCCCATTAGTTAGGAAAAGTAGGTTGATGATTTGGTGTTTGGGAGTTATGATGTCGTAGATAAGGGAATTCCTTGTGGATGAGTCACATGTATTGTATGTTCTAGAATATTCATGATCTCATAATTTCTCCCATGTTACATGGTACTCGATTATCTAATAAATCTTTTTGAGATGTATGTGATGGTTGGTAACTCTTGTGTGATGTTTTTTTATTATAGTGTTTTGTTATTGTTGATATTGTTTCCTTGTGTAGTATTGATTCTTGATGAAAGTGATAAAATTGTTTCATGTATTTATTTAAAAAATGTTTCGAAATATTTTTATACCTTCTTCCTCCCTTTAAGTGTAAATATTAGCTCCATTAAAATTCCAATTTTGTATTCTTAAAAGTGAATATATTTTTGAATTGAAAATGGAAATGGACAATGATTTGTTTTATGAATAATATGTCTGGAAGCATAGTTTTATACATTTTATTTTAAACTATAAACTGATGGGTAATTTATTTTGAGGAAGTGAATCTGGGAATTCATTTTTAGGGCATAACTTTTGAGTATTAATACCAATGAATTTAGTTTCATCATTATGTTTAGCTTCGGTGTTGTTTCATTCTCGGATTCACTTGTCATATTACAATGTTGGTTGAGGCCGGTAGTGACCGACATAGTCACATAGAGGTACATAGAGTTTGGTTTTCTCACTACTGCTAGTTTTTGTATTCATTGTTTAGTTTTAATTTATTTATTTGTCTCTCATTTATGGGAAACATCATTATTGCCTTTTTAATTTTGATTCTCGATAGTAGTTCACAACACTTGGGGATTGAGAATGCCCTTCTGACCATGCCATGTGAATGATTGGGTAACCGGTTCAGGGTCGACCCGGGTTTTACCCTCATAGATTTAAATCCTATTTGGGAATAACTTTTATTTTAAGGACTATAGAGGATTCATGTATATGACATAAATCTATAAATTAGACATGCAATGGGAAATAATTCCCCATAAAAGGGTTTGATGAGCCCAACCTCCCATCCTCTCAACCATTGATAATTCCTATGAATCATTGTTAAAATACCTCAATATCATCCTATTATCGAAATGTAGTTGAATAAAAAACCATAAATATATTCTTTATTTGGTTCATCAGGTTTGAAAAATAATTTTTAATCCATTGATTCTGTGAAATATTTTTTTTCCCAATTGATTTATTGTTTTTGAATTTTTTCTTATCACGTAACATTGAATATAGTTTTTTATATTATAAATGACAATGCTTTCCTTTTGTTAAATACAAAAAACACATAGTTTATCTTTTAGTACATGCAACACTATGTTTTTTTATTTTACTCACAATACAATGTCCCTTTGATAGATTATGTTATATGTTATGTCATGTCATTTTTTTACTGAAAAAATACATTACTAATAAGATTAATAAAATATTATTACAGCCAACACATTGAATTTTCAATAGAATTAAATTACAGTTTTATATACATTATGAAAATATGATTTAAATTTGTATATAAACTTTATCCTTGGGTTATAAATTAATATAATATAATGAAAAAACAATTTGAAAATAAGAAATTACTTTCTAAGAAAGCTATTTTTCTACTTAAAAACAATATTTTATCATAACAATTCAAACAAAAAACTTTTAATTAATGTTTTAAAATAAATTTAAATTTTATATATTGAATCAATATTTTTATACCCATCTCGTATATTTGATTAATATAAGATAATAATAAATCCAAATTTATGAATAAAAGATGATTTTTCATAAAAGGTAATCTTACAACCTTTTAATGGTGAAGAAGATTTATGTCTGATTTATGACACTTCTAAAATTCTTATTTGAAAATTTATAATTCATTTTTGATAGGGAAAAAATAAAAATAGATAATGTTGAATGACTTTTATTTTTTATGAAGTTTTATTTTATGATGTATAGTGATTCATATTGAATTTTAATACAAAACTATTTTTTGGATAATTTATTTATATGGATATTTTTTACGAGTTTTAATTTTAAAAAATATATATTATACATCAATAAATCCAATTTAGGTCATTTGAATCACTTTCACACTAAAATTGGATATAAAAATATACTTAACTTTTTTAACAAGTTTTCTTTAAAAACTTGTTGTGTCATCCCATATATGGGATTAAATTTAAATTAATTTCAACCACTTCTATGATTGGTATTAGAAAAATGGAATCTATAATTTAGATCAGCATAATTTATAATCTCTATTAAAGACAAATTATTTTTTTAAAATAAATGAATAATGAAAGTGATTAAAATTAATTACAATTATGAAGAGAAAAAGTATGTCAAAAAGGGATGGAACCTTACATTTAAGCACCCAAATGGTCAAAAAACATGTAAAAATAAATTTCCTAGCCATATATCGAACATATACTCTCTTTAATAAAATTTTGATATTTGTTGGACACACCTTTAATTGGAAAACATAGATGGAAATCCCATCTAATAACATTATAAGAATGTCACTGCTCCTCTATTATAAAAAGGAACTCACCCATCACACTTTGTCACTAAAATAATGAAATTTTCACTCAAAATATATGATACAAA
The DNA here is from genome assembly GCA_963277665.1 of Viscum album. NCBI lineage: Eukaryota > Viridiplantae > Streptophyta > Magnoliopsida > Santalales > Viscaceae > Viscum > Viscum album. Next base: position 167,915,383 of record OY728123.1, read on the forward strand.
ATGAACCCCAAATCTGTAAAATCATCCTAAAAGACACACATTTGTCAGAAATGGATCCAAGGATGTCCATTTGTTAAAACAAAAATGATTTTTCTATGACAGTGGTAACATTCTTCAACAATCTAATTAGTTTTATTCCATTATCTTATCATTCAATTTTTATTATTATATTCTCATATAATAACAACTATATCCTAAATATAAATATTTTATTCTAAGGATTATACCTACAGTTTCACACTCTTCCATATAATGGGTAAGGAACTAAGCGTTATTGTCTACGATTAACTACCGCCGACCCATATAATGTTGTTCATTATTCCTTTACCAACTATCATTGTTGGGAATTACAATTGAAGAACTAATTTTATAGGATATTTATGATGTATTTATGCTTCTATAATTATTATATAATACATCCATTATGGGTTTCTATTTTGTTTTGTAAATTTAATAGCTTCGTTGGGGTAAGTGTGGACTACTGCCTCCTAAAACGACAAGATTCATCCACACTCTACATATAATATATTACATATGGGTTTATAAAATTTATAAAATATATATGCACAACAATTCTAATTGAATGATATTATATTTATATAAAAAATATTTCATTTACATAGTTTCTTTAATTATGAAAATAAAACGGAAAGAGCGTTCACGCATGCGTATGGCCTACCATCTCCATAAACAGTGTATTCCATTTAATATTTATATATTTTATGGATTATTATAAATATATACATAATGAATATGTAAAACAGTTATATCATTATTTACATTGTAGAAAAATTTAAATATTTATATATGTAATTGGATTAGAAAAAATAATCCAAAACATGAACAAAAAATAAAGTCGTCAATTACCAAAACCAAATATTAATAAATATTTGTTAATAAGTGGGTAATGTAATGTAATAAATAATATAATATATTTATTATTATACTATAGGGTATGATATTTATTACATATATTCATAATAACAGTATTTTCTAATTCCATGAGATACGTGCCATATTCACCACATGATTATTTTGGTTGGTTTATATACATCCCTATAAAATGTTATTCCATTAATATATTTTATTTAAGAATATTAAAAAAATAATTTATTAAATTAATTTTTGGGGATCTTGAATCAATTTTTTATCAAGTAGTATTGGTTTTCTCATGTCACTATTATTTTTGTTGAGATAAAATTCTTGTTCACCACATATTTTTTTTATGTGGTGTGTTTACTATCCACGGATGTATTCTATAAGCATTATACATATATTAATGGATATTTACATATCAATTATATGATCATAATTTCTTGGAATTTATGTTTTAAATGTTACCAAATCAGTAAATTAATTTTCTCTCAATTTTACTTATTTAAGACATATGCCATGTTATGCATCATTTTTCTTTTATAAGATGTAAATACTAATTTTTTAAATTTTATATAATGATCCTACTTATTTTAAAGCTATTTTATACTTTATGACATTTCATTTTATACCTGGAGAGTCTGATTAAATGTTTCTATGTGGTAGTAGTTTATTTAAACAATCCCATCATTTATCGAGTTTGTTTAATATTATGCTTCTATATGATGAAATATTATTATCCATACATCAATATTACACATGAATTTTCTTATAATATGTTAATTCATTATTTAGTCATTTATTAGTACCATTTTTCTCTCTTTGGTACTTAAGATAATTATGAAAAATGTTTTTTTAATATGACATTATTTCTAAATTCGGTCAAAAGTATTTGTTCTTTCAAAACCATTTCTTTTAAAAATCGTTTAAAAATCGTTTTACTTTTATCCTATGATGCTTAAAGTAAATTTATACTTATGTTTTAATTTTCAAAAATCTATTTTAAATTTAATCTTCTTTTTATTTTCCGATCAAGTAACTTTTCTAATCTTTTATGTGGAAAAATGAACATTCAACATATACAGACTTACTCATTGTCCTAAACCTTATTTCCCTGAAGAGCACATTTAATGTTTATATGGTTGTTTTCATGAAACGTTTTTCCTTAATATTTGTAATATTTATTATCTTTAAAGTTATTTTTAATGAAAAAGTTTTTTAAAAAATAATGTTTAAAAAATTTTAAAATGATTTTCAATGTTTTCTTCAAATTTTTAAAAAACAAATTTCAAATAAATATTATTTCAATGATTTCATATTTTCTTTATAATTTTCAAATAATTTTAAAATAATTTAATTACATTTTTTCAAGAATCATTTTCATACAAATGGCTTTCCAAAAGGTTTTCAATCTTCCTTTTTAATGAATTTTTTTCAAACAAATTGATGCTTTCTTTTCAAATAAATGATTTTCAAAGTTTTTTCATGATTATTTTAAATCTAATAAACTAAAAAGGTTTTAAAAATGTATTTTAGATTCTTTTATATATTTTTATATTTATTTTTATTTAAAATGTGTTGAAAAAGGTTTTATGTTTTAAAAATATTCTTTCAATGAAGAAAGTATAATTTCCTCAAGATTGTTTTTAAATAAAGTGTAATGAATTATTTATAAGAAAATCATTTTATAATGGTTTTATTAAAAGGATTTTAAAAATTATTTCTATCTTGATTGATAATTTTTTCATTAGATATTTCAAAATACATTTCCATATAATATGAAATCTTTTGGTGTTAGTAAAGCCTCTCTTGGGACATGATACAAAGGTTTCATTCATATTTTTGTTTGAATGGTTTATGTTTTGATGGTTTGTTTTTTCTAAGACCTATTTCACATTCAGATGTCATATTCCTATGAATCCTGCTTCATTTCAATGGATATTAATTGATAAAATTATTATTAATCATATATTCTTCTAGATTTTATGATATGAGGCATTTTTTAGACACCCATTGCATTTCTTATCTCATGACATGATTGTTTATTAATTTTTTGAACATGTTTTGAATTGGATAAATATTAAATCTAATGAGATCGTAATGGGATTCAATTTAATTGGATTAATCAAATATGTATGATGGGGAATCCTGATCCTCTAAGGTATGATGGGGAAACATGATCCATTACTAGGAAATGACTACAATAGGGGATGGTGGACTATCCCTCCTTATAGGAATAGTCACCACGAAGTTCCACGATATGTTCTATAAATTCATATTTACATATAGGTTATTATATTACATTTTCATGTGTATGTAAAAATTCCATGTATTAGTCCATGTTTATAATTTTATTTCTCATTCACCTGATTCCCCTAGGATTCCAGCATTAGGAACTACTATTCCTTATTCAACAATTCATGCTTATGATCATTTATATATTGGGTATGATCTTATAAAAATATTATAATGTTTTCATACCCTGTTGTTCATGTTTATTCATGAATATCTCCATTATTTACACTTATTGATCATTTGAGCTCACAACTTTTTTATGATTCCTTCCCCATGTTGTAGAGATATATTTTATGTAATGTATTTATAAGAGGGTTTTTTTTCATGGATAACTTAGTGGGAGATAATCCATATCACCCTTGAAGAAGAAATTATTATTCCATGTTTCTAAAGGCACTAAAATAATATATAAGTTTATCCACTATTTATATAATGTATTATATATTCTGAAAAAATGATGTAAAGTCTATGTATGTTATGTTTATTTCATTATAGTTTATGTTATTGTGAATATATATTCATTATTTTTAATTTTGGATGGGATTAATTTAATTAAATATATAGTTATAGTTATAATGATATATCTATGGATGTCACAAAGGATAATTTTAAGGATGAGTTAATGTTTAAAAAATTGTCCAAGAATATTTTTAAAATGAAATAGTTAGTGGTTTCCTAGAAAAACATATCTGTTTGGATACTACAAGATGATATGGTTCTCATACAGATATACATAGAAGTAACAACACCTACATTGTCTACTAGGCTTTACTCAAGTGTGGCCTCATACATGAAAATAAAACTTATAGATCACTTTGTTTTGCACCATTGATGGTTGTTATTTAGGAATTTACAAACACATCACAAACTATAATGAATTATTTAATATTAGGCTTCCTATGCATAATTTATGGTTAACATATAGTACCATAGATTTGGGAATGTGTTATAAATTAGACATTCTATAAGTATTTTTTCATGATTATGTGGTTTTATGATATGATATGTGTTTCAATCCTTATGATCTCTTAGATTAAGTCAATAGATGAAACTAGAAGGATCTAGGTTAACATTGACTGTATCAGATGTTAACTATATGAGAATTATGAAAATCAATTTCCTAAGTGTAAATATCAAGAAGATAATCATGAATTTTTATGGAGTATTGGATATACTTCTGGTGATAAGGAGACTACGAATGAATGGTGAATTGTACGTTATTTTCTTCCAATATTATTTACATTAAACATAAAAGTAATTATTGGATTGAGGTTTAGTATCCAAAAGATAGGAATCATATTTCCTATTATAGGAAAGGGTTATTAATGAATATTATAATGAAGCATATTTAATTGTTAAATAGTAAAGATGTATGATTAATGTTTATATGTTTTATAATATACCGATTATGTTACACGAATCAAGAAATTGATATGTATTTTTTGTATAAGATATTCAGTAATGATTGATTAACTTATAATGAATGGTAATGAATGAATAAAAAATATATTCAATGGAAATATAAAATTTTTATTGAGGGAATGTTACCCTAATTGTAATCAAGATATTTAGAAAATTGGGTTTACCTCAGATATATAGATGATAGATTTGGATGTTGAAAATATTGTAGTATTAATGACCATATAACTGATTATATATTTTTTGAAAAATTGGGTTATGTTTTTATGGATTAATTTCCAAACAAATCATGGATTTGAGACATATATCCATTAATCCTTGGAATATGTAATAATGCATGTTTTCCAAATAATTTAGGGTAATTCGGGTTATTACCATCTAGGAAGAGTGTAGTCACATGTTTTGAATGCGTCAACCAGTACATTCATTATGATATATTATGGATCAATTGTAAGATGATTTCATGACCTTATTTCTAATGTTTTAAATAGTTAATTTATTATAAGGGTTGTAATGATATAAATTTATGGTATGTTATTGTTAATAATCTGATTAATATTGTGAGATTTATGTATTTTCTAACCACATAAGAATTTATGCATATTAGATCACATATTTTATCAATTTTTTAATGGTAACTGATGATAGAGGGGATTTATTATCATAGATCTAATGATATGTTAGCACTTAATGAAAGATAAAAAAACTACTTTTGGAGAAATAGGTGTGTTGGAAATTGATACAAGTACAATAATGTATGAAATTTCAGAGAATAAACTATTTATAACTCCTCATGAAAATTCCTGAACTATATGGAAAGGGTCTTGAAGCCAAATAATTTATCATAGTGCTTTATTTTCTAATGAATCAAATTCCCCATTTGATTATCATTGATTTTTAGATTTTTGATTTTTAACATTATCTTAACCATGTTCTATATCACTCTCTATAAAAACATAATAGTTATATTTCTCTCCCATGTTCATGATTTCACTTCCCACATACGTTCAACTATTTGGGGTACTAGTTATGATTTATATTGGGTAACTGTCATGTTTCTAACAATGCCTTTTTAATGGATGTTTTATTATTTTTGTATTTTATATGTGTATATATGAAATGATATTTCATGTATTAATCCTTAAAAACACAGATTAATTTTGAGGTTGAAAATCATTTTAATGAGTGTAAAATGTAACACCCTAATTTTTTTTGGAAATATATATTTTATATTTTATATTTAATTCAAGAGAGAATATAGTTTTTTATATTAAATAACTATGTTTGGATGGTTCTAAATACACAAAACACTATTTTTATGTTGTAGTACAAGGAAAAATGTGATCGTCTTGTATTACTCACAATATTGAGTCTGTTTGATATATTGTGTTATAGAGAAGAAAGATTTTTTACCGAATTAAAATATACTATTAATATGATTATAAAAATATTATTATAGCTACCATATATTTGTTTGAATTTATTTTAAGAATAAGATTTTACAAATTGTGAAAATATTATTTACACATGTATGTAAAATTAATCATTTGGTAACCAATTACCAGAAGTGAATGCAATAACTATTTGAAATAAAGAAATTACATTTCTATGAAAATAATTTTTCTTCGTATAAAGATAATATTTTCACAATAATTTAAACTAATATTAATTGATTAATGTTTAAAATTAAATTTATATATTATATATTCAATAAATATTTTTTATACTCATATCATATATTTTATAGGTATAAGATAAGAATTAATCTAAATTTTTGAGTAAAAAAATATTTTTCTAAAAGGAAATTATTCAACCTTTTAATGGAGAATATTTCATAAATCTAATTATTAAAACATTTATAATTTTTATTTGAAAAAATGGACTTAAAAATTTAAAGGGAAAAATAATTATTATATTATGGGTGAATTCTTTTGTATTTTTTTGGGATGATTCTTCTGTTTTTGATGAATAAAGAATAATATTTAATATTAATTCAATACATATTTATCACATAATTTTTTTGTAAAGATAAATTATGTTTTTGATTGGTTTTGAAGATAAATGATATTATTTATAAATTAATAAATCCAATTTAGTTCATTGTAATCAAATTAACATTAAAATTATATTTAAAACATACTTAAATATTGATAATTATTTCTATAAAAACCCACAATGTCATTTCTTCTAGAGGATTAAATTTAAATTAAATTCTACCAATTTTGTGATTGAAATTTGGAAAAATCAATTGAATATTTTTGATCTGCAAAATTTATAAATTCTATGTAGATTAACATTGATATTGAAAAAAGTTATTAATGAATGTGATGAAAATTAATTATAATGATTACAAGAACAATCAGTTTAACCACGGACTAAACCTTACACTTAAGGAACAAAATGATCTAGAAAAATTTTAAAAATTAATTTTATGGACATATATATATACCATGTAAAACCATTTCATTAATTTTGATCACTATTTCAGCCAATATTAATAGGAAAAATGTTTATGAAATTCCCTTTTCAAAACCATTAAAAAATGTCACTCTGCCTCCACTATAAAAATGATATCACCACTCCAACTTATTCACACCTTAAATGCCATTTTGATCACCCAAAATCAGAAAAAATAATCTTATATAATCCCTCAAATCATCCTAGAAGCCTCTATTTTGGATTAATTTTACGCAAGGAAGCCCACTGATGAAAATGAAAAGGCATTACCCCAAAAGGAGGTATCCTTCTTCAACGATCACTTTAGTATTATTTTTTTATATATTGAATCAAATATAAATATCTCATTCTCAAATTATTCCAAAATTATCCTAAACATACTGATATTTTTTCATTATATGGGTTTGACCTTTACATACACACATTTCAATCAAATGGTTAACAAATTAACTATTCTTTTGTATGGACAATTATCACCTCAAAAAATGACATAGTTTGTTTTTCCTTTACCACCATTAATGGTTGGTCATTACGATAGAAAATATATTTCAATATTATATAAATGTGATATATCTTAAATTATTTTTCTTATTGCATTATAATATTACACATATGCCCATTATTTCAATTTATTTAAATATGATAATATCGTTTGGGGAATTTTGGACTACCACCTTCTAAAAGAAACGAGATTCATTCAAATTGTACGTGGAATGTACTAGGTATAAGTTCTGGTAAATTATATGATATATTTGATTTAATAATTCTTCATTAATTTTAATTTATATATATTTTTTTGTGTTTTTGTGTCATTATCTTTCTTTCATACAATATGATAATAAAACAGAAACAGTCTCCATGCGTACGTAAGACATACCCTTCCCTGAATAGTGAATTCCTTTTCATTTTTATATATTTTTTATATTATTATAAATACATATATACTGAATATATGATTTTTATATCATTATTAAATTTTTATAAAAACATGATTTTTGATCTGATTAATTGGATCATGACTAATAAGTCAAAACATATATGAAATACAATGTAGAAATTACCAGAAACATAATATAAACATGGAGTTGTTAATGTACAAGTAAATTAAAGACATATAAAATTAATATATTATAAGAGATATAATAATATGGTTTTTTATATCTATAATAAATATATATTTATTATATAGGAGGTTTCTATGTGTATTAAGAATGTAAATAGTTATGGTTAGGGAATTACATCTCACTTTTGATTTCCATGAGATACATTCCATATTCATCAGTCAATTATTTTATGTGGTGTACATAATTATATACGATATTTTATAAAATAAATTAAAATAATTTAATGACTTTAAAAGCATTAATTTATTAGATTTTATCATGGGGATCCTAATTCTAATGTTACTCAGGTTGTAAGGGTTTTCTCATCTCACATTTATTTTCTACAAGACACAAGACATGTTCACCACCTATTTCTTATATTAGGTATATTTACTACCAATGGATGTATTATATAATACTTATACTTGAATTTATGGGTATTTACATATCAATCACATGATATTAATTTCACAAGGATTAGGTTTCTAGTGTTAATAAATCAGAAATGTAATTTTTTCTCAATTTTCCTACAAGGAGACACTTTCCATATTGTGAATATAGATTATTTTTCAAGGAGTATATACTACCATTTGACTTTTCATATCATAAAACTAATTCCTTTCATGAAATTTTCATCTTAAATTAATTTAATTTTATTACATGGTGAGTATAATTCAATATTATCAAGTGGTAAGATATTATTGAAACAATCACATTGTTGACAGAAATTACTAATAAATTTGCTTGCATTATTGAGATACTATGATCCATATATCAAGACCAGTAATTAATATTCATATCCTGTGTATATTGATGATTTATTCACGTATTATTATAGTTTCTTCAATCATTGGTACATAACATAACTAACAAAATTTATTTTCTAAAATAGGACATTATTTATCCTTTCTGTCAGAAATATGTGTTCATTAAAAACTCGGAATTATGAAAATGTATTCAAAAATGTTTTATTATTATCATAATATTTTAAGAGGAAATTATAAGAAATTTTCAACTTTTAAAAATAGTTTTAAAAGTTTCTTCTTTCCATTTTCCGATCAAGTAACTTTTCTACGAATTTAAGGATAAAAATGAATTTTTGGTATATATAGGCTTACCCACCATCATGACAAAAATTTCATTTAAGATTACCTTTTAAGTTTATAATGAATTTTTTATAAAAAAAAATTCCTGTATATTCTAAAAATTTATTTTTTATAATGTGATTTTTGATGAAAATGGTTTTAAAAATTTTCTAAGATCAAATTGTTTTTTAAATTATTTTCAAATCTTCCTCGATATGTTCTCAAAAATTATATTAAATGAAAAATTACTTCAATGATTTTTATGCTTCATTATATGTTTCCAAATTATTTTAAATTATATAATTTTTGTTTTTTAATTATCCTCTCCAAAGAATTTTTTTTCAAAATTTTTTTCATGCTTCCATTACAAATAAATAGGTTTTTAAAAAATGATATATAATTTTCAAAAAAATTATTTTTAACATATTTTTAATATTATTTTATTTGATTTAAATGATAATCATTTTAAAAACAATTTATATCATCCTTTATGTATTTTTACGTTTATGTTCAAATAAAATTTCGTTTAAAAATTTATATATTTTTTAAAGTAATTTTCAAAGAAGAAATGATATTTTACGCAAGGAATGTTTGAATTGAATGTTTACATATTTTATTAGGGGAAAAGTATTTTTGAAACTTTTTTATAAAATAAATTTTAAAATAATGGATTAAAACCTCATGAAATGTTTCATGTGATCTTTTAAAAAAAATTCCCATCTAAGATGACATCCATTTGTGTTTATAACTCCTCTCTTCAAATATTTACCAAATTATCCATTCATATTTTTTTTAATGGTTTAGGTTTTTAGGGAATGATTTTTATGAAACCTATAACTATTTCATTGGTTATATTCTTATGAATCCAATTTCTTTTCATGGGATATGCTTTAGTGAAATCGTTATAAAATCGATATTTTGTCACTAATTAAGATATGATACATAATTATGACACCCATTTCATTTCCTTGTTTATGATATCATTGTTTATGATTGTATGGAACATGTATTTATTATTTCATTATGAGATGGGTGGGTCATGTATCTCTCTTTAAAGTATTGGGTAATGTTGTATATCTACATAGATATTGATTGGGTTCAAGAAGATGGTCTTAATAAACTATGGATGATGGGAAAATGTATCCCTTATTCGAAGATGGGGAAACCTGATCCACTACGGGGAGATGGGGGAACCCGATTCAATATCGGATGATGAGGAACCCTAATCACATAAACGTAAACGATTGTGATTAGAGATAGTGGTGTGCCCCACCCAGTCGTTGTAGTTCTCTTGATGATCCCTAATATGTTCTAAAAATTTGTCGTTACGTATAGGTAATGATATTACATGTTTATGATTATTCAAAAATTCTATTTTTTATTCCTATATTAATATGTCAAGTCTTATTCTCTTGATTCTCTTATGATTCATTAAATATATACCAATAATCTTAATACCATTATTCATGTATATAATCTTTTGTTAGTCATGGTATGATCTTCAAATGTTATGATATTGTTATAATACTGTTATACTCAAGTTTATTCTTACAAATATTCCTTTTGTACCCTTATTGAGCATTTGATCCCACCACATTTTATGTTTCCTTCCCCAAACTATGAAGATATATTTTCTTATGGTATTTATAAGAGGGGTTCTAGTTTTGGTGAACCTTGTGGGAGATAATATATCTCACTCATGTTCCATCTTTTATGTTTCCATGTTTGTAAAGGCACTAATCTAAAACAAACATTGTGTTTATATTTATGAAATGAATTAAGTATTCAAAAAATAATAATGTAATGGCTATTTATGTTAAGATTTTCCCATTAAAAATAATCCCTATTATAAACCACATGAAAATGGATTATAAATAATGGTGGTAAACAAGATGAAAAATATTGTAAAACCATATTTAGTAACCACATTTATGTTTCATGATCAAAATAAAATTTTCATTATCAAAATATTGAACTTGATAAGACCCCATTAATTGAAAAAAATAACAATGTTTATGAAATTTCAGTACCTATCATACTCTCACAATAAAATAAAATATAAAAACCTAGATCATTCTTGATAATCAAATATAGATAAATTCATTTGATATGGATATTAATTGATGGGAAACCTTGTTTGTGATTATAATTTATATACTACAGAATTTTCAAAAGATATTATATCAATTCATGTATTGTCAAACCAAATAATAGAATAATGTGCTTTGGATGTTTCACAATATGTGTCATCATTTGGCTTTAGGATCTAATCTCTATCTTAGGGCCTCCAAAATCGGTTATGAAAAATAGTAGTTTGGGTGTACCACCATAATTATACCACCTCAACATTGGAGGCCATGCCAAAATATCTCCAATAAATAAAGCCACATTAACCATCTACCCAAAAAAAAGTGGTGTAAAATAATTAAATAACACCAATCATCATCTCAAACTATTTACTAATACATTAAGAAAAATTATAAAAAATGACTCCCTTATATTAGGGAGATAGATCATGAGGTCTCTAAGGGCCTCAAATACACACCATATGAGTAATAAAAAAATGATCATACTAGAAATATCCACCACAAACATTATATGACATCATGTCATTAGAATAACGAAGATATGTTCTTGTGGGTCCCATCATAGGTCATTCTATCCCATATTCCTAATAAAACCCAATGAGGAAAAAATTCAAAAAAAAAAAGAATATACTCACATCCCCCATCCCATGAGAGAGCCCCACTAAAAAAATGTGGTGGAAACTCATGAAAAGTTCCATGTTCTTTCTATCATATAAACTGTATAAAAACATTGTTTAGGAGTTATAAGAAAAAATACCAGCATATTTTGATATAAATTCAGGGAAAATAATATGTCCACACATAAAAATTATTATATTCAATATATGTTAGCATGAAGTGGGGGAAAATAGCTACGATTAATCTCCATTTCAATCAAGGAATGGAAATATATCCTTATTCAAGTTGTATATGTGACCTACTATATCATGAAAATTATGGAAGAATATATATCTATCACTAACAACATTATATAAACCCAGAGGGAGACAATGACCACAGATGATGTTGTAAGGGTTCTGCCAAAAAAATCCTCTGTTATAATTGGAGTGGCCCATCAACATTATATTAAAACCACTCATGGAGACATCAAATTACTATAATCATCATGGAGTTACTTCATAAAATTCCCCTTATAAATTGACTATTGGATCAGGTGTATTCATTCATTCCTACGAAATATCATCAGTCAACTCCAGTTTTCACCCTTTAGTAAGCTTATATCCCGATTAATGATAGGGAATATTTTCCACAAATCCAATCAATAACACAAGAGTCTCTCATGTGTGATCTCGTGCTAGAATGAAATTATAAAATCCATATCTCTACAATTTCCTTAAACTATTTCCCTAAATATATTTATCACCTATTGAAATTTTAAAAAAAGATCAATCCCATGACCCTTATTAACTCAATGTTTGTGTTATTATAACCATAAAGAATTGATTAATGCAAACCGAAAGTTCAAATAATTTATTTTTAAGATTAGGAAATAATAGTCATTGTAGTGAATTTCCTCCAAGAAACCATGATACCAGAAAATTGGGGTTTTCTCCCTGTAATATCCACCTAGAATGTTTTTTTAGTAATAGAGTGATCAATTTAGAAAATCCATCACTTGATGGTTTCCAAATAAATTCTCCCCAAGGTAAGGAGACAAAATGGTAATAAGTTCTTCCCATTTCCATCGTCTTCCCTCATAGTCCTCCCTATTGAATATATTTTATAATTTATCCATTTATTCAAATGTTAAGACATTCCATACATCCTCCCTAGAATAGAATTCACATTTAAGTTCTTCTATATAGTGATATTTTACCTTGACCAGATGTTCCACCCCATAACGTATCAAATTCGATAAATCCCAATACGATGAGGCACTTGGAATATATGGCTGGTCATTCCAGAGTTATTGTTATTAAAAAGATATATAATTTCATAGTTGCAATATAACTAAAGTAGATGGTAATCCTATGAACTACCCTTATGTAATTCACAATCTTACACAATTGGGGATATTCCCCGAATCCCGATGTTTTTAGCATTTACGACCCTCAATATATTTTTCTAGATAGGATATCAGAATAATGTGTTCATCACATACACCTGAATCTCAAAACAATAATTAATCTCCTAAAATTTAAAATCATTATTTTTGATAAATATATAAAATATTTCAAAGAAATAAAAAATTTATTAACACATTTAATTGGTTCCCCTTCTAGCTATATGAATCCTAAAATTTTGAAAGCAATGATAGGGTCATTATTGTGAATTCCATTACTCATTGAACTAGATAAATCAATTTATTAGTATTATTTCATTCATTTTTCATGTTAGGGGATATGGAGAAAAAGGATAATTTCATTTCACCTCAATCTATAATTTGAAATGTCCACCCATAGTGAAATCATGTAATTTCATTTGTCTACTAAAACTCTAAAAAACATGAATTGCTTATGGAGTACAATATTTTGGGCTGGAATTATCAATGACGGGATCTTAAAATTATCAATATTAGAAAAAGAGATCCATTTAAGAATTCTTGTATTAGTATTATAGAATAATTTAGTAGGATTTATTCATAGAGATGCTAATCATTGGTCACCAAAGACATTATTAGAAGCATGTGGCTCATATACAGACAATACAATGCACTCAGATATTTCCATCATGCATAAGAGTAAGATCAAGAGAGAATCCATAGGATCTTCATCCTAGACGATATAAAGGAATCACCATCCCTCAAGTGTGGGGAATTTATAATTAAAATATCCCATCAAGACAACGAAAAAAATTTCTAATTAACCCGTATGTTGTTCAAAGAGAACCTCATTCCACAGTTCATGGGTCATTTTTACCTCACCATTCGTCCTCAAATAAATCATTCTTTACCAATTTATAAGGAATGTATTAAGGTGGAAATTCAATGTTCATCCCATCTTGTGACCCATCTTCATCATCGGATATGGTTATAATGAAATAGTCCAGAAATTTTATTTTGGAAAACCTTTACCAAACGATTCAGAGAGAACTGTTTAAGGGAAGGATGATCCCCATTAGTATTTAGAAATAGAAGAAATATATGAAGTGTACATTATCTAATTAATATCTACACTATTCGAGTAGTTATTGAAATGTAAATCAAACTACATTTATTTCTGAAACTGCTAAGACATGAGAAAGGCATTTGGCATAAATTAATGTCATTATCACCACCCATGAAAATAATACAAAATATGAAGATGATATTGATGATTATGAGAAGGATGTTTATATTCTAAATATTTTCATCACTAATGTAATTATAGAGGGGCTGAGAACTAGAAATTACATGTTCACCAATAATTCAGGGATTCCTATAGATACTCCACTATTACTCTATCAATGAGATTTACTCGAGGAAAAGTAAAATGTTATGATTACATCAAATCCATTTCCCCAAAGTGTTGAAACTATTTAATTACATGCAATATACACTCAATATAAGTTATAAATAAAATATATCTAGTGGAAAAACAAAAAAAATACATTTAATATCACCAAAAGAGACATTATTTAAAAAGATAATTATGACTCACTCCTAGTTAGTTCCCCTCAATAAGATTGGATCATAATAATAGTGATGGTTAACTTAGAACATACACTCAAAATGGGATCCAAAAATTCAATATATATTTACCTAATGAAATTGAGATATCTGTGTTATCTCTATTAGAGTTAGAACTTGATCTATATATGATGCCTCCTTATTGTCCATACTAATTAGTTTACCAACAATTATTATAGGTAGAGCCCCTAGAGCTAACTAAAATCATTTACCCAATTCATAACCCAACTTAGTCTCACATTACCCTCAATCTCATCGATTCCATTGATTCATTAGTATCCTTATTTTATGAAATTGAAGGATGATGTGAACTAGTTTATCTTCTGTGGAATTGTTAGCTAGAATTACTAGATACACATCTCCACTATCTAATTATTAGGAATCGTATTTTTCCAATTTTCAATGGCTCTATGGATCTAGGACAATATATGGCACAAAATGTTTTTGAATGTAGTCCCATAATGGGAAGACATGACTAGAAAGAGGCGAACAAGCATTGGTGTTTCTTGGAGACCCTTAAGGGACCATCATATTTTGGGAAGAACATTTATCTATCCAAATAAAAAAAATGTGGGAGGTTATTTATTGATAGTTTTGAAATAAATTTTTCTTTATGAGAAAGATTATTGTAGTCCTTGACCTCTCAAATTAGTAATTGTAAGAATGAAATATTTTATATGATTTTAAATCCTGGATGAAGGGTTTTAATTTCCCAAATAACTTATAGAATCCTAAGGATGACTTATTATGACATGACATTAAGAACATTTGTGACAAGATATGCACACCACATATCATTATAAAATATCAGGGAATCCCCAGGATCCTTACAAGGTTTCAAAATGGTAGGAGGATTCCATTTTGAAACAAGAGACATGTCTCATCAGGAATTTAAAACTCATGGAATTAGGAAAGTTGGAGTGAATGTTGTAGTTGTCACCATAACTACCACTCCTATTCCACCTCATATACAATAGATAAAATTTATCACATTATGTGTTATCCTAAATGAAAAAATATTAGCAGCAACACGCCCTAAACACCCAAAAAAATAAAAAGAACATTCCCAAATTTAAGCTCAGCATAATAATCCTTATCCTTCAAAGAGAACATAGATTCAGGTTACATCATAAAATAAAAGGAAAATAATATGTGTCAGTTAACAAAACATAAGGTTCGTTGTCATGTCATTCTAAATGAATTCATTAGTTATGGATCCTTTCAAAAATAAATTGGTCCAAAACATATTGTACTTATTGGTCTTCAAGGACATCATACAATAGATGATTGATTACGGGAAATGAAATTTGGTAAGACCACCCACACAAGTGGAATTTCAATATGATTCCACTCTAAAAGAAGATGATGTATAATATAATATTACATTAAAAAGTACATAGATGTTAAATTATGGAATGGAATGTAAAAAATATATAAAACTCATGTTATACTGATGGAACAGTTATATAAACCAACTACAACCCAATTACATCTTCCATGGTATTACCATCATTTTCACAGTCAGAGTCTTCTGTGGTTTACTCTTCTATGAAATGGAATAATTAAATAAAAAAATAATTTATAGGAGGATTATATTGAATATATTATAATTCTATTTCTCTCTCAATCATACTTCATGAATCTTATCTAGATAGTTTAGGCACCATCCCACCAACTCATTACACTAGTATTTCACAACCAATCAAAATCCTCATCTAAAGAAGAATTTATAATTGGTTCCATACATATAATAAATTTAATGGACACTATTTATAATGATGTTTATAGTTAAAAACCTATTCTCCTTAAGCCTATTCTATGAACTAGGGGATGAGGCCATAGAAGCTGAGGAAGCAAGGGAATATTTAGTCCTTGAAAGATATAATATTCTAACTACATCACCTGTTGAGTTGTTTATGATATCAAAACTCATGGAATATCCCATCAATTAGAAAAAAATGAAATGGAAATTGCCCCCAAATTATTCAAGTTTATTCTAGACATGATTATTTATGAATATCGGATTTAAGGGGTGTAGTTTCATGACTAGTATAGATGGGTGGATATGAAAAGAAGTCTTAATAAAATAACTAGAGAAATTTAATCTATGATTTTTCAATAAAATTCCCAACATACATTGACCACTTCATCCACTGACATTACAATAAGGGATTACCATCCCATGGGGATGTGTAAACCTATGGTTAAAACATATGAAGTTCTAAATTAGTTGGATACATTTTAAGTCATTATCTATATTTAGGATGATCTTAATTAATAAATGGATCTCATGTATATTCTTTAGTTGGATCTAATAAGCACTAAAATTTAGGATGATGAAGACACTACAGATTATTTATATAATTTAGAGACTGATACGATGGAGTTAAATGTGGTTATATTGATAACTAAGCATGATTTGGATGATATTATACTATGACATAGAAAACCCTTGTAAATATCTAGATTATTTGATGGCATTGAAATCCAATTATATTTCCTCAATAATGGATTAAGAGATATCCATATTATAGTCTGAATGTTTCTTTAGATGGTATTCAAAAAAGATTGGTTGACCCTATCTCCTTAGATACTATAGGGGTCCACCAATAAAGAATAAAAATCCCCTCACTAATTCATTCTCATGATATAATTTGGGGACACGGTGTGACATTATGAATTATTGGTCATCTGAAAGGAATCAGACTTCAACATATTTCTAGGAAGTAATTGGATTCACTAACACACAACAATCCCTTCTTAATATCTACAATACATCAAATACTTCATCAATGGATAATTTTGAAGTTAAACATTGATGATTCATTATTTGATTCTTGTGAGTCTAAATACACTGATGCTAGATTTTATCATAAGGAGTATAAAATACAACTGAAAAATGATATTTCTCAATTTAAAACCCATATAGTCAAGAAATGACTCTGTTTACTCTTTTTAAAGAGACTCATGATGAATATTTAATTCCCTTTAACCTGATTAAAAATCAATGTTTACAATTTGGCATGTGTTATTTAATCATCATGATATTAATCATGATAGGTTAACCATGATGATTTGACAATATATATGATCCTCAAACAAGTGTTAATGATTATTGATAATATTCCCTTTTATATAATTTGAACTTTAGTGTACCATATAGATATAAAAAAACTTTAACAGAATTATTTTTTGACAATATTGGAAATTACAGATTCCCTTTCTTTATGATCTTGGAATATTGATATCTCCTCTTACACTAAATATCCCAAATCATCACACATCCATTCTAATATGGACATAGAGGAGGGATAGGAGGATGAAGGGGTAGATTAAGAGGAAGAGGATGAGGGAGAAGAAAATGGCCTAAAACATTCTCCTCTAGTATTGTAATTGGGTGCCTTTTCTCCCATTGATGAAAATAAAAAGATAAAATTTGGGTACAAAATATTTTCCATGAATAAAACTAATCATTGCGGCCAAGTCCCATGATGAAAAAGTGGTATATTACACTTTCCTAAAGCATAATAAATATGTTTTCATTAGTAATTACATGAATATTATAGGCCTTAATCCCATTTTTAGCACCCATCATTGGGTTCTTCAAGAATAACATCATGTTTTCAAACA
The DNA here is from genome assembly GCA_963277665.1 of Viscum album. Classification (NCBI taxonomy): domain Eukaryota; kingdom Viridiplantae; phylum Streptophyta; class Magnoliopsida; order Santalales; family Viscaceae; genus Viscum; species Viscum album. The sequence continues at coordinate 167,933,939 of OY728123.1, forward strand.
TGCATCCAAAAGAACGCAAGTGAATCCTACATCACAATTGAAGAGATCAATTGACAAGATCATTCATGAAATTTAATTTTTCATGTTCAGGGACTCAAATGGATCTCTAATGTCATCTATTTCAAGAAAAACAATAGAAAATTTTTTATTGTGAATCGATGTTACAGAGATCAATATTCATTGTCCCAAAATGACTTTCTAATTCCATTAATATAACTTCTGATAGATGTTATGGCCAACTATTAAACTCTATTTTTCTTTGATATATATTGTGGATATATCTCTATCTGAATGGAACCTATATATTAATAATAAAATCAATTTAGGGAAACCCAATGGGTATACTTCTATCTGGTGATACCCTTTTTCAATAAAGATTGTTGTACATTGTACGAACATTTCATGCATCACGTCATCTATAAATTATTATGAATTTCAATCATTGGAAATGTAAAATATATAGGGATGTAATCTCACCAATTGTTTTTCATCGTTATGAGATGAAAATAATTTTCAAAAATATTTGGTATCATAGAATAAAAATGAACTCCCTAAATTTGGTTTTTGATGTTACATCAAGATCATTTCTTGTATTTATATTACACCATAATGATATCAATTTTGATCCTAATAAAACATATGATATCATTGAAATGTACAAACCTATAATTGAAAAAATATTGAGAGTAATATATGGTCACCTTATAAATATATGAAACATTATTTAAAATATTGTGGGAATGTGACTTCGCTTTAACATGTTAATGATAATGGGTGCCACTTATCGTAATATGGATGAATTCCTCAAGTAATTTTATATTCTAATGAAATATATCATCATTCTACCAATTTTTATTCTTCATTTGGAACGAATACATCACATTATTTATGTGAAAATATTAAATACATCACTAGGTTATTCCCCATCCAAAAAAATTTCATATTAGGTTTGAATTAAACATTTATTATCTCAATCAATAAAATATATATACTAATACTCAATATTCAAATATCAAGAAGATCTTTTTCATGTTAATCGTCATGATTCAAACATTGAGGTTGTACCTACATCACCACAACTTCAATTTTACTTCATGGAATAACCCACAAAAATATGTCATCACCTTTCCCTATTTGACTGGATATTTGGAATGTTGGGAAGTTATATTGTGTTAATTTTACATTTTTCATGTACCTTATGATGTAATAAAATATATTTCTTTATTATATTTTCTCACAAATAATCCCTTTTAGAAGGAATAATACTAAATATTGAATTATTGGTTGAAGATATATTATCTTTCCAAGATGCATACTATAAATGGCCAATGCTTTTTATGGTGAGCTCATTAGCCAATTATGAAAGTCAGTGGAATACACAATGGTAAAAATATCCTTCTTTAGATTCATTTTCTTCTCCTTAAAATACGAATAGTTGTATATTTCTTCCTATTATTGGAATGATTCACCAAAATGAGTTAAAATAATAGACCCTCATTAGAGGACATGAGCTAGAACATCAAATAAAAACAAATCACTTTAAGTATATTTCTGATTCATTGTTGGTAATAATCAAATTCAATGGTAATTATTCTTTCATAGAATAATTACAAAGACTACTTCGGTAATTTTTCCAATAATTAATTGATGATTTTCCCATTGATAAAATGTTAACTAATATCTTATTATTATATAATTCTCCTGAAGACGAATTAAGAAATATCCCAATAAAAATTGCAGATCCAAAAATATATGAAACATTTATATCTATTTTACATCATATAATGGTGTTACCAATCATTTAGAGTTGCATGAATGTGTACAATGAATTCAATTCATCTCGTAAACCTGATAATCATTTGAATGACTGGATGAAGCCAATAGTGGAATACATGTAAAGTGGCACACCTCAATCATAGAGACCATATAAAAAATAATATTGTATAAAAAAACTTATTAATTAATTATGATTTACAGGGTCATAAAAAATTCATCCATAAAAGGGGAATTTATAGAATTATCCTCAGATGCCCTGATAGCAAGAGAACTATTGGCATGATTCATGAAGTCCATTCCAAAACCTGTGGATCCCATCAATATGAAACCAATCTTTCTCCCCAAATGAGAATGGTTGGGTATTTTTTGCCTTTAATGAAGCATGATTGCACACTTTCACTGTGAGGTGTCATTCCTATCAAGTCCATGAAAACATGTTCCATCAACCCCAATAGGTGATTCAAACTACCAATTATTATTTTTGATTCCTTGCAATGGGAATTGAATTTATGGGGGTATACCCTATATTCACTATTGAATACTATATTTATATCATTATAGCTATTGTCGTCTTCACTAGACATGCCATTGTAATATAACAAATGAAGTTGGGATGGGGAATATAATAAATTTTTTGATGTACAAAATGATTACTAGATTTGGTATCCCCATACAATATTGACGATCATTAGATCCAAATTCTATTTATCTTAATGTGAGAGGCTATATCAAGAGTTTAACAACGAATCCAATTGTTCCTCCCATAATCATACTATTAAAAACAAAATAGTAGACAATTTTAATAGGTCTATAAATAATTTTCAGGAAAATTGTAGAACAATTAATATTTCTTAAACAATTGAACATCTACATTCATTTTGGGAAAAACACCCAACAACTCAAACCACTACATAAGAAATCTTGTATTCTGTAGTATATGGGATAAATCATGTGTATCCCATTAAATTCAAATTTCCATCACTCTATATTTCCATTTATAGTAACTTATATATAATAGATTAATCTCATAATAAATTAGATGAATTGTAATGGATTGATAATAAAATTCTTCATACCATTATTTATTTGGATGTTCAAAAAAATTATATTGTGGTCTTTCAGAAAGAAAATAAACATTCATTAAATCTTTCATGGAGAAATTTTTTGACTCTCAAAATTCTGATTGTACATGGGAATAAACCTTAAAAGATTTAATTAATATGGTAAGGGTATTTTATCATCCATATTTTATATTCTAATGGTGCATATTCATTGAATACTATGGCTAGTGAGGATACTCTTCCCCAAACCAATGAATAGATTCCTATGAAATATATCTTGTGATTAGGAAAACAAAATCATCTTTAGTGGATTACATTTAACATAATGAAGATTACTTTTTCACATGATAATAAAAGGCATGGCCAATGGAGTTTTTATAAATTAAATAGATGGAACATTGAATGGTCCTTAATGTAGGAAACAAAGTGGAACATTTCTGATCCCGACAGAATGATGTTAAACAACATGGTTGAGGTATCCTCTCACAGGACAAAAGACAACATTTATCTTTGGAATCATCATAGTGGACCATTAATTGGGATGTTGGCCTCTTTGTTTACTAGGTTTATTTGGTCATTACCACATCAAAAGGGAAATCTCACTATTCAATATTTCTCACAATAATCGTAGATCATGTTGAATTAAGAATATTGACAATGGTATGCTCACAAGGTTTGGCCACATTATGAACTATGAAATTCTACCATTATCTGTGTGTATCTCATTAAAAAGGAATTTTTATTATTCATAAATTATACCTTATCCTCACATTGGAGAAATATAGTACTAGTTTCATGAGTCTATGATTCATGTCCCATTTTTATTCTGCATGACACTATTCAACATTGTTTACATTCCCTTTGTATTTCTCCATACTGAAAATAGTATTGGCCCTTTCCTGAGAGGGTAATAATCCATAATGACAATATCCTATCAAACCATTACATTAGAACTCTTTGTGTTTTAATTCTCACATTGAAAATATGCATAGTGATTCCTAGATCCCCCATCCTAGACCCACTAAATATAGAACAGAAGATACAACCTACGCATATATGATTCAAACCTATATAGGGAAATGTTTAGTAAAATATACATGTGTCCTAATTATTATTTCGAGAAGGTGGGTTTTGATTACAAAATTATACATTACAGAAAATCCAAATTATGTTGGAAATTTTTCTCTACCCCCATATGAATTCAATAATTATTTAGAATATTCTCGAAAAAAATGCATGGATTGATTACTGTTGTCACATGATATGTTTTTACAGCCAGATCACAAATAAATTTCCCAAGAACATTTTGATAAATAATGGACATCCTTCACCTATGTATGACCTCAATAATATTAGAAGATACCAAATATGAGACCTCTTATACTGAAACTGATATTTGAGAATAATTTTACTTTTTATATGAAAGAGTCATATAAATTAAAGGAAAATCACAAACATTAATGGTCAATCCCAGTAATAATAAACATTTAATATTCAAGTATATTCCATTTGTAATTCAAAAATATTTTCATTTCAAATTTGGATCATCATAAGATTTCCCTATTATCTATCTATGACATTGGTATTCAACTCTAACAGAAACCAATATTTTGACTATACATAATACAACAAAACATTTATCTAAATAATAAAAAATTATGTGTAATATCAACTAGAGGTACCTTAATACATACAAAAATAGTATTTTATCTCTACATTCCCTGACAACATCATAGTGAAAACTGATTTTCAAACGTTTTTTTGTGGTTGTTGCTTATACGAATGTCCCATCACTTTTTCTCAGAACTAGGAACCCCAAGATAATTATTTCAAATGTTACCCATTCATGAATAGAATGTTAGGTACCATTACTATCCAAATTACCATAAAATGTAAACTCCAATGGTCCTAATTGAAGTTAATTATGATCAATTTTTCAGGGAAATTTGAATTATTCTACGGATTATATTATTCCTCACTTTAGTTATTACACATAGTTTTCCCAAATTGTAAAACCTACTTGTGAAAACCATGAAAATATATATAGTGAGTTTTTTCATTGTCAATGGATGGTTTTAGAAATTGTTCTCCAGAATTGTATATCATTTTCACCCTTTTAGAGGGATGCACGGTTAGGATGCACCATTTGAAAAATAGTGAAAACCACTTTAGTAAAGAGTGTGTATAGATTTACTTTATTCTGAAATATAATTTTAAAACCACTAAACCCCTCATTCTTCCCCAATGGGACCCTAACTCGTGATTAGATGTCTTCTTAGGCCATTGGATCTCTCACATACCCTTTTCACTACCTCTAAAACCTATTAGAATCAGATCTAAGCTAGGTGATCATCATTCGATCTCTCCTTGGTAATATTTATTATGTTATTTTCTATCTAAATATCTCTTATTCTTTAGTCCCAAAATATTGATAGATCATCAAGTTTTTTAGGGATTTAATATCAATTTTTTATATATTTAATAAATGCTTGATTCATGTATCACTAATACCGTCGTTCTTCGTTAATGTTTCCCATTGAAGGTGTTGTGTTTCTTGATTTTGTTTTCCTAACATATGTGGTTCTGTATACTATTTTAAAATATATTTTCCTAATAATTACACTATAATTATAATATTTTTTATATAAGTTTCAAAATCCAATATGGTATGAATTGAGTTTTTAAAATGGATTGACATGTAATTAGTAGAAAAACGAAAATTCCAATGAATTTGTGTGTGATTTTGGAATTTTATGGAAACTATAATATTAAATTGTGGAATTATATTTTGAAATTGATTTCAAATTTTTATTTTAGAATAATTGATAAAATTTATTTGATGAGAACTCAATGGTTTTATTGTGGAATAAATTAATTAATTGATGAAAAACATAAATATTTTTTTAATAGAAATTAGAATATTTAAATCAAAAATGGGGCAATTGTATTTTGGAATTTTATAAAATAATATCCCATTTAGGGATTATTAATTTAGAACATGAAATCCTAGGTAGTTGGTCAAATATATGGGAAAACACTCTATTGATTCTTTAAATCTCTAACAAAATATAGTGTTGTGGGTCAAATTCCTGATGGTATTGTGATGAGTCCTCTATGACATATGTCTAAGTTATGCGTCTACACATATTATCATGATCACCTATTTGATTGTGTGAGGGTCCCAAAACGTGGAACTATCATATATCCATGAATATGTACATGTTTCTCATTTTTGAATATTTTGATATATATTCCATTGTTTGTAAAAAATCATTACAAATTCCTTATAAGTTTATATAAAATTTTATATTAATTGTTTATTGAGAGTTTGTTTGGAAATTTTTTCATCAATTGAAATTAATAGCATGTTATTTTTAATATGAAAAAATATTATCATGCTTATTTTATTTAAAATTGAATGTATTTGTTGGTTTATTTTATTTTATTTTTATTATGGACTCTTTGGTGATACCCCATATGTATTTTAGCTCACATCCAAACTGTACCCTTAGGCAATTTTAGATTTCATCCTACATAGTTCGACTAAGGGGAAAGAACCACTTGGAAGTGGTAGTTGTTTTTGATATTTTTTTCATTGTGTTATTGTTTTTTTTTCAGGGAAGGGGATTTTTATCATGTTTTATTGTACTTTGTGGTGGTAATTTTTTTATGTAACATTTTTAATTATAATAATTTTCTCCTTGGGAATTTTATTTTGATCAGAATCACTTTAATTTGATTCTTCCTCTTTTTTATGGGGAAAATATTCTAACCATTTTCTCATATGATTAATGTTCCTAGTACCCAACCCATGGGGATTAATAAATCCCTTTAAAATTTGACTATATCATCCCAAATATCATTGAACTAGGGTATCTAGGATAGTTTGTGAAATAGTTTTATCAATGGTGGTGGTTAAGAATCAATCCATGATGTCAAAATGTAGATGTGTTATCTTTTCAGAACATTGGGTGTAGTTTCGAGCTAGTACCTATCTAGTACTCACTATGATGAGCCTTGAGCCACCTCTTGTGGTTTAGTAAATATATCATGATGATTAGTTCATGTATTTTTTCATTATTTAAATTTGGGATGTTGAAATCGAAATATTGATTATCTATCTGATGTGATTAATATTCCCAATAAGTTCATGTTTGATTTTTGTTCTATGTAATGTTCTAATGTCATTAATGATTTATTCTAATGTTGTGTAGTAACATTTTTTTGAGAATACATTTGAATCAGATATAAGAGGATGTTTCTGATGAACCATAGTGAGATAAACCCTATTGTGACCCGAATCTGGTTAATGTTGTTGTTCATGCAATATAAGATATAGGATAGTCACCTACACCCATTCCCATTCATCCTACAGTTATGGAGCCTCATAAATATCTTTTTTAATTTGTGTTCAAGAATTCCTTTCCAAGAATCCAACATAAATACAGGCCTCAAATGACCCTCAATAAGTTGAGGACTAGTTGAGAAGTGTTGAAAATTTTCTTGAGTCCTTGCAAATTTCTTTTTCCATCAAGGTGACATGTTCCACCTTTATGTGAGAGGTACATAGGAGGATATGGTGGGACATTTTGGTGATAGTGTAGAATCATGAGGGATTAGAGTGGAATTAATTTAAATCTATTTTCACCAACTAGTTCTCACTAGAGTCATTAGTGTATTCCATGGATGTGGTGTTATTCAAACTAGAGTACGCCGATAGGACCATGATAGAATATCCATATCACATTATTGAGATTCTATATTCCATATCAATGATTATATTGAAATAACAGATTAAGACCCAACAGTTTGATATGATACTTTGATCTGATTTTTTTCTCATGTTTTAATTTTAAATATTCCTTCATATAATGATTTACAGTTTAGGGTATAGATAGTGGACATTTACCTGGTTAGAAATTTTAGTTTAATGATATTTCCATTTTCTACCAATGTAATTTCTTTGAGTTCCCATAATTAGGGTAGAAATTGTGATGAATTTTAGGGTTTTTCTTGTACGTATGGCTCTTTTATAACTCCTACAGTGCGGGTTTGAGGCCCTTTGTTTTCCAACTAGTGTTTCAAGTATAAGAACACTAAATGAGTTTTCAATGAGTCAACTGTGGTATGCTATCCATGATGAAGCTAAGGTCACACAAAGAGGTTCTATCATGTATAATCTTCTCCACAAAGTGGTGTGGAATCATCAAACCCAAAATTTCATGTATATCAATAATATTGTTCAAGGAAAATTGGGTTAAAGACACATGTGTCTGGAATGAAAAATCTCCATGTGGAGGAAGAGTCTCTATGTGAAATAGATACGGTTCCAGTGATTGTGGCTTATACCATCATTATTCATTCATATTTAATAAATAGTATATTAAATACTGCTTCATCTCCTTCATTCATTTAAACCCATATTATGATTCTACTAAATCATCCTATAGATATTTGATCTTATGTGTTGGAAATTACTACACCCCTGAGAACAAAATGACATTAGGAACTCAGTTGTAATGTTTTTGTATTCTCTTTAGCATATTTTAATATCACTTGTAATTTATCGGTTCCAAAAAATTAACCAATTGATATAATTTTAATAATGAATTTACTCATTGCTAATAAATCCCATATTTACTTCTATCTTTAATGGGTCTCCATTACTATACATGATATGGTATATTGTATCATTCACGGATAATGCTACTACAAGTCGAGTAGAGCCATACCCTCTTCTCCAGAGATGGAAAAACTGATATTTGTGTTCACTTCTGATCTGTAGTGAGAATATTTATGCAGTGAACTCTCTACATTTTTCATCAAGTTTCCTTATTTTTTTCTTTCCAAATTCTCTATTTTTCCACTAGTTATAGTTGGATAGTTCACTATAGAAAAATTGATTTGGAATATATTCATTCTTACCACATGGAACTTGATGAAATGAAATATTTGATGAAACATTTGGATAGTATTATAGAGAATGTATTTTTATTCCCATGTGTGTCACCCTGGGTGGAGTCGGTTATCTTTGATATGTAATATAATTAGACACTTCATCTTTGGGTGTGTTACTGAAAACACAATCAAGTAATAGTAAATTACAAGTATCTATTTCCATGCATTAATTATTTTTTTGACCAGTTGAATTTTGAAAACTGGTCAGCGAAATTGATCTTCAATCTAGTTACCAATAGTTGAAAATAAATAAAAAATTAAAAAGAACATTTTTGAGTATTTATAGCCATTATGGTGCCTTATTATTCCATTTGGTCTAACCAATTCTCCTATAGAATTTATGGAATTGATGAACAAAATTTTCCATGATTATATTAATACTTTAATTGTTTTATTTTGGATGGAATTCTTATTTACCTAATTATTGAAGAGGATCATGTGCGTTACTAGAGAGATTTATTGATTTTTTTACAAATCTTATAATTTATTCCAAGATTTAAAAATTGGATTTTTGGATTAAATAAGTGATTTTAGTGGGACATGTGGTATCAGAACATGGGTATTCAGTTGATATTTAAAATGTGATAGCTATTATAACATGGGTATAACCACAAAAAATTTATAGATTCAAAGATTCAAGGTTTTATTCAGATATTATCATTGGTTTATAAAGTAATTAAAAATATTTATTCAATGTTGACTACTCAAACTCATAAGGTAGTAATGTTTACATGGGAGGAATATTTTTGAGTACTATTTTTTTTTCTGAAACATCTTTTGGAGACTAAACTGTCATTGACTCTTCTAAGGGCTTGGAAGGGCTATGTGGTATTCTATGATGCACCATGCTTAGGTTTTGTATTTTTTCATATGTAGGGTGATCAAGTATATAATAATGGATCATGGAATATTAGGGAACATGGGATGAATTTCGCAACTCAGGGCCTCAAACTGGCAGCATGATGTATTCACTTATGATTTTATGGAATTTCATTTTTTGATAAATCATTACCTTGTATTATGACCCCAACCTATTTATTTATATCATATATAAAAATGATTCTATTCTCCACCAAAGGAATTGTGCGGAGTGCCTGCAATTTATTCAATTTTATATCTCATATATGCCACGGAATTTTAATATCATTACAAATTCTTTGAATAAGAAACATCTGACAAAACTTATGATAGAGACCTTATAAGAGTGGAACATGATAGGATGTTTTAAATAGATTCATATAGGTGTTGGGAATCAAGGTATGATGATATTTTTCATAAAATTCAATTTAAACCCACTCTTCTTGATATTTTGATTTACGAACTATAACATTATGTTGAATTATGTAGGATTAGTAACACTCTTTGAGGTGGGTAGACTATTGCTGAGTGATTGTTCTCTACAGAAGGCTGTTATTTATCTCCATAACTGGTATGTAGTACCATTTCTTTTGATAAATCATATTATGGGGTATTTATAAAATTACAAGTGGGTTATTCACCTTTGAACCACAAAGATGTTTTATGACATGCAGTGATGATTTTGGTGGAATGTTATGAGATGGGGCATTGCTGATTTTTTCACTCATTGTTATATATGAAAATAGGCCAATCCCAATCACAATAAACATTGGGGTTTTCATTAGCCACATGAAATGATTAAATTTAATTGGGATTATATATTAATATAAATTTTTAAGGGTTTCTTTGTACCCATAAAATGAATAATGTGATATGTGTGGTGATTGATAGGGTAACAAAATCTGATCATATTTTACCAATTTTTTATAAAATAAAATTTGAGGAGTTGGTAAATCAATATACGAGAGATATCTTTCTTTTACATGGATATCCATATTATATAATCATTAATATAGATCCTATTTTTACTTATCAATTTTTTTGAGGCATTCAGGAGGAACTGCGAAGTCCAGTTTTTTGGAGTATAGCATACGTTCTACAGTTGGATAACAAAACTGATATTTATATATATATTAATGAGGATATGATTAATTTCCATGTTAAAAAACTTGCAGGTTCTTAGGATGTCCATTTTCAACTGGTTGATTTATCTTTTAAAAAAAGTTACAAATCCATGATCAGAATAGTTCCATTTAAGTCATTTTTTTGTCAACATTTCAAATATTTTTTGTATTGGTTGATGAATGGTGAAGGTTCCTTGGTTGAAACGAGATTAGGTCAAGGAATTAAAATATTTATTTTGTTTATTATTCCTAGAGTTGTTAAGGGATATTGTTGGTATAAGTCATATGATGATAATTCTCATATACTATTGAAATTTTAAATAGGTGATCAGGTGTTTTTGAAAGTTCCACATCGTTTTGGTCATCAATAGTTAAAGAGGAATCATGTTTTTAATCCTCATTTTATTCGAAATTATAGTTTTATCATAATATGGGGAATGTAGATATAATTTTGAACATCACCCATATCTAACCTCTATACATACTGTGTTTAATGTATCACAATTGTGAATGTATATTTTTGATCCATCTCATGCTCTGAGATAGACTAATCATGATTTTGAACCTAATTTATCTATGAAAAATATTCCATTAAAGATTTTTTATATAGAATCCAAGTTAATTTGTGGGAATATGATTCCTTTAGTGTGATTTCTATGGTAGCACAGTTCTTGTACTCAAGGAACATGGGATTGAGAGGCTTGGATGGGAGATTAGTGGCCTCATATTTTAAATAAGGAATCATCATGAAATTATTTACAATGAAATAAGGTTTCTATGGTGGTGAGGATATAAAATATTATTACTATTTACATGTATTGCATGACCACCTTTTTACCATTCCTTAGTCTGGTCTTATTTAGGGGTTCATCAGGTGAAATATTGAAGATTTTGTAAGGCTATAAGGCTTTTCACGTTTGGTGCATGGTTTTCCCAAACTATTTACCCTGCTTGTGAAAATTGGGAAAACCCATGGATTGTTATTTAGAACAATTGGTGAAATATTTTAAATAATATTTACCTACCTATTAGAAATGGTGCACCCCTTTAGCGGGGTGAACCGTTTGAGATATTTTGTTCCTTCCTTGAAGTAACCATGCACACATATATCATTTATTCAAAAAAAATAATTTAAAAATTACCAAGACACTATTACTTATCCAACTCAACCCTAACTCATGATTAGATATCCTTAAATGTAATTAGATTGCTCAGGGGCCATTTTTGGATCCTCCAACCCCATTCTATGATGTATCAAATTGAGGTGATCATCCTTCAATCTCTCCCCGAGAACATTTCTTCTTCAATTTTTATGTATTGTTATATTTTAAAATCCTCCATAAATTTTTATAGATCTTTGTTTTGTTGGAGTATATAATCTATATTGTTTCAGATTCTGTATCTATGCTCAACTCATGGATCTCCTTTTCCAATTTTATTCATTAGGGTTCCATATTGATGTTATTGGGTTTTGTGATCTCGTGATCCAAAAGTATTTTCTTCCATATAATCCATGAAAATTAATTTAACCTTCAATTTATAGAACATTTTAACTGATTTAAATTATATTTTTAAAATCAAAATATAAATGAATTTTTATTTTAAATTCGTTTTGAATGAAATTTATGGAATACCAAGAATTATAGTGAATTATCATGTCAATATTGAATTTGATTAAAATTAAGAAATTAGATTATGGAATTAAATTGTGAAAGTAAATTATGAAATTGAGTTCAATTTTTTATTTGAGGAAAATGTTATAAGTTTTTTCTGATGATAACCATCTGGGTTTATAATGAATATTCCATGAATTTATTAAATACAAGTGTGTTTGTTCTTAAAGATAAGTTCACATTTTTAGACAGAAAATGGGGAAGCTTTATTTTGAATAGATTTTTTTTTAATTTTCCCATTATGGATTGTTTTTTTAGCACAAGAAAGCCTACATAATTATTGACTAATTTAACAAAACATTCTATTGATGATTTGAACTCTAACAAAACATATTGTAGCAAGTCACACCCTCAATGGGATGGTGAAAAGTTATGTCTTATTAATTTTTAATAGATATTTGTGTACATATTACCATGATCACCTATTTGTGTTTGTGAGGATACCGTAAACTGGAAAAATAATTCCTCTTAGTAGAAAACAATGTTTATCATTTGTTATTATTTTTATATCTGTTCCATTTTTTAAAACTATAATATATATTTCTTGTGAATTTGTATGAAATATTTTATATGAAATGTTTATTAAGTCAATTTTTTCAAAATTTAACATCAATTTAATCAATATATTGTTTTGTTTTAAATTCGAAACTCTATTTACATGATTTTTTTATTTAAATTTTAAATAACTTATTAAGTTATTTTATTGGCATATTATTATGGGATCCACAGTGAGATCCTTCTGGGATTTTTCTCACAACCTACCTATGCACTCAAGAATTTTTAGATTCCCTCATTTTATTTTTTATGAAGAGGAAATAACCACTAGGATGTGGTAGTTCATGTTTTTCCATTGGGTTTGTGTTTATGTGTCCCTTGGTACTTGGAATGTCTATCATATTTATTGATACCTTGTGTTTTCACATTGGGTTTATATACCTCTATGAATTCTGGTACTATTATCCCTATGGAGTATTATTTTTATCATACAAACTTTTATTTATTTCTTCTACTATTTTTGTAGAAAACCTTATCTATCCTTAATCTTATATGATTCCAATTATTAGCCTCTGAACATTGGTGATTGGGAATTCCATTTAGAGCATGTCAAGATCAGCTCTAGTTTTAGGCTACCATGTTAGCTGGGATGATTCGTGATTTTTTTTAATATAACATGAGTTGTAAACACAAAATATATTATGAAATCTATAAGAACACTTAGATTCTCATACATTACAATTAGATTAATGATAAATGTTATTGATAAAACTCACCAGGATATATGGTCAAAATATATAATATTTTCCTCTTCTCTTTTTATTTACCTTACATCATAGAATAATATTATATATATAATATATTACTAAATTAGCGGAGTAACTAGAGTACCTTATCCCACTATATCCTCATCTACGAGTCTATTTCCCACGTTCAATTTCCCAGACTCAATATAGGATCCCCATTCCCAAAAAGGGGTTCCCTTCGAACAATGCCATGATGACTCCACCTCTGGTACCTCTTCCTCATCCAACTATGAATTTATGTTATGTACCTCCTCAACAATATCCACTTGTTCAAAAAATTCAGATGTAAAAGGTCATTTAATGGATGATTACATCCTTATCATTGATGTTTTCAACCCATTTTTTGGTTGTTTGATCATCATACCCTCTGAAATTTCATGATTCATCAAATTTGGTACACAAATTATTGTTTGGATCTAATTGTTAGTAGCGTATATGAGAATATGTAGACCCCAGATATACCTCCCTACCTCGATTGGGTTCATATGAAAATATAATTTATGGGGTTCCCAAATTACTATTTATAAGGAATATGCATTATACATAGAAGAAATATCCAAAAAACATTGACGCCCAAAGTATAACATATCCAACATTTTTTTAACTAGGGGGACATTTAATATGACTCTCAATAGAGTGTTTCTAAGAGGGACAAGCATAACATTACTTCACTGGACTTCCAGGAATCTCTATATCGACATAAATTTGGGTAAATAGGAACTTTGTTTTCTATAGATAATTATTTCTTGATCTTCTAATCATAATATGTGAAATCATTTAAATCCTATCATACTACATTGACCATATAGAAGTTATTTTTGGAGATTTTGGGGCATCAACATTATCATCATCATCATTCAAATCCTTCTTACATTGATTACCACATCTTGTAGTTGTCACATATTAGACTTTAGGGACACTCATCATCAATACAATGTTAGGGTATGAAGAGACCCTGGTAATATCAAAACTATATGTCAACGGAATGGAGGTGTCCAACAAGGGTATCTTGATTTCCTCTAGAGATACCACCAGAACCATGAGGACCTAGATTGTTTTGCCAACATTTAGTGCTTCTCTAATTTAACATGTGTGGGAGGTGATACCATTTTTTCGTGAGAATGAATTAGTTATTAAATCTATATGGTGAATGGTATTGATATATAATTATTATTTTAATAAATTTTGAAACCACACATACTCTGTAATTGATCATATATGACCACATCTCACCAAAAATCGATATGGTTTTAGTGAATTTTTTGGAGGGAATAAACCCATATGTGAAGAAGAATAAATATAATGATATGTTCAGATTCCTAAAATATTCATCATACTTTAAAGTCATTTGTTATAGGTCGGAAATGTCACGACTCGCCCTCGGGGCCTGTACCATGACTACCCCAAGCCCGCCTCCCATAGGCTAGGGGCTGGCGACTAGCACCAAGGCGTAAATCCTGATAAAAAGGGAAGGCATTGCCTTTATGAAGTAAACAAACACACATAGTAAGTAAGCATAAGTAAACACTAAGTAAACAGAGTACAGGTAAGTGTGGAAAACAAATGGGCCAGAATGCAATCCCAAACTGAAAGTAAAGTACAACTAAAAAAGGGAGTACAACAACTGAAAAGTAAAGACAAAACGTCGAGCTGTCCACTGGAAGTCCCACCTGAAGGGTGGGTATAGATAGCCTCCACAGCTCCTTGGGTCCAGCCGTCCGCTCCATGTATGTCATGCCCAGTGGTCCACCTCCAGGTACCGACCTGCTCTGCAAGCCTCAACCACGATCAGTGATGTCCGTTGTCTGCAACCAACAAAACGTAGTGCGGGCTTAGCCTATGTAGGGGTGAGTATACGCTACTCAGTAGGGACCCCAAGACCCCTGAAGGTCTCCCTAAATCCACAAATGATAAACCACAATGAAATGATACAATCACGAAGTAACATACAACAATACTTAGGTATATTCCCATACATATACCCAAGTCATTAGTCCAGTTCGGCTCCAATATCCGAGCCCAATTTCGATCACTTCAGCATAGGATAGCACAACCAATCCACACAGGATAACACAACTCAAATCCACAAGTTAATCATATCGAAGATAATGATTGAAAGTCAAGACTCAGCTCGAACCCGGATTTAATCATGATGTCGAAACCATAGCAGCTGGGGAAACTCCTCCTCTATTGAGTATAGTGAGCCTGCTGCTACAACCAAGTGGTTCTCATTAACCTTAGACTGTTGTAGTACTCCACTTGTCGGGTACTGTGGGCCTGCTATTACAACCAAGCGCTTCCCACCATGGGTCTCCCGCTACAACCAAGCGCTCCCCCTCATAGCCTCCAGAGGTACTCCTTCTGTTGAGTACCACGGTTCTGCCGCTACAACCAAGTATTCCTCCATTGTGGGTCTGTCGCTATAACCAAGCACTCCACCTCATAGCCTCCAGAGGTAATCCTTCTATTCAGTACTGTGGGTCTTCCACTACAACCAAGTGCTCCTCCGCCGTGGGTCTGCCGCTACAACCAAGCGCTCCCCACTGGGAATCTGAAACACACCGAGTTGATCGATCAGCAGTCGTCAAGTCTGAGCCAGCTCTAGGTTTTCTGCACACAGCATGCTCGTTCCAGGAGGGTCCACTCCACGAGCCAAGTGGTCGTTTATCCATGTATCCCAAAGTTCCACAAAGAATTTTCTCAAAGGACTGCCTCGTCACAGGGGTCTCAAAGCAACAGATGGCGCATCAATCGGACGCCTGGTCAGTGAGTTATTATCCTTTTCGTCAGACGGGCCCGGTTGGTTTCGTGTACGAACCAACCCGACCACATCTCAACTGTACCCCAAACACTCTTAGGGTATACTCATAGGTACCGTTTCCCTACGTGATCACCAACGCCGCTGACAGTTCGTCAAACGGACGTCTGGTCTGAAAGTTATCAACTTTTCCGTTCCAAGGGGCCGGTTGGTTTTGGGTTCAAACCAACCCGGCCGTACCCAAAGTTCTTCGAAACCCTGAGTGTAATATACCTAAACAACCACCTCAATCAAAGGATCTCATCGCAACTGACGGTGCATCGATCAGAGGTCTGTATCCCAAGATATGGTAAAAGAACGAAAATGGTCCGAAAATGGGGGTTTCGGGCCTGGACAGACCTAGCTCGGAACCCCCTGGGTCGGCCAGAACTGGGTCGACCCGACTTGGGTCCGGGTCCGGCCCACTTGGGCGCGGCCCGACCCGGCCCGTCGCGTTGGCGCAGCCAGCGCGTCCGGGTGGCTCGGCCAAAACGGTCGAGCGGTTTGGGTGGGAGGCGATGCCCCCTCTGTTTAATGAAATGCGGCCCCCCACGTGGGGGCCGCTCCTGCTTCCAGCCGGGGGTTTCGAACCCCCAGTTCTCCCCCTGACCGGCCGGCCCTCTCCGGCCGGTCGTCTGCCACACCATAGGACCGACGCGGACCGGTCCCCCTTCTATGACACCGGTGGATGGAAACCGTTCGTCGATCCCTGCTCCGCCGCGGCCTTGGTCCGTCCGGCGCGGCACGACGGCGTTGCGACCTTTTTTGACATCAATAGCGCCGCGCGTCCTCACCGCATGATCCCAGGCGGTGCGACGGCACCACGCCATCTCCGTTCCAAACCACAACAAGGTTAATCAACAGAATCAAGTGAGGATCATCGGCCGTGTTTGTGCGGTCTGGCCCCCTCCCGTTAATTGATAACAAGAGGTCCAATTGAAATGAGGAACGACGATGGAATAATTCGCGAATAACAACAATAAATCCCATACCTTGTCGAATTCGTTGAGCGAAGGTTCATCGTGGATTTTATCATCGCAGAATAAGGCGTCGTGGAAGGAGAGGGTCGTTGGCGTCGCGGTACAGGGCGTCGCGTCGTCGATCTCCGAGGAAGGCGTCTCTCACCGTCGTCCATCATCGGAGGTCGGCGTTCTTCGTCGGCGGCGGTGCATTCTTCGCGTTCTTCGACGAAGAAGAAGAACATCAAGACTTGAGAAAATTCTTCCAAGCCTCCCTCAACAACCTCACAACCATAATAAAATAAGTATTTGTCTTATTTTATTTCCCATGCCATGCGTTTTGAAATTCAAAAACGAATCCATCAATTAATTGAATTAATTGAAACGTTTAAACTACCCTATTAAAAGTGGCGTTTCGTAACAGATAAAAGAAAGGGTTGACTTTCATTTTAAGGGGGGTGCGGGTGCGTTACTTAATTAAAGGAGGGGGCTAAAAAAGGTGGAGCTAGTGTGGGACCCACCACACAAATATCCTACCTAGTGGAGTAGGATATAGTGGGTCCCACTCCAATCACATAGCTTAGGTTAAAAAACTTTAAATAAAATAAAAATCGGCCGCACCATTGTTATTTTATTCCTTTACATAACCCAAAAATTTAATAACCACACCCGAGGAAACACAACTCCAGAAAAGGTGTTTCTAAGCAATTACCGGTGCTGCAATTCCATTGGTGCCCTCAGAATTCGATTCCGAGCATCGGTTTAAAAGTTAGGAAATCTCGCTCGTTCGTTTACTGAACATACCCGAGCTAAAATTTAGAAAATGATTCCAGGCACACCGGGCCTCAGAATCATGTGCCGTCAGAAACTGTGTTCTTGTAAAATCCAAAAGAAAATTAAGAAAAAGTTTCCCTTGAATTTTACGGGTCTGTACACTACTCCCACCTCAGGGTTTTACGTCCCCATAAAGTTATAACACAAACTAGGGAAACAAAATTCGTACTGAGCACACATCTGAGCCTTCTGCTCCCATGTGATCTCCTGGAGGTTCCCGTACTACCAGTGAATGCGCACCCAAGGAATAGACCTTCTACCTAAGATCCGCTCTTGTAGATCCTCGATCCCCACTAGAAACTCTATGAATGTCGCCCCATCGTCAAATTCCCGCTCCCCATGGTCGATGACCTGCGCTGGGTCGTGCACGAATCTCCTCAACTAAGATGTGTGGAATACGACATGCACCCGGTGTAACTGAGGTGGATGGTTCAAGTGGTAAACCACCTCAGCTACCCTGTTGGGGACCTAGAAGGGTCCAATGAAGCGCGGAGACAACTTGCCACCCAAGCCAAAACATAGTAACTCATTTTGAGGTGAGACCCATAGGGAAACATGGTCGCCATCCTCAAACTCTAGTGGTCTCCGCCTCCTGTCAGCACAAGACTTTTGCCGGTTCCGAGCTATCCTCTTCCGCTCTTGGATGACTTGGACCTTTTATGGTTCTACAAGAGCTGTAGATATTTCTTCTTTTCCGATAAGAGAAATCCGGTCTCATTCCCTGGATGAACCACGTTCTTCACCTAATACAGTCAATCCTGACATGGATGATACAAATCCATACCAAGGATGAAGTCGTAAGGCCTCGACGCTACTACCAAGAGATCCAACCGTTAATCTCGCCTCCATGGGTTGAGTCACACTGTCGGCATCAGTGTGTGGTCAATGGGTCTCCTCCAGTAGGTATCTCAAAGTGAGGGTTATGTCAACGGTTTTTAAACTGGAACCTCTTAGTAACAACATAAAAAGAGTACAGGAAGGTAAACGCACCAAGAAAGGTGTCTTTTATTACTGCAGCTCAAAGTAAAAAGGCACAAATGATTTACAAACAAACATCAACAAAGCTTGAAGCAACATGAAAAAAATTCTCCAGGTCTACAGCTAGTCCCACTCCTGTCCATCTGCTCCCGAAGCTCCCTGATCGTAGGCCTCAGCTGCCTGAAGCTGAGCTCTCCCATGTCCACATGTTCCCTATGGTCGGGGTGGACCTCCTGGTGGTGGTGGTGGCAACACCTCGAAGCATCGTCCACCTCCAGCTGCATGGCCAGCTCCCCTGCCACGGTCTCCTACTCCATGTGGTCCACCTTGATCGAACCTCTACCTTTGCCTGGGAGGTCCTTCGTTTATCTACTGATCATCTGTATGGAGGGTCGGGCAGTCACGAGCCATGTGACTATCCCCACCACCGGAGTAACACTGTCTGCTCATGGTATGTCGTTCTCCTCCCTGGGTGCCTCGCACAAACGATCATGTGTCATGCGGTCGACTACCTCTAGGTCTAGTCCTTTTGGACCTCTACGTCATCTGTCTACTACTCGTAGTAGAAGACTCTGCCACATGCCAGCTAGTGGTGGGTTCTTATAAGGCCCCAGCCTTAAACCTTACCTAATATTGAATTAAATGAATAATTCACATTGAGGATCTTTTCAGGTTTAGAGTTTTAGAGAATTAGAACATAACTATTACATCTTAAAAGATTACAAAGTAGACACTTCTACTAAGTCTCCAAAAAAAACTCTTAAAAATAAAGATGTCTAGATCCCATGTTCTAGATAGCATGAAATTCCCTTGATCCCATCCTTGACCTTATTCCACTTTAAGTCCTGTGAAAAACATTTCGAAAAACTTGGGGTGAGCATAAAAAGCTCAGTAAGGGATACAAAGAGAATGAAAACTGTTAGTTTTTCAAACATCAAGTAAACCATGTATACTATATCAAAGTAATACCTTCACCTTCATGAAGTAGTAAAAACTCTTCACTGAATAAAGTATCATTACTTACCTTTTTATTAACCAAAGTATTACCATAAAACCCATATAAAGAACACATAGAATATATAAAGGTAACTTGGGACATAAACATACTTAAGTGGAATAACCATACGGTTGACTTCCACACATATCACTTAATGGAATAGCCATACGGCCAATTTCCATACATACTTAATGGAATAGCCATTCGACCGACTTCCATACCCAATGCATTGGAGGTTATAACGTAACCACCCGTCCTGGTATTCACAGCACCACCCGTCATATGGTTTATAACGTAACCACCCGTTAAAATGTCCAAGTACCAATTTAAAATCATAAAACATAAAACCAATATAAAGGAATGATAACATTTCCACATTTCAATCACAATATATCATAAATATATTGACATAATAGAATCCTTTTCAAAACCATTTTCAATACCAAAATACATAAAAGAGTATATGGTATTTATTTTATTCTAAAAACATTACGGCTTGTTGAGAAAGCCAAAGATCAAATAATACTCGCGGCGGCGGAAAAAGGTCGTTGTCACCGCGTACGTTAAAAAAACAGTCCTTTTTGTCGTTTAGTAAAACGCTTCGTAGAAAAAGATTCCTTTTTTATAAAAGTAAAAGTCAAAGGGTTTATACACCGTATAAAAGAAAGTTGTGTATAAAACGAAATATGCCTCAATGAAAGGAGATTGAGACGAAGTCCCTTACCTCGGGTCCGACTTGACTCGATCGTTCTTTAACATCCTGAATAATAAACTTGAGTTAATTTATACTTGATTAAGAACCTTTTTAAAGTTCATTATTCCTTTTATATCACTTATTGCCATGTTATAAACATTATGGAACCATTTAAGTTAATAATGTTTGTTTTGTCAATATTTGGTTCTTAAGTCGAAAGTTGACTTCTTACAATTACATGTTGTTCATGTGGTCAAAAGTTATTTATATCCAGAATGAAATTCCCTATTTGGATATAATATGTATCATATATATCCAGCATATACATGTATTTATAATATTGCATAATCATTTAGAGGTAAGAAATGAAATGCACCGTTCATGGAGACGGTAAGCCGTACGTACGCATGAACGCTACTTTCATTTCTTTGTCATATTAATGGAATTAAAACTAAATGGGAGGTATGTATATTTTAATTCCCGAATTATATTCATCATTTAGGTATATCATTAATTATATATATCCATTATATACATGTACTTTTAATAGTACATTACATTTGGGGATAAGAAATGAAATGCACCGTTCATGGAGACGGTAAGCCGTACGTACGCATGAACGCTACTTTCATTTCCATCACATACTTTAATGGAAAGAAATAATAATGATATAGAGGTATATTATAATTCCAGTATAACATCATATATAATAACTTTAAATCCATCCTTTACACGTCCCACATATGGCATTAACGAATCACATCACTTTGAGGGGGCGGTAGTCCGCACTTCCTTAAATGAAGATATCGTGTTTACCCATAATGGAAACCATAAAGGTATTCCCAAAATGAAAAAAACAGAAGCTTAAGGAAACCATAAAAATATTATATACCATATATAAAAATAGTGACATCATAATGGCCACCTTTGATGGTGTTAAATGAGTATTGAACAATCATCGTTTCGGGAGGCAGAATTTCGCCATCCACGGAAACCGTATGTTCTTTAACCATTTGATGTAGTTGTGTGAGAGTGTAGCTCAAATAAATATTATAACAACATCCTAGTATATTTAAGATACTGGTGTTGTTACAAAAGAAGTAAATAAAAAGAGTTTAGAGGGTTGGAGAAGAAAAATAAAACAAATGAACAAGAGAGAATGAATTACCTTTAAAAGTGTAACTCCTTTTGATTTGAGCCTAAAGGCTTCCTTTGAAAGGTTTATTCCCAAAGGGAATCCTCTAGTATGAGGAGAGGGATGTGGAGAGAGTAATTGGGCAGGGGTTGGCCGAGACAAAGGCTTGAGGAGTGTGTGTAATGAGGTAGAGGTAGGGGCCTTTTATAAGAGGAGAGGAGGGGCACTTTTGGAAAGTAAAGACATATTACTTTATTTGAAAATGTGTTTCAGTTTTAAAAGGTCCCACATTGATATAATTCGTGGATACGGTGATAAGGGTTCGAAATACACTCATCCAATAAGTTTTGGACATGTTTAGTTTATATATTTCACATTATATTTCCATTTTATTTAAATCTTCAAATAATGATGTCATCGCTGCATCATTATTATGTCATAATTAATTTAATTTATTTAATGTCTAAAAATTATAAAAAAAATACTATAATGTAGTAAATATTTTCAGCTTTCCAATGACTATTTATAATCAAAATTCGGACTTGTATAAACCCACTTAAAAATTATTTTAGTAAAACATATCATGTTTGTGTCATTTTTACTTTTACATTAAATAAAACGTTATTTATGTCATTTCCCAACCAAATTGTCTCCATGGGGTCCCCAAGTTGGCCCATGGCTTGTCTTGGTCGGTCATGACTCACCCAATAGGTGTAGGACAAGTGTCATGGTGTTTTCATATTCTTATAATACCATTTTTATGTTAAACTACACTAATTACCTCTAATCGCGATTAATGAAAAAAAATTACTATTCACCAAAAAATTATTTTAATCTCATTGAACCACATTTTACTTCTTAATGACAACCATTTATGTCAGATTTTTTAAAATCAAAACACAATGATGGAAAAATTTCATTTAAACGGAAAATCAGTTTTTATAAATACCACTTAGTGGTTTCACTATTCATCTAAAATTGAAGTTTTTCTGAAAAATCCCAAAAATTCACCCTAAGCTATATTTGATATTCCAAATTCAAAAATGAAGTCCATTTTACAAAATTCAAAACATATTAGTCACATTATTTAATTTAATAATTAATTCCCGCTGTCAGAGCAAATAGCGTGTTTTTATGAAACAATAAGTATCAAAAGATTGACACTAGTTTAAGTCCAATTTCAAAGTGAAATTGATTCCAATGACCACCATTGGATTAAATGGTATAAATATATTCTAATTTCACTTTAAAACCAATTAAAAAGATAATCTAATCATATAAATAAATTAGATTAAAACGAGGTTTTGAATTAAAATAAAACATTTTACACTATTCATAAAAAATGAACTTTATCAGAAAAATACCAAAAAATTACACAAAGTAAAATTTGATGTCCCGATTCTTAATAAGAGTTTTATTTGGTCCAAAAGAATGTATAAGAGTGATCAAAACTATATTTAATGACGGTTCACCATTAAAAGGTGATAAGTGAACCTTTAGTGAAAAATTAGAGTATATATGCCTAAAATTGAACTCTTTCCGTATTTTAAGACATTATCTTTTATTGGGTAAATGTATAAACATTTAAAAACATATATAATCATATTTTAGTTATTTCTATCCATTCCCGCTAGTACAATGGATACTTTTTAACTAACATTTAAAATAATATTATTTTATTACTAGTGTGCTACGTAAGTTTCAAAGAAACTCATCGTTGCGTATCGGTTACGCTATCGAACATAGAAACCCCTTTAAAATAAGATTAATATTTAATTCGTAAATATTAATAAATATGAAAATTATTTATTCTTTATTTACCTGGGATGTTATAACCTTCCCCCCTTTTGGGAATTGCGTCCTCGCAATTTTATTCACTTATCAAAATAAGTGGGGGTATTTATCCCTCATAGCATTTTCAGATTCCCACATTGCCTCTTCAATCACATGGTTTTTTCATAAAACCTTTACCTGATGAATCACCGTATTCCGTAACACTTGCTCCCTGTGGTCAAGAATCTGGACCGGTTGTTCCTCATAAGATAGGTTCTCTTCCAGCTAAACTACCTCTGGACTCAAAACATGAGATGGATCTGGCAGATACTTTCTCAACATCGAAACGTGAAAAACATTGTGTACCTGAGATAAACTCGGAGGTAAAGCCACTCGGTATGCAACTGATCCAACTCTTTCCAGAATTTCGTATGGTCCAACAAACCTTGGACTCAACTTTCCTTTCTTACCAAATCTCATCACGCTTTTCCAAGGAGAAACCTTGAGAAAAACATGATCACCTACCTCAAAAGATAGATCCTTCCTCCTATTATCTGCATAACTCTTCTGCCTGCTCTGAGCTGTTCTCATGTGTTTTCTGAATCAGCTGAACTTTTTCTGCTATCTCTTCTACCAATTCTGGTCCCATCAACTTCCTTTCACCCACTTCATCCCAGAAAGCTGGAGTTCGACACCGCTTCCCATATAATGCCTAAAATGGTGCCATCTGTATACTGGAATGAAAGCTGTTATTATATGAAAATTCAACCAAAGAAAGATGTTGGTCCCAATTTCCCTGATAATCCATCAAACAAGCTCGTAGCATATCCTCCAATGTCTGAATTGTTCGTTCTGACTGCCCATCTGATTGAGGATGAAAAGCTGTACTAAAATTTAATTCAGTACCCAACGACTTCTGAAGGCCTTTCCAAAATTTAAAAGTAAACCTGAGATCATGATCCGATACAATGGAGAGAGGAACTCCATGTAACCTGACTATCTCTTTAAGATACAGACGGGAAAGTTGATCAAGAGAGAAAGTATCTCGTATAGAAAGGAAATGAGCAGATTTGGTCAAGCGATCAACAATAACAAAGATTGCATTATTACCTCGAGATGTCCTCGGTAATCCCACAACAAAGTCCATGGATATGTTTTCCCATTTCCACTCTGGCACTGGTAAAGGCTGAAGCATCCCTTTCGGTAACTGCTGCTCTGCTTCAACCTGTTGACATGTCAAACACTTCACAGTAAAATCAGCAATGTCTCTTTTCATTCCATCCCACCAGTAATACTCCCGTAGACCTCTATACATCTTAGTACTGCCAGGATGAAACAACAAATCATTCTTCAACTGTGAATCACAAGGCACACATAACCTCTTCACAAACCTCAAAACACAAACACAAACTTATCCAAGAACTCATGGAAAATTTTATTCATAAGGTCCATGAATACAACAGGTGCATTGGTTAACCCAAAAGGAATAACTACAAATTCATAATGGACATATCTAGTACGGAACGTAGTCTTCGGAACGTCTGCTTCTTTTACTTTCAACTGATGGTACCCCGACCTCAAGTCAATCTTCGAAAAATACTGAACTCCCTAGAGCTGATACCACTTCATTCGATGGACCAACATCTGCTGAAGTTGTTGCAAATGATTTTACCACCCCTTTCTACTTGTAGTCTAACTGTTTCCCATCACTCAAGCTCCTTGTCGGACACTCGTCTGCATAATGACCCATTCCATTACACTTAAAACATCATACCGTTGGCTTTTCATTTCCTGCTTGATCATCTTCCTTACAGTTATGAGCAATATGACCAGACTTACCACACCGAAAGCACATACCAGACATGGATAAACATTCTCCAGGATGCATTTTACCACACTTCTCACAGGATGGATATTTGGTTTTCTTACCTCCTTGCTTCTTTGATGAATTCTTCCCCTTTGCCTGCCAACTAGACCTCTTATTCTGTTGTTTCTCATAGAACACCTGATCATCGGCAATCTCCATTTCCACCTTCTCCGCACATCGAACAAGTTTTTCATAACTTTTGAACTCACGAGAAGCTAAAGCCCTTCGATACTTTGGCTTTAACCCTGAGTAAAAATGGTTTATTTTACTATCAAGATCTCGTATGAAGTTTGGAGCATACCTTGCCAATCGAGTGAACTTTTCTTCATAAGCAGCCACTGAATCATCCTCCTGCCTCAATTCTAGGAACTTTTTTTCCATCCTAAGACGAACCACCTTAGGAAAATATTTCTCAAGAAACATACCTTTGAATTCGTCCCAGTGAAGATCCTCAATCTCATCACTATCCCTTATATTTTTCACCATCGACCACCACTGATCAGCTTCACCTTCAAAACGGTAAACAGCAAGACTAACCTTTTGATGTTCTGAACACCCCATGACATCAAAAATCTTCTCCAGTTCTTTAATCCACCCTTCAGCTTGCACAGGGTCAGATGATCCTCTGAATGATGGGGGATGTTGCCTCATGATATGTTCCACCACTGACATGTTCCTCTGCGGTTGATCTGGCTGATCTCGTGAATGGATACCACCACCATTTATAGCCTGAGTCAACTGTTCCATCACTGCAACAAATTGTTCAGTTCCGATTCCGACCATCTCAGGTTGCTGATTTGGAAGGTTATCTTTCTCCGGATGTCGTCCCAACATAGCTGCTTTGATTCCTCTACGGAAAACCATTCTGAACACAGAAATATCTTTGGCGAAGCAACATGGTAATCCGTAAATGCTATATCATTTCAATCATATTATAATTTAACACTTTTCTAACTCCTAAAGTTGTCTAAACCGACCTCTGATACCAACTATAAGGCCCCAGCCTTAAACCTTACTTAATATTGAATTAAATGAATAATTCACATTGAGGATCTTTTCAGGTTTAGAGTTTTAGAGAATTAGAACATAACTATTACATCTTAAAAGATTACAAAGTAGACACTTCTACTAAGTCTCCAAAAAAAAACTCTTAAAAATAAAGATGTCTAGATTCCATGTTGTAGATAGCATGAAATTCCCTTGATCCCATCCTTGACCTTATTCCACTTTATGTCCTGTGAAAAACATTTCTAAAAACTTGGGGTGAGTATAAAAAGCTCAGTAAGGGATACAAAGAGAATGAAAACTGTTAGTTTTTCAAACATCAAGTAAACCATGTATACTATATCAAAGTAATACCTTCACCTTCATGAAGTAGTAAATACTCTTCACTGAATAAAGTATCATTACTACCTTTTTTTTAACCAAAGTATTACCATAAAACCCATATAAAGAACAAATAGAATATATAAAGGTAACTTGGGACATAAACATACTTAAGTGGAATAACCATACGGTTGACTTCCACACATATCACTTAATGGAATAGCCATACGGCCAATTTCCATACATACTTAATGGAATAGCCATACGGCCGACTTCCATACCCAATGCATTGGAGGTTATAACGTAACCACCAGTCCTGGTATTCACGGCACCACCCTTCATATGGTTTATAACGTAACCACCCGTTAAAATGTCCAAGTACCAATATAAAATCATAAAACATAAAACCAATATAAAGGAATGATAACATTTCAACATTTCAATCACAATATATCATAAATATATTGACATAATAGAATCCTTTTCAAAACCATTTTCAATACCAAAATACATAAAAGAGTATATGGTATTTATTTTATTCTAAAAACATTACGGCTTGTTGAGAAAGCCAAAGATCAAATAATACTCGCGGCGGCGGAAAAAGGTCGTTGTCACCGCGTACATTAAAAAAACTGTCCTTTTTGTCGTTTAGTAAAACGCTTCGTAGAAAAAGATTCCTTTTGTATAAAAGTAAAAGTCAAAGGGTTTATACACCGTATAAAATAATGTTGTGTATAAAACGAAATATGCCTCAATGAAAGGAGATTTAGACGAAGTCCCTTACCTCAGGTCCGACTTGACTCGATTGTTCTTTAACGTCCTGAATAATAAACATGAGTTAATTTATACTTGATTAAGAACCTTTTTAAAGTTCATTATTCCTTTTATATCACTTATTGCCATGTTATAAACATTATGGAACCATTTAAGTTAATAATGTTTGTTTTGTCAATATTTGGTTCTTAAGTCGAAAGTTGACTTCTTACAATTACATGTTGTTCATGTGGTCAAAAGTTATTTATATCCAGAATGAAATTCCCGATTTGGATATAATATGTATCATATATATCCAGCATATACATGTATTTATAATATTATATAATCATTTAGAGGTAAGAAATGAAATGCACCGTTCATGGAGACTGTAAGCCGTACGTACGCATGAACGCTACTTTCATTTCTTTGTCATATTAATGGAATTAAAACTAAATGGGAGGTATGTATATTTTAATTCCAGAATTATATTCATTATTTAGGTATATCATTAATTATATATATCCATTATATACATGTACTTTTAATAGTACATTACATTTGGGGATAAGAAATGAAATGCACCGTTCATGGAGACGGTAAGCCGTACGTACGCATGAACGCTACTTTCATTTCCATCTCATACTTTAATGGAAAGAAATAATAATGATATAGAGGTATATTATAATTCCATTATATCATCATATATAATAACTTTAAATCCATCCTTTACACGTCCCACATATGGCATTAACGAATCACATCACTTTGAGGGGGCGGTAGTCCGCACTTCCTTAAATGAAGATATCGTGTTTACCCATAATGGAAACCATAAAGGTATTCCCAAAATGAAAAAAACAGAAGCTTAAGGAAAACATAAACATATTATATATCATATATAAAAATAGTGACATCATAATGGCCACCTTTGATGGTGTTAAATGAGTATTGAACAATCATCATTTCGGGAGGCAGAATTTCGCCATCCACGGAAACCTTATGTTCTTTAACCATTTGATGTATTTTTTTGAGAGTGTAGCTCAAATAAATATTATACAAACATCCTAGTATATTTACGATACTGGTGTTGTTACAAAAGAAGTAAATAAAAAGAGTTTAGAGGGTTGGAGAAGCAAAATAAAACAAATGAACAAGAGAGAATGAATTACCTTTAAAAGTGTAACTCCTTTTGATTTGAGCCTAAAGGCTTCCTTTGAAAGGATTCCTCCCAAAGGTAATCCTATAGGATGAGGAGAGGGATGTGGAGAGAGTAATTGGGCAGGGTTTGGCCGAGCCAAAGGCTTGAGGAGAGTGTGTAATGAGGTAGAGGTGGGGGCCTTTTATAAGAGGAGAGGAGGGGCACTTTTGGAAAGTAAAGAAATATTACTTTATTTGAAAATGTGTTTCGGTTTTAAAAGGTCCCACATTGATATAATTCGTGGATAAGGTGATAAGGGTTCGAAATCCACTCATCCAATAAGTTTTGGACATTTGTAGTTTATATATTTCACATTATCTTTCCATTTTATTTAAATCGTCAAATAATGATGTCATCGCTGCATCATTATTATGTCATAAATAATTTAATTTATTTAATGTCTAAAAATTATAAAAAAATACTATAATGTAGTAAATATTTTCAGCTTTCCAATGACTATTTATAATCAAAATTCGGACTTGTATAACCCCACTTAAAAATTATTTTAGTAAAACATATCATGTTTGTGTCATTTTTACTTTTACATTAAATAAAAAGTTATTTATGTCATTTCCCAACCAAATTGTCTCCATGGGGTCCCCAAGTTGGCCCATGGCTTGTCTTGGTCGGCCATGACTCACCCAATAGGTGTAGGACAAGTGTCAAGGTGTTTTCACATTCTTATAATACCATTTTTACGTTAAACTACACTAATTACCTCTAATCGCGATTAATGAAAAAAATTACTATTCCCCAAAAAATTATTTTAATCTCATTGAACCACATTTTACTTCTTAATGACAACCATGTATGACGGATTTTTAAAAATAAAAACACAATGATGGCAAAATTTCATTTAAACGGAAAATCAGTATTTATAAGTACCACTTAGTGGTTTCACTATTCATCAAAAATTGATGTTTTTCAGAAAAATCCCAAAAATTCACCCTAAGCTATATTTGATTTTACGAATTCAAAAATGAAGTCTGTTTTACAAAATTCAAAACATATTAGTCACATTATTTAATTTAATAATTAATTCCAGCTGTCAGAGCAAATAGCGTGTTTTTATGAAACAATAAGTATCAAAAGATTGACACTAGTTTAAGTCCAATTTCAAAGTGAAATTGATTCCAATGACCACCATTGGATTAAATGGTAAAAATATATTCTAAATTCACTTTAAAAACAATTCAAAAGATAATCTAATCATATAAATAAATTAGATTAAAAAGAGGTTTTGAATTAAAATACAACATTTTACACTATTCATAAAAAAATGAACTTTATCAGAAAAATACCAAAAAATTACACAAAGTAAAATTTGATGTCCCGATTCTTAATAAGAGTTTTATTTGGTCCAAAAGAATGTATAAGAGTAATCAAAACTATATTTAATGACGGTTCACCATTAAAAGGTGATAAGTGAACCCTTAGTGAAAAATTAGAGTATATATGCCTAAAATTGAACTCTTTCCGTATTTTAAGACTTTATCTTTTATTGGGTAAATGTATAAACATTTAAAAACATATATAATCATATTTTATTTATTTCTATCCATTCCCGCCAGTACAACGGCTACTTGTTAACTAACATTTAAAATAATATTATTTTATTACTAGTGTGCTACGTAAGTTTCAAAGAAACTCATCGTTGGGTATCGGTTACGCTATCGAACATAGAAACCCCTTTAAAATAAAATTAATATTTAATTCGTAAATATTAATAAATATGAAAATTATTTATTCTTTATTTACCTGGGATGTTACAGTTCTGCTGCTGGAGACTACTCAGCAAGGAAACTCTCCACTATGAGGGCTCGCTCCAACACCCCTGTCTGTGTTGGGATGCTGTGGGAAACAACTGAAGCTCTGATCTCTTTCCTGAACCCCTACTCGAAGGTTTGGGCCCTGAATAATGGGTCTCGTACCATGTCCGTGGAATAGCACGAGAGATTAGTAAACATCACCGAGTACTGGGCCACGGTCATGCTGCCCTACCGCAGCTGTAGTAGCTCCTGTATGCGCACCGCACAGAGGGTGGCTGGGACGAACTCCGAGCGGAAGATGCTCTCAATGTCCGTCCAGAGGAGAGATGCCTTATCAGGCACCTAGAGAATCAAGACCCACCATCTTCCTACTGCCGCATGTAGGAGACTCGCTGCATGGATCACCATGAGGTCTGCTGGTGTCCCTACCAAACGGAAAACTCGAACAACTACCTCCAACCAATCCTCGGCTACCTGAGGGTCCATCTCCCCACGGAACCTGGGAGGTCACTAACGCTGAAACTCGTGCAGTGCACTAAGGCGACGTGCACCATCAGCAGCTGGGGATGGTAGCATCGGTGGCTCGGGGAGGAGAGGTACTGTCGGTGCCTCTGTTGTCAAAGGACCCTGCACCGAGGCCTCATCGCTCGGTGGGATGTCGTCACGCACAATGCTCGGAACCCTAGCCGGCTGCCGTTGTGGGGACATCCTGAAATGAAACAGGTGTGGCACTGTCAAACAGTATACCTGGTGAGCTGACACAAGTAGTAACAAATAAAACTATTAAAACACACACGCAATCAATGTTTTTGTGCATTGAGTCGGAAATCAGAAGTCAGGGTCCTGGTGTACGGATACGTCGGCCGCCGCACCAACACTGGACTCCCTAGACTGATTAACCACACTCAATAACCTTAACACTATTGCTTCATATGGAAGAAAGATCAGAGTCCAGAGTTCATTGGTATAACTGAACTCCTCTGATACCAATTTTTCACGACCCACCCTCGGGGCCTGTGCCATGACTACCCCAAGCCCGCCTCCCATAGGCCAGGGGCTGGCGACTAGCACCAAGGCGTAAATCCTGATAAAAAGGGAAGGCAATGCCTTTATGAAGTAAAAAAACACACAGAGTAAGTAAGAGGAAGTAAACACTAAGTAAACAAAGTACAAGTAAGTGCGGAAAACAAATAGGCCAGAATTCAAACCCAAACTGAAAGTAAAGTATAACTGAAAAAGGCAGTACAACAACTAAAAAGTAAAGCCGCAACATCAAGACGTCCACTGGAAGTCCCACCTGAACGGTGGGTACAGATATCCACCATAGTTCCTTGGGTCCAGCCGTCCACTCCATGTACATCCCGCCCAGTGGTCCACTTCCAAGTACCGACCTGCTCCGTAGGCCTCAACCACGATCAATGCTGTCCGTCATCTGCAACCAACACGACGTAGTGCGGGCGTAGCCCATCTGGGGGTGAGTATACGCTACTCATTAGGGACCCCGAGACCCCCAAATGTCTCCCTGAATTCAGAAAGGACAAACCACAATGAAATGATACAATCACGAAGTAACATCCAACACTACGTAGGTATATTCCCCTACATATACCCAAGTCATTAGTCCAGTTCAACTCCAACATCCGAGCCCAAGTTCGATCATGTTCACATAGGATAGCACAACCAATCCACACAGGATAACACAACTCAAATCCAAAAGTCAATCATATCAAAGATAATGATTGAATGTCAAGACTCAGTTCAAACCAGGATTTAATCATGATGTCGAAACCATAACTACTGGGGAAACTCCTCCTCTATCGAGTACAATGAGCCTCCCACTACAACCAATCGCTTCCCATTAAACATGGACTGCTGTAGTACTCCACCTGTCGGGTACTATGGGCCTGCTGCTACAACCAAGCGCTTCCCACCATGGGTCTACCGCTACAACCAAGCACTCC
Source organism: Viscum album (assembly GCA_963277665.1). NCBI lineage: Eukaryota > Viridiplantae > Streptophyta > Magnoliopsida > Santalales > Viscaceae > Viscum > Viscum album. Next base: position 167,966,731 of record OY728123.1, read on the forward strand.
CCCTCATAGCCTCTAGAGGTACTCCTTCTGTTTAGTACCGCGGGTCTGCCGCTATAACCAAGCGCTCTTCCATCGTGGGTCTTCCGCTACGACCAAGCGCTCCCCCTCATAGCCTCCTGAGGTACTCCTTCTATTTAATACGGTGGGTTTGCCGCTACAACCAAGATCTCTTACGCCGGGGGTCTGCCGCTACAACCAAGCGCTCCCCACTGGGCTATCTGAAACACACTAAGTCGATCGATCAGCAGTCGTCAAGTCTCAGCCAGCTCTAGGGTTTCCGCACACAGCATGCTCGTTCTGGGAGGGTCCACTCCACGAGCCAAGAGGTCTTTACTCCATGTATGAAAAAGATCCATGAAGAAGTTTTTCAAAGGACCGCCTCATCATTGGGGTCTCAACGTAAAAGACGGCGAGTCAATCGGACACCCGGTCTGTGAGTTATTATCCTCTTCGTCAGAGGGGCCCAGTTGGTTTCGTGTACGAACCAACCCGACTGCATCTCAACTGTACCCCAAACACTCATAGGGTATACTCATAGGTACCGTTTCCCAACATGATCACCAATGCCACTGACGGTTCGTCAAACGGAAATCCAGTGTGAAAGTTATCAGCTTTTCTGTTCCAAGGGCCCGGTTGGTTTCGCGTTCGAACCAACCCGGTCATACCCAAAGTTCTCTGAAACATTGGGTGTAATATACCGAATCAACCTTCTCGATCCAAGGATCGCATCGCAACTGACGGTGCGTCGATCGGAGGTCTGTAGGCCATGCTATGGGCAAAGGAACGAAAATGGTCCGAAAATGGGGGTTTCAGGCCTGGACCGACCCGGCTCGAGACCCCCTGGGGCGGCCCGAACTGGGTCGACCCAACCCAGGTCCGGGTCCAGCCCGCTTGGGCATGGTCCGGCCCAGCCCGGCCTAGGCAGCCCGGCACGGCGCACTGGCGCAGCCAGCGTGGCCAGGTGGCTCGGCCGAAACGGCCGAGCGGTTTTGGGGGGAGGCGCTGCCCCCCCTGTTTAATAAAATGCGGCCCCCACGTGGGGGCCGCTCTTGCTTCCAGCCGTGGGTTTCAAACCCCCGGTTCTCCCCCTGACAGGCCGGCCCGCTCCGGCTGGCCGGCTGCTGCACCACGGGACCGGTGCGGGCTGGTCCCCCTTCTCCGACGCCGGCGGCCGGAAACTGGTCACCGCTCCCTGCTCCACTGCGGCCTACGGCCGCGGCCTTGGTCCATCCGGCGGGGCGCGACAGTGCCGCGCCCCTCTGCCGTGGCCCCGTTCCGGCCACGGTGTTTTTGTGATTCTCCAGCGCAGCACGATGGCGCCGCGACCATGTTCGACTTCAACGGCATGGCACGACGGCACCGCACGTCCTTGCTGCATGATCCCGCGCGGTGCGATGGCACCACGCCATCTCCGTTCCAAACCACAACCAGGTTAATCAACAGAATCAAGTGAGGAGGGTCGGCCATTTTTGTGCGGTCTGGCCCCCTACCGTTAATTGATAGCAATCAGTCCAATAGAAACGAGGAACAACGACAGAAGAATTCACGAATAAAAATAATAAATCCCCTACCTCGTAGAATTCGTTGAGAGAAGGTTCGTCGCCGATTTTATCATCGCGGAAGAAGGCGTCGCGGAAGGACTGGGTCATTGGCATTGCGGTACACGGCGTCGCGTCGTCGATCTCCGAGGAAGGCATCTCTCACCGTCATCCGTCGTCAGAGGTCGGCGTTCATCGTCGGCGGCAGTGCGTTCTTCGCGTTCTTCGACAAAGAAGAAGAACTTCAAGCCTTGAGCAAATACTTCCAAGCCTATCTCAACATGCACACAAATATAATAAAATGATTGTTTGTCTTATTTTATTTACCATGCTAAGAGTTTTGAAATTCAGAAACGAATCCATCAATTAATTGAATTAATTGAAACGTTTAAACCACCCTATTAAATGTGGCATTTCATAACAGATAAAATCAAGGGTTGTCTTTCATTTAAAGGGGGGTGTGGGTTCTTTACTTAATTAAAGGAGGGGTGAAAAAAGGTGGGGTTCGTGTGGTCCCCACCCCACAAATATCCTACCTAGTGGAGTAGGATATAGTGGGTATCACTCCAATCACTTAGCTTAGGTTAAACAACTTTAAATAAAATAAAAATCAGCCGCACCATTTTTACTTTATTCCTTTAGTTTACCCAAAAATTTAATAACCACACCCGAGCAAACGCAACTCCGGAAAAGGTGTTTCTATGCAATTACCAGTGCTGTGATTCCATCAGTTCCCTCAGAATTCGATTCTGAGCACCTGTTTAAATGTTAGGAAAACCCGCTCGTTTGTTTACTGAACATACCCGAGCCAAACTTACGAAAATAATTCCGGGCACACCGGGCCTCGGAGTCAGGTGCTGTCAGAAACTGCATTCTTATAAAATCCAAAAGAAAATTAAGAAAAAATTTAACTTGAATTTTACGGCTCTTTACAGGAAATGGTTTGTATGAACGGTTAGAACAACAATACATGATTCCTAACCTCACTCAGTATCATGTACGAGATAAAATATGCCAGAATCCATCCCCACAAAACTTTTAATGGCCTTTAAAACCTAAGGGGTCCTTCGATAGATATAATTTTAAAAAAGAGTAGTTGATCATAACCGAAATATGGGTTTCCCACCCCCATGATACACTTCTACCAACATGGGTTCTATAATTAATGTAACTAGCCTCACACCATCAATGGATTCTTATATAAGAAGCACATTAGTACTAAACCATGTTACTAAAAAGATAGTGAGGTTGGTTTTGGATATCATGTAATAATTTATTACATACCCCTACTGATTATATTTACTTTTCTCTATCATTGTCCATAATTTACTAGGGAATTCCTTCTTTTATAATTAATTATCTCATCAGATAAATTGACACATATCACCATATCCTATCGTGTGGGTCTAGGAAATGCGGTGGATTTGGATTCTATCTTTTTCGGTGGAGCTACGATTTATACATGAATCGTAAATCTTCTACAGTTTTCATTTTGGTTAGTCTACCTCAACTTCTTCCTCCATTCCAGAATCCCTCGATTTTACGTATGTTTGAGAATATAGTGGGTGAATTTCTATGTGTGGATTCATGTACTGATTCGGTATGTCATCTGATCAACCCATGCATGTGTGTGGAGGTGGATGTGTCGAATCCGCGAGTTGAATCGATGTGGATTGAAGCAGGTGGGGAAGTACGATGTAAACAACCAGTAGTCTTCAATCATTGGGTGGAGTTTTGTTCCTTCTACATAAGAATGGTTCATTTGGCCACTGTTTGCAGATGGGATGGCCATCACGGGAAGGAGATAGTGTAGTGAAAAGAGTAGAACACTACTACATAGAATAATCTCTAGGTGGGCGAGGCAGTGAAGAAGGGGCCCTTGGAAAAACAAGTTGAGGAACCCTATATATAGGTCATTTTTGATAGGCTTAAGGAGGATTTGAGGGACTGTGATCTGGGTATTTCAGTACAGATTGATGAATCCCATTCACATGAATCTCAAAATAATGGTCGGAGTTTAACTGGTAAATCAATTAAGGCACGGTCAGAAGAGTTGGAAAAGGAACCTCAAATCATGAAGAGTATTCTAGGGGTCAACAATCAAAAAACGGGAAAGGATTCACTCCAAAATGGTGTTCAGACTCAAAACACCATTGAGTGTTTGGACACTAATGGGATAGTTCAGGAAGCCCCAATGACCAGGATGGAGTAATTACAAAAGGTATAGAGTCGAAGGAGGATCCTAAGGTACATGAGGAGGGGGAAACCCTCAGAAGAAGAAGGGGAAAGGATGCAATGACTACTCGTATACACCAAAAACGATGAAAAAATGATCAGGTAAAAAATTGAAAACATGTGAGAAGGATATGTCTTTGGACCTCATTGTTATTGTGCACAAGAGGCCCCATGTTGCAGTCCAGGAAACCAACAACAAGGAAACCTCCACTAGAATAAAAAATGACTCTAAATAACCTATCCTCCAATCTATGGAGGATATGGTGGGAGAACTTCATTATGTTAGCATCCCAATGGAAGAGGCGTATATGATGGGAAGACATATTCAAGTGGAGTTCAACAGTGAGTCATCAAATTTGGATTCACAAACAATATATGATCATGATGAGAGGCTTCAATGATTGGAAAATTAGAACAGAAGAGTATGTTTGAACTTGGGAAACAATGGCTGGCCTTCTTGAAGATGTTATTTGAAACGACCCTACTAATATTGTATGGCTTATGAATTAGAATTTTTTTAGAAAGGAAAGCACTAAGAGGATGAGGATTTTATTTGATGGATTTGCATTCTCTAATAAGTAATCCCCTCCAGATAAACCTGGACTGGTTTGTCACTTCGCCTAAAAATTGACATTTTAATAAAACGTTAATTTTCAGTAAGCCTCAAATTTCATTTCATTGGAAGAAGAATCTCACATCTCTCCAAGAATGGACACTATAAATATATTATTCACATCCCAAAAACTAAAAAATACATATTATTTTTTTAGGTGTAATTTATTTTCAATAAGAACCGTCCACAAAGAATTAGATATGATATAATGGATTATTGTATACATATGTTTTGGAAACTTAGAAAAAATAAAAACTCTAGCCACCTTCAACTCAACATCAGTTTTGGAATAGGATTTTCACACCCCAAAAACATCAATAGTTTATTCATAAACCCACCACAATCATGGAATTCCCATTATTCGTTCTAACCCTTTGATTAGTTTTATATGGAAGCATGAAAGGATAATAAGTATAAATGACGATTTGAAAAAGAAGTATAGGGCTCCACATATGGAGAATATTGATAGTGGGGCATGAAACAAATGATGGATTTCATTACCTTATAGATAAATTCAATATAAGATGATATATCTGTACAACTAAAACTATTTAATACTGGGAAAAAATGTTGAATGAAATTCATTGGAAATAGAATATATATATATATAATTTAATATACTATGGTCATAAGGTGGAAATTTTTCACTCTTGGTTTTTTTCAATAGAACTTATTCATATGATTCCCAAGATCTGTAATGTTGGAGTCAAAAACATTGAAACAACTTATCCAAATGATTCATATACTCTTTTTGATGCATTAACCAAATTATTCATCAGAAGCAAGAACCATTTTACCATCCATAAAAAATACAAAAAGATAAAAAACTGGATTTCACCAATACTAAAATTATGTTGGAGGTAAATTGGAGATATTTGGATGATGGAAAGACCTCAGTTAGCTCACTCTATAAAGTGATATCATATAGGTCAAATTCCAAAGTGATATCTTCTAGTCCGCATCACAAGAGACCTCAAGAAGTAACTAAACTAATTTAACTCATGTATTTCACTCTCCCATGTTACCTAGAAAAATAATCTTGAGGTTGCCACTTAATGGAATGAACTCATGAATGTGAATGATTACAAAGAGTAAGTACATAGAGATTTATCGGGGAAATACAGGATGATTGAAAGGGTAATGTATAATAATTGACCAAATCCAAGAGAGGGGGACCATAGTTGAGAGACACTATTTATATCCATGGAATCATTATGTGATATACTCATGTGAGAAACTTGTGTTGTCCACATGGGTGATTAAACGCATGATCAAAATGATCAATTGACTATTATAGTGAACATTCACACTCTATTTATTCAATTTCCCATTCACATGTGAAAAAAATTATTTTTTCCAAATAAAAACATATTTCTCTCTAGCCAAAATCTGATACATGATGAATGAAGGGTTCTTCAATTCTTGTACATTTCTATACCTTATGATTAAAACATCATTATTTCGTTTTGATATAGTAATAAGGGTTGAATTTTTGGTGACCCGCATTTTTATAAAAAAAGTAATATTTGCTTTAAATAATGTTAAATAAAAATGGAATTACACTCTCCTTCTAGACTAAGCCTCGGTAGAACATGTGAAACCGTCATCTCATGAAGGAACCACCTGCTCAACCCAACATAATGTAGGTCCAGTCTACATGATCCAATGTTTTCATCTCACACATTTCATAGACCTAACCAAAGTTTTGAAAATATAGGAACTAATTTTTTTAGGTACCCAATTCACCTAGGGTCCTGAGGTTTCCTATAAATGGTACCCACGGGCTCCCCTTTTGGGATGTCTATAAGGTAAGGATTAATCCTAAAGTTATTAATTCCCATGACCTTCAGTGAAATCCTATAAACCCTCATGTATCATTTTGAGCATAAAAAATATTATATAATTATTAAGATTCAATGCATATAGTTCCTCAAAGGTCTAAAAATACCATTTGTATACATGATAAACCACACCCAACCATTCTAAACACACTTGGGAGAAGGGTTCATTTCTGGGTCAACACAATAGTTACAACTTTTAAAGGGCACATGAGGAACCCCATTGGGATCCTAGAAAGGTATCTTCCATGTGTGGGTTCCCATGATTTTGTTATCATTGGAAATATTCCATTGTTCTCCTAAATTATGCTTGTGTATGATACCTATTGGCCTTCCAAAGTAACACATGGGGGGTGGTAGCTTCTTTCCCTCCGAAATAGGACATGATTAATTTACATTTATGTTCTCACAGGTAACACATTGTTTTGTAACCTACATGGTCACTCATGTTTCACATGGGTGAGTTACCTCAATTTTTTTATAGTAAAAAATATGAGAGGTACCACCCAACTATCCAAAGTGACACATGATTGAAGTACTTACCATCATTCCAAGGTTTAAATATAGTGATTTAAATTGTCACGTGATTAATTATTATCATTGTGAATAACATTCTAGCTCACCCAAGTAACTCTTAGGTGAGGAAACATATATTCCTTTTCTCATACCACTGATGATAAGGCCCTTACATAGGTCTCACATGTGAATGGGACCATATCAAAATCTATCATGCAGCCTTTGTATTTGAATGACCATAAAAAGGAACATTAAAGTATATCATGATCGATAGTTTATTACCTCAATATTGATGTACCACATTTAAGCTTCCCAGTAGTTAGGGTGGTAATAATGATTATGGTTTGGCATCCCCTCAGTAATGAGTATCCCATCCTTGTAGGTTGTTTCATGGAATTTTCCATTTCAGATTGTGGTTATAACCCCATACCTATCACATTGACTTGGTATAGTTCTATTTCATTCTATCCTCTTTTCTGAAACCAACAAATGGTTATCCCTACCTTTTTATTAACTGATTCATTATTATAAGAAATCTGCACCCATCCATTCCTTATCACTCATCCACCAACATATGAAGATGTTGATGTGGTGTTTTATATCTTACACATTCTCTAGATTCTAACCTTTACTATTACACAAATTCTCATAGACGTTAGAGGTTCTATTGTAACTATAATAATAAAATATCCTAATGGGCCTCCGATTAGGTATAATTCAAAATCAATAGTATCATCCTATCAATGGGATATATTCCCCCTTTTACAAAACAACAAGGATATATATTCCCAATGATGTAATCATGTGCCACCCAGATATATATATATATATATTTAAACATTTAATATCTACATAGTATTTTATTTATTTACTCATGGGATATTTATGAAGCCTCCTGTTGGGTCTAGCACAACAACTGTTAAACCATCAAAATCATTATTGGGAAAGATTCCCAGTATGATCAAGCTCCCCGCCTATGAGTCTCTATTCCATCTATGTACATTCAACGTACATTCCACCTCATCCTCATTGGACCCAACTCCAAATGTAGAACATATTATTAAATGGAGATATTCCCTCCTATATCAGTCATAATGGTCATCTCATGTGCACATACCACACCATCTACCGGTAGAGAACTCTCCCCAAGACATCATTATTTAATAATAATAAACTACATAGTTTATGCCTTTTCAGAAGACCATAAAATGAACATCATGTCCCATTATTTTTCACCGATCTACATGGGTTATGATTCCTTCTATAAGGATACACAGGCAGGTGAATTATGAACACAATCCCAATAAAAAAACAATTACTTCCTTTTAAATTTCAACAAACTCCAAATTTCCCAATCATGAGGCTTTAAACCATCATCCCTTAAATATTTCATTTCCTAGTAAATAACAATATAAGATGAAAAACCTGTTATAAATATTGGTCAAATGATTATTTTCGAACCTTGGATGATTATATATGGATTCATTGATGGAAACCCCTTTTTACATACTCATGGTTACTCCTACATGAATAAGTGATTTATTTGAAATATGACACGTTATCGATTTTATTTTAAGGTACTATATGAGTTCATGAATATGACATAAATATATATGAGGGTTCTAGAATTGGAATCAATTACCTGTAACAAGGGATTGATGTATGAAACCAATTATCCACTTGGCCAATGTGAGTTCCTAAGAGTTATTTTTAAACTTCCACAAAGATAGACTTCCATTGTAATGTAGGTACACAAACCCATGAGGATATTAAAATTATTGTGTGTTTTTTATTCCTGGACTATGTCCTACTAGAATCCTATTCAAAATGGTTCATTTGTAATTATTCTAAACTCAATGGAAAATAATTTTTAAACCCTATTATTACTCCTCAATATAGGGTTGGTCCCATAAAGATTTTTTAGAAATAATATGAAAAAAAAATTATTCAAAAACTATAAAATGAATATTTCATTGGATGTAAATAATATTATGTTATTTATAGTCAAAATTGATTTCAATATTGATCTATTTTTTCCACAACATGCATTTATTACATATTTTTAATTTTTCCAATGTTATATTTCTTTATGAATTGTGATTATCACTTAATATCAAATTAATAATGTTTTAATTTCCAAAAAAGGAACATATGGGGGGAAAAGATAAAAATTCAAAATAGGTTTGATCCATAATTTGAGGGTTACATTACCTAACTTATAAAATGAGAATAACTAGAATGAATATATATTGTATTATTATTCAATTAGGTAGTTGGAAATGAGAGTGTATTAACCATGAATTATATGATGCACATATGGGTATTAAAACAAAATCCAATTGGGTGATTGAAGAGCCTAATGTGTTTTGATGTTGATTATTATATTTTTTCAACAATAATGTTTATATGAAATAATTTACATTCAATTTTATGTTGATCAAGAGACCGTTAAATGAATTGATTGAAAAATACAATTATAAATATATTATTTCATTGATGGGATTGGATTTATCATATTTGTGGAATATGATGATAATATGTTTAATTTTGTGAATAATGTATAATTTGTATGATTAAAATTAAAATAGTCTATAGGAAACATTATTTATGATATAGTGTAACAATGGAAGATGTTGTAATTTAGCATCACTAATACAAATACTAAATTAACCCATTATTTGGAAAAAAATGTATTGTATTAATATTTATGATTGATTTTTTTCTTTGTTCAGGGATTATCATCTATATAATAAGATTATAGAGAAAGATATTGTTTCATATGATATCCAATTGTTGATAAATAATGGAATAACTATAAAGGGAAAATTTATTATTTTGAGGTTCTATATATAGTTAAATAAGAATGAATTAATCATTCTAACATAAGTGATACTTTATCATATTAACTCATATTGATGGAACATATGTGAACATCAATTAGAGGTTAATGATATTTAATTATTTGTATTACAAAATTTGAAAAGTGTGGTTAATAATTATTCAATTTAAATATTTTTGATACACATGATGAATATTATGGAGCCCAATAATAATTAAATAACTATTTCATATGTAGACTGGTCTAGAGTGATATCAATATTTTATAGTAGAATTATCCAAAACAAGATATGTTGGGATTGCGATAATTGGTAATGGTATACAACAATCTTCTTTTGATGGTTGAGAATGTTTCTATGTAGAATACTACCACATAAAATAAAAATAATAGTAAAAATTTAAAGTCTCATAAAGGAAAAAATTATGATTTACTATGTTATATAATACTATGTGGAATTTATTTTAGTATAACATTTAAATATAATGTGTTTTAAAATGATTGTGAATGGGTAGAAGTAGAATAGTTAAATTAGATAGCATCTACTTTGGGTAGGTTAATCTAGATGATATAAGAAAAAATATTGATTGTAATAACCATACTCTACTAACCTTGAGCTTCTGGTCACTTTATTACATTATAATTGATACAACATATAAAATACAAATGGTTAGATCAATTTAGTAGTTATGGAGAACAATATGTTTGCATGATATTTATTTAAAATTGGGGAAAAATATAAAACATATTAATTTAAAAAATTTATATCCTTCAACTCATTAAAAATATTTCTACATACATAGTTAATTGAAACAAATAATTATGATTTCAAACAATATTAATGGGGTATGTAGAGTGGAATATATCATTAATAATTAATGAATAATAAATAATTAATTGTAAATAAGTGAAAATAGACTAAATTTAATAAATAACATAACAATCAGGTTTAGATAAGACACAGTCATCATAAAATGGGAAATAAATGAAAAAACATTCCACTTAATGTATAACATGACCAAAAAATGATTCTAATAATAATATAAATGAAATTATTTAATGGACATTAGAATTTTATTTCTCAATGAATGATTTCATAATATTAGATATCAAGATCTCAGATATAATGATATTTATACTATCAACACCTTGAACCAAAAATGATTAAAATTATTGTTAAACCCACATTTAATTTCAACCACTAATTTTTCACATCATTCAATTCAATGGTATGATGGGATATATAATTTTGGGTCATAAACATAACTAATTTTCTAATTCATTCATCATATATCAAATAATCGATTTAATTCATAAACAATATGAATTATTAATAAATATTAATTTTATTTTAAGAAAAATGTGCATCCTTGATATAGAATATGGATACTTACGGGAAATATAATTTATTATTATCCTAATAAGCTAAATATTTTCTAATAATATGGAAACCTAAAAAGTTATCATTTGATGAGAGGTGACAAAAGGTTTATCAAGAATATAGTTTTTTGCACTAAAATCATGCTCTTGGGAAGAATAAATGGATTTCATGTGAAATATTAAAATAATCGTTCCAAAAATATTTTTCTTTATAGAAATATTGATAATTAATAACATAATATAATGAGGGATCAAGATTTTAAACCTTAATTATTTCTTCTATACAGATGAATATTCCACTACTAGAATGGGACGATATACCAATAGTTCTCCAAACCATTGGCTATAGTGCTATTGGGAAAGGTCAATGTCAATGGTTCATTGTCAGCCATTGGGATATGGTGATCTCAAATCTAGTTTATCCAATAGATACTAGTTACCATTTGAAATATGGTTATCCAATTAGTTCAAAACAGCTGATATAGAACTATCCAAGAGGATTTGAACCATTGGTCAACTCTAATAAAAATAGCACACAGTGAACTATTGTTTAAAGGTTATACCAATGGTTATAAAATTGATTCTACAGAACCCCCCCCCCCCCACCCCCCATCTAGAGTAACAATCATCCCCACTCTACCAATAGATAAAACAACCTATAAGAGCATGAAATAAAGAAAACATGAAAATAACACATATAGCCCATATAAAATAGAACATGTAATGCATCCAAAAAACCTACAAAAAATGAAAACAGATCCTCTTAACAATAATGACCTACAATGAAACTAAAATATATTACTCAAAGACCCACACACAAATACATAGATAATAATCATATAGGATATAAATTGTTGCATTTATCTTGTAAAAAAAATACAAAACATCAAACATATTCATTCATAAAATGTTATGATACATAAAATGTCCCAAATATCATCCAAAAATGTAAATGATCAAATTTTACCTCATCACCTTCACTATGATCCATAAAATTAACCCCATCCTTGAAATCATTCTCGTCATATGCCTCATCCTCACCCTCACCCTCACCATCTCATCATTTTTACCCTCTTCCTCATAAGAATCCTTCCTGTCTCCATCGCCTAGAACATCACTTTCATGACCACCACTTGTATTACATTCATGTTCACTATATATTGTAGGCATCGATGAAATATATTAATCAAATGAATATATATTATATTGTGGATGTGATGGTTATAACACTACCATTAGATTCAAAAGTCAGTGTTTTCAATTTGATTCCTTTCATCCAACTGTATGACCCATTTTTCCCATTTCTACCTTATCTGCAGTCTTTGTTTTCCATGCATCATCTTATTTCAAATCATTTATACCAGAAATAGAACCTAATTATGGAAAATAACTCATCAGAATAATACACATACATAATTCACACCATACTCTAAAATGGTGCACATATCACAAAACATGATGTATTTGATCGTTTTGCACAAAAAATAAGCTTACTGGCCATTAAAGACCACCAATTCACACTATTAAGTGATTTTTTTTCTTGTGGCACACATCCTTTTATATTCTGTTCCGAATATTCCTTATATAATAATTTTCAATAATTCAAGAAAACATGAATTTGGTTTTTGAAAATCCATGTTCCACTACTGACTTCCATTCCAAATAATAGTTTGAGGAAAAATATGGTTCATCTAGAAGAAATTATTTCAATAAGATAAGAATATAATCAATAAAACTATTAGAAATACCATAAAATTATTTCCAATTAAACATTAAGATTAAAAAATCCAACTTTTTCATTTTATCACATTGTTGATATACTGGAGTCATTGAAGAATCATTAAATTTTTCAACCTTTCAACACAATCATTTTCATTATAAGCCTTATTTGATCTTATATAGAATTCTTCACACATCAAAATCCATTAAATCTCATGATTTTGAATAAATATAATTACATCATCAATAAACATATTGAATCTTTTCCTCTAATTTGGATTATGATCACTTTGTGATTTCATTTCCTCCCCATTGTGATAGAACACACTATAGTTTGTTTGAAAACCATATTTTTTATATGGTAGCTGAATTCATCACAGTTCATACAATGTTTTGAAAAATATTTATAACATGGGAAGGGTATGTGAAAACGATCTAAATAATTTTCAAATCTATAATCTAAGAATCCATCCTAGTTTTTTTAAAAATATCTTTTGATCAGATCAATTTCATACATCTAACTTATATCTATTATGTAATAAAAATTAATATATCATTTAATTAATGTAATTAAATAATATTTAAGAATAATGGAAAATATATGTATGGAAATGTGAAATTTTCACTTTATATGAAACCATAACTGACACACTAGTCTATATGTGAATTTTTATAGAAATACATAAAAATATATTTATAACAAAATAGTATAATATAAAACCAGGGTATAGACTTAAACTATATAATTGAGTAATAAAATTATATAATACTACAAAAAATTTTGTTTCAGATTGATGATTTTAGTTTTTTCTCTTTTTTTGTTAAATTTTTAACTATTTTTATATTTCTTCAATAATTTAATTTATAATAGAATACTAATTCAATGTAACCTTGTTTTTTTATTCAGATCAATTTTGGAAAGTTATTTTTATTTATGTGTAGTTTAGTTCTAGTTTATTTATTTTGGTTTGGTATAATTTTTTATTCGGATTAGGATAGTGAATTACTAATAGGGTTATAGTAAATATTGTTCAAGTTAGGAAATTATTGATCGTTACTAAAGAATTTATTTTAGTAAGGTTAGTTTTGGTTCACTTATTTTTATTTATTTTAGTTTGAATCATATTAGTGTTTTTATAGTCTACTTACGTTTACTTTTTCCATATCAAGTCATTTCAATTTAGTTTTGTGGCGATGGTGAAGTTATTTTGATAATGATATTGATTGGAGTTGTTATTGCAGTTATGATTTAATGTGTAAAGGCTGTATAAGTTCGGTTCATTTATTTTCAAACCTAGTTAGGTTGGTCTTGTATAACATAGTTTTCTTTGGTTGTGATCAATTAATTTTAATTTACTTTATTTAGTGGGTCATCAAACTAAGCAATGAAATTGGATATTATGTGAAACATAGTAAATATGATGTAAAAATAGTGTATAAAAAATGTTCACTCTAGGATTGTTATGATATAATAGTATAGATTAATTAAAAATTTATCGAGATCTTTATATTTCATAATTAATGAAAATTCTAATCAATGATGACCTTCATGTAAAGATATCTTTTTATTGAATTGAATCAAAATTGTAACAATGGTGATCAATGATCTAAAAATAGTTAATGTCCTATATTTGATATTATAATGTGATAATTTTTTTCATTAATACACTATTTTAGGATTTAATGTTTCCATTAATTAATTAATTCAATCCATGTAAAAGATTTTACGATATAGTGACTTGCAATAACTAATTATTTAGTTATAATTTTTTTAGTATATTAATTATATACATTAATTTATTAGTTTCATTTCAATATTATAATGTTCTTATTATAAAAATTATTACATATTGATGCTGACTTTAAATTAAATGACATGTGATAGCTAGATTAATACATTTGGACACACAAATGTATATATTCCCATTTATATTATTTATTTAATTTTTTTCTCTAGCAATAATTTCATTTAATTGGAAAAAATTTACACAATTTATATGAGAATAATTCACCTTTATTATCATTTTATATAATATTAATTTTGAAAATGTATTTTCTTGATGAGAACAAAAATGAAATATCTTTAAATTATTCTACTTTTATTATCACTATCTCTATCTCATTTTCCCAATTTGTTACTCACATTCTCTAGAACTCCCATTACTACCTCATAATGTGAAATCCTGAAAAAAGAAACCCCACTATTCTATTTCAATCCTAATGTAGTATATTAAAATGTTTCTAGAAAAATAAGATAAAGTTTTAAAAATTAATTTTTGATTTATACAACAAGAATAACCTCTTTTCAAACATTTCTTGTACTGATTATAGAAGTAAAAATTAATGCATCATTGCATTACGGAATAATATAAAAATTTAAAAAATTCATAAACAATAATTTTACACATATTCGACCTCAATGATATATTTTTAATTTTTTTTTAAAAATAATGTATTCCTTTTCTCATAAAAAAAATATAATTTTTAACACTAATCAGTCAATAACCAACACTTCATCCATCACCACATCTTAAAACTTTTAGGGAATGTAGCATCCCTTTATACAACAATGTCATTCTGGAATTAAAAATTAATGTATTTCATATCTCTATGAAAAGGTGGGTAGAATAGAAATATCCATATATAACTATTATTACAATAAAAATGACCATATATGACATCTATATTGTTACAATGTCAAAATAAATATAGTAACACTAATATAGTAAAAATAAAATCACATATAAGGAATAATTAATCACATAAACCACCTTATTGAAAATAATATAAAAATCCTAACAGTATACCCAAATCCAATAATTTTCATCTTTTCATAACTACCTCATCCAATTCATCATTCCACTTTTAAGACATATTATTTAAAAAAAATTATTTCATCAATTCCTAAAAATATGATCACAATTTAAACTTCTAAATAATATAACCACATCATAAAATTTATGGATATCATAAAATTAAATATTATTTATATATATTGAATCAAAATTTTATAAAAAAATTTAGTAAATGTATCACATAAATTCATGAAAAATTTATCATTATAACCGTTATTTTCTAGTCAAATTCACCCTTTAGCACTTTATGATAATTAATTTATGGCCATTTTACATTTAAATTTTTAAAAATTAATTATATAATTAATTATATAGTACACTCATTCTAACCCCAAAATAATTAATATTATCAAAATTCATTATGATTCATTTTTTATTGCGGTAGCAATATTTTGAATAAAAATAAAATATTTTCTCTTTAAATTTAAAAATTGAATCTCTAAAAAATTTAGTGTTTGAAAACCCATTTAGATAATTTATAAAATAAAAAATCTGTCATATATTTTAAAGCCCAATGCGCCACATAATTATAATCACATAACAAATAAAATTATAATATTTTTAAATTAATTAACATAAATTTTAAAATAATGTACCTCAATAGAAATTTTTTCAATGTTAAATAAATAAAAATAATAATACATCACATACTAAAATATTTGTTAAAGTGACACGTATTTTCTCACTTCATCATCATTCCATTAAATATCAGATGGCATAAGTAGTACAGTTTCATATATTTCTATAATCTCTTTAGAGATACCCCACGATTATATGATATGGCGTATTTAGAACATGCCAATTCAAAATTCAAGAATAAATCAATTGATATCCTTAACTGATGATATATTTTGGTGGATGGGTAATGAATCTAAACATCATAGATAGAATAGAAAATTATATCTATGTAGTAGATATAACTCCTTTCCATCTCACTCATGTGATGTGGAACAAAAATAATTACATAAACCAAGGGTGGATCCCTTCTTGGGAAGAAGAGGAGTACTCACTGGATGAGAGGAAGAGGAGTGCTTGGGTAGGAAAAAGATTCAGATCGATTCCGGAATGAGGAGGGTTGTCCATGTGATAAATTTGAGAAAACATTATCCCAAAGGTTTTAAAAAAACCCATGGGATATCATTATATAAAATGGCCATAGATAATATTTGGGGAATATATATCCAAGTAGTTTAAAAAAAATATTTGGATAACCTTATATAAAAATTTCTAACCAAATGGTTATGATGAACATTTGTTATAGGAACCCTATACCAATGGTTATTTAAAACTATTGGTATATAGACATTGTTATATCTAAGATTTTCAATAGTCTTGACACCATAATTGTATTATCCAATATAGAATAGTAATGTTTTATATTCTTCTATTAGTAGATATAATTTATTCTAATTTTATTAAACACATTCAACATATCCAATATATATCATCCCTATCAAAACACCTCAAAGTAATCCCTTCTAAAAGCATTCATCATAACCTTGGGAAAATAAACAAATGAAAAGGGTCAGCATAGTTTCTCAGTGTGGGTAAAATTGGAAGATATAAATAAATTAACATATGAAAAATAATAATAATAAAAAGATAATGATATCAAGATAATAAATTAAAATTTTTCATATGAATTTATCAATGATCATAAACAAGAGTTATAGAATAATACATAATCACTTCAATAGAAATGAATAAATATAATGATAACTCATCATAACACAGTCATTAACCATAATATTGATGTAGTAAATCTATTTATAATTATCATATTTATAAAAACAATTAAATATGTTATTGTTATCTACCAAGACCATCTAATTGGGCATCAACACCTATTTCCCATGGTAGATTAAGAACGTAAACTTGTTTCCTATAATTGATCAATAACATTAACATATATCTCATAATGGCTCATTAACATTTAATATTTTCTATCACTATATTATATGATATAATATTTTATGTAATGTATTATAGGTATATATATTCAAAACCTCTTGTCAAAAAAAAAAAAAAATATTCAAAACCTATCACATAATGAAAATAATATAAATGTGTACCATAAGATCATAAATTTTTAATCGCATCATAACCCATGAAAAGAAATGGTTTTCATAAACATTTTACCTTTTCATTATAAACCTATATCAACAAGATAATGAATAAGGATTGTTTCTATGGATCGTATTTTCATTAAATATTTTTTAATATCAAATTATTTCACCTCTAAAGAAAAATTATTTTGAAATATTCCTTCAAATAAATATTTATGTGACAAAACATTCCATTATGAAATATAATTTTTAAAAAGAGAAAAACATAAAATGAAAAAAAAAATTCTTTGAAAATAACCCATTAAACATTTAATTAAATAATAAAATATGATATTATTCATGATAAAGGGAAACTTTATTCATTCACTATAAAACATTAATTTCAAAGATTCAAAATGTACATCATTCTTAAAACCGCAATATGATTTCCATAATTTTTTTATTAAATAAAAAAATGTGAAAAAATAAATTTCTACAATCATTGAGAAATATAAAACATTTATTGATAATTTTTTTATAAAAAATGTTTATGAAATAGAGAGGTTAAATAATTATCCCAATGGACACTTAAATGTAAACCATCAATATTATTCATGGGATTTTGAAATAAAAGCCCTACCTCAAGTTAAAATTTCATCATAAAACTAAAAAATATATATATTAAAATTCACTTTATTATAACTATATAATATATTCATATTCATAAATATTATTTTCTTTTGTGATCCCATTAAAAAATATCAACACACTTATGATAATCATTAATTATTAAAAAAGATTACATTGCTTCGTGGAAGTTGTTCTCCACAAATACACATCAATAACATGGACATTTCCCAAAGGATTTGATGGTAACTAGGTAGATGAAATATTATATGTAAAGAATGATAATCATATCATAAATATATAACATAAACCATTATAAAATAATAATATGCATCTATATGAAACATTATGAATATTGAAATGTATCTCTATAACCAGATGATATGTCGTACGAGTGCACTGTTGGTAATTTCACTTATCATTTGATGAGAAAGCGGGGTCCATAGATTTTTTCGTAATGATAAAAAAATTTAAATAAATTTAAGAAATTGAATTTATTATTTTATGATAATAAAAATATTTTTAGAAGTTGTAATGAGGAGTATAAATTAAAGGGATTGGTTAAAGAGATTACCCATTCCTGGAAAGAACTCCTTTTTATATCCTCTTAATAAAATAATAGATTTCATTTTGAGAAGACCAGAACCTCTATGATGTGGCTATATATGTGGAGTAAATAAATTTTCAAGGGATAATAGGCCTAAGAGGCATAATGTGAAGTGAATAAGGAAAAAGAGATGTTCTCTTTTATGAAAAAGTGGACATGAGCTCGTGGAATTTCATAAAACATTGTAATATAATTGAGTCAATATCTATCCAAATGGTTCTAAATTATGTATAAATTGAAAATTGATAAAACATTTAGGACATAAAGTATTGTATTTTTCTTATTTTTAAATTTATATTATTTTTATGTGATTTAAAAAAATATTCTCAAAAAATATCATTATAGTAAATTTAGAAAATATTTACTTAATTTGACATAGAATAAAATATTAAACTTTTTTAGTTAGGATATAATGTTATAAGACAGTTATATTATATTTTATTAACTTATAAAATTCTTTATATATATTAACTAAATCGGAAAATATTTTTAAATAATTTATTATATTTTCTGTAATGGGATAAATGTTCCATCGGCGTTGTATAAGAATTTAGGGTCAATTTATCTTAAAAAAACTTCAAAATATATATATCATGAAGATAAATTATTAATATAAAAATAAAAAATTAAAATTTATTCATAGTATAATTTTTCTCATATTTGGACACATAATATATATTAAAAACATAAAGAGTTATATTTAGAAACATTCCTTGATTTTAATAATATATTATTCATTTTCATGGTAATTTGTTAATTAAACGAACAAAATTTCATCCAATGGTTATAATAGATCAATTACCTGAATTTTACTATAATTAGGATTAAAATTTTTGTCATTATAACTAATTTTTTGTCTATATTGACCATATTTAACCTATTCTAATGTGATAAATATTACCATTATTACTATTCATAATTACTGAATCTAAAATGGGACTATTTAAAAAAATATAAACCCCATTAATATAAATATGTAGTTAATTACATATAATTATATACCGATAAATGGCAGAAATAAATTTAAATCTATTTTCACAAATTTTAAGAAATCTACTTCTTAAAAAAATACATTTTATGATTGGAATTGGATTGAAAAGTATCCAATAAATAGGAATATTGTAATTGACTATTTAAAACATTTAATAAGATAAATAATATGTAAATTTAATTATAATATTTCCGAAATACGTATTCAATCATTTTATTTATATAAAATATATTACACTCACAAAAAACAATTTTGGAAAAGTATAGTTTTTTTATAACTAATTTCAGTCTTTTGATAACTACTAAATTAATTTTATAATTTTTTAGACCATATATTTTTCAAAATTTAGTTATTACTAATAATTCCTTCTAATTAAAAAAATTAAGAAATAATGGAATCGTAATATTTTAATAATTTTTTTGGGGTTCCTCAAAAATAGTTTTTGTGTGTAACAAAAATTTTCAATTAAATAAAATTATTTAAATAGAATAATTTCATAAAAATATCAGGTCATTCAATGATACTAATCGTAAATAAATTTTATTATTTAAATTCACCACACTTTTACAAAAAAAACATGATATCTTTGTTTTATTACATCATCATGTTCACATGTTGCTTCTTTGAATTTTCGTGTTCTTTATAAAACATTAATGAGAAACATATTCTTGTTTCGTAGAACTTTTACTAAATGATCTATGTCTTATACTAGTTCTTCCACTAATAAAATATCATTGTTTAGTTGTATTTTCTTTATGCTCAGTAAATGTATATGATGAAGAATTTACATTCTAATGAGAGCTACGTGGGACACATCATTACTATGAGTGACGTTTAGTGGAATCATTTAGTGATAAACCATTTTCTATAAATAATCAACAATCATGATGTGACCAATATATATATGGGTCTTCATACCTTTATTCTAAAATCTCATAATCATTTTTTGTGGATAATTCCCAATAAATTTCTTCTCAGTATCTTCAATATCAAGATCTCATTGATGATTTTAATCATTACATTTTTTTCAACTCTACGCTTCCATGACATGCTGATGAATAGATCATACATTCACTACCATTTCTATAACCATGTCTTGCTCCATTGTCTTTATTTCTACAGATTCATTCTAATATATTTTATTTCTACCCTTATTTCCATATAGCTCTTCATATTTTTGAAATTTGAATGGATGACTGAATTATATTGTTGTATGGAAGCTATGATAAAGGAAGGTGTTTGTCCAAACCAACATTGAAATCCATCTAACAGGATATCAACATATCCTATGAGGTTTTCATGTTTTTATCATACTAATAATCTATTTTAGGATGTTCCTATGTTCTAAAAAACATCTCTATATGAAGAACTGGATTATGAATTCATACTAACATTAGCATAAACCATATATCTCGATAATATATGATTAAAATTGGTACTCCATGAAATATTACCATGTCCATGATATCTATTATAGCAAGATAATCAAGGGAGAAATATTATCTATCAGTAAGTATGTTTTTCGACTTCATCTGCAGATTGACTATAAACCATATAACATTAAGGGAATTAGATATTTTTTAGAATCTAATATATATATTAATGGAAATGTTTTCCCAATACCATTCTAGCATGGGTAATGGTTGTAAAATTACATTTGACTTTATTCAGTTATACATAAAGTTTTGAAAAAAAACGAATATGGAATCATACATTGAAATAAAAATTTTCATGTCAACCCACTAGAATAAATCCATCCCACCCCTATACATCAGAATACATCAAGGATGAATAGTTATTGAATAAATATGAGATTCATATATCATTTCATTCCTCAATTCTTCTACAGATGGGAATCAAACATGGTTCCTAAACCATAATATTCCATTTTATTTGAGGTTGATCTGATGATCATTTCTTACCATGTTTTCCAAATATAATTCTTTATTTTCTGCATCATTAATCATTACTTTAATATATGGTTGATTGTTTATTTGATAAATATAGGATTTATCAACTAACTTCTTGATTTCAAGATCCAAATTTGTCTAGTTTTGAAATATTGAATATTATTTATCATCATCATATATTTGATGAAATGATCCTTTTGAATCAATCCATCTTAAACATTTTCACATTCATCATGTGGTAATATATTGATTATTTATAATCTTTTATTAATTCCAACGATATTATCTGGTGTATATCTTTTTATTTTGGTAATATTATTTTATTTAATAAAATAATAGTATATATTTTGAAATTTTATACATATAAATAATGAGTATATATATTTATTGAAAAAATTACTACAACTAACTCCGAAGCACGAGTTAGTTATTTTTTCCCAGGAACCATATATTTGTTGGTGGAATAAGCTATAACTATTCCATTATACGTGGTGATATATCCCAGTCTCTTCGTTTTTGATTCACCATATGTCACAAAACATTCACCAAGGTAGGGTGGTGTGAACATAGGTTCCCTTGACCAACATTAATTTTTGCTCATTGAGATTTAATTCACATTACTCTTACCATATGAACATAAATTCTTTCTACATATTTTTTATTGGATTAGATAATCATGATAAATAATTCACCAACATACAATAATATCCAACCAATATATGAAAACTATGAATATACATTACATTGGATGGCCATTGACATTTCATAATATCTTTTTTCATTGAATGGTCCACATATATACCCTCTATTGACATTATATGTCACAAGTATGTAACCAAATTAGATGAATTTTCACACATGGTAAATTTTTAATAATTCTTATGCTTCCTCATTTTCATTAGGATAATCATAATGCGACATTCACGCTCTTCGTTTCAGATTGTATTTATAACAATATAGTATATTTAATATACCAAAAACTGATCAAGATAGTCCATAATGTCTCTATTAATTAAATTCATTAAGATAACTGGGGAATTAGTTAGACCAAGAGGCGTCACTATAAATTAAAATTTTCCATACCTTGTATGTAATGTCATATTGGTCATGTCTTTTTTTACCATAAATTAATGATATCCAATTTGGAGGTCAATTTTGGATATGTATTGAGTTATTTCTTATTGATACAATAAGTTAAATACATAGGGTAGAGGATTCGTGTTCTTAAGAGTGATATTTTTATTTTCTCAATAATTAGTACATAGCCACAATGATCCACCATTCTTCTTAAAAACTGAATATACACAACACAATGTATCTCACAAAGCCCAAAAATATCCCGTGTAATTATTCTCCAAGAGTTTATTCTTCATTTCCAACAACTTAATTGGTTCTATTATATAATGTTTCATTAAATAATCTTAGTACCATATATGATTATTATTGAAAAGGAAACATGATTCTTCATTATAGGATGGTTTACTTATTCTAGGAAGACATCTGTAAACTCCCATAAAATTGTTGTATCCATATTAATGGAATTATCCGTAACAATTTGAGATAGATAAATATCAGGTATGTGAATTCATACCCACAATATAGACTTAATTTCAATTTGATGGTCATATTTTTACCTCATATTGATAACTGTTGGTAGGTTCATTCAGAATTTTAAATATGTCTTCCCTTCTAGGAAAATTGATATGGGCTCCAAATAGAGACATCCAATCCATTCCAATAATAACACTGAATTATTATATAGGGAAACTCATATGATTATTAGGAACCAATTTCTCACAAACCAAGATTGGAGTGGAACTACAGACTTCACATTCAACTATATTGAAATTGGGAGTTTACACAACTAAGTCGACATCTAATTTTTTGGCGAAACAGTGATAGCCTAGGATGTTATATTGAAAAGAAAATATTTTGTGGATGCAGAATAATGTAAGAAAATATTTTCTATAGACTATATTATAACTATATATTTCACAATTTTATTATCATAACATGCATAAGTAGCCATGATTTCTTGAGAATTCCCATTTTCTCTGGGATTAGGTAGTTCTTGATAATGATATTCAAAAACCATCAAATAATTTCACTATTTGGTAAAATTACCATAATTTATTAATTTCAATAATTAAGAAAGTATTGGTGAATTATTTTTTGTATTCATTTCATCATTTTTTTAATCATACTATTCATTTCATTTTATCATTCAAGAGATTTATGACATGCCTTTCCACATTTAAACAACATCCCAGTTTTATTCAAACACTTCACTTGATGTTTCACTATATAATTTTTTCACATATATTGATATAATTTTTTCCACCTTTTCAATTATTTGAGTCTACATGAGGTTCAAAATTTATTTTTTTATCAAAACTATTCAAATTGTGAGAATCTATAATTTCTATTTCTACTTTGACTATATATCGAATGATTTTATCATACCTGAAATAATCTATCATACATAATTCCTTTGAAGTCATTGTTTAAATACACCATATAACTATTCAATTTTACATTATGGGTTGATAATTAATATAGAGGCATACCTTTAAATACCTAAAATATTTTCATCATAAGTTCCAATCAGTCCATCATCAATATTCCTCAGATCATTAAATTCCTTCTCTAGCATTGTGCTTATAACATAAGGAATATACATACATAATAATAACCCCATTAACTCATCATATTATATGCATTTAATTTCTTCATATGGATTTATATTCGTGAATATATTCCACTATTGATCTACTTCACCATCCAGATGATAAAAAACTATGACATATTCATTAATTCCAATGAATTTGAAAATATAAAAATATTTTTTCAATAGTGATGATTTTCCCGTTACCCACTACATGATTTGAAGATAAACTAATAGAAGGTAGATAAATTTTTAGGAAATATTTAACAATACATCAATCCAATGGTTTGAATTTCTTATTAGTAGATAAAAGTGGACCAAATCCTAAAACATGTCAAGGAGGCCTAAATTAGTGCAACCTGAAGGCAACAATGTGAACCATACTTAGACCCTCATGGGGGTAGACACTATAAAAAAACATAATACAATTATTGAAAGGAAACCCCTAGGTTATAATGAAGTTCACAACATTTTTCCTTTTCAACATGTGTGATTGTTATTAATACTATCATGATGTAGTATCCTATAGTTTTGAATTATATATGCGAAAACCTAGAGAGAACATTATATACTATTAATTTACCAGAAGAGGTCCATGGTTTCAGTTACCACATAATAGATCGTGAACACATGGGAGTGATACAATTCCAATCCCTTGTGTTTCTTAAAAGCCTCATCCATGAGGGAGTCACTCTACCCTAGCCACAAATGGTGTTAAAATTTCAATGAACCCTAATAATTATAGAAAATTACCCACCCCTCATGAAACAATTAATATATAAAGAATTGATATCCATTTTAACTCCTAATGCATGGGGCTTAGAAGACCCTATTGATGAGAGATAGCACCATAAATAGTGTGAGGGAGAGTCTCTTGCATACAATAAGTATCTTTAGGGAGAGAGAAAGATTACCCAACTTGATCAGTATTGTGAGATCATCTCTTAATATGTCTCCCTTGACGTAAAATTTATTCTAGACCAAGATATTTCCTCATCCATGGACTTTTTATATCCATTCCAAAATATCAAATAGCATATCACACGTAACATAGATCCCGCCCTATGTTCATACACACCATCTGCCAAACTGAGGAACCAAGAGTGGAGAAAGTATTCAACATAAAGCAGATATACCTACTACTACATTTCATCAATAATTATGCTCTAGATATAGACATCCCAGTTACAGTCAAAAAAATTATGGGAGGAAAACTCTACCTTCAGTCTATGATAGTAGTATAATTTTTTGACAATATAATCTCATGTCTATTCATCCATTGGGATATCATATTATAAAGGATTAATAAAAGAAAGATCCGTTTTGATAGTATTTGATTGCACCAATTATCCACTTCCCATGTATTGGGACAAACATTAGCATGTAAAACAACAAGATACTATTTTGTTGATAAGTATCATGTTTGGGATCCCGTGAACACCAATAGATCTAGTTAATTAGTGTTAATAATAATTTGAATGAAATAAAAAATATAATGGTTTGGAACTACTTTTTTGAAGGTAGGGAAATAGGAAATTGGTATGAAATATAGGTTAGGTGATGAGGAAACTGGATAACCAATGATACACCTAAATGAGTTATCAAAAAAATTATCAACACCTCACAAACAATCCACCACAATTGTTGTTATTGATTTTGAATATGATTTCAAGTAATAAAACAAAGCATACAACATCATCCACTATTAGAATCAACCTCATATGATTATTTTTTTTATGGGGAATCATTTCCATAAATACCACCCCATAAAAAAATCGAAAGGTATATTTTCTTATAGATATAGCATGTATTTTAAGACTCTAGTGAGGTTGAGGTGACACTCCTCAAACTGTGAGCCAATATATACCATGAGTCATTGTGATACCTTTTAACCACCTGAGAAATAAAAATAAATCTAACTATGATTTTCATAATTTTCATATAACATTATTGGGAGAAATATTGGTTGATAAATTCTTGCATGGGGATGGAGGTTAACACACTGTTGACCAGGATATTTCTTTTTCTCTAAATGGAAAGGAATAGATTTTTTAAAATGATGATTTATGAGGTTATTTTAACAAAAATACCATCAAAATGTTGAATTTGAATCATATGTGATGAAATAGGTTATCCTATGAAATCTATGGGTAACTACCTATGACCAACCCCCAATTTCTCTTTGATTCTATTAAAAAATTTATTGAGATTTTTTTTGGAGATATAATCACCACTCATCCCACCATTTATGTCCTAACAGCTAAAATTTCAACATATATCAATAATATGATGATGGTATTTAATGTTCCTTCAACACCCATTGAGAAAAAAATAGGTCATCTGAACAACTATATGTGTAATTCCAAGGAATTTAGGCATTCATCATAATGTCTAAACACACCCTATAATGCTACATTTGTTTAATGATTTTCTAAAATTATATTGAACCATGAAGAACAAACTAGTTGAGAGGGGATCTCTATGTATTATCCCCTAAATAGATTTAAATAATCCCTAGTTTTTCACATAAAAGATACAAAGAACCACTACGACCCATTGAATCTGAAGAAAAAACCCTAAAACATTTGAGATAATACCAAAATACTCATGATTCTGATGATGAATCTCCACTCAAACTGGTTATAGGATTGGCCTAAATAATTCTTAATGGAAATGTTTAAGCCCATGGATTTCTTGTTAATATATCCTAGTATTTCTTGACCCTATGTAATGGTGGTTTGGGTCGACCTATCATGAATGAAACCCTATTGTTCATATGATATATACTTATGAAGGTGCAACATAGGTTTTTGATTAATAATGGTTGAATGGGTTTTATATGGAAAATATCACATACTAATCATCCAATGATGTTATAATGAGGAATTATCTTTGACTATGGTAATGAGAATAAGAGGGGTGGAACATGCCCCAAATTTACGATCTCCCACATAGAAATAATCTTGAATGAAGTCCATCAGGAAATGATTAATAAAATCCCAATATATGATATAGAACAATCCCATAAATACATCATGACTGGTGAACATTCAGAGTTAAGTGTAGATACTTCCATCTACAACTCTTCATCACCCAAATCTCTTTGAGAATATCCATTGATTATATGGGAGACCATGTGAAAATTTGATTAAAAAAGAACAAATTGCCATGCATTTTAACCATCCAGCATACGACGGTTAACATCCACAAGTAAATAATGAAAAGGAGACCCGAGATTACCTCCCACCACATGTGGGTCATTTGTGAAATATCTATCATTAAGAAGGATATTTGGTTGATTAGATCTCTTCCTCCCCATGATGAATAATTTAAAGAATCCATTATTTCTATCACCATATTTAAACCATGTAACCCTCGATTTTTCTCAAGCACTACATTTATGTTAAAATAGATGATCTATAATATTGTTCATAAATCACACAAGGTTACTAAATTCATCATAATCCCATTGGGATTCAATCCTATACTCAGAATTTTTGGAATTGGATATTATGTTAACCAGGTCTAGAATGTGAGATGGATTTTAGTTCACCAATAAATGAAAATCCTCTTTTAATCATCGATGCTTATTGTGGGAGCCCACCAAGAGATCCCATGAAATGAATGTCCCCCCTACTATCAAGAAAGGTTGAAATGAGATTCAGATTATCTATATGGAGGTCTAGAAAACTCCACATACAATGTTATCCCTTTTGTTTATTATCCCATGTAATCATGTCCCATGGGATTCCATGTTAAAGAATAACTATTCACACCATGATGCCTAAAAAATATTGTATGTCCCAAAAAGGATAAGTACTTCCACCAATCTTTTTTCCCTCTGGATAAAAAATTCAATTAAAATAAACACCAATGAGACATTCCTCATGGGATTGATTGAGGTCAGTCAAATATATGAAGATTAGTTCCATATCCTTGATGCAAAATTTTCATAAAAAAGATAAATAATTAGAAAAAATACTGAATATGGTCTTCAAAAAAATATTTTTTTTGATATATTTACATTTTAGACCAAAACAGATTCATTACAAAATTGAAATATGTCCTAACTATCATGGTCACCATTAATGAAATGATGAAATCCAATATTATTTACTTAATATAAAATTCATGACTATTTTTTATTAATATGTATCGTGGCCAATTCCACCTATCAAAACATATACTTTGACACCATGTAGACAATATTTACCTACAGAACTAGTCCTTGGTATTTCTCGATAATTCAAGTGGTCATTGGTACTGAAGGATTCATGTTTTGGTCACTAGTTTGGAAGATATCTTTTGGATAGTGTAAGAGGATGACTATTCCATCTTTTCTTGGTATCTGGTATGAAATCCAATTGTATAGGGATAGAATATAATATAATCTATACCTGAATACAACATTCCTAATATGTTAAATCATTTTGATAAGGGTGATTTACTGGGAGTTAATGGTCTAGGATCATGAAAAGGTTCATTTCCCTTTCGGAAATCTGGAGTCTAAAGGAATAGAGACTCATGTTCCAGGGATAATGTTTGATCCTATAATATGTTCACTTACTCAATGCTAGAGAAAAGACTCGGAGAAGGAAAATCGAGAACCATGTTTCTATAGGAGTAATGGTGATCATTTTTATCCACCCTGACCTTGGAGTAAGACTCTTTTGAGGAACGAAAATGCTTAACTGGGGAGAAAAATGTTTAAGGAGGTTTGGATCACATTAATGAACTAAAGGTGGACAAGGATGAAGATTATGAGATTTCAACGCAATCAATATTGGTTTATCTAGGATTGGAGGCTATATTAGGTGACTATCTGAGGACTTGAACTGAACGTTGCGACAAACCATAAGTGAATGGACATGAAATTTGGAAATTAAGAAGAACCGAGAGGGAGATAGATACACTATATCAGACCACAACAAAACTACTTTAACTCACTTTAGAAATATTATATTTGGGGTATAAAGTGATAAATTATTTTTAATTCAAATACGAGTTACTCTCTCTTCGTGGAGTTTTATAGTTTGATCATCAACCCAACCTAATAATCTGAGTGTGTCTCCAATGCCACATATGAGGGAATGGTCAAGAAATGGGAAGGTGGGGATTGGTAAATTAACCCAGACCACCACTTTTAGTGAACCTATGCCAAACCTTTCCACCATATACCACTGAAAAATTATGAATTTTCATTTGAAAATTGATATTGGGATTTTGAACATGTCTTTCACAAAGTCTTCGTGGGAGGCCAAAATTATGATGAATGATTTATGGTTAAAAATGACTCTAATAGTTTCCTAAAACCCCTAGTATGATACATTGTTCAAGAATAGGTCTATATAAGGATCATTCACATAAGAAACGAGCAACCAAGTTCCATCAGTGTAGCTCCACTACCGAATCAATGGTGTCTGAGAAAAATAAACTAGTAGGGATATATTAATAGATGAAGATGGGAAATTTATTAAAGGTATTTTAGGAATATAATGGAGTATAAAAGAATAGTAATTCATCGGATAAAGAATTACATACTCCAATGATTGATATTTCGGGGAAATATTGAAGGCGGAGGGGAATACATGATCATTTGATCAGACAGACCAATGGAAGAGGGGTGAGCTGGGCCTCGCAGAGGTGGAACTCCACTATGGGACGGAGAATGGGAGAATATTTGATAGGGTAATTGATATGGGTGTTCACATTGGACAATTCATAACCACTGAATATAATAGACCAAGGGTAGAAGGGAGAGAAGTTGTCGATAGAAGGGTGATGACCATCATGGTAAAGAGAGATAGTGAAATATCTGGTAGGGAAAGAAAACTAGGAATGGGAGAGAGGAGTGTGAAAATGGGCTGGCATGTGGAGCATGTTTTCTAGGAACATTGAAAAAAAATCTCCATCTGTGATTGAAAAAGACATAATTTTTTATCATTTGTGTTTGGAAATATAAAATGATTCTTATCCTATGAATTAGATGTGTTCTTATCATCAATATTCTAGATTACAGATACAATAAAATTTGGTTTCTCATTTGAATGATCATTACATAATCCCTAATAATCATTATTAACACAATTCTATTAGGTTCTAGCCATTTTATTTAACCAAAATTCACAGTTTTAGAAATAACATACATAGTGAGAAGTCACGTGAATATGGAAAAAGATTATATAATTTCTAAATCATGAAACCTTAATTTAGAAAACCATAGATATAACCTAAGTAATTATTGATAACTATAAAATATATTAGGATTTTACCATATACCTAGTCATATACCTAATGTTTTCTTAAATGTTTTATAATATTAATATCCAATGATTTACAAAACTCTACTCTGATACAAACTAATACATCCCAGTTATTGATATATAAATACTGTATCTTTTTAGATAAATATTCAATACCTGATAATATAATCAATGCCATCACTATGAAGGTTTAGTTTCTCTAGATACATGATATTCATTCATATTATATTAAAAAATATCCTCATCATCTCCCATAAATATCAACCCTCATTGTGTGCTATATTTTAAAAATGAAGTAAAAACATTATTCATATCCCATGAAAGGGTGATATCTGTTAATCATTTACGGTAAAAATGGGAGATATCAATCAATGATCATGTGAATGAATAAGATAGTAATATGTTAATGAAATATTGAAAATAACATAAAATATTCATATAAAATCTGACAATGATAAAAACATGATTTATTGTATTATACATTGTCATTTTAAAATAAATAATTCATAAGAATGAGAACTCGTCATAAATCTATCTCGAACCATATGTTCATCATATTAATGTTTTTGGAATCCTTATATGTGTATAAATCATTCAATATAAGATGGATATCTAGAAAGGGCAATTTATCAGGAATGTATACCTATTTCCAAAAATGTATCATGCACATTTACATGATTCCAATAGTATATCATGCACTTCGACTTCTACCCAATAATAGATCAAGGACATCTAATTGTTTCCCATAAATAACTCATGAGATAAATTAATTTACCGTAATAATTACATGTTGATATATATACAACCGTTCATATAATGCAAATCATACATATGATTACCACATGGTCACAAATCATTTATCATATGATAACCCATGTACTAAAATAAGTTTCATAATAATTTCACCGTTTCATAATAAAAATAAGTCATATAGAGAAATTATAATGATTGTATCCATTTATAATATCCTTATTAATTATATTGTAACCTCAATGGATTTCAAAATTATATGGAAAATTATTTTTAAATATCACTTGGATAAATTCTTGAGGAAAATAACCATTCCATTTTGAAATCAATTTTATAAAATATGAAATTATAATGTAAAATATTTTACTTATAAATAACCATGTAATATTGTAAACTAAGCACCAATGATAATATTATTCTTGATGGGGAAAAATCCAATCATTCTATGTATGTTATAAAATATTCCATTCATAATTTTAATACAAACACCAATCAGAAAAAAAAATCATTTTTAAAGAAATCATAAAATGAAAAAAAAAATATTAGGTAAACAAATAAATGTATGACATAAAAAATAATATTGAGAAATTTTAATAAAACATTTATATGTAATAATATGGTGAAATAATTTTCTCAAAAAATAATTAAATGAGAAAAATCCCAAATATTTATGTTACTATGAAATAAAATCCATACCTTCAGTTTTACTAACCTTGAATGTAATATATGCTATTCTATAATAAATATTTGTTTACTATAATTCAGTAACAGTTTCATATTCATAATAAAAATATCCTTTTAACCATTTTTTACATTTCACCACCCATTTCTTCTATAATTCTTTATTTAATGTGATATTATCAGGTGGTTACTATTTCATTTATCAGGATTATATCATTTCTGTAGTTCCAGTCCAATTACATTTTTCATTATTAAATAACTTATTAAATTTTATTAATTATATAAATATCCAATATATAAATCATATACATATATAAACATATCCATAAATTCCAGATATGGAAAAATTAATTACATCATTCCTGGATATGGTAGGTCATATGTATGCATGAACACTGTTATAATATTTTGAATGATGGAATGAAAAATGGTAAATATTATTTCACTTGTTTTAGATCATTATTATATCATATTTATCGTATATATTTATCAATATTTTCATCAGTAGCATAAGATTTAATTATAAATGAAAAACTAATAAAATGGCTTTAAGAAGGTGGTAGTCCACATGTATGCATTCATGACATAATCTTTACTCAATGGTTTTGATGGTAAGTATGTACCTATGAAAATATTGCTATGAAATATTTAGTATGTCCTAAATATCATATATAAAAATTAATTCCAAATAAAAACCCACCCATATATGGTGGCAATGAAAAACGAAACGTCTCTCCTGATAGAGATTGTAAGTTGTACATATACACGTGCGATAATTTCACATATCAGTTGATGGGAAAGTGGGTTTATACTTTGTTTTAAATTATAATAATGTTATTTTATAATATTGAGAATATATAATTTTTAATTTTCAGTGAAATTCAATTTATATATATAAGAGTTTATAAGGAGTAGAAAATAAAGTTATCAGTTTAGGTGATTACATCTTTTTTATTAAAATATCTTCTTTGGAGATTCTCTTAGAAACTTTAGAGTTATAATTTTTAGAAGACTGAAAAATCAATAATTTGGATAAAAAATGGATTAGAGAATTTATTATAGTATTTTTTATCTTCGAAGATTTATTTAATGGGAACAATGGAAAGGATGTGGATGATTTTATAAGATAGGGGAGGGGAACTGCTGAAATTTTTATAAGATTAGAATATAATTATGCCTATCTATTGAAAACATTTTCCACATCTCAAATATATATAAAAGGGATGACATTTTTGACCATATCCTATCCCCATTTTCCTAATTTATTATTTCCATGATTTTTTTATTTAATAAAATATTATTCTTGTAAGATATGTTTATAGTTATTTTAGAAAATATTCATTTAATTTTACTAAAAAGACATAAATACTAAGTTATAATTAGAATATAAGAATCTAAAATAACTCTAATATGTTATATGCATCTATAAAATTAATTAAATCAATTAAATCAATCATTATTAATTATTTTAATATTTTCAAAATCATTTATTATATTTTTTGTAATTTTTGAAATATTGCAACGTTGTTTCATAATCCATTAGATTCATTATATAATTATGAATTTATTTTTCAAGTAAATAAAATCATAAAAAAATTATGTTAATAATATACACTTATATTCATTCGCAACATACATTTTTCCTTATCTTGAATCATATGAGACATTGAAAACAGAGAGTGTGACATTTTGACTCAATCTTAGATTAAAATAATATATAAGTAATTTTTATGATCATCTGTCCCTTAAATTAATAAATTTGAGACTATGGTTATAATATATTTATTAAATTAAAAAAAATAATTTAGATGACCAGTAATGTAATTATCCATTATTTTTAGTCGAGATTAACCTGATTTCCCCATTACCATGGTGATAAATTTTAAATTGGTTACTATTTATATTGAAAAAAAATGGATCAATTTACCAAATTATAACCCATATATTCTAAATATTTAATTTATATCATAAATTTTAATACCTATAAATTCAATATATTAATTTTAAATTCAGTATGTAAAATATGACTCAATAATTTATTTAAAAAAATAAACATTGTAGCATAATCATGGATATAATCTTACCCTATTCTTAGAAACTTATTTATTGGATTCTTATTAAATTTCTTCAACTAACTAAAATATATATTTCATTAAAATAAATAACTAGTAATGATTAAATTAATTTATTAATATAAATAAAATACAGTCATAAAAAATTAGAAATACACCAGTTTTATTTTTAATTGATTTTAGTCATTTGAAAAATAATGACTTTTGTTCTTAATTTGGTAGAAAATATATTTTTAATAATGTAGTTTTTTTAACTATTACCCACTAATCAAATATCCTTGAGATACAATACACATAATATTTTAGTAATTTAATGAGTATTGTCTTGTCTTGTGATTTTATGTGACACAATCTAATGATGAAATATAATTATTTAAAGAGAATTAATTCATGAAAATATCTTTGGGTTACCAATTATGAATTCATAAAATTGTTATTATGGAGGGAAAATCCATTATAACTACATAAGATAAAAATTATTCCTTTCAACTATTTGTTGAAAAATTACATTTCAAAAGATATTAATAAAGATTCCATTAAACAATTTTTAAATGTCATGGATTTCATAAGTTTTTATTAAAAAATAATTTTGGAAATTAAAATGAATTTTCTAAAACAAAATTTAAAAAAACATTCATTTAATAAAAACATATCAAATTTAAAGAGATATAAATTCATTTATTAAACATTTATTTTCTTGATTCTAGTATCAAAAATAGTAATAGTTGAATGAAAATATGGAAACTCCATAAATAACATGGAGGATAATAATATTACTGGATATTATAAAAATTAATTGATAATATTCCTTCAATGAATGTAAAATAAATTCCCAAAAATATGAGATTGTAAAATTTATTCTTACCTCTTTGTATCTATTAAATAATATATCTTTTAATGAATAAAAATTAATTGAAACAATAAACATTAAAAATAAATAGTTTTTAATGTTAAATATATCAATGAGGAACTATATATCCCACATGAAATTGAATATGTGCTTATTAACAAATATTTCTAATTGAAATTGATACTGGGTCGAAATATATTATGTCACACTTCTCCTTAGTTAATCATTAATTAAACTCCTATAAAATGGTTTGAAGCATGTTATTATTTATTCTATAACTATATTATGATTTTTAATATCATATATGAATTTTTATCTTTTTACACATTATTTATTAACATTATATAATTATTAATATTGTTTCGGGAGTTAAATATGTTATTTTTTCATGTGTGTTTTCCTTAGAAGTGTAGGTTCTTCTGTGTTTCGTATACTTCAATTATATCAATAATTATATTAATGTTATAAATATAACAATTAATAATTAAATACATTTTTTACTGTTCATGAGTATTGTACAATATATTTTTATATTATATTTTCGTTGAGATGGTAGGACATACATACCAATGACCGACTATATAATTACCTTAATGGGTGAATAGTTAAAGATTTGGATGATACAATAATCATACAGAATTAATTTAATATCATATGTGTCATATATTTTTCATTATTTAAATCAATATGAATCACCTTGTTAGTCCGTGATGGAAAACAAATTACATCAGTTCGTGAGGCGGTAGTCCCCCATACATATGAGCGATGACTTATTTCCCATTTTAGGGAGATGAGGATGGATAAATATATATCCCTCAAAATATTAATTTCTCATTATAATAATGATATTTGTTTTATTATATTGTAATTGTTCAGATGTAATTGGTGGTTTTAGAATAATAAAGAAGAACAACGAACTTCATTAAGACAATTTTCATCTCTTAGAGAAACCTCTGTTTGATCTCTTTTTTAGGAACATATGGTTGGTATTTTGGATAGATATAATGCAGTAAAATAATAATTTTTAGGTACATTATATTATTTTTTGGTCAAGGAAAATAGATTCAGATGTGTGAAGAAATTGATTATACAAAGTGACCTTTTATAATTTAAGAGAATATTCATATTTTTTAATACAAAAAACTATTTCATAATGGGAAGCTAATATCAAAACAAATCCCGAGATGATTGATAAATAATGTATTTTAGTGATTTTTGGGGCACATGAGCCTCAGCCCAGTTGGGGATGACTATTAAGTGTTTCCAGGGGACCTGGGATCAAATCCAGGCGGAGGCACAATTTCTGGGTACTCTAGCAGCACTTTTGCAGTATTATAGCATGTACTATAGCAAGTACTATAGAAGGAACTATTTGGGACTGTAGCAGTCGAGATTTTTGCCGCCATTGTGCCTTCGGGCCACCGATTGTTTCCCCAAGTCCATTAAGGCCTTCGTGTCACCCAAGCCTTCAGGCCAGTAAGGCCTTCAGGACACCTCAAGACCTTCAAGCCAACTTAAGTGGATATGCAAACAAGACATCCTACAATGAACAAGATATATTAGAGAATGAGCAAGGATCATTCACCAAAATTGAAGCTACACAGATTTCTAGAATGAGAGGGTAAGACACCGGCCATCGGGAAAAGCCTGTGCATGCATGGGATAGCCTAGCCAAATAGCCATGTGAAGGTGGAGAGATGATTTCATGACAAAGATGCTGGGGAGAAGCAATTCCAAGTAGTAATTCTGGGTTGTATGTAATGTTTGAAGCCTACTAGCAATGAATTCCTTTTAAGGCCTACAGGCCATGTAATACTTACGCCTATGAGCATTATAAGGGTTCCACCTCACCCCTTGAATGGTGGATCATCAAAATCAATAAAAATGATGGCCCTCGGGCCATTGGATGGAGTGATTTTAGGTTAATATACGACCACTAACACATATATTTAAAAAAAATTACATTTTATTCACTTATTTTTTAACTATAATTTCATTTAACATTTCACTCTTCCAAATAGTAACTAGTTTTTAACCTATGTAATTAATCCTTGAAGAATAAAGTAATATAAATAATATTATATAATTTATACCATGTTTTTATAAATATTAAATCCTATTAAATAAAAAATATATTTATTTAGAAAATTAATTTTAACACAAGCACATTTCACACACAAAACCACATTTTATCCTTGAACATGTTAGATGATTTTTATAGTTTTTCCTAATTATTGGGAAACAAATTATTTGACCATATTACTTATATGAATTACGCAGATTCCAAATAATGAATTAATTTTTATTAAGTTCGATTCATATTTTATTGAATATTTTATTTTGAAACCATACATGAAAATCATGTCAAAAAAATATTTCGCAGGAAATGCATTTGTCGAGATTATGATGATCATATATTAAATATATGAATAGTAATCAATATTAGATGGACTTTTATTTTTATATAAAGGATTATATTATATCAATTTATTTTTTGTAATTAATGATTAAATAATATATCAATTCTAAAAAGGGATCGAAATTCTGGTTTTTTGTACAAAAAAAATTATGAGAAAATATGTTTTCTAGAAAATACTTTGTTTTACCTCTAAATGATAACATAATTATTTATACGAAATTTATATTTAATATTTTTTTAATTTTAACTATAATTTTAAATTATTTTCAATAAATGGTAGAATATTAAATTTCTACATTTTTTATTAATCATTAAATGTTATTTCTGAGGGAAATATTCAATAAATCATTTAATGAATTTTTCGCCACGTAAGTTATAAATTGATGTTTTACTATAAATTTACATATTTTATGCCAATAAATATTTTAATGTTCCTTGTATTATATAATTATTAGAATACAATATTTAATTATTATTATTGAGGTTTATGATTTTCAATATTCCGTCCAATAAAAATATTATCCTTGAACTTTTCGTGGATATTGTCTTCTAAATTGATTAGTCTGATTCTTATGTATAAAAACCTCTTGTTACCACATTAATTCTTTTGTTTAATGATTTATCCAAAGTACCATTACTAGTTGAATATCTCAATTTCTAAACACATTCTCTCAAGTATATAGAATCTTGATAGGATCTCCATATTATGATAGAATAATTTTCAATTCTATTCCATTAATGGTATGGATCAGGCATTTACTTTTTTAATAATGATATGTGGGATATCTCATTTAATTTAATGTGTATTGGTGAAATTTATAATTATTAAGATATAGATCCAACCATTTCCAAATTTTCAAAGCACCCATTTCACATAAGGATTAATTTTCCCTTCTTATCAAACATTGTTAGACCCTTCTATAGATCCCACTAAACAAAACATGATCTCCCACTTTATATTCCAAATAATTCTTATAATTTATTGAATAAATCATTTTCCATCATTAAAAATATGTATTGTGAGGCTAAAAATTCATTACATTTATATTCACCCCCTCAACATTTTCATGGCCCACAAGTTTTATTCGCCTATTTCATTCAAACATGTTGGATTTTGAAACATATTTATATAAAAGGATTTATATATAATTATTCAAATAGTTGAATGTAAACTATTATTATTTTAAAAATATTACAAATGAAAATAATGATCCTAAATTATTTTTAAATCAAGTGAAAATGAACTAAACATATCCTCTTATTTGATAATAATCATTTTTAATTTTCCACAAGTTTGAGGATGGTTGGCAGAGCATAAATGAATATTTTTATCCGTTCCTATTGAAAAATCATCCATAATTTCCTTATAAAATAAGGATCATTGTTAGAAAAATAAAAAAGTGCACCATGGAGTATTAAGATATTATTGACATATATATTTATTAAGCACTCAATAGGTAAATCTTCTCTTATAGTATGGAAATGTGATGATTTAGATCAGTGATCAACATTGACCCATTTTTTATCACTCCTTCATGGATTCATGGGTAGTACGATAAAACAATACATTGAAATATCACCCCATATCCAAATTTTAATAGGACATCATTTCATGATACCTCGAGGGATATTAGCCTCATCCATTACTTATTGACAACTAAGCATCTTGATTTTAAAACATTCAATTTACATATTCAGGAAATCAAATGAAAAAATTTCCCCAAAATCTCTATACCTCATGTTGTTACCATAGTGTACAGAGAAATATGGGATGTGAGAATCATCCAAAAATTATACTATCACCTCTTGAATATAGGGAACACATAACCTCCTTCAAAATTTATGGTTGAAATCTTGTATAAAAATCACCAAAATCCCATCACAAGAAACGTAGATTTTATTTAGAAAACACTCATAACCCAATTGAGGAAATTTGATATTTTCGAATAATGATGGTTTCACAACCTTTTCAAAATGGGGTGATGTATCCCATAACTTGATAATTACCTATAGACAAATTTACTATATCAATGAATAAAAGGTTCCATCTAAATCCTAATTGGGTTAAAAAACCAAGATATTTGATGCTAATTACATTAGATACCTTATATTCCCTCTATATTTAGTATTTTATGGGGATATGATAATATGTGAGTAGGTCGATCCTTCTTCATTGACTCATATAGATTAATTTTTTTGAAACTATTTTTAGGATATTCTGGTCAGTGTATATCTCATATCATTCAATATATTGATAATATCTCCAAATCTATAAAGAAAATATTACACCATCTAACTCAAGATCATGGGATTGATAGTTTAATTCATGATTCTTCAACTAATTTAATGCCTAAAAATAACATTTTCGTTTTTCCTAATGGAATACTTAAGTACCTTCTTCAATGATTTACTATATATCACAAACCCTTAATTTCATTATGGTAGTGATAGAATGGTATAATTGACCAGTATCATCATTAATTCATAATAAAAAATTTCATGTTATATTTTATAAAATAATATAACCCCTTTATTTGGGGGAATAATTAATATGTTTAATAATCATGAAAAATTCGAAGAAAATTAATTTTATTAATAACAAACCCAATAAAACTACATAACTATATTATGTTAGTTGGTATGTAATATTTTCTAACTTCCTTCTTGTTCAATTGATCAACTAATATTCCATCTAGTACGATAATATGTCTATGAAAAGAAAATCCCGAAATCTAGAAATTACACATAATAAATTTCCCATATAAAACATTTCATTTAAGTGTCTCAAGAATTACTAGTAAGTGATTCACATGGTCCTAAATACATTTATAATATACAAATATATCATAAATTAATGTGATAGAAACTCATCAAGATATTCCTTGAATACTCTTCTCATTAGATCCATAAGAATATATATTTCATTAGTAAATCCAAATTGAATTACTATATACACATAATTTCCATACCTCTTTTGGAATTCTGTTTCTGTAATGTATTACATATTTAATAAAAATTAATGAAACCTAAAATGAATCTAAATATTTGATAATTATTTAGCTCTAATAAGTTGATCAAATATTTCATCAAGGTGACAAAAATGGTATGTGTTATTTATCATAATAGAATGAGTTCCCTAAAATAAATTCACAACCTCCTGGATACATATTTCTTCTTAATTAAGAGTACAATTGATACCCATGGAGAAACAATATGGTGAATAATCCACTCAGAAAAAAATCCTATGGTTGCTTCATCAAATCAATTAACTTTAAAATATAACTTCTATATGGATTCATTGAACATTGTATTGAATCAGGGATAAAATCAATGGGGAACATGACTACATGATCTTGAGTATTTCTAGGAAATACCATAGTAAATCAATCAATATATTCATATAAATTAGTTAGATCGTCATTATGAATATTAAATATTCATAAATAGAATTTCTTTACTCCTCTTCCACAAGAATATAATTCTAAAGTGCTTCTGTGGGTGGTCTTAGAAATAAATCAAATGATGAGGTCACTTCCCTATACAAAAATAATTCAATATTGTCATCACGATTCATAATTTCCTTCAACATTAGATATAACGTTTCATAATATTTTGAAATTTATTCCATACCAAGTATTATATTGATGTCAATAGTTTGCGTGATAATAAATTAATAAAATAGATCAGGTAAATGTGCCAAAATGGGAACTTCCAAACACATCCTTATTGCACTGGAAAATTAATTAGATGTTCTGAATGAAAATACTCTTCTTACGATGCTTAAGATATATTTAATTTATTTGAGATAATAGATGATAAAAATGATTGTGTGGATCCAAAATCAAATTATTAATTAACAATATTTGTGGATATAATTAAAGTACATTCCACCGCATCATTTGGAACTTCCACCTCAGCTGTGGTGAAAACATAAACATAGACTTCTCCCCTTGGCCTTACATATGGTATGTTCCTTTTACTCTTATGGAATTAATGTGATTAATGCACTATTACTCATTAGTTGAAAAACTACACATAAAGTATTTGTTTCTTACCCTTTTATTAATTTTCAACATGACCCTTATAGAAATACATATATCAAATTCCCATATCTGTTAAAAATATTATATATTTTTTATTCCCTTATTTTTTAGATGATAAAAATTTATAAATGTTCCTAATTACCTTTGATGTGTTATGATTTTATTGATTTTTATACATAATATGTTTTTCTTGATTCCACGTTAATATATCTAATATAGATATGTACTTATCTATTTTGATGAAAAATAATGCTATGTCATCATATAATGAAACAATTTGAGAAAGAATTTCCTTTCATAAAATTGGTATAATCCTATGAGATAAATGGTAAATCATTCCTTCCATATTATGTTTGTTAACCATATCATCCCTAGTTATTCTTATAAAGGGATCCTAATACTCTAAAACATATTCTTCTTCCATTTTTATTATGATATATAACATTATATAAATTTATGATTATTTCCGAGGGATGGAATATTTTCCATTTTCTATTTCATTAATGTGTCTCCAATATATGTTTTTTATTTAATATTCCATGATAGTATTATGAATCAATTACCACCATTTATTAGTATCTCATTAGATTTGATACATTTAAATTGTATCCTTTTCTAGTTTATCGCACCCCAAGTCTAGATATATTTTTTCAAGGGACATAATCCATTCCCCACAACCACATGATTAGTAGTATTAATAATTTATGGGGGATTCTAACATGTGAAGTGAACCAAAGTGGTGAATCCTAATTTATAAAAATGGTTTCAAAATTTAATATAGGATATTCATCATAACATGATAATGCTACCATAAAATATCCAAGATCTATTCATTCTAATAAAAAATTTATTGGATTGATTGGAAGTGAAATTAAAACGTTGACCATAATTGTTGATACATTATTTATTCTACGTATCATTTATAATAAAAGTATTATAATAAATTATTTCATAACATTCTGAATTTCAAATAATATTGTATAGTTCAAAATCTAATGTAACACAGAATAAAATTATAATAAGTATATATGTACTATTAATACGATAATCATAAACATGTTTTCTTGGAGGAAATTTTTATTTTAAAATTCTTCATATAGGATTGTCATGAAAATGATAATTATCCTAATAATATCCTATGGGAGTGTAGAACCATGTCCATAGTAAGGAAGATTGTTGTGATCCATTTGATGATCAAATCAATTCCCAATACACCGTTTTAGAATATATTTCCTTATGGACAATTTTTTAAGAACCATATCATCATTTTGTATCCAAAAAGTGAAGTATTTATAGGAAACACCATATAATAACATGATTAACAAAATAATATTATATTAATATATGATTTATATTAATGTATAACTATGTTTGTTGTTCACAAAAATATATTTTACATAATATTGTTTCAAAGGACTCTACTAAAAATTCTCTAATTACAAATGTAACAACACTGACTAGAGTAACCTAGAGAATACAGTCATTGTATTTCATTGAAATTGATACATGGGGTCAAATACTGATGGAAAAATCTATTTAATAGATTTGGAGAAATATATAAAAACCAGAAACCCATTTTATACTAGGGATAAAATATAACACCTTGTAATGAAAAAACAATGGTATCTAGGAACTCATTCAAATAATTTTTCTACATATTCTTTGGAAGTTAAACAAAATAAGGATGAGTTCAAATGCTCAGAAATGGTTATGTACAGAATAAATTATCTTGAATAAATAAAGAAATAATAAATATATAATGGTTAATAAATAAACTCACATTAAATTTATTTAATAACATGAATATCATGATTAGATATAGAATAGTCATTATGGAGAGATATATAAGAAAATTTCAAATTCTATTAAATCAATAACATTAGAAAAAAATCAAACATAAAATATATCAATGTTATTGACTCATGGATAATAATAAGTGAATTCCTAATGAAGGAAATGAATGATATTGGATGTCCTAATTTTAGAAAACATGATATCTATACCATCAAGACCATGCTCCAAGATAGTTTAAAATACTGGGTAATACCCCTATAAATAAGATAATATATTTTTATCATGATTCCAATCGATGTAACAAGTGGATATATAGTTACTTTCCCATCACATCACAACATTTAAAATTCATTACTCATATATATAATGATCGATATAATTCATGATCCATATTCATTATCAATACATGTATGTGTTGAATAATTATACTTAATATCAACATATCCCCACTAAATCGAATAACATTAAATGTAAAACATCTTATATATGAAAGATTATTTTTTAAGTAATAAGAATATAAAATATATATAATATGGATATTTAATGTTTTGTTATTTATCAAAATAAAAATATAATTTTTGATGAGAATAAATTGAACAGAATATTAATCACGATACGAGAGGTGACCAAAGATTATTTGAGAATGTAGGTTTCTTACAATAATAATGTAATTTGGAAGAATAAAGGGAATGGAGGTGAAATATTAAAACAATATTTCATTAAATTGGCTTCCTTTTAAATCCCATGAAAACATTTCGAATAATCTATATTTTAAAAAATAGTTATAGTGGTATGGAAGTCATTTATCACTAAATACATTAAAAAATATTACTTTGGAATTATTGTTGAAAAAACCCTTTACAAAAAAATATAAAAATTCTATCAAATACCTTTTTAAACATAATGAATAATATAAAATTTCCTTAATAAATATTTTTAATAATTAAAAAAATTATTGAAAAAAAATTAAAAAATATAATCATGAATGAAAAGTATATCTGATTGAAAGAAAAAATAAATTGGTTTTTCTATTAAATATTTAACTACATGATTAATTGAAGACGAATGGAAACGACGAAAGAAAATATGAAAAAAAATTAATATCTTATGTATAAGGTAATTATTGTATCCTATGATGAATAAGGTATAATATTTCTTCAACAAAAGTAAACAATATCATAAAAGAATGGGAGATTGTGAAATAGCATATTACCCCATTAGTAAAATTTAATTTATACTCTCATGAAAGAATACATATAAATTGAAACATATGAAACCATGAATATATATGTAGTATTATTAAATATGTCATAATTTTAGTATATAAAAAAATAAAACTGAATAGGTCCATATTAAAAAATATGTCTCAAGGAAATGGAAATTGAGATGAAATCTCTTACCTCACACTTCCCCTATGTTGATTCTGATTTAACCTCATGTATATTTATTTAAATCATGTTATTAATTTATAAATGAACCATATTATTATTTATAATACCATATATGATCATATTAGTATGTTTTAGAAATCGTTCTTTAATATTATTGAATTATTACTATT
This sequence comes from Viscum album, assembly GCA_963277665.1. Taxonomy (NCBI): domain Eukaryota; kingdom Viridiplantae; phylum Streptophyta; class Magnoliopsida; order Santalales; family Viscaceae; genus Viscum; species Viscum album. The sequence continues at coordinate 168,011,539 of OY728123.1, forward strand.
GTTTTATGTGTTAATTTCTATTTTTCCCTGGCATTTTTTCTCATGATTGTTCCAGTTCATGTTTTTATTATATATTTGAGTCTTATGTTGAATTATATTTATTTTATTAATATAATATTTATTCATTAAAAAATTCATACCCATTAGAGGTTATTGTACATAGAAATCAAATCCCAACGTTTCGTGGAGACGATATGTTGTACCTATGCCTCAGCAATAGTTTCATTACATTAATGGGTAAAGAAGGTAAGGAATTGGAAAATAAAATAAATTATTAGATTTAAAATAATCTAAAATTTATCATATATATTTTTTATCTATAACATTATCTAAATCCAATTGAGTTGGTGATTCGAAAAAAATTACCTTGAATCATGAGGTGATTTCCTATTGTACACAATATAGGTGGATATATTGAACATTTGATGAAGAAGGGGATGATAAAAAATAATTTCTGAATCCAAATAACATATAATTACATGAAAAATACAGTTTTGTTATGTTTTAAGAGTTGTGGCATATTTTACTGTGGTAAAAGATGAAACCAAAGGGAAGTGCTTTGTAAGGATGGTTAACTTCTCTTAGAAAAACCTCCTTTTAATCTATTGATATAGACCCCAGGGTTGGTATTTTGGGATTAATATCTAAATTTTAAATATATAAGTATTTTGGAGAGTTTTATTTTTATTTTTTGGTTGAGAATATTTTATTTAGATATACGAATAAGTGATTGGAGAATGTACCCTTTTATTATTGATGATGATTGGAATTTTCTGTAAATACCGAAAAATATTCAATAATGGGATGCCACTCTAACCCCATGTTCTGAAAAAATTGATAAATATTATATTATTCGTAGTTTATGATAATTACACAACTATACTAGATAAAAATAAACATTTTGAATCACATTATTCACTTATCCTCTATGTTTACATACATCGACCATTTTTCCCACATTAACTAGGTTTTTACCCTAGGTAAATAAAAATTTAAGACTAAAATTAAATAATATTTAGTATATATTTTGTTCATACTTATTATAAATATTAACTCCAAAATATTAGATAATAATGCTATATTTTTGGAAATTAATATTTACTAAAACACATGTAATGGGAAAAAACCATATTTTAACATTAACCCTGTTAATTAATTTTTATTATTTTTAATATTTATTTTGACAATAAAGTATTTTGTGCATATAAATTAATATTAAATATATTTATATAATTTAGGGAATAAATTTTATTAAATTAAATTCACTTAATTGTAAGGATATAGTTATAAAACAACCCCGAACATTTGGTCAAAAATGGAGATTTCAATAGATGCATTTTTGTAGTATAAAATGATAATATATATTTATTATGGATAGTAATCATAATTAAAAGGATTTAAATTCACATATATAGGTATATAATATATAATTTCCATATAGAAATTTGATCAATTAATATTATTTTAACAAATTAAAATGGATATACATTATTCCTTTAAAAAAAAACAGATTACCTAAATACATGTATTCTTGAATATACATGTTTTGTTCCAAATGAAATAATCATTATTTAAATAATATTTATTAATAATAAATTTATAATTATAAATATAATTATTATATATAACATTAAGTATGGGTAATATTTAAATATTATATATTTTGAATTATCTGGAATAGTATATTTATTAGGTAAAAATTCAAAAAAACATTGTTGGATTGTTTTGACTAGGTAAGTTTAAAATAGATATTCATACTATTATTTGTTTTTAAATTTATCATTTAAATGTTCCTTGTATTGCAGTTTTGTTAAAATTATTTTTTAACTTATTATAATCGATTCTCATCTGTAACATCGAGAATGTTAAAAAACAATTATATCCCATAATGTCATTTGAGATGTAGAAGAAGTTGTATCAATAAGTATTTCATGAAATAATATTGTCAGGATGATTTTTTCTTAATATGTTATATATCTAAGAGTATTTGAATATAATGTGTGGAAATTACTAATCATATTATTTGAGAGAGTAAAAAATTTAGATTGACAAAAAAAAAAAGAATGAAATATTGGAATCTTAATTAAAAATTCTTAACTGAAAGTTCAATAATATTTATTTTAATGGAAGAATATATAAGGAATTTGTATTGATGTTGTTTTAGAAGATAATATTCAAGATCATATATATCCTATGGTTACAAATATCACAGGTTTCATTTCAGTATAAGGATAATTTTTTTGTAGATCTGATGGTAAGCTACATCCATTGTTTCTTTAATAGTAATTTGATACATGTGATTATAATATTAATTAAAAAATATTAATGATATAAAAACAATATAGAATAAAATCATGATATCTATTGGTAATGTCATTATAAATAAAATATTTCAAAAGGTAAACCTAATGGTGAATAAGAACAACTAGTTATGTTGTCAAATAAATAATAATAAGATCATATGTTATTGATTAATTAAATATCATGATTCATGACACATGGTTCCCATCTAAATTTGGGGATGTGGCATTGAATGATCATTCAAAAATTAATATTTCTAATTCCTAGAAAATTATTATTTTATGTATGTGATAAATAATAATGATCTAAATTAATTTAGAGTTTAAAAATAAATAAATTCTTTCATTTAGATTGTGAAATACAATAAAAAATGTTTCATTGAGGTTAAAACACACAATAATGAATATAAATGGGGGAGAATCAATTATATTGGATTATGAGGATAAATGTGACATTTATATGGGATATACTAACTTAAATATATTTTTTATAATATCAATTTTGTAGACGAAGAAGTGATTTTGATTTGACTGTTCATGATGAATATCAATGTCAATGAAAGAAGTGATATACTTTAGTTATGTCCCATATAATCTAAATAATTGGAAGTAGATTGATGTTCATAAGAAATAAATTAATAATAAGATTCATGGATTTGAATTTTTATGAATAATTTAATAGTGATAATCATAAATACATATTATAAATGTAAATAGAATTGAGGAATATGAAAACATAGGGATATAAGATGATAATTCTATTGATCATTTTCTTGATAAATATAATTAGGATTATATTCTTATAGTTAATGTGTTTTATTCAACTTCTATCATATGGAATCATTTTAGGATGAAGTAATTATTTTATAAAGTAGTAATATCCTATAGAATACTAAGGACCTTATTTATGAGTGAGGATTTATAGTCACAAATAAATGGGTGGAAATCAGGGTAAAGTTTATATCAGGCTACAATTATCATTTGGGAAATTGTTTTATGCATTAATAAACATACCTTCCTTATATGTGGATTAATTAAAATAAAACTCCAATATATTTAGACATTATTATATTAGAGATTCACATCAATCATCTTCTTGATCCTAATAGAACAAGGATGTAGTCACCCATCTAAGTGTATGTCCATTTAAATATAGATTTTGTAGTAATGTTTTACATAAATTCATGTCTTATGTTTTTTTTGAATTTAAATGAAAATCCACTCATCTTATGTGAGGTAATGGTCATAATTAGTGAATAAAATTTATATGGTGAAAACATGTGACCCCTAATTCAATATTATGATTTATGTAATCATATCACACTACTATGAAAATGAAGTTGTATCTGGGGCCTATGTTTTACATCTAATTAGGTATTATTTTCAACAAGTTGTTTTTATCGATTATATATGAACTCTGGAATTTATATTGATTGTAATTAAAATTTAAGATGAAATTTAGAGGGTATGTATTATAGAAAAATATATAATATGATTAAATGTGAATATAATAAGGTATAAAATATCACTATTGAGATAATTTAAAATAATGAATCATCATTAGTTGATGATATTCTCGGTATTTTTTTATTTATTATATTTTTTTGAAAATTATCGTCTATAAAAAAATAGTTTTTTCACTTAGGAGTATGTACTCGTTTATTTACTGGATGACATGAATTTTCAAAACAATGTACATTTTATAGGTATCACTATATATATGGTCACAAATATATTTGACTTTAAAAGGGATCTATTGTATTATTAAATAGATATGGGAATAGAAGCTGTTTTTTTAAAATTGGATTGGAAGAAAAACTGAAATTATGCAACACTTTCATAAAAGTTATGAAAGGAAATTAACCATATTTAATTCATTAAAATGAAATATAATTTTATTGTAAAGAATAAAATAAATTATTAGTGAATGAAATCTTTGGGAAAAGTAATGTCTTTAAAAATGGATTCATGCATTGAATGAAATAATTACAGTAAAAATTGATTAATTGGACTTCAAGGATAAAAGTATAAAAGTGATTGATAATAAAATTAATAAAAAAAATGATATGAATGAATAATATTTTGATATGAAAATGAATGAATGGTGTGGTAAAATGAAAAAATGTAAATTTTTAAAATTGCCAACAATATGATATGTAAAAAGACTAAAGTAAAATATAGAAATCTAGAAATGAAACAAGTTGAAACATCACATGAATATGAATAAAGCGGTATTTTCTGAAAGAACATTATAAGGGACCCAATTAAGAAAACAATAATTCAATTAAAAATAATATATTTTAATCATCTCATGATATATAAACTATTAACCTATAGAAAACGATAACCCTTCATAAATAAATAGTGGGTTGAACTAATTATATTTTCATGGAAATTAAAGGTTAAAATGATAACTCATTAAATATATGGGTGATGAATAGTTTTTAAAAATACCAAAATACATCATTAGTGGGTGTACATAATTGTATGAAATCATTCTCCCAAATTATATCTAAAGATAATAGTTCTTTTTCCAAAAAATTAAAATGAGATAGACATGGACTACATGCTTCAAAAAGAAATAAATCACAGTTTTATTGATACAATTATAATTTGCAATAGTTTATACAGAATATCATTATTTATTTCATAACATATCAATTAATAAAATAAATATGATTCCTATTTAAAGAAGAATTTAATTTAAAATGAAGAATTTTTTTTTGAAGTTCATCTAAATTTAGAAAAGTAGATTGGAAAAAACCTTTAAACTGAGAATATATATGACTTTCATGAAATTAATTTATATGGAATTCTTAATAAGTTTAGTTATTGTTAGGATGAATACTTATTGAAATCAATAATTTTTAAAATAATTTTTTTTAGTAATGTAATTCCTCAAATTTCAAATAAAAAATATAGATTGAATGAGGAGGATTTTTCATTGGAGTAAATTTAGAAGTAAAATGTTGAAAAAATGCACAAAAGAAGATTGATGTAAATGATTTCATTTAAAGTGGGATATGATAAAATTTTAAATGTAAAAAAGAAAACAATTATAACCATTTGAAATAAATAAATTTTATTACCAATGTAATTAGTATGTAATATTAATTAATATAAATTTAAGGAATAATTTGAATAATTGTATTGGTGGATAACATATGTGGGAAAGAAGTTGAAATATCGTAGAGTTTACTAAAACATTTAGCATAAAAACACTAAATAAATTATTCCAGATATCCATGAATACTAATTTTATTCTTTACTAATGTATAATAATTTGCATAGAACAATTGGAACTATCATGGAAGATAGGGAAAACACAATAAAATATATGCATATTGATAGTAAATGTGATTATTGATTTTACATGTAATAAAAATTTCTCATAAAGTATGAATAGAATGAAGAACAATAGAAATAAGGCTTATAATATCAATTTATGTGATGTCATTAAGACCTTTCGTAATGTTGGAGAAAAAATTGAATTTTTTTTTGTATGGTGAAAAAATATCATCCAAGTTTATTTTATTATTATGAAAAGGAAAACATAGAATTTTAAAATATGTTTCAATTTATATTCATTATGATTGGAGTTCAACATGATGATATTTTTTGGGAGATCATAAAGGGAGTTTAATACCCATGAATATGTCACAATAGGATTGGATATCCATCTTGGTGATGTTTTATTTGAATCATGTTTCCTCTCCTGAATAAATCAACTAGAATCTAACAATAGGGATTATATTATAATCACTAAGATTTCCCCCTTGAGGGGAAGTTGATTTGGAGAAAATATTGATATCAATAACAAATTTATATCATGAAAATAGGTACTTAAATATTTTTTCAATGCAGTGGAACATTCAATTAATTCTGGAATCCATTTATAGAAATATTATGGTTTATTTTTATTATCTGAGATATTGATTTTATAATGATATGAGGAAATTAATTTGATATAAGTGAAAGCTATTTGGGATTCCATGATAGTAATATATTCATTATATTGAGTGTTAGATATTGTTTAATTTTTAAGAATTACTATTGAATGATTATATCTAATTTTTTATCCTATGCCGGCCTATTTGTTGACATTTGTCATGTCTATAATAATTTCTCATATTTTTACACTTATAATTTCTCAAAAATATATATAGTTTATTATTTTGGGTAACATTTCTATAATAAATGAGATTCAATAATTTTATAAAATGAATGAATCATTAAATTCAATAATACTAACGATAAGGGGGGTATGGATTAAATTATTTTCATCTTTAAAGTAAAAGTACGCTCTTAATTTACCATTCATACGAAAATTAAAATATGGAGAGAATATAGAATTCATATTGATTTTAAAGGGGGTAAATAGAAAATTAATATATATATATATATACATTCAAATAAATAAAGCATTTATGAGTATGAAGAAAAAATCAAAATGGGGAGATAAAAGATCCTAAAATATTTTGATGATAATGATCATGTTGTAACCATTATTTATGTAAATTTGTAATGTTTTCAAATTTTTTGAGTGTTAGTTAAGAGTAAAATAAATGATTAAATTTATTAAAACCTTCAATAATGAAATATTATAAGAAAAAGTTAATGTTGGTGACAAATAAGGAATTTAATAATTATAAGATGAATTTTTATATGACTGTAAAACATGTTTCTTGTAAATAAAATCATTCTAGAGGGAACCCATTATCTTTTTTTGTTATGTAATGATGGAAAATGAACTGATTCAAGATGAATATACCAATTTATAGGAGATAATTTATTACTTTATTTATGATGAGTAATTATTTATGATATATTTTATGTTCGTTTAATAATAATGCCTATATATGTGATATAGTTTACCTCTAAATAGTTTTTACCAACGAAAAGTGATAATTCTTGGTAAAAAAATGGTTCTCTGATATTACTCATAATGATAAATTAATCATAATGGTTATTCTTATATATATTTAGAATAATCCTGTATATCTAATGTACATATTAGTGTAACCTGAATATGTCAAAAGGATAAAATTTTTATTAAGTGGAACACGATATTTAATTTGTAAAATTGATTTCATGATTCAATGATATTTGTCAAGAAGAAAATATGTAGTTATTATCCATGAAATTATAGGAAATAAGGTGATTTCATGAAAAAAAACCCTGATCCAAATGAGCCAAAATACATATCATTGATGATTTAATGATTTGATAAAGATGATCGATTGAGAAATTATTAATATTTATGAAAGTGGGAAATTGAACATAGGAAATACAAAATTCTAAAATATAACATTTAATTATGGTTTCATAAATAATGAATGGTTATTGAAGGATAATATCTCATTTCAATAGAGGAGATGAATAGAATGAGACATTGAGAAGTTAGAGAGTTATTAACCTTAAATACTATACAATTCATTGATTTTAGTGAGAAGTGAGTATGTGTTTTGTGATACATATTTTCATATGATATTAGAGAGTAGGTGAGATAACTAATTATTTTTCTCCTAAATAATAGAATTATAACCTCTTATATCATGGTTTTAGGATTTCTCCTTTTCATTGACAATTTTTATCTTTAATTGGGTGTTTCTTTGGATTCCCATGGAGATAGAACATTTTTTAAGAAATTATAACTAATATTTTGGAATTTATGTTTTCATTAATATATTGAGTCTAATAAAAAATGTCTTAATGGATTGATTGAACTCTCTAAGGTTTTAGATAATTCCAAAGCTATTTAGGGTATTTTGTGGTTCAAAATAGAACTTTAGAAGTATATAAGAGAAAAACATTAAATTTAATGGGTGTACATGATGTTTACATTATTTAGGGATGATGTAGTAAACATGGTACACAATAGTAATAGAGTTCTCTCTATGTAAAGATCACATTCCATGAAAACTTAACAGTTGGGTTTTTAATAACAATGTGATAGTTCTTTCGATGTATCTAGGCCCCAAATATTAAAGGATGTTTAAATGGATTACACATCATGTAAATGTCATGGACGCAGAATTAACAAGTCCATATGTGTTATATGTTTTTTAATTAATCTATATTCCTCCAAAATACTATACCAGAGAAATTTTCATATTATTTTTGAGACATCCAAACCATCCATATCATTTCATTTGGTGATTAATCAATGTTAACATTTCATTTCTTTTATTTCATTGATTAATAATTTTTATTTTATTTTCTCCAATGATCCATATAGTTCTATTATGTTGTGTTATATGATAAACTATTTTAATATAATGATTCTCTAGATTTATCTTTCGACCAACTGTGTTATATCAATCCAGAGGCAATTTCCTAGTTGGTTGTATTTTGTAGGGTGTTATTTTTTTAGGATTGTTTTATTTAATCTTCTCTAGCAACCCTTTTGATGAATTGAATCCATTAAGAAATGTTTTTACTAGTTATTGGGAATGTGTTTTTTTCTGTTCCATTCATTGTTGTTGGATCCCATTACAAGTGTGTGTAACATGAGTTTTCAAGTAGGTAGTTTTGTCTCAAGCATATGTTAACGAACTGTATAGATATTTTTTTAATAAAATGTTTCATAAATAAAATTTAATGATTTAATCATTAGGTTTTTGTGTGAGGAAATGTTTTTTTATAAAATATTTGATTCCTTATGTCTTAAAAAATCTAAAGAGTATTTATATTAATTTTTTAAATGTTTTTCAGTGAAGGATATATTTAAATTATTTGATTAAATGGTTTTGAAAATAATGAACATGAAAAACCATTGGGACTTTAGTAAATTGTATTGTAATAGGTCTATTCTACAGTTAGGTGGTTTTATAATGTGTAATTCCTCATGTCAATATGGCTGTTATTATAGGGATTTGTAATACATTTTAGAGGGTTCATATTATAAGGTGTTTCTATCCTCTCTAGACTCACGAAAAATGTTTATATAATTGATTAGAATGAAATAATGTTTGTTTAGGTATGATTGTCTTAGATATCCTAAAATATTGTTATCATTAGTTTCACGAAAACTATGCTATTTCCTTTTAATATTTTGTGTTGTACTCCCATGGATTTGATATGATACACAATTTATGGTGTAATTTGATTAGATATATCTATTTTGATATATGTATATGAAATTCATTGAAACATATTTACGTATTTTATTTTGAAATTTAGAAAGAGAGAAAATAAATATTATTCCATGATTTTGACAAAAAAACATTTAAAATGTTTTCATGCTATAATCTCATTAAATCATATCATGATTTGTTATTTTTTCAATGACTTTTTATGGAACACATTGGTGGGACCCTACTAATATAGTTAGCTCATACCCTATGTACCCCTTCGGTGGTGTACATACCATGTTATGTATTCAAATAAAGGGAATGAAACGAAACAACAATGAATAAGGGAATTTTTCTATAATGTATGTTTAGATATCAAGATGGTGAGATGGTGCAGGTTTTCTAATTCTAATATATATGGAATATTGCATTAGAGGTTTTAAAATTTTCTTCTTATGCAATTGGAATTATCTCATGTATATTATTTTGATAACATTATGTCTTAACATTTTCATTGGACTATTTATATTATAAAAAATATATATTCTTGTTTTCCCCTAGATTCATTATTTACATATATATATGTCATGTTGTCTTATTATGGTTAGGTGGTGTCATTCCATCTGTATGTCTTTCACTGGTTCATTAAACCAACCAAAGGGGATCAATAATACCATTCAGTTTTTTTTTTTGAAATTAATGTTGTGTTCCTATTTGATAGGGTATATTGATTGGGTTTGTCATATTTTTGTATCAATGCACATCATTCCTCAACAGTCCTTAACATGGGACATTTTCTAGACATAGGATAGGTGTGTCAAAACATGATAGGTACATTTTGGTGAGGTCATGGCATACTATTATCATGATGAGACACAAGTTTACATGGGATGCAGGTTATTGTATCTCTATCTTGATTTTATGAGGTTAATATCAATTTTCACTTATTGGTTTTTAGAGTTTTACTATTATTATTGTTTTACCATATCATTTATTCTATTACAGTGGGAAATAGTGTGCCTCTTAGATGTATTATTTGAATTCCTAAGGATGTTTTAGCAGATGATCCTAAAGGTAATCCTCATATGGATTCTAATTTTATTTAGACTATCATTAATTTGGTTTACTCTATCAACCATAATGTACCCCACTCTTAGAACAATATATTTTATGTACATCCCGGAGTAGTTTGAGATAGTGATTCATCGTGGGAGTTCTTGGGTGAAAAGAAAAAATCCATTAAATGTACGAATGAACCTCAAGTGGTGGTGTAATTTATTGACAATAATGTTCAAATATTGAACATCCTAGATACAGTGGAGAGTATCAAGGGGATATGAACAACACATTGATATGAGGGTCCCAATAAGCGATGGTAGAATTCCATGGTACTGGAGGATATGCGTGTGGTCTTTGAATTGATGGGTTCAAAACAATCTTCATCAAGATATTTTGTTATATTCTTAGTTGATGTTGAAGTTTATGTAGATACTCTGTTATTGATAAATGTGGAATTTGGTGTCAATATATAACTATTAGTTTGTAGAGCCAGTTTGTTTCATGCTAGAGGTTGTAAATAATGACATGCATAATGCTCAGAAAAACCTACAGGGTTTTTGACCAAATATCATATTGTAGTTATTTATGGAAAATATTTCAACCTATATAGAGATAATAGATAGGGATATGATGAACTAAATGTGTGTGGTATGAAAGGTGGAATATTCTTCCTCTTCTCTTCCACATAATTCTAGCCTCAGTGGAGTGCCAGGGAAACAATATATTTTCATGATCACCACTAGTGTAGTTGATGTAGTATTTGATAGTAGGCCTCTTTCGAAATTCATTTTGAAGCTAGTAGTATGCCTTAAAAATTATATCTGTGTTTCATTGTAAAACATACCCTTTGTTCCTATCCATATACAATAAATATGTGTAACAATTGTGGATGTAATAGTCATGTGTAGTGTTTCTATTAGGCTGCTTCTATATATCAAAATGTTTTGGGGCCATCATATCCAAAGGAAAGTAAATTTAATTTTGATTCAACAAATACTACATGTCTCCAACCACAAACCCCATAAGTGAATCACCTTTACAGATTAGATGTGTTACTAGTGGAGGTGGATGCAGGGATTGTAGTAGTGAGATGTAGAATTTGTATTGAATCCTCAATATCGATATTTTTTATTTGATAAATGATCATATTATTCATTTATATATAAATGATTTTTTTATGTATAAAAATCTAATATATTTCATGTTATTCATTATAGTGTTTCAGACACCTCATTGTATGCTGAAAGATAATGGTTTTGGGGTCCAGAAAATTCTTTATTGATAGGTGGTGCTGAGTTATTATAGGATATGTGGTTCTTTCTCATTATTATTTTTATATAATCATCAGGATAGATTATTTTGTTTCTCATCTTGATGAGGTTGAATTTTATCCTCCACATGTTTCATTTATTATAGCCGATGGGATCTCATGAGTATTTCAGTGAGGGTGGTATTTGGGGTCTGGTCATGCAGGACCTTCCCACCTAGAGAATATGAGTTTGTTCTAAACTATTATAATTGACTATGATGTTATTTCTTCAATTTTTTATCTTCTTAGTATTAATTGGTATTTTCATGAATATTTTCAAAATGATTTTGTTAGTATTCTTCCATGGATGTTTATAGATATTATTATTGACCTAGTGGCAGGTACACCACCCATATCGATAGAGTCACTTAAAATGTCACTAGTGGATTTGATAAAGATAAATATGTATCTATACAACATTATGGAAGAGGGTTATGTTATCCATATTGTTTCACCATGCGAAATATTAGTTCATGTTTCCAAGAATGATTTTGGTTCAGATTGTTTTTCTATAGACTATCAGATATTGAACTGCATAATAGTAAAGAACATGTATTATATACCTCGTGAGGATGGTTTTTTATAATTTTATAGGGAAATGTTTTTTTTAATATTGATATTTAATTGGGTTATAATAATCTCTGTGTATAGGTTTCTGATATATTGAAGATGGATTTCAAGATCATGTTTGGCCATTTGAAATACTGTCGATTTCGGTTTGTTCTAAATAACACTCCATCAGTTTTTATGGATTTGGTGAATCCAATATCCCTTTTATATCTTGACACTTTATTATTTTTTTCATGGATGATAATTTACTTAATTTGAGATCTAAGAATGATCACAATAACCATTTTGGTATGGTTCTGGAAGTCCTAAGAAGTAATAATTGAATTGTACCATCGACTCCAGTTTTGAATATTTCCTACATCCTGAGGCAATAGAATTTCATTATTGAAGATCATAGTATTAGAATTACATCACATGTTATCTAAGAATCAAAAGAATAATGTGACGATAAGGGGATTTTTTTCTCAATTCCATCTAGATACTCAAGAGTATAATTCTGGTATGGTTTTAGGTAGTGTTAATTTATCATCATCTCTCCATCAGTCTATTACGAATAGTCAATAGCACAGTTATGAATTAATAGGAATCGAAGAATCCCAATATAGTGGGGAGACCATTTCTACATTGTCCATCTCATCATATTTTATTCTCAATTTTGAGGATTTTTTCTCTTCCTATCATCTGTGAGGATCTTAGTTTTGTATGATTTTCATAGTTACTTTTGGTCCATTCATCTATGAAATAAAAAGATGCATCATGACCTTAGATTGTGATTGTGAATTCTTGGTATAAATAAAGACACTACTAATTATGTATCATCCTATTACAATATCTTGATAATAATAGAAGATCAAATGAAACCTTCAGGTTTTTTCTAGAGACTTCTAGTGGCTGTTTGAAAATGGAATGATGTTTCCATGGAAATTTAAATTTTCTTACCACAGAATCCCAAAAGTAGGAATTATATCTTCTTGTGATTTATCAGTTGAAAACGTTATCTTGTTTTATTCAAATCAGTGACACTATGAACATTGATTATTTGTGTAAGCTGTATATTCTGGAATTTGGGAGGTTAAAAAGGGATCCTTCTTCACTTGTTTTATATTGGGATCCAAGGATTAGATTGAGGTTGTTGATTAGTATACAAGATAATATAGGGATTGAGGTTAGTATGAGTACATCTTGTCATCCATAGAAATAAGGGAATACATAGTGTAATATTCCTATCCTGGAGGATATGCTCTGTTCTTCTGTCTTGGATTTTTTTTGGATTTTTGGATTTCGATTTGGGTCTAGTGGAGTATTATTTTAAAAAATGTTATCATTAGTCAATCAAAAGGGATACCTTTGAGGATATTTATAGTCTCCCTTCCCGATAACCTACTTATAAGGATGATGTGAATGAAAATTCATTGGTGGGATAGACTTTCGATCAGGATATGTCAGTGAGGATTTAGAATATACGTCACTGTTTAGTTATGTCTCAAAGTGATAAAATTATTATTTGGATAAATGATTAATTCCAATGTATTTTCTATAGGTTTCTATGTTTTCCTAACGGTTTCTCCTAATATTTTTTACCACCATATTGGGGAAAATGGAAATATGGATTTGATCAATGTTAAACTATTTTTGTTCACTGAGTGGCCTGTGAAGGTTGCTTAACAGTAAGCATTTCCAATATAGTTGACAAACATTAATGATTTCTTCCAAATAAAACATTTTATAAAATATAACCCTAATCACTCTCATATTCTATGTTAGGAAGAGATTGAGTTAGATCCAAATGTTTCAATCGGGGAAAATCTAGTTGATATCGTTTATTCACAAGTGAAAATCATTCATGGTAAGTAGATTTAATTGGTGAGAGTGTTATGGTAGAATATATCATAATCTTGTGAGACAAGGGAGAGTGAGTCGGTGATGGGTAATAGTGTTCTAACCAATTTACCAAACATTATTCTACAATATTACTTACTAATGATGGGAAGTCATGTGGTGGGGAGTTTGTAAAATCCTATTACCCACATTAGGCTAATTTCATTATCATTTCATATTTACAACATTAAATGAGATCATCAATAGTCTAATTAGGATGGTGAAAATTTGACAAGAAAAATAACATAAAGTTCAAGGATGTATGTATTTATGAATTAATAGAGTCTTGGTATATATTTTAAAATGGTTTATAGGATTCTCCTTGATTTTGATGAATATCCAATGTTGTTTAATTTGTAATATTAGAATCATAGTTTTTATATTATGTAGTAGAAATAAAAATATTGTAATGGGAGTGTAAAATGTGTCATTTTCACTGGGAAAATACATTGAAAATGGAACTTAATATGAAGGGACTACACGCTGTGTAAATTTTAAATTCCGTATAATGTAAAAAATTTGATTTTAAATAAAATGTTGATGAGTTATTCTAACTATCTTGATCCCAAGGATTCAAGAATGGGTAAAGGGATTTCACACCATATAAATATTATAAATATATATTTTAGAGGGTTATTCGAGTGATGTAGTTTCTCATTCACTTCTAGGAATCCTTTCTCTCAAACTAGAGATATTATATGGAAATTTTATAGATCCACGAACATTTTGGATTTGTTTATTTGGTGATTGATCTTTGTTACATTTACAGTATGTTTCTACATGTGTGTTATCATTTCTATTTCATTGTTTCATTAGATCATGGTAGTAATATGGAATTATGTTATTAAATGTTTTCTTTTTGGATGATAATTCTCATTAAATATAATTATATACATTATGTGATCTAATTATATAGGAATTTCATTATTGTTTATAATTTTTTGGGAGTGCATTTTTAAGGTAGATATTGTATCATATTAATCCCTAGACCATTTGTTAAATTTATTATATTTTTAGACGTATGATTTTTTTCTTTGGCCTCTATTTTCATTGCGAGTTTTTCCTTGTTCGTAGATCCTGTTACTTTCATGTGTGAATAGTACTTTTTGATTGGTGGGTTTGTCTCTAGAAACTATTTATAGAACAATTTATCATATTCTAGATAAAAATATATAAATGGAATGGCATGATATACTAATTATATTTGTGTTTGTGGAATATATTTTTTTTATTTGAGATGGTATTCCCCTGTTATTGGAAAATAAAAATGGTTTTTAATAGAATTTTGAAATGATATTCTATAATGGTTTTCAAGGAAATATATAAATTTTTTTTTGATAAACTGGTTTGGAAAATAGAGCACATGGGAATCCTTGGGTACTTTTGTGGAACATATATTAATATTTATCATCCATGATTATTGGGTTTTCACATATTGGTTTCCTCTACACACTAGGGATGATGTTCTACAAATATATTAGGCATGTTAGTGAGATCCCTTTTTAGGGTTTTCCTCCTCTCTATAGAAAATATCTATATGTCAAGAGGCTATTAGTGAGCATGATTTTCTATGTTTAGGTATGAGTGTCCAATCTATGATAACCTGTTGTTTTCCTTCATGTGAATTTATCCATGACTTTCGATTATACTATATTGAGTTTTAATTACATGGATTTTATATGATATTTGATGCATGCATTTGTTTTATTTGATATATCGGTTTTGATAATTTTGTATGAAATTATTTGATACAGATTTACCTGTTTTAATTGGAAATGAGTAACAAGGGGAAATTAAAATTTTTCTCATGATTTGGATATAAAAAATATTAAAATATTATTATGCCCTGTTTTATTTATAACTGATCAAGAATGGGTTTTTATTTAGGGATATATTACGTAACACCTACGTGGGACCCTACTGAGCATGTTATATCACAACCTATGTCCCCCTCCCATTGTGCATAGAAAATGTTATGTGATTTGATTTTTGGAATTGAAAGGGGATCTAGTATGTTGATGAGGATTCATGTCTGCATGTTTTCGGTAATTGGATAGAGTGATGGTGTTGTTTTTCACATGATTCAATATGGAGACTGTCAGAGTAGTTATTATAGTTTTTTATTCCTTTTATGTAAGACTTTCCTCTTTGAAATTGTGTTTCTACATTTTAGTCATATTATTTATGTTGTTTTCTTTTTGTTATGGCATATATATATTCATTTTTATTCTTATGTTTCCTTTTCTATTGTCATATATATATATATATATATATATCATATTTTATGATTCATTTTGTGAGAAATCATTCCGTATATTTATTTTAGTTTCATGGGTGCCAGACACTGCCTCTTGGGGATCATGAATACCGTTCGGGTATGTAGAAATTCCGATTGGGAACTAGTTTGAGTTTGTATCTATGTCAATATTGACCCCATAAAAGAAAAATGAGGTGCGATGATTGGATGTTGTATATTTTAATAATATATTATTATTTGGTTTTTTGTTGACAAAATAATATATAGAAATCTACCTATATCAACTAAATACACATAGAATTTAAAAATAGTAAAATATGGTACACATGTTGATACTTTTTTATCTTTTCTATCATTAAGAGAATAACTAAATCATTTAGGTTGTTTTAAATTATCATTATTTATAATTTTACAATAAAATATTGAGTAGTTATATATACTAATATTATATAGTGGAATATCGGAGTTAAAAATGATATTTTTTCAATAGTGAAAATTTATAACCTCTATTGATGTTTTTGTAGTCTTAATAAAGAACCGTTATTATGGAATCTAATTATTGGGAAATAGATTTTGGGGATATAGATTAAACATTAATTATATGTTTTTAAGGTGTATAAATTCCCAATTTTTATTTAGTTACTGATATTAGTGAAATAATTATATCTAAAATTACTCTTAAACTCAGAATTAACATTTTCTACAACATTTTTATAAAAAAATGAAAATATCACGTGATTACATGTTTTTTATTTTCTTCATATCTTCTGGTGTGTATTTTAAAAAATCATAACAATAGGCATGCATCATTAAAGATGTATTTTATTGTATTAAATATATGAAATAAACACAACAAAAAGTAGACCACACTGATAAAACCCTTCCTCCTAAGTGACCACACATACAAACATAATTTTTTTACATTAATATATCAATAATTATATTCTATATTATTTTTATCTTAGGGTAATTTTAAAAGGCGATAAATTACAAAAATTATAGAGGCATTGAATTTTGGAATTTGAATTCTCCAATTAAATATGTGGAGTTAATTTACTAAAATATAGAAATGTGTAATGGAAATCCAACATCATGGTAGGAAAACAAAACACTGAGGGGATTTATTATATATATGATATATGAGAGATAATGTACATGGTTAATAAAATAATAGAGTAAGTATATAGAATCAGGTATTGGCAAATGTTTTTTTATTGATTTTTTACTAATATGATGTTTAATGGTATTAATAGTTGCAAAAACCACTCACATCATGGATTATATTATACACATAACATCGTTGAAATATAAATATATTGATTTTTGTGTTATACATTCTCTATTTTTTGTTACTAGACTATTAGATGTATTGGAATACAAATATGAATATTTAGAAACCACCTTTACAGGAATCATAATAAGTAATTTAATGAATTATAAAATATTTTATTGAACACATAGTATTATATGTGATAGTTTTAATTATTTTTATATTTTATATATCCATCATTATTAATTGAGGATTTTGGATGAAATTTAACAAGGTTGACTGATCCATTGTGTGTTGAGAAGAATTAATTTTTTTTTGATGTTTTTCATTGAAGGATGATTAAACAACACTGCATCCAGGAAGATAAAGTCATGGTTTTATAATCCATGATGTAAGCATATGATTATTGTTTTGGTTATCGTAATTTTTCTATATACTATTTCTAGAATCCATGAAATAAAAATTTATATCACGGGTTATTTTAACAATAGTAATAGATCATAGTGTATGGGGTAATACAATTAAATTTTTGTTAAATATAATAAGGAATATAAGGGATTCCAAATTGACTACTCTAAATGTCTGGTTATTTTGAGATAAAATATTTTATTTTTATTTCAATAAATGTAAAATATGGTTTAAGAAAGTGTTTTTAGGTGACTATTTTTGTGGAAAATTTAAAACTATTCTTGGATGGCGTTGTGGATCAAAACATTTATCTTGAGAAGATTATTTATGATAATTGAGTACTTAACCATGAAACCTTATAGAGATTATTGTATCTTGTCGAGAAAAGATATGGATATTTTAAATGTTCATACTTTAAAACATTTTATTTTTGTAGTATATGGAATATTAATTTTATCGAATTGTGGTTCTGTATTATCTAAACCATGAAATTATAGGGTATGACTAAAATATTGTGTTTTTATTGGGGAATTATTATTTTTTATCCTTATTTTAATTATTCATAAGAAATGGAATTTTTATTTACTTCAGATTATCAATAATTGATGAATATGAGAACTAATTATTTTCATAGTTGTGATATTTTATTATTGAAAATATTAGATGGTCAAATCAATGTAATTATGAATGGGAGATTTGATACATTATTTGATAAAATGTTGTAGATAATTTTGGAAATGTTCTACATATCTACAGTTTTTTGTGAGATTTTTTTGACGTGATTTTATCATCAGTAACATTAAATATTTGTTTAAAGGATTATGTTGGAGTAAAAAATAATTTAAATTTTATATTCACAATTATAAAATACTCTAGGATAGAAACCTATTTGTTAATTTTATTTTATTTCCTTATTTAATATAGTGTAAAAATTTGATGATATAGGTAGTGGAAATTTCTTTAGAGTTTTCCATACATAAATTTTTTTATTCCTTATAGAGTGTTTTTATGTTTAATATATTGTTAAATTTATATTTTTATGATCCTTTTATATATATGTTTTTTTATTCTGACACTACATTTCTATTCAATGTATTAAATGTTTTAATGATTAGTTTATTTGGAATAGTTCAGTATTTTTTTACACTAGGTGTAAATAATCATTTTTTTTGTTAACAAGAAACATTGTAATGAAATTTAACACCACATCAGTTGATTTTAGACATTTTATCCAACCAAAAGGCCGTAGATCCTCCCAAATAAATAATATTTAAGTGGAATAAATTTATATTTATATAATATCATTCAATACTTTTTAAACAAAATTAATATTTTCATGGAAGATATTTATCAAATTCAATTATGTATACTATCAGAATATAGTTCTCATAAGTAAATATTTTCACCATGCATCCATCAAATTTGTACAAAATGCTTATTTATTTGAATGATTGGTCCATTCAATTTTATTTCCTATGAAATATATTTTCCCTATAGTTGTTATTACCTAACATCATCACTATATATTACAAATCAACATATAATATTATATAATTATTTATACATTCGTTTTCGTATATATGAATAATAACTATTTTTATATGAAAACACAATGGGTGGAAAATAAATAGTACACAAATTATTTTCCATTCATAGGAAAATATTTTTGAATTTCATCAAGTGTTTGAAGGATCATTAAATTTTATTTTTTTGTGATTAAATATATTACATTTGTATTCCTAGATATTGAAATATTATAGGTGTCTCATCTATATAATTGATTTAAACCTTTGATCTGGATCATATATTATCCAAATTTATTCCCTATACAACTTCACAGAAACAATTATATATATATGGAAAATATTTACAATTTTTAAATCATTTGAAATTGTGATAAGGTGTATTGAATTTTTATAATGATTTACAATAAATCATAGAAAAGTTTTCATTAATTGATTCTTAAAAGAGTTATGAAAAAAATATTTTTATTTCTACCCATTTTCATATTTTTATACAGAGTGGTTTTATCACCCCCAATGGATTTCGGATGCTCTTTCTTTACTTCTTCACTTATAATTGAAATCTGACTATAGTTGGTGATGTATTTGAAAATATTGACCCAAAAAAATTCAAAATGATCTTGAAACACAAAACAATCTTATATAGATTGTAAAAGTTATGATTTATTTATTATATTATATCTCCATCATTAAATTATTTCATTATGAAACACATAATCATGTTATGATTAACAATAATCAAACTAATTCCTTATTTAATTTATGAAAATTATATTCCATTATTACTTTCAACATCATAAATAGATTAATTTCATTTTTATCACCTCTTATATTATAAGGCCCCAGCCTTAAACCTTACTTAAACTTGAGTTATTACAAGATTACACATTGAGGATCTTTTCAGGTTTAGAGTTTTAGAGAATTAGATCATGAAACTTGCATTACATTCCACATTTAAACAAAGTGGTTACATAAAAGACAGTATTCATTCTTCCCATCAACGGAAACATATTTAAAATATAACACGGATTCTTTCTTGACACATCCTTGACACTATCATCACATCATGTACCTTTCCCTTGACCTGTGAAAAACATTTCAAAAACATGGGATGAGCACAAAAAGCTCAGTAAGGGATATAAAAATATGGAAAGGAAACATGGGTACACACATATACATAAGAATGAGTTCATACTTTACCCATAAAACATAGGCATATCAAATCATGAGTAAATCATAGAAGACATAAGACATAAAGGTAACTTGAGGCATTCATAACATTCTTACGTAGGGAGTAACCCTCTTGGTTACGTTTGGAATACCCATCATAGTATATTCCCTAAATCTCTTCGGAGAAACCTTAACATTTCACTCCTTCGCATTACCCAATGCATTGGAGAGCTATATCGGGCTCACCCGCCCTTAGTTTATCACGGAACCACCCGTTCTTCATAACAATGCCCAAGAACCATAACATAATCATATCACATAAACATGAATAAAGGAAACATGACATTTCCACATTTCAATCACAATATAACATTTTAGGATATTGAAATAATGAATCCATTCAAAAAGAAACCATTTCCAAAACCATTTAAAACATTTAATAAAGAGATTTTTGAATCAAAGTGTCCCATACCACCTTGAATCTTTTAACATTTTAAACCATTAATATCCATATAAATAAATCCTTAAAACCATTTTGAAAACATGGATATTAATAAGAACAAATAATTAAAACATTTAAAACGATATTTTGGTTAAAGGCGTTTTACCAAAATTAGAGACACATGAATATAATAATCGAGGAATTTCATTTAGTCAGAACTTTATAATATCATGAGAATAAAAGGATTCATGATATAATACTCCAAAGGACAGTATATACACCATATAAGAGTGAATTGGTGCATAACAACAATGAACCCTCAATAAAAATGTCAAATGTGATGAAATCCCTTATAAAGAAGGTATCCTTAAATTAAGGACAAATAAAACTCAAAAATATGTGTGAAAAATATATATACACCCAATATAATTGGATATTAAGTGTAAAACAACAAAAGGTCATTCACACGTATTCAATGACTACAAGTTGAACCCAAATAAATCGAAATTGGGTTAAAAAGTTCCCTTGACAGCCTAACGGCATCACATCGAAATGAGTTGATGAGAGATAAAAAGTGTATCTCATCACTTGGACATAAAATTTACATCAATCAGGATATAGGATAACATATCCCAACATAATAGTATGTGAATTAAAAGACATAACAAACGAAGTCTTTTAAAATGAGGAGGGTGAAAGGTTCCCTTACAGACATGGGTATCTTTCAAAACATACACCTCGTGAAAGAAGGACAATACAACATTGATGTAAATACTCATAAAAGAAAGTATTTTACACAATGAGTAAAATAATGGGCCGTATATACACCACTCAATGGAAATTGTGGCAAATGTATCATAAATCTCACGGGAATAAAAGTGAGATGAAAAACCCCTTACGAAAACTCGGCAGCCTAACGGCGCCACATAAAACTTCCGAATATGGATTGATGAGATCAAATAGGGTATCTCATCATATTACAATAAAATTTACAGCAAGAGTAATATAAAATAACATCCCCCAAAATTACATAGAGGAGCTTAAAAGAAGTGACATAAAGGAGAGTACTTAGAAAGAAAGAGAGAGGTTAGATCTCTTACGAAAGTTCGGCAGCCTAACGGCGCCACTCAAAACTTCCAAAATGGATTGATGAGAGAGAATAGGGTCTCTCATCACATGAACATAAAAATTACAGTAAATGTAATGTAAAATAAATTCCCAATCATATGAAAAATGAGCTTAAAATAAATGACATAAAAGAGTGTACTTAAAAAGAAAGAGAGTTGTAGGATCCCTTACCTCGGGTCCGACTTGACTCGATCGTTCTTTAACGTCCTTTAAAAGTGTAACTCCTTTTGATTTGAGCCTAAAGGCTTCCTTTGAAAAGATTCTGCCCAAAGGGAATCCTCTAGGATGAGGAGAGGGATGTGGAGAGATTAAATGGGTAGGGGTTGGCCGAGCCAAAGGCTTGAGGAGTGTGTTAAATGAGGTAGAGGTGGGGGCCTTTTATAAGAGGAGAGGAGGGGCACTTTTGGAATGTAAAGAAATATTACTTTATTTGAAAATGTGTACCTGTTTCAAAAGGTCCCACGTTGATATAATTTGTGGATAAGGTGATAAGGCTTCGAAATACACTCATCCAATAAGTTTTGGACATGTGTAGTTCATAGATTTTACATTATCTTTCCATTTTATTTAAATCGTCAAATAATGATGTCATCGCTGCATCATTATTATGTCATAAATAATTTAATTTATTTAATGTCTAAAAATTATACAAAAAATACTATGATGTAGGAAATCTTTTTATATTTCCAATGACTATTTATAATCAAAAATATGACTTGTATAACCCTACTTAAAAATTGTTTTAGTAAAACATATCATGTTTGTGTCAATTTTACTTTTCCATTAAATAAAAATATATTATTGTCATTTTGAAACTAAAGTGGCTCCAAGGGGTCCCCAAGTTGGCCCATGGCTTTTCTGGGTCGGCCATGACTCACCTAATAGGTTTAGTACATGTGTCATGGTGTTTTCACATTCTTATAATATCATTTTTACCTTAAACTACACTAATTACCACTAATCACGATTAAAAACTTAATAAGTTACTATTCACCAAAAAATTATTTTAATCCCATTGAACCACATTTTACTTCTTAATGAAAACCATGTATGTCGGATTTTCAAAATTCAATATACATTAGTGGTAAACTTTCATTTAACTAAAAAATCAGTTTGCTTGATTACCACTTAGTGGTTTCACTATTCATAAAAAATTGGAGTTTTTCAGAAAAATACCAAAACTTCACCCTAAGCTATATTTGATATTCCGAATTCAAAAATGAAGTCCGTTTTACAAAATTCAAAACATATTAGTCACATTAATTAATTTAATAATTAATTCCCGTTGTCAGAGAAAATAGCGTGTTTTTATAAAATAATTAGTATCAAAAGATTGACACTAGTTTAAGTCTGATTTCAAAGTGAAATTAATTCCAACGACCACTATTGAATTTAATGGTAAAAATATTTTCTAATTTCACTTTAAAACCAATTCAAAATATAATCTAATCATATAAATAAATTATATTAAAAATAGGTTTTGAATTAAAACACAACATTTTACACTATTCATTAAAAAAAAGAACATTATCGGAAAGATACCAAAAATTTACACAAAGTAAATTTTGATGTCCCGATTCTTAAGAAGAGTTTTATTTGGTCCAATAGAATGTATAAGAGTGAACAAAACTATATTTAATGATGGTTCTCCATCAAAAGGTAATAAGTGAACCTTCAGTGAAAACTAGGGCATATATGCCTAAAATTGAATTCTTTCCGTATTTTAAGCCTCTATCCTTTATTGGATAAATGTAAAAACATTTAAAAACATATATAATCATATTTTAGTTATTTCTATCCATTCCCGCCATTACAACGGCTACATGATAACTACCATTTAAAATAATATTATTTTATCATTAGAGTGCAACATAAGATTCCCAAGAAACTCGTTGTTGCGTGTTGGGTACGCCATCGAGCATAGAGTCCCCTTTAAAGTCATATCAATATTTTATTCAAAAATATGGATAAATATGAAAATGTCATATTATTTATTTACCTGGGGTGTTACATCCTTCCCCCCTTTTGGGAATTGCGTCCTCGCAATTCTAAAATTGTGCTTGGAAACATCCTTGAAAGTCCCTCATTGGAACAAGAGTCGGTAAAAACAACCACTTTAAAATAAAGAAAGATAAGTACAAAGGTCACCCGAGTTAACCCATACTAGGATTCCAAGTATGAAAACATGGACATGGAGGAAAAACAAAGGGTCATGTTCTGATGGAGAGTGATAGAAAATATGTTTAGGAGAAAGTTAACCACAAGAAAATCACAAACTTGTGATGGGTTAAATGGTATTCGATTCCCCAGTAGGAAAATTTAATAGAAAAATTTTTTGTTTTAAGTTACTTTTTATTGAGGAATTTATTCATATGGAAACATAATCACTTGACTTTCATCTTTTACTAGATTCCTTAATCAAACTCATATTTTTTTCCAAAAGGCGTGTATTTAGGGAGACTTGTTCGCATTAAGAGTACTATAATCAACATCTAGAGAATCACCTAATCCAAAAAAGAGAACTATATACTTCCCATATCTTTAGACCTTAACCATAACCAAAACCAAAAAGGTTAGTACAAGGTCAGATAATCCAGAAAAGGATATCCCTTTATAAAAAGAAAATCTATTCTTAATCTCCAAAATTTGTCCAACAAAACCCAAAGTTCAACGAGGACCATTTGTCCATAAAATTCTTCAAAGTAAACCAATATAAGATTGAAACCCAAATATTTGAAGGATTTAGTCACATAGTCTTCCAAGTTAAATTGTAACATTTATCTCCAAACAACATTAGTTGCTCCTAAAGTCTCGTATTGAAAAGTAATTAACCTAATCACATATCCTCTATGATAGGTTAATCATTTTCATAAATAACCAAAAATCAACTTACTCTTAATTTATAAAATTATATAACTAAAAAGAATCAGTCAAACTAACCAGGGACTTCACGTAGTCCAGTGGTAGGCAATTAATAACAGTCGCACTTTGGTTGTGGGTTCGATTCCCGCAGCTTTGTCCGACATGACGGGATGTCACACGGTCTACGTGTTGTCCTTTTTCCAAAACTATATAATTCTTAAAACATTCCCCAAAATGAGATAAAATCTTCAAGAATAATCATAACATATTTTAACCTCAAGTTTATCTCATTCCTTTCATTTTCCATCATATCATAGAGTAACCCATAATTACCTAAAAATTAAGTATCATATAAACCCTAATGGTAACCTTAATAATTATTACCTGAATTTCCAAATTGAGTTGGCCATATCGTACATGATGCATTAGAGAACTCACCAAGGTTGAAGTGGTTGATCATGACTCCTTGATAGTTGGTTTAGAACAACCATGAGTTTCCTCATTGAATCCCCCATTTTATCTAGTATCTTAATCATAGAACCACCACAGTTTCCTTCAAACCAATTGTCACATTGGTGCCTGCAAGATCCAGCCATTCACTAAAAACAGAAATGTCAGTGTGAGTATATCAACAAAACCATCATGTACTAATGAGTAAGATAAACACTAAGATATACTTACTCATTCACTTTATCTAAAATTAGGACTCTTTCTGAAATCCTAACCATTATGGTAATGTCACTTATGCTTAAAGAATACCCTAACCTCTAAAGTTATCTAAACCGACCTTTGATACCAACTATAAGGCCCCAGCCTTAATCCTTACTTAAACTTGAGTTATTACAAGATTACACATTGAGGATCTTTTCAGGTTTAGAGTTTTTGAGAATTAGATCATGAAACTTGCATTACATTCCACATTTAAACAAAGTGGTTACATAAAAGACAGTATTTATTCTTCCCATCAACGGAAACATATTTAAAATATAACACGGATTCTTTCTTGACACATCCTTGACACTATCATCACATCATGTACCTTTCCCTTGACCTGTGAAAAACATTTCAAAAACTTGGGATGAGCACAAAAAGCTCAGTAAGGGATATAAAAATATGGAAAGGAAACATGGGTACACACATATACATAAGAATGAGTTCATACTTTACCCATAAAACATAGGCATATCAAATCATGAATAAATCATAGAAGACATAAGACATAAAGGTAACTTGAGGCATTCATAACATTCTTACGTAGGGAGTAACCCTCTTGGTTACGTTTGGAATACCCATCACAGTATATTCCCTAAATCTCTTCGGAAAAACCTTAACGTTTCACTCCTTCGCGTTACCCAATGCATTGGAGAGCTATATCGGGCTCACCCACCCTTAGTTTATCACGGAACCACCCGTTCTTCATAACAATGCCCAAGAACCATAACATAATCGTATCACATAGACATGAATAAAGGAAACATGACATTTCCACATTTCAATCACAATATAACATTTTAGGATATTGAAATAATGAATCCATTCAAAAAGAAACCATTTCCAAAACCATTTAAAACATTTAATAAAGAGATTTTTGAATCAAAGTGTCCCATACCACCTTGAAGCTTTTAACATTTTAAACCATTAATATCCATATAAATAAATCCTTAAAACCATTTTGAAAACATGGATATTAATAAGAACAAATAATTAAAACATTTAAAACGATATTTTGGTTAAAGGGGTTTTACAAAAATTAGAGACACTTGAATACAATAATCGAGGAATAACATTTAGTCAGAACTTTATAATATCATGAGAATAAAAGGATGCATGATATAATACTCCAAAGGACAGTATATACACCATATAAGAGTGAATTGGTGCATAACAACAATGAACCCTCAATAAAAATTTCAAATGTGATGAAATCCCTTATAAAGAAGGTATCCTTAAATTAAGGACAAATAAAACTCAAAAATATGTGTGACAAATAGATATACACCCAATATAAGTGGATATTAAGTGTAAAACAATAAAAGGTCATTCACACATATTCAATGGATGACATATTCAATGACTACAAGTTGAACCCAAATAAATCAAAATTGGGTTAAAAAGTTCCCTTGACAGCCTAATGGCATCACATCAAAATGAGATGATGAGTGATAAAAAGTGTATCTCATCACTTGGACATAAAATTTACATCAATCAGGATATAGGAGAACATATCCCAACATAATAGTATGTGAATTAAAAGACTAACAAACGAAGTCTTTTAAAATGAGGAGGGTGAAAGGTTCCCTTACAGACATGGGTATCTTTCAAAACATACACCTCGTGAAAGAAGGACAATACAACATTGATGTAAATACTCATAAAAGAAAGTATTTTACACAATGAGTAAAATAATGGGCAGTATATACACCACTCAAAGGAAATTGTGGCAAATGTAGCATAAATCTCACAGGAATAAAAGTGAGATGAAAAATCCCTTACGAAAACTCGGCAGCCTAACGGCGCCACATAAAACTCCCGAATATGGATTGATGAGATCAAATAGGGTAACTCATTATATTAAAATAAAATTTACAGCAAGAGGAATATAAAATAACGTCCCCCAACATTACAAATAGGAGCTTAAAATAGTGTATATAAAAGATCCATTACCATGTTATCACAATATGGTTATAGGTCGACATAACTAATTATTATTTACCATTATGATTCCTTATTTAAAGTAGTTTATAAATATATAAATTACTCATTTTAGTGTTAACAAAGATAGCTATTTGGAAAATCCAAAGATATTTTAGAAAGATTATTGGAAGCGTGCAACTAATCATGGAAAAAATAAATATAATTTCCAATGATATCATAATGGTATATTATTATTTCACATGTATTAATGAATAATATTTTTAAATTACTTATCTAGGTATATAATGCACTTACAATGGTACTTAATTATTCAAAAAAAGAACACATGGGGTTTTCTATAATAACATCCGTTTTTATTTTATATTCCTCACAATCATTAAATGTTCTTTATGTTATTTTTCTTTTGGTGTATATGGGAAAATTATCAATTATATTTTGAAGATAAATTGATGAAATCAAGAATGTATATTGATCATGTTTATTAATATTTTATGGGTTTTTAATGTGATTTTTTTATCTCAAAAAATGGGATGGTATGTATACATTTTTTTAGAATGATATCATTTGCACACCTTCTTTTTTCAATATAAAATTTTGATTTACAGACTAAGGAAATAATTTTAGATGATTTTAGATCCATGATGTTGAATAAATAATTCATCACTAAATAATTGAATAGAACTATTCATTATGGTAATCTTATTTTCATTATGATATATGAATAAATATTTATTTTTACATAATTCCGTTTAATTACATAGAATTATGATATAGATTAATGATTAATTATTCACACATAATATGGGATATTTTATATGTGAGAACACAAATTGACATTTCACCATGTATCATTTCAAATTATAATATTCAGTCAAGATATAGGGAGCTATTGGAAACTCTTCCTAGAATAAATCATGTTATTTCCTCTGAATCAGTATATTTTATAGGTAAAACATTTTATTATGATTGACAATTAGTGATTGATATGTTAGTTCATTGGAATTGATGGAATATAATTGGAAATGAGTATCCAAATAAAATTAATATTAATATTTATATTTAAAGTAAACAAGGATATGGTTTAGGATATAAAATAATATATTCTTTTACTACCAGATGATATGATTTAAAAATAACTGGAGTAGATCAATTCGAAATATGTTAATCAATTTAAATAAAAGGATATTTTTATTTTTTTTATTAGTATTACAATATTACATTAATTAATTATGTTTTATACACCTTAGAAATTTCAATTATAATACAATATGTTTTAAAAACTATCACAATTTGGAATTTTCATTATAAAGATCAATTTACCCCACTAATACAAATCCTATTTATAGAAATTTATGGCCTTAAAATACATTTCATGATTAATGCGTTGAATTAAATTTAATATCATATATACCGTGTTTAGTTATTGTTTAATATTAGGTGGATAAATAGATTCATTAAATAAATATGTTTGTTTTTTATAATGGATTCACCTACTTATCTCCCCATATTTTTTAAACATATATGTTTCAAAAGTTTTAGTTTATTGATCATAATATATGACAGATTTTTTTCTCTACAAATATGTTTTGTGATCAATCACATGTTCATTTTAGAATCCTAGCGAAGAAATCATTTGATTTTTATTACAATGTTTATTTTTCCAATTTCACATTGTTACTACACGTTTCAATAAAAGAAAATATTTTTTGTGAAGAATAAATCATATTTAAATAATGTATAATTGAAATTAATATGTATTAATTCCTAGTTATAATGTAAAATGTAATTATTAAATTCAATATTTAAATTAATTTTTTCACTACGGTTTATGATAATTTTCAAATTAATTAAATCATAATCGAATTTCGACTACAAAAACACATAATTTATACATATATATATTACATAAATTTTGAATAATCAAATATAATATAAAATAAGTTTAACTTAATTTTTTAGATTCATTGATAATTAGGTTGATATTATAACATTAATGATTATACAACCATAGTTTCCCTTATTTTTCTCATCATAGTGATTATATGAATCAATAAACAACATTTTAAATAATATGATCACATAATGGGACATATGTAAAAAAGTTGTTTTAATATCATAGAACATAGATATGTAATAAAAAGCATAGATATAAATTGTAGCACCCAACCCTTTGTTATTGACTTTTACATTACCTTCTCATAATATTTTTGAATAAAAAATTTCATGACTTTAATGTTTTGGGAGTTACATGGTAATTTTAAAAGATATGGTAGTTAGTATCTCAAATATGAATAATGATATTTTTCTATTAACATAAGAAAAATTTAGTGCATCAATGTGGACCATGCATGGAAGCATTTCATTGATAAGAAGTCACACTAAACAATAATTTGGTGTTTCCTAACACTCATTTAAATGGAAAACACATTTTCGAGATGATATTATGTTTCTATTTGGTATTTTAATGATAAATATTTTGAAATGAATATTTGGGATTATTATTATGTTTTTGTAAATTATATATAAAACATTTCATGTATTGTTATTATTTTTCTATTACTAAATTATTTATTGCATATATTTATTATTATATGGGTGTTAAATGTAATTTTTTTATTAATTTTTTATGATGTGAATATATAGATTATTAACCAAATATATAACAATTATTATTTAATAGAAATAATGATTATATAATTATTTTTATTTATTTTATTTAAGATATTATAAAATAGAGAATTCACACCCTTATATCCTCACTCATGTAAGACTCTAAAATAGGGGATTAGGATAGATCCTAAAATATAATATTCTTTCATGGATGATCTTTCAAGAGAAAATTTTTCATTTAATTCCTCCTTATTTTTATTCATATTTTTTTCATTCTCATCCCATTTTTCATTTCTTTTTTTACTATTATAATTTTTTATTTTAATTTATATCAGATGGAGTGTTTTACATAATCATTATTAAAAATAGATTACTCTAATGTAGTTTTTTTTGAAATGTAAAATATACTTCTACAAGTCAAATTGACCTCATATAGGGTTAGTATGTTGTGATACAACATTTCATAAAAAGTGTATTTATTCATTATTTATAATGATTATTTAAAAATAATTATTTAATTGTAATAGATTATATTTTTTATTAATTTTTTGTTTCTAATAATTATTAAAGTTATAATACTTGGAGAATGTATATAGTTGTTGATAAGATTGGTTAATTTATACATTATCAATTAATTGTATTAGAACCCTTATATTTTCTTATTGAGAAATTAATTTTTCATTTTTCTATTACTAACATTACGATTTTTTTTTCCTCTCAAGATATATAATGTTTTGATGTGGTTAATATTTTTACATACACATATTTATTTTTATATAATATTATGTAGACTTTATGTAGTGTTGTTACTAATAACTCCATTAATTTCTATAAATAAAAAGGTATTTTGAAAGACATCTGTTGTCAAATTTGGTCCCACATAATCCCTATTTAGAATGACATAAAATTCATGTTAAATTGATAACATTTTAGTATTAGTGTGTTGATGTTAATTTAAATATTATAAAAGATTCATTAATTCTATATTGATTTCAGGATTAATCGTAATATTTTTGAATAAAATAATGTAATGCATGGTTTTTTAAATAATATTCTTCCAATTTCTATAAACATCAGACTCTCTCTTGGTATATTTTCATTTATAAATTTTTTATTTATTATTATTTAATATTTAATATGGATTATTATCCTTAATTTAGGTGTTATTCATTCATAGAGTTTGTTTGGTGTGATGTGAATAATTTTTGTACTCCCCCATGTGTATTATTGAATAAAACAACACACAATCCATTTAGTGCCTATAATTCAATTCATGTGAATGGTATTATAAATGTTTGGGATTATTCTATGATAAGATGGGGTCCATCATTGAGTAAATTAATCAGTATTTCAAGGTGTTTTGTTGTTTTTATTATTATTTTGAATGGTTATAGATATTATTCCTAGATTTATCCCATAAAACTAGGGGTATTATCACAATAAAATAGGCTTTCCTCCCTTCATGGGAGAATAATATCTTCCTGTATTTCTTTTCCTTCACATGATTCATTTATTTTATGATATATCATTCATTTAAAACTTGTTATTCTCTGATCTTCAAGGGAATCAAATTCCCCTTTTTTATTCATCCTCTATTGTTTTTTTTGGTTTCATTTTTAAATTTTTTATATTATACAATTTTGATTATACTATTTCAGTCCAAGATTAGAGGTAATAGTTCAGTGGTGACATCAGTTTAAGGATTTTATAGGATTTGACTCTAGTGGTCCATTATGTCCCATGTCTCATTCTTGTATACATACGTGGTGATATAATTCCCCTAGAATGAGCAGGAACCAATTTTTTTGGAAATCAATTACTATCATCAATATAGTAGTGTGAGAGATCTCATAGAGGTTTGTTGATACCTTGATAGTTCCAATGATGGATTTTCCCTCTAAAATATATAAATTTTTATGATATTTTTTTGTATGTGTGACATTATCAATTCTATATTCATCCATAAAAATACATTTTATAAATTTATATGTATTTTAAGGTGAAAATATAATTTCCCAATTGAAATTGTAATTATACATGATCGTATTAAAAAAATGCCTTTATAAATCAATGATTAAAGGAAAAGACCATTTTCCATTTTATACATAGTGGTAATGAATGTTTCATAATGGTAAATCCCAACAACTGTAATGATATATTGGATTTTCATAACATATGTAAGGTTAAGGGTGACAATGTGTAAAGGATTTACCATGTTTTGGTGTTGTGTAAAGGTAGTTAGGTGCTGCATCCGGGTAGTCAGGTGCTGCGTTTTATCCACTACTACTCTTCAAGGGTATGTATGAATTACCTTAGGGTAAGATGGAATGTTTTTAAGGGTTAAAAATGATTTCTTTGGTTCATATAATTGAAAATTAAGGTGTCTATAAGGGTATAAAAACACATCATGGTTGTTTGTGTATGGGTAACTATGGAAAAATAAGGGTACATAAAAACAATGAAAAGGTAAGGAGGATCTATATAGAGGAATGGATTATATGTTTAATGGTATGGTGGAACTGGTTTATTCACACAATGAATTTAAAAATTCATCATAAGCATAACCAGTGCAAAATTATAAAACCGAATTATCATTTTCTACAATATATTCCCTAGTCAACATTAATACACCACGATATTTAAAAATAAATTGAACTACAGGACTCTATTTTATGTATATATTTATAAATAGCCATTAAAAATATTTTTTCCACTTTAATGATTTTTGTTTCAAAAAATTATACATCGACAATTGTGTTCAGTATGTTATTTGTATCCTGATGGATCCAACATGATTTTTTGTAAATAGTAACATACAGTTATGAATACTAATATGACCCTAATGAATATTATATTTTATTATTACTCTATTTTATTTTGTACTTAAGACAATGACATCTCGGTTAATTTTTAAATATGATATAAAAGAATCTATAAAATTAAAATCATAAATTTTTTAATTAAGAATGATTTTATTTAAAAATAAAATTAATAATATTTAGAAACATATTTTCAAAAAATGGAGTTCATTTTTTAATTCTATACATTGAAAATGGTTAGGGAGAATTATGGGATTTTTCTAAAATTCATGAATTTTTTTCTGAATAGTGAAATACGGTAATGTACCATATATTGAAATTATCAATAAAATACAATATTTATGACATCATAAGTTATTTAAGTCCAAATGGTTCTAAATCACATTACATTATTTTTATTCGGGGTCACTTGAATTAACTCTATTCATAGCCTTGAGCAAAAAAATTAAAAATGATTAAAATAAGGTAAAATACCTTCTCTCCTCCACTATAAAAACTACCCTCATTCCCCTCATTTTCCCAGACCTCTAAATACATGATAATTTTATAATTTTTATATAATTCCATCAAATATCTCCTTCCCCATGTCCAGGACCTTCTGGTATCACCAAAATTCCAAAATCAATGTCCTTAAGAAGCTTCTCAATAAGACGAGATCATTAGGTAAACATTGTATTTGGTTTTCTTTATTTTCTTTCATTTTATGTTATTATTTTTAATTAAATTTAGATTTTGTTGGGATATGTCATTAAATATCCCCATTAATTACCATATTAAGAATTAATGATGAGGGACCAATTTTCTGAAATCAAAATATTTTATGAAATTTTAAGCGACACTGTTAAGTTACCGAATTTTCCTAACGAATTTCTCAAATTTTATTTTATTTTGAGATTCCTTTAAACTATTTTTCATTCCACACCCCCTATAATCCAAGTGGAATGAAATTTCCAGAAATATTTTATATTCTTGATTTTATAATTTTCGTGGAAAATTCATCATCATTCTTCTTCTCCTCTCTCGCTAATTCGAGGAATAAAAACATTGTTCGTGATGCGTCGAATGACTGACATCGTGGAAGATGTGATTTCTATTTGACTAAATTACATAATTTCTGGTAATGAAACCATTTTTATGGATGAAACATGTTATAATTTATGTATTATGTCTCATTAATGATTCTAGAATTCATTTTTACACATTTTTTATATTATAAAACAAAAAAAAAGTTGATATTATCGAAGAACCTCTTAAATGATATAAATGAACATCTTAAAGTTTTTAAATAATGAATCATTCTCATTTATGAATTGGAAAGTGTAAATGGAATAATTTTTTATTCAAGAAATATGTAACTACCATTCTATTCAAATTAATGAGTATCAATTCCAATCAATAATAATATCCATCATTAAACGATCATGGAAACCATTTAATGAACACACCCGTCAAAATGTAAATAATAACATATTAAAAATAAATGTGTTGAATGATGTTTTAATATGATCATATAAGGCATTATAAACATTAATATGTATCATTATGATATTAATAACACTCTTTTAACCATTATAGTGTTGGTTTAAACACATTTGAAGTAAGAAGAACCCAAGGTAAGGGAATTCATATAATAATTTTCATTCTTTGGGTTGACCTTATTATTTATTCATTGTGCAGTATTATGATTATTTTGGTGTTGATTTTTATCATTATATTTTTTTGCTCTCTTTTTATTTGAATTTTATACACATATCCATTACATTATACTAATTCTCACTCCAATTATATTTTAAATAACATTATTTTTAAAATCCTTTTAAAACATTCTTGAATAAATTATTAATTTTTTTAAATGTATATGGAATGAATGGTTTCTTATGATTTTAATGATACATTATTACCATGTTATGTTCGTTGGACATTATTTATGTTGGATTAATCCCATTATAGCTCAAGATATGATGGTTGAGACCCATCATAGCGCGAGTTATGTTGGGTTGAGCCCATTATAGCTCAAGATATGATGGGTGAGACCCATTATAGCTCTGCAATGCAATGGGATCTCCAGAGATGGATGTTTACCAAAATTGTATTACATGTTTTAGGATGAATGTAATCAGGATATGGATAATTTGTCCCATGGAAACTATATGATTTTTCTATGTATAGTATTTTTTATGATTATAGGTTTTATTGGTTTTCATGTTATCACATGACTAACGCTTTCTTTATTTATATCCCATACTAGGTTTTATACTCATCCAATGCTTATATAATGTTTTTCATAGGATATAAGGATAGATATGAGAAACAAGGGATTCATGATTTTAGATATGGACTGTTGTTAAAAAATTATGTTTTAAGTTTTAATGTTTTATATTTTGAAAATATGTATATCGATTTAGTGGTATCCTCTTGTATAAATGTGTTATGCCAAGTATGTATGATATAATAATTCATTAAAACTATAAAAATAAAAAGATCCTAAATGTATAATAATTTATGGTGTTATGTAAAATTCATGATTAAGTAACATTATAAGGTCGAGTCCTAATAGTTGGTATAAAATGATGGTATCAATAACTTTAGGGGATGGGATGATTTTAAAAGAATAACATAAATGATTTTTACTCTAGTAATTTGAAATGTTATAGAATTTTTGTATTACCATATTTCCTCATATTTGTTATGATATTAAATAATTTTTTTTCCATTAAAGAAACAGGAAAGTGGATATAGGAGGGCACTATGAGGCTGATATCTGCCGGAATCTACAGCCTAAAATGGTGAGAAACGGAACCGAGCAGTTTTTGACATTAGTGGAGTAGTTGAATCAATAAATTAACAATGGCGGTATTCATCTTAGAGATTAATTTGATCTATCATGAGGTAACATGTCTTTTTTGGAGCATTTTATGATGCAACATCCTCCAACATTCAGTGGAACCACAGATCCAATAATAGACGAAGGACAAGTCAATGCTCTAGAAACGATATTTGATGCCAAGGGATGTTCATAATGTCAAAACATAAAACTATCCATTTATAGTTTGGAAGATGAATCTGGTCAATAGTGGTCTCTTGATAATAATTTAAGAGGTAGATAAGATTTGGACAGTCTAAAATGGGATTATTTTAACAGTGTTTTTCTGGAAAAATATTTTCCCCAAACTATTCGACTAAGAATAGAGAAACAATTCATAGAACTGAAGAATAATAATGATGATTCAGTGGAATCATATAAAGCCAATTTAAAAATATGGTCAATTATGTATTTTATATTAATCTGGATTTTTAAAATAAATTTAATATATATTACTCAGGTTTGAAACTATTTATTTGAAGAGCATTGGCCTTATAAGAGTTTAAAAGCTATGAGAAGCTTGTTCGTTGTGCTGAAGAAGTTGATATAGTGTTTTCTAAAACATATGTTCCTCGTGATGATAAGAAAAGAAGCGGTCTAGTTGGTAGGAAATGGAGAAGAACTCATCAAAGATGTCTGGATGTATGAAAATGAATATCATATCTTGTGAAAACTTTAGTAAATGTCATCCTGGGGAATTTCTTGTAAATTATAGGGAATTCTAATAATGTGTAATATTTGTAAAGATGTCTCTTGTGTTCAGGGAATATGATCTGAAAATTATGGTGAACCTAAAGGTGAGATGCTTTAATTGTAAGGTATTGGGTCAATTTTCTAATGTTTGTCCGAAACTAGTTACTCAAGAAGGGAATCAGAAATATTGGAAGCAAAAGGATTTGGATAATCATTTGAAACCACTTCAGTAGATGTCGATCTATCAAATGAGGTTGTATCAGGTACATTTCTTGTTTTTATAGATTTTAAAAAAAATTAATTGTCTGGTTCAGGTTCTAAAATTCGTTCATTTATTATAAATTTTTAAAGAAATTTGGAATTCAACTTCATTAAATGAATCGAGATCTCCTGGTAGAAACACCCGGAGGAAAAATTTTGTCAAAACAAATTATAAGAATCTTCTAATCCTCACCAATGGATGAATTTTCCCTAAAAAACATGTTGTTTTTCCTCTAGTAGTGTTTTCTTTTATTCATGTTGTGGACTGGATTTTTTATATCATTCTATGATAGATTGTAGATAAAATGATGTTTTTTCAGAAATAATTACAATTTGTGTACATGAATAAACCCATACCACTAATAATATATCAAGATGATATGAAACTAATAAAGGATTGTAATGAATGTTATTTTTCTCCTATTTTTGAAGATAAAGTAACTGTCCAGATTATTTTTGTACCAGAGGAAAATGAATACAATTATGTTTTTTAGATGATTTTCTTGGAATTATTCCTAATTCAGAGGTTGAGTTTGCTATTGACATAGTTACTGATGCTAAGACAATTTCTAAACCTCCTTATCAAATGACCTAAATGGATCTTCTTGAATTTGAAAGGTTGTTGCAAGAATCAATAGAAAAAGTCTTCATCCAACCCAGCACTTCACCTTATGGAGCTCGTATCATGTTTGTGAAGAGAAAAGATGGTTCAATGAGACTTTTCATTGATTATAGAGCCTTGAATGACATAAATATTAAAAAAAGTGTCCTTTACCCCATATCTATGATTTGTTTGATCAGATCCAAGGAGCCTAGTATTTTTCGAAGGTTGACCTATAGTAAGGGTACCATTAGATGAAATTAAAGGATAAAGATTTCTTGAAGACTATGTTCCATAGTAGATATAGTCATTATGAATTTTTAGTTATGCCTTTTGGGATAACTAATGCACCTACTGTGTTCATTGATCGTATGAATAGTTTTTTTCAGGAGTTCATGGATATGTTTTTGGTTGTGTTTATTGATGACACTCAAGTATATTCTAGAATTAAAGAGGATCATGAATAAAAACTAATTGTTGTTTTATTAACCATAAAAGAAAATAAACTGTATAGAAAATTCATCAAGTGTGATTTTGGTTGAAAAAGATTTATTTTCATGGGAACATTTTAAATAAGGATGGAATAACAGTTGATCCTACCAAAACATAAGTGGTTTATGAATGGCCAAGACCTACAAATGTTAAAGAGATTCATTATTTTCTTGGGATAGTAGGTTATTACCAATGGTTTGACAAAAAAATCACAATTATCTATCCCGCTAACTATGTTAACACAAAATGGGGGTAAATTTGATTAGACATAAGAATGTGATGCTTGTTTTCAAGAACTAGATAAGAGATTGGTGAATGCTCCAGTTTTTCCCTTGCCTTCCCAAAATGGTGTGTTTGTCATCTATAGTGATGCTTCATTTAATGGAAATTGTTGTGTTATGATGGAGAACGATCAGGTTATTTCTTATGCATCAAGACAACTTAAACCTCATCAGTTAAATTATCCACACATGATTTGGAATTGGAATTTGTTGTTTTTTTAATTGAAAATTTTGAGGCACAATTTATTCAAAGGAAAATGTCAAATATATACTGACCATAAAAGTATGAAATATATATTCACTCTGATGGAATTAAACATGAGGTAGAGAAGATTGAATATACTTATAAAGGATTATGATTGCACAATAAATTACTATGCACATAAATAAAATAATGTGTTGGATTCCTTATGTCGTTAACATCATGAATTATTAACCATGTTTCATATAGAACATGATCCATTGATTAGTGATTTGGTGAATTTCTTATTGGATGTTATTGGTACAGGGAAAACATCTATTTTGTTTCAGGTTTTAGTGCAGACGTCCTTATTAGAAAAAATTATGAAATCGAAAAAGGAAGAATGTATGCTACAGAATAATGTTGAATTGGTTAAAACTGGGAATTTTTTGTAATTTAACATTGATAAAGTTTGTGTTTTATGAGTTAGAAAAAGGCTGTGTGTGGCTTGTGATTCCCATTAAAAAATGATTTGTTTTTTGAGGCTCATATTTCCCCATTTTCGGTTTATCCTAGAAGTACTAATATGTACAAAGACCTTCGGGTGTATTGATGGTGGGACTGAATAAAAATGGATATTACAGAATTTACTGTGAAATGTTTTATATGTTAAAAAGTTAAAGAATACTAGAAGTTACCGAAGGGGATGATTCATCATTTTTTAGATCCATAGTGGAAATGGGAGAATATATCCATGGACATAGTGTTGTGACTACCTAATAATTCTCGAGGTAACAATGTTATTTGGGTTGTTGTCGATCGACTGAAAAAATATGCACAATTTTTTCAATTCAAGATACAATGATGTAGGATCAGATTACTCGACTATACCTAAAATATATTGTTCGGTTACAAGGATTTCCTCTTTACATTTTATGTAATCGGGATCCTAAATTCACTTATATCTTTTGGAAGGTTCCTTAGAATTTTTTGGCCATATAAAAAAAATTCTATACATCTTTTCATTCTCAATCAGATGGGCAGTCCGAACGAATTATTTAGACATTAGAGGATATGCTTCGAGTGATTTAAATGGACTACCAGGAAAGTTGGGATCCATAAAATTATTTTTCAATGTTTTCATATAATAACAGTTTTTATTAAAATATAAAAATGTTACCTTTTGAGGCATTGGGTGGGAAGCGGTGCTAAACTCCAGCTTTTTGGGATGTAGTCGGGGAAATGAATTTGATGGGACAAGAAATAGAAGACGAAGTGCCTGAGAAAGTAAAGATGATCCAGTGGCACATGAGGACGGATGAAGGCTGGAAGAAATGTTATATATATAGTTGAAGGAAAAAATTCTCTTTCGAGGTAGGTGACTATGATTTCCTTTAAATATATCCTTAAAAAAGTGTGATGTGTTTTGGTATGAATGGAATTCTAAGTCTATAGTTCATTAGTACTTTTAAAATCCTAGAGAAAGTAGGACTAGTTACATACCAAGTAGGTTTGCCTCCGATTTTATCTCTGGTACATAATTTTTTTCATGTTTTGATGTTGAGAAAGTATGTTCCAGATTCAACTCATGTCTTGAGCCTTGAATATGTTTAGCTTGAACTGAACCTTTCTTATGAAGTGAAACTAGTCTAGATTCTTGATTGGAGGGAACATGTATTGAAGAATAAGGTAATCCACCTGGTAATGGTTTTTTAGAGAAACAACATTGTTGAAGAATCAACATGGGAGTCTGAAAATGTAATGAGGTAAAAATAACCTCACTTTTTTAATAAGTAAATAAAATTGCGATGATGTAGTTTGGAGAAGGTGGGGATAATGTAACACCCCAATGATTTTAAAAATAAGATTAAATGAATGATTTTTTTAA
The DNA here is from genome assembly GCA_963277665.1 of Viscum album. Lineage (NCBI taxonomy): Eukaryota > Viridiplantae > Streptophyta > Magnoliopsida > Santalales > Viscaceae > Viscum > Viscum album. Next base: position 168,052,132 of record OY728123.1, read on the forward strand.
TGTAGATATTTATAACTAGCTTTTAGACATAATTTTTCATCTTCTACGTTTGGAATTTCTAAAAACAGTCATCTATAATTATGTGCTGTATGTTATTTGGTGGCGGATGAAATAGACATGTTTTTTGGGCATATATTACCATACCCTTTTGAATAATAATATTAATAGTAATATAACCCTAATGAATAGTAGATTATATTATTATTTTATTTTATTAAGGATTTTTTATAATTACATACTGGTTAATTTTTTAATGTGATATAAAAACACTTATCGAATTAAAATTGTTAATTTTTGAATTAATAGGATTTTAATTATAAATTAAATTAGTTGTACATAAGAAATATTTCCCAAAAATAGAGTTCATTTTTCAATTCTGCACTTCAGAAAATGGATAGGGTAATTTTTTTATATTTTTCAGAAATTCATGAATTTTCAATGAATAGTGATATATAGTAAAATACCGTATATTCAAATTATCAGAAAAATACTCTATTTATGACATCATAAGCGAAGTAAGGAAACATGGTTTGAAAAAAATTCCATTATTACTACAAATACCACCCTAATTCCCCTCTTCATATCACACCTCTGAAGCCTTTAGAATTGTATTATTTCAGCCAAATTCCCTCCCCAATCTCCTTACCCATGTCGCAGACCTTATGGTCTCACCGAAATGAATAAATCAATGGTCTTAAGATGGATCTCAAGGAGAAGTGATCAAGTGTAAAACACCCACTTTTATTTTCATTCTTTTCTTCAATTTTATGTTATCTGTTTTAATTTAATTTGTATTATGTTGGGATATGTCATTCCATCCCTCCCTTAAATTTCATATTATGTGTGAATGATTTGGGACCCATTTTCTCTCATCAATATATATTATGAAATTTTAATCAATGATGTTTGGCTGCTGAATTTTCATAAGGGATTTCTCAATTTATCTTTTATTTCAAGATTCATTAATTTTATTTTTATTTCCTCTCATCCTCTTATCCTAGAGGAATGAAAGCTCCAGAAATCATTTATATTGTATATTTTCTAATTTTCATGGATAATTAATCTTAATTATTCTTCTCTCCTCCCACTTATTCAAGGAACAAAAGCATTGTTTCTGCTGTGTCATTTACTGACATCGTGGAAGATGTTATTTCCATTGGAATTAATTATTTCAAGTATTTTCATGAAACCATTTTAATTGTTTTGAAAAGTTATAATAAATGTATATTTTATCAACCATGGTTTTTTAATTATTTTATACACATGGTTTTAATTTATAAAACAATATTAGGTCATTATTATCAAAGAACAACTAAAATGATCTAAACGAACAACCTTAATTTTTTAACGTGTGAATCATCCTTTTTTCAGAATTCAATATGATAAATTGAATAATTTACGGTTCTGGGAATATGTAACTACCATTCCACTCCAATTTTATATATTTTCACAAGCATTTGACAAGAATATACATCATGAACTGATCATGGAAACCATGTAAAGAACGCACCCAGTACAATGTAATTAACAAAATATTACTAATAAATGTGTCGAATGATGTTGTAAAATGAAAATATAATCTATTATAAACATTAACATGTTTTATTAAGATATTAATAACACTCTTCTAACAATTATACTAGAGGTTTTAACACTTCTGATGTAAGAAGAGCCTAAGGTAAGAGAATTATTATCCTAATTTCATTCTTAAGGTTAACCTTCTAATTTATTCATCATGTGGTATTAATATTATTGGTGTGATGATTTTTTTGTTTATATTGGGTTGAAATATATGAATTTATATTGTATAGACATATCCATTAAATTCTATTAATCCTCACACGAGTTAATATTTTAAGGAACATTATTTTTAAAATCCTTTTAAAACTATCTTTAATAAATCTCCAAAGGATTGTTTCTTATATGTATATTGCCTGATTGGTTTCTTCTGATTTTCAATATAATTTATGACCATGATATGTTCCTTGTAAATTATTTATGTTGGGTTGATCCAATTATTTCTCATGGTATGATGGGTGAGCCCAATTATTGCTCAAAATATACTGGGTTGAGCCATTTATAGCTCAAGATATGATATGTGAGCCTCATTAAAGCTATCCAATGCATTGGGTACTCTGAAGATATAAATTGAATAAAATTTTATTCCACGAGTAAGGGTTAATGTATGTGTGATATTGTTATTATTCCTCAAGGAAACAACATGACGATTCTGTGCATATGAGTTTTTATGATTTTGGGTTTTATTTGTTTTTTGGTTGTCAATTGACTAATAGTTTCTTTCATTATATCCATTACTACGTTTTATACTCATAAAATGTTTTTAAATAGTTTTTCAAAGGATATAAGGATGGTAATGAGAAATATTTGTGTCTTGATGATTGATATTGAGTGTTTTTAATGAAATCATGTTTTATTTTTTAATGTTTTATATTAAAAAAACTAATACTATTTTTGTAGTATCCTCTTGTATGAATGTGGTTTTTCATGTATGTAACATATCTTAATTCATTAAAAATATATACCATAAAATATCCTCAATCTATAGAAATTTATCATCTTGTGTAAAATTTATGATTAAGAAACTTTATAAGGCCGTGTCCTTATAGTAAAAGTAACATTACATCCTGTTTTTCAATATTTTCATTAATACAATCCCATAACACAACCCTTTAACACATAATTTATTTTTTCAAAAAAAATATATATATAATTGAGATCTTGATTAATTTATCAATCATGAATAATATTTATAAATTAAATTAAACACTAGTCAGGAATTAATCTCTAAAAAAATTAAATGATGGTATTTAATTGATTTTTTCTTTATTTTTATGCATATAATTAACTTGTGTGAAAAGTAATTAATCATTGGGGGCCTTGTTTTTTGGATTAACCGTTGTGTATATGCATTCAAAAAAATCCCCAAGTTGTTCCTTAAGGAACTACTGAATGAACATTTATATCTTTCCTTCTATGTTCCATGTGGGACTGAACCATTCTTATCTTCTCTTCTTAGTTGAGTACATGAGAGTGAAAATTAAATTTAGGAAGTTATTCTTCTCTTTTCTATTTATTACACTGTAAACATGAATTTTTCCTTCAATAGAAATTCAAAAATTAATTATTGATTTATATTCAACATGAAATTATAAAATAATTGTGAAGGAATTTTTATCACAAATTATTAATTAATAATGATACAAGATTATCACATACTTTTTATTCGAGATAGATAGTGTTTTATTATAAAGGGTATTATTATTATAATTTGAGAATGTTTTTCTTTCATATTGGTGGGGATATTTTAATAATTAAAAAATTATAATGGAGAGTTATATTATTACCACATGTATTGTTTTTTTTTTATTTTTGAAAATTACTATTTTTAAATGAAATCATTAATCATCATTGAATATTGGGTTGTTGTAATCTATGATTATATAGCCCATGAATATATGCTCTTGGATGAAGTAGATTCCATTCAATATTTAAAGCCACATAATGTGGTTTATCCTTGGAGTTAACATTAATAAAAATGTTGTTAGAAGTTTCTTACTTCTTCAAAATCTAATTCACACATGTTTCCTTGATTTAATTATTATCTTTTCATTGTTTCATTCCCCATATTTTATTATAATTCCTTGTGGGTGTGTGTAGCTCGGTAAAATACTTATGATAATTTATATAATGAGTTTTTCATGTATTTTTTCCTTTTTAATACTTATCATTTGTATACTTGTTGCTAATTCAACATCCTGGTGATATTTTTTTATTGTATGATCTACCCTATTTTGGGCATGGATATTCCGCGATTTTTTTATTTGTACTTGAAATATGTAGAGAGTCATATTTTTTTTTAATTATTATAGTTGTTGCATGTATGAATTATGATGATGACGATGATGATGGAACTTGGGATAGGGTGGAGATATGAAAATCTTATGGAATTATATATTGAGAATGTATTAGATTCCCCAATTCCATATAATAGCCTACTAAATAATTAATTAATTTTCATGTAGAAAACTATGTAGTGGGAACACTTGATGTATTGTTGATTTGTAGGATTTATGGAATACATGAGTAATGGGATAAAAAAAATAATGTAATTATGATTCTATTGGATTATAATAAACTAGTTCACAGTCCATATGGTTAGATATATTTAATTATAAATTCTTTTGTTGTTCAACTAACATGGAGCTGATTTTGGAATGGTCAGGTGTTTTTGGGGTCGTGGTTAGAACATGATATATATGTTTTTGAATTTTATAATATTATGATATTATGGATTTTATATTATCTTTAAATACACATATTATACATTATAACCATTATAAAGGATGCATTGGTGGTGTCCTAATTAGTTTTTTAATCACTCCTTACTTGTACATTTTAGTTGACTTGTAGATTTCGAGATTAGGTATCTTGAGAAATAAAAATTCCCACGTGTATGACAGTTGTGAACAAGAAAATGGAGCTGGTATAATACTAAGAAGAACTTTATAGGTCCCCAATATATTTTTTATTATCATCACATTATAATTTAAATTTTATTCCTTGTTTAGGATCACATTTATTTCTAGTAATAACTTATTCATTTTTATTTTATACATGTCAATATATTAATTATATTGTTTATTACTATTTTTATTTATTTTTATGATGAAATGATTCTAAATTTATATACTTCATACCAATGGATGTGGGGCATCACTTCTATTTTTTAGCATTTTTCATATTGGGAGACATGCATGAGGATATATGGAACTCTATCTCAGACATAGTATTTTAGGTGGGGAGTTATGAAATGGAATCATAGAATTTATTATCTTATTTCCTTTTGTACTATTCGAGGGCATTGTATAAAGGAGACAGTTTTGTAGGACTCAGTTTTTGGGGTCTCCATGTTCATAGATATTTTTGCAGATCTCCGAGTTACCACTGATATTATTTTTGTTTCTCTTTATGTTATTTCATTTGTATTCATGCATCATTGTTATGAATCTTCTTTTACCTGCATGATATATACCAATTTTACTGTTTTATATTAATTAATTATTTTAATTTTATGAATTTTCTCTATTACTGATAGGTTCATTATTGAATGAAATATTTTTTATTTTTTTATTATGATATATATCTATGGGAATTCATTAGATTAAATGAGTCATTTGTTATTTTATAATATATGTATAATGACTTAGAATAAAATTTAGGGACGGGAACATGGTAATTTTCGGGATATGTTTATATTACGTAGTTGGTAGAGACATAAGGAAACCATTATGTGATCCCCTAGACTAGTTAGGATCTGATTATTTTCCATTTACTCATTCTTATTATAGAATAATTTTCCTTTTAGAAATATCATGGAAATACCTTATGAGTTGGTTGGTTCCCTAGATACTACAACAAAACCGCTGTTTAGTGGCGGTTCTAGGAACTGCCACAAAACCTTTTGTAAAAAGGTTTCACAGCGATTTATAATAAACCGTCGCGAAACATTGGTTTTTTTAACGCCTGACCCTACCCCCCCACCCAGAACCTCCTTCCCCCGCGACCCCGAACCCCCGCTTCCGCCGCGACCCCGGCACCCCGCTTCCACCGGCGACCCCGCAACCCTGACCCCAGCGACCCCAGCAGCCCCGAGACCCCACAACCCCTGGCCCCCCGCGACCCTGGAAGTTGCATCATCTTCCCCTTTATATAGGGTTTTGTTTCACCTTCTTTAGGTTTTTTGGTTTTACAGTAGGTAGGTTTTTAGTATATAGTTTGGTATAATCTCCACATTAGTTTACAACCTCCTGGTCTCATGATTTTAAATTGTATGTCATTTTTCCTAATTGCATTCAACTAAACATCATAAATATCATCCCTCATCACATGAGTACTTGTTTTACTAAAATAAAATGCAATACAATTTTTCCTTTTTATGTAACTCATTACCAATATGAGATCTTCATCCATGTAATGGTATAATGTGGATTATTCCAAACTATATACTAATTGTATAGTTGAAAATTTTATTTCTATGGAAAAATTTATCTTATCTATTGGGTATTAGATATAGATCATCACCTTTTTACAATCCCATACAAGGATGAGATATTAAAATCAAAACCCCACTAAATGAGATCTTGATCAATATAGAAGTCTTTTCCACATGGTTGACAAGTATATTAGAGAATTAATGCACATATTCCTCACATGTGATATAAATCTATGTAATGAATCATCTATAAGTATAACTACAAGTTGGATTGACTCCAATCACATTAGGATATGTAGTGATATCTAGGTACCCTACCATGGAACCAACTACCATATTCCTTTTCAAAATATTATAATTACTATCACCTACATATGTGGTGAATCTATGTAGTATATTTTTAAATGGGTTATCTTATATATAGATCCATGATCAGAATAAAATTTCCCATTTCCACTTATATGATTCATATCATTGATAGAGGGATTTTCATTTCAAGAACTATGTTTGGATTTATTCTCATTCTAATGAAATACGTGGTGACAATTATATTTATATTCATAGGCATGACCACAAATACATAGTACAGGTACTACAATCATAAACATTGTGAATTTACCCATGGGCAAAAATATACATCAATTGGGATCCCAACTGAAGTTTGATATGTCCCCCCCCCCCCCCCATTGATGTACTAGTTGTTCTACCTTCCATGTCTAAGTAAAGTGACATTGAACCTCATAAACATTTTTTCAACTCTGTATGACCTTAAATTTTAACAATTTTCCTTATTAAAAATACATAAACTAAAAATCAAAATAGTCACAACTATTTGTTAGGTCTAAACCCTCATAATGAAATCATTAGAGGTGTAATGTTTCACTCCCACTAATCTGTACCCTTTTATGGATTTGGAAAAATATTTCTTATAAGAATACAATCATAAAAATCTCATGGGGTTCACTATGTGATCCTTGATAATTTATTCCTATTCCCCATAAAAGTTTCATCTTGGAAAAAGTTATATTGTATATCCCATCCCATTTTCAACTAGACTTAGGAAATTTTAATAGTACATTCTCCTCAATGAAAATACTACCTCTTCAAATCGAATATATCACTACATTAAGTGATTTAATACACAGGAGTCTCATAATGCATTACATCACACAAGAAAAAATTTCAGTACATGGTGGAATAACATATAATGTTTTAAAATTATTTTGATTATTGTTTTCTCTATGAAGCCAGTACATAACTCTGATGTGTGATTAAACACTTATATATTTCTACATGATATATTTAACCAGAGGCTTATTAATCAATGTAATTATATTTAAAATTCATTCCTTTAATGATTGATCATGATCTTTATAGTAGTCCCTTTATCAGAACTACAAAAAACATGATTCCTACTCTTATAATATACATAGATAAATCTAGATATCCTATCTTGTATCAACCTATGAATCTAATTTATGTATTTAATTGATATAGTTCATTTAAATGTAATTATTGTCCACTGTAATTTTCAAAAAGGATTATTTAGTTCTTATTCCGACCTAGAATACGTGTTGATTTATTGATGTTAAATAATTTTCAATCTTGGACACCATCATAGGATTCCTGAATCACTATCTTCATTCATTAAGGGTTTTTCAAGGGTCAGTGGAAGCAGTTAGGTAGTTAGAACAAACTGAGGTGATCCTCAATTATCTTAGGGAACCTGATAATTTGTGTGTGATAATTTTTTAGAACTGGATTTATAGTTTCAGTAGAGTCTTGTTGGAGTCAGTGGTACCTTCTTAACATCATGAATGTATGAATTGGAATCTCATAAAGATTGAGTTTTTAATGGTTATTTCCTAAGGGAATGAATATAGAGAAATAGACTGAGCTCATGAGACTTTTTATTGGTGACAAATCAGTATGGGACTATGTCAATAACCTTTCAAGGTTTGTTATATATTCTCTAAAAATAGGGGTCATCAATTATGAGAAAGATCGTTTCTTTGGTGATGGTCTTCACACAGACCTTGGTACATCTTTACTTTCTTTGGGCATAACATCCATTTTGGAGGTTTTCACTAGGGACATGTGAATGGAAGCTAAATATTCTTGAAAATCGATGGTTGTTCATTCCATAGTTTTATCAGGTATGCAAAAAATTAATAGTGGGAACGAAGAGAATCCAATGTGCAAGGAGTATAGGCAGGATGAACCATAACGTGATGAAAAGGCCTATTCTTATAGAAAGCGTTCATCCATTTTGTACTTCCAGTTTAGGGACATTGAGAATTTTGAGACACATTTCTTGATATATCCTTGAATTTTTCTCTATTATGGAAATTTTTTTCATCATTATTATTTTTTGATGATGGGGTTATAGAAGATGTCTCATGTTTGATTCCTTGTTTTTTGTGTAGGAACATTGTGATATACATGGATAAAAGCTGGATAACATTACCAAGGAACACACCTCAATATGTTAAGGGTTTGAATGAGTTTTTAGATTTTTCAATTTCTAATCGATATGTTGAAGGGAGAATAAAATGTCCATGTCCTAAATGTAAATTTATAACATGGTTGAAGAGAGATGAGGTTAATGTAAATTTAATACTGAAGCAATTACCTGCTCAATATTTGTGTTGGATTTGGAATGGAGAATCGAACGTTACAGAAAGATTGAGCACTAATGGTAATCCAAATAATGAGGTCCCATGTTCGTCGAAAATGGAAAATGAAATGCAAAACCTAATAAATGATGCATTCAGAACTGCAAGACACCACTATCAGCATCAAAACATATCAGAACAACCAGAAGAGGGTGCTACAAATTGAAACATGACAAGTGTTGTTTTTTAGATTGTAACATAGGAAAATCAAGATTTTCACTTATCATTGGATCCTCCTCTTGATTTTGTGGAGCCAAATGTAAGTGAAAACTTCACTGAGGAAAATGTGTTTCATGATTTAGTTGATGATGGAAATCAAGAGTCGTATAGTGGGTGTTTGAAATATTCAAAGCTTTCATTTTTGCGGAAGCTGTACCATATCAAATTTCTATGTGGAATTATAAGTAAGGAAATGTCCCTGATATTGGAATTGATTCGTGATTCATTTCCTGAAGCAAAAATCTCAGAATCTTTTTATGATATGAAAAATTTTGTTAACAAGCTTGGTCTGAATTATACAAAAATACATGTGTGTCCCATTGATTGTATGCTTTATTGGGGAGAGGATTCAAGTAGACAGAATTGCAAGAAATGTTCTTCTTCTAGATGGCAGGCAAAGGGTGATGTTGGAAGTCTGAATGAACATAATTTCATAGAGAAGAAGAAAAGGAGCGAACCTGCAACGGTTTTGTGTTACATTCCATTGAAGCCTCGATTGCAAAGATTATTCATGTCATCGAAAACCACCGAACACATGAAGTGGCATTCTGTAGATAATAACAGTGATGGGTTAATGAGACATCCATGAGATTCCCTATAGTGGAATATATTTGATTCATTACATCTTGATTTCTCAGCTGATCCTATGAATGTTCGATTGGGATTGGTTTCCGATGGATTAAACCCATTTGGGACTTTGAGTACCAATTATAGCATTTGGATAGTTGTTTTGATCCATTATAATCTGCCTCCATGGATGTGTATGAAACAAACATCTTTCATCCTTTCGATGATTATTCCTGGAAAACAAATTCCTGGAAATGATGTTGATGTATACTTTTAGCCTTTTATTGAAGAATTGAAGGAGTTATGGAGAAATGGTGTTGAGACATTTGATGCTTCTTCTAAAACAAATTTCAAAATGCATGCTGCTTTAATGTGGACCATTAGTGAGTTCCATGGGCTTGAGAATTTATCTGGTTAGAACACTTACACGGGTTTGGCTTGTCCCATTTATAACATTGATTTTGAGCCCAAATGGCTACCTCACAGTAGAAAATGGTGCTTCTTGTGTCATCAAAGATTTCTCGATGCATCTCATAGATTTCGGCTGAACAGATATAAATTTAAGGGTTCCATTGATCGTAGACCACCCCAAATGTTGTTAAATGGTTTTGAAATATTATAATAGCTTGAAAATGTTGAAACAGAATTTGGGAAGGTTCATCATTTGAATTATAGCGGAAAAAGGGTCCGAAGTGCATCGTCAAGCAAAACCGAAACACAACAATGGAAGGAAAAAAGTATATTCTTCAAAATTCCGTATTGGAAATTTAATTTGTTGTGGCATAATCTTGATGTGATGCATATTGAGAAGAATATCTATGACAATTTGATTTTCACATTGCTTAATGAGCATGGAAAGTCGAAGGTTCATCTCAATGCTCGCAAAGACATACAAGAAATTAACAGAAAACGCGATCTCTGGCCAGATGATAATGGAAAGTATCCTCCATAAAATTTTTCAATGAAAAATAGGGATAAAGATACATTCTGTTGAATGTTAAAGAATGTTATGGTATCTGATGGGTATTCAAGTAATATCTCGAGGTGTGTTGACTTGAAGAATCGTAAGTTAGATGGATTGAAAATCCACCATTCACATATTTTGTTACAACTGTTACTACCATTGGCATTGCATACATGATTACCTGAAAAAATTGCTGCTGTTGTACTCCAGTTCTGCACATTTTTTAAAAAACTATGTAAGAAATCTCTACATCCATTTCAGCTTGACAAACTCCAGGAGATGTTTGTATTGACACTTTGTGCAATGGAGATGATCTTTCCTCCGTCCTTTTTACTGTAATGAAGCATTTAATTGTGCATTTGGTTGAGGAAGCTAAATTAGGAGGCCATGTTCATTATCGATGGATGTATCCAATTGAGAGGTACATTATTTATATGTTTTCCAGTTATGTAAACAATTTTTGGTACTTATTTAAATACATAATTATGTTTATTTTATTTCACAGATATCTTGGGCATTTGAAATCATACGTGAGAAATAAAGCTAAACCAGAAGGCTCAATTGCTAAAGGAAATGTGGCTAAGGAGTGTCTTACCTTTTGTTCTTGAAACATGGATGATATTGAGACAAGATTTAATCGAGTTGGGCGTGTTGACGACACATCGACTGAATCTCAAATACATCAAAAATCCAAAATATTTCCTGCTATTGGCCGATCAGTTGGGAGGACCTCAAATGTGACACTGACTGAATTGGAATTATTACAGGCACATAGATATGTGCAATTGAATAGTGAAATGGCAGATCCATTTATTGAAGAGTTTAGGATATAAACAAAGAGACGAATGAGAGGCCGAACATGAAATTAGAATGATATAATGAAAGTTGTTAATAAAGAGCTTGTAGAATGGTTTTCATGACGTGTAAGTTCATAAATATTTCAATAAATACGAATATTAGTTTGAAATATATATTTTGTAAATCTAATAATGTATATTTCTTTTTTCAGATCATGAATACTGATACTTGAGCAGAGGTATCAGAAGATTTGAAGTTTCTTGCTAGAGGCCCTCTAAAAGAAGTTAGAAAGTTCGACGCTTATAATGTGAATGGATTTAGATTTCATACAGTCGATCGAGAAGTGGGTTTGAGAACACAGAATAGTGGTATATATACATTTGCTAAAGTGTAATACTATTGAAAGATGCATGATATTATTGAATTAAACTACCGTGGACATTTTTCATTTGTTTTATTCAAATTCAAATGGGTCGATATGATCAGAGGCGTTAAAAGAGATTCCTTGAAATTTAATTCTGTGAACATTTCTCGCTTAATGGATGGTGGTGATCGTGAACTGCATGATCCATATATCTTAGCATCGTAAGAAAAAAATGGTATATTATGTGAATGATGTTGCCGATGAAGGGTGGAGTGTAGTTTCTCACGTAATACAAAGAGATTTGTATGATATGGGTGATGAAGTGGAAAATTTGTCCTCCGAAATTGAATTTAATCAGCAACAGGAAGCAGAATTATTTCTCCATCATGATATTGAAAATATTAGTCTAGCGAAGATGAATGAAGTGGATGAAGCAATGGAATAGGAAACCGACATGATTGAAGGGGAAAATGATTGTATTTACAATTATTTATATATTCAGAAACCACTTTTTTCATTTCTGCAGTCATTCATTATCATTGTTATATATATTTTTTCTGTTATTACTCCATCTGTTATCATTTTTAATTTTTTTTCTGCATACTTTTTTTGAAATATATATTCTGAACATAATTTTATTTGATTAAATGACAGGAATGCCAAGGAATAAGCGTTACATTATTTAATCCAGTTCTGCGACAGATGACTATCCATCTGGCTCCCTCCCCCCAACATCTGATGCACCAGCTACTGACACCCCTGCACCAACTCCCCCTGCACCATCTCTCACACCATTTGTGGATTTCCCAGTAGAGGCTGAGTCATCGACTCCCCCTTCAGAAGCCTCAGCAGTGGGGCAGCAACGCGCCCCTTCCAGTTCATCCCGGACATACTGGAGTGTCATTATCATAGGTACAAATTTTAATTAAATAAATTTATTGCATTTTGTTTATATTAATTGTTTTCTCAATGAAGATGAAAAAAATACAACCATGGAGAAAAAAAAAAGTTCAGATAATTGGTATCTGAATGGTGAGAAGATTGTTGTGCCATTTGATTCTTACGGGGTCCCTACGAATGATGTTGCGGGGTTGCTTGGCCAGATTCTAGGCCAGCTAGTAGCGGAGCCCATTTCCCTTCCCATTTCATATGACGATTGGAGAGATATGCCTCCAAGCTGGAAAACTGAAGTGTTTGATTCTCAAATCAAGGTAAATTTATTACATTATGGTTTAATTTAATTTCATTTTACTAATATGTTCAAAATGAATTTCTTTATACAGATGTTCTACCACTTTACCGTTTCTGATGTGATAGCATGGAAGTGGACGTTGAAAAATCTAGGTAAGAAGTGGAAAGATTTTAAATAGAGGTTGTGGTGTGATGTCAATGATTCTTCATTGACCACACTAAAAATGTATGAGAAGATACCTAGTGGGATACCGAAAGAGCAGTGGAAAGTGTATATTGACAGGCATCGGGATCAGAAGAGGATGGTATTGAAATATATATATTATTATAATATCCTCATTTTACATTTATACATGTATATGAAAAAGACATGAAATTCCATACATCAGTATTAAATTTCATTTTATTTATTTTAGGATCTATCAAGATAGAATGCGTCAAACCGAGCGAAGCGTGTCATCCGACACACTGCGGGCTAAAAAAGTTTTTCTAGAAATCAAAGTACATTGGTAATCATTTAATTAGTTTAAATATTTATAAAACAATATTATCTATTTAATATATTGAATTGTTGATTTATCTTTTATTAATGCAGTCACAGTGTTTAGGCCATGAAGCATCCAGAACTGAATTGTGGTTGGATGTTCATAAGAAAATCATACGAATGTTTTATTAATGAGCCTGCTAAAGAAGTTGGGGTATGAAGTCAATTTTTTTTCATAATAAATTTTTATAAATTTTTTCTGTGTTAATATATATTGATATCTGATTTATAGGTCAAAATTAAAGAACTATGGGATGATAATCATATGCATTCCTACTCTGTCTCCCAGGATGACCCGGTTGCAAAAGTCTTTGGGAAATTGCATCCTGGGAGAGTGCGCGGTATGGGTTTGGGACCCGTGCTATATGAAGTTTTTAACAGGCCACTGGGGATAGCTGCTGCATCTACTCTTGCCTTTAGTCAGCCCGGAGATTCTAAGAAAGAGATTGTTTCTTTATGAAACACAGTTCACTAGCAGGGGGATCAGATATCTACATTGCAGAAAGAGTTGACTGGACTATGTCAGGAGATGAGCAGATATGCCCCCGGTGGGAGTGCATCGATTGGTGGTATGCAGGTATATCATAGAAAATCAAAATAATTTAGTTTTCTAACTTTCATTTTTTTTAAGTTTAAATATAAATATGTAACCGTATTTAATTTTCAATATAATGTTCTTACAGGTGATAGCACAAAGTGGAAATGAAGATGGAGAGGGTGATGATGCATCATCAGACCCTGAGTAGTTGTACTGTTGATGTGTTGAACAAAAATGGAAACTGTTTGTTTTTATATGTAACATTTGTGGCACATAGTTTCCACCACACATTTTCATGTCCTAAAATTTCCTTAATTTCTCATGTTTCTTTTTATGAATTTTATTGATTTCTGATGATTCTTTTTATGTCTTCATTTCTCGAGTGTGGTATACATCATTCCATTTAGGTCTGTGTTTGAATTGGTAGTCGATATTTTGGATGACTAGGAGTTAAACCCATTGTTGATGTGTTGAACAAATTGGGTCATTTCATAGTGATCAAGGGGATAGTGTTGTGGACACTTTGGTGAGGCCCATTGTTGAAAATGTCTGATTTAAGTGTCAAAAGTATCTAAACATGCTCTAGCTCTTCTAAAATGTGATGAGAATGTTCTAAATAAAGGGTGGTTCACTAAGATATAGGTGTGACTGAGGGGTGATAAATTAGCATAAGTCCATGAATATAGGAAAGAATACTTTATAAATTAAAATATAATCTCGAAGATGGATGTTGACTTGACGCACAATTGGTTTGTCTTATAAAAACATGAATTTTAAGAAAAGAACTTCTACCAAATACTTCAACATTAGTATGGTTACAATGGACCATTTCCAACCATAAGTGTTTTCATCACTGAACTGTTACTACATGACTTGAACTACATTCCTAACACAATTTCCACTTAATCATGGTATGTCTGGTAATTATTACCTATCATTATATCCCCCAATTATTTATATTATGATTCTTAATTCCATTTTTTTGATACATTACAAGCTATCCGGTCTTGAAACATTAATTACTGGAATTCCAGAACTTTCTTCTTTACCATTCATGACTATTCTTTCTACAACCACTCTCCCAAAGGTTACATTTTCTATGACCTGTGTGATTCTCCCCACCATAGGATTTTAATATTCGTCATTTTAATACAAATAGGAATCTAATTCCCATGAAGAACACTCTGTCCACCACTAAACATGGTTTATGGATGTGAGTCAACATAATTATACCATGTTCCATCACGGCAATCCATCCTTGGTATACGCTGAAGCCTCATCTAGAACTAATATTCCATCCTTGAACAACCTGTGGTTCACTTCCTACCACATATATTTACATCATCCACTTAATAATAAATAAAAATGGTCTATTCATAATCACATCCATTATGCAATCCTCATTCCATGTGCACAAATTCAATCAACATCAATAACTACAACTTGAACTTTAACCCAGATTGATGATGTTATAAAACTTGATCCTCTTACATAGTCATCCATAGAACTAGGATAACTTACCCTTTCTACTAAAAACTCTGGTCTACATCACTCACCACAACATAGTTAATACCTAGGTAACCTCACTCATGGAGTGATCGGTTAACACAACCTTTTTAGATCCCACAACCCTAAACCAAGTAGTTATGTGATAATACCCCTCAAGGTGTTACCTGTGATTTCATCACTCAAACTCTCAGAGACTTGAAATTTTTTCACAAAACACCACACAACTCTCTCCACTAAACCATAGTTAAATAGAAAATTTATATGATAGTGAATACTAAATTGATGTTACATCAATGAAATGGGAACACGAATTTCATATAATTCATAAGACCAATGACACTGTAAATTCTTGGTATTTTCTAGCCTACTCAAAAAATCTAACCCAAGGGTCACATTATCCTACATAACCATTTAACATGGATGATGACTTCTTGAGTCATACACATTTGAAATTAAACTCACACAAATAACTAAACTAAACAAAATTAGATTGGCATGTCAGTCCCACTAATCTCAAGCATTAAAGATACTCATAACACCTAGAAGTTTTACTTATCTTATGATTCCCTACCAACTTGGGGAATCATTCCACAACTAGAGTCCTACTCAATCCAAAAATACATAAAAAAACACATTCTATGACCAAAAACTAAAAAGATGAATCCAATGATGCTTAATATCTCCAAGGATGCTATAAAAACTACGTTAACCCCTCACATAACACGAGGAATCCACTCTAATTTTAGGTTTATTCCTAAAAGGTCACTAGAATCTCCCACCTAACCTATATTCCAACATAAAAAGATGTCAACTAAGACTCACTAGAAATATCCACATTCTTATAAAATCTATATCCCAATGTAACTCTAAAACTATTCCCACAATGGGATTTTTTATAACAATATATTTCTAATGTGTTATTTAATCTATTTCATCAGTTAAAATTTATTATAAGTATTAAGGATGTTTTTTAGGCCACAAAACCAAAAAAAATCATTATATAAATGGGTTGGTACTAATATAACTACTAATTCATCAATTATCAATTTTTATATGTAGAGTGGAATCGCTATGGATGATCTATCCTAAGAAAGTGAAGTGATAAGATTTAGTGGAATCCAGTTTGGGATGTTACAATGTTGTACCAATGGATTTTTATATTGCTAGCATTTAATATTTAGGATATTTTATACATGAGTATGAGGATTGTGCTGGAACCTTTGATGGATATCTGACTGTTGTGTTAATAATACTTTCTCTAATAGGAAGACTTATTTTCCAGAGATTTAGATTTTTGTTCGATTTTTAAATATTAAAGTTGTATATTATTTCTCATTGAGGGAAAAACATGTTTTTTGGATGTTGTAATTTATTCTGGATATTCATCTCTCGGTCATTGGTGGGAGGCAAGGGATGGTTTTTTCTGGTTTAATTTGTTTTTCTGGGCAGTGGTGCAGCAGAAGCAAAGAATTATTTTTTTTATTCTGGGAAGCTTCTCGCTAGGTTTTAACCACCGTGAAATGTATAATGGAGGTGGTTTAAACCGCCTCTAAACGTAAAATAAAATTTACTTTTAGTAGAGGTTATTACCGCCGCTAAATAGGAGCATTGTGGCTACCTCATTCCGCTGCGGTTCTCGTGACTTTAGTGGTGGTTTTACGGCCGCTAGAATTTGATTTTATTCGCGGCGGTTATAACTGTTGCGAATAGATTGATATCCAGGGCTCGTAATACCGCCACTAAATTCATGGGAACCGCTGTGAAATGAGGAAGCGACGACACTTTCCTGAAACCACCACTAAACGTTAATAACTGCCGCTAATAGATTTTTGACGCCCTATTAGACGGTGGTTTCTATAAACCGCCGCCAAAAAATGTACCGGCGGTTTAAACCGCTACTAAATGTAGAAAAAACCGCCGCTAAACAGAGATTCTGTTGTAGTGAGAGCATATTCCCCCACCTATTCCAACAGTGCTGGAAATGGACCAACACCGGTAAAGAGATCATCTACTGAGATCCATGGTAAACTTATCCTAGGATTTTCTCCTCTTTTATCATCCAGTATTTGATGGAATATGTGGACCGTAGGATAGTTATGAATCAATAAAAATCATCAATATATTCATCAACATCAATGAGTCATTGGATGAAATATTGGTAAGATTGAAACATTCTTCCAATAGGGTCCCACCAGATGTGGGTGGGGAGTCATGGTACATTTTGGGTGACATTAAGGATTAACTTGAAGGCTTTCAAAGACACATTATCCATTGAATTTTTTATTGACACAGTGAATCCAAACTAAGTATTAGAGTCCATGGAATTTTTTTAGGACTAAATGAAACATTCTAGATAATATTTTCATTTCATTTTGGACTTCCATTTTGACCCACAACATGCTAGGAATGAGGCAATGATGACTATTATGTTATAGATCAAATGTCACACTGATATCTTATAGTTGGTTGGAATATTTTCATTAGCTATCTACTCTGAGGATCATGGAGGAGGTAAAAACATTTTTTCTACTTCTACCCATCATTGATCTACTCGGTGTACCTCCTTTTACTATAAAGACTAAATTTTCGTATATTATGTAGAGGGACACTAGAGATGTGAATAAGAGATGTAGTATTCAGGTAGAGTAGATATTTTCATATTCAATTCCTTATGGATATGATATTAAATAATTTAATTGTGTAATTTTTATGCACTACTATTGGGTATACACAACACCCCAGTGAATGTTCTAGAAATGCATTGTGATAGGAAATCTATTGTTATTCTGTGCTAGATAATTAATTTTTTGTTTCAACAGGGTTTTAGGATAGACTCAATCCTCGAATTCTGGTTGTTAATGTTTTTATTAGTAGTATACCAAGACAAGCACGACTCAACCAATTGAGGGATAGGATTCTAGAGCCAAGGGAGGCAATTTCTATACATTGTATTATACTCTACAGGCATGTGGTTTTTTAAAGATTCCAATACATGTTATGGCCTTTATTTTTTCTACATTATTATGTCCCCATTTGATCCTACTCCTTACCATTATAGCATATCTATAAATTTATATTTCTGGAGTATAATTACCAGTCAAGTTATCATATGAGTTAGTCTCACTTAATATATAATTTTGAAAAAAAGTGGATCATATTGGATCGTTTACATTATTTCATATATTCTTCACAAAATATTGTAAAAATTGTGTTTCGGGATCATAGAGATAAAAAACTGATGTGATTCTAATAAAATAAAACCTAAATATCATTGTCTATCACATTAATTGTAATGAGATACTAGTTTCATTCAAATCACAAAAGGTAGAGAAGATGCTGATTATAGGAGAGTTCAAATAATGAGTAGGGAGAGTTAGAACATAACTGATTCACCATGAGATGATCATAGCACTAATATTAGGATTGGGACATTCAAAAGGATTATTAAAATCCCCATATAATTTTACTCTTATCAAAGATATATATTAAGTCATCTTTCTAGAGGACATAAAAGGACATCCAACAAAATACAGGAGCTTAAGTTGAGGTATGTATGAATTTCCATGTTCACAAATCATTTTGATACCTCTTTATCACATGTCACCAGCCAATTTGAAAGGTCTCATGGTTAACCATGATATCATGGAGTATAGGGGATTTATCAAGCTGAGTGAATAAAAAAAGAAGAAATTATGGTGTTTATCATGATAGAGGATGGTAGTCTTTGTCTTTACCTGAATTATTGGAATCTAAACTATGGGACATTGATGTAAAAATATCTATATCAATGGATCAATGAAAATATTTTTTTTTATAGAGATATTGGTAGTTGTCTAAGATTAATCATTGATTGGGATATCACATGATATGGGTTGGAGTGGTGGAAATTCTTAATATGGTGTTTCTATTAAGGTATGGGTTGTACGATTAATTTAGGATGTTATTCATTTTGAGAACACACCAAAATATTTTAGGGATCAGTTGAACAACATATTCCACCAGGTCCTGAATACATTCATCATGGTTTTATTTGATAAAAACCCCACCAAACCACAAACACTATGGTAGTATTATAGACACCTCAAGATAATATGGAGTATGATATGATCACATCATATTTACCCTAAGTTGATAATGTGTGACACCATGATTTAGGAGTTGAGTTTTTTAGGGGATGTGTTATCTCAGATAGTAATGTACGTAGTCCTAGTTAATGTGAAGGGAGTAATTTCCTAGACATGTCATCAAATTGTTTTTGATAACAAAATATTTTAGGGATTCAATGGATATTACTGACATTTCTTCCAATATTTCTCATTATTAGGATTACCCATAACTACATTGAAGATGAACAATGTAATTTTCCAGTGACTAGACTAATGTTAAGAGTAATTTCTTATCATGAATTAGATATTTACTGTAGTTCTAGTGTGAAACCCTCATGAGAAAGTCATCAACTAGGTTTCTTACTATGATGCATCCTGAATTGGTTTAGGATGGGTTCTGATTGTTATAGAGTAGGTAGTGGTTTATAAGTCAAGTCATTTTTACCCCATTAGTGGAACTACCATACTCAATTATTCGAGATAGAATCCATGGTACTATATATTGAATTTCTTCGACAGTATCTCTTCTATGAATGTTGTTTTTCAATTATATATATATATATATATGTTATTATATATTCACATAGAGAGACCATAACTGGATTCAATTGTGAATTTTTGAATACCTAAAATTACTTTTCATTGATTTTATGTATTCTACTAGGAAAGGTAACACTATAGAAGATGTTCATAACTATTAGATGAATGTATATCATGAGTTTTGTGAGAATATTTCATAATCGTAGTATTTATTGATTATTTTGTTGGTAGACTAGAGGGTCGGCTCTTCAATGTATTAGATATCGACAAATTTTACCTTAATTTGTATCATGTATTATTTTTTGGCCCATGTGATGGTTGGTCTAGAGTCTGACCTAGAGTGTGCTGTGATGATGATGTGATCGTTAAGTATAAGATTTTATTATTCTAGGATTCAATTATTATTGTCATGTCGAGGGAATATCATACATATACATATATTGTAAATTCTCATTTGATGAAGGTGTATAACTACTTCGTGTGAAATTTATCTTCTCATGTGATGAAAATATACATCTATGGGTTTCTTTCATGAATCCATACCACCCAAAAGGTAATGATCGATCACTAGTGTCCTTATGATATAAATAATTCCATTATAGTGCCCAAGTGGAATTTGGATGATGTCATTATGGACTATGGTATAGTGTTATTCAGTACCACAATATGTCGTGACATTTCATGGGGAGATAATGTATCCTAAAAACATGTTTTCCCAATACTTACTAATCTTGGAGACCCACTTAGTAGATAACTGGAAACTCCTTATCAATGTGATGTCATACACATACATGGTAAACAATTTTTAATTGTACCAAACAAAGATGAATGTTTTTTATATTATTTTATAGGAGATTTTAGAAACCCTGATAGAATAAACTATGATTGTGTATACTATACTATATTTATAATGATGTACAGTCCAAGAGGATTTTAGACATACTAATTAATATTATTTCTGAATGAATTCTATTATTTTATGGAGAATTTTATGATGACAAAGGATTGGTTTTGTTCTAGTAGAATACCATTCACTAAGATTTTTTTCAGATTGCACAATATGAGGCTAATTAAGGGATTCCATGTTTAGGTGGCATGTGTTGTAGTAGTTCTATGGCCTAGTTAGGTTATGGATACCTCAATGAGAATCCATCTAAATGATTATATGACAATCAATTCATATATGTGGTAAAAATCATCAGCTTACCATAGGAAGAAAGCTTTAATGTTCTCTATGGATGATATTATTTTCATGACAGTGATTATTTGGTTTGGAAAACGATGTAAAAGGATCAAATGAAATCTAGTAGAACATTATATTTGAACAAATGGAAAAACCAAATGTCCGGGAATAGTGGTGTTCCATCTAGATCACTATTAACATAACCATTCTTTTCATAAACTAATTCATGTGTCATAGCTTGGAACGTAAAAGGATAATCGACACTTGTCATCGACTATGAGGAAAATGAGTTGGATCTGGATGAATCTCATATGGAATATCCAATGTGGGAAATTTAATAGAAATATAATTTTATCTGAGGGAATACAATACCTCTTATCTGAATTTGGTAGCAGAAGTAGTGTATCTAGAATGAGATGTGGGTGTTGTAGTCTGATTTTCAATATTAGGGGCCCATGTTATTTTAGCAATACTATGTGAGATAATTATAGAGAATGAGATGCCATTATAGGGGGGAAATGGTAATATTATCAATTTTAAATTTATCCATAAATCCTATCATGTTTTTAATTTTTATTCATTTTCATGTTAAAATATAAATTTTTTATAAAATACTCCCATTGACATCATTTAATAGTGTTACATAATAGTGAAAATGTGTTTATGTCACTTTATGAAATGTTAAATTGAATTTTACTCAAATTGATTAAGGGTAAAATAGTATTTTTAGTGTTATATCCCTACCTTAATATGGGTATTTTGGATTCTCATATGTTGTGTATGGTTATGGGTGATGTGGCATAAGGGTATTCAATTGTATAGGTATAGATTAGATATTTTCAGGTGTTAGGTAAGGGTTTAGAGGAATTAATTAAATGTTGATACAGATATGTATAGTTATGTATATCATAAAAAAGTATGCTATAGATTTTACATATGTGTATCCTATGATTTCATTTTTACATGTATCTGTAAAAAAAGCTGTGTTTAAGGGTGGCTGTCTATTTTAGGGAAGTCTATTTAGGTTTAACTGAGGATGAGTAATCATCCATGAGAACTACATAATGATATAGAGGTTTACTTCCAAGGTATGTGAAACAAATTTAAGGTTTGGAGTGATTCCCAAAATCCAATGTAATGGAAATATGTATTTTTATAGTTAAATAAATTTACATTTATATAGAACAAACTACACACATAAGGCTATCATTTTCCAAATTTCATCATATTTCATATCTTTTTATACCAACTAACAACCATAAAAATTATATTTCACTAATTCAATTTAAAAAAATTATCCTCGTTATTCCTTGTTGAAATTGTCTACAAAAAATTTGATCCCTCTATCTAGTTTCAAAGTGGGACCATACACTTCTCCTTTCCAATTCCATGGTGTAGCACTAGACAGAGATTTTTCAACTTTGTAATTTATCCTTTTATTTCAGATTATTTCAAGTGTAATATTGAAATAAACGTTATCAAAAAATTAAATCTATAATTATTGAATGATAATAGTCTAGAAATTATGATTGAATTGTAAGATAATAATTAACTTTGATTTTGGAGAATATTAATACAATGTAATCACATGAATATTATTTTAAATAAATAGGGTATTATAACATGTGGTTTTATTAATAATCTTCAAGGAATAGTTTTCTTAACATGTGTTGAAATATTTTCATTTTTTCGAAATTAACATTTGTATAGAAATATTTTCCGCATTTGATATTTTATTTCACATATAAATGAAATTATTTCTTTTTTATAGGAATCCTTAAATAACCATTATCATTGACATGTCAATAACTATAATAGGAAGGACCATGTAGAGTTTTTCTTAGCTAAACATGATTCCACCTTGACTTTTGAACCATAGTTGGTGGTTTATCCATGGCATTGATATCAATATCTCTGATGTAGGATGTACATTAATTTTTAGTGAACTCATTCAATCATGATTCAATTATGTAATTATTTTTTTTGAATATATTTATTTTCCATTCATTAATGTTATTGAATGTTTTTGTGTATAGGATATGATTCCCATTATGATAATGGGTTTTTTAATTTTCCTCATATCTTGTTTGTAAGGTTTTTTATTGATCCCATGTATTTATATTTTTAACCTATTGTACTGATGATATATTTTCATTGTATGTTGTATATGCTCGAACATATCATATATTAATGTTACATTATAGTGTATGAATATGTATTAAATAAAACTGAGATCTATGTAGGAATATTTAAGTTATACTATTAATGGAAACTTGGAATCATAAAAAAGGAACTTCAGAGTTCTATGTAATCTCTCACTAGATCCTCATAACTAGCACATCTCTTAGATACATAACATGTAAAACATATCATAACAACCTAGGGGAATGAAACATAAAAAATGGTGATCTTATATTATCAATAAGAGTAATGAAGGTAGATATTAATATTCTTGAGTTTAAGGGTATGAGAACATGAGAGTATCTTTCAAAATCAATATCCCTCATATCATAGATCGTAAACATAGGACATATAAAATAACATGGATGTTTAGAAAAAATTAATCATAAACGAATTGAATAACATAATCCATAATCTTCATAACACACGGTGTTGTGGAATGCACATAAGAATATGTAATAATATGTGAAGGATATCTACCAAGACATTCATAACATGTTAGGATTGGTAAAACCACAATTTTACACACTTTTGGATAGGTATGGTCTCTTATATCCCCTCTTTTAGGATTTAGATAACCTATAATGTTGTTTCATTCTCATGTTGGATAACCCCTGATGTAACCATTGATCTAATATAACATTAACTGATACCCAACTCATTTGGGGGAGATATAGATCCCACACATCACATTATTGATGTTAACCATTATTATTCCACCAGATTTTGAAACATTCATTAAATCCTAACCCATAGAAATAAAATGGGTCTCATAAACATTTCATCGTAGCATAACCCAGAAAAAGGATATGGGTTTTATAGTAATTTCATCAATACATCATAGCATTAAACATTTAAATGGATCATATTTCACAATCATATCTTCATTTCAATAATTAATCATCCATAGAAAGAATAAGGATGGAACAATTATATCACTTCTGTAATGGCCCGCCAATTCCCATTGTCTTGAGAGATCAACGAGTCGTTACTAGGCCTTAAGCAACATCACCAAGACGCCAAAGGTTGGAAATAAATTCCGAAGGGTTTCAAATACAAGTGGGGGATGAATTACACTTTAATAAATATACTCATAAAGAAACCATAAGCAAACATTCAATATATCATGAACAAATGAAAGACAATAAACACTTCATTCGTAGAAAACTACATCAGAGTACACAACAACGGAATACGAAACTAAGCATCAATGTGCACAACAGATAAACAACACAAGACTCTAAAAGACAATAAGACTCTATGCTCCACAAGCTCCAAGCTCCACAACATCTCCCAAGCATCACCACGAGCCACTAGAAATAAAATTCTTTACCTTTACCAGTGTTCCATAATACGACATCCGCAAAAGCACCAACATGCCAAAGCATGGGTGAGTATAAAACACAGTAGGTTTTTCCCAATTACTTCCCAACTCACACAACTATGATAAAAGAGTTAGCAAAATTTATATAAAAATAGTTTATATAAAACATCATCTCAAAAGCAGTTTATAACTAAATATGAACAAGTTTCCAAAAACCATTCATAATCAAAAGTTTCCAAGAGCGATTGAAACCAATTTTCCAACAAGTTACTTTTCCAGAGAAATAACCAATCTAGATTTAGAACCATTTCACAAAATCTCTTTTTGGTATACCGAACCATTTCACAATCCCATGAAACCAACCATGAATGCTACATGGAAGAGGGGAGAATCACTAACCCTTATCCATCCCAACCATGATGGGGGAGACTTCTTACCCTTATCCAACACAAATGCACATGAATGCTTGATGGGGGAGAGCTCTAACCGTTATCCATTCCAACACTAATAAGGGAGACCCCTAACAATTATCCGTCCCGAAAGCAATATGAATGTTTGACGGGGGAGAGCCTAACCCTTATCCATCCCGACACTAATGGGGGATACTCCTAACCTTTATTCGTCCTGAATGCAAGATGATCACAAACCACACATTCACATCAATCATGCCAAAACCATCCTTTCAATAAAACAAATTTTATTAAAATCCATTTCCATCAAAACCATGTGTGTTCAACCAATTCAAAACATTTCAATAAAACTTTAGTTTTATTAAAAACTAAAGAATGAACCAATTTCATCAAGACATTTCAATACCAAACCATTTCAATAAAACACCCCTTTTTATTGGAAACCTGTCTTTCATCAAACCATTTACCATTCCAGCAAATCCATAATTTAAAATCATCATTTTAAATTCAATAAGCCAAATCACTTTGCACAATAATCCACCCAGATTTCACGATTTCATCAAAATCATAAATCATCACTAAATAAGATTTATTCCATGATTTGCACAATTATTTTCAATCAAATAACCCAATTTGAAACTACGACAATAAATACCAACAAGAGGAGTCAAGAGTGAAGCATCCTACCACAAAGGTTTTGACGAAAACTCTGAGAAACGAAGAACGCACAAGAAGACCGGGTCGATTCTCCAAGAATCCTCCTTAGATATCCTCTCCTAACACAACAAAGACCAAATCACGTCAAATTTGGCATCCACTCACTAAGATCTACCCATAACTGGCGTATATCTAAGAAACCGAGTGAATCCAAGAAGTATATCTAAGTAGATCTATGAAACCAAACTAGAACGATCACATACCTCAAGAATCAAGCTTCAATTTTCCAAGAGAAGCCTTTGAATCACCTTCAGAACGATGGGGGAACCCTCCATGACCTTAGGTGAACCAAATTCCCGAGTTAGGGCTGAATAGGAAGAAACATGAGCTACATAGAGGCAAAAATGTGTGAGATACACCTTTATTGGATCTCCTTTAAGTGGTTTCACGGTTAGTTCGCTCGGTTTGACAAATCGTGTGTTAGCTACTGCCTCAACCGCCCTTCTTGCATGGTTTGGATGCATGGTTTGAAAAATTGTGCGCTGCCCATGTATTAGCCACTACCTCCAAGACCCACTATGCATGGTTTGGCCGCACAGTTTGAACAAATTGTACGCCTCCTGTGTGACTTCCCCTATTCCTAAAAACATCATTCCATGTTCTCTCGATTCTCCCATTCAACACTCATAACATTAAAAACATTTAATGCATCAAGTAAGGGTTACATAACAGAAACTGGGTGTACTAAATTCTCCCCACCATTGGTCCTTCCATCCTTGGAATGTAGAAAACCTTCACCCAGCAGAAAGAGTTCGGGTCATTGCTCTTTCATTTCCTTGTCACCTTCCCAAGTCTCTTCTTAAATCTGACCATGCTGCCATAAAACCCGCACTAGACCGATGCTTTTTCCATGCAATACTTTCTCTTTCCTATCCACAATCTGTACCGGGATATGTATTAACGAAGCATCCAGATCTAGGTCAATGTGATCTCATCTGATCAGATGGTCTAGATCAGGCTGATACTTTTTCAACTGAGATACATGGAACACATTATGCACTGAACTAAACCACTGTGGTAATGACAATCGATATGCCACCTCTCCAACCCTTTCCAGTATCTCAAAAGGGCCCATGTATCTAGGAGATAACTTTCCCTGCTTCCCAAAATGACATTGTCCATACCTTGGAGAGATTCTCAAGAAGACATGATCACCCACAACCAATGGCAACAGTCATCAACGGTGATCTGCATAAGATTTTTGACGACACTGAGTCGTCTCCATCCACTTTATAATATGAAAAATCTTCTCTATTGTTTCTTGGAAAATGTTCAGACCAACTACTAAAGTTTCACTAGTTTCCACCCAACATATTGGAGATCGACAAGGACGCCCATACAATGCTTCCAACGGAGCCATGCATATCGAGGCTTTATAGATATTATTGTATGAGAACTCCACTAAGGTTATATGATCCTCCCATGAGCCACAAAAATCCATTATAGAAGCTCGGAACATATATTTCATCATTTGTACTATCCTCTCGGATTTCCCGTCCATCTGAGGATGATCCACCGTGCTCATAGTCAACTGAGTCCCAAGGGCTTGCTTTAATGACTTCCAGAAATGAGATTTGAACCTCAGATCTCTATCTCAGACGATAGAAACTGGTACACCATACCTCTTTACCACTTCTTGGATATTGATTTTTGAAAGATCTTCCACCGTATGAGTTTCACAAATAAAGATGAAATGGGCCGACTTGGTTAGACGATCCACTAACACCCAAATGGCATCGTGTTTCCGGACCGTTCTTGGAAGACATGTAACAAAATCCATTGCAATTTGATACCATTTCCACACTGGGATAGTTTATGATTGTCACATACCAGTTGGTCTTTGATACTCTACATTAACCTGCTGACATATTAAGCACTATGAGATGAACTCGGCCACCATTCTTTTCATGCCGCTCCACCAAAACTGTGCCTTCAATGCCTTATACATCTTCTGTGTACATGGGTGTATATCCCATCTTGAATGGTGATAAAAATGAAGGAGTTGTTCTTGGAAAACCATAGGTACATCCATTCGATCTTTGAAACACAAAACTGAACCCTCATCATGTTTCCATCCATCAATGGTCTCCCCACCATTGAGTTTTGAACTTACCCCAAGACATTCTGCATCAGATGTCTGTGCTTCATTGATCATATTTCCTAAATCAGGAACAATTTTAGGTGAAAAGAAAACAGAAACATCACCTTGGTATTCACATTCCACATGCATATCGGCTAAGACCCACATCAACTTCCATTCGTCTGAAGCTTCTTTCGCCAACTGAGCATATGACTTGCTACTCAATGAATCTTCCACTGAATTTCCTTTTTCGGGTGTGTACATAAAGTCAAAGTCAAACATTAGGAGACACTCCATCCATCTCCATTCCATGAGATTTAAATCTCACTGCGAGAAAATATGTTTCAATCTTTTTTGATCCATAAACACAGTAAATTTCTCACCAAAGAGATAATGTCTCCATGTTTTCAATGCATGGACAACTGAAGCCAACCCTAAATCATGTGTTGGGTAATTTTTCCCATGCACTCCCAAATTCCTTCAAACATAAGTAACCATATGATCTCTTTTCATGAGAACACAGCACAACCCTGATCCTGAAGCATCACAACACACCACATACCCCTCTCCTGATTCTGGAAAGATCAATATAGGTGCCAATGTAAGCCAAACATTTTGTTCCTGAATGGGTTTCTGACATTATTCCGTCAATTGTAAGATAACATTATTCTTAGTCAGAGTAGTAGTTAGTGAAGCTAGTCATGAGAAATCACACAAAAAGCGTCAGTAGTAACCATCTAGACTAAAAAACTGCGTATCTAGAACACATTATTAGGTGGGGGCCAAGAGATAACAAATTCTATCTTCTTAGGATCAACATAAATGCATTTCTCATTAATGACATGTCCAAGAAAACGTACTTCCTATATCCAAAAATCACACTTTGATAATTGGTAAAGAAACAATGATCTCTCAAGATTTGTAACACTGTTTCCATGTGCACCTCATGATATGACCTTGTCTTTGAATACACCAAGATATCTACCACAAAAACCACAAGAAAATAATCCAGATATCCCTGAAATATCCTATTCATCACATCCATGAAGACTGCTGGTGAAATCATTAGACCGAAAGGCATGACAACATATTCGTAGTGGCCATATCTACATTTGAAAGCTGTCTTTGGGATATCCTCCTTCAGAACTCACAATTGGTGATATCCTGATCACAAGTCATTCTTAGGGAACCACTGAGCTCCCTTTAATATATCGAATAGATCATCAATTCGTAGAAGTGGATATCTATTCATTATCGTAACTTGGATAATCTTACGATAATCATCACACATCCGAAGAGTTCCATCTCCATTTTTCACAAATAAAACTGATGTTGCCCACAATGATATACTTGGTCGAATGAAAACCTTGATTTCCAGCTCTTCTAATTATGAGTTCAATTCCCGTAACTCTATTGGTGCCATCCTATAAGATGAAAGGGAAATAGGACTGGTCCAAGAAGGAGACCAATCCTAAACTCCACATCCCTTAGAGTTGGTAAACCTGAGATGTTTTTGGGAATGAAATTCGGAAATTGATCCAAAATTGCTGGAAAAATATTTTCCTCAATCTCTTCCATTGATTCCAAAGTCAACGTTGTCAGTTGGTAAGAGATCATTCCCACCATTGGTTCCAACAATCTATTTTCACCTTTCTTTACTATCCTCTCTCCTCTGAAGAGATGGTCAATGTCGTCCTCAATCTTGAAACTAAATATTCTATTATAATAGTCGATGTGAGCCTTAAACATTGTCAACCAATCCATACCCGTGATTATGTCATATAAATCCATGTCCAACATCGAGAAGTCCCAATTTAACTCAACTCCATCAATAGTTATAGAACATGCTCTACACATAATGTCTTGACATTCTCATTCACCAAGAGGAGTTTTTAGTTTCAAAACAAAAGGCATCATTTCCAGTTTTAAACATGGTATGTCAACAGCACGAGAAGAAATGAAGGATTATGATTCACCAGTATCGAAGAGAAATTGCACACGTGTAGAATTCAAAAGAATCGTACCTATCACCATATATTGTCCAACCTGATGATATATTATCCTCTACTCAGCTCCAAACAGTTGCTTCATCGCTACACTGTTCTCCTTGTTTCCATCCTAAGATTTCCTTGGTTGAGTATTCATGGTATTTCAATAATCACCATGGATAGCTCTCTTATGCTGACAAGATTGATTCTGTAGTCCTCGTCCTGTCAAAGCATACGATGCTTGTGACTCCTGAGAAGTGTCACGTACACTCGAACTCGGAGCATTTCTACAATAGCACTATTGATTCCCCATCTTCTTGCAATTGTGACATGCTCTAGATTGCGCCGTAAAATCTCGCCTTTTGTGGTCTATCAAACCACATTGAAAATAACCTGCTTTGCTCTAGGGTAATAGAGGAAGGTTCACTGATCCTACCTTCTGGTTCTGATTTCCAGGTGCACCATGGAAATAGGTGTCCCTTTTCCTCTTGTTCCTAGAGGTTTAGTTCCCACCATTTCCTATAGGTATGAACATTCAACCTCCTATCGATCCTGAGATATCACATTCAACAACAGTCGCTCTTTTCACCATCTCTTTATAATTTTTAATATAGAGTACCATAATCTTCGATCGAATATCCTTCCTTAGCCCCAATTCAAAATGTTTGCTTTAAACGATGCACTTTCCACATCCTCTAGTGAAAAATAGACTAAATTCATGAATTTAGCCACATACTCTGTGACAGAGAAACTCTCCTTATTCATGCTAAATAAGTCTGTCATTTTCTGGATCTTGAACGTGTGAGGATAGAATTGTTTGTTGAACAATTCTTCAAAATCCTCCCATGTTAGGCCTTCATCCAATTTAGCATGCACCGCTAAACCCCACCACTGATGTGAATGATCCTCGAGCATATACATCGCCAACTTTACTTTGAGATATGATGGTGTGATGATGAAATCGATGATACGATTCATCCAACTTAGCGACACCTCTGACTTTTCAGGTTTAGCATCACCCCAAATGTTTGGTGGATTCTGCTTTATGAACTGGATGGTATGATCCACATGCCTTGTTTCATTCCTCCAGTTCCCCGTATCCACAGCTTGAAAATCTGGGAAATACTCTAAACCATCTCTTGGTTCACACGTGGTTCAGGAGCAACCACATTCTCCATAGCCTTTTCGGTTTTGTTCTGATGACAGCTACCATGTGCCATTTTCTAAACTGACAATACACTCTGTCAATCTCACTCTCTATCAATCGATGTATTAGCATTCAAATTCTATCAAATCATCTATCAGAACATTGTTTTTCCAAAAAAAACCTTCTTCCCATGTTCCAACATTTTTTATAACATTCCTCGTGCCTTTTGAAAATCAACCCATTTTCAAAATACATGATATACCTTGTTTTAATTGTCTTTTACTTAAAAACAATTTCTACATTTTTAAAAAATATGCTCCTTTACGAAAATCATAAATCATTCTTCACAATGAGACATGAAATCTTAGTGGGATGTAATTCCCATATAAGGCATGTCATGCTCATCTGATTGACTAAACCCATGACAATGAGATTTCAAACATTCTATAAGTGTATCCAAAACACTTATGTACCCAACACCATGGTATCTTGAAGTTCAGCATAAATGGGTTAGCAACGTCCTTTTATGCTATAAATTTCATGTTCTGATAATCCTACTCCTTTCTGGGATTTCAAACCAAGGAATAGAAAAGAATGAATTTCAACTCCAAGACCATGAACATCGATGACTACTTGTTATGCAAGGACCGAACAAGATGATACCATTTGTAATGACCCGTCAATTCCCATTGGATTGAGAGCTCAACAAGTCATTACTGGGCCTTAAGTGACATCCCCAAGATGCCAAAGGCTAGAAATAAATGAAGATGGTTTCAGATACATGTGGGGGAAGATTTACCCTTTAAGAAATAAACTCATAAACCAACCATAACCAAACATTAACTATATGATGCAGGAAAAAATGAAAGACAATAAACACTTCATTCATAAAAAAATGCCTCAGAGTACACAACTATGGAATACCAATCTAAAAATCAAAGTGCACAATAGATAAACAACTCAAGACTCTCAATGACACTAAGGCTTCGTGCACCACAAGCTCCAAGCTCCAAAACATCTCCCAAGAATCACCATGAGCCACTATCAATAAGATGATTTACCTTTACCTGTGTTCTGGAATACAACATCTACAAAAGCACCAACATGCCAAAGTAGGGGTGAGTATAAAACTCGGTAGGTTTTCCCGAATTAGTTCCCAAATCACGCCACTATGATAGAAGAGTTAGCCACATTTATAAAAAAACATTTTATATAAAACATTTTCTCAAAAACAATTTATAACTAAATATAAACAAGTTTCCAAAACCATTCAAAACCAAAATTGTCCAATAGTAGTTGAAACTAATTTTCCAACAAGTTATTTTCTTAGAAAAATAACCAATCCATCTTTAGAACCATTTCACAAAATCCCTTTTTGGCATACCCAACCATTTCACAATCCCATGCAACCTACCATGCATGCTACCTGGAAGAGGGGAGAAGCCCTAACCCTTATCTATCCCAACCATGATGGTGGAGACTTCTTAGCATTATCCAACTGAAATTCACATGAATGCTTGACGGGGGAGGCCCCAAACCCTTATCCATCCCAACACTAATGGGGGAGACCCCTAAACCTTATCCATCCCAAATTCAATATTAACGATCGACGGGGGAGAGTCCTGACCCATATCCATCCGAACAGTAAGCGAGGAAACTACTAACCCTTATTTGTCCCGACAGCAAGATGAACACACGCCCCACATTCACAATAATCATGCCAAAACTATCCTTTCTATAACACAAATTCTATTGAAAACCATTTCCATCAAAACCAAGTTTGTTCATCCAATTAAAACCATTTCAATAAAACTATAATTTTATTGAAAACCAAATAATGAACCAATTTCATCAATCCATTTCAATACCAATCCATTTCAATAAACCACCCATTTTATTGAAAACACATATTACATCAAATCATTTACCATTCCAAAAAATCCATAATTTTAAATCAAAATTTTAATTTCAAGAAGCCAAATCACTTTGTACAACAATCCACCAAGATTTCACAATTTCATCAAAACCATAAATCATCACTAAAGAGGATTTAATCCATGAATTACACAATCAATTTCATTCAAAAAATCCAATTTGAAAAAAATCCAATCAATTCCAACAAGAGGAGTCAGGAGTGAATCCACCTACCTCAAAGGTATTGACGAAAACCCTGACAAACGAAGAACGCACAAGAAGACGGGGTCGATTCTCCAAGAATCCTCCTTAGATCTCCTCTCTAAACACAACGAAGACCAAATCTCAACATATTTTGCATCCAAAAACCTAGATCAACCCATAACAGGCATATATCTAAAAAATAGAGAGAAGACAAGAAGTTGATCTAAGTAGATCTAAGAAACCAAACACGAACGATCACATACTTCAAGAATCCAGATTCGATTCGCCAAGTTAGGCCTTCGGATCACCTCTGTAACGATGGGAGAACCCTCCTTGACTTTAGGAGAACCAAAATCCTGGGTTACGGCTACTTAAGAGGAAAAGAGAGCTACATAGAGGCTAAAATTCTTGAGATCCACCTTTATGGCATCTTGTTTAAGTGGCCTCATGGTAGGTTCACACAGTTTGACAAACCGTGCGCTAACTGTGCGTTAGTTACTACCTCAACCGCCCTTCTTGCGCACTTTGGCCACACGGTTTGACAAAATGTGTGCTGACCATGTGGATGCCACTTCCTCTAAGACCCACTATGCACAGTTTGTCCGGATGGTTTAGACAAACCGTGTGCCTCTAGTTCGACTTCCCCTTTTCCTAAAAACATCATTCCATGTTCTCCTGAATCTCCCATTCAATACTCTTAACATTGAAAACATGAAAAGCATCATGTAGGGTAACATACCTAAAACTACGGGTACTACAACTGCCCTAAAAATGGAAAAGTAGCAACAAAGGATTTAATCTTAGATGGAAACTAATCATGAAATATCATTGGAAGCATTTCATGAATTAAATATGCTTTCATTGAAATTCACCACTTGAAAACAATTAATTCAAAAAAATATGTAGATCCATATCTTGGTAAATAACATTGAAAACATATAATGGAAGATTTAAAAAATATTTAAATCATTTCTTATAGAAAATATCATTTCCAATTTAGAAAAATTAGGAAATAAAAAACAAATCCCAAAATATATTTATTTGAAAATACACTTATAAACATATAATTGAATCATTATAACATTTTATGTTCATAAAATTAGGAAATGTGCATTCATTTGATATACGTTAAAAATACTCTTTTCATATTTTTAGTGAAATCCAATGAGACTAGTTTTTAAAATCTATATGATTATTTTTTTTATTTTTATTGGTAAAATCCTACAATGATTATAAATAAAATTATGGAATATTTATATGATTGTAAAAAATTTCATTGATACAATTTATGATAAAAATTAGACATCATTGTTAAAGGATTTCTGACTGGATATGATAATAAATTCAGTTATCATTGAAAAAATTATTATTCAGAATCTTTTGTATATAAAGATATTTTAATGAACGGAAATAATTATTATTCGGAAATAACAATTGGAGAACATAATTCATTAGTTTCATTGGATATGGATCAAAATATTTCATCATCAGATGCACTAACATAAATAATCCCCATAAATGACGTTATTTTATAATATAAACCATAAACCATTGAAAAATTGAATCGTATCCCCTTGAATTAATAAAAATAAATGAAATGTAATATATAATGGTAATATATGTATATATGATATTACATGTCAATGATTATGTATATACACATCATTAAATATTACATGTTCATGTTATAAAATATGTCTCATAGAAGGAAAATTAAAACTAAAATCCCTTACCACTTTGGTATCAACTAAACTAAAAACCACATGAAACAGAGGTCAAAAAATGGATTTTTATATCTCTATAATATTTATTAAAATAGTATTAAATTATATTCATGTCCTCTATATATACTACAAAAAATATCACAAGATGAATATGAATTGTGTCTAACAGAAAATAAAAAAAAGATGAAAATCCCATTCAATTAGTCTCCACATTTATCATGTAAATTATATCCTCCTATATAAATAATATATGTTTATTTAAAATATATATCATATATATACTTATATTTATCAATCCATTTATCATTTACATATGAATTCTTATTACCCTTTTATTATCAATTCCTTATTATAATCATGTTTCGAGTGAGATCTTTATTATTTTATTTTATATTTTATTTATTTGATATCGGTCCTCATACATTGAACATGGTTCCATAATATCCAAATGTTAAACATTATATGTAATCATATATTCTCAATATTATATATATATATATATATTAAAATATAATAGATAGTGATATAAAATTAAATAAAACATTCATGGAGATGGTATGTTGTACGTATACATGACCTTTTTTTCATTTTTTCAATGAATGATTCAAAATAACGTAAAGTAATATATTATCCTTACATAACAATAATGTAGTAGAATAAATAACATATATTCAATAAAATTACACATATTACCTTCCACAAAAAGTGAATCTGAAAAATGAATCACATCGCTAAGTGAGGCAATAATCCATCATAGACATGAACGATGTTATCATAACCCCCATGAAATGGAAATTTCTAAGTTATATGTGATATAATTAGTACAATAGAATCATAATTTAAAAAATATAATATATATTAATATAATCTATACTTATTTTAATTTGTGTAAAAAATAAATGGAAATCACATCACATCGTTTCCTAAGGAAGTTGCGTGCTATATAGACGATCAATTTGATTGTTTTCCAATGGGATGATATATATTAAGGTATATGTGGTATTATAATATTTTATGTGTAATAAAATAATAAATATAACATATAATTTTTAAATCCATATTTATATCCACCTGTGAGAGGAGGTGATGTAAATCGAATAACATCAATTCGAGAGGCGGTAGTCTTCCGAAAACACGATCGTTAGTTTCATTTCCAATTTGAAGAGATTGAAGATAAATATTTGTTATTAAAATAAAATAATAATATATTAGTATTTTGATTATAATTTGGATCTTATATAATCATAGGCGATTAATCTTTTAAGGATGTGGACGAAGAAATAAAAAATATAATTTAATGTATTTTACCACTTCTTTGGATAGAATGTTATTTTATGAAGAGAAAATATTCAAATGTTCACAATGTTTTTATTTCATAATTAAACATGAAATTGATTAAAAATATGTATCATTGATTAATTGATATATAATTGAACTAATTTTACTTTTAAAACCATACTAAAATAAAATGACACTTGTAAATACATTTAATGAAAAAGACGTTTTATGTTATGTACCATTATTTATCTATGCTCACTAAAAATATATCATTAGATAAAGTTATCAAAAACATTCTAAAATATATATTGTATTTATAATTTAAAAAATAATGAAAATTGTTTTGAAATAAATTTTATATAAGGAGAATATTTTATTTTCAAATAATATTAAAAAAGGCCAGAATACTTATTTTTAGAAAAAATACATTATTCATGAACGATTTTATTTTTTCATGTATAATGGATAGAAGAAACTAAACATTAATTTAAAAGATTTATTTAATATAAAATATATTTCATTTCATTAAAATAATTCACCAAATGTTATTTACATAATTTATTTAAATAAAACACATTTTTGCTCAATAAATAGATTTTCTGAAAACTATTTCCTTTATCTTGAAATGGTTTCTTTTAGTTTTATTTCTAATTACATGGGCCACAAAATAATTCATTTAATCTAATTTTTTTGAACCATGTTTTCCAATAATTTGGTAAAATATATTCAATCCCAAATTCCGAAAGTTATGAGACAATTGTTATATAAAATTATAATATTTTAATAGTTTATAGTGTTTTTTTAAATCATGGTGTTGCGTGTAACACAAGATTATAAATAAATTAATTTTATATGAATAAAAGTTTTCACAAAATATTTTTTTGTTACTTTTTACCCCCAATAAAATAAATTTCATCCTTGAAATTTTTAACTCTTATAAAGAAAAAAGAGGGTATTTCCAACTCATTATATCCTTAGGTTCACATGTATTTTCCTAAATGTGGTTGTTTACCCATAAAAAATTTAACATTTCAATGTCATTTTTTTCATACATATTCTCTGAAATCAATAATCTAAACCTGTTATTCCACATAAAAATTAACATTCTCCAATGATACGAGTTCTGAGTTTAGCACATGTGAACGACCCTATGACAAACGTACTCTTTATTACACATTAAAAAATGATTTATTATATAATATTACACTAAATAAATCATAGAATATCAAGATTATTCTAGTTTATATTGGAGTTAGGTACATTATATTACATCTTGAAAAAGAAAACACATCATATTTATTGAAACTTTTCGTAATATGATTTCCCTTAAATTTATATGGGGTAACATGGGGACATATAAAAGAAATTGATGATTTATAAATACCACTATGGGAATAAAAATGGAATGAAATTATGAAATAATACATTTTAAACCAAATTAATATCAATGGATTATAAAAGGAACATGAATAAAATGGCATGATATAACATGATAATCATAATATGGGAAATGTGGAAATAAATTAGAACACAAAATCAAAAATATAGGTAATGGATAACTACCTAGACATGATGATGAAAATAGTATCATAAAGGATTCTGGATCACTCCCAATCTCAATAATATATCTCATGATGCTAAAAAATACCGAATGTATTGGAGTGAAATATAATTCTAGGCCCACTCGTCAATTTTATTTCATTAAAATGCATAATTGTGCCTCATAGACAATACAACATAGATTCAATAATCGTTAGGTTTTATTCCATGATCAAGGAGTCTTCCATACACTAACTTAATTCCCATGTAAAATATTTATATTATTATAATTGTTAATACCCTTGAAATTATGTGGCTACGGTATTGACAAAAATTTTATTTTCTCATTGAAACTCATTGTGAAAGTTCAGCAGTATAACATCAATGATAAAAAAATAATAAATTGGGATGATGGCTGAGAAATGGGACACTATTTATTTGAAAGAAAATGGTAATTAATAGGGATATGTAAATTCATATCCCAAAATTCAGAATTGGAAATATAATATGTACTATAATAAAGATACTTGAATAAACATTAGAGGTTAAGGATCCCTTATTTGAGTGTGTGACACCTATTTCTTGGGGGAAGCTTCTTGAGAGCTTTGGGAACATTAAGAGGACTATAGAGAGGTGATGGTAGAGTAATTAAATGCTCAATGGAGTTTTAGTGAAGATATATTAGAGCTTGGGTGGTTTTATGTAGGCAACGAGTGGGGATTTATTTATTATTTTTGAAACATATGTTTTAGACTATATAGAAGAAACTAATAAATACCACAAACCATTCCATGGTTTTTCCCAGGGTTTCATCCAATTATGAGTTTATTAGATTATATTAATTTTCTATTGGTTTAACATAATAAACAAATGTCGTTCCCCATTTGGAGGTTATTCATAATCTAAAATATATTATTTTGGAACCATAAAATATATTAATGTTTTTGGTGGATTGATAATAAAATTATAATATTAATCAAATAAAAATAAAATAAAATTATTTTAAATGGAAAATATATATGTGTTAACAGATTCCCTTTATATTATTTATTACCTAAATTTTATTTCATTATTATGTCATTATATAGAAAGTATATTTTTT
The DNA here is from genome assembly GCA_963277665.1 of Viscum album. Classification (NCBI taxonomy): domain Eukaryota; kingdom Viridiplantae; phylum Streptophyta; class Magnoliopsida; order Santalales; family Viscaceae; genus Viscum; species Viscum album. The sequence goes on from OY728123.1 coordinate 168,090,951, forward strand.
CATTATTTAATTTGTACCCAAAAAATTGATTATCATAGAAAATATTGATATATTCTTATTTGAATAAATTTTATGTTATGATTCCAAAAAAAATTATTTAATATAAATAGTTTCCTAAATAGATAAATTGTAACATTTAAAATAATAATTGACATATATTTTGAAATGTTGGTCTTTCGATAATAAGTGTTTTCAAACACATACAAAAATTGCATTTGAATTCCTAAAAGTTAAAAGATAATTTACATTAATTAAAAATTATTTAATAATAATATTTTTATAAAATATTATATATTGGGAACATATATTAATTCATAAAATGTAAATTCTTAATTTGAAATTTCCTATTAGTCAAAAATACATTTGGTATTCCATCACATCAAAATAAAATTTAGGTCAAATTGATTACATAATAATGTCTAAATTAAAAAAAATGAACCAATATATTCAATATTTCAATGAAAAGGAAATATAATTATTAAATATATTAGGGTTACTTTATATATATCCCTTTTTAAAATATTTGTTCCCTTAATTATTCTATTTTCATTTTAATGTGCTAGGGAATATATGCTATAATTACTATTCATTAAAATTTATATATAATTTTTCCTATTAGATAATATTAATTATAATATTTCCCAATATATAATAAATTTAATCAACATTAATTAATTGTGGTGGAAGAATTTAATTTAATATAAATCTTGCAAGGATGATGGAAAACAGTTTTTCAAAAAATGCATTTTACAAGGAAGAGATGATTTTTCATTAACACAATGACTAGAAATATTCATTATATTAATTTAAATTATTAATTATTTTAAAATGATCTAAATTTTTATCTAAATAATTTCTCAGTGGGGTTTATTTTTATTAATTATAATGGAGAAACATTATGCATTTTATAATAGTTTTTAGAAAAAACGTTTTTCATCCTAAAATTAAACTTACCCTAAAATTTGGTATCAATATGATTTAAATTTAATTATTTGAAGATAATTAAAAATAATAATTTTACCATAAAATTAAGTAAAATTAATATTGGTTGATTTAAATTTTCTCATTTATAAATATACATAAAAATTTAAAACATGGTATTTTTTCACTATACATAGAAAAATCATTATTTTCCAAAAAATCATGAAATTTCAACCTAAGTAGATTTTTATATGATGATAAAAAAATGTGAATTCATTTTACTACATAAATTTTATAAATTTACTTGGTAACACCTATAATATATGTACTCACAATATGATATAAAAAATTATTTTTTGAATATACAACATTTTGAAGAAAAAAAGACATAACCTGAAAATTAATGGATTATTTACTAAGAATTTATCAATATAATTTGGAAGTATATTTATTTTATAATTTATTTAATAATAATTGTTTTCATTAAAATGGAATCCCTAGGAGTGGCCTTTTCGAACCCTCCCCACCCAGGAACCCCCACTCCCCGTGAAGCAGTCATCAGGAGAAGCCTCAGCCGGGAAGGAGCTGTTGTTAGCCGAGATGACAGAGCGTCTCAATGGGGTTACACCTCGATCACCGATTTTTCGGCACAACATTCCATCAGCTAGGTAAAATGCACCCTTTTTGCCCTCCCGGTGAGACACTGGGTGACCTGAAAAGACGAGTGGTACATGGGAGGCGGGAATTTCCCCAAGAGAGGGCTCCCAGGAATCGAACCCCATACCCCACCGAACATCATTTGTATGGTCGTTGACCACCCACCACTAAGCCACCGCCGAATTGGTATAATTTTATGTATTTTCAAAAATTATTTATAATTCATAAAAATATTAATAATTAATTAATCAGTCTTGTTTGGAGAATTTGTTGCGTATCACATACTCTATCGAACAATGTTTAAAAAAAATCAGGGAATTACAATTTTCCCCCATTAATAAATCATGTCCTTATAAATTTAAATGGATGTAAATAAGTGATTTTTTGTTACCTGAAAATATATATTTTTAGAACCCATATTTTAATAGGGTTTTCTAAAATATCCTTTTGAAAACATAGAAAATTATGTTGGAAGGTCAACACATATCTAGTTTACCAGAAGAAGAACATTAATAAGAAGCAAAAACATAGAAAGGGAAGAGAAAACTGACACCAAATAATTAATTCATATTGATAAGGAACACGGTAAGGAGAAATTCAATGACCACATATTAATAAATCTATGATGGGAAAATGAATATAAATTAAATTGGAAATGATCATAATACGAAAACAAAATTAATTCAAGATTGTTCTCCTATAGTTAAGGAATTATTTTATCACATAAGCATGGGAAAGAAGGAAATATTCTTTCATTAATGGTATATTTTATTCCTATAAATAATTTCCACAATAACCTCTACCTTTTATCCATATTATGAGATATATAGACAATTTTTTTGTCCTTGCGCAACATAATAAACTTCCCATGAATCACACCACCCAAAAGATAAAAACAAGATATTCCTCCTATTTCAAGACATAGAATAGAATAAAGGGAGTATTATGTATTAATTTTTTTTAATTTATTAATCATCTAAATTATAATCTAATAGAATTAATTGTATAACTTATAAATGACAGGTATTTCTTAAACTTCCATGTTTTAGAATTCAATCTATTTTATCGATGATCAATTTCCAATCATATACGCCTTTGGTAATTTATAGATCCCTTACTAATGGTTCTTTAGGAATTTATGAATTTAACTATTCGTATCTCCCATGAGTTTCAAAATAGGTGCATATTGAGGCATATTTTCATGTATCAGGTTGCACCACGTCTGGCCCGACACACCTTGTCAGAGTTTTTACACCTAGGTACATCAACACTAGTACTACGTCCACTATTAGTATCCAGACTTTTATGTATTTGAATGATAAAAAAATTAAAATATTTTTACCAATATTTAGGGTTTTTTTCATAAATCTAGTCTTATCACTATTTTTTCATTATCATTTTCTAATCATAATCCCAAAAATTAATAAACTCTTCCTTTGATACCAACTATAAAAACCAAGATTTTTATAGAAAATAAAAACATGATTTTTTAAAATATATTTTACCAAATACAACCCATAATATCTAGATGTTTAGAGTATTTAAGAATTAGGTAAATTACATAATGAAATAAAATATGAAAAATAATGTTTTTTGAAAGCAGTACTTACACGCTCGCACTCAAAACTACATGGGGTAAGCTTGAGACATACATAAGAAAGGGGTGATATATATATATATGAGTAAGGGAATACACATGTAATAACATCAAAAAAATTAATAATTTTTAGAAAATATTCATATTATTGGGGTATAATAGTAACATGAATAATAGTTTATGATATAACATGACAATCCGAACATGGGAAATGTGGCAGCACCACAGAACACTACATCAAAAACATACTTGAATCATAACTGCAAGGACATAATGATGGAAATATTCCCATAAATGAATAAATTTCATTACCTATCCCAGAAATATATATCATGATTCAAAACATTAACCAATCTATTAAATCTCTATATAATTCTGGGTGCACCGGTCACTTTATTTTCATTCTCATACTTATGTTGTTCCACATAGATCATACAACATAGATTAATTCTAATAATAATTTATTCCAAGTCCAAGGAGTGTAATATGAAAAAATTATTTACCATATCAATAAATAATAATTGTAAAATGGTGGACACCCTTGAATGAAAAATGGGTATGTTATTCACTAAACTATTATTTTGGATGAGAAAATCATGGTGAAATTAAATCAGTAGAAAAGCATCACATTTACTTTAATAAAATGGATTTATGAGAGTGAACGGGGTCTCTAATCTTTTGTAAATAAAATGGGATGTAATAGAGTCATTTAAATTCATATCCAAACATTATTAATTGGAAATAGAAGGCATAATATAAATGAACATTTAATCTAAATATTTTTACTAAATATTTTAATTTGCATTTTGAAACCGTGTATGAACATTTATTATGAAATGATGGGTTGTTTGATAATCATACTTTTCAAACTCTTATAAAAATTAAATTTGAATTCATCAAACTCTAATGAAGATTTATATCTATTAAAAATAATTTTATAAGTTTATTTAATGATATCATTTTCTACTTAAAAAATATATTAATTAATCAAATTGAATTACCAAATTGAAATTTCTTATTACACATTAATATAATTTGTGTTTCCTTAAAAAAGATATAATTTAAATCAATCTTTTTACATAATAATTTAAGTAGTAAAAAACAAAAAAAAATATAATCAATATTTCAATGAAAATAAAACATAAATATTCATTTTTTTATTTTTAAATTATTTCTAATCTTTGATAAATTTTTTTATTCTCAATTAACATATTTTTAATTTAACATGGTAATTCAAATATGTTACCAATTCTATTCATATTGTTAAAAATTTATGTTGATGATATATCATTAAAAAATATTAATTATATTTTTTCTAAATATATATTAAATTTAATAAAAAAATTAAAATTTATGGAATTAATTTATTTAATATAAATCTTTAATGTTAGATGGAAATATTTTTTCTGAAAAATACATTTTTCATGGAAAATTATATTTTACATTAAATATATACATAGTAGTATTGATTATATTAACTTAAAATCATAAAGATATAAATATGATCTACAATTTTCAATTAAATAATTTCTCATTATGTTTTATTTTAATTAATTATAACGTAGAAACATTAGGCATTTCAAAATAGTTTTTAGAAAAAATGTATTTTTAATCCATAAAATAACCTTATATAAATATTTTATTAAAATGGTTTAATTATAGTTAATTAAATATAACTAAATAATACATATGTTACATTAAATTAAATTTAAATGAATAATCGTAAAATAAATTTATTTAATTTATCAAAATAAATGAATAGTTTACATAAAAAATTTATTTATTCACTATGCACTGAAAAATCTATATTTTCATAAAAATACTAAAATTTCACCCTAAGATAAATTTTATATGTTGATATAATAAAATATTATTTTTTAATAAAAAATATTGTAAATGTTTTAGGGGATGATTATAATATATGTTTTCATAAAATGAAATAAAAAATCATTTATGAAGAAACTATCTTTTGGGGAACAAAAAGGCATTACCAAAAATTTATTGATTATTTAATAATAATTTATCAAATTTACTAGGAAAAATATATTTTATAAAACAGTTATTGATAATTATATCTTCTAAGTGAAGTTAAATTTTAAAATATTCATATTTTAATAATCATTTTTTGGGACTAGATGTTGCATATCAGATGTGCAATCGATAATATTTTAAAAAAACTCAGGCTGTTACATTATTCCTTCTTTAATAAATTATGTCCTCACAGTTTAATCTTGATATCTATATGTGTTGTTTTTTAAAAATTGAAAATATATTTCATTGAAAACCCATAACATAAAAATGGTTAATATAATATCCTCTTCAAAAGAGAGTTAATGAAGTTCAATAATCATCACATATCATTGTTTCCATGTATGATAACATTATTGGGAAGTTAAAACATGTAATAGAGAGAGAACAAAACAAGTAATTAAATGACATTGATATATAACATGGTTAGGAGAAATTCAATGACCAGAAAACCATAAATCTTTGATTAAAAAATGGCAATCAATTCATTGGAATTAATCTTATTATGAAAAAAATAAAGATTATTCTACTAGCGGTTAGGAATTCCTTTATAATCTAAACTATGAAAATAAGGAAATATACATTAATTAAATTTATAATTTCATACATTATTTAATTTTTAATATAATATCATCCTTTTCTCCAAACAAAGAGAAATAATGATAATTTTTTATGCTTAAAGCTATAAAATATGTTTCTAATATAACATATCAACGAGCAAAGAATAAAAATTTATTCCTCATATCTCATGGAATATAATGTAATAAAGGTAAAATTATGGATGTATAATTATAAACTATTAAACACATAAATGGGAATCTAATAAAATTAAAGGAATAACATATAAATGACATGTATTTCCTTAACATGTTATTTTCTAGGATTTAACCTGTGTTATCTGTGAACAAAATTCATTATATATACATTTAGGAAAATTATTGGTTGACATATTAGTGGTTTTTAATGAGATGTTAAATTTACCAAATCATATCCCACAGGAGTGTGAAACTAGTAGTGTAGTATGACCCATTTGAATATACAATTTTACACTGAATCAGGCCTTCCAAATCATGTCTATGAGGTCCCAAACCTGGATTCCACACAACTAGTGCCCCGAACATGGTGGGCCACATGGCCTCAAGCACATCTCCCCAAATGATAGTGGTTAACAACTAGTTGTGATGGATTGGGGTGTGTCAATGGGGATACTATGTCCTCATTACCATATTATTGTATAATAGGTGAATGTAAATAAAATTAAATAGTGGAATAAATATTTGTAAACATAATACATAGTAGAAAATGGATACAATGGTAACAATATATAAAAAACTATATATAATACATTAATTGATGTTATGACATGTCACTAGATAACAAGAAATCCTGGATACAATAAATCATGCATAACATGTTCCATGTAAAGATAATTGATATCAGGGAATATCCTATGCATCCTAATCTCCGGATCCGTCATCTTCTATAAAAATCCTTCATAAATTGTAGGAAAACACGTTTGTGAAGTTGTATGCTTCTCTTTTTCAACACTTTCAATGATATAATCTACTTCATGTTTCAAATAGTTCTGGGATAGGGTTCTAGATAAATCTTAGTGTGCCACCAACAATGGTGTCTAAAACATCCAGACCATTTAATAGAGTTGTATCATTGTGCATGCATGCATATATATTATAAAGAAGTAAAATGTAACTAAATACACAAGTACCTAATTTATCCATTTAATGTTGTATGAATATTTCAAAACTTCGTTATTTAATCATTACATGTGTAAAAATATGACACAATTTAGAAATTGAAAATGAATCATGTTATAACAAGGAATCCTATAATGATATTTCATAGTGATATCCCTAGGTAATAAACAAGATGACACAGAAAACAATGTTCACCAACTAAGTAATAACTATATCCTAGAAGGGGTTAATAGTGTAATCCAAGGAGCATAATCTATTTAATTCCATATTGAGGCTCCTAACTAGTCCTATGTGATCTTCAGGGTAAAATGAGGAAAAAATGAGACAAGGCCCTAAGGGGTGTAACCATGGAACCTACTTGTCATGGCTGGACCCAAGGACTGTATCCAAGGAATCCTTTAATAAATTTAAGGGATCCATTGGTGTCATAATGGGAATCCATGAATACGAATGGAACTGTTTCTGGGTGGGTCGTAACTTAAGAAAGTCATATCTGTGAATCTGAATGGGGTTCTAGAGTGCCCAGTCCATTACCTGATCGGAATCCGAGGCGAGCTCGAGTCATACCATTCCTATTTCATTATGAAGTCATGTAATATTTCATTTTATTTATTCCTTTCCTTTAATTAGTTTGATATGTTAATGAATAATTCAACCATTGCTTCAAACCTTTCCTTTTATTAGTATTATATGTTCAGTAGCATGCGACATTTTAATCAAGTCATAATTAATCAATAAACTATTTTGGGTTCAGTCATGCATTTCATTAGTGTTACATGGTCAAGTAGAATGAAACCATTCATTTAATATAGTTATATCATATTCCATATTCACATTTCTATCCTCTACATTCTATAATGTGGTAAAGTGTGCTATAAATATGAAACCTACAATTCATTTACCATTATTTCTATGTCATATCCTTAGTATACATGCCAATTCACATTTAACATTAATTTTCAAACTAAATAACATACCTTAGGTAGGTCAAGTGTTGATCATACTTGGTACATTCTATAATGAAATTAATAATATAAATCAATCCATTAAATATTGAAAATCTTACCCTTGGAGTGGTCAATACAAGGAACAATAAAAGGTTGGATCAAACGTTAGGAATCACTCAAATGAAAATTCTAGAATAGCATCATACATGGGATGGATTGAGTAGTGGGAGTAACCCCCAACAATTGATCATATATATTGGAATATAAATTATATACTATTATAAAGAGTATAAGTATTTCATTTGAATTTAGTAAACAACACCTGATGAATTTAGTGGGCCCCACATGACAATTCCAAAAATCAACGAACTTGAGGGAATATTTATAGACCAAACACCATAGGGTTTTATGATTCTATAACTGTGGTATTACCACATAATTTGACTTCAATCATAGTATATCAAGGAAATGAAGAAAAACACACATACCCAGATAAATTGGTTGAGGGAAAGATAGAAGAGGAAAGGCTTAATCAGACTCATGTACATACAATTGCACATCCAATGTGATGAATGGAATCTTAAACGGTTCCATGGTGAAGGAGATCTCATGATTCCTACCATAGCTATTCAAAAAGCATTAAATTAGAGGAAAATGGGTTAATATTAATGGTTCTTAGATTAAGGAAGATGAGGTGTCATAATATATCTTTAAGGGAAATTTGGACCATTTACCTTGAAAAATAGATTGTATATGGTTTCTCCACACTGTTTTAAAAAATGTGAAAAAACTATGCATGGTTACCTAGGTGGAAGGGGCACTAGAAGGGTTAGGCTTCACAGATGTGAGAAACTAGTGCGAAGTGGTTCATTTTGAAAATTTTAATATGTACAAAAATCTAAACTAAGCACAGACTTTGTGCTAATAATGTGATATGACCATTTTCCAAAAAATGGTGGTTTCTGGTCTCTAAACGTTCCCCGGAAACCCCGGAAACATTTTCTACCTCATTAGGCATCCATATTATGTCCAATGTAAATATTTATACAACAAATTAATTGAACCATACCTATGTGGAAATCCAAGATCTTACAATCTTCTCCCACTAAAATAAATCATACTTATGTTCAACTTCCAAGGTTAGAGAAACACATTTGGGAGTAAATATAGCCATTGGGAATGTACATCAGCTTCCATGTCCCATGTATCATCCTGTAATCATCCATGCTAACATAACACCCATATTAGAGGGACAGACTAGACTCAGATGGGTCAACATGATATTGAATAATCCGTGAAACATGAAAGACGTCATTCATGTCATGGTACCTCTAAGATAATAGAAACTGAAAAACTACCGACCCAACTCTCTCTATAAATTCAAGAGGACCTAAATAATATAAAATTTTTTCCCCTAATTTCCAAAATATGTATGCCAAAGGCTAGGCGATACATGAAGGAAAACATTATCCCAGAGCTCAAACTCAAGAGGTCATCGGTAAAGATTAGCATAAATTTGATTTTCTATACAGAGCAGTAGTCATACACTTTCTGATGAGCTGAACATGATTTTAAGTCTCCTGATGGAGATGGGTAACATGTAGGGATTCCTCACCTACCCCTATCCAACACAAGGGTGAACAACATGGTCATCCATATTATGCCTAAAAATGAGACATATTCTTTTTTCATGAATGTTGTTATAATAGGAAAACTTTATGGGAGATATATGCTTTTCCCATGAACTAAGAAAATCAAGGAAACATGATCGTGAAATATGATCTAAAACATGTTATTTCTTTTCTGATTGTCCATCGGTATGGGGGTGATTGGATATTCACATAATCATCTGAGTACACATAGCCTTCTGCAATCCCTTCTATAACCATGATGTAAACCGAGCATACCAATATGAAACTATATAATGAGGGAAACTGTAGAGTCATATGATCTCTGGAAAACACAGTCACCCTATCACATCAACTGATAGTGTCTCCCAAATAAGAATAAGGTAGGATCATTTCATTAGTCAATCAATGAATACCCAGATAAAATTGCTACTCTTCGGTGACGTAGGTAAGCCGACTACGAAATAAATGACAACATATTACCATTTCCATTCTGGTACTAGAAGCATTGTAACAAGACAAGAGGTCTCTGGTGCTACACCATAACCTATTGACAATTGGAACACCTAATGCTAAATCCATCAATCTGATGTCACATCCCATGCCACCAATACTGGCATCGCATATCTAGATACTTATTAGATATTCCTGGAAGAACTTCCCCTAGAGAAGTGTGTGACTCTTTCAATAACACCACTCTAATATATGTAGAAACCCATATACTACAACATACATGTATGATGTCAACTCTATCCACAGACTAATCATGATTTGGGTTATCACTTGATATAAACGCACACAGTTCCCAGCATTCAGGATCAGAAAACAGTCAACCCCTCACCTTGTCAATGAAGGATGTGGTAGCTGTCAATTATAAGAGGTATGACTGATTATGACTATCAGAGAACTCCGTATAAATATCCAAAAAGAGGGCCATTAAATTCCATTCATTAATGGAATCTAGTTCATATTGATTTTGAGTTTTCTGTCTCAACTCAAATATGACTACATTTCTCTTATAATGCGTATATGCAAGCTAAAAATAAATGGACTACAAATATTAAACACATAATTGAGGTCTGGGATTCAATTGAAGATGTGAAAATATATATTTTAGGCTCTTACGGTGTGTTTACCCCCCCCCCCCCACCAATGCCCTCACCCATTAGAGAATGTCTCTAACAACATAAGTTGTGGGAAAATACTGCTAGCTCAAAGTCATGCATCAGGTAATTTCTCTCATCAGGCCTCAACAACCAAGATATGTGCAATATAAATTTATCCTCCAACATCAGCACTACTCCTAGTCTGATTCTTGATTCATCACATAAGATAGTATAACCTATTCCTTGCTCTGGAAGAGTCAGAATAGGTGTCGTTGCTAGCCTCTCTTCCAACTCCAAAAAGGATTTCTTATATGCTTTCGACCATATGAATTTGACACCAGTCATTGTAAGACAAGTAAGATGTGAAGCAAGGCATGATATGTCTTGTATGATACACATATATTATCTATCTATCCCCAAGAAACATTTTATGTCAAATACATTGTTGTGATGTTAAAAGGAAACTATATCACTAACCTTTTATGGCTAACAAATACTCCAAATTATGATATTACATGACCCAGTAAAAGAAAATAATCAATCTAGAACTAGAACATTGTATTATTGGCCTAAAGATGATGCACTCGTAGTTTACACATAATGATATCAAGATGTTTTGCAATGTCTCTAAGAGTTTATGAATACACCAAATTTTCGTCCATAAAGATGAAAAAAATTGTCCAATTATGGTTGGAAACACATATTCTTAAAGCAATGAAATCGATGGGCATGATCATAAGACCAAATAATATAACAGGGTAATGATATATAACCTACCTTCTATGGAAATTTATAAGAGGTATGTTAGATGGGCTTACTCGTACTTAATGATATCTTAATATAATGATAATCATAGAAAACCCCATTACTCATCAGAGTTGGTCGAAGAGATCATCTATTCGAGGCATTGGATATCAGTTCTTGACTGTAAGCTGTTTCAACCATCTATAATCCAAGAATAGACATAAGGTTCCATCATCTTTATTTGTAAAAATAATAGGTGAACCCCAAGAGGATGGACTAGTCTATATATGTTTTCTGTCTTCTAAATACTCTAACAATATCTTGAGATCTTGAAGTGTGGTTTATTCCATAGTTTACAATGAAATGGACACTTGAGAGGCTCCAATAAGAATCCCAATTGTAAACACTACCTCTCCCTCATGAGGTTATCCAGAAAAATCATCTGGAAAGACATTCTTGAAATAATCCAATACAGATGTTAAATAATCCTCACTGAAACCCTGATCCTCCATGAATAGATTTTCAATCTGGGTGGTCACTTCACCTAGCCCATGATACTCTATTTCTACTCTACTATCAAGGACATCCCACTAACCCTTATGTAGTAAACTTCTTCCCTATGGTGATGTAAATGATCACCTATAGAGATAACATACTATAGAATAATGATATTGAACCAACCAATAAATCCTATAAAAGAAATCGAATCTCGTCATTTCAAGAACAAGGATCATCTATAAGAAAGGGTAACTACCTATCTCAATGGGACCATCCCTACACTAGTTTATTCCCTATTTTCGTTACCCAAACCACATGTATGTGGTCATTACACCATAGCCATACTGTTTCTCTAGTCTGAGACATTCCAGAATAGATACAAAGTGAAAAAAATTTGAAGCCCCTATATCAAATAAAGAAGATACTATGGTAGATTCCATAAGAATAATACCATATACTATATATTGTACTATATCCTAATCCTTATGTTTTATTTGTAGATCCTTCACCTATTCTGATCCATGACCCTATGAAATTAATAGACAATAATGATCAAAACTGCTCGACTAGTAGTGGTATTGATCAGGGTTGTACATACCATAATCATGACCTCCTCCTCATCCAGACCTACTAGTTCTATTCCAACTCCCATGTCTTATGTGGCATAAAATAACCCACTCCTAAATATAGAGATGTGGGAGTTCCTTTTCCACACAAAGTTTCTGGAATTTTCATGCAGAAATGATGGAGATAGCCTTTACATTCATATAATCATCACTCATGTGGGTCTCTATCACAACTATTCATTTAATTCCCTCATTGTTGGAAATAATGACACACTTTAGAGATTTTGAAATAGCCACTCTATTTGTGACTGCCATGATGAGAAACCTTGACGTAATTCTTCCTATAACCAGCATAACTACATTCCAGATGTTGTACTAGTCCACTTTGACCGGTACTATTACCATCACTCATATTATACTCAGTTATAAAATCCATGTTGACTATCTCAAAAAAAATGTAGGCAGGAGAAAGACATTAACCAACATATAGATGGCATACTGAAGCCCATCCTCGAAATGTCTTGCACATAAAAGCTAATCACCAGCTAGCAGTGGTGAAAGATGCTATAAATCCATGAAACTTGATCAATAATCCATAAATTACATAAAAAAATCTCTGGATTTTCGAACTCTTTGGATTTATCAAATGTTAGTGTTTGAGGACAGAACTGATCATAAAATCCAGTCTCAAAATCAACCCATAACCTACCCAGATGATGACTATCCTAGGTAGTCACATCCAACCAATTCTTGTCCTAATCACGAAGCATGTATTTTGAAATTTTGACCCTCTACTTTAGAGGAATATCTAGATGATCAATTATAGATAGGGTTTCTTCTAGATAGGACTCAATATCCTATGGACCATCATCCCCTAGGAAATTAAGAGGATGATACTATTGGAACTCATAAGTTAGATCATCAATAATTAGATAAACTCCTGGTGCACCATGCATGGACTGCATCAGATGTAAGAAACTATCATAAAATTAGATATTAGTTTGTTGATTAGGTATTTTAGGTGGTTCATGAAGTGGAACTCTTGGAGGTCTTACTGGGGGCTTTGCACCCACCATATTTGGTGCATGGTCTTCTCCACCCTCCTGGAATATGATACAAGGGCTTTGAGGTGGCGTTGTACTAAAATATCAAAGTACATGTTTCAGAACATGATTAATCTAATTGATAGCATCACTAGAAGATGTTGAATGTAAGAAAACTCACAATCTAAGGCATACTACCCCAAATACCCACATTGGCATCCAGGTATTCATAAGTGATATAGTATATGTTTCATTTCATTTTACATTTAATTATAAGGATCACACATTTACCATTCATTCACATGAAAATGCGGGATAAGGATGAAAAACAAATTTGATTTAGATTTCATGACTCTATATATATTGGGTATCCATTTCGGGTGACTCATTTTCCATACACCTATAACTATAAATGAAACCAATCTGTTTATTTCATCATTCCTCTTATTTGTAAATTACTCATCCCAACCCATGAGGTCCGATACACCTCATGAATTGATAATGATAATTAATCGATCGCAACCAAAAGTAATAAATTTACAATATAACTCTCACAACATCACTCAACTATCACAGTCTTATAATTCAATAAAATGTAGTAAAATTACCCTATATGGAATGAAAATATTCATGAAATGTCAATTTTAGGTGCCTCTAATGAAGCATATAACAATGATCCTTTCCCTCATGTCATCAGGACATGAATGAAAGAAAATCCTCCAATAGTGTAACCAACAAAAACATCACACAACATGTGTTTCAGCCAACAATGAAATAATATATATTGTAATAGGAAAAAGTAGAATAAAAAATATAATTATAGGCAACATGGTTTGTACCCTGAACATTGATTAACAATTCCCAAACACAGCTTCTGACCAAGTCCCATGAATTTCTAATCTCCAATTTATTTTGTATAAATAGTAAATCAAGAAAGGAAAATCCTCTGATTAAACATTGTGATGTCTTAGGACCGGATTCCACTCAGTGGGTTTCCCAAGACCGATTGGCCACATGGCCTCAAGAATAACTCCATGAACCATAGAGGATGCCAAATAAAAGAAAGGGTTTAGGGAATGATTGTGGGGAGAAAATTTCCTCACTACTAAAGTGTAGTGCAATGGGTGAATTTCAAAAAAGTCAAATATCAAAAGTAATATATTTAAATATAAGACACAATATAAAATTGTAACAATAGATGAACCATTGGAATAGAATTCAACAACTGATGATATGTGATGTTACATGGAAACTATAAGTCATGTATACAAGTTATTAGGTATAACATGTTCCCCATAAGTTAAATAAAATTAATGACTATCCTATGAATCTTGAGCTCTGTCTTGGTCATTTTCTATCAAGCTCTATCATAAAAAGAAATAAACAAGTTTTCAAATTCGTATGCTTCCCTTTGTTGACACATGAAACCTTGTAATCTACATATGGTATCAGATGGTGCCCGTAGAGGGTGTGAGATAAAAATCAGTGGGACACCAGCAATGATTTCTATAACGTCTATCCCATGTAAAGGAAATGTAACAGTTTCCAAGCATACATATATAATGTAAATCAGTACAATGTAACTAAATACCCAAGTACCTCCTTCAGTCCTCAGTTGATGTCACAACATGTCAACCATTTATTATTGGATTATTACGTATTTATAAATAAATAACATGTCTGAAATTTCAATAGTCTAAGTTGTAACAAGGAATCCTGTAATGATATTACATAGTGGATTCCCAAGTTAATAATCAAGGCATCATAGACCTCATGTGTCACTAACTCTGAAAAAATTCTACCCTGTCATGTGGTAAAAGTGTAATCAAAGTATAATAGTCCAAGGAATTCTACAATGAGGTGCCTACATAGTCCATGGTGATCATCCAAGTTAAAAAATGTCTAATCATGGATATGGACCTTTGGGTTGTAACCATGGAACCTAATTATCAATTATGGATCCTAGGAGTGTATCCAAGGAATCCATTATAATATGAAGGGATCTTATGGTGTCGTACCAGGAATCCAAGAACAGAAAAGGATCGTGATATAGGTGGGTGTCAACCTAAGAAAGTTGTATCCTGGAATTGAAATAGGGTTCCCAAGTGCTCATGGAATTCCTCGATTGGAATCAATGTGAAGCATGAATTAGGACAATCCAATTTGATTATGAAGTCATGCAATATTTCATTTGGTTAACGCCAGGCCTATAATTAGTGTGATATAGTCAAGTATCATGCAACCATTGGTTCAAGACATTACTTTTATTATTGTGATACGGTCATGTTTCATGTAACCTTTTAATCATTTAATAATTAATCAAAAATTCCATTGGGTTCAAACCTTTCCATTCATTAGGGGAACAAGACCATGTATCCTACAACCATTCATTTAATACATTTATAGAATATTATATATTCAAGTTACATCCTTTTACCTTCAAATAATGTGGTAAGGGATGCTACAGATATGCACTCTACTATTCATTTACATTTATTCCCTAGTCATATCCATAATAAACATGCCAATTCACATTTGTCATTTCATGGTCAAAATTGAACATTTACCTTAGTCCAATAAATTGATGATAATACATCGTACATTCCGTAATTAAATTCACATTAAAAATCAACCCATTTAATATAGAAAAGGATAACCTTAGAGTGGTGAATCCAAGGAACACCTGAATGGTGGCACAAACATGTCAAAAAATTAAATAAAAATTATGGCATAATATCCTACATGGGATGGATGGGGTTGTTGGAGTAACCACCAAATATTGATCACATATCTTGGAGGTGAATATTCATAAAATTCTAATGAATATAATAATGGAATATATTTCAAAAAATGACACTCGGTGAAATCGGTGGGGCCCACACGAAAATTCAAAAATCAACGAACATGAGGGATGAGTTATAGAAAAGACACCTTAGGGTTTCATGATTCTCCTCCTATGGTATATGACCTTGATTTGTATCATGTCAAAGTAAATCTATGAAAAGGATAAAAATGAGCATATCCCGATAACTAGGCCGTGATAAAGTGAGAAGAGGAAATGCTAAATGGACTCGAGTACTTACCGTTGCACATCTAACATGATGAATGGAAGCTAGAACTAAACTCTAATGAGGGAGATATCTTTATTTCTACCATACGTCTTTTAAAAATAGAAAAAATGAAAGGAAAATGGGTCAATCCAACTAGTTACTAGATTAGGGAAGATGAGGAGGCTTAATAGATCATTAAGGGATGTTTAGACTTTTTACCTAGAAAAATTTCATGTTAATGGTTTTTCCGAGTAGTTTGACCAAACATGTGTAAACCATACATTGTTGCATGGGAGGAAGGTTCGCTTGCACTATTAGTCTACACAGCCACATGCATACCATGTGAAGTGTTTCTGTCCAAAAATATCAATTTTCATAGTTACCCAAACAGTGCACTAACCCGGTGATAACCATGTGATATTGCTTATTTCTACAAAGAGATGGTTTCCAACTACAAACATTATCACAACACCCCTGGGGAATTTTCTTGCTCAGTAGGAATCCATATTAGTTCCAAATTAACCATTTAAACAAAACATTAAATGATCCATACCTATGTGAAAATATGGGTTGTTACATTTTCGGAGAAGTTATCCCTAGGTACATATTTTATAGAACCAAATCAACCTGTAGTATCTAGACATAAATTTATTTCCCTGATAATCCACATAAAATTTATTTACCAAAATTTAGGTATTTTTTCATATACTAATTATTATCACTATTTTTTTCTAGAGTATTCTAATCATATTATGAAAAACAAATAAACAATTCCTTTGATAAAAACTATATCAACCTTGGCCTTTCTTATATATTAATAGAAGAGTTTTTACATAATATTTCATTACATAAAACCCATATGATCAATAATTATATTTTCCTGGGGAATTAGGTACATTAAATTACAACATAAAATAGATAAAAAATTTTATTTATTGAAAACTACTTTAACATTTTATTACATAAAACTGCATGGGGTAACATGGGACATACAAAAGAATGGGCTAAGACATATAGACCTACAATGGAATAAACAAGGAATCACTTGAGGGATTTAATACATGTTATTAAATAGTTTTTTAAATGGGGAATAAAATTACAATAAATAATAAGGTATTATTTAACA
Source organism: Viscum album (assembly GCA_963277665.1). NCBI lineage: Eukaryota > Viridiplantae > Streptophyta > Magnoliopsida > Santalales > Viscaceae > Viscum > Viscum album. Next base: position 168,108,577 of record OY728123.1, read on the forward strand.
TGATAAACATAACATAGGAAATCAGGATACAACTTAGAACACTGCATCATAAACATAGGTCATGGATAACTACCATGACGTCATAATGGTAATATTTGGATAATGGAATTAGTTTAACTCATTATCTTGAAATTATTTACCATGTGTACAATGATCACCTAATGTATTGGAGCTCTATATAATTTTTTGCGCACCTGTCACATTTATTTCATTCTCATGTTTAACTGTGTCACATAGGTTAAAATACATGGATTCATTCATAATAATTTCTTATTCCACGATCAAGGAGTGTGGAATAAATACATGTAATTAACAGGTAAAATAAGTATAAGTGTATTAATATGATCACCATTTAATTTAAATGGGTACTTTATTAAGTACACTAATAATTTGGCATGGAAAATCATGGTGACATTTCGACAACATAACAACATCACATAAAAAATCATAAAATGGATTAATAATAGGGAAATTGGAATATCATCATTTGGAAATAAATTTAAAGTAATATAGATATTTGAATTCATATACAAACATTGGAATCGTAAATAGAGGAATATGAAAATAATGATGCTTGAATAAATAGGATAATGTGAGGATCCTTTACATGATCGAGTTACTAAAAATTCTTGGGGGAGCTTATTGAGAGCATGGGGAACCATGGGGGACTCTAGAGTGAAAATGGCTGAGTATGGACTACTCCAAGGAGTTTTATTGAAGATATATTGTAGATTTTCTAAGATTATATAGGAAATGAGTGGGGGTTTCTTTATTATTTTTTTGAGCTTAGGTTTCATACTCTATGTAATAAAATAAAAAAAGGCCACAAACATTACCAAGGTTTTTCACATGGTTTCTACTATTTGAGAGTTAAATTAATTATATAATATTTTTAATTTCATAAAATAATGAAATAATCTACTTTATTATGTATAGGTGAGTCATACATTTAAAAAAAATTAATACATTAAAAAATATTAATGGTTTTGGAGGATTCAAAATTTATTTATAAAATTAAAATAATTAACATAAAATCTAATTATTTTTAAATGAAAACATTTATGTGATCATGTATGCCCTATATGGTGTTTATTAAATCAACTTTGTTTCATTATGTTGTCATAATACACAATGTATATTTATATCGTATTTAATTTTTTTTCAAAACATTCGTATATCTCAAAAGATTTAAAAAAAATTAATTGTTGGATAATTTCGAAGATCATATTCCAAAAAAATATTAATTTAATATAAATAATCTTATATATATTCTACTTTTCACTTCTAAAATAATAATTGGCATTTATTTTGATATGTTGTGTTTTTTGACAATAAGAGTTTTCAACACCTTATAAAAATACATTTGAATTCATAAAAATTATATATAATAGAAATTATTTAATAATTAATTTTTAATAAAAATTTATCTCTTTTAAAAATCCAAAAATTCATCTAAATTAATTTTTTTTAATTCGAATATCTAATATTTAAAATAAAATTTGTATTTCCTCATATCAAGTTATTGTTTCTGTCAAACTAGATACAAAAAAATTTATAAAGTCAAAAAATATGAAACAAATATAATGAATATTTTAACTAAAATGAAATATAAATATTCATTTTATTTTTGTTACATTGATACTATTATTTTTTAAATTATATTTTTCTTAATCAACCTATTTTCATTTTAACGTGGTAATTAATATATGACACAAATACTATTACTATTCAGTAATTTTGTTGACCTTATTATATAATATTAATTATTATGATAAAAAATATGTAATATATTTTATCAAAATCAATTCACATATGGGGGAAGATATAATTTAACATATCATACACAAGAGTGTTATAAAGCAGTTTTTAGAAAATTACAATTTTAACAAAAAATGTGATTTTACATTAACTCTATAACTAGTCATCATTATTATATTAATTTAAATCCATAATGATATAAATATAATAAAATTTCATTTAAATAATATCTTATTAGTGGTAATTTTAATTAAATATAACAGATAAACATTATGCATTTAAAAATGTGTTTAGAACAAATGTTTTTTAAATATTAAAAATTAAATTCCACTAAAATCTCGTAATAAGATGATGTAAATTTATTTAATTTAATTCAACTATATAACAACTATTTTACCATAAAATAAAATTAAATGAATAATTTTACAATTAAATTAAATCATATACCAAACGAAGTGACAATTTTACATAAAATTAATATTGTTTACTATTCACATACAAATCTATATTTTCCAAAAAAATTACCAAAATTTAACATTATGATAGCATAGATGTGTTGATATAAAAAATTCATGATCATTTAAACAAAATAAATTTTTAAAATTTTCCAGAGACAACTTATATTATTTTATATCATTAAAAATATAAAATCATTGCTGATGAAAAAATATTTTGAATAACAAAAAGGAATAATCAAAATTTTATTTGTTATTTACTATTATTTTATCAATATAATTTCGAAATATATATATATAACAATATAGTAAATCATAATTATATATTCAAATTTAATGAAAAGTTGAAAAATGTTTTATTTAAATAATCAATGTTTTCTTGGACTCGGTGTTCTTTATTATATACCCTATCATGCATAGATTAAAAAACTCATGATGTTACATGTCAACTATGTACATTATCATGAGGGATACATGAAACCCACAATGAAATTTAGTGAGTTTTTATGAAACCATTAATCAATCGGATACCATATCCATATGATCAAGAATATCAAAGGGAGTGATGTACCTAGGGATAATCTGTCCTTTATGTCATAAGAACATTTTAATAATTTTGATGTTCATAGTTACATTTCCACATCATCTCTTACTCTATGAAATGATAATGAATATTTCATTCTTGAATCACTAATAGACTACAAGATCCATAATATAATGATAACTAATTCCTTTCATCCCTTTTTATCATCATAACAAAATAGATAGCACATGTTATCCGATATGTAAAAAATATTTATTCGTTGAAGTAAAATATTAACCTCTAAAATATTATACAATGTTCAACATAAACAATCCACATAATGGTTAACCATAAGACCCTTATAAAATTCAAAATATATAAATATGGTCACTAACATTCCAAAAATCAACTTAACATTACGCCTCTAAATCTCATTTAGTATTTCATAAATATCACATACCAAATATGTCAATACCATGACCATATATTCTCATAAAGAATAGCACTGGCTAGAATAACAATTAAAATAAAATTACAACTTTCATGGTTCATCATTTAGAAAAAACAACATATTGGTGAATATATTCAATAAATCCAAAATTTATGTAGGATCCATCAATGATAAAATATAGCACGTGATTCAATGGTTGTTAATTAGTTCAAGGTTCATAAATAATATCCAATTTACTTTATATATATCAAAAATATCTTTATCCCAACAAAAATATCTCAACATCAGTAAAAAATTATGGATTTTATATCAATTATACATGTATGTTCCATAAAATAAATTCATTTTATTATGAAACTTTTTCATTTCATCTGTACTATTCTATATATTCTTGAAAATAATTAATGAAATAGTCATATTGAAAAATACTGATATATTTCATAATTAATTAATTCCAATTCATAGAAACATAAACAATTCCACTTAATTCTTAAATAAATAACTATTCATCATATTATTATTCCTTAAAATCATATTCAATTCATATTTCCTTGATAGACTGTTATTCACCAATTGATAAACCATTATATGTACCACCTTGATGATCCCCTTTATGAGCATTCCACCAATTAAACTAAACCTTATAGTTCCAAAATATTCCACATATAAAACATACAACCATTAATCATGACTTAGTGAATCCTTTTTTATCAACTATTTCATTAACTGATGTTTTCATTTACCATGGAAATTACCTAATTTGTTCCCTTCATCACATCCGATAATACTTTATCTCATTAAATTGATATATTTGATAGAGTGTTTCTTCCCACATCCTCAATATCGAATAAAATTAATTTTCATTCCTCTATAGTCTCAACCACCTAAACACTCTATATAAATATATAGTTATCATCTATTGTGAGACTAAGAGATGGTTATGGTGAATTTTTAATCATATATTATGAAAACTGATTAGGAACAGAAACATTATCCTTCACCGAAGTCATATACCCATTTCTTTTTTCACCAACATATTTTCAATCACATTAAATATTAACCTAGTTCCTTTAGGTTTCTACAATTTTATAAAACAAAAAAGTAGTGTCAGAAATATATAAATATTGGAACACCACATAATCATAAAAAATCACCTATATGTTTTTTGAATCATGAGATGATATTTTTAGTATATTTCACCATAGGCATATCTTATTCCATTAATGGAGATTATATATTCAATTACTTCATGATGGTTCAGATAAAAAATTTAATTAATAATGAATATCCATTAAGAGTTTCAAACTATTTTGGTGGTAAGTAGTTATTACATATACCAGGTAACGCTTGGGAAAATTCCTATGTACCATTTTTAGATTTATTTCACCTCGGTAAATCTAGTCCCGAACCACATAAACTATTAATATCAATATTGGGATGTATTACTATGTAAAACACATAATATGTTCCTTATAAAACAATTTGGTTGGTATCCTATAAATAGACTCACCATAAGGGTTCTTTGTAATGATTTATCATCCATGTTTCTAGTGGATAACTAAACCATTATCTAATCCTAACTGAAAATTCCCAAGATACTCAAACATAAATATTACATGTTAGTATATTAATATTCATTACATAAAATAATGATCAATTCCAAAATCATATAGTTCAACTGATTTTGAAAAATGGAATTAAAATCAACTAGTTCTTAACATTTCACCATAATTTCCCACATCATTTTTCATAAACAGTACCCTTCTTAGATATATCACATGTGATGCCAAGCATCATAACTTGGAAAAAAGAAACACAAGAAACGGTGACCTAGATTCACATTCAGGGTATAAAAGGGAGATATAAATATAAAATCTATATAATAGAATGAGAACCTATTTTTATCATTTAAAAACCATACACTTCGTATCATAAATCATAATCATTTGACATTACTCAAATCATGGATGTTCATAATGGATTAAAAAAACAATTTCACAGGAATAACAAATGGTGATGTGGAATACACATAATCATAGAAAATATTATGTCCATTATATCTACCAAGACATTCATAACTCATTAATAATGGCCTAACCACCAATGTACCTACATTTAGATTGAGATAACCTCATGGATACCCCTCTTTTAGGATTGGGGTAACCTCTCATGTAATCTCATTCAGGCATAAAAAACAATTCATGTACCCATTTGAATCATATATCATAATCATTACCTAATTAAAAATATGGAGATATTTGTTCCACCAATCACATAACAATAATCATACATTTTTCTTCCACATTATCAAAAAATATTCATCAAATAACAACCCACTACAATGAAATATGTCTCATAAACATTTCATTATATCATAACACACATAAATGAATTGGGTTTCAAAATAATATAAAAAATTCATCATAACATACCCAAAGTAGTATTAATGGAATTTAAAAATATCTCTTTAATATAATCATAAATAATCGAAAGAAATAATAATTATTGTACAACTGAATCATATCCGTAGTAAATAATTAGTAACATCAAAAGTTATAATTTTAGATGGAAAAAGATTTTGAACTACCACATTGAAAATTTCATGATGATAAAAATATTTCTATAAAAATAACCCTTTTATAATAACTATTTCACAAAACATTATGAAAATCATTTTTTGTGAAATTAACAATGAATATACAAAAAAGATAGCTTTTTCAAATCATTTAAATCATTTTTTTCTAGAGAATATCGTATACAAATTGAAAACAAAATTCTAAAACATATTATTTTCAAATTCTATTCCATTTAAAATATATTTGGAAACATTTAAATGGGTCTTAAAACATTTCATTTTCATAATTGTGTAAAATAGTGTCAATGTTTTATATTCTAAAAATAATGATTTCTTTTGCATTTTCTGTAAAATCCCTAGATGAATTTTTTGAAAATTACATGAAGATTAAATTTAAATAATTTTTCTGAAAATAAAATAATGTCTAATTATTAATATAAATAGTCTTTATATTATATTAAAAATTATATATTTTAGAAAACTTTGACATTGACGAAGAAGTGTTTCTGAGTGAAGAGTTAAATAATGTATTTTATTTAGAAAAATTATTTTGTTATAATGGGTATATAAAGAGAGGAAATTGAAGTGAAAATAATTATTCGATTGGTAGATCATTAGATAAGAAAATTTTTTAGTTTATTTATATATTGATCAATCATCATTGGAAGTACACCCATAAATAGTCTCGATAAACGATTTGATTGTATCATACAACCCTTAAAATTTTGGTAACTTTGAATCGTATATACCATTATGGTGTACCATTAAATGAAAAATAATATTTCATGGTAATATATAAATTCATGACATTATATGATAAACTGATTGTATATAAACATCATAAAAGAAGATATCTGGATAACATTACATATGTCTTAAAGAAGGAAAAATGAGACAAACATTTCTTATCACTATAGTAAAATTTTAATCATAATCCATGGTAAACGGTGATCCTAAAATATATATTTAAATAAAATAATTTATAGTATGATATTAATAAAATAGATACATGTGTATTATATAAAATAAATAATAGAAACATATTGTGAATAAGACATTTGCCTCAAAGAAAGTAAAAGTGAAAGAGAAATACCTTACACTAAGACATTACATCCATCACACACATTTAAAATACCCATATAATAAATATGAAATTATCATAATTAGTTTCTATAAAATAATTATATATATAATATTTTATATGATTTACTAATGAACTATTATCACAAATTTATTAATGATTCCTTGCTAAAATAACTTTACCATTAATGACTTTTGGTTATTCATGTATTTTTTGGGTTGATATTTTTAGTCCTTATATTTCTATCAGGGTTCATAAATATAAATAGTATTAACCAAGATATAAATATCAAATATATTCAAAAAAATGAGTTTTTATACTATACCATGAATTCTAGAGACCAAAAATGAAATACACGGTTCATTGAGATGGTAAGTCGTATGTACGTGTGAAAACTATATCTATTTTCTTGACATATGAAAAAATAAATGTAACGAATATCACACATACCAAATAAATTCTTATATATCACATATAATCTTTAAATTTACAATTATTACCTTCCATGAAAACCAATAATGAAAAATCAATCAAATCATTCCATAAGGTTCTAGTTCTCCATACACAAGAATGACGTTATTGTATCACCCAAGGAATGGGAAGTAATATGGTATATGTGATATCGTAGTTAATGAGTATATTTATGTTTCAAATATCATATATACTAATTTGTTATATCCTATTCCCCATCCCTGTAAAATACAAATAAAAACACAACACACTAGTTTGTGAAGAAATAGTGAGTCGAACACACGATCAATGTTATTATTTTCCAAATAGATATAATGCAATAAGGGATATATGGTATTAAAAATGAATTGGTATAATAATAACATAAATATAATATATAATCCTTATATGAATCATTATATCCAACTGTGATTTGTGGAGATGGAAACCGAATAAGATCGGTTCGTGCATTGGTAGTCTACCATACTCCCAATGGACAATATTGTCTCCCTTTTGATGGAATTGGAGATGAAAATATTTTATGACATTAGAATTATAAAATATAATTATATTTCAGTCAATGGTTTTTATATTTCATTATTTTTTAAGAATATTTTATTTGTAAGGAAGAATAGATTAACCAAACCGCATGTCAATGAACCAGACATCGTCTTTGGGGTGCCTCAATGATTATAACTAATGAATTAAATGGAGGGGTTCCTAGAAAACATTTCTTATTATATTAGGGGATTTATGTAAATAATTTATTATTATAATTATAGAGTAATCCCATGGGTTTTGGAAGTGTGAAAAGTATAGGAGATGGGGTGGAATTTTATAAGTTGTTGAGAGGAAATACATAGATATTTTGAAAATTATATTTTTACCCACATTTTTTAAAAACAATAATGATAAAAAATTCACCATCATAAATCCTTAGAGGAGAAATGGTAAAAACATTTCCATACTATTTGTTTTTGACTTATTTATATTAAATTTTACCCCATATCAATATTGTATTATCCATGAAAAACATGTTTTACTATTAAACATAGAAATTAATTTTAGTTCACTTTAATGTTAATTTTGAAAAACAAATTAAACTAAATATTTCATAGAGTTTTTATTATTATTAATAAAAATATTGAATTCATTTTTCAAAATTAAATTCACATTAGTATAAAATAGTTATTCAAAAATAAATATTACAGATGGGATGCGATTGCGGTTTTTCGAAGAGAAAATAATCAAATATTCAAAAATGATTTCTAAAAAATATAAATATAAAATTGTTTCCCATTACAAAAAATAGAAATATTATATTTATATCTGAAATAATTTTTCTTTTAAAAATTATTAATCATAAATATATATTTAAAATTCATTTAAGGAAAGTTTATTTTTCAATAAAAGAAACGTTTTTTCACTATTCATTGAAAATTTATCGTCTATGAATGGTATCCACAATTCAGTAAAAGATAGTTTTAATGTTATTATTTAAATTATAATTTTATACTTTTTTCATTGAAATATTGTATAATTGGAAAAATATTCAATTAAAATAAGTGTAAAAATGTTAATAAAACTACTTTTTATAAATAAATAATGCTTTTAGTAAAAAAAATATGATTTATTATTATCTCATTTGTAGAAAAACTTAATGTCAAAAAATTTATTTAATGAATAATATATAATTTTAAATAAAAATCACTAATAAGGTTTATTAAATTTTTATTTAAAAAAATGTTTGTTCGCATAAAAATTGACTTTCTCAAAATGGTTTCCCATTTTATAATGGTTTATTTTATTTGTAGTTTTAATTAAATGGGTCACAAAAAGAATAATTTTATATTCAATTAAAAACCAAATATTTACATACATTTATTATCCCATTCATACTCATCATTCAAATGTAAAAGATATATCTATAATTGTAAATTAAAATATTTTAATAGTAAATCATAATTCAATAAAACATGTTGTTTCTTGTAATGAAATATATTAATGTAATTAAATATATCTGAAAAATATATTTCCTAAAATATCATCTTTTTCACATGCACAACCCAATTATGTACGTTACAATTCCTTGGAGGTTGTTATTAGTATTTGATACCACTATACTGTCATGTATTATTTATCCCATTTAGGGGGAGTGTCCATGGCCTTTAATGATGGTGATGATGGACTCTTGAACATGGGAGATAATATAATAAGATTGAATGTAACTTCAAGGAAGAACTAAATTCCATGATTTTATGTATCATGTTTAATGATTTTCAATTTATTTGTGAGTATATTTTTTTTCTAAGGACGCACATGACACTAACATGGTTTTTGTGTCGCATTCTTTATATTAGGTAAAAGAGAATTTGAGTGTCATGTAAAAATGATATCATGAAGATAAAAAGATAAAAGTTTAATATTTTAATGGTTAGTTTTTATAATTTTAAAAAATTTCTTTTTCCCATCAAAAAGGGTGGTGATGTAGGCACAGTGTAACATTTACTGTAGCTTGGTTATTAAATAAACACTTAGTTATGGATTTCATGTTGTTATAATTGGTTAGAATTTTTTATTATCATTGAATAAACCAGCAATACATTAAAACATTTGTTAAGGAAAATAATTCATTGTAACACAGAATCTTGTACTCACACCCAAATATGGAATTTCATTTCACATGTTGATATCATCAATAGGAATCCAGAGTAGGTAAAGGTCCCCATGGTGGATGGTCATGTAAGGGATAACAGTTCTTGTAACAGACGATGATGGAATCTAGGGGGACAAACATATTTATTTAAATATTTTCCAACACATTATAATTTTTTTCATTTCCAATTTTTGTGTTCACTTATTTCTCGTAAGACATGTATGCCTTTTTTAATTCTTCATGATACTTAGACCATTACATTATTTATTATTATATTTATTTTTATATAGTATGGCATGATACTAAGGTTACAGTCCCTCCAACGATAGATATATAGCATTTATACTAAATAGAAGACTATGGAAAATGTCAAGGCATAAATAAATTAATGTGGTACTTGAGCTATGGACTGGTGGTTCGGTTCATAGTATTACCATCTTCCTCGTTGTGAACTTTTTATGTTTACTCACAATTGTTCTTTGTGTATATTTTTATGGTATGTTGCTAATTATTAAAGAGGGGGTTTTTTTGTCTTACTAGTGATGTTTCTTATGATGAATTATTAGTGATTTCAATAGTGTTATTTATTATTGTTATTTTTCTCATGGTTCTATGTTGTTAAAAAGTTGTTTTTTCTCATGTATATTCCATTATTACAAATTGTTCTAGTCATGTTATCTTGCGATGGTTCACCATATTGTTTTTGATTATTTGATAGTTGATTCTCTGTATGGTCCTTTATTTTATGTTATGGAAATATAGTGATGTTTTTGAGGTGTTAGGTAGTAGTTTGGTTGGTTGGAATCTCGGTGTTGGGCTCAATGTGATCTGGTTAGGTAAAATGTTTGAATTTTGTTATTTTAATTTTAATATGTTTTTTTGTTGTATTTGTTTTAGTAGTCATTCTTTCATGTGGGTTCTAATATGATCCTATCATGGTGTTTTTCAGAAATATCATAAATTTTATTTTCGAACTGCTGTGCGTTAGTGTATACGAAATCAGTTCATTTTAATAATGTAAATATTGAAAAACATATTATTTTAATTGGAATTTGGAAGATATATTTCTATAATTATTCAGGTTGGAGTTTATTTTGAATAATTGTTTTTTATGATTCTCTATTATTAGATCTATATATTATTTTGTTATATTAATTTTAAATTATTATTATATATCAATTGTAATTAATTATTATATTATATTTAGTAATAGTTTTTCTGATGCATCCAGATATTTGGTTAACACTGGGAGGGATTCAACAATGGTTTCTAAAAATCATTGGACATAATCTATAAATTTCATTCATATCAAAAGTTGGGTAAATGGTAATATATTGAATTTTGTAATTATAATTTTGAGTCCCATGATATTTATTAGACCAATTACTTAAAATTATTTAGTGAATAATACTCATATTCATTCCTAAATTGTCATTTTTTTAACACCTTCTGATGTTGATATATATTTTTCTCTAAATTAAGACTAGATTTATAATATTTTGTCAAACACTAAAGAACAAAACGAGAAAAAAAAATATATTAATATTGTTAATAATTATTTAGAATAGTAAATCCTCATGTATATGAAAATATTTTTGAAGATCATAAATTAATGAATAATTGAATAACGATCATTGAATATTTTTTAATGGAAATTTTAAAAAATTAATTTTTTATTATATATTGTATTTTCAATTACAAGAAATATTTATAAATTTTTTAAATTTAATTTTATAAAACTAAATTATTTTATTGAATCATCATTTCCAAATTAGCTCAAGGGTAATTTTTTATATTTCTCTATAGTAATTCATTTTTATTTTAATTTGGAAAAATTGATGAATTTTCAATATAATCACTTTTATAACATTATAATAATATTTGAAATTTTTAATTGTTTTCAAAATAATTTTTTATATAAATAATGTTTTTATACAATACAATGATTCATTGAAAACAACTACGTTGAATTTATTGAACCTATGATTAATGTTTTGTAAGAATAAATAATATTTTTCTCTATAATCCACTTTTTATTCGCTTGTATTAAAATATATTTCCATAACATATAGAAGTTGAAGGAAATGTAATAGATTTAATATTTAATATATTAGCCTTAATATTTTATAACAATTTTAATTTAAACATTAGATATAAAATTATGATAACAATGATAAATGTTAACAATAATGATAATGGTAAAATGTTAATTTAAAAATATTTATTTTATTAATGTTTTTTATTTTTATCAAAAATGATAAAATATTCTATTATATATATAAAATTAAATTTAATGTTTATACATATATAAAAATATAATATCAATAAATTAATTTGTAATTAATCTTTTAGAATATTATGAGTAATTAATAGTGAAAACATCATTTGTTGTTCTAAATAGTTTTTTTATAAATGAAATGTTTCAATTTAAATATTAACAATCTATTGTCAAAAAATTAAATTATTTTAATATGTTATTTAATTACTTTAAAAAGGAAAATAATTTTTAATTAGACTAACTTAATATTTTAAATAAAATATAATTAACTATTTTAAACACTAGTTACCATTGTAAAAATGAAAATACGAATATATAAAAATATTGTTGAAGATTACTCGATACATCGCAATAACATTCTTAACAATTATATTTGTTCTATTTTTCAACATTATACCACACCACATTTCATTATTTACAACATTTGATCCATTCATCTTCAAATAATTTCATTCCCTTATTGATAAACTAACGGTATCTATAGAAGTTCGATTATCATCACATAAAAAAGGATATCACATTAACCACCAATATTCCCCTATTAAAAAGTCTTAAAACTAACAGAAATATACTCTAGTCTAAAGTCAACTATGTCACCACATAATATGGTCCTTGGTGTTTAAAAAATTCAGAAAAACATGAATTGACATGTTTTGGAATGTAGGACATCCCAAGGTAAAGGTTCTGAGGAGCATCCGACAAATGAATCAGGACCTCATAAAAGAGTTACTTATATCTATTTTAAATTCCTTATGACATAGTTGATATTACACATGTTATTTTATTTTATTTTATTTATTTAGTACCATATTTTATTAATGCATAAAAAATATATTTCATTTCATGATATATGTATGTATACTTCATGGAATAACTATTAGGATCTTCGGGTCCATACATTGCAACATCTCTAAACGGTTTTTTCATATCAATTATTCTTCTTTTGAAATATTTTTTATATTAAACAATTGTTTCCTTTTTGGGTACTTATATTTTCAAGTTATTTAATTTATTATATCTTTTTAGGATATATATTTAATTTAAGAATCTATCCTATTATGATATCTTGGGGAAAATCATATAATTTGTTGGAGGGTTAACCGGTATTGAGTGTATTCCTTAAAATTTAATATTTTTCCCTTGAATGGTTATCTCATTCTCATTCCCACATTTTTTCAATATGTATATACCTATCGGTATGAATCATTAATGAATACTACTAATTGATATATAGTTTCATGTTCTTGATGGTGCTTACGTTCCCAGTGACATGCAGTTATTATTCTTTGATCATATTTATCATTAATTATCTTGGAATTCAAAATCATGGATATGAAATTATACAAATTATCATACCATAAACTATTTCTAAAGAATATTCTACTTATTATCTATGATTTATATATGACAAAAAAATTCTCCCATAGATTACAGGATGTCATCTTACTCTTTGTGAGGTTGATCCACAATGAAATTTAATGTTTCTCCTGGATAGTGTAAGAGATTTACTTAGTTATCTATAATATTAACGTGAGATAAATATATTATCTTTATAATTGTAACACATATTGATGAATACAGATATACTTCAAATCTATCCCATCTTTTAATATTATTAAAATTATTACATCCAAACTATCACTTCAAGATTGATTACATAATAAAGGATATCGATGGGATCTCTCAATATCCTAATCATTTTTTTCTTCAATATTAAATGATTTATTAAATACCAGAATAAAATATTCTTTCACTAACATAGAGAAATTTTAGAACACATTGTGTTAGTTTATACCTCTCTCTTCTTCTTTTTGATTTCCATTATATTAATTGGTATTTATAGTCAATAACATCTGATCCATTTATAATTGTATAATATATTCGATGTTTACATTGTGGAGAGTCCCAGACTACCTATTTTATTACACCAACACATATTTTTTTATATAATATTTTTATAAGTATATGATTGTTACCATATTCAAAATACCACAAAACCAGTTCATCATTCTGAATGATCTTTGAGTTAAAAGACTCATTCAATATATCATAAATATTCTTATAAAGACTTGATTCTTTCCTAGGTATGGTATTTAAAATATCATGGAATATATCAACATACAAACATTCTACCAAAACTAATTCCTTTTAATTCACATGATATTTATAAATAAGTATAGAGACGTTCCTCATGTGTCATTTGGTGTGGAACTCTCCATATAAGCGGGTGCTCATGATATGATGTGGGTACATCTCAAAATAAGTAGATATATCATATCATCACTTCCACAGTCTCTCTTTTAACGTTCTTCAATTTTGATATCATATTACGATATTGATATTGAACTTATAAGGCCCCAGCCTTAAACCTTACTTAATATTGAATTAAATGAATAATTCACATTGAGGATCTTTTCAGGTTTAGATTTTTAGAGAATTAGAACATAACTATTACATCTTAAAAGATTACAAAGTAGACACTTCTACTAAGTCTCCAAAAAAAAACTCTTAAAAATAAAGATGTCTAGATTCCATTTATTAGATAGCATGAAATTCCCTTGATCCCATCCTTGACCTTATTCCACTTTAAGTCCTGTGAAATTCATTTTGAAAAACTTGGGGTGAGCATAAAAAGCTCAGTAAGGGATACAAAGAGAATGAAAACTTTTAGTTTTTCAAACATCAAGTAAACCATGTATACTATATCAAAGTAATACCTTCACCTTCATGAAGTAGTAAAAACTCTTCACTGAATAAAGTATCATTACTTACCTTTTTTTTAACCAAAGTATTACCATAAAACCCATATAAAGAACACATAGAATATATAAAGGTAACTTGGGACATAAACATACTTAAGTGGAATAACCATACAGTTGACTTCCACACATATCACTTAATGGAATATCCATACGGACAATTTCCATACATACTTAATGGAATAGCCATACGGCCGACTTCCATACCCAATGCATTGGAGGTTATAACGTAACCACCCGTCCTGGTATTCACGGCACCACCCATCATATGGTTTATAACGTAACCACACGTTAAAATGTCCAAGTACCAATATAAAATCATAAAACATAAAACCAATATAAAGGAATGATAACATTTCCACATTTCAATCACAATATATCATAAATATATTGACATAATAGAATCCTTTTCAAAACCATTTTCAATACCAAAATACACAAAAGAGTATATGGTATTTATTTTATTCTAAAAACATTACGGCTTGTTGAGAAAGTCAAAGATCAAATAATACTCGCGGCGGCGGAAAAAGGTCGTTGTCACCGCATACGTTAAAAAACAGTTCTTTTTGTCGTTTAGTAAAACGCTTCGTAGAAAAAGATTCCTTTTGTATAAAATTAAAAGTCAAAGGGTTTATACACCGTATAAAAGAAAGTTGTGTATAAAACGAAATATGCCTCAATGAAAGGAGATTGAGATGAAGTCCCTTACCTCGGGTCCGACTTGACTCGATCGTTCTTTAACGTCCTGAATAATAAACTTGAGTTAATTTATACTTGATTAAGAACCTTTTTAAAGTTCATTATTCCTTTTATATCACTTATTTCCATGTTATAAACATTATGGAACCATTTAAGATAATAATGTTTGTTTTTTCAATATTTGGTTCTTAAGTCGAAAGTTGACTTCTTACAATTACATGTTGTTCATGTGGTCAAAAGTTATTTATATCCAGAATGAAATTCCCGATTTGGATATAATATGTATCATATATATCCAGCATATACATGTATTTATAATATTACATAATCATTTAGAGGTAAGAAATGAAATGCACCGTTCATGGAGACGGTAAGCCGTACGTACGCATGAACGCTACTTTCATTTCTTTGTCATATTAATGTAATTAAAACTAAATGGGAGGTATGTATATTTTAATTCCAGAATTATATTAATCATTTAGGTATATCATTAATTATATATATCCATTATATACATGCACTTTTAATAGTACATTACATTTGGGGATAAGAAATGAAATGCACCGTTCATGGAGATGGTAAGCCGTACGTACGCATGAACGCTACTTTCATTTCCATCTCATACTTTAATGGAAAGAAATAATAATTATATAGAGGTATATTATAATTCCATTATAACATCATATATAATAACTTTAAATCCATCCTTTACACGTCCCACATATGGAATTAACGAATCACATCACTTTGAGGGGGCGGTAGTCCGCACTTCCTTAAATGAAGATATCGTGTTTACCCATAATGGAAACCATAAAGGTATGCCCAAAATGAAAAAAACAGAAGCTTAAGGAAATCATAAACATATTATATATCATATATAAAAATAGTGACATCATAATGGCCACCTTTGATGGTGTTAAATGAGTATTGAACAATCATCATTTCGGGAGGCAGAATTTCGCCATCCACGGAAACCGTATGTTCTTTAACCATTTGATGTAGTTGTGTGAGAGTTTAGCTCAAATAAATATTATAACAACATCCTAGTATATTGAAGATACTGGTTTTGTCACAAAATAAGTAAATAAAAAGAGTTTAGAGGGTTGGAGAAGCAAAATAAAACAAATGAACAAGAGAGAATGAATTGCCTTTAAAAGTGTAACTCCATTTGATTTGAGCCTAAAGGCTTCCTTTGAAAGGATTCTTCCCAAAGGGAATCCTCTAGGATGAGGAGAGGGATGTGGAGAGAGTAATTGGGCAGGGGTTGGCCGAGCCAAAGGCTTGAGGAGTGTGTGTAATCAGGTAGAGGTGGGGGCCTTTTATAAGAGGAGAGGAGGGGCACTTTTGGAAAGTAAAGAAATATTACTTTATTTGAAAATGTGTTTCTGTTTTAAAAGGTCCCACATTGATATAATTCGTGGATAAGGTGATAAGGGTTCTAAATACACTCATCCAATAAGTTTTGGACATGTGTAGTTTATATATTTCACATTATCTTTCCATTTTATTTAAATCGTCAAATAATGATGTCATCGCTGCATCATTATTATGTCATAAATAATTTAATTTATTTAATGTCTAAAAATTATAAAAAAACTACTATAATGTAGGAAATAGTTTTAGCTTTCCAATTACTATTTATAATCAAAATTTGGACTTGTATAACCCCACTTAAAAATTATTTTAGTAAACCATATCATGTTTGTGTCATTTTTTACTTTTACATTAAATAAAAAGTTATTTATGTCATTTCCCAACCAAATTGTCTCCATGGGGTCCCCAAGTTGGATCATGGATTGTATTGGTCGGCCATGACTCACCTAATAGGTTTAGGACAAGTGTCATGGTGTTTTCACATTCTTATAATACCATTTTTACGTTAAACTACACTAATTACCTCTAATCGCAATTAATGAAAATAAATTACTATTCACCAAAAAATTATTTTAATCTCATTGAACCACATTTTACTTCTTAATGACAACCATGTATGTCGTATTTTTGAAAATCAAAACACAATGATGGCAAAATTTCATTTAAACGGAAAATCAGTTTTTATAAGTACCACTTAGTGGTTTCACTATTCATTAAAAATTGGAGTTTTTCAGAAAAATCCCAAAAATTCACCCTAAGCTATATTTGATATTCCGAATTCAAAAATGAAGTCCGTTTTACAAAATTCAAAACATATTAGTCACATTATTTAATTTAATAATTAATTCCCGCTGTCAGAGCAAATAGCGTGTTTTTATGAAACAATAAGTATCAAAAGATTGACACTAGTTTAAGTCCAATTTCAAAGTGAAATTGATTCCAATGACCACCATTGGATTAAATGGTAAAAATATATTCTAATTTCACTTTAAAACCAATTCAAAAGATAATCTAATCATATAAATAAATTAGATTAAAAAGAGGTTTTGAATTAAAATACAACATTTTACACTATTCATAAAAAAATGAACTTTATCAGAAAATTACCAAAAAATTACACAAAGTAAAATTTGATGTCCTGATTCTTAATAAGAGTTTTATTTTGTCCAAAATAATGTATAAGAGTGATCAAAACTATATTTAATGACGGTTCACCATTAAAAGGTGATAAGTGAACCTTTAGTGAAAATTAGAGTATATATGCCTAAAATTGAACTCTTTCCGTATTTTAAGCCTTTATCTTTTATTGGGTAAATGTATAAACATTTAAAAACATATCTAATCATATTTTAGTTATTTCTATCCATTCCCTCCAGTACAACGGCTACTTGTTAACTAAAATTTAAAATAATATTATTTTATTACTAGTGTGCTACGTAAGTTTCAAAGAAACTCATCGTTGCGTATCAGTTACGCTATTGAACATAGAAACCCATTTAAAATAAAATTAATATTTAATTCGTAAATATTAATAAATATGAAAATTATTTATTCTTTATTTACCTGGGATGTTACATCCTTCCCCCCTTTTAGGATTTGCGTCCTCGCAATTTTATTCACTTATCAAAATAAGTGGGGGTATTTATCCCTCATAGCATTTTCAGATTCCCACGTTGCCTCTTCAATCACATGGTTTTTCCATAAAACCTTCACCTGATGAATCACCATATTCCGTAACACTTGCTCCCTATGGTCAAGAATCTGGACCGGTTGTTCCTCATAAGATAGGATCTCTTCCAGCTAAACTACCTCTGGACTCAAAACATGAGATGAATCTGGCATATACATTCTAAACATCGAAACGTGAAAAACATTGTTTACCTGAGATAAACTCGGAGGTAAAGCCACTCGGTATGCAACTGATCCAACTTTTTCCAGAATTTCGTATGGTCTAACAAACCTTGGACTCAACTTTCCTTTCTTACCAAATCTCATCACTCTTTTCCAAGGAGAAACCTTGAAAAAAAAATGATCACCTACCTAGAAAGATAGATCCTTCCTCCAGTTATCTGCATAACTCTTCTGCCTGCTCTGAGCTATTATCATGTGTTTTCTGAATCAGCTGAACTTTTTCTGCCATCTCTTCTACCAATTCTGGTCCCATCAACTTCCTTTCACCCACTTCATCCCAGAAAGCTGGAGTTCGACACCGCTTCCCATATAATGCCTAAAATGGTTCCATATGTATACTGGAATGAAAGCTGTTATTATATGAAAATTCAACCAAAGAAAGATGTTGGTCCCAACTTCGCTGATAATCCATCAAACAAGCTCGTAGCATATCCTCCAATGTCTGAATTGTTCGTTCTGACTGCCCATCTGATTGAGGATGAAAAGCTGTACTAAAATTTAATTCAGTACCCAACGACTTCTGAAGGCCTTTCCAAAATTTAAAATTAAACCTGGGATCATGATCTGATACAATGGAGAGAGGAACTCCATGTAACCTGACTATCTCTTTAAGATACAGACGGGAAAGTTGATCAAGAGAGAAAGTATCTCGTATAGAAAGGAAATGAGCAGATTTGGTCAAGCGATCAACAATAACCCAGATTGCATTATTACCTCGAGATGTCCTCGGTAATCCCACAACAAAGTCAATGGATATGTTTTCCCATTTCCACTCTGGCACTGGTAAAGGCTGAAGCATCCCTTTCGGTAACTGCTGCTCTGCTTCAACCTGTTGACATGTCAAACACTTCACAGTAAAATCAGCAATGTCTCTTTTCATTCCATCCCACCAGTAATACTCCCGCAGACCTCTGTACATCTTATTACTGCCATGATGAAAAAAAACTCATTCTTCAACTGTGAATCACAAGGCACACATAACCTCTTCACAAACCTCAAAACACAAACACAAACTTATCCAAGAACTCATGGAAAATTTTATTCATAAGGTCCATGAATACAGCAGGTGCATTGGTTAACCCAAAAGGAATAACTACAAATTCATAATGGACATATCTAGTACGGAACGTAGTCTTCGGAATGTCTGCTTCTTTTACTTTCAACTGATGGTACCCCGACCTCAAGTCAATCTTCGAAAAATACTGAGCTCCCTAGAGCTGATACCACTTCATTCGATGGCCCAACATCTGCTGAAGTTGTTGCAAATGATTTTACCACCCCTTTATACTTGTAGTCTAACTGTTTCCCATCACTCAAGCTCCTTGTCGGACACTCGTCTGCATAATGACCCATTTCATTACACTTAAAACATCTTACCGTTGGATTTTCATTTCCTACTTGATCATCTTCCTTACAGTTACGAGCAATATGACCAGACTTACCACACCGAAAGAACTTACCAGACATGGATAAACATTCTCCAGGATGCATTTTACCACACTTCTCACAGGATGGATATTTGGTTTTCTTACCTCCTTGCTTCTTTGATGAATTCTTCCCCTTTGCCTGCCAACTAGACCTCTTATTCTGTTGTTTTTCATAGAACACCTGATCATCGGAAAACTTCATTTCCACCTTCTCCGCACATCGAACAAGTTTTTCATAACTTTTGAACTCACGAGAAGCTAAAGCCCTTCGATACTTTGGCTTTAACCCTGAGTAAAAACGGTTTATTTTACTATCAAGATCTCGTATGAAGTTTGGAGCATACCTTGCCAATCGAGTGAACTTTTCTTCATAAGCAGCCACTGAATCATCCTCTGGCCTCAATTCTAGGAACTTTTTTTCCATCCTAAGACGAACCACCTTAGGAAAATATTTCTCAAGAAACATACCTTTGAATTCGTCCCAGTGAAGATCCTCAATCTCATCACTATCCCTTATATTTTTCACCATCGACCACCACTGATCAGCTTCACCTTCAAAACGTTAAATAGCAAGACTAACCTTTTGATGTTCTGAACACCCCATGACATCAAAAATCTTCTCCAGTGCTTTAATCCACCCTTCAGCTTGCACAGGGTCAGATGATCCTCTGAATGATGGGGGATGTTGCCTCATGATATGTTCCACCACTGACATGTTCCTCTGCGGTTGATCTGGCTGATCTCGTGCATGGATACCACCACCATTTATAGCCTGAGTCAACTGTGCCATCACTGCAACAAACTGTTCAGTTCCAATTCCAACCATCTCAGGTTGCTGATTTGGAAGGTTATCTTTCTCCTGATGTCGTCCCAACATTGCTGCTTTGTTTCCTCTGCGGAAAACCATTCTGAACACAGAAATATCTTAGGCGAAGCAACATGGTAATCCGTAAATGCTATATCATTTCAATCATATTATAATTTAACACTTTTCTAACTCCTAATGTTGTCTAAACCGACCTCTGATACCAACTATAAGGCCCCAGCCTTAAACCTTACTTAATATTGAATTAAATGAATAATTCACATTGAGGATCTTTTCAGGTTTAGAGTTTTAGAGAATTAGAACATAACTATTACATCTTAAAATATTACAAAGTAGACACTTCTACTAAGTCTCCAAAAAAAACTCTTAAAAATAAAGATGTCTAGATTCCATGTTTTAGATAGCATGAAATTCCCTTGATCCCATCCTTGACCTTATTCCACTTTAAGTCCTGGGAAAAACATTTCGAAAAACATGGGGTGAGCATAAAAAGCTCAGTAAGGGATACAAAGAGAATGAAAACTGTTAGTTTTTCAAACATCAAGTAAACCATGTATACTATATCAAAGTAATACCTTCACCTTCATGAAGTAGTAAAAACTCTTCACTGAATAAAGTATCATTACTTACCTTTTTTTTAACCAAAGTATTACCATAAAACCCATATAAAGAACACATAGAATATATAAAGGTAACTTGGGACATAAACATACTTAAGTGGAATAACCATACGGTTGACTTCCACACATATCACTTAATGGAGTAGCCATACGGCCAATTTCTATACATACTTAATGGAATAGCCATACGGCCAACTTCCATACCTAATTCATTGGAGGTTATAACGTAACCACCCGTCCTGGTATTCACGGCACCACCCGTCATATGGTTTATAACGTAACCACCCGTTAAAATGTCCAAGTACCAATATAAAATCATAAAACATAAAACCAATATAAAGGAATGATAACATTTCCACATTTCAATCACAATATATCATAAATATATTGACATAATAGAATCCTTTTCAAAACCATTTTCAATACCAAAATACATAAAAGAGTATATGGTATTTATTTTATTCTAAAAACATTACGGCTTTTTGAGAAATCCAATGATCAAATAATACTCACGGCGGCGGAAAAAGGTCGTTGTCACCGCGTACGTTAAAAAAACAGTCCTTTTTGACGTTTAGTAAAACGCTTCATAGAAAAAGATTCCTTTTGTATAAAAGTAAAAGTCAAAGGGTTTATACACCGTATAAAAGAAAGTTGTGTATAAAACGAAATATGCCTCAATGAAAGGAGATTGAGACGAAGTCCCTTACCTCGGGTCCGACTTGACTCGATCGTTTTTTAACGTCCTGAATAATAAACTTGAGTTAATTTATACTTGATTAAGAACCTTTTAAAAGTTCATTATTCCTTTTATATCACTTATTTCCATGTTATAAACATTATGGAACCATTTAAGTTAATAATTGTTTTTTTGTCAATATTTGGTTCTTAAGTCGAAAGTTGACTTCTTACAATTACATGTTGTTCATGTGGTCAAAAGTTATTTATATCCAGAATGAAATTCCCGATTTGGATATAATATGTATCATATATATCCAGCATATACATGTATTTATAATATTACATAATAATTTAGAGGTAGGAAATGAAATGCACCGTTCATGGAGACGGTAAGCCGTACGTACGCATGAACGCTACTTTCATTTCTTTGTCATATTAATGGAATTAAAACTAAATGGGAGGTATGTATATTTTAATTCCAGAATTATATTCATCATTTAGGTATATCATTAATTATATATATCCATTATATACATGTACTTTTAATATTACATTACATTTGGGGATAAGAAATGAAATGCACCGTTCATGGAGACGGTAAGCCGTACGTACGCATGAACGCTACTTTCATTTCCATCTCATACTTTAATGGAAAGAAATAATAATGATATAGAGGTATATTATAATTCCAGTATAAAATCATATATAATAACTTTAAATCCATCCTTTACACTTCCCACATATGGCATTAACGAATCACATCACTTTGAGGGGGCTGTAGTCCGCACTTCCTTAAATGAAGATATCGTGTTTACCCATAATGGAAACCAAAAAGGTATGCCCAAAATGAAAAAAACAGAAGCTTAAGGAAAACATAAAAATATTATATATCATATATAAAAATAGTTACATCATAATGGCCACCTTTGATGGTGTTAAATGAGTATTGAACAATCATCGTTTCGGGAGGCAGAATTTCGCCATCCACGGAAACCGTATGTTCTTTAACCATTTGATGTAGTTGTGTGAGAGTGTAGCTCAAATAAATATTATAAAAACATCCTAGTATATTGAAGATACTGGTTTTGTTACAAAAGAAGTAAATAAAAAGAGTTTAGAGGGTTGGAGAAGCAAAATAAAACAAATGAACAAGAGAGAATGAATTACCTTTAAAAGTGTAACTCCTTTTGATTTGAGCCTAAAGGCTTCCTTTGAAAGGATTATTCCCAAAGGGAATCCTCTAGGATGAGGAGAGGGATGTGGAGAGAGTAATTGGGCAGGGGTTGGCCGAGCCAAAGGCTTTAGGAGTGTGTGTAATGAGGTAGAGGTGGGGGCCTTTTATAAGAGGATAGGAGGTGCACTTTTGGAAAGTAAAGAAATATTACTTTATTTGAAAATGTGTTTCAGTTTTAAAAGGTCCCACATTGATATAATTCGTGTATAAGGTGATAAGGGTTCGAAATCCACTCATCCAATAAGTTTTGGACATGTGTAGTTTATATATTTCACATTATCTTTCCATTTTATTTAAATCGTCAAATAATGATGTCATCGCTGCATCATTATTATGTCATAAATAATTTAATTTATTTAATGTCTAAAAATTATATAAAAAATACTATAATGTAGGAACTCTTTTTAGATTTCCAATGACTATTTATAATCAAAATTTGGACTTTTATAACCCCACTTAAAAATTATTTTAGTAAAACATATCATGTTTGTGTCATTTTTACTTTTACATTAAATAAAAAGTTATTTATGTCATTTCCCAACCAAATTGTCTCCATCGGGTCCCCAAGTTGGCACATGGATTGTCTTGGTCGGCCATGACTCACCCAATAGGTGTAGTACAAGTTTCATGGTGTTTTCACATTCTTATAATACCATTTTTACGTTAAACTACACTAATTACCTCTAATCGCGATTAATGAAAAAAAATTACTATTCACCAAAAAAATTATTTTAATCTCATTGAACCAAATTTTACTTCTTAATGACAACCATGTATGTCGGATTTTTTAAAATCAAAACACAATGATGGAAATATTTCATTTAAACGGAAAATCAGTTTTTATAAGTACCACTTAGTTGTTTCACTATTCATCAAAAATTGATGTTTTTCAGAAAAATCCCAAAAATTCACCCTAAGCTATATTTGATATTCCGAATTCAAAAATGAAGTCCGTTTTACAAAATTCAAAACATATTAGTCACATTATTTAATTTAATAATTAATTCCCGCTGTCAGAGAAAATAGCGTGTTTTTATGAAACAATAAGTATCAAAAGATTGACACTAGTTTAAGTCCAATTTCAAAGTGAAATTGATTCCAATTACCACCATTGGATTAAATGGTAAAAATATATTCTAATTTCACTTTAAAACAAATTCAAAAGATAATCTAATCATATAAATAAATTAGATTAAAAAGAGGTTTTGAATTAAAATACAACATTTTACACTATTCATAAAAAAATGAACTTTATCAGAAAATTACCAAAAAATTACACAAAGTAAAATTTGATGTCCCGATTCTTAATAAGAGTTTTATTTGGTCCAAAAGAATGTATAAGAGTGATCAAAAATATATTTAATGACGGTTCACCATTAAAAGGTGATAAGTGAACCTTTAGTGAAAATTAGAGTATATATGCCTAAAATTGAACTCTTTCCGTATTTTAAGCCTTTATCTTTTATTGGGTAAATGTATAAACATTTAAAAACATATATAATCATATTTTAGTTATTTCTATCCATTCCCGCCAGTACAACGTCTACTTGTTAACTAACATTTAAAATAATATTATTTTATTACTAGTCTGCTACGTAAGTTTCAAAGAAACTCATCGTTGCGTATCGGTTACGCTATCGAACATAGAAACCCCTTTAAAATAAAATTAATATTTAATTAGTAAATATTAATAAATATGAAAATTATTTATTCTTTATTTACCTGGGATGTTACAGAACTACTTGCATGAATAATAAATTAAATCACAATTTCAACATCTGAAATCTGTTTATCCCTTTAGATGTCAATGTCTTGAAACCTAGAGGTATCTAACCAATACATTTTCCGAATAACATGATATTAATTTCCATATATATATATATATATGTTACTAAATTTACTTAAGTGGTTATTCAAATATTATAATTTATTTATGTCATCTACCGATAAAATTCACTTATATAAAATTATCTATTTCATTTTGTAGATATGAATATGTTGAATTTTGATATAAAAAAGTATTTGGAAATGAGTGTCATAATATTTTATTATGTAGAATAGTTTTATACCAAGTGATCCATCACAAAAAATATCCCCAAAGTATTATATAAATTAATAATTTTAAAATAAAATAACATTTTCTGCATTTATTTTAATATGTCACAGAATTTTCACATGTGTAGAATCTAATTTTTCATTTTTACTACATAGTTTAATTATTTATGGGATCTAAATGTGTATATAAATTAATTATGTGAATCTATAAAAATAAACATTTCACTCAGAGTCAGTTAGTTCCTCTTCATCAAACCTTTCATCCCTGTAAATAACCTAAACACCTCACATGGACGATGAAGATTATGTTCCTTCGACCACCAATACATTACCTTTACAAGAAGAACAGTCAAACAATTATCAAATGTAATGTCTACTACATATATGTTATCGTTACTTATCATAAAGTATAGTAGTAGCTCTTATGTTTTCCATAATTTTTTTGTAATCAAACAGTGATATGGATGTATCGTTATCATTGCATTTTTTCTTTAACCAAATCTAGTTCTGAAACACCTATAAGAAACACATTGAAATATTCATTTCCTTGAATCCAGTTATCCTAAATTCAAAGAGAAAAAACACATTTATATCATGAATACTACTCAAATATAAATCCTCTTAGTATTTATTATAATATGCATTATTCATATCATTCCTATTATATGTTGATAATAATGCCACTTTTCCCTTTAATTTATAATAATGGTTTAAATTATCAGTACCCCCAAGAAATTAATCTCACATCTATTTTTATTTGACAACCATATAATACCAATGTGGATCAGAAACATGATGGTCCATCAAAACATTATAATGTTAATCTATTAACGTCCATGTTGTTATGATTCATAACATATTCATATGAAACATTACTTCCTCTATTGATTGAAAATAAAATTCAATCATATATTGTATTCATTAATCTCTCTCGTGGTATTAGTTATCAATACCAATGTAAGAAAATTTCATTTTAATATGTGAACTCCTTACCTATCCCTCAATATCTAATCATTTCATGTTTCCATTTTACACTTACTCCATAATATTGAAAAAAATTAAAAAAAATATGTGTGTGGATGTATCAAATATTCTTTAAGAAATGTTATATAAATAACTCATCTCTAAATCCCTAACATCCATACTTGTGTAGGAAACATGATTCTCTATTTTAGACATGATGGTTATCCATAATCAATTGAATATAATACAAACCATTATCTTTATCTTATATTTCATAGGGTAGGTTCACATGAATTAAAGTTGAATATTTATAATCACATCACATTTTCAAAAAAAAATTCAAATATCTTCATCTAGAATTTTCTTCACATAATAAAAATTGAGGGAAAATTCATTCAACTAGAACATGTAGGTTTTTTATTCCAAATAGCTCCAGACCACTTATGGTGTCATAATATTAATTTCATTGATTAAATAAATTTATCACCCTAAATTTAAGAGTGAATTCAACGATAAATAAGAATGATAAATTTCTAATTCATTCAATTACAATGACTATTTTTCAAGAACATTCCAAAAAATAATTGATTTTAAGAATTTAATGATTATGGAAGAATCTAATATATCTCCGCACATCACATCATCAAATGTGATTTTATAATCAGGTATGGTTTATTATTTCAATTGATAATATGATTCCAAGATGGTATAATTTTTTTCCCCCATCATAAGAAAACCAAATTGCCAATTACTATTCTTCATGTTATTTATTTCAAAAAAGATGACTTTTTATATAAATATAGGATGAATTAATTTAATTATTATCCATGTTTTATTTGATAATACAATAGGTTTTTCTTTCTTTTACACATGAATTGGGAATTATTGAAAAAAAGTAATAAATTATGAAAAGTGAAAGAAATAGCCATTACACATCATGTATTATATACATGATCTGGAGTCCTATTCCACATCATTCATGAAGGCCACTAACCAACATGTGAAGATTGTACATGACATGATGTGGTTTCATGATGTGGATATGAATTAAAAGTCTTGAGGATTTCATGTAAAAAATTTATTCTCAATGGGAATCAATTACATGATGTGTAGAGGTTGCACAACGTAAAAGTATACAATTCCCTACTAGTTAAAGAAAAAAGACAATTTTAAATGTGAAATTGAGGATATCAAATACTTGATGTGAGGATTTCTTACATGACATGGAAATGTTTGGATACAATCCATTTATTATAGTACAGAACATGAATGTTATACACATCATATACATCTTATGGATATTAATATTCAAAATCCAACTATGTGCATAGAAGGGCTATTAAATTACATTTTCTCCCATTTTTATCCCATTTTTCATTTATTTTTATTCCAAACAAGTTTTTAATCATTCGATTTCTGATTTTATTAACTCCATTTGTGTTTTTTTGTTAATATATGATTTTTCTTTATTTATTGAAAATTTTATTCCAGTATCAATGTTTGTTACAAAATCAGTCTCTATCAATCATCAATGATTTCATTATTATACATTATTTATTTCTAAATACTGTGTTTTATATTGTATTTAAATTTCTTCTAATTGATTGACATTGATTATTGATTTTTTCAATCCTGGATTTCTTATTTTTCATATATTTCGTGATTATATGTAGCATATGTTGTATATTCCTACTATTGAAGAACACTACAATGCCTATATAATTTACCATGGGATAGTGGCTGAGAGTAGGGGTATTTCTGAGCCTAATGAATTGAAATATTGAACCATAGTAATCCTATGTCTATTAATCAAGTTAATAATAATTTTTCATCAAATTATTTTGAATAACCATGACCATAGGGAATGAAACTCAACAAAAGTAACCTAATTGATGTTTAGAATGACTTTTAAAACATACTTATGAACCATTATATAATGTTTCAAATAGTAATACACCTAGGTTTTTAGTTATAACCTAAACAGGGGATAACATTATCCTAGGTAGATCCAATTAGTTTGACCAAAACAAATTGGAGACCCTTGCACTACTTCACAGCCTATTCGGAGTGGTTATTATAAGATAATACTAAGAATATCCTCTTTTAAGATTATTGAAATTATCCCTAATATTTTTATTTTTATCTTTCATAAATCCAAACATCATAGAATTAGTTGAAACCAAAACTGACTAGTGAATGTGAGTAATCCTTATAAAGGGTTTTCACTAAATGATTTTTTATTACTAGTTATCTAAATGGGTTCAACCCATCCATGCCACATTACCAAAGACATTTTTGAAGCATAGTTTGGTAGAATGAATTTTTAATCTTATCAACACATTAGAGATTTCAATTTTGTGTGTGGGAGAATAATTTTATTTTGATGATTTTGGGGATTACAATTTCCTATTCCCATTATCCTTTAGATCGAACCTCGTATTAACTCACCCACTCACACTTTCTTCTTTATCCATTCATTTTTTCATTTAACATTCCTTATCTTTTGGGTGAACCTATGTCCTCTTTATCTGTTTTAATCATCTAGATCATTCATAAGGTTCCTCTAACTCATTCCAAGAGCCTTGATGGTCTTAAATAGTTTATTTTAGATACTATGATTGATTTGTCCAAAAGTCCATGTCAACACTTTGCAATGTATGATCATGGAAATCGTACAAATTCTTCCCAAAAAAAAGTAATATTGGCCATCATAATATCATGGAGAGGATCCAGCACTGTAGGAGTGCACCATTATGGATTATGGTGTTCCATCAATTACTAGTGTTTCACACAACATTGGTCACCCACTTATGTAGAAGAATAATTTTGAAATCAAGAAATGATTTTTTCACATGATCCGAAACATGGTTCATTTTAGTGGGGAACAAAGTTAACAACCCCTAAGTATATTTATAACTTTTAAGTGTATTCTGATACCATTAACCAACATTATTTTCCCACTAAATCCATTATTCTTCAATTCTTCCCATTCTCCTTGTGATATATATCCAATCATTTTATTAAACATTCAAACTCCAGTGTTGATCACAATTGGGGATGAAATATACAAAAAGTTCTAAGATAAATAATTCCCTCTAATACAGATTATGAAGCTCTAGATTTATATTCAAAACAATAACAATGTAGATGGAGTTTCGGCCTTGGTAGATATGGATTTATATAAAGAGTTGACTTGAATTTTCCCACATCATATACTATATGTGTGGATACAATTTTAGATATTCTACAAGGGACTCAAACAAGCTAAATGAATATTTCTTTGACGATCCTTCAAATGGTAGATTAATTATCAAGATACCAAATGTCATATAAGTCATTCATGATAATGTTTCAAGTTATTACAGTATGTGGTGATGTGATATACAACCACCTAATAAAAAAATAATTAAATTGGATGAAATTACCCACCTAGAATCCCATTTTGAAGCCCTAACAAAGAATCTCAAGAACATTCAACTTCCTACTAGAACATCACCCACTCCTGCTCCAGTTATAGAGATTCTACCCTATGAGATGAGAGGAGGTCCGCACTAGTTCCAAGACTAAAAGAATATCCTATATGATTCAAAATTTTATGAATCTAAATTTTATGACTCTAATTACATTAATTGAATCCCATAAAATGAAAATATTAATTAATAAACTTATAAAATAGGTTGTCTTACCAATAGTAGTGGAAAAAATGATTTATTTTCTATAGTGGAGTGGATTGATACCGCTTAGGAATCCATGAATACTAGGATACCCAACACATGGTTTATGTTCTTGATGAAAAAAATAGCTACAAAACCCTTTCCTAGAACTCAATGTCTTACACCATTTCAACAGTATCAGTATCAAGAATCTCTTCTAAGAAAACATAAATAAGAACAACCACTCCAGTCCAATATTCTAGACTCTATCCCTAATTTTATGCATAAATAATATCAAAGGATGAAAACCCAAAAATATAAATTCAAAACCAAAATGCAACCCAATGCATTCTTTATCATCAAACTAGTATGATATCTAAAATGTTCTATTATCTACTTTCATGGAATTTTCCCCTTAATACCAAATCCCATCATTGGAAAGATGTTAAATCATTAATTATTTGAGTTTAAAATAATCTAGATTTTACACAAACTTATGGAGATGAGAAAAAAAGTATATAGATTCTATTGAAATTATCCATGGACAATATTGAAAGAAGAACCAACACAAATGTATCCAATAAAATAATACCCTGAAAAGGAAGATGTTTTTTGTATGGAAACCATTAAAAAAATCCTCCTCTCCCCATTCAGGAATATTTGAGTCCTTCCAACAAGGAGGGGACTATAAAATATTTGGGTTGTTTAAACATTTTCATATTAATAATACATTATCAAAAGTAATTGATTAAGTGTGTACTTTTTAGGGAATTATTAATGACATCGTACCTATCAAATAGAAACTGGAAGAAATTTCAGTCATCTACATATATATATTGTGTTCTATATATGTTTAATTTATGTTACCTCCTAAAATGTGATATCCCAGAAGTTTTATAGTTACTTTCACTATTGGGACAAACTCTTTTGATATTTACTTCTGTGATATAGGTGGAAGTATAAATAAATTTCCTCTATTTTTATGAATCATTCGTCAATAAGTGTTACATAACTCTAGATATATTATGAATCAGAACATGCCAAAGTGTGGAAAATTATCAAGGTGCTATGTCACGAACCAGCCCGGGTCGACCCTGAACCGGTCACCCAAGCCGGTCCGTGGCAAGTCCCAAGGGGCGTTCCCGATCCCCCCGGGATGGCAAGAAGTGTCGGGAATTAAAAATTTCAATCGTTGGGAACGATTTTAGCCCAAACTAAAAACAGGATCAAAAGAACGAATGTAAACTAAACAAACGGACAAACACTAAAGACATAAACAAAACTAAACCACGACATACCTCCACGTGACCTCATGGGTCACCACCCAACTACAACCAACGTCGCTCCCACACTGAGCGACTCAAGCAGGAAAACCTGAACACAAGGAACCTGCAACTGAAAAGGTAAAAGATAGGCGTGAGCACAAAAGTGCTCAGTAGGTGAGCCCCACAACAAATCCCAATGCACTGCCAGTAAATAAAGAATCTACATAATCCAGGTTTGAACTTTAATGTATAAAAGTAAGTTTTCATAATTCTTTACTTGAAAATCAAACACGAGACATTTCCCTTATTCCTTTTTGAAAGTTAGTTCCCTTTCATCAGTTTTAAACTCATCCTAAAAAAAAACAAAGTGTTACATTTTCAAATCTTACCCAAAGAGAATAAATCATTTTCATTTGAAAACCATTTTTCCGAAGTCTAACAGTATAGGCTGTGAAGGATGACTGAAAGTAAACAAGCAGGGAAACAAGTGCAAGTAAAGGTAAACAGGGAAGGAAAACCAAGTGCATGTAAAAATAAACCAGAAGTTATCAGCAATAACCATGGGAGATCCTGAACATCCCTAGAAAACCCCTAGACGTACTCGGGTTCAGACTACCTGCCGGCATGGTACTCCACAGTCAATAACCAACTGGCCGCCCTAATAGCCAACCAGTGGCACATCCCTCCTGGCCTGTCTACAACTCCAGGGGGCACTAACCCATCTAATCAGGGTTAGCAAGCAACCGTCACTCAATAATCTACAAGACGCCTAGGAACCCGTGGTGGTTTTAGTAACATTGTGTAAGTGGGAGACCCTCATACGCGTGACTCATCTCACCGCACTTGCCAACCCCTTACACGGACATCACTACACGACAACCCTCGAAGGGAAGTCCCCCCTGTAGAAATGCCCTCACAAGTACATATATATATATATGTATAATCACTTCACATTTCATAAAGTGCCAACCGGGCCGTCATGTCACTTACATTTTGATCATTTAAGACTAAAACATTTTTAAAGAGAGATGACACACGCCATTTCATTGAAAACCAAAAACACACTTAGAACTTTGTTTAAGAAACCCAAATCAGCATATCAACCCTGGAACACAATTGTTTCACAAGTAGAGTTATTTTATAATATCAAAACGCACCCCACTTTTATCAAGAGCCAAACGGGCATTTAATCACCTTTTTAAGGAATACTATTTCTCAAATGAAATCCAAACGTTTGTTCACACAACAAAGGAAAACATCTTTCATCAACCAAGAACCACACATGAAGTTTCCAAAAACAATTTCAAAGGGTCACACGACGTTTTCTCTAATCAAGGTTCTCAGAAAACACCATTTTCCATAAACAATACATCTACTAATTTACACACGCCAAAACATTTCAAAACCCAATTCAACATTTCTTTCATTATTCAGGAGGAACCATCTAGCAACACTACTATGGAAGCACACAATTAAATCCAAGAAAACGCTTTTAATGAAACGCTAGAATTAAAACAACTTTTATCATCAGCAGATCACCTAACTATAGATAACTACTTAATAACACTTTTGAATTTACTGAAACTTAATAAAAAGTCAAGGAATAAATAAATTCTAAATTTAAAGGCGAGTGCAAAGGGACACCTACCTCAAGATCCAAGCGCGACGGTAAAACGACCTTGGAACCAAGGCGCGATGACACGACGTGTGTCTGAAGCCACGTGATAAAGTCCAACACTCTGCATAATAGATATGAAGGACTCAGACACATACAAAAACCCACTAGAGAATGCGGAACCAAGCGTCGGGGAGAAACGCTCACCTCGAAATTGAGGTACGGAGAAGGCGGAACCTCGAAAACAAGGCACAGCTATGACGCTCTCTCGGAAACGCCCTGTGCGGGTCCTAAAATCCTAAACCTACCAAAAACAAATATAAGTTGATGAAAAACCACTAACAAAGCAAAAGTGAAAGTCTGAGCAATAATAATGATATAATAATAATAACAATCATAAGATGGCATAATTATAATAATGACAATAACATAACAAGATAATAACTTAATAATATTAACTTGAAAATAATAATAATAATAATAATAATAATAATAATCTTAATAATATATTAATAATAATACTATGATAATAATAATAACATACTTAAATAACAAGAATACATAAAAATAATAATTTAATAATAATAGTAACGATAATAATATAATAATAATATTAACGTAATAATAATAATAATAATAATATAATAATAATAACAATAATAGAGAAAAAAAATATTAACATAATAAAAATAATAATAATAATAATAATATAATAATGACATAATAATAATATAATAATAGTAATATTATTATTATTATTATTATTATAACAAAAATATTAAAACGTTATATATATATATATATAAAAACGTAAATAAACGAGATTAACATAAAAAAAATAGAAAAAAAATAAAAACAAAACAAAACTTACGCGGGAGGGGGAGGGAGCGCAGGAGAGAGGGTGGCCGGGAGCAGCGTTCGGGACGGGGAGCGGCAGAGACGGCCGCTGGGCACGGCGCGGTCGCGCGAGGGAAACCCGGTCGGGGGTGGAGTCGCCGGAGGCGGCCGGACGGTGTGGCCGGGGTGAGGTGGGAAGCTGGGACGGGGGCAGGCACGACGGTGGGCGAAGGGGTCGGGACATCGGTGGAGGAGGGTCGCCGGACGAGGTCGGCAGGCCGGGATAGGCTGGGGCACCGGCAGTTCGGCAGGAGGAGGGTCGCCGGAGCGGGGGGTGGTGTCACCGCCGGAGGGAGAGGAGGCCGGCGGAGCGCCGGCTACAGGGTCGGACAGGGGGTCGGTGACGGGAACAGGCGGAGTGAGGGGGATCGCGCCGGGGTATGCGGAGCTGGAAAACAAAAAAACGCCGGCGGTGAGGTCGGGCGTGGGCGGCGGGCGGTGAAGGGAGCAGGGCGGGCGGCGGCGGCCGCTGAGCGCGGCGAAGGCGGGGCCGGAGAAGCCGGCAGCGGTGAAGGAGGAAATGGGGGAGGCCGGGATGCAGGATGCGGGGAACGGAGCCGGAACAGGGGGTGCGCCGGACAGGAGGTAAGGACGGCGCAAGGGAGGTGCAGTGCAGGTCGGCGAGGCAGGTGCGGCTCGGTGCAGGAGCAGGGGAAAGGAAACGGGGAAGGAGAGAGAGTGCGCCGCCAGGGTGGGGGGAAAACGGGATTAGGGTTAGGGGGGTTTAGTTTTAGATTTATAGTATATATATATAAAATAAAATAATGAAAATAATGATAATAGTGATAAAAATTAAAATAATAATAATAATAAAACTTATAATAATAATAAATAATAAATTAGTTATTTCTAATTATAATTATTTTAATCAAATATTTAAAATAGTAAAATAATTTAAAGATAATACACATATATATATATTTATACATATATACATACATATACATAACATATATAGACCTATATGTATATATACATCATTATACATATATATATATAACATATATAACCATATATACAGTAAAAATAACTATAATATTAATAACACAACAAAAAAAAGTAATAATAATAAAATTCCAACATAGAAATCATAATATTTAAAACGCTGGGTGAACACACTGTCACCCGGGCTGAACGCACGGTCACCGCTATCGATGCGGTGACCGCGCACTGGCGTGCAACCACCAATCGCAATCAATCTTCGAAAAATTTAAATCAGGACCAAGAGAGGAGAAAAATTACGGATGTCCGCGGTCGGGGTGTGACAATTCTCCCCACCACAGACACTTTCTTCCCCCAGAAAGTCACCAGGTCACAAGTCAGCCAAAATCCAAGTCTATGCCCAAACAGAACTAAAGGAACTGAAGAAAACTGAGGTTCTCGGGGATGACCTTACTCTACACAGGTCACACCCGACCGATTCAAGAGAAAAATGGGGTCCGAGGTTGAGGGGAGAACACGAAGGGGTTCTCCCCACCACAAGAGCTCAACTTGTGCAGGAAAGTTGACCATCTAAATAGAAAACCCTAGCAAAAGGTGGGGGGGTCGACGCGGGAACTCCCAACCGGTTTAATCCAACTCCTATAGCACGAGTGAAAAACAACCCCTTCGTCGAAACGTTGAACCCACGACCAAAGTCAACGACCTCCAACACTAGGGGGAAAACCCATGGAAAAGACTTAACCAGACACCGAGTTGAAAACGTGACCCATTGAAAACCATGAAACATAACCACATCTGACGAGCATTGCTAAACTAAGGTCAAACCACTGAGGGGTCAAACACACTTTTAAGAAAGACACATGATTTAGAATATCACATCCACACAAACCAGTCTGCTTTGATTATAATAGAACAAGTCCATCATTACTTCATATCAAAACAACATCCTTACAAAGATACTAAAACCTTAACAGTAGCGAACAAGTACAAAAAGATATTAATTGTTCCACCGTCAATACGAAAAACCTAACCTGGACTAAGGCTTCACAACCCTGGGAACTCCTGACTGTGCGCGAGCTTCACCCCGAGACCTGAGGCTGGGGCTCTGATGGCTGAAGCATATTCTGCCTCACAGTCAGGTACTAACATTCTCCAATCACAGCTTCCTCTTCAAGCAACGCTTCCTGCAAAACTTCTCCAGATGACCCAGACAACTTCATCGATGACACGTCTTCGGAGGGTTGTGACAAGACGGCTTTAAATGCACGAAATGACCACACTGATAGCATACCATCGAACGATCTGATGAACTGAAACCTGGGACCAAAAGGGATAACCCCTTAGGAACAGGTATCTCTGGCGCCTTTTCCTCACCAGAGAGGAAACTCTTACGAACAACAGGAGACGTTGGAGTATTAACCACCCGCACACCGGAAACCAACTCAGTCAAGAATGCTTCCTCCACCAGCTTCTCGAAACAAAGGTCTTTAGAAGGGAGGACTCGCTCCTTGATCTCCGGACGAAGACCCCCAGTGAAAAGAGAGGCCATCATGAGCTAATGTGACGCTACCTCCAGAGAAAAGAAAAGAAGTTCCTTGAAATGGTCAACATATGCCTTCACCGTCCGTTGACCTTGTTGAATATGCACAAGCTCTCTCTTTTTATCCAGCTTCACTTCCTCAGGTACAAACCATTGGATGAAAACAATTCTAAAGACATCCCACGTCATTTCAACTTGCGTCAATGGTGGGGAAACCACCTTCCACTGGTCCAGAGCTGGACCCTCGAACAACTTCATAATTGCACGAACCTTAACAATATCGGGAGTTCCCAACATTCTAAAGACACGCTCCACTTCCTCGAACCATTTCACTGCCTCTAACGGACCCTGATCACCATGGAGAATAGGCAGAGTCTGAGGAGGACCGAAAACTGGGCATGACTTATCTGAATCCTTAGAGACCTTTCTGGGCGGCATTTTTTTGAGCGATATATAAAACACAAGGCCAAAACCAACATCAAACCGAAGCAACAACAATAAAAGCGCCTTCATCAAAACAATCAGCATAAGGATCAAAAAAACACAAACACAACCCAAATTAAAATATCCATTTTAAAATCCCATTTTTTTTTCAAAACCACCCTTTTTTTAAGATCACTTTCCAAATACGAATCCACTTTCAAAACAAAAACTTTCCAAAACCATTTCCCCTTTTTAAACCAATTGAGAAAACAAAGTCAAGCCTTTAATTTCAAACACACCCAGGTAATCTCATGAACCGTTGCACATGTCTTCATCAACATTCCATTCATACGTGCATCAACACACACATTCCATGCATTCTCACACATGTGCAAACGTTCATAAAGAGGAACCGAGGTTTCAACCCAAACCATTCTTAACCAATTCCAAGAAAACAACAGATTTCCAAATCAAGAGATTTCAGTTTTAAAAACCCATTTTATACATTTAAAGTCCTTTAAAAGAAACCAGTCCAATTTTCAAAAACCCTTTTTCATTTCCAACTACGCACTCACACAGACCAAAACGGAAACAACATCCAAATTTTCATCAATCACTGAAATGAGGGACTAGTAGTCACACTCAACCTGGCGACATGGTAGTGGGTCATGTCCCAAGTCAGCGTCGACCACTAGGAGGAATTCAAACCACGTACTCGGACTCCACATGGGTCACTAATCCATGTGAAATTACGATGTAACGTCGGCTTGCCTCCATTATCATCTCTCAATCCAAGACAAACCAGGAAAGACCAGGACACAATTCCCGAACTACCCCTGGTAACTCGAGGATCAGTGCGAGCAAGAGTTCGCGACTCTCTTCCCGTACCTACCCCTCGAGTTCCGACAGTCCTAATCTCCTTCTACTGGACAACCCAAATAACAAGAACCGCCCTTTGATACAATTTTGTAACGAACCAGCCCGGGTCGACCCTGAACCGGTCACCCAAGCCGGTCCGCGGCAAGTCCCGAGGGGTGTTCCCGATCCCCCTGGGATGGCAACAAGTGTCGGGCATTAAAAATTTCAATTGTTGGGAACGATTTTAGCCCAAACTAAAAACAGGATCAAAAGAACGAATGTAAACTAAACAAACAGACAAACACTAAAGACATAAACAAAACTAAACCACAACATACCTCCACGTGACCTCATGGGTCACCACCCAACTACAACCAACGTCGACATTGTCACACCCCGACCGCGGACATCCGTAATTTTTCTCCTCTCTTGGTCCCGATTTAAATTTTTCGAAGATTGATTGCGATTGGTGGTTGCACGCCGGTGCGCGGTCACCGCATCGTTAGCGGTGACCGTGCGTTCAGCCCGGGTGACAGTGTGTTCACCCGGCGTTTTAAATATTATGATTTCTATGTTGGAATTTTATTATTATTACTTTTTTTTGTTGTGTTATTAATATTATAGTTATTTTTACTGTATATATGGTTATATATGTTTTATATATATATGTATAATGATGTATATATACATATAGGTCTATATATGTTATGTATATGTATCTATATATGTATAAATATATATATATGTGTATTATCTTTAAATTATTTTACTATTTTAAATATTTGATTAAAATAATTATAATTAGAATTAACTAATTTATTATTTATTATTATTATAAGTTTTATTTTTATTATTATTATAAGTTTTATCACTATTATCATTATTTTCATTATTTTATTTTATATATATATATTATAAATCTAAAACTAAACCCCCCCTAACCCTAATCCCGTTTTCCCCCCACCCTGGCGGCGCACTCTCTCTCCTTCCCCGCTTCCTTTCCCCTGCTCCTGCACCGAGCCGCACCTGCCTCGCCGACCTGCACTGCACCTCCCTCGCGCCATCCTTCCCTCCTGTCCGGCGCACCCCCTGTTCCGGCTCCCTTCCCTGCATCCTGCATCCCGGCCTCCCCCATTTCCTCCTTCATCACTGCCGGCTTCTCCGGCCCCGCCTTCGCCGCGCTCAGCGGCCGCCGCCGCCCACCCTGCTCCCTTCACCGCCCGCCGCCCTCGCCCGACCTCACCGCCGGCGTTTTTTTGTTTTCCAGCTCCGCATACCCCGGCGCGATCCCCCTCCCTCCGCCTGTTCCCATCACCAACCCCCTGTCCGACCCTGTAGCCGGCGCTCCGCCAGCCTCCTCTCCCTCCGGCGGTGACAGCACCCCCCGCTCCGGCGACCCTCCTCCTGCCGAACTGTCGGTGCCCCAGCCTGTCCCGGCCAGCCGACCTCGTCCGGCGACCCTCCTCCACCGGCGTCCCGGCCCCTTCGCCCACCGCCGCGCCTGCCCCCGTCCCAGCTTCCCGCCTCACCCCGGCCACGCCGTCCGGCCGCCTCCGGCGACTCCACCCCCGACCGGCTTGCCCTCGCGCGACCGCGCCGTGCCCAGCGGCCGTCTCTGCCGCTCCCCGTCCCGAACGCCGCTCCCGGCCACCCTCTCTCCTGCGCTCCCTCCCCCTCCCGCGTAAGTTTTGTTTTGTTTTTATTTTTGTTTCTATTTTTTTTATGTTAATCTCATTTATTTACGTTTTTTTATATATATATATATAATGTTTTAATATTTTTGTTATATTAATAATAATATTATTATTATTATTATTATTATATTATTATTATGTCATTATTATATTATTATTATTATTATTTTTATTTTTATTATGTTAATATTTTTTTTCTCTATTATTGTTATTATTATTATTATTATATTATTATTATTATTATTATTATTACGTTAATATTATTATTATATTATTATCGTTACTATTATTATTAAATTATTATTGTTATGTATTCTTGTTATTTAAGTATGTTATTATTATTATCATAGTATTATTATTAATATATTATTAAGATTATTATTACTCTTATTATTATTATTATTATTATTTTCAAGTTAATATTATTAAGTTATTATCTTGTTATGTTATTGTCATTATTATAATTATGCCATCTTATGATTGTTATTATTATTATATCATTATTATTGCCCAGGCTTTCACTTTTACTTTGTTAGTGGTTTTTCATCAACTTATATTTGTTTTTGGTAGGTTTAGGATTTTAGGACCCACGCAGGGCGTTTCCGAGAGAGCGCCATCGCTGAGCCTTGTTTTCGAGGTTCCGCCTTCTCCGTACCTCAATTTCGAGGGGAGCGTTTCTCCCCGACGCTTGGTTCCGCATTCTCTAGTGGGTTTTTGTATGTGTCTGATTCCTTCATATCTATTATGCAGAGTGTTGGACCTTATCACGTGGCTTCAGACACACGTCATGTCATCGTGCCTTGGTTCCAAGGTCGTTTTACCGTTGCGCTTGGATCTTGAGGTAGGTCTCCCTTTGCACTCGCCTTTAAATTTAGAATTTATTTATTACTTGAATTTTTATTAAGTTTCAGTAAATTAAAAAGTGTTATTAAGTAGTTATCTATAGTTAGGTGATCTTCTGATGATAAAAGTTGGTTTAATTCTAGTGTTTCATTAAAAGCGTTTTCTTGGATTTAATTGTCTGCTTCCATGGTAGTGTTGCTAGATGGTTCCTCCTGAATAATGAAAGACATGTTGAATTGGGTTTTGAAATTTTTTGGCGTGTGTAAATTAGTAGATGTATTGTTTATGTAAAATGGTGTTTTCTGAGAACCTTGATTAGAGAAAACGTCGTGTGACCCTTTGAAATTGTTTTTGGAAA
Source organism: Viscum album (assembly GCA_963277665.1). Classification (NCBI taxonomy): domain Eukaryota; kingdom Viridiplantae; phylum Streptophyta; class Magnoliopsida; order Santalales; family Viscaceae; genus Viscum; species Viscum album. The sequence continues at coordinate 168,149,438 of OY728123.1, forward strand.
CTTCATGTGTGGTTCTTGGTTGATGAAAGAAGTTTTCCTTTGTTGTGTGAACAAAAGTTTGGATTTCATTTGAGAAATAGTATTCCTTAAAAAGGTGATTAAAGGCCCGTTTGGCTCTTGATAAAAGTGGGGTGCGTTTTGATATTAGAAAATAACTCTACTTGTGAAACAATTGTGTTCCAGGGCTGATATGCTGATTTGGGTTTCTTAAACAAAGTTCTAAGTGTGTTTTTGGTTTTCAATGAAATGGCGTGTGTCATCTCTCTTTAAAAATGTTTTAGTCTTAAATGATCAAAATGTAAGTGACATGACGGCCCGGTTGGCACTTTATTAAATGTGAAGTGATTGTACATATAAATATATATATATGTACTTGTGAGGGCATTTCTACAGGGGGAATTCCCTTCGAGGGTTGTCGTGTAGTGATGTACGTGTAAGGGGTTGGCAAGTGCGGTGAGATAAGTCACGCATGCGAGGGTCTCCCACTTACACAGTGTTACTAAAACCACCATGGGTTCCTGGGCGTCTTGTAGATTATCGAGTGACGGTTGCTTGCTAACCCTGATTAGACGGGTTAGTGCCCCCTGGAGTTGTAGACAGGCCAGGAGGGATGTGCCACTGGTTGGCTATTAGGGCGGCCAGTTGGTTATTGACTGTGGAGTAACATGCCGACAGGTAGTCTGAACCCGAGTACGTCCAGGGGTTTTCTAGGGATGTTCAGGATCGCCCATGGTTATTGCTGATAACTTCTGGTTTATTTTTACATGCACTTGGTTTTCCTTGCCTGTTTACCTTTACTTGCACTTGTTTCCCTGCTTGTTTACTTTCAGTCATCCTTCACAGCCTATACTGTTAGACTTCGAAAAAATGGTTTTCAAATGAAAATGCTTTATTCTCTTTGGGTAAGATTTGAAAATGTAACACTTTGTTTTTTTTAGGATGAGTTTAAAACTGATGAAAGGGAACTAACTTTCAAAAAGGAATAAGGGAAATGTCTCGTGCTTGATTTTCAAGTAAAGCATTATGAAAACTTACTTTTATACATTAAAGTTCAAACCTGGATTATGTAGATTCTTTATTTACGGGCAGTGCATTGGGATTTGTTGTGGGGCTCACCTACTGAGCACTTTTGTGATCACGCCTATCTTTTACCTTTTCAGTTGCAGGTTCCTTGTGTTCAGGTTTTCCTGCTTGAGTCGGTCAGTGTGGGAGCGACGTTGGTTGTAGTTGGGTGGTGACCCATGAGGTCACGTGGAGGTATGTCGTGGTTTAGTTTTGTTTATGTCTTTAGTGTTTGTCCGTTTGTTTAGTTTACATTCGTTCTTTTGATCCTGTTTTTAGTTTGGGCTAAAATCGTTCCCAACGATTGAAATTTTTAATGCCCGGCACTTGTTGACATCCCGGGGGGATCGAGAACGCCCCTCGGGACTTGCCGCGGACCGGCTTGGGTGACCGGTTCAGGGTCGACCCGGGTTGGTTCGTGACATGCTAAATGGTTGGAAACCCAGGTTATGTCAAATTAGATAGAAATTGGTAGAGTTTTGTTTACGATAGCATTGTAAATTCAAGAAGATTACGACATATATCCTATCTATACATTTGGAGGAATTAATACGTACACATCATGTACCCACTACATGATATGTATGATTCATGACAAGAAAAATTTGAATTTGAGCATTTGATGCCATTTAATTTTAAATGAAATGAACTTATATGGACCTTTTAAATATAATGAACCAATGGAACATGATTCTCACTATTGTAATACCATAGAATTCCATGATTTATATTAAATTAAATCAGATTATTTCAAGACCTGGACCTTAGACAACACGTAAATCTGAGTCCCGGAGTGGTTGGAATGTATATTTTAACTATTTATAAGGTTCATTATATAAATGGGAGAGAAGGTTCTTCTAAATTTTAAATTATTTCCTGTATAAAATATCTGAGGCCATTTTTGAACTCAGAGCATCGAGATTTTCCTAGAAATATCCTAACATTTTCCAGTGTGGGCCAATAGTAGAAATTTGTTTTTGTCCGTAAATAAAATAATTATGTAAACATTATTTTATTTTCAAATACTTATATCACATAAAAGGAAACTATAATTATAAATTTGAGAGTACCTTTAAACTCATGAGGGTGTGTTTTCCATTAGAGGAGCATAACCTCAACCAGTGCGGCTCGATGATGAAAGTTAATTTTCTGACATTTAGGAAGAAAAATATAATAACATAAAAAGTTATTTTAATATTTTTCTACAATATTGAGAAAAGTAATGTCCGCACTACCTAGTAGCGATGAGGTGATGATGAATATCATTAATGAACCTCATTAATGAGTCAGCAGAACGATGCTAGAACCCATCCTAATAGAAACATTGACTCATGTTCATCATTTAATATCCTAATAGGAAATATAGGATTGTTGGAAAAATCCTATAACTACTATAAGGATTTTGTGGGTGGATATGAATAATGACCAATACACATTCTTCCACCCTTTGATGAATTTTTATCCATGGTGCGTTTCTGATCAAGAATTATGAATGGAGGTGTGTGATCCCATTTTTCCCTGACTAAAAATCTTATCCTAATTATAGGGTTTTATTTTAAGAGAATTCATGATTTTCTGCATTCTTTTCTTCAGACAATGAATTCATGTTAACTCACGAATATATTAACCCACGAATTGATCATTTATGTGGGGTGGTTATGAACTCAAGAAAAAAATGGATATTTATTTTAATAGTACATCATTCCTAGAGGCAAGTGGGTCTTATTAATTCAGTTATCCTAGAGAGGCTGGGTAATAAGTGATCCAGTTAGCCTAGATATGAGTGTGTCTAAATGATACAACATGCTTAGAGATTAGGGAGTCTAAGTGATCCAACTAGCCCACAGACGAGCGAGTCTAAGTGATTTAGCTAGTCTAGAGATGAGTGGGTCTATGTGATCCAGCTGGCCCTAAAGACGAGTGGGTCATAGTGGTTGAGCTAGACCAGGTGATGAGCATGCCCATATGATGAATCCCTTGGCAGTATGAATTTTCATCTTTATGATTTATAATACTACTTCCAATACTTGAGTTAAATCTACTATGAGTTTTTTTCATTGCGACCATGCTTTGGGGTTTTGCATTGTGGTTATGCTTTAGGGTCTTTCCATTTTTGTATATGGGGTCACTATCGAGTATTTTCTTACAATCCTCATCATATGCTTCACCCACACATGTCATGTCTTGTGTAGATGGCTTATGCCTTGATAGAGGACTCGGTGGCCTAGGATGAGGTAGTGCCCAGTGAGATCAGGCAAGCATGGACTACTACTATGGCTTCTGGAAGCTACATACACTTACCCATCAGGTGCAGTTTTCACCCGATGGATTTTTAGAAATATTTTACTACATTTTGTTTAAGTTTCATTTTATTGGTTTTGTATTTTGTCCCACTTACATTCAGTTTTAAATGTACTCATAGTAGTGGTCTTCTGACAGCTGTTGTTTACATAGTGTTTACCTTTCCACGGTTTGATCTTTTTTCATGTTTTCTGGTTTAGAAGAATATTCCTTACCTTTTAGGGGTTTTCCAATTTGTTCTAGTCACTATCCCCTGGCCTATGGAAGGTGTGTTTGGGGTTGTCACGACATGGGCCCTTGGTGGATGGGTCATGAAAAATCATTACCAAAGGGGGGTCAGTTCTACCCGAAGAAATATTAGTCTCTAAATTTTGATTGGGAAAAGTGTTTAAGTGTATTGATGATAGCTTTCAGGCCATGGAATCTAGTGTTAGTGTGGTTGCCGATATATCTATACAATAGGACCCTGAATTGTTTTTCCAACACATTGTGTAAAAATGGTTTCATGCGTCTTTAAGTGTTTTCCCATTATCTTTTTGACTCAGAGTCAGGTCACAAGGTATAATCTATTGACTATGGTTCATCATGATCTCATTCAGGATTCCCCCATGCAGACAGCCAGCTAGAATTCCCTTTTATTACCATAAGGATTTTCCATAGAGTGAGGCGGCTTCGGTATAGGTATTGTTTCCAGATATGGCACCTTCGGGCAATGTTTCGGAGATACAATCTCCTATTGGACAGTAGTTACTAATGGTGCTATCGGTAGGGGATTTATTTAGTGTTAGTGGGTTTCATGAGTTTTAATGATAGAAACCTCATAGTTTTAGGGGAGACAAAGATCCTTAGTTCGCAGAAGATTGGTTGGAGGTGGAGATGCAAGTCTTCCACATAGTGAAGACGCCACATGACTATATGGCGGTTCTAGTATTGATCCCTCTACATTTCTCAGTGGGGATATGGTTGGTTTTGACCATCTATACTCTTGAGGAGGTGATCCTCATCTGGTCTGACGAGGAGAGACTTTTTTGGGAGGATTTCATCCCCATGACATTGCACTAAGTATGCATACAGGAGATGCTTCACAAACAATATGGCATCCTAGCAGTGGTTGAATACTCAACAATGTTCACAAATCTCTCCCATTAAACTACATATATAGTATAGGACCATTATTTAGGGCTTCAAACATTGATAAGGAAATCCTATTGTAGATAATTACATTGATTGTTTCCCTCAGCATCCTTATTCTAGCTAGAGTGTTAGAGCGTGATTCCATGCAAAGAAGGCACTATCGGTGGGAGCCACCACCGGGCGATAAGTGGCCAAGTCATTAGTGGTGGATAGTTGACAGATAAAGTAGTGGTACAAGAGGGATAGACCAACTGGAGGACATCCCCAGGACTCAGATTTTGTGGTACAAGGCCACAGGGTAGTGGGACATAGTAGACGATCATGGTGTGCTACTCGTGTGGCAGGCATGGACACATGGCTCGTGACTTCCCAACACGCTACACAGATGATCAAAGGACGGTGTAAGGGATGATGAGGGAGTGGAGTTGGTTTGAGCATATTTGTCTGTATGGTAGAAAATGTGGTAGGGGATTGGGAATAGATGCATGATATGGATGGAGGTTTGAGGTGCTACCACCACCACCCCCATGTGGTTCACTATGGGCTCCAAGAGATCATGGATATGGGAAAGTCCAACATCATTATATGGAGGCATGCGACCATGACACTTCAAATATGATTAGAGGTACAATATTTTTCTTATCATCCTAATATTCAGTTCATATAGAAAGAGTTTCCAGTCTCCTCTTCCTTACCACAAACCTTGTTCAAAGCGTAGAGATTCTTGTGGAGACATTGGCCCGATCCTTACAGTTATATAATCCTACGAGAGGGGATTCCAATATTACACAATGGTGCCGATAGTGAGATATTATTATGGGAGGTGAGAGCTTCATCTTGTATTTCCTTGTAGCGGTATTGAGGTCTTACGATGTTATCATTGGTTTGGAATGGCTATCCAAAATTTAAACCCAGATCGACAGTTTTAATAGCATAGTGCAGTGTGTCCATGGATATGGGACTAAGATTTATTTTATTGGTTATTAGAAAACATAATCAATGAAATATGGACTCACACAATGGAGGGAGATGTTGATCACACATTAGATGGATAGAACTACCCTCACTGCAATGTATGAAACGATTCCACGATTTCTTACAACGGTGGATGAGTACGTGGACGTCTTTCCAGAGAATGTTCCAGGACTACCGCCTCTTAGAGATGTAGAATTTGTCATTTAACTATACCCCATGATAACATAGATATCTACACCATCATATTGGATGGATCCGGCAGAGCTTCATGAGATGAGGCTATAGTTGGATGACTTGTAGAGGAAGGGGTTCGTAAGGCCCAGAGTTTCACCATGGGCATCCACAATGTATTTCTCCAAGAATGAAGATGGAATAATGGGGATACTAGTGGACTTACAATGCCTAAATGAGGTGACAATGTAGAACATGTGTCATATACCGTGGTTTTATGGCCTCTTAGATCAGCTAAAGTGAGAGAGATTGTTATCGAAGATATACATCAGATCAGGCTATCACTAGCTTAGAGTGTGGTATGAATAAATCCAAAAGGAATATTTTATATGTCTCTACAGCCAGTATGTTTAAATAGTGATGCTATTTTGTGTGATGAATGCCCCAACAGTGTTCATGGGACTCATGAACAAGATCTTCCAGCGATATTTAGACCTGTTCGTAGTGGTATTTATTGATAACATCTTAGTGTATTATGCTTTAGAGGAGGATCATGTGATACACATAAGGATGGTAATGTAAACTAATAAACCACTATTTTTTGAATATTTTATTGATAATAAATGATATAATTTCCTCACATTGTGTTAAATATGTTTATTTATAAGATATTTGGGATTTGATCATTCATTTGAAAATTTGATGAAAATTCCAGTTTTACCCTTTATAGTGCACTGTAGTATTTCGAAGATACATATTTTTATATTTATTATTTGAATTTTAAATTTTTTAACAGTGTTCATAACTTAATTATCTACAACTTTTATTCAGGACAATAGAGCTAAAGAGTGCATTTGTTTGTTGAAAATTGTCCATGAATCCAAAATTTGGGCTGGACTCTCCAGAATAAAGAAGTTTCTGTATTTCGGCCATAAATACTTCATATGGGCCTGAGTTAAGCCCAAATATTTATAGGAGACAGAGGACCCATATCCACACATATTATCCTTCTGGAATGCCGTACAATTCACGCGTTTTGGTGGTCAAATGGGCGGTACAATTTGGAATAAAATATTTGGCCGAATTTCCACATTCACACTTGAAACCACTTGTAACCTCTCCTCCACTCCCCTATATAAATTGGAGGTTTTATCATTTGGAGAGTTTGGGACGTGCATTGGGATGTTTAGGGAAGATTATAAGTGGATCCACTCCAATTATCCAACCATTTCAATAAGGGTGTCTCTTGAAGCAAGAATCCCTTCGACGAAGCCTTCTTCTTCTCCTTCATGTTATAATGATTTTGTTTATGTAATAAACTTCTTTGTTCTTCTTTTATTTCTTCTCTTTTCTTCTGTTTTTTTTTTAAATTTCATCTTCTCTTAATCTTCCTATTTGGGCTGGAATTCTTGAGTAGAAGCGTTATTGGTTTATACCCATTTTAAACCTTTGCACATGCAAAATGCTTCTACGATGATTACGCCACCCATGGAAGAATAGTTCTTTTTAGTAATCGATCGACCTATATCCTTTTTCATTCATTTATTTTGAATCAATGAGCTACTGTAATTAAAATAATATGATCCATGAATTTTGTTTTTAAATTACAAGAAACTTAGCAAGCAATTGAACAATTAATACAAAACACGTGAGGTCGAGATTTTGTGTAAATTGTGAGAGCGCGATCTTAATCGGTAATACAAGACCACACGGGATAAATTTGTAGAGTTAAAATATAACCACTAGACACAATTCATCCTCATTTCCAGAATGGATATGTGCTCTAATTAACCACTAACCATATGCTGTCCTTAGAACAACAATCAAAGCAGGGTGCTGCGATTGCGTGTTCCGAAGCTAGCCTAGGGTTTAAGTAATTTCATCATTGTGGTTAAGTTAACTCTCATAGGGTTCAAGGGATAACAAATTAGGGGATCATAATTAAGTGGATATTGATTTAAATGATAATGATTAATAAGTTAATGAATAGATAGAGTTAGATCGATTACGCCTTTTAAAATAGATTTCTAAAAAAACATCTTCTTGTTGTGTCATTCTAATCGAAATTCATTTCAAAACTAAAAACAAAAAAATATACAATCTTCTTCTAGAAAACTTATTCTAGATTCATAAAATATAAAAAAACCCAATCCTTTAAAGTAGTGTTTTTATTTTGTTCTCTTTTATTTTATTTTTAGAATACGTTTAATAAGTTGTTAAATTCACTTCCTCCTTTGAGAGACGACCTTGGTCAGCCACTCTACTGCACCTAAGTACCCCAAAATCACATTAATCATTTGAGGGAGGCCACGACATTGCTCTACCAAATTGGCGCCATTTCCGGGGAGGCAAGTAATTATTTCAACCAATTAGATGTATTTATTTTATTTTAAATTTTATTCTCTTCCTCTCTCCTTTCTTCCTTCTTTACCCAATCTGATTTTTCTTCTTCTTCTTTTATTTTCATTTACTTATTTTTGGATCATCAACTCAAACTTCACATTTTTATTTTACTATGGTCCACTTTCTCTATTTACATTTTTATTTGATTTATGACATGAACTAATCCTGAAGATCTCTTAGATCTTGACCTTGAGATTGAATGTAGCCTTAGGGCACGAATCAGACATTCTCAATCTACGGGAAGTTTCAATATTCAACCAGTTGGTGAATTCCTCTCTTCTGGAAAAATTGGAATTGGAAGTTATTAAAATTAAAACATAAAAGAATAACCAATGGATGAAAATAATGGAAATGAACTTAATAGAACCATTCGAGAATTGGATGCACCTGATATTAACTATCAACCAAATTGTATTGCATACCCAAATCTCGAATCAGACTTTGAATTGAAATATGGGTTAATTCACTTACTTCCAAAGTTTCATGGACTCTATGGTGAGGATCCCAACAAACACCTTAAGGAATTTAATTTGGTTTTCTCAACTTTAAAACCAAGAAATTTTTCTGAATATCAAATCAAATTAAGAGCATTCACATTCTCACTTGATGGAGCTGCAAAAGATTGGATGTATTATTTGCATCCTGAAGATGTAACATTTTGGAATGATTTGAAATGTCTTTTATTGCAATTATTTTGTCCAGAATCAAGGACCACATCCATTCGAAAAGAGATATCGAGGATCAAGCAAGCACAAGGGGAGTCAATGTATGAGTACTGGGAGCGATTCATGAATTTGCGTGCAAGCTGCCCACATCACCAAATCAGTGAGCAATTACTCATCCATTACTTCTATGAAGGACTCACACCTATGGAGAGAAGCATGGTAGATACTGCGGCTAGAGGAGCAGTGGTGGACAATACACCAGTAGCTTCACGTGTGTTGATCGACAAGATGGCCCAGAACTCCCAACAATTTGGTGATAGAGGTACACCACATGTCAGGGGAGTACATCAGGTAAGTCCTTCTCTTGAAAGTCATTTGATTGATACTAAGTTGGAAGAATTGACCACTATGGTGAGGCAAATTTCTTTGGTAAAAAAGACATCTCTACCCCCTCCTTCAAGGCCTTGTGGCATTTGCACTGAGACAATCCACCCAACTGACTGTTGCCCACAACTACAAGAGATAGAGGATTGCGCAGCAGTATTCCCAGGGAGACCATTTCAGCAGCAACAACAACCATATCCCCAAAAAAAGTTTGATTCATTTGCTCCAACATACAACCATGGGTGGAAAGATTAACCGAACATGAGGTATGTCTCTGGAAAACAACAAAGGACACCCTTTCAACAAAACTTCCCGCAGCCTCTGCCTTACCAGCAGGGTTTCCAACAACCCCAAAGGAGATTTGAAGCTCAAACATCAACGAGTCTACAACAAGGAAATCTCCAACAAAAGGTAGAATCTAACACTGATGGTCTTTTGAAACAAATTGTTCTTAATCAACAGAATGAGCTAAAGAATCAATGTTCAGAGCTTAGGGAGTTAAAGACTCAAATGAGCCAGATTGCCACCGCCCTCCATGAACTTGTAAGTAAGAATTCCAGAAATCTACCTTCCCAACCCACTCCAAATCCAAAGGGGAATTTTAGTTCCATCACATTGAGAAGTGAGAAGAAAATGAACGATACATCTGTACCTACCATTCCACCAGGATTCACCTCAACTCTAGAGAAGCCGCATTCCAAACCAACTGATGAGAAATCCAAGGAGAAAGATAATTGTAAGAAACAGATTGATGATGTTCCTTCTAAACCCCTTCCTTTTCCAAATAGGGTTGTTCAAACCAAGAATATGGCTGAAGAAGCAATGCAAAAGGAGGTTTTGGACACATTCAAGCGTGTGGAGATCAACATTCCTCTACTTGAAGCCATTAAGAAAATCCCAAGGTATGCCAAATTCTTAAAAGAACTATGCACCAATCTAAGAGAGCTCAAGGGAAATGAGAGGATCAATATAAGGCCCCAGCCTTAAACCTTACTTAATATTGAATTAAATGAATAATTCACATTGAGGATCTTTTCAGGTTTAGAGTTTTAGAGAATTAGAACATAACTATTACATCTTAAAAGAATACAATGTAGACACTTCTACTAAGTCTCCAAAAAAAACTCTTAAAAATAAAGATGTCTAGATTCCATGTTTTAGATAGCATGAAATTCCCTTGATCCCATAATTGACCTTATTCCACTTTAAGTCCTGTGAAAAACATTTCGAAAAACTTGGGGTGAGCATAAAAAGCTCAGTACGGGATATAAAGAGAATGAAAACTATTAGTTTTTCAAACATCAAGTAAACCATGTATACTATATCAAAGTAATACCTTCACCTTCATGAAGTAGTAAAAACTCTTCACTGAATAAAGTATCATTACTTACCTTTTTTTAACCAAAGTATTACCATAAAACCAATATAAAGAACACATAGAATATATAAAGGTAACTTGGGACATAAACATACTTAAGTGGAATAACCATACGGTTGACTTCCACACATATCACTTAATGGAATAGCCATACAGACAATTTCCATACATACTTAATGGAATAGCCATACGGCCGACTTCCATACCCAATGCATTGGAGGTTATAACGTAACCACCCATCCTGGTATTCACGGAACCACCCATCATATGGTTTATAACGTAACCACCCGTTAAAATGTCCAAGTACCAATATAAAATCATAAAACATAAAACCAATATAAAGGAATGATAACATTTCCACATTTCAATCACAATATATCATAAATATATTGACATAATAGAATCCTTTTCAAAACCATTTTCAATACCAAAATACATAAAAGAGTATATGGTATTTCTTTTATTCTAAAAACATTACGGCTTGTTGAGAAAGCCAAAGATCAAATAATACTCGCGGCGGCGGAAAAAGGTCGTTGTCACCACGTACGTTAAAAAAACAGTCCATTTTGTCTTTTAGTAAAACGCTTCGTAGAAAAAGATTCCTTTTGTATAAAAGTAAAAGTCAAAGGGTTTATACACCGTATAAAAGAAAGTTGTGTATAAAACGAAATATGCCTCAATGAAAGGAGATTGAGACGAAGTCCCTTACCTTGGGTCTGACTTGACTCGGTCGTTCTTTAATGTCCTGAATAATAAACTTGAGTTAATTTATACTTGATTAATAAACTTTTTAAACTTCATTATTCCTTTTATATCACTTATTTCCATGTTATAAACATTATGTAACTATTTAAGTTAATAATGTATGTTTTGTCAATATTTGGTTCTTAAGTCGAAAGTTGACTTCTTACAATTACATGTTGTTCATGTGGTCAAAAGTTCTTTATATCCAGAATGAAATTCCCGATTTGGATATAATATGTATCATATATATCCAGAATATACATGTATTTATAATATTACATAATCATTTAGAGGTAAGAAATGAAATGCACCGTTCATGGAGACGGTAAGCCGTACGTACGCATGAACGCTACTTTCATTTCTTTGTCATATTAGTGGAATTAAAACTAAATGAGAGTTATGTATATTTTAATTACAGAATTATATTCATCATTTAGATATATCATTAATTATATATATACATTATATACATATAATTTTAATAGTACATTACATTTGGGGATAAGAAATGAAATGCACCGTTCATGGAGACGGTAAGCCGTACGTACGCATGAACGCTACCTTCATTTCTATCTCATACTTTAATGGAAAGAAATAATAATGATATAGAGGTATATTATAATTCCATTATAAAATCATATATAATAACTTTAAATCCATCCTTTATACGTCCCACATATGGCATTAACGAATCACATCACTTTTAGGGGGCGGTAGTCCGTACTTCCTTAAATGAAGATATCGTGTTTACCCATAATGGAAACCATAAAGGTATGCCCAAAATTAAAAAAACAGAAGATTAAGGAAAACATAAATATATTATATGTCATATATAAAAATAGTGACATCATAATGGCCTCCTTTGAAGGTGTTAAATGAGTATTGAACAATCATCGTTTCGGGAGGCAGAATTTCTCCATCCACGGAAACCGTATGTTCTTTAACCATTTGATGTAGTTGTGTGAGAGTGTGGCTCAAATAAATATTATAACAAAATCCTAGTATATTTAATATACTGTTTTTGTTACAAAAGAAGTAAATAAAAAGAGTTTAGGGGGTTGGAGAAGCAAAATAAAACAAATGAACAAGAGAGAATGAATTACCTTTAAAAGTGTAACTTCCTTTTGATTTGAGCCTAAAGGCTTCCTTTGAAAGGATTCTGCCCAGAAGGAATCCTCTAGGATGAGGAGAGGGATGTGGAGAGATTAATTGGGTAGGGGTTGGCTGAGCCAAAGGCTTGAGAAGTGTGTGAAATGAGGTAGAGGTGGGGGCCTTTTATAAGAGGAGAGGAGGGGCACTTTTGGAAAGTAAAGAAATATTACTTTATTTGAAAATGTGTTTCGGTTTTAAAAGGTCCCACATTGATATAATTCGTGGTTAAGGTGATAATGGTTCGAAATCCACTCATCCAATTGGTTTTGGACATGTTTAGGTTTTAGATTTTTCATTATCTTTCCATTTTATTTAAATCGTCAAATAATGATGTCATCGCTGCATCATTATTATGTCATATATAATTTAATTTATTTAATGTCTAAAAATTATAAAATCAAATACTATGATGTAGGAATTATTTTTAGCTTTCCAATGACTATTTATAATCAAAATTTGGACTTGTATAATCCCACTCAAAAATTATTTTAGTAAACAAATTTATGTTAGTGTCATTTTCACATTAACATTAAATAAAAAGTTATTTATGTCATTTCCCAACCAAATTGTCTCCATGGGGTCCCCAAGTTGGCCCATCGCTTGTCTTGGTCGGCCATGGCTCACCCAATAGGTGTAGGACAAGTGTCATGGTGTTTTCACATTCTTATAATACCATTTTTACGTTAAACTACACTAATTACCTCTAATCGCGATTAATGAAAAAAAATTACTATTAACCAAAAAATTATTTTAATCTCATTGAACCACATTTTACTTCTTAATGACAATCATGTATGTCAGATTTTTGAAAATCAAAACACAATGATGGAAAAATTTCATTTAAACGGAAAATCAGTTTTTATAAGTACCACTTAGTGGTTTCACTATTAATCAAAAATTGAAGTTTTTCAGAAAAATCCCAAAAATTCACCCTAAGCTATATTTGATATTCCGAATTCAAAAATGAAGTCCGTTTTACAAAATTCAAAACATATTAGTCACATTATTTAATTTAATAATTAATTCCCGCTGTCAGAGCAAATAGCGTGTTTTTATGAAACAATAAGTATCAAAAGATTGACACTAGTTTAAGTCCAATTTCAAAGTGAAATTGATTCCAATGACCACCATTGGATTAAATGGTAAAAATATATTCTAATTTCACTTTAAAACAAATTCAAAAGATAATCTAATCATATAAATAAATTATATTAAAAAGAGGTTTTGAAATAAAATACAACATTTTACACTATTCATAAAAAAATGAACTTTATCAGAAAAATACCAAAAAATTACACAAAGTAAAATTTGATGTCCCGATTCTTAATAATAGTTTTATTTGGTCCAAAAGAATGTATAAGAGTGATCAAAACTATATTTAATGACGGTTCACCATTAAAAGGTGATAAGTGAACCTTTAGTGAAAATTAGAGTATATATGCCTAAAATTGAACTCTTTCCGTATTTTAAGCCTTTATCTTTTATTGGGTAAATGTATAAACATTTAAAAACATATCTAATCATATTTTAGTTATTTCTATCCATTCCCTCCAGTACAACGGCTACTTGTTAACTAACATTTAAAATAATATTATTTTATTACTAGTGTGCTACGTAAGTTTCAAAGAAACTCATCGTTGTGTATCGGGTACGCTATCGAACATAGAAACCCCTTTAAAATAAAATTAATATTTAATTCGTAAATATTAATAAATATGAAAATTATTTATTCTTTATTTACCTGGGATGTTACATCCTTCCCTCCTTTTGGGAATTGCGTCCTCACAATTTTATTCACTTATCAAAATAAGTGGGGGTATTTATCCCTCATATCATTTTCAGATTCCCACGTTGCCTCTTTAATCACATGGTTTTTCCATAAAACCTTTACCTGATGAATCACCTTATTCCGTAACACTTTCTCCCTGTGGTCAAGAATCTGGACCGGTTGTTCCTCATAAGATAGGTTCTCTTCCAGCTAAACTACCTCTGGACTCAAAACATGAGAAGGATATGGCATATACATTCTCAACATCGAAACGTGAAAAAAATTGTGTACCTGAGATAAACTCGAAGGTAAAGCCACTCGGTATGCAACTGATCCAACTCTTTCCAGAATTTCGTATGGTCCAACAAACCTTGGACTCAACTTTCCTTTCTTACCAAATCTCATCACGCTTTTCCAAGGAGAAACCTTGAGAAAAACATGATCACCTACCTCGAAAGATAGATCCTTCCTCCAGTTATCTGCATAACTCTTCTGCCTGCTCTGAACTGTTCTCATGTGTTTTCTGAATCAGCTGAACTTTTTTTGCCATCTCTTCTACCAATTCTGGTCCCATCAACTTCCTTTCACCCACTTCATCCCAGAAAGCTGGAGTTCGACACCGCTTCCCATATAATGCCTAAAATGGTGCCATCTGTATACTGGAATGAAAGCTGTTATTATATGAAAATTCAACCAAAGAAAGATGTTGGTCCCAACTTCCCTGATAATCCATAGAACAAGCTCGTAGCATATCCTCTAATGTCTGAATTGTTCGTTCTGACTTCCCATCTGATTGAGGATGAAAAGTTGTACTAAAATTTAATTCAGTACCCAACGACTTCTGAAGGCCTTTCCAAAAGTTAGAAGTAAACCTGGGATCACGATCCGATAAAATGGAGAGAGGAACTCCATGTAACCTGACTATCTCTTTAATATACAAACGGGAATGTTGATCTAGAGAAAAATTATCTCGTATAGAAAAGAAATGAGCAGATTTGGTCAAGCGATCAATAATAACCCAGATTTCATTATTACCTCGAGATGTCCTCAGTAATCCCACAACAAAGTCCATGGATATGTTTTCCCATTTCCACTCTGGCACTGGTAAAGGCTGAAGCATCCCTTTCGGTAACTGCTGCTCTGCTTTAACCTGTTGACATGTCAAACACTTCACAGTAAAATCATCAATGTCTCTTTTCATTCCATCCCACCAGTAATACTCCCGCAGATCTCTGTACATCTTAGTTCTGCCAGGATGAACTGAAAACGGGTAACTATGAGCCTCACATAACAACTCATTCTTCAACTGTGAATCACAAGGCACACATAACCTCTTCACAAACCTCAAAACAAAAACACAAACTTATCCAAGAACTCATGGAAAATTTTATTCATAAGGTCCATGAATACAGCAGGTGCATTGGTTAACCCAAAAGGCATAACTACAAATTCATAATGGCCATATCTAGTACGGAACGCAGTCTTCGGAACATCTGCTTCTTTTACTTTCAACTGATGGTACCCCGACCTCAAGTCAATCTTCGAAAAATACTGAGCTCCCTGGAGCTGATACCACTTCATTCGATGGCCCAACATCTGCTGAAGTTGTTGCAAAGGATTTTACCACCCCTTTCTGCTTGTAGTCTAACTGCTTCACATCACTCAAGCTCCTTGTCGGACACTCGTCTGCATAATGACCCATTTCATTACACTTAAAACATCTTACCGTTGGCTTTTCATTTCCTGCTTGATCATCTTTCTTACAGTTACGAGCAATATGACCAGACTTACCACACCGAAAGCACTTACCAGACTTGGATAAACATTCTCCAGGATGCATTTTACCACACTTCTCACAGGATGGATATTTGGTTTTCTTACCTCCTTGCTTCTTTGATGAATTCTTCCCCTTTTTCTGCCAACTAGACCTCTTATTCTGTTGTTTGTCATAGAACACCTGATCATCGACAAACTCCATTTCCACCTTCTCCGCACATCGAACAAGTTTTTCATAACTTTTGAACTCACGAGAAGCTAAAGCCCTTCGATACTTTGGCTTTAACCCTGAGTAAAAACAGTTTATTTTACTATCAAGATCTCGTATGAAGTTTGGAGCATACCTTTCCAATCGAGTGAACTTTTCTTCATAAGTAGCCACTGAATCATCCTCCTGCCTCAATTCTAGGAACTGTTTTTCCATCCTAAGACGAACCACCTTAGGAAAATATTTCTCAAGAAACATACCTTTGAATTCGTCCCAGTGAAGATCCTCAATATCATCACTATCCCTTATATTTTTCACCATTGACCACCACTGATCAGCTTCACCTTCAAAACGGTAAACAGAAAGACTAACCTTTTGATGTTCTGAACACCCCATGACATCAAAAATCTTCTACAGTACTTTAATCCACCCTTCAGCTTGCACAGGGTAAGATGATCCTCTGAATGATGGGGGATGTTGCCTCATGATATGTTCCACCACTGACATGTTCCTCTGCGGTTGATCTGGCTGATCTCGTGCATGGATACCACCACCATTTATAGCCTGAGTCAACTGTGTCATCACTGCAACAAACTGTTCTGTTCCGATTCCGACCATCTCAGGTTACTGATTTGGAAGGTTATCTTTCTCCTGATGTCTTCCCAACATATCTGCTTTGTTTCCTCTGCGGAAAACCATTCTGAACACAGAAATATCTTAGGCGAAGCAACATAGTAATCCGTAAATTCTATATCATTTCAATCATATTATAATTTAACACTTTTCTAACTCCTAAAGTTTTCTAAACCGACCTCTGATACCAACTATAAGGCCCCAGCCTTAAACCTTACATAATATTGAATTAAATGAATAATTCACATTGAGGATCTTTTCAGGTTTAGAGTTTTAGAGAATTAGAACATAACTATTACATCTTGAAAGATTACAAAGTAGACACTTCTACTAAGTCTCCAAAAAAAACTCTTAAAAATAAATATGTCTAGATTCCATGTTTTAGATAGCATGAAATTCCCTTAATCCCATCCTTGAACTTATTCCACTTTAAGTCCTGTGAAAAACATTTCGAAAAACTTGGGGTGAGCATAAAAAGCTCAGTAAGGGATACAAAGAGAATGAAAACTGTTAGTTTTTCAAACATCAAGTAAACCATGTATACTATATCAAAGTAATACCTTCACCTTCATGAAGTAGTAAAAACTCTTCACTGAATAAAGTATCATTACTTACCTTTTTTTTAACCAAAGTATTACCATAAAACCCATATAAAGAACACATAGAATATATAATGGTAACTTGGGACATAAACATACTTAAGTGGAATAACCATACGGTTGACTTCCACACATATCACTTAATGGAATAGCCATACGGCCAATTTCCATACATACTTAATGGAATAGCCATACGGCCGACTTCCATACCCAATGCGTTGGAGGTTATAACGTAACCACCCGTCCTGGTATTCACGGCACCACCCGTCATATGGTTTGTAACGTAACCACCCGTTAAAATGTCCAAGTACCAATATAAAATCATAAAACATAAAACCAATATAAAGGAATGATAACATTTCCACATTTCAATCACAATATATCATAAATATATTGACATAATAGAATACTTTTCAAAACCATTTTCAATACCAAAATACATAAAAGAGTATATGGTATTTATTTTATTCTAAAAACATTACATCTTGTTGAGAAAGCCAAAGATCAAATAATACTCGCGGCGGCGGAAAAAGGTCGTTGTCACCGCGTACGTTAAAAAAATAGTCCTTTTTGTCGTTTAGTAAAATGCTTCGTAGAAAAAGATTCCTTTTGTATAAAAGTAAAAGTCAAAGGGTTTATACACCGTATAAAAGAAAGTTGTGTATAAAACGAAATATTCCTCAATGAAAGGAGATTGAGACGAAGTCCCTTACCTTGGGTCTGACTTGACTCGATCGTTCTTTAATGTCCTGAATAATAAAGTTGAGTTAATTTATACTTGATTAAGAACCTTTTTAAACTTCATTATTCCTTTTATATCACTTATTGCCATGTTATATACATTATGTAACCATTTAAGTTAATAATGTTTGTTTTGTCAATATTTGGTTCTTAAGTCGAAAGTTGACTTCTTACAATTACATGTTGTTCATGTGGTCAAAAGTTCTTTATATCTAGAATGAAATTCCCGATTTGGATATAATATGTATCATATATATCCATCATATACATGTATTTATAATATTACATAATCATTTAGAGGTAAGAAATGAAATGCACCGTTCATGGAGACGGTAAGCCGTACGTACGCATGAACGCTACTTTCATTTCTTTGTCATATTAGTGGAATTAAAACTAAATGAGAGATATGTATATTTTAATTCCAGAATTATATTCATCATTTAGATATATCATTAATTATATATATACATTATATACATGTAATTTTAATAGTACATTACATTTGGGGATAAGAAATGAAATGCACCGTTCATGGAGACGGTAAGCCGTACGTACGCATGAACGCTACCTTCATTTCTATGTCATACTTTAATGGAAAGAAATAATAATGATATAGAGGTATATTATAATTCCAGTATAACATCATATATAATAACTTTAAATCCATCCTTTACACGTCCCACATATGGCATTAACGAATCACATCACTTTTAGGGGGCGGTAGTCCGCACTTCCTTAAATGAAGATATCGTGTTTACCCATAATGGAAACCACAAAGGTATGCCCAAAAAGAAAAAAACAGAAGCTTAAGGAAAACATAAACATATTATATATCATATATAAAAATAGTGACATCATAATGGCCACCTTTGAAGGTGTTAAATTAGTATTGAACAATCATCGTTTCGGGAGGCAGAATTTCTCTATCCACGGAAACCGTATGTTCTTTAACCATTTGATGTAGTTGTGTGAGAGTCTGGCTCAAATATATCTTATAACAACATCCTAGTATATTTAATATACTGGTGTTGTTACAAAAGAAGTAAATAAAAAGAGTTTAGGGGGTTGGAGAAGCAAAATAAAACTAATGAACAAGAGAGAATGAATTACCTTTAAAAGTGTAACTTCCTTTTGATTTGAGCCTAAAGGCTTCCTTTGAAATGATTATGCCCAGAAGGAATCCTCTAGGTTGAGGAGAGGTATGTGGAGAGAGTAATTGGGTAGGGTTTGGCCGAGCCAAAGGCTTGAGAAGTGTGTGAAATGAGGTAGAGGTGGGGGCCTTTTATAAGAGGAGAGGAGGGGCACTTTTGGAAAGTAAAGAAATATTACTTTATTTGAAAATGTGTTTCGGTTTTAAAAGGTCCCACATTGATATAATTCGTGGTTAAGTTGATAAGGGTTCTAAATCCACTCATCCAATTGGTTTTGGACATGTGTAGGTTTTAGATTTCTCATTATCTTTCCATTTTATTTAAATCGTCAAATAATGATGTCATCGCTGCATCATTATTATGTCATATATAATTTAATTTATTTAATGTCTAAAAATTATAAACAAAAATACTATGATGTAGGAAATCTTTTTAGATTTCCAATTACTATTTATAATCAAAATTTGTACTTGTATAACCCCACTCAAAAATTATTTTAGTAAAACAATTTATGTTAGTGTCATTTTCACTTTAACATTAAATAAAAAGTTATTTATGTCATTTCCCAACCAAATTGTCTCCATGGGGTCCCCAAGTTGGCCCATGGCTTTTCTTGGTCGGCCATGACTCACCCAATAGGTGTAGGACAAGTTTCATGGTGTTTTCACATTCTTATAATACCATTTTTACGTTAAACTACACTAATTACCTCTAATCGCGATTAATGAAAAAAATTACTATTCACCAAAATATTATTTTAATCTCATTGAACCACATTTTACTTCTTAATGACAACCATGTATGTAGGATTTTTGAAAATCAAAAAACAATGATGGAAAAATTTCATTTAAACGGAAAATCAGTTTTTATAAGTACCACTTAGTGGTTTCACTATTCATCAAAAATTGAAGTTTTTCAGAAAAATCCCAAAAATTCACCTTAAGCTATATTTGATATTCCGAATTCGAAAATGAAGTCCGTTTTACAAAATTCAAAACATATTAGTCACATTATTTAATTTAATAATCAATTCCCGCTGTCAGAGCAAATAGCGTGTTTTTATGAAACAATAAGTATCAAAAGATTGACACTAGTTTAAGTCCAATTTCAAAGTAAAATTGATTCCAATGACCACCATTGGATTAAATGGTAAAAATATATTCTAATTTCAATTTAAACCCAATTCAAAAGATAATCTAATCATATAAATAAATTACATTAAAAAGAGGTTTTGAATTAAAATACAACATTTTACACTATTCATAAAAAAATGAACTTTATCATAAAAATACCAAAAAATTACACAAAGTAAAATTTGATGTCCCGATTCATAATAAGAGTTTTATTTGGTCCAAAAGAATGTATAAGAGTGATCAAAACTATATTTAATGACTGTTCACCATTAAAAGGTGATAAGTGAACCTTTAGTGAAAATTAGAGTATATATGCCTAAAATTGAACTCTTTCCGTATTTTAAGCCTTTATATTTTATTGGGTAAATGTATAAACATTTAAAAACATATATAATCATATTTTAGTTATTTATATCCATTCCCGCCAGCACAACGGCTACTTTTTAACTAACATTTAAAATAATATTATTTTATTACTAGTGTGCTACGTAAGTTTCAAAGAAACTCATCGTTGCGTATCGGGTACGCTATCGAACATAGAAACCCCTTTAAAATAAAATTAATATTTAATTCGTAAATATTAATAAATATGAAAATTATTTATTCTTTATTTACCTGGGATGTTACAATCAACCTTGGAAAGAATGTCTCAGCACTCATTTCACCAACTCTAGCAATGCCAACAAAGTGCAAGGATCCAGGGAAATTCACCATCCCATGAACCATAGGGGAGTTGCACTTTTTTGATGCACTTTGTGATTTAGGTGCTTCCATAAATGTGATGACTCACTCTATATTCTCTTCCTTGCAGGTTGGTGAGTTGAATCCAACAAGATTAGTGGTGCAATTGGCTAATAGAGCTATGGCAGATCCAGCGGGAGTTCTTGAGGATGTACATGTCCGGGTAAGAGACATGATCTTTCTAGAGGATTTCTATGTTCTTAACATGGAGGATGATCAGGTAAGTTCTCATTCCCCCATTATCTTAGGCCATTCCTCAAAACTGCAAAAACTATCATAAATGTCAATGAGGGTACACTTTCCATGGAGTTTGGAGATGAAGTTGTGATAATTAATGTTATGGATTCCATGATGTACCCCTCAGAGGACCATTCGGCTTTTGTTATCTCCCATTTTGAACCACCAAATAAAAACTCCATGGAATTTGATTGTCCTATGCTTAGGGATATTATGAGTATTGGTTCGATTTTGATGTCTAAGAGAACATCCACACATGTTGCTGATACACAATCCTCTCTTAGATTTGATTTTGATGTGGATTCATGTTCGGATTTTGATCATGTGAACTCTAATTATGACATGGATGTTGAGTATGCTGATGGATTTGATGCTTTATTCTCTAATTATGATGATGTATATTCTGATACACATGCTCTTTGTGAACATATTTCAGTTCCTTCTATGACCCCATCCATACACCACCCCCCTACACTGGAACTCAAGCCATTGCCACCAAATCTAAAATACTCATACTTTTGAGTGGTGAGAGATTACCTATTATCATTTCTAACAATCTCCCTTTTGAACATGAAGAAAAACTTTTGAATCTTTTCAGGGAGAACATCAGGGAAATCGGGTGGACCTTGGTTGACATATCAGGTATTAGCCCCTCCATTTGCATGCATAGGATTCTTTTGGAGGATGGGTCTAAACTGGTGAGGCAACCACAAAGGAGACTCAATCCAACACTTTTGGAGGTTGTTAAAAAAGAAGTTGAAAAATTGCTCGAGGTAGGTATAATCTATCCCATTTCAGATTCTCAGTGGGTAAGTCCAATTCAGGTTGTGCCTAAGAAGAGTGGTGTTACTACTGTTAAAAATGAGAAAGATGAGTTAATACCAATGAGGGTGAAAAAATGTTGGCGTGTGTGTATTGATTATAGGATCCTAAATCATTCCACTCGCAAAGACCATTTCCCCCTCCCATTTATTGATCAGATGCTTGAGAGACTAGCTGCGAAAACACACTATTGTTTCCTGGATGGATTTTCTGGATATTTTCAGGTTCCTATAGCTCTGGAGGATCAAGAGAAGACTACATTCACCTGTCCCTTTGGCACATTTTCCTAACGAAGGATTCCATTTGGACTTTGCAACGCCCCAGGTACCTTCCAGAGATGCATGGTGAGTATTTTTTATGATTTTATTGAGACCTGCATGGAGGTATTTATGGATTATTTTACAGTGTATGGGTCTTCATTTGATGAATGTCTAATTATTTTGGGAAAGGTGTTGAATCGTTATATTGAGAAGAATCTGGTCCTGAACTTTGAAAAGTGTCATTTCATGGTAGAGCATGGCATTGTCTTAGGGCATGTAGTGTAAAAACATGGGATAGAGGTTAATAGATCTAAGTTAGACATTATTTCATCCTTACCCCATCCTTCATGTGTGTGTGATGTTAGATCTTTCCTAGGGAATGCAAGATTTTATCAGTGATTCATCAAAGATTTTAGTATGATTGCCCTTCCTATGTCAAGATTACTTCAAAAGGATTCTGATTTTGTGTTTGATGTTTCTTGCAGGAATTTTTTCAATGAGCTAAAACAACGTCTGACCACTCCACCTATCATATAGCCCCCAAGGTGGGAGATTCCTTTTGAGCTTATGTGTGGCGCCTCCAACTTCGCGGTTGGAGCTGTCTTATCTCAGAGGGTGGAGGGACGTTCACATGTGATCGCCTATGAATCAAGGACACTGGATTCAGCCCAATCAAATTACACAACCACAGAAAAGGAGTTTCTTGATGTTATATTTACTTTAGATAAATTCTGTTCATATTTATTGGGCTCTAAAGTAGTTGTTTTTTCTGACCATACAGCTTTGAGGTACCTCTTAAAGAAGCCAGATTCAAAGCCACGACTTATCCGTTGGATGCTTCTTCTTCAAGAATTTGATATTGAGATAAAGGACAAGAAGGGATCAGAGAATTTGGTGGCAGACCACATGAGTAGGCTTACTCACACACTAGAGGATGACACCTTGGACCAGGTACCACTTTGGGACACATTCCCCGATGATCATCTCTATACCATCTCAGGTACGCATCCTTGGTATTCTGATTTAGTTAATTACATTGTTTCCTCTAAAATCCCAGCAAATTTGAAGAAGCATCAAGTCCAAAAATTAAAAAGTGAGTCTAGGTTTTATGTGTGGGATGATCCTTACCTCTGGCGCATGTGTAGTGACCAAGTTATTAGGAGGTGTATTCCTGATCACGAGATTGAGTCTGTTTTGCAATTATGTCATACACTTGCATGTGGTGGACACTTTGGACCCCAACGGAC
Organism: Viscum album; assembly: GCA_963277665.1. NCBI lineage: Eukaryota > Viridiplantae > Streptophyta > Magnoliopsida > Santalales > Viscaceae > Viscum > Viscum album. The sequence continues at coordinate 168,173,123 of OY728123.1, forward strand.
AGCTAGGAAGGTTTTGGACTCTGGATTATATTGGCCTAGCTTATTCCATGATGCCCATGTGTTTTGTAAATCATGCTCTCGTTGCCAACACACTGGGAACATTTCTAGGAGACATGAGATGCCCCAACAACCCATACTATTCTGTGAGATTTTTGATGTATGGGGCATTGATTTTATGGTTCCTTTTCCAAGTTCATATGGTTTCTTGTATATTTTGGTTTCTGTTGATTATGTGAGTAAATGGGTGGAGGCCAAGGCCACCAGGACTGATGATTCTCATGTTGTTGTGGACTTTGTCAAAGCATATATTTTTTGCAGGTTTGGAGTATCAAAGGCCATCATCAGTGACCAAGGGACACACTTTTGCAATAGGAATTTTGCTTCCCTCCTTCAGAAGTATGGGGTGACACACAAAACATCAACACCATACCACCCCCAAACAAATGGCCAGGCTGAGGTTTCAAATCGTGAGCTGAAACAAATATTAGAGAAAACCGTGCAGCCAAATAGGAAGGATTGGAGCAAGTGCTTGGATGATTCATTATGGGCTTATAGGACAGCATACAAGACACCCATTGGTATGTCCCCATTTAGGATTGTTTTTGGGAAAGCATTTCATCTCCCAGTGTAAGTCGAGCATCGGGCATATTGGGCTATAAAGAAATGCTACATGGATTTGGCCCAAGCTGGAATTCAAATGAAGTTGCAAATTCAAGAGCTTGAGGAGATTCGACTGTCATCATATGAGAACTCAATGCTCTACAAGGAAAGATCAAAATTAGCTCATGACAAAATGATCCAACAAAGGGAGTTTCATGTTGGAGAGAAAGTTATTCTCTACAGTTCACGACTGAAGTTGATGCCTGGTAAGTTGCGTTCCAGATGGTTAGGTCCTTATATTGTGACTAATGTTTTTCCTTATGGTGCAGTGGAGATCACAAAAGAGGACACTGGAAGGAGATTTATAGTCAATGGGCAACGTTTGAAGAGATACATTGAGGGACTTCCTACTGATGCAATGGATTTTATCACACTGCATGACCCCATCATCACTTGAGAACCTCAGGCTGTTCCTAACCCTTTCACTTTTATATTAGTTGTCCTATTTAAAAATTCTGCATTTCATGTGCATATATCATCTCATGGGTTCACATTGAGGACAATGCAATATTTTAAGTGTGGGGGAGGGAACCTTTTAGTTTAGTAATTTAAATTGTTCTCCTATTTAAAAAAACCAAAAAAAATTGTGTTTTTTTTCAAATCTTGTGTGTTTATTTTTCAATTTTCATTGTATTTTTGAAATTTTTGAGATGAAATGATTCTCATCACAATTTTGAAATGCATATCAATGAGTGAAACAATTTACCCCATGAAACTAAGCTTAAATGAATGCTGAAATGACTAGGTTTCAAGTTCAAATATTTAGTAATTTCATGAAAAGTACACTGAATTTTGAATCCCATGCCACATATCACTGTCTTTATATTTGAAATCACTTTCCTGTGAGGCTTCTGAACCATTATTTTCATATTCTTTACATTCACCTCACTTCTTGAGAGAACCAAACCATGCTTGATTTAACTAGAATTTGATCTATTCCTATCAAAACTTGAGGGTTTGAGGTACATATGTTTAAATGATTGAGGCATTTGTTTTGTATTAAAGCCCCTATTTCAAAGAATACTTTTTTATAATGGCATACCTTAAATATTTTATCCTTGTAGCCCTTATAAGCCATGCACATCCTATTAGGTTAGCCACATTACAAGCCAATTTTCTCTATCCATCCAACTCTTGAAGTGAAATTGCATAATCTAGTTGAGCTTATGTGTGGGGGAAGCTGTCTTGTGCTGTGCCACAACATTCGGTGATACTTTGGGTGGAAAATTAAATTCTAAAGATATGTGTTTTCTACTGAAGAAATCCATTATATTGAAAGATGTTCCTTTTCTGGAGCTTTCATGACAAGTGAAGTTGTTCCTTTTCTAGAGCTTCTAATTGAGGTGGAAAGTTGTGCCCACCTGGAGCTTTCAAGAAAATCATGTTTGAGAAGATTGAAATTTTTGATGCTCAAATGATGAATGGTGTATACCTTTCATGACTTTTCATGATTATGGAGCTGAATTGATACTATTTGGATTGAGGAGAAGACCATATTTAAGTGAAAATTAGATTAATACAATTTTGCATCAAAATGAGTCAAGCCCTCCTCATTCAGCCTCATAATTTTTCACATCTTAATCCTACCAACTGAAAGCCACAGAACAACCCTGAAAAGTCCTCATGATAAACATATGTCCTTGACTCACATCGTGTGGCGATGTAGGAATTTATCAAGCCTATGGTGACCCTTGTATGATTTTGGATGAGAAAGACATTGCAAAAAAAAATTGATATTTGAGTGATGAGAGAAAATTCAAGAGAGGTAAGTGTTTTGTGCATGGGAGGATAAATGAAGTGGAAATATAATGAATTATATAAATGGAAAACATTAAATAAGGTTTTTTATTAGGAATTATATCTTTTGATTCTTGGTGTGAAATTGATTGATCTCAAGGATAAGTGTTTTAAAATTGTTTTGATTTGATATTGATGTTTACTTGATATGAGATTTTGCTCAGGGGTGCAAAAGGGTAAGTTTGGGGGAGTTGATAAACCACTATTTTGTTGAATACTTTATTGATAATAATTTATATAATTTCCTCACATTGTGTTAAATATGTTTATTTATAAAATATTTGTGATTTGATCATTCATTTGAAAATTTGGTGAAAATTCCAGTTTTACCCTTTATGGTGCACTGTAGTATTTCAAAGATAAATATTTTTATATTTATTATTTGAATTTGAACATTTGTAACAGTGTTTATAACTTAATTATCTACAACTTTTATTCAGGACACTAGATATAAAGAGTGCATTTGGTTGTTGAAAATGGTCCATGAAGTCAAATTTGGGCTGGACTCGCCAAAATGGAGAAGCTTCTGTATTTCGGCCATACCTACTTCATATGGGCCTGGATTAAGCCCAAATATTTATAGGAGATAGAGGACCCATATCCACACATATTATTCTTCTGTAAGGCCGGCCAATTCACGCGTTTCGGTGGTCAAATGGGTGGTGAAATTTGGAATAAAATATTTGGCCGAATTTCCACATTCACACTTGAAACCACTTGTAACCTCCCCTCCCCTCCCCTCTATAAATTAGAGTTTTTCTCATTTGGAGGGGTTGGGATGTGAATTGGGAAGTTTAGGGAATAGGATAAGTGGATCCACTCCAATTCTCCAACCATTTCAATAAGGGTAGCTCTTGAAGCAAGGATCCCTTCGACGAAGCCTTCTTCTTCTCCTTCATGTTGTAATGATTTTGTTTATGTAATAAACTTCTTTATTCTTCTTTTATTTATTCTCTTTTATTATTTTTTGTTTAAATTTCTTCTTCTCTTAATCTTACTATTTGGTCTGGAATTCTTTAGTAGAAGCGTTATTGGGTTATACCCATTTTAAGCCTTTGCACATGCAAAACGCTTCTACGGTGATTACGCCACCCATGGAAGAATAGTTTTTTTTAGTAATCGATCGACCTCTATCCTTTTTCATTCATTTATTTTGAATCAATGAGCTACTGTAATTCACATAATATTATCCATGAATTTTGTTTTTAAATTACAAGAAACTAAGCAATCAATTGAACAATAAATACAAAACACGCGAGGTTGTGTAAATTGTTAGAGCGCAATCTTAATCGGTAATACAAGACCACACGGGATAAATTTTTAGAGTTCAAATATAATCCCAAAACACAATTCATCCTCATTTACAGAATGGATATGTGCTCTAATTAACCACTGACCATAAGCTATCCTTAGAACAACAATCAAAGCAGGGTGTTGCGATTGCGTGTTCCGAAGCTATCCTAGGTTTTAAGTAATTTCATCATTGTGGTTAAGTTAACTCTCGTAGGGTTAGAGGGATAACAATTTAGGGGATCATAATTAAGTGGATGTTGATTTAAATGATAATGATTAATAAGTGAATGAAGAGGTAGAGTTAGATCGATTACTCCTTTTGAAATAGATTTCTAAAAAAAATCTTCTTGTTTTGTCATTCTAATCGAGATTCATTTCAAAACTAAAAACAAAAAAAATATACAATCTTCTTCCAGAAAACATCTTCTAGATTCATAAACTATAAAGAAAACCCCAATACTTTAAAGTAATTTTTTATTTTATTCTCTTTTATTTTATTTTTAGAATACCTTTAATAAGTTGTTAAATTCACTTCCTCCTTTGAGAGATGACCTTGGTCAGCCACTCTGCTGCACCTAAGTACCCCAAAATCACATTAATAATTTGAGGGCGCCCACGACAGCGCTCTACCATAAACACTCTGAGAGAACCATATTTATAGTAATCTATCTAAGTGAAAGTTATGGATATGAACGTTCCACATCCTAGGTCATGTCATTTGGACGGTTGGAGTTGTAGTGGATCTAGAGAAGATCAAGACGGTTCTGGCATTGGAGCCACCCAAGAGGGTTACTGAGGTTAAAAGTTTCCTTGGGTTGGATGAGTACAATTAGAGATTTTTACCTAACATATCAAAAGTTGAATAATCCAAGATGTCATTGAAAAAGAAGGGAAAACACTTCGTGTGGACAGTGGGATTCCATCAGAGCATTCAGTAGAAGAGGTAGAGCTTGACATGCGTTCTTATCATGATGTTGCCAGAGGAGGGAATTGACTACGTGGTGTACTATGGCACATAAGAAACTAGGCTTTTTTGTCTTCATTCTAGGGAAAGAATTTATTTATTATAGCTCAACAAAGTTTTAACCTCACGAGTAGAAGCTTTAAACTCATGACCTGGGGTTTCCAGTAGTAGTCTTCGGACTGATGATGAGGTGGCACTACATTATGGGAAAACAATTTGTCATATACTCTGACCAAAAGAGTCTCAGGTATATATTTTCTCAAAAGTATCTGAATTTGAGATAGCAAAATTGGCTAGAGTTCCTCGAGTACTATGACTTTGAGATAGTCCATGCTCCTAGGATGGGGAACGTGGTGGAAGATTCTCTCAAAGGGAGATAGAGTTCATGTCTACAGAATGAGGCCTCAAAGAAGTTTTCCTTGTATGAGATATACATTGTGGATAGGGAAAAGGAAGCTTATCTTTATTAAAGGTCATTTCCCCCTTCACTCTTATAGCATGTGAGAGAGGGACAACTAGGATATTCCAGCTATGAGACCCCACATTCCCAGATTTCCAAAGGCTTACCCATGATGGATATCTTATAGGTGGGTAGGGTGAAATCCTTTTTAGAGAATGATCTATTATACCAATGGTGGTAAGGGAGGATGTGTGGATGGAGTTCCATACATCCCCATTGGCAGTACATCAAGATGTTGAGAAGTTGTACTAGGACCTCAGATATCAGTACTACTAGCATGGGATAAAGAATGAAGTGGCAGTGTTTGTCTCTAGATGCCTCACTTTTCTTCTAGTGAAGGATGAGAAACAGGTTCGAGTAGGTTTTACACAACCCCTCTTGGTATCAAAGTGGATGTGGGATGTGATATCGATGGAATTCATGAATGGTTTTCCTCATACGTCTAGTGGGAATGATACCATCTGGGTGATCGTAGAATAACTAACCAAGTCTACCCACTTCCTACCCATTTAAGATATGGTATCAATAGAGATATTGGGATACCTCTACGTGCAGAGGATAGTTCAACTCTATAGAGTCCCATATAGTATAGTCTCTTACCGTGAAACATACACTACATCTTCATTGTGGGAGGGATTTCTGGAGGTTTTTGGGACTCTGTTGCACTTGAGCATGGCCATTCACCCACTAACTAATAGTCAGATGGAGGAGACCATACAGACCATGGAGGACATACTTAGTGCTTTCATACCTAATTTTGGTCACATTAGGATGGTCCAACTTCCACCAGTGGAGTTTACGTACAACAAAAACTACCACTCCACCATCTGTATGGAGGCGTTTGAGGCACTGTATAGATTACTATGCAGGTCACTGTTATGTTAGAAAGACCTATGTGAGTCAGCACTCAGGGGTCCAAAGTTGGTATGTAATACCACTGAGATGGTGCAGGTCATCCAAGAATAGATGAACAATGCCAGAACCAACATAATACCTATGTTGATAGGTGACAGATTCCATTGGAGATCGAGGAGGGGGGCAACGTAGTACTATGAGTAGCTCTTTGATGAGGGATACATATATTTTGTTGTGGAGCCAGGTTATCTTCGAGGATCATTAGACCATTACTGATACTACATATATAGGGTGAGGTAGAATACCTCTTAACTCTATCACCATAGTAAGAGAGGGTGCACACCCTCTTCCATGTATCCGAGGTGAGGAGATATGTGCATGATCCTTCTCATATTATCGACCAAGGAGAGATGGATATTGACGAAAGGGTGAAATTCCTAGAGTACAAAGTGGTGATATAGGATCGACATGAAATGATCAATCATAGACGGTTGATAACAATAGTTTCTTTTCATTGGAAGGACATAATTCTCTTAGAGAGAATGTGGGAGAGGGAGGCTTAGTTTTGTGATGAGTAACCCAATTTTCTATATTAGAAATTTTTTCACATATAAGGACATAATTCCATATAAATGGGTGTAATGTAATACCAAATAATTTCATGAATATTTTTGTAATAATTTAATGGGATTTTTTCCAGACTCGTCCCTAAGAGGGTAAGTAAATCTGAGTTCAGAAAGGGTTGGAACATATTTTTTAACTATTTCAATAGTTCATTAAATAAATGTGTGAGCAGTATTTTCTATCTTTTAAACCACTTCAGAGATCAAAAATATGAGGAAACCGTTGAATGTAGAGCGTCAGGATTCACCTAGAGTGGGCCTAACATTGGCTGGCATGGGCCCACATTCGGAAGTGGATTTTTCGTAAATAAAATTATAAAGTAAAAATTATTATTATATAAAATCATTATAACTCCTAAAAAGTATCAAAGATTAAAAATATGAGAGTACCATTCAGCTAATGATGTTGTGTTTTCCTTAAGAAGAGATTAACATTGAATCGCACGGGTCAAGGGTGAATGCTAATTTTCAGAAATTTTGGAATAAAATTAAAATAACAATAAAAGTTATTTTAATTGATTACTTCATCTTTGAGCAGTGGAACATCATCATTATGGTGGAATGATGTGGAAATGATTAATATCATTAATGAACCTCATTAATGAGTCAGTTGAACGATTCTACAACGTAGTGTAATAGAAACTCTGATTCTCATTTGTCAATTATAGCCAAAAGGCTGTAGGATTGTTGGAACAATCTTGGAATTTCATTGAGGCATTGGTGCAAGGTGAAGACTAATGAAGAATTCCCCTTCTTCCACCCTTCGATGAATCGCTATCGATAGTGGGCTATGGATGAAGAATGAAGAACGAAGGTGTGGAATCACATTCTTCCTCTTCAGTAATCCAATCCCATATAGATGGTTTTATTTTATGTGAATTATTTTTTCCCTAATCATTTATTAAAACAATGAAAGTGGGTTAAATCACACACATGTTAACCTGTGAATAGATCGTTCATGTGGGGTGGTTAATGATGTAGGGAGAAAGACAAACGGGTCAAATTGATCTAGTTGGCCCAGAGACGAGCGGGTCTTATTGATCCAGCTTTCAAATAGACAAGAGGTTCTAGGTGATCTAGCTGCACCCAAGACGAGCGAGACTAAATGATCTAGTTGGCCTTATAGACGAGGGGGTCTAAATGTTCCAGCCAGTCCAGGTGATGAGTAGGCCCAAAAGATTAATCCCTTAGAATTATTAATGTTCCACTACATGACTAATATTCTAAATCCTTAACATGATTTATACTTGTTGGTAGTTGTTTTTATTTTTAATCATGATTTGTGGAATTTTTCAATAGTTATTCTTTGCGGTCTTTCCTTTTTGGGTTGCGAGTCCCAGATTAGTATTGTGTTACTCTCCCTTACACAGGCTTTGCCCACATGTGTTGTGTCTTGTGATGATGACCAATGACATGATGAAGGTCTCGGTTTCTGACGACCACGCGGTGCCCATTGAGATCAAGAAGGTAGGACATATATCTCTGGCATCCGACAGCTACTATACACTTACCCATCATGTGGGGTTTTTAGAAGATGGATTTTATGTGATCTTGTGCCCCCATTGGTTTGTATTTTTCTTTTTTTTTGGTTGTATTGTATGCAATTTACTTTTAGTTTATATTTCACTCAATTTATTTTTTTTGTGACAGTTGTCATTTAATTATTCTGTTTCTTTTCCGCAGTTTGATCCTTGTATGTGTGTTAAGGATTAAAGGAAAATGGCTTCCCTTTTGGGATATTCTTGTTCAGTGCATGTCACTAGCCCCTGGCCTATAGAAGGCGGGCATGAGGTAGTCACGTCATGGGCCTTGGGGGTGGGTTGTGACCCCCCCCCCAATACTCATGTTTCTACATGAACAACCACCCTCATCGCTCCCTCTACCTCACCACGCCTCTCCTCCTCCACCCATGATCACATTACAAAACACTCATATCCATCCAACTTCTTTAGTTTCATCATAATTTTATTGATCAGGGGCTACCCACCCCACATAGTGATTGCATACCCAATCTAGAGTGTCATCCTTCAACCAGGAACTAGAGGACTGCCCATCCATCCTCACTATCTTTTCATACTCTTCTACATCAGCATCATCCTCTTATTCTACCTCATTCACTATGGACCCACATTAAACCTCTAGTGGTTTGAATGGTTTTAAAGATCCCAATCTCCAACCCAGTCATTACATTCCTATCACAGATAACGATGCCATGTTTCTATATTTATAGAAGAAACCAATTGGAACCAACAAGACCATCTATCTCGCTATGCTTAAGTGGCTCTATATTCAAAATCAGGTGCATGGACTTATTGGAAAACTAAATCCATATCCTTTTACCCAGGTGAGTGAGGAGAATTTTAGGGTGCTCTTCCTTGATTTCTTGTGAAACATCGAGCTAGAAATCAATATTGTAGGATTCTAACTCCATGCTAGACCCATTAAGAATATCCTCAATGATATTGGTGTTAGACATGACATTTACTAAATTTATTTCTTTACATATCATGTCTTATTGACCCTAATTCCAGAACAATGAAACTCAGATTCTATTAAATTTAGGAGTATGATAGTCAAAGACCCTTAATGATTCGATGATCATTATACTAAAAAGTCTATTATACTCTAAGTTGTATCACTCCAGCTCATTCATTGATACTTAACCCATGCATGGATTGATCATGAAGAGGCTCATGGTTGAATGGGACATATAAAGATAAACATTATTTCTATATCTGGGAGATTCTAATACATTAACATGGACCACTAGAATGGTTTATATTACAAGGAACACATGAGGATGACCATCGATACGTTTTTGAGAGGCCCTTTAATCACCCACCACTCTAGGAACATGAAATACATAAACCCCACCCATCCCCTCTCATCCCTAAGCCTGACGGAATTCACCAACTACATCATTATCCATAAGATGGTCCTACTGAACAATAGTGGAAACATTTTCTAGTGGGAATTAGTGTATAGGGAGGATACTTATGAGTCCCCATCCTAGCATTCAATGCACCTAACCATTCCTATTAGTGTTGATTCAACCTCCACTTCTACTGTTCCACCACATACTCCACTACATCCCATGCAACCAACACCACCACATCCACCATTATCCCTACCACACATTCACCCACCCCTCCTCCTCTACCCTACCTACGGCCTAGTATCATGTATCTTCTGGAGAAAAAGTTTTAGATCAACCTATATTTAGGAATTCTTGTATGTCCACAATCCAAATTCACCATACCTACTCATCCGTAATCCTCTAACCAACCCCCCCCCCCCCCACACCCCACAAACACACTTCCCTCTTCATTATCCACTTGATAAACAATCCAATTCGCACCTCCTATACTAAATGACCATTCCACAGAGATAATATATCCCACTACCAAGTTTGGGGTTATTTTGAAGAAGGGATAATTGGAAAGGTCCCTGACATTCCATCCCCATTTGAGATTCCCTTCATAGATCTAGTTTCCAAGTAACTGCCTTCCATATGGATCAAAGCATCACCTCATCCATCCATGACGGAGCTGGGATTCCACACTATAGAACCCCCCATGATTATTGATCTTCTATCCCCTTCCTCAATCCCTGATATCTGTTGGGTGCTCTTGCTAAGGAATTCACTATTCATGAGTGGAAATCTGATTTAGATCTCACCAAATCTGATATTACATCATAGTTCTATCCCAATCCCCTCCCCCTTTTCACTCTATTTGTCTGTCAATTATTTTCCAACATCTATTCAATTTTCAACAATTTATTATGTGTTCTATATATACATGGGATAAATATTGTATATTTACATATTGTTGGATCACATTCATTTTATTACTACATTAATTTTGTTATGTCAAGATCCTATTTCTCATCTATGTTCATTGATCAACATAGAAAAACCCCATATTCCCTCCCTCATCATATTTATCAACATCTAGTTGATGGTGATTAGTAGTTTGATGACATATCACTTGACATTTTTTATCGATAGAGGTCCGTACAATGGAAAGAATAGGTTTTATTCTTTTAGAAAAAGATTCATGCACAGTACACCCTCGAGGTAGAATATCCTATGAAATATCGATATGAGCTTGATGAAACAAGAACTTGTCTGTATAGAAGGTCGTGGATTTATGAGCTAATGGAAAATAATGAATAAGTTACATGTACATCTATTTGGTTGAATATGTTACTATCAGTGATTTGGGGGAGGCAACCCATATTTTTTTCATTATTTTCATTCATGTTCTCAGGACCATGTATTTTCGTTCCTATACATTTATTTTCTTAGGTCACCCAAAACATCACTATAAGCGGTTTCTATATTTCCCTCTCTCGATTTTCTTACTTTCCACATTCTCAAACTACCAATTTTTAAGATTCCATCTTGTTTTAAAACTATGAAATGATATAAAATTTATTACTGGTAATTGTTCTCAAGAAATTTATGTGGCTATATTAGTTTAAAATTACCATCCACCATGTTTTCCATATGGTATGACATTTACTACTGGGGTAACTTGATTTCATATATTCAATTCATAATTTTAATTACATTTTTGTCTATGTGATATGTTTTATCTATATCAAAATTCTTTTTTAATATGTTTGTACAATGTTTCATTTTTTGAGTGGGGTGTCCATATTCATATTTTATATCAATACAATTGGATAATTAATTTTTTTGAACTATTCTAGGTGAAAATTTTCATTGAATTCATTATTTAAAATGAAATCTCATTATGCCAATATAAATATAAAAATGTATTGGGCATGATATATTTTAATCCATTTTTATTCCTATTTATAATTTCTAACATGATTAATAATTTTAATAATATAATTAAAATTTTTATTCCTTCATTTTAGTTTTATTAAAATATTTCTATATTTTTTCCCTTTTTGATTGAAAATTCATTTTTATATACTATATTCCATGAGGATTATTGGACTAGAAAATCATATTCTTTCGAGAGAATTTATAGAGAGATACCAAGGAATTTTAATCCTATCAAAACGTGAATTATTATCTTATTCAAGTTATTATTAAAAAAATAGGATTTTAAAATGATTGAAGAAATATTTGTGATCCACTTTTTCCTAAAACCAATTTATACATCATTCCTTCATTAACTCGTCGAATCCATTCGTAAAAATATTTGGATTGATCTGTTTCAAACTAAAAATACCACCCTACACTATTATTTCTATAATCCATTATTATCCTTTGAACCTGTATGGGGGAATTTTCACTACTAATGGAAATATGATATTATCATTGAGGAGACGTATATGAGACATTTAGGGGAGAAATATGATGTGTTTCACGGTTTAATTTGAATTTTTTATTTCTTAAACTGTTATATTCAATTTTACATGCATTATAAATTAGGTTATATTTTAATTTTCATTTTCATTTTTATCACATTCCCACCTACGCTAATCCTTAATATAATTTGAACACTTTTGATGAATACCTAAAGATTGTTTTTTTATCATTATGAAGTGGAGATGATAAAACCAATGTAAGCCTATAGTTAGAAACATGAATTGAAAGTATGAGCATAAATCATGTTACATGTCACCTTGAATGATCAGAGAAAAATAATTGTGTGATAAATTTCAAAATCATTATAGCATATAATGAACTGTTATGAGATTATATTCTAATGAATAACTAATCTGAATAAATAAATTCATTATGAGGATTAATTGATTTTATTTTCATGGTTGATTCTAGAGTACATACTTTTTATGATTACACATAGTTTTATTTTCATAGTGTTAATGAATTTTTCTTGTTTTATGAATTTATTCCATTAGAATAAATCTTTAGATTTGTTCGTCTTGAGTACATGAAATTTTTCATCTGTGGTTTAATTTTATAAGTTGAATTTATATAAACATATTGAATACATTTACGAATATATTATTAGAGTTTTATTTGACAATGAACATGGTCTTTTTATGTTTTTGAAAGAATATAGAATATATGGTCTTAAATGATGAAGTGTTGAAAATTAGAAAAAATAGGCTTTTCATGTCTTTTATTATATGCACGATGTGTAGTCAACATTAAAATAAGTCTTGCAGGATATCGAACAATTCATGATGATGTTATATTGTGAAAAGATATTGCATGATGTATATATGCTTTGCATTTCATGATAATTACATGTTTAAAATCATGCTTAATGTGAGACAAGTACATGATGTGAAAACTTCATAGTCCCACTTATCCAATCATATGAGATTATTTTCTAGGGTAATTAATCTTATAAAATACATGACATGATGAATGATTAACTAGGGTAAAGATTTTGAGATAGAATCCACATAATCTAGTTCCTGAAATGATTGCATTACACATCATATACTTCTGGTGTCTATTAATATTATAGCACTAGCCGCACTTATAAAGGAACGATATGCTTCAAATTTTTAAAATCATTTTCTCTTATATTTCATCTCTTTTCATCAAAATATATTTTTATTCTAATAATTTTCTTGTTTTATTAAATAGTTTTACTTTTTTAGTTAATCTATTTCTAATCGTCAAAAGTTGTGAATCTGTTTCCATTTTAAATGATCGTTTCTACATCACTCATCGTCCTTCATCAGCACAATCACCATTATTAATTTTTTCTAAGTGCATAGTGATTATTTGATTAGATTTACATTGTACTAAATTATTTGATCTTTATTATTAATTTTTTTAATCTTGGATTTATTTTTTCTCTGTGGTTACATTATTATGCATAGCATGTATAGTATTTCTCTGATTCTGGTCAACAACGCCATACGAATCTTGCCAATATGAGGTTAGGAGTCAAGAGTGGGGGTGTTTCTAAGATTATTTAATCTATAAGTAAAACTTTGGTAATGCAATGAAATGTAAGTTTGTTAATAATAATATTTAATCAAATTATTTATTCAACCTTGAACATGGTAAGTGTGATTGAATAGACCAACCATAATTGGAATTTCATTGTAGTATGATCAATATCAGGTCACACCAATGAATAAATTCATTCCATAACAAAAATAGTTTTCAGAAATCCCCTGACCATTGGATAGATGCCTCCTAGGTAGATCTAAGCAATTTGGATAAAATCAACTAGTGACACTAGCACCAATTTTCAGACTAAAATGTAGTTCTATTCCAAGAAATATTTATCATTATCTTCTACCATTAGACTTGAAATTTACCCAGACCCCTTCTTTATTGACTTCTATAAATCCAAAAATCCTATATTTTTTAGAAACCAAATTTGAATATTTCACATGATGAATAATTCTAAATGGTTTTGTTCAAATGGTTACATTCCTAGCTGTGATTTTGGGGGGTTCGACCGCACACTTCCCCTTTACTATGAAGTAGTATTAAGTGTTGTTTGGGTCTATAAATATATGATCTGATCGATTCCTATGTGAATTAGATGATTATTGTTGGAGAATAAAGTTCATTCCCACAATGATGTGTACTTGTAAAATTCAATTTGACCCATTTTGAAAGGTTCTTATCCATTTTAGTGGTTGGTATTTTATTCATATGATATATAGTTTACAATTTGAGAATTCAACAAAAGATTTCATATTCCTTGGAATTGGAATAATTATTCAGTCTCTATTTATTTCATTAATTATATATTGAGAACTAACATCGCATTTTATTACCTATGTGGTTAGAATTGAAATACAACATATATAATAAGGGAATTGGATGAAACCTCCTTGTTCATCAATGATTAAAGATTGATTGGGAATTTTTTTCTCAGATATTTTTCCATTTTAAAGATGTTTCATATGTATATAGACTCCTGTTTCTTATACAATATATTTTTATATCAAATTAATCATTTTTAAACATGGTTTCATTGTAATTCTCCTGGTATAAGATATTCATTTTATTATTATGGATCAACAGACATGCATCTCCAAGACTATAATTCATGTTATTCAATGATAACTATTGGGTTGGAATAAATTTCACACTATTTTTTGAATTGTGTCCAACCATATTTCACATTAAACAGATCATCAGGATATTTGATTTTTTGATTTTTTGATTACCCATCATATAATTTTATTTCTCCCCCATGTTCAAAATATTCTTTCAATTTAGGTTTCTAGGACATTAATTTGGTTAGATTATAAAAATAAACATTCCATATTTATATATTTAAATTTAAAATATTACCACCCCTTTTGTCTTTTACAAATGGATTTTCATATACTATCTTCAATATCCTTTTCTTTTCATTTCTTCCACAAACAATTATTCCAATATATTCTATGTTACTCACATAAACTCTCTCATTTTGGGATTTTTTAAAAGTGTTGAAGGATATTCCTCTTCTTTCATGAATTAAATAGAATCCCCCTTATGTGTGGAATCATTTATTTATATCTTTTTCTTTTTTTAATTTATTATATTTCTTATTCTTTTAACCCAAGGATAGAATACTATCCCTCTTCAGACACTACATATGAAAAGTCTTTTTATCACATTTCTCATGATTAATTCCCATAGATTTATTATCTTCATTTTTTTGATTTAGTGGACTCCACAACTCAATTACACTATTTTCATTATTGAATGATTTCTATTTGTATACATCATAACTATGGCCACATCAACTAGAAATATAAAAGAATTCAGTTATTCCAAATCGATTTTTTATTTACTTTTCTTTATATCCTATTAAATTTTTAGCGTACATTTTCCATACACTCACTAAAGGCCCGATTTTATGTTCATATGCTGATACACTGTAAAATTAGTCCATATCCATATGACCTAATCCGTTATAGTAAATATAATAACAAATAATCCTTGGTTTATTTTTATGAATTTCTTCTTTTTGTGATTTTATGAAACATGTATCTTAATATCTTTATGATTTTCCATTAGTTATTTGGGAGTAATTATGTGAACCACCACTCATTAAAATTATTTAATATACACTTGAATTGAATGTTTTGTTACTATTTATTTTATTAATCCATCATTGTATATATTTTGAATTGATTTTTTCACAATTTTCGAAATTGCATTTAGAAGAAATATTTTTTTTTCAGAACTGGATGTTACCTTTTTCATTGAGTATACTATAAAATCATAATAATATGATAATAATATTTTTTTAATGGAAGAAAATTAATTCGATATAATAGCACTCAATCTTATTTTATCATCTGTAATATTAAATTATTGTTTTTGAAGACATAAATTGAACAAATTACATAATATTCAATTTTATTTCACACTCCATGTATTTTTAATTGAAGATTCCTTTCTCACCATCCAAAAAATATAAAAAAAATTCACATAAGTTTTGCATCTATTTAATTTACTACTTTATTTGTTTTTTGCTGTAACAGATGGTAATGATCCTTAATTTATTTTACCCTCGACATCAAATTGATCATTTTTGTTAGTAAATAAATCAACAGATCTATGGAATATTTATTATTGTTTGTTAATATACACTTCTCTATACATTATTATGTTGATCCACTAAAATTTTGATCTAGAAAATACATACCCAATCACCTCATTCATTTCACTTATGACTCCAACGTTTTTGGGGCACATAACACCAATTTGAATCCATTATTTTAGTTCCTTCCCCATCAATTCATCATCATCATAATATTTGGTGATTTCATCTTTCATAGTTATAAAAAATACACACATATATATATGTGTGTGATAATAACTATTTATAAATTATATAAGATATTTTTTAATGAAGAAATTGATTTATTTTAAAAAATAAATAAAATGGATTATCCACCATTGTATATGGAATTTTAGTATTAAAATTTTAACAATAGAATTTGTTACTTTTTCTTCATCCACATATGATAAAATATCTGTGGAAATACTATTTTACAATTATTTAGTTGTAGGTTTAGCCACCATATCCTTATTGTTAATGACTAGTTTATCTTTATTCTGATTAATGCACGGAGAAACCGATAATTTCCTCTTCTAGTATAAATGGAATTTCATATATTCAACATCATCATTAAAAATTGTATTTGTAATATTTATAAAAATATTACTCTCACATTTATTACATTTTAATAGTATAGTGTTATTGTTGTTGAATAAGGCATTTCATAACATCTTTATATCATTTTTATTATTTTTTTTAGCAAATTACATGGCTGACAAATCATCCCAGATTTCATTCACAACCTGATAAAATGATTTCCAAAACCATCAATTCATTGAGCCTTTCAAAATAGATATTTTATCCCAATAAAACATAAAATAATACAATCCATATAGAGGTATTAATTTGAACTATGACAACAAATTTTAATATTAGTTTAGGATAATGATATAATAAGAGAGGGGATAATTATAGATTAGTGGATTTTATAGAAATTTTAATTTTATAATGTAATCAACTATTATCATTTTTGGGAATGGAACTACCATATCATTTACCACCAGTGGTCAATATATAAATATATTTATCATGAATAAAACAAATAAGAGTACTATGGATTGTTAATGTGGTTAGTGTCCTTGTAGATGATAGTTTCCTTAATGAAATTTCGTTATTATCATAGGAACAAATCATTATTCATTTTTATCATTTAAAAAATTATATAGTGTTCATAATAATTTAATAATTTTTCTATAACCTAATAGGAACATAGAAAGGACCGATATATTATCCAAGATCTATCATCGACCAAGATATTCTACTAAATATTATAGGATTTCTACATATACATTATGAAGTTGGTTAGTAATGAAAATAAATATTACTCCACGTAGTGTATGAGACCAACATCCCCAACAATTGTGGTAAAGTGGTATGGCCTAATATTATAATTTATTATAATAAATATATATTCATAATCTAGTGTCCACATTATTCTTGATGTGGTGTATAATGATAAATATAAAATCTATAGTTTTTTGTTAATATTTATTAGAAAATTAATGATGTCAGTGGAATAAGTCAATATTTTCCTTAATATTATTCTTCTATGTGCAAGAATTGTTATAAAATTAGAATAACTTCTTAATTCATAAACTAGGATAATTGGAAGCATGCATAATGTCAATTCATATCTCCCTTATTTTCTTCAATCCTATATTATTTTCAAAAGTATGCATAGTGGAGAACTCATATTCCCTTTAACATGAAGAATATATTTTCTGATAACATTGTGATGAGAATTTTAATACATATATTTTTGTAAATGATTATATATATATATAGAAGATTAAGATCATTCACATATTTGAGCTTCATCCAATCTCATACGTTAATACAAAAAATATTTTCATTAAACATATCATTAAAATTATACATAATAATCTATTAAAGACTTTATTTTTTCATGATTGAAATATATGATGTATCACATCAATCTATAAATTGAAATATTCCATAAAAATCTATTCCCTTTTAGATTGCTTCATATTTTCACAGATGAAGGGGGAGACACCTCCCGTATCATGTGGTGTGAGGCATCCTTTTAGAGTGGTCACTTATTCTATGAAATTTCTATGTATTATATGATTTATATATCCAATCCTTGCACTAAAAACATCTTCTTTTGATAGTTCATTAATTTTAATCCCATGTTTACACATGATGACGATTTTTTCAAGTTAAATGAGCTATAGAGAGAATCAAACATGAGTCACAAGAAATTGGATTTTCTATTCAGATTCAAAAATATTTAAATCAATAGATGTTCAATCCAGATATATTCAAAATTCAAATACCTAAATTTCCATTAGAATTTGTTATTGAATTCCATCACTTGTCCTTCCATGTATATTAATTTCAATAAATAGTTCACTTATGAGACTCATATCTATAGGTAATAATCCATGTATATTACCATTCACATTCATGGGAATTTTGTTTATATATTAGAATTCTTCTTCTAGAATATTAAAATTTGAATTTATATAAATATTATAATTCAACATATAATTCTATTAAATTATACCAAATTTGTCTCTTAATTTATAATTCATTTACATAACATCATTTTTTTATGTTATTTTTTCGATGGGGCATAATTTTCAAACATCTAGAATACGGTATGTTGATCATTCGACTATGTTCTATATTCGACAGTGTGTATTCTAGATATGAATCAAAATAGTTATATATACATACATAAATAGATATATCACTTATGTGATATTGAAAAATTCCTAATTTCTCTAAAACTCACTTAGCTCTTTTTATAAACATATAATCCATCTCAAAACCATAAAAAATTCAATGGATTCATTAGAGATTGTTCCATAAAATATTAACAGTTCCCATTTACATGAAAAGAAGTTAAATATTTGTCATAATTTAATGTTATTCCTTATATTCCCCATTGAATGATCTTTATGGATAATAACATCTCATTTCATGTAATCATTTTTAATTAAACATAAACAATACATTGACATTTTTATTATCAAAATAATTTATACTTGAATGAAATAAATATATGAAACATCGAGTAACAAAATGATGAAATTAATGTTTTCCATGAAATTAGTGACATTTGATTCCTATTATACTATATCTTATATATCATAATGTCTGTTCTATTGAGAATTATTAGAATAACTTCTATAAGAAACATTTTTCTTATAATTATCATGCCATATAGATAATGGACGCACATCTACTTTTCCATAAATATAATGGATGAGTCTCTCTATACATCTGAGCTACGTTTCATTAATCAATTTTTAGTTTCTCAACACATATATTCTCTAATATTCAATAATATGATAATTTTTCAAAACGTTCTTAGCTTTAACACTTTTTTCAAATCTATTCACCTCTATCACATATTGGACTCACACATAATTATTCCTTTACTGATAGAAAATAGAACTCAAACACTTGATTAATCAAAACACATGTTCTGCAATACCTATATTTTCAATTGTAAAGACTGCAATTTTGTTTTAGTTTTTGGAATCACTATTCACTGTAATTGAGAATTGATGATTCCTATATAAGTTGCTTAAAATATATTTGTCACTTTCTTTTATTTGATTTTAATATATATAATTTTACCATATTCTTTAAATGATAATAATTTATTCCATATAATACCTGTTGAATCAAGAAGGATTCCTTATGAAATTTCTATTCCTTAATGTTTTGAAAATCACAAATAGTCTATCTCATGGAAACATTTATTTTCCTTAATAATTCATAAGGAAGATTGTCATTCCCCAAGGAAAATTTATCATTACCATGTTTTCATTGATCATATCATAATTTCCCTAATCCTGAATCATTTTATTTCTTGTTATAAAATTAAGATTCGTATCCAAATCCTTGAAATTTTATAAATACATAGATATATATAATTTTGTTGACAAGATCCTAATTCAGGTTCCGAGTTCTCTAAATCCAGACTCCAAACATAATGAGTTCAGACTCTAAATTCTCTGAATTCACACTCTGAACATTTTGAGTTTAGACTCCGAATAGTCTGAGATTAGACTCCGAACATTCTAGGTTCATACATCAAATTCTCTAAATTTTGACTTTGAACATTCTGAGTTCAGACTCCGAATAATCCGAATTCATACTCTGAACATTCTGATTTCATACTACAAATTTTTATTAATTCAGACTCTGAATTCTAGGAATTCGGACTCCGAATTATATAAATTCAGTCTCCGAATTCTTATGAATTCAGAGTCCAAATTTCATTGAAATTCAGACTCTGGAATTATATAGAATTAGTATGTCGAATTCTTTTAAAGACATAATCTGAATATTCATTTATTATAGACACCAAATGGTTTTTTTGTAAGACTCCTTTCTTTTATTATTTATCATAGAATCTGAAAAATGAATTTTGTCAAGCAATATTCTTTTCTTACTCTCGTTTGAGTTATAAAATGGTGTCGTGAATTTTGTTACTAACTAATAGTTATTTTAAGTGACACATGAACATGTCCCTCATAAATTCATTGAAATATATGACTGTCGGAAGAGGGAGTCGACTGTTGAAGTTGTGCCAATAAATACTAGCTCATTTGACTGAGCTTAAAAAATAAGTTGATCAATCTAGAGATTAAATGATACTGAAGTTATTTCTAGAGATAGATACTTTCTCTCTTCGTGTATACTGAACATCTTGTTCATAATTTCTCCGTGTGACTTTGAATGATGTTGAGTACATTTCATGGATTCCGGGGATAGGAAGACAGTGGTGCTGACAACTTTTAAGTACGAGGGCTTGCGGGAATAGAAAGATAGACTGCAAAATTCTTATCAAGGGATTACCCTGGTGTGGGTAAGATAGACTTTCTTAAAAGTATACATCAAGGTACATTTATCCATGGTTGTTAGATACCCTACTCTTTGTGTTAAAAATGTCTTACTTGTTACTTGTATTGTTTCATGTTTGTTTTTCCACTACATTGTTATTGATAAGGAAACTTTAACTATATTATACTTTCTTATTACTGTATACTCAGAATAGTGAGATTCTATATTCTTTAAGGTGGAATAATTTTTGTTGTAAAATTTTCCTTTATTTCATTTCTGGAATTACTTTCTCGGAACCACATTTCCGGAATCAAGCATGTTTGTAGAACATAGTGGTCTTGTGAATTAACCTGTTTAATGTTGTTAAACATTACCATCTTTAAAAGTTACAAATGAATTTCTAAAGTATACAATTCACCCCCCCCCCCCTTTTATATTAAGAATCTTCATCTGTCATTTTGATTATACAATTGGAATCAGAGGAGGTATCTGAAATACATATATTCACATATAAATTTTCATGCTCATGTTTTTCAACGTTCAATATTTTCCAGGCTTAGGATATTTTTATCCTTGTTTACGAACTTTTATTAATGACAAGTTTTTTAGGAAAGATATTTTCTTTATGATGATAGGAATGAATGTTGGTTCAATTGAAAATATTAATCCATCTAAACCACAAATTTTCTATGGTAATGATTATGAATATTGGAGAGATGGTAAGAAGTCTTTTGTTATTAATAGTAGAGTGGAAAACATTATTATGTTGAATAATGATTAAAAGATTCCTGATAATGAATTTATAACATTTACCAATCATGAAAAGTCATAATATCAACTAAACAACATGTTACGAAATACATTGCTGTGAAGCTTCAAAATTTTTTTTGAAGAAGCTTGAAGTAACTCATTTTGGAACTTCCAACATTATTGAAACTAGAAGTGTTATTCTTAGAAATGAGTATCTGGGTTTTTTCATTCCTTATGGAGAACATATATGTATGGTACACTAGAGATTCATGACTATTTTCAATAGCTTACAATCCATAGGTAAAAAAGGCTTGGATGATGAGGAACTTGTAGACAAGATTATAGACATCATGCCTAATTAGTGAGAATCAAAGATGATAGCTATATATGAGAATAGTAAAGTCTCATAGATTACTCTTGATGATATTTTTGGAACACTACTTCAACATGAGAATAGAATGAAAAGAGATGATGACAATGTTAAGAAGAAGAATGGGAATGGAAGTGTTTCTTTTACAACTACTTCTAATAATATGAAATCCAAGACTCTTGAGAGAGTTACAAGATTTAAATCTAAGAAGGTCATTGTTTTGTCTAAATCAAGTAAAAGTGAACATTCTGATAATGAACTAGCTAATCGTGTTTGAAGGATGAACAAAATAATTGGGAAGACGGATTTTAAATATACATATAAGGAGAAAGAATGATATGATAAGAAAGATTCTAAATTCACTTGTTATGAATTCAAAATAGATAGACACATAAGGCTAGATGTTCCCATGCTTATGTGAAAATACAGAAAGGAAAATAATTCTGAGGGGAATAGAATGATGTACTAACTGACTAAAACTTAATTTTTTATTTCCAAACGCTTTTAGGGAATGTGAGAAACCATGGAGCACAACCGCACAAGGATAAAACGGACGCAACCAACCGCAAAGATCACCCAAACAGACAACAAGAACAACCAGCACAACCATTAATAATCATAATAACCATACTCATCACCACACCCAACACATGAGTCCTCCTCCGCAGTGGCCGATTCCCATTCAGAAGCTGGTTCATAATGCCTCCAAAGGGTATCGTCTTAGACCTGGCTCCTCATTTGATCTAGAGAGTGCTGCTCCAGGCTCGGTTGTATGGATATGCTATTTTTTTAAAATGTCAGGATCACTCCTGGATCACCCTTGGAAGATGCTCTAGTAATCATCGGTTGCGGCAGATAAGAGTAATCCTTCCTTGTTTTTATTCTTGGTAAAGCCGAAAATGATCCCACATCTTTATTCATCTTCATTTTCCCACCATGACCTATATTTCTAAAGGATAGAGTGCCAAATTCACTCATATTTTCTTTGTCTCCCCCGGATTCATACCCTCTCCTTCCAAAATATATCACTGACATAGGTTCCTTGTCTCCGTTTTCCTTGACCATCCACGTTCCAGGTGTGTTTCCGTCAATCACCGAAAGACACAAAACCTCATCTCCATTTACATTAGTAGAGTTCCTCCCTTCACCCTCTTCCACTGTATTAATATCCTCTTCTTTTCCATTCAAGAATCCAGAGTCCCAGTTGGGCAGCTCTTCCACCAGTATAGAAGATTCCTCGCGACCCCCCCTTCCAGACATTGGATTCTGCTGGTCACCCTCATCCACACCTCTGGGCAAGGCTTACACAAGATCAGAAACCAAACCAACTTTTGAGAGACTATCAAACATGGTTCTCACCTGCAGAAGAGATCTCCCAGGTAGAGCAGGACTGCCATCTTCTCAGATCCTAACAAAACTGGGCACCTCCATAGAATTCACAACCCCTTACCCAGATTGAATTTGGCACCTGGACTGCCAGTGGGGGAGACTCTTCTGAAGAATCCTCAGATTAAGAATCTTCGGGACAAGAGAATCTTGGTTTACATTCCATGTTACCTATTGAAAATCATTGTTTAATTGGTAAGGTACACAATGCTAAATCTATGACCAATGTATTCTTCAATGGTAATTATAGTGATAGTAAATATTCTGAATCCTTGGTTAAAGAATATTCTTCTACTGAGGATAATACTTTACCTACCTATGAATAAGACTCTAGGTTTTCTAAGCTCCTTGACAATGAAGATTCAATAGTCAGGAAAAATCACGATAATGAAAATTCTAGGATTTATACTCTTATGAAGGAAATATTACATCTTTCTAAAGATCATGATAAGAAAACTCTTGACTTTGAAAGTATTTCAAAAACCATCTAGGAAGTTAATTCTGATAAGGATAAACTTTCTAAGCATCAAGAAAAAGTAATTTATAAGAAAAATAATTTCAAGCCAAACTATAGTGAAAAACTGATTTTTCAGAAGATAAGAACTTAGTTATTGGATTAATGTCAGAAATATTTTCCTTGAGTAAGTGTTTGTCAAACATTACCTTAGGTATTTAAAATATTTATATGATTTATTCTCAAATTAAACCGTTAAGGAATAAATATGGTTTTGGTTATACTGGTTAAAAACTAATTTTTAGTGACAATTATTTTGATTCTCAAATTGCTTCATTCTGTACTAAGTGTCATGTGGTGGTCATTGGGAAAAAATTGTTCCTTAAACAAAACTCAATCTTTAGGATTTCATAAAGTTTATTTTTCAAAGAAAATGTGGATTCATAAAAGTTTTATTTCTGATGATTTCGTATCCAAGAATGTTTGGGATCCGAAAGTATAGCTTTATTATTTTCAGGAATATAAAGATAGTACCAATAGAAATACATGGTATATGGATAGTGGATGTTCCTGGTACATGAATGGTAACAAAAAAATCCTTGAAAATATAATCAAGACGAAAGGAGGAAAGGTGAATTTCGGAGATAATGCTATGTGAGAAATTATTGGTATAAGTATCATTGTTATTCTTGGAAAAAAATTGATTTAAAATGTTTTATTTGTAAATGGTCTTAAGAACAACCTTATTATCAAAATTAAATTGTGTGATGAAGGTTATCTTGTGAATTTTAGTAATGACATGTTCTTAGTACACAATTCCCAGAAATATTTTATTCTTTCATCCAATAGTCAAGATAGTTTTTACACACTAATCATAGAAGACCTTAGATGTCAAGATCTACCTTGCCTTAGTGCAATGGATGATCATTCATTGTTATGGCATAGAAGGTTAGTCAAATGTAACCTTAAGAACATATGAAAAGTTTCAATGAAAAGACTAGTTAAGGATCTACCGGAGCATATATTTGATTTATCAAAAGGTTTTGATCCCATTCAATATGGCAAGAAACAAAAATCATTTTTTAAATCAGTCGTTGAAGTCTCAACCACTGATGTATTACATTTGGTGCATATGGATCTTTTTGGTCCAACACAAATTGGAAGCATTGGAGGAAAATATTATGTATTTTTTCTAGTAGATGATTACACTAGATATACATGGGTCTATTTTCTTGCAATGAAATCTGAATCATTTTCTTATTTCAAAAGTTTTAGAGCCCAAGTAAAAAATGAGAAAAACCTTCTATTGATAAGTATTCATAGTGATCATGTAGGTGAATTTCAAAATTCTTTTTTTGAAACTTTTTTCAGTAAAAAATAAAATTACTCATTTATTCTAAGCACCAAGACCACCTCAACAAAAGGAATATTCTGTAGCCAATCATTTTGGGGATGAAGCTGTAAGTACTGCTTGCTATATTATAAATCGTGTTTTGATTAGTCCTTTTCTTAATAAAACACCTTATGAGTTATGGAATGGTAGAAAAACTAGACTTTCCTACTTCATGGTTTTTCATTACAATTTATTCATTCTGAATACTAAAGATAATATACACAAATTTGCATCAAAATATGGTGAAGGTATTTTCATAGGCTACTCCACAACTTCTAAGGCTTATATATCTTTCAATAAAAATACTTGTACTATTGAAAAAACAGTACATATCTAATTTGATGAAACTGATCCTTTGGTTTTTAAACATCCTAAACCTACATCTTTGGATGTGTTTTTAAAAAATGATTATCAACAATTGATAGAAGATCCTTCTGATAAGGAAAATGTTCAAGAAATTGTTTTGGAAGCACGTACCATAGAAGATTTCATACCCTATGTTGATGAACAGGTTTTAGAAAACCCAAATCAGTTGTTTCTTAAGAATCATCCTAGGGATAGTATCATTGGTGATGTAAATCAACCTATAAGGAATAGAATATCCTTTAGGAATGAAGTAGAACATATAGCATTCCATTCCCAATTAGAACCAAAACGTACTGAAGAAGATTTAGGTGATGATGACTGGATAAAATCAATGCAAGATGAGCTAAATGAATTCAAAAGAAAAAAAACATGACCATGGTTGAAAGACCTATGGAAACATCTTTTATTGTAGTAAAATGGGTCCACAGAAATAAATGTGATGAAAATCGAATCACATAATGAAATAAAGCTAGATTGGTTTCTAAAGGCTATAATCAACAAGAAGGAAAAGAGTATGAAGAAACCATGCTCCAGTAGCTAGACTAGAATCTATTCATATTCAACTTGCCTTTGTAACATTCTTCGTTTTCAATCTTTTTTAAAATGATATGAAATGTGCTTTCCTTAATTCTTATGTTCAATATGAAGTTATTGTTGAATAACCTCCTGGTTTTGAAGATAAAAAACATCAAAAACATGTTTTCAAATTTACCAATGCTTTATAAGGAATCAAACAAGACCCTAGAGCCTAGTATGATAGACTTACAGGATTTTTGCATCAAAATGATTATGTTATGAGAAATGAATATCAAAATATTTTTATAATGAAAGGTAAGAAAAATTTTTTGATTGTTAAAATTTATGTTGATGAATTTTTTTTAGGATCATCTGATCAATATTTAACTGATTCATTTATGGAACTAATGATATCTGAGTTTCAAATGAGTAGGATGGGTGAGTTATTATTTTCCTTGGTTTTCATATTTCTCAAAAACCAGAAAGAATATATATATATCTGAACATAAGTATATTAAATATCTTCTTAAAAATTATGGATATAAGAACACTAAGAGTATATGTACTCCCATTGGTACCTCAAATTCACTTGATCTAGATGAAGCTGGGAAACTATTAGATCAATCATCTTTTAGAGGTTTGATGGAAGTCTACATTACTTGAGAGCTAGTCATCCAGACATAATGTTTTCAGTATACCTATGTGAAAGATATCAATCCAATCCTAAGGAATCTCATTTTAAGGCTGTGAAAAAGATTTTTCACTACATAAAGGGAACCATGGATCTAAGACTCTTTTATACATCTATTAATGTTTTTGTTTTAAAATGATTTTCAGATGCAGGCTTTGGTGGATTAGAATGTATTGGAAGATTATATATAGAACATATCATTTTTTGGGAGATTCATTAGATTCTTGGTCATGAAAAAGGCAACACTCAGTATAACTTTCCACTGCTAAAGCTGAATTTGTGGCAGCTTCAAGTTGTTGTACTCAGTGTTGGGGATGAAACACACTCATAGACTATGGTTTGAGTTTTACCAAAACACAAATTTTGTGTGATAATACTAGTCCCATTTTCTTATGTAAAAATCATGCACATCCCTGTTGTGAAAATCACATCGATATTATCCATCACTTTATTAGGGATCAAACAAAAAAAGGATATATCATTCTTCAATTTATCGGAACACAAGATCAACTTGCTAATATTTTCAAAAAATCATTACCATCAGATTGATTTGAATACATAAAACAAAAGTTAAGAATGATAACCGTAATGTAATATTCCATATTAACTTCCTGTTGAATCCAATATCCTTACAGTAAAAAAACACCTTTTCATAGTTGGAGTACATTTGTTTGTTAGATATCAAATTGTTTTTCAAAGTCTAAAATTTTGCGTAGTATAAATTTTTTTTGTAGTATTTAAATTTTTGTAATAACGATTTTCCTACTTGAAGTTTTTTTAATGAAGAATATCGTAAATAAAAATTTTCGTAATGAATATTTTCGTACATAAAATTTTCATAATGAAGATTTTCGTACTTAAATTTTTTAATGAAGATTTTCATACTTCAAGTTTATGTAATGAAGTTTTTCATACTAAAAATTTTCATAATAGTGTTTTTTTATTTAAAATTTTCGGAATCTAAAGATCTTCAAGACGAAATTTACGCATAATGAATAATCTTCCTAGAAATCTGAGTTGTATGTTTCCTTTTCTATGTTTTCGTAATCAAACTTTTTTACTTGCTGGTATTTTCTTTTAGTCTTAATTTTTTCAGATTATCTATTCCTTAAATCTGAATGTTTTCCTTTAAAACCTCAAATGATTGGATTCTATCAAAATTCCTTCTTGAGCTATTAACTTCACCGCCAGATCTTCTCAAGATGATTTCAACCATTGGATCAGTCGGGGAAGTTGAACTGTTTCTTCGATTACCTATATAAAGGACCCCCGATGGTTGTCCCACATCGATCACAAATCTCCTGCATGATAAAGCTCTACCCTTCCTACGAAATACCTTTCTAAACTTTTCATATCTTCATTACTTCCGAATGTATACCGAAGTCTCTTCCCATAATGAAATGTCGACTGTCATGCCAATCTCTGAATGGAAGATATATAGAGAAAGGTTAGTTGATCTGATGTTTTATGCCCCATCTGACTCTGTTATTTCCAAGAATATAGAACTAAATATCTAGGAGAGTGTATGTATTTCTGAACCAAATTCATAGGATTTGGTATATTCGGAGTTGTTAGTAGAAAATCTTGTTAAGCAGAAATAATACTTGGAGGCTCAGGCAGATATTCTTAATTCTAAGGAAGAAAAAATCAAATCCTTAGAGAAGAAATTAGAGGATCAATTTCAGCTTCTCAAACTTGCAGAGGAGGATCACAAGGAGCTCAAGAAGCATAAAACCATACTGAATAAGTTGATGTTGAAGGAGAAAGAAGGATAATCTTGTTTAATTTCGATCTTTTGTTGGATTTCTTTATATGTAATATTTTTTCCGATCCTGATGAATTTCTTATTTCTGTTATTGTTTTTTGTTTTTTTAGTACTAATCATTCAGGTACCAAATTTCTTTTCCATTCCCTATATTCCTTTTTGAAAATCATAAAGGGGGAGAAATGAATATAAAGAAGAGTACTAAGAATAAATTTCCCTTTATAAGGGGGAGTACATATAAGGGGAGTCATTATCCAAGAATATTTTCATATGCAATAAAATCCTAAGTCTCAAAACAGAAATCCAGAATACCATCCTTAGTGTTTCCAAAGCCTAAGGGGAGATTAGTCGTATTCATCATTACCCATGTGTTAAGGGAGACACGATTTTATTTTCAATGTCCACAAAAATATTTTCTATGTCATTATATTCTTTTTCGTAAGAATTTTTGTGCTTTACAGAATGGTAGAGATTGTTGTGTCAATAAGTTTTCCTTATGACTTTCCATTCCTTTAGGTTTTGAAAATCAAAAACCCTCTATCTGAAGGAAAATTTTATTTTCCTTAAGGATTCATAAGGATGATTTTTTGTCCCCAAGGAAAATTTATCATTTACATGTTTTTATTGTTCATATCATAATTTCCCTAAACCTAACTCATTATATTTGTAAGAATAAAATTAAGTTTCATATCAAATACCTCATAATCCTATAAATATGCAGATATAGATAATTCTATTTTTAGGACCCGAATTCATGTTCCGAGTTCTCTAAATTCAGGCTCTGAACATACTGAGTTCAGACTCTGAATTATCTGAATTATAACTCAGAACTTTATCAGTTCAGACTCTGAATACTATGAGTTCAGTCTCCAAAAGTACTGAGTTCATACTCTAAATTCTTATAATTCAGACTCCTAAAATTCTAAATTTAGACTCCAAATTCACTGAATTCAGAACTTGAACATTTTGAGTTCATACTATGAATACTCTAAATTCAGGATCCAAACTTTCTGAGTTCAGACTCTGAATTTTTATGAATTAATACTCCAAATTCTTTGAATTCAGACTCTGAATTCTTATGAATTTAGACTCGAAATTTCCTTGATATTCAAACATATGAATTCTATATAATTTAGATTCTGAATTCTTTGGAAGACAGAATCTGAATATT
This sequence comes from Viscum album, assembly GCA_963277665.1. NCBI lineage: Eukaryota > Viridiplantae > Streptophyta > Magnoliopsida > Santalales > Viscaceae > Viscum > Viscum album. The sequence continues at coordinate 168,202,940 of OY728123.1, forward strand.
CATGTATTATAGACACCGAATAGTATTTTGGTTAGACTCTGAAGTTTTATTCTTTTTCTTTTACTATGATTAATAAATTTAGTTAAGAAAACATATTTTTCATACTCTTCTTTGAGTTATAAAATCATGTCGTGCATTTTATTACTAACTAAACATTGTTTGAGTGACACGTGTACTGGTCCCTCCGAAATTCAAGGAAAAATATGACTATAGGAGGAGGGATCTGACCGTTGAAGTTGTGCCTATGAATAGGAGCTCATTGGAACAATCTAAAAAAGAAGTCGATCAATCTAGATATTACATGCTGCTGAAGAGATTTCTAGAGAGAGATACTATCATGCTTTGTGCATACTAATCATCTTGTTCATAATTGATATGTGTGACTCTGAATGTTGTTGAGTACATTTGAGGGCTTTCGGGGATAGGAAGACAGAGGTGCCGACTACCTTGATGTTCACAGGCTTGCGGGGATAGCAAGACAGACTCCGATATTTTTATTTAGGGCTTACCCTAGAGTGGGTAAGGTAGACTTTCTTGAATGTATAAATAAAGGGACCTTTATCCAAGGTTGTTGGATTCCCTACTCTTCTGGTTAAATGATTTCTTACTTGTTACTTGTATTGTGTAAAGTGTGTTTTTCCACTGCATTTTGATTAATAAGGAAATTTTAACTGTCTTATACTTTCTTATACCTATATACTCTAATTAGTGATAATCTATATGCTTGAAGGTAGAATCGTATTCATTGTAAACTTTTCCTATGTTTCATTTCCTGAATTACATTCTCAGAACCACATTTCCAAAATCAAGCATGTTTGCAGAACTTAGAGGTCTTCTGAATTACCCTGTTTAACATTGTTAATCATTAGCATCTTTAAAAGTTCCAAAGGAATTTTTAAATTGTAAAATTCACCCCACTCTTGTATGTTGAGCATCTACATTCATCATTTCAATCCTAAAAACCTTTTCCAATTTTATCTTACTTCATTAAATGTGATATCTCTAAGGGATTTGCTTACCCATTTTTTTTAATATAAACTATTATTCTTTAGAATTATTTAGGATTTTTTTATAAAACATTTTTCTCCATTTTAATATTTTATTTAATATCGTCACTTAATGAAATATTATTTTTTAAAATAACAATGTTTTTCTAAAGATATGAATTATCATAAGAGTAGACCATTTTTAAGAATTATATAATATCTCCCATATATATATGTTACTAAAATATCCTAGTCTATAATTCATAAAAATGGTTTTTATTCCTATTATGAAATAAAAAAATGGTCTACTCATGTGGCCTTACTATTTTCTTTTTCAACATAACAATTTTATATTTTACTACCATGTTTTATGTTGTGGTATTTTATAAATGTTCTCTAAAATTTCAAAATTTACTCTTACCATTTCAAAATCTATTATATTATCTTCTACTGTACATAAATTTTAAACATATGTTATTTCTTTTAAAATAAATATTAATAATAATTTTTATTAATTGTAAATGTTTTCATGATTTTCTTAGGTCAATATTTTAAAATATTTATGTTTTTTTGAAATGTCTCCCATTGATTGTTCATTTTATTATTAAGTGGTTACAAAACTCTTTCAAAAATATTTTCAGAAATTGATTTTCAAAGTTATAATGACATCATCTGTTATGTCAAATATATATGAATTCACAAACTAAACATTTAAAATTTCTATTCAATTTTAAATTTATCTATAAATAAATTATTTTATTCAAAATATCTTTCAATAAATCACTATCATTGTATTCATGTAAATTTCTATATCGGAGTTATTAATAATTTCATATTAACCATTCAAATTTATGACCATGTCTTTAAGGATACCAGTTGAAATATTATGAAACATATTTTTCATTCCATGGGTATTTTATGACGGGATGAGTGATTATTATCAAGGGCAACCCATATATATTAATTATTTATTTATATGGACTTTTATCACCCTTAGATTCATTAGTTGAGCATTACTATATCATTAGGATATTATGGGAATTGTATATAGACTCAAGTTCCATTATAAGAATTGGTAAGGGATGCCTACTCCACTATATTATGGGAGTTAAGTAAATATGCCTTATTTAATTTGATTATGGGAATCTGGTAGTGATTCATACACCATTATTAGAAACATGTTTTAATTTCTGATCTACTGTGTTATATAAACTAGGATGTGCTTCTTATTTCACTCTTTTCTGATATTTATTCCTAATATATTTCTATATTTTATATATATGAATAATTTACAGGACATGTCTAATCATTATTCCATTGATTAATATCCATATATAGTTATTGTTAAAACATGTATCCACACACTTATTATAGGGTATATGTTTTTCCTATTGAGATTACATTTCATACTATCATGGATTATGGACAACTACTATCATGCCATGTTCATTTTAGTACTATTTTCTCCCAATTTAATTATTTTTATCGTTAGAATAATCTAAAAATTGATTCTTTATTGATTTTTTACCATTACTAAGTGTTTTATCTCACCCCATTCTAATGTTTTTTCCATATATTGTTGGGATCTGATTAAAATATTGGATTTATAAAAGTGAGTATAGTATTTTTTAATTATGGAGTAATATTTACATATTATGAAAAATGAGTTTATTATTTTTGTATCCCTAAATTATTTTAAACCTATTTTTCATGGACGTTTCTATGAATTAGTGTGATGATATGTTTCACTAATGGAAAAGATGAAAAATAATGATATGTTTATATTAGTAAATCTCAATTTGTGTCAATTAAATTGTGTATAATATGTATTTTTAGAACTGGACCTAGGATTTTGGGGTTGGGGAACCTCAATTAGTATTAGATAAGGTTTTATTTGTTTATTAGGATTATATTAGTAATTTTATGTATTCAAATAAGATAACATTAGTGAATAACATTTCCATAAGTCTAAATATATTAAATCATTTTATTATTTTGGTAATATAGGAATTTTTTTATATTGAAATTACATCTCTACCTCAATAATATAAAGTTTATTTCATTGTGTCGTAGATTTAGTCTTGGGTAATCACGCAAAAATAATATTTGATCACTGAATCGATCTTCACTAGGTGCCTGAAAAGTTGTTCATATTCTTTACACCATGCTATACACTCATAGTGGATATTATTTTGAAAATAAATATCTTTATATTGAACCATATAAAGTATGTGTGAACATCATTATGTTTTTTTCAAAGATACTAATTTCATATATTTAATTAATTTAGTACATTGGAAAATATAAATTAATATGTTATAATTTAAATATAAGTTATGATCCTTTTCTTTTTATGTTGATATTTATTCTTTTCTTAATCATACCTTATAAATTATTCTTATAATTATCATCTAATAATAATTTAATTGTTAGATTAAGGATAAATTTGGTAAAAATTTTATAAGATGGAAAATACTGTGATGGTCCTTATGGGAATCCAAGTGGGATTGAACCTTGGGTTGAAAATATTTTTATTATGGTCACCCAACCATCACATTTTATGATAAAAGACATGATTCCGTATAAATTAATGGAGAATCCAAATATTTTATGGTAGGAGTTTCATTTTAGAATAGGTGATGAACATTATAATGTAAATGTGACTCAATTTTCATCATATAAAAAATATTGGTTGAAGTAAAAAAGGGAATATCACTATAGAATAAGAAAATGTTTCCTGTGAGTAAGGAATGTCCAATAAGATTGTGATTTCTAAAGATATATTATGATGCATCCCACTAAAATGGAATATAATAATGTACCATCAATAAAACCATTAACACATCATTACTTCATTTTAACGGTTTAAGGGTGTTAAAAAAATTGATGCCCAAATCCAAGGGAAAACACATATTATTTGTTTCAAAAAAAAAACCCTAAACCAATAGAAATTGGTAAAAAATACACAATCACAGATATAGTTTTGGTCAAATATAAATCAGAAAGGAATATCATATACTCTATATTTCTGGATGACACACTAGATTCTATTTTAGTTCATTATGGTTTTTTTCATGGTTATTTAACTCACCATCATGATGATTTGATTTTTGAAAACCAATTTTGTATTTTATCACATGTTAATGTTTAGGGGAATATTCATTATAAGAAATAAATTATTTTTTTTAGATAAATATAATTTTATTTGTAAAATGGATTGTTTCCTACTATTTTTAGGATAAATTCTTCAGAATAAGGAAATCAGATTTCAAATAAATCAATGGTGTTCTATCAAAGTAATGAAAATTATTAAAACCATTTAAAAGAAAAATATATAATGTTAGTGTACGTACCAAATAATGTATATAATACCAATATTTCCATTAATTAATATTACACATTTTTAGATGTGTAATCAGTACATTACATTTTTTTTTGAAAATAAGGAAAGATAATATTAATGACGAAGATCAGCAGCCATACATAAGCAGAGCCATGAAGGGAAATTGTCCAGCCATAGCTGGTTGAAATGGAAGGGGCTTTAGGCCGCCAGATGATGGGCTGCATTATTTCCTTCTCTTTTGGTAAAGGAGAATGTGCAGCAAGATAAGACTTCGTGAAGCGAGAAGATTCTCCTGATGATGAAGCCATAAGGCTGGAGTCCGGCATCATTGTGGTTAATAGAATTGATTGTAGTATGTCAGTCGGACTAAATAATGATATCATCCCATCCATGTTCCACAGTGATCATCATACCTACAAGGATGGCAGAGGCCTCAGCAACAGTAGGTTCCCAGAAGGCATGATGTGATTCATATTTTGTTGCAATGATCTGCCCCATATGATTTCGAGCCAGGAGTCTGAGAGAAATAGGCTCATCCTTGGGGAGAGAATTGTACATGTTTAGCTTAAGATTCCCTTCTATTGGGGGGTCCAATAAGGGGGACAGGAGGGGGTAACACCTGGCATAATGTGTCCTTTGAGGTCCTTCCAGCCCTCAATCCATGATATGGCTCGTTCAATACAGAATTCGGGAGGTTTATGAATGTGGTGGAAAACCGAATCATTACGCCTAACCCAAATGATCCAGGCTAGGCTGCAAAGAGAACCTGGATTAGATGATGAATGAGAGGAACACCAACTCACTAGAAGATCGGGGAGGTCAGAGGCAGTGTCCAGTGAAGCATCCGAAGTCGGGCCCTATTTTTTCCAAATATCATTAACTACCGGGCAGTGAATGATAGCGTGCAAAGGAGTTTCTAGAATATTCGGGCAGAAAGGGTAGGACCCAGCAATGGCCATATGTTGGTAAACAAGAATGGCCATTGTAGGGAGGGTTCCAATATTATATTTTGGTGAAATATCATAAATATATCCAATAAATATGATCCCCATTTTTAAAATTAACATGCATACCCGACAAAAAACCTTTATTCATGATCTGGGGAATGCCAACATAATAAATCAACATCTCAAATTGTGATTAATATTATGAAAGAGAGATATTGATGATCACATAAGAAATCAATGAGAATAAGTGTATGAGAATATATGAATAACATATGGAAACCATGCCCTATATATAAACGATCGAGACCTTGAATTATGGAATAAATAATGGAATTTTAGAAGATATGAATCCCAAGGAAATCATATAACATGATCCATGATAGAATCACATTGGCTCATGACATATAAATGTAGAATACACATAAGTATAGAAACTAATTTCAATTTCTGTGAAGGCTCAGTGCCATGGATATAATAGTAGAATGGGTTTTATCTCCAAACCATCATAGTAGTAATGTTTCACTCCCAAGGCTATCATAACTTCTAAACTGAATCTATTTCACCCCATTCTTTCATTTCCTATATCATGAGATATAAATCATTACATAACACATTTGATGGATATATAGGTCTCTCTAATCACATAATGAAAATATATTTATGTGTTCATAGAGATTATAATATGTTCATTAAATCATAACCCAGTAAATTAAATGGATTTCATATACTTTTCCACGTATATTAACAAGTTTAAAAAATATTGGTTTAAAAATCATTTCAGCATTTTGTAACCCATGTGAAGAAGAATGTTTCAAAAAAATCTACTAAAGGTATACCCTTTGAAAGAGGAAATTTTTTTCATATAAATCATACTATTAAAAATAAAAACCATTCAGTTAAAATAACCTTGAAAACATAACATTGAAGATTTAAAATCTTTTTAATATTTTCTTTAAAAAATATACATTTTGATTTAGAATACTTTTTTTTTATAAAATAAAAAATTATAAAAATAAGTTTTATTGGAAAAAAAATTAAATATTTTAATGTATTTTTACAATTAAGTAATGGCCCTGTTGGTGAGAAATTATGTTCCTATAGTGCACATTAAAAAACAATTCCTTTCAAATTTTCGGTAAAATCCAATAGGAAATTGTTTATAGAAATAAATGAATATTCCAAAAAAATATATTTTTTTAATTATAATAAAATCATTGTAAAACGTTTCATTAATAAATATTTTTTGAAAACATTAATAAAATTGATGATAATATTTTTATAATATCATGGAAGAAAATGATTTTTTGAACAAAGAGATAAATAAAATTGTTATTTTATAAATAAATTTATTTGAACTATTGAGTACATACATAGAAAAAAATAAAGGAAAACATGTATTCTCATGAAATAACCATAGGATAGGTAAATTCATGTGTTTCATGGGAGTTAGATAGTAATAAATTATCATATGATGCATAATCATAAATAATCATGATAAATATGGTGATTGTAACATAAAATAATTTCCACTTTAGTAACATTGAATTGTACGACTCATGAATGAATATCATGATATGAAACATAATATATCAATATAAAAAATAAATTCATGAAAATAATCATCAATGTGGTTATATATACACCCCATAAAATAATATAGTTTCAAAAAAACATATCTATCAAAGAAGTCAAATTGAGAGAAAAATCACATAACATATTTCTATCATTTGAACTGTAAACCCCATAAAACTAAATAAAATTAATTTTGTTTAGTTTATATATATATTTCATGTTAATGTTTCAACAATACTAAAATAGATCATAATAATAATAAAGTAGGATGAAATCTAACACCAAGGCTTCCATGAACTCAAGGTCCAACTAACTCCTTTTAGTAACTCTTGCACTCTAATAGTAAAGGGTCTGAGTGTAATACAAGGGGTCTCCCATGTAATTCCATTATAATAGATCCCAACATAGTCCATGGATTTAATCTACAGTAATCATAGGTTTAGCATAACATGGTCTAAATGGGTTGATCCATTGATTCATGTGTCCAATGACAGCAATTTGGAACCATGTTGTGTATCTATGTAATCCTTATATCCTTTTAGATTGTGATGGGATGAAACAGAATCACTTCAATGACATATTTTTGACATGGACCATGTCTGATGATGGGTATCTACCTTGAAAATTGTCTTCATGAATAGAAATGGAGTCCTTTGAGTGCTTAAATCATTCCCACGAGAATCCATGGATAGATTTTAACAACCCAAACATTAATTAATGAAAATAATTCTTGATCTATTTAACTCTTTTAATATGTCAAATGGTTATATAAAATATGCACTTCCGTGGTTTTATATTTTTGGATTTCAAAATAACATTATGAATTGTTATCATTGCTAATATTTCCATTGAACAATGATCACATGATTAGTATAAATATAGGGATTTAAAAAATCTTATTTACTCAGAAAAAAGAAGTGATGGATTCATCCTATAGAATTTCTCCATACGAAGCCCATTTTTCAGAGCACGGAAAGGAGGCATCATCACTGGGCATTGCTCTTTTCTAGGCCCAAGCTCTGCTTCAACACATTATTCTTTAAAGGAGCCGCCAATGGTAAATGGGGATTGTTTCTGACGCTTTCGCCGGGGCGCGCGCATCCGTCTGTGGGGACGCACAACTGTTACCTTGTATTCCCACTTTCCAATAGTGGGATGCATTCACTCCTTATTTAGGGATGTCTGCTGCTTGATCGAAACGGGGTGATGGGATGTCAGTTCCTCCTTCCACATATTCTTCCTCAGAACTCGTCATCTAGTCCGGGTTTCCCTCATAGATTTAATACGTTGTTCGTGAAACTCTTCCTAGTTCCATGTTTCTGTGGACGCCGGTTCATTACGCTGCTTCTATCAGGACATTTCAAAGGGTCCGGTCAGGGAAGCAACCTTCAGCCGGCAGAGTAGTCACATCGAGGCATCTGTAACATGTCTGAACACTGGGGAATTGGTGTGTCTGTCTTTTGTCCGTTATTATAGGGATTCTCGAGTGCGTGGAAGCCCGAGGAATCCCATATAGAGCGCGTGGTACCCTATGTCATACGCATGTATCTGAGGTTTTCCTCAGCTTTCCATGTTTAACACATGATATGTCGCATGTTTAACGTCCAGAGGAGATAGATCGGCCTGATCATAACACCAACTGGAGTGGATCAAATTGAGGCACCCCTCTTGAGGGAACACCGATATCGGATCCAGCCCGTGGGCGGCTTTCTGAATGCTGTGGAGGGGAATATGGTGGCATGATCTCACCAGGATGTGGAGGCCCAGATAAGAATCATGATGGATAATGGAGAATTTCATGGAGTTGAGGAGGAATGAAATGGGAGCATCATGGAGATGGCGGTGGTGATGGGCCTGAATCTCGAAGAGACTACCTACGTATCCCCATGGAAGGGATTCAAAGTCCATGAAGTTCAGGATGGATGTGTGGAGATTACACTCTAGGCTGCCCAAGGTGTTGGAAGAACTGACGTGAATATGGTCGACACGACTAGATGGTGGTGGGATTGAAACTTGTGAGGCTTCATACGTACTATGACTTAACATGGATCAAAGACCACGTAGTTCAGGTTGAGCATCAGAAAACCGGCATGGAAAGGACCTTGGCCCAATGTTTGGTGGGCTTGCACCTCGTGAGGCTTCCTACGTACCATGCCTTTTCATGGATCAAAGTCCACGTAGTTCGGGAGAAGGGGCTATTATACTGACACGAATAGGTATTAGAACAAATGGATGGCAATGTCACAACGGCTTACAGTTGGATTGGGATGCAGTTTAATGTTATGCGGGACGAGGGCGTATCAGAGAACCGACATGAAGAATGACCTTGGCCCGAGTGGATGGTGGGATTGATCCTCAGGAAGGCTTCCTACATACCATACCTTGACATAGATCAAAGTCCTCATAGTTCATGTGTGAATGTGGGTTTCAGAAAATAGACATGATGGAGGACCTTGGTCCAATAGGTGATGGGCGTGAACCTCAGGGAGGCATCCTACGTACCATTCCTTGACATGGATCAAAGTCCTCATAGTTCAGGAAGGGTTTCGTCAGCGAACCAACGTGAAAGTGAACCCGGGGGTCCACTGGTGGTGGGCTTGAACCTCAGGGAGGTTTCCTACGTACCAGTCCTTGACATGGATCAAATTCCTCATAGTTCGGGATGCTGGATGTCGGTGAACCGACATGAAGATAGACCTTGGTCCGATGGTTGTTGGGCTTGAACCTCAGGGAGGCTTCCTACGTACCATGCCTTGACATGGATCAAAGGCCACGTACTTCAGGTGGTGGTTTTCGTCAGCAAACCGACGTGAAGGTGAACCTGTGGGTCCACTGATGGTGGGATTGAACCTTGTGAGGCTTCCTACATACCATGCCTTCAAAGGGATCAAAGTCCTCGTAGTTTGGTTTAGTCACAACGGCATACCATTGGACTCGAATGCAGTTTAACCTCATGCAGGAAGAGTTTATAACCTAACGTGAAAAAACGACGAGCGGTGTGCTTGATCCTCATTGAGGTTTCCTACGTACCATGCCTTGACATGGATCAAATTCCATGTAGTTATGGTGGGATGTACAGTTTAATGTCATGTGGGACAACATACAGTTTAACGTCATGCTGGACGGGGGCATACAGTTTAACATCATACTGGACGAGGGCATTGCCATGGTCGATGCTTACTCGAAGCCCACGTGAGTCATGCTCGGTGTGAGAAACTAGAGGTAGCAGAGACTTGACTATCACATCACGAAGGGTGCGTCCATGAGAAGTGAAGAGGGGCTTACGCATTAGGCCACCCATGGTGCTGGGACTTACTGCAGGATGGAGGCCCAAGAGTGAAAAAGAAAAGTGGGATAGGGGGATTGGGACCGAAGAAAGGAGGTTCCTCTTTTTCTATCATGCCCTCAAATGGCCTTGACAGTGGGGAAGTACGGAGGTGCATGGGTGATACCTTCCTCAAGAGGGGATAGGGGGCTTACACCAAGGTAGTTTCCCTTCTGCTGTTGACATACACCACTCCCAGAAGGAGGATATCATCCCATGTGAGGGTGATTCCCTTCCTATGGAGACGTGCGGTGTAATGAATGTCTGAGATGGGGGGACCCTATGTGCGGGGCACAGGATCAGGTCACATTTTAACGTCATGTGTTGAGGATGAGGTGCTTGGTAGTTTAACGTCCTGCAGATCGGATGAGGTGGGCTCATTCCGCACCCCAAGGGCTTAAATGACCGGTACCCTCTGCTCCTTGTGGGAGGGAAGGTAGTGGAAAGGCCGTGAAAAAGGGGGTCGTAGAGCGAACCATCGGGGGGTCCATGTTAGCATGGCTATACGAAGAAGAAATGGTCATTAGCGTGCCTATGCGGAGAAGCATTAGGCGATGCAACGCTGCGGGTGGAGTAGTCCAGGGGACTTTGAAATCACATCGTGGAAACCTGGAGGGTCGCACGGGAAGAGGAATTGCCTAGAAAAGGGTTCCACATGTTGGGGCCTTGCAGAGCTCGGTTGCTTTGCATAGTGGAGGCTACTTGCGAAGGGGTATGCTTTGCGAAGGGGAGTTACATGACCTTAGCATGGGGCAAAGGTGTGAATGGGAGGCACTTCGCGAAGTGGAAGGGTGTTCGTGGAGCACCGCCTTGTGAAGTAGAGGTGCCTCGCGAAGCAAGGTGCTGTGAAGCAGTGTGCTTCGCAACGGACAATGACCCTACCTTGGCATGGGGATCACTTTTCCAGGATGGGTGTTTTGCAGATCATAAATGCTCAGTGGCTGCCCGAGTTCCCGTGGGAATCCCCTTATTTCGCGAAATCCCTTGGGCTTCGTGAAGGGAATCCCTCTCGGAAGAGGGGCTCAAAACAAGACAAGGCGAAGGCCTCTCGCGAAGAAAAAAATACCTCGTAGAGCTCATGATTCCCAAAGCGAAGTGTGCTTCGCGAATTGGGAGTTGAAAAGCTGAAAAGTCGTATTTTCCATCTCTAGAGCCAAGGGGGATATCGGTATTTATAGGAAAGGGGCGCTGCGAAGAAGAGCTCACGTGGCGTGAAGGGAGCTTCAGTGGCTTCATGGCGGGTCGCAAATGTCAAATAGATTTTCGCGAAGAGGTCCCACCTCTTCTGCTCCATAGCAGGACACGAACGTCAGGGAGTTCGCAGAGCGTTACTGCCTCTGGGACTTTGCGGCGGGCTCGCGAACGTCAGGGCATTTTTGGAGCATTACTGCCTCTGGGGCTTCGCGGTGGGCATGAAAACATCAGGCCTTTCACGGAGCATTACAGCCTTTGGTGCTTCGCTGTGGGCTCGCGAAGGTCAGGCCGTTCATGGAGCATTACCACCTCGTGTTCTTCGCATTGGGCTCGCGAAAATCAGGCCATTCGTGGAGCGTTTCCGCCTATGTTGCTTCACGGCAGCCGCGGAGCTAGGGACACTTTGCGTCAGGGCATCGCGAGGCAGGGCGCGTAGCCTCGTTCTTCTTTCCTTTCCTCGTATATTTTTGGCACCTACAAATTCCCCCCCTCAGACTTGGAGCCATGGAGGGACCAAGGGTCGATGTCTGAGGGAAATCGCCAAAATTATCGGCAGGTCACGGTGCTGCCTCGCCGTGAAGGCGCACGAGGCAGGCTGGGGCTGTGTGATCCGGACGTGCCGCGAAGCTCCGTGCGGGCCGGACGCACCGCGAAGCTCAGGGGTCGCCGCCTATAAATAGGCGGCTTCACTCTCTTATAATTTTTTTTCTTTCTTGCGACTTTGTCCTTTTGCACTATCACTTCGCAAAGCTCCACGTCCTCCACATATGTTCACCGCGAATCAAGCCTCACAGTGAACCGTGAGTCTCTGACTCTGCGACTGCGCCAAGCAAGAATTTTGCAACAAGCCGAAGTCAGGCCCCATGGCTTGTCATTACGAACGAGATTCACGAGCGATCTCCGCGAACAATCTTCACGACCCGACCTGAAATTTTTCTGAGTTCTGAAACCATAATGGTCCATCAAGAATCTATGCTGAGGGTGCTTGCAGACGCAGCCCGAAGGGATGAGATGGCCAACTCTCTAGGCCTAGGGGAGCTGGTCTGAAGCCACTCGGACCTTAATTCATTAACATCCCTGCTATCAAAGAGCTAAAAAAAATATCTACTGTGCAGGAAGCTACCCTTATATGGATTCAGGCTGAGGGATGATGTCTTCATTCCTGAGGCGGTTAGGGACAAACCAGATTGCTAGTTCAGGAGCACGTCGTGCAAGTGCCAATGGTTCAGGGCAGCTGATGGTCATGCACGAGAGGAATTCACACCTGTCACCGCTGACTGTCTGTACAACCATCTGAACGACATCGACGGGGAGCCACTGCAACCGGAGACATCCCCTCCCTTGTACCGCACCATACTGAAGGCGACATTAAGGGATTCAAAGAAGGGGAGGTCCGATGAGTGGGACCTGCACCAGGGCGACAAATTTACCAATGAATGGGAATGGTCCTACTGGGTATGTGCCTCATGCGAGGAATTTGGTGCCGAGCTGAGAAGAGTGGGCATGTATGAGGATGCATGGGCCTCCCAATTCCACATTTTCCAACTGAAACAGCTGATGCCGGAGCTGGTGAGAAGGTGTTCATCTAGGACCAAAACTTTTCACCTGCACCATGGGGAGGTTGGCATCAGTCTGTGGGATTTCCATCAGATTTCAGGGGTCCCGATCTTAGGGTACATGTACGATGATTTCCTCCTCATCATGAGTGCATGGGAGGATCCGGAGTAGATGTTGCGGCTGGCGCTGGCATTGATGGGATTGGTCACCAGAGAGGACAAAGAGATGGTGAGAGATGTCCAATTTAAGAAGTGGTTCAAGTGGTTCCTAAACATCTCAGAGGATCGAGAGTTCCCTTCGAGGCCTCGAAATTTTCCGAAGGGGGATCAAGAGGGCAAGGAACGCTCTTATTGGCGGCTCTTGGAGGACAGCCAATGGAAGACCTGGGCCTTCAGTGTCAGTACTAAACATCAGCCAATAGTCAAGCTGGCGGCATTTATCGTGGTCCTTATCCGCGGTTGGATCCTACATGTGAGGGATACCAACATGGGGGGTGTGGTCCAGCTCGTTCATCATGGAATCCTTGATGGCCATGGGAAGGCGGGTCAATCTGGGGATTCTGATGCTTTCCAGATTGTACTGGATACTGCGGCATGTCAGCAAGGTCAAGAAGCCGCGGAGGATATGCAGGCCCTTCCACCTTCTGCATGGGTGGATCACGGCACACATCAAGGGGGTTTATGAGTATCCAAACCCCATCTCGCCACTAGAGTGAAACGTTCACCCTTCCATTCTGAACGCAGCCAGGAGATTCCTAGTCAAATTAACCGTACCGATGGTGCTGAAATGGGTGTGGAAGGCGGACGAATTTATCTTCCACCAATTTCCATTGCCGACAGGAGTACTCATTGATAATGGGATGGGGATAGAAGAACATCGGGCTTATCTCATGGCCTTTTGAGGTGCAGTTTTGGTGGCACGGGTAGACCGTGATTCGCTCTGCGATCCGTACACCTTGCACCGGTTCGCAAGGCAATTCTGGTGCCTACAGCGGCTGACCCTGCAGGTCTACTTGGAGGTGCATCTTGAGGAGCAACCGTGTGTAGTGAGGCAGCTATGGATCATGTCCACACGGGAAGAAGGGAAAATGAAAATTTTATTGCCTCCATCGAATACCGCCTTTGTACTCGTGAAGGAGTATGCCATCAGCTGGGAGGGAGGCTATCCTGAGGAAATGCTGAAGCAGCCAACCATTCGAGCCGGTGATGGCGGGCCTCCCCTATCCCGAGGTAGGGGACGAGGGGCAGCAAGGGCCTCTCGTGTTGGAGAGGTTGCCATGGCGGTGAGGCCTGCACTGACTGAGGATGAAGAAGCAGTGGCAGATCCAACAGTGGTAGTGGACCCAGTGGTTCCGGAAGAGCAGAGACATCCAGAGGGGTGGCCGCCGCGGGGAATTCATAGGATATCAACTCAGGATCCAGGGAAGCACCTGCGCCATACTGAAATGCAAGAGAATGCTGTTTTCCTAGAGGCCTATGACATTTGGGATTTCATCCAGTAGTTTCTCGGCCCACCCGAGATGTGGGAACACCTGAACCATCTCGGAAGGGTTCTACCGGGTATAGGCCCTGTTCGGGCCGGTTTCACGGTGTCTATGATGGAGGCGGAACAATATCTGGATGAGCTGGAGGACTACGTACATTCCAATGGTGTTCCATGCCCATTGATAGACCGGTTGAGGGTGCTGTTGGATCGGACAGTTCCCCCACAGCTGTTGGCTGCCTAATTGAGAGGGTGCTTCCCCCTGCCGGAAGAATAAGACGAATCCTCTGGGGAAGACGAGGCCGGCAGAGGGAGCCCGTTGGAGGAAGGAGAAGTCGGAGATCAAGACTCGGATTCCGATGATTTTGTGGAGGTTCTTGAGGTATCATTCCAAATTTCGTTCCTCAGAGTCCGCTCTCAGTCCATTATGGACCTCTTACGCATACATGAACAGACCAGGAGAAACATGTATGCAGACCTCACTCCCGCCCCTTGGCGGGTGATGATGTAGGTCCATCGGAACCCGCGCATGCGGCTTCATCCAGTTCTATGTCTGGCAGGGCAGGAGCACCCAAGGTGGCTCCTCCAGAATCTCCAGACCTTCCAACAGTGTATGGAGGGCCACGCCTCAGCGTCGCGTCAGCATCAACTCAAGAGCGTCACCAGGAGTTCGATCTTCGTATGTTTTCTCCACTGGATTCATTGTTGTCATATATATATCGTGCCAACCGACGTTCATTCCCTTCTCTGTCATACAGTTCTCCAACTGGCATGGGATGTTGTGGCAAGGCTGGTCGGGATGTCTGGTGGCATCCCTCCTAGGGGCATGCCGGTGATTGTGGAGATAGTTCCCCCACTTAACTCAACTGTAGCACTCCCTATCATTGGTGGGACCACCAGAAAGGTCGTTCCTGAGGATATTGAGGTGGAGTCCAATGATTAGGATCAACCGGCCGACCCAAGTCCTGCCACACCTGCCCCGGTGCCAGATGTCATGCCAGATTCAACGCCAGACACAGATCCTACCGATGATTTCCTATGGGCATATCCCGCATACGAGCCTGCCAATCACACGGACTAGGATGAAACGACCTTAGATGAAGAGGACAACAAAATAGTTTTCTGACGATCGTGGAAGTTAATCACGCGCTTTATCAATGACACCCACAAGAGCTATGGCTGAATGAAATGGACAGATTTCACTCGCGGTTGTGAGAACTGTGCGCTGGGGGAGTGGATGCCCATAGTCCTCAAATGCTCATGTGAGATCTCATGGTAGAGAAGATCCAGGAATATGATTTCGGGCTCAGTGTTGGCTGGAAGCGTAGGAAGTCGAAGTATGTCAAGAAGCTACAGGAGGATGAAAACGAGGTCCAACAATAGTAGACCTGGGAGGATGAGCACTCAACCTCTCTCACTGCACAATCTGAGCTGATATATTGATTGAAGGCCCAACTGGAAGAGGCAGAAGAGCATATGAGGCAAGATTCTGGAGAGATGGCTGCCATTCAGGCTGACATAGAGAGGGCTCGAGCTGAGGCTGATGAATTGTGCCCCATCGCTGCTGAGGATGAGAGGGAGCTGAGTCGGCGACAGTAATTCCTAGATGCCAGAAGTCAAAGGGTGGCGGAGCTGCAGTGCTCTTTTGACGGGTTCAATCCTTCCATGGGGGGAGTGGACCCCCAGGTACAGTAATGATTACAAACCCTTAAACATACTTTCATGCTTTTAAATTTTTTTGAATGTCGTAGCATACACGAGTTCGGTTGTTTGCACTGGTTCATTTTCCATCCTTACAATGTTTGTGGGATGTGCAGCGGCAATTCCCTAAGCTCGCGTGGGTCAGGCCCAATGTGAGAAACAAGAGATAGTCGCCTCATCATCCAATCCAAACATAGGATGGTAAACCAAGGTTTGGGCACCTGGGGTTTGGATAACCGGTCCGAATTTCCTGGAAATAGGAGAGACCTGGCCGGAGAAGGAAGTTCTCAAAATATCTGAATTACCTTTTTTCTAGCGCGCTCTTGTGCATGAAAGGTGCAACACCAGGGGTGCTGAAATCGGTCCGACCGAATGGGAACCGGAAGTGTGATTCACGATACACAAAATTCGTAATACTGTGAGGGTGGCATGACAATAAAGGAAAAACATTAACTATGGAGGAAAAATAATATCCTCACTGTGTTAGCCTGAAATGGGGACAAGAAATGAGGGCCGACTGTTGACCATGTTCCCAACATGGGGCCTAACTCAAATATCGTTGATCAGTCTTCTAGGACGTTGGCCCAGGACAACAGGCGGACCCTATATAGTGCATCCATACTATTAGGGGGTCCCTTGAAACATGACCGATCTCCCAGAACGTTGGCCCAGGACAGCAAGTGGACCATAGGTCAAGCAACTATACTGTTAGGGGGTTCCTCGAAACAAGACCGGTCTTCCAGAACGTTGGCCCAGGACAGAAGGTGGACCATAGATCAGACATCTATATTGTTAGGGGGTTCCTCTAGACATAAAAGTGGATGAGGGTCCAAATAAGGGGCACGCGAAGCGTGGAATATGGAGTGATGGTTTCTCATAACATAATCCAACACTCATGCGATTACACACTGTGGTTAGAGTATGCCAGATGGGCGCCTCAGTTTGATCCTGGATAATTCATTCTTTCAGATAGGACCTCTCTAGTGAGGGGGTATGTTGCTTCCCAATGTCATCTTGGGGCATCTTGAACATGTTTAGGGCAGAGTTATAGTTGAATGGTTCACTATGTGGTGCCCGACCAGGGTGCCAAAAAGGGGAAGAACATGTTTTATAACTCCTGGGGGCTGGACCCTAGGAAAAATACCAGGGTGTCCCTATGTATCCCATGAGGATGGGAATCAAGCCACACGTAGTTCTGGAAGCATAGTTTAATGTCATGTAAGACAAAGAGAAGCCCGGTTGTGCCGGTACATATTCTACCAAAACTACTAAGACCACATGAGTCATGATCGATGTGGGAAAATATGTAATAGAGAACATTCCCGACATAGGAAGCGGCAGGATAGGGCATAGTGATGCTCGGTGAATACCAGCCCAATGACACTAACACGTCCATGTGGCGCACCTAGATGCGCGAAGAGGTAGAGCCGAGAATGTTGGAATTCCACATGAACATGAGGAAGTGGAAATGTGTGAATCATGATGCTCGAGATTTGGATCACCATGATGGAGGCGTGATGATGGAGGATGACTGTTAACCATGGTTGAAATGCAGCATCCATATCACATTATCCTGGAATCGGGAAAGACCAATGAGGGTCGACCGTTGACCATGTTCGAAACACGGGACCATGTCACAAATGTTGTCAGAGATCTGTAGAGACGTTTTCCCGAAATTATAGAATAACCCATAGGCCCGACATCCATGGAGATCCCTTAAGCCTAGCATCCATGTCGTTCGAGGGTCCTTTTCGATGTGGAAGGCAATGTGGATCCAAATAGCGAGCTCATGAAGCTTGGTCATGGGATGAGGGGATGTCCCCATGAAAATTCCATACCGTGGGATTTTTTTCAAAATGCATCTAAAAATGACCACGAGGCGTATTAGATAGAGGGAGTTGAGTCCCTTCCCATAGGAAGGTCTTAGTTTAGGGTCGTCGAATTCGAACCATGGATGGGAGGAAACACAGGAGGCACGTGGCGGGAAATTACGAAAAACCCAACGTGGATGGGAACCGGGGGTGTGTATGGCATGGTGAACAACCCGGCATGAATGGGGACATAATCCCAAACCACACCATACAACCCCCCTTGAAGGAAGTTTTAGGTCAAGGGACTGAAGATAAATGTTCACCCGAGTCTGAGCAAAATGAAAAGGTGTTCCTACGTACCCCATGGGGATGGGGATCAAGCTGTACGTAGTTAATGAAAGGTGGAACGGTAAAGTACCAGTGCCAGGGGAAAATGGGAGTGCGGGCATGACCCTTTCTCCAAAAGAAGTGGAATTTGATAAATCTTGTTTGTCCTTTAAGGTGAGTGGTTTTTTTAGTGAAGCAACAGGCCTAGGGTAACAAGCTCTAGTGTCGCCACAAGAATCAAACCGTGATAGGCATTGAAAAATGGCATGGAACGTGACCAATACCCAACGTGATGTCCTATACAACAAGGTTTATCACAATGAAGTTCCGTTTTTCATTGTGCGGCTAGGACAATAATGTCACAGTTTAGGGTCGTGTGATAAGACCAGGCATGCATTTTAACATCATGCAGCGCAGACGTAGATGAGACGATTCTAGGTGGGGAACGTATGTTGTCGTGCGACATAACCGACGTGGATGGGGACATGATCCCACATCACAACGTACACAGTCCCGAGATAGGAACCTTGTGCCAAGGGGCCCAAACAGAGGTGAGAGTGAAAGGGGAAGGAGAAACTAGCTCCCAAATGAGCTGGACCCGAGAATGAGACGTCTGGGCGGTCCTACGTATCCCATGAGGATGGGAATCAAGCTGAATTTAGTTCTGAGGAGGTCTTAGTTTATGGTCTTAGATCTCGGAACGTGGTGGCACCGAAGGACTCCGTATTGTAGCTTTTTCCCCCTGATATGCAGAGGGGAACTGAGGAGTATTGCCAAGAGTGTCTTGATTCACCCTGGACATGATGGGGTAGGACATAACGTGAATCATGAAACCAACATTCGAGGCCTGAATGGGATGAAGTGACGATGGAGGATTACTTTTGAACATGTTTTCAACACAGAATCCTGTCGCATTAGCCTGAAATGGGAACAACAAACGAGAATCAACCGCTGAACATATTCGCAATGCGGGATTTGTATCAATTTGTTGTACGAAACAGTCGGGGGGCGTTGGCCCGTAATGGTAGGAGAGCCCTTGGGCGTTGTATCCATTCCATTCGCGGGGGTCCCTCTAGGTGTGAAAGATGATGGTAGCCCGAATGGACGTTAACAAGAAACATGACTAGTGGAAGGAACATGACCAAGTTGAATCTGAAACTCTTGGTCCTAGACCAGAGTACTCTTAACACATGGGTGAACCACTACAAGGGGTCGAGGGACTCAAATTGAGGGTGACCAAGAGATATCGGATTCCCAGGATAAGGGTGGTTCTAGACCCAAATTCTAGACATCTGGGTGGTCCTATGTATCCAATGAGGATGGTAATCAAGACACACGTAGTTCTAGAAGGTGACTTTTAATGACGTGCGAGACAGGAAATATGAGGGTTAATTCTTAGAATGGGGTGCGCGTGGTGCGGCTATTGCAATCCCGATGTGAATGAGGACATGATCCCACATCACACCACGCAGTCCTGCAGTCAGGGTCACGAAGGCAGGACAGAAGAGGAAAATTAGCTAAATTCATGCTAGACCCAAAGACAGGAGGTCTGGGCGTTTATGCGTATCCCATGAGGATGGGAATCAAGACAAACATAGTTCATGGGTGATCTTATTTTATGGTCTTAGAGCTCAGACCATGAATGGATGGGATCTTTACAAGTAAGCGCATACCTCTATCTGATCCCTAAGCCCGCGTGAGTTAAACTCGTTGTGGGAAACAAGGGAGGAATATCCTTATTGCAATACCCAGAACGTCCATTATAGATATGTCAGTACAGGGACCCGAATAAAACTTTTGACGTGGCTTTGTCTCCCTAACGCACAGATGCGTACTAAGGAATAGTACCAAGAGCACCGGAACTCTACTTGGACCTGATGAGGATGGAGAAGGATGTGAATCATGTAACTGACAATTTGTGCTTAATGGGGTTGGCGTGGAGATGGAGGATAACTCTTAACTGTGGCGGAAAAATAGTCTCTATATCGCATTATCATGAAGTGGGAACAAAAAACGAGCATCAAGGACTGACCATATTCACAAAGAGGTATTTTTATCGATTTGTCACCTGAAACCCTCAGGGGCGTTGGCCCATAACGGTAGGAGAGCCCTTGGGTGCTATATCCGGGCCATTCTTGGGGGTCCCTTCAGGTGTGAAAGGTGATGAAAGCTCGGATTAAGAAGAACACAAATCCTGAAATGCGGGTGCGGACGTCTCCAAATAGAGTCCGACATTCCAGGTAACCAAACCAGAGTACCCTTAGGAACATTGGTGAATTGCCGAAAAGGGTTGAAAAAGAAGATCAGGAAAGGTAGGCCAAGGGGCCAAGGTGGGATGGAGATTTTCGGAAGATGGGGCTGGACCCGAAGCATGGAAATTCGGGTGGTCCTACGTATCCCACAAGGATGGGAATCAAGCCACATGTAGTTCTAGAAGATACCCAGGGAAAGGATACCCTAACGAGGATGTGTACGTCGCGACGAGTAATCCGACATGAATGGGGATGTAATCCCGCACCACACTGCACAGTCATATAAGAAACGAAACCTGGGCTAGGGGGGCCTGAAAAGGCCAAGGGGCCTAACAGTTGGGTTGGGTCAGGAAGCCCTAGCCTACACGCAGTTTAACGTCTTGTAGTGAGGATGAAGGTCGGGGAATAGGGCTCCCTGGATAGAGGAGGTGTATGGTACAACGAACAAACCGTCGTGAGGGCGGACATAATCCCTCACCATATCGTACACTCAGGGTAAGAACTTGGGCTAGGGCCCGAAAAAGGCCAAGAGGCCTGAGGCTAGGCCTCGGTAAGGTAATGGGTACGACATGGAAAGTAGCCTGATGTGAATGGGGACGTAATCCCACACCACACCATACACTCCCTATAAAAGATTCGGGGCAGTGCGCCCGACTGTTGGCACCACCCAGAGGGAAATTTTTCGCTTCGGTATGGGGCAGAATGAATCATTTCACTCGATGTTTGGAACATATTGGGGTGGACCCGAAGAACCTGGATGGTGACCTAACATGGGAGAAACAAATGAGCGTCGACTGCTGACTGCATTCGAAATGCAGGACTTGTATCGGCTTGTTGCTCAACATCCTCGAGGGCGTTGGACCAAAGTGGTAAGAGGGCCCTTAGGCCGAGCATCCATACCATTCAGGGGCCCTTTCGTATGAGGAAAGTGATGGAATTCTATCCATGGAGTGGGTGACGCATAGCTATACGCATCTGCAAAAGAGGCGAACATCTCCAGGGGGACGCACTGCTGGGTTGAGGGTTGGTTGATGTATGTTGGGGAAAAAGTGTGTACCCTACCATATGTCTTGACCCGAGGGGAAGATTTTGGATTTGGGCTAGGCCAAAGGACACAGTGTCCAGACATTGCTACGTATCCCATGAGGATGGGAATCAAGCCATACGTAGTTCTTGAAGTCCATGCAGTTTAACATCATGCGGTGAGGACGTGGGAGGATAGAACATGAGTGGGAACAAGGTGTGACCATTATAATCCTTGTATTAGTGTGGATAAGGAAGCCTACTCCTCATCATTCAAGGACCCTCCGAGGAAACTATACCCAGGGGGGACAGTCAAAGAGAAGAGTTCGGGGCTAGTCTCAAGACGAGACATCTGAGCATTCATACGAATCCCATTAGGATGGGAATCAAGCCATAAGTAGTGCTTGAAGCTCAGTTTAATGTCATGCGGGATGAGATGTAGTTTATCATCATGCGGGGCAAGGGACACATCTCATGTGGGGGTATGTACGATACGGAGAGTAATCCGATGTGAATGGGGATGTAATCTCACACCACTCTGTACAATCCCGCGGGAGAGTCTGAGTCGGGGAAGGTCGAGGGGCCAGATGCTGATCCTCGGTCATGAGGGCCTGACTGGCTTACAGTTTAATGTCTTGCAGTACGGACGTGGGCCAGGGGCCCGAAGAGTCCAAAGGGCCTATGGCTGGGCCTCAGTCAGGAAGGCCTGACTGGTTTGCAGTTTAACGTATTGTAGTAATGACGAGGGAGATCTTATTTTATGGTCATAGAGCTCGGACCATTTTTCGATTTATTGTCATCCAGGACGATGTTGCAGTTTAGTGTCATGCGGGCCCGTAATGTACAGTTTAACTTCATGATGGACGAAGACAAGCAGTTTAATTTCATGCTGGACTTTGGCATAGTTTAAGGTCATGCGGGACCGTAATGTGCAGTTTAAGATCATGCGGGACCGTACAGTTTAAGGTCATGTAGGACCAATGGGGATAAGGCAAAGTATTGCTTGAGGAACTTGGTGTTGTTGGGAGGAGTTATGCACTCACCATCCATGGTCACCAAGGAGTATGCTCCATTGGTGTAAACCTTATGAATGGCATAAGGTCTTTCCCATTTGGGATCTAGCGTGGGTGGTTTCTTTCCAGGGATCATTGGCGCTCGGAGATCCAAAACCAGTCCGTCTTGAAGAAAAGAGCGAAGGAAAACCTTCTTGTTTAGGGATCTAACTATCTAATTCTTATGTATTTCCATATTGTGTAGGGCACGAAGCCTATTCTCATCTAGTGATTCCAATTCAGATAGACGGATTTCAACCACATTATTTGGTGCCTTCTGGTCATAGACTGCAGTGTGTAATGATGGCAGCTGGATCTCAATGGGTAAGACGGCCTCATCCCCATACACCAGGGAATATTGGGTCACATGTGCATGATAACGAGTGGTATGGTTCGAAAGGATATTGTACTTGTCGTATAATTTCTTCAGCTCGTCTGCTTGGAAGTTGGTGTCGTTATTGGTGAGTACAGCATGAGGAACTCCAAAACGGTGGATGATATTGGAGCTCACAAAGTCAACGATGGAGCGGGCCTTGACCTATTTGAGTGGAACTGCCTCTTCCCACTTGGAGAAATGTCTATAGAAGTCAGTATGAACCTACACTGGTGAGCTGTCTTCGGTTGGTATACTCCCACGACATCGATTCCCCACACCGCAAATGGCAAGAGTACTTGGTGGAGTGGAGAGGCTCTGGTGGCTGATGCAGGAAGTTAGAATGAACATGGAATGCATGGAATATTTTGGCAAACTCAATACAATCATGGATCATAGAGGGCCAGAAGTACCCCAATCTCTGGATCTGATGGGACAGCTTGGGCCCATCCTGGTGGGCATCGCAAGAATCGGCATGAACATCTTACATGACCTAAGGAATCTCGACTCCTTTAATGTAGCGGATGAGAACACCATCGAATCCCTGCATATAGAAGATCTGCTCAAGACTGGGACCACTCTGGAGAGTAAATTTTAGTTCACGGTGTCGGATTCACTCGCGCTCGGCCCGATCATCCGGGAGGAAACAATTTTGGAGGTACTCGACAAAATGTGCCCTCCAATCGGGAGTAGCCTCAACCACTTCATCTGAAGAACCCGGGGCTTATGACGTGGAGGGTCTGGCCATAATATTGCTAACTCACATGTCGTCATCATGCCTTGGGGTGACGGGGGAAGTGACGCTCTGGTGTTCCACATGTATGATCAAATCATCCTGGTCGGGTTCTGCGAGGGATGTAGCTAAACCGGCCAAAGCGTCTGCTCGACCGTTCTGTGACTGAGGGACGTGGGTAACCTCTGGTCAAGAAGGGAAATGGGACATCAGATGGAGGGTGCACTCCAACAATGTCATAAGATCCGGCTTTCGGACAACATAGTCGCCATTGACCTGCTTGATGACCTGTTCAGAATCCCCTTTCACATGTAGATGGGGCACGTCAATCTCAAGGGCCAGCTCGAGGCCGATGATGAGAGCCTGATACTCTAACTCATTTTTGGTGCATAATTCTGACAAAAATAATGAGTATGGAAAAATTTCTTGCACCGGGGTGATTAATATGATATGCAGACCCACTCTGTTGATCTTAGGATCATTGAGCCTCCTACCGGTGGGGCTCTGGTAGGCACCGTCGAAGTGCATTTTCCAGCATGAGACGATATGATAGACTGAGAGGATTGCCTCATCAAGAAAACCTAGATCCAGTGATTGATCCGTGGAGGTTGGATGAGCTGCTGGGAAGTCTTACAATTCCTGTCCCTTGATGGCCTTCTGAGGCACGAACCTGATGTCGAACTGCTGGAGGATCACTGCCCATCACGTTAGTCGGCCAGTTAATATAGGGCGGTTCAAGATGTACTTCAGTAGGTCTACCTGAGAGACCAACTGTACCTGTTTGGTCCACAAGGATAAATACCCAGAGAGGGGGGTGGGTGAATCAGGGTATGGATAATTTAAAATTATCGCCCATTCTGATCTTGTTTAGATATTAAGAAAAACACTCTTCCCTCTCTTTCCTATTTGACAATATAAACAGAAAGTAAATCAAGCACAGGACACAACAATTTTACTTGGTTCACCACTAAGGGCTACGTCCAAGGATCATAAGACGACAAGTTTCCGGTCGAGCCAAATTCCAGTATACTTCACTAGGTGTGGATTACAATGTTCGGGTATAGTCCCATTGTCCCAGGCTCACTGTCTTTGAAAGGTTTAGGGTCATCTCACTGCTTTCCCATGGGTCACTCCCTATTTCTCTCTCTCTAGATCACTGCCGATGGAGAGGATCACCTTCTTTCACTACCTAAGCTCACTGATCTGGAAGGGAATCCACTCACAGTTTATAGTCTTGTAGGTCTCTTCATTTTAATAAATAAATGCATCCTCAACTATTGATAGATGCTCTGTTATAGTCCAACTTTCATCCACTGATGAATACCACTTTACCTCTTAACCACTGGGCAATTTACTTTGGAATCACCTTCAAAAAGCACCCTACTTCGCTAGGCTACCAATTTTGTGAAGCTCAAACAAGCCTTCGTGACACTCCGGCCTTTTCGCAAAGCACTACCGCGAAGATCAAGTTGTTGCAGAGCAAATTCCCTCGCGAAGCTCACTGAGCCAACGCGGAGTGCACAACTTTCGCAGAGCTACAATAGCCACCGCGAAGTTCTTCTTTCGTGAAGCACACAGGCTACGTGAACTACCTTCGCAAGCTGAGAGAAAATGATCTTCTCTGAAAATTATATATCTTTCTCTCGAGGGGGTCGGCCTCTATTTATAGGCGATTCCACCGACCCTCTAACTTTCCACACAATGTCAACGCCATGTCATCTCAAATCGCGAAGATCCGAAGTTTCCGCTGGAATTATGTCTAAATCGCGAAGCACCGTGGAAATTTTCAGATCGCGGAGCTCATCGTAATCGTGAAGCATTACCGTCAACATTCCTTCGCTCCTTCGCCACGATACTCACTCGCAAATCCTTTCACCGCCGCGATGCACTTCAACTCTTCCGTTCGCGAAGCTTTGACGTAATCACGAAGCATCACCACCTCCATTTTTATGGTCTTCACAAAATCCAATCCACACATCCTATCTTCGCGAAATTCATGCATTTTCTATATAAAAATATGATCTTCATGGATATCCACATTTCGTGATGCTCACCAAACTTCCAAATTTTGGACCCAAATTTTTTTGCAAACACTACGAAACGGTGCCATCTTGTACTACTCTTTTGTACCGCCTCCAGATCGTCCATCCCTTTGTCATCTTTCCTTCTCAACATGGATTCTCAAAAAATTCTCTATAACTCGACAATTCTCCATGGAAACCTACTTTTTCAAAAAACACAATCAACCCAAAAATACTGCAGTGTTACCTTGAGAGATTTTTTCCCAACAATCTCCCCCTTTGGATTTGTTGACAACTCTTCATAACTCTTCTCAGAATGCTTTTCTGCATGTTGATACCTCACTGAGTCTTCTTTCAGCCGCTACCACCATTCGCCTCTTGCGATTCTGATAGCGTTCAAGGATTAACATAACATGTACTTTAAGCCCACATGAGCAATGCTCGTCGTGAGAAACAAGAGTAGTATGAAAAGTTAATCAATGAATCACTTCATGTCAAACACCAATTTTTGATTCCAACCTGATACCAATTATTAAATTTATACCAATTGTTGAACCACACTGATCCCAATTTGTGATTGCTGGAAACCTCCTCTCACCATTCCAACACCACTGTTCCGCTTTTATCACGATCCTCAACTGTTGTGATTTCTATGCTTTGATCGATCACTTCTAGCACAGCTTATCCCCGTATCTGTCATGATTTCTCAAATAGACATACTATCTCCCCTTTGATCAATCACTATTTTCACCCCCTTTGTCAACGAACCCAATGGTTACTCCTTTGTAGTCTGTAACATAGTAGAGAACACATATCATCACATTAGGGAAAAACACATCATACATCGGGGAGAGGGGGGTGTGTTTCCACATCCACACTAATCTATGTGCGGGGAATCGACTGAACTCCTAGAGCCAGGTGATTCCTTTCAAATGCTTCCTTGGGTAAGGCCTTTGTCAGAATGTCTACAACCTGTAGCTCTGTAGGCACATACTCCAACTTCACGATTCCCTGCTCAACCTTCTCATTGATAAAATGATACTTTATCTCAATGTGATTTATCCTTGAGTGATGAACTGTATTTTTTCTGAGATTGATAGAACATGATTTATCACACTGAATTTCGATCGGAGACTTCACTTCAACTCCCATATCTTCAAGCTGTTGCTCGATCCACAATAACTGTGTGCATGCTTGAGTGGCTGCAATTTACTCAGCTTCCGCAGTGCTCAAGGAAGTACAATCTTTCTTCTTACTTAGCCAAGAAATACACAATCCAATAAGATAAAAAGCACCTCCTGACGTTGATTTCCTATCATCCGTTGAACCGGCCCAGTCTGCATCAGTATATCCCAATAACTCTGTCTGAGATTTATCAGTATATGTCAAGCCGATATCCATTGTGCCCTGGATATACCAAAATATTCTTTCCACTGCAAGCATGTGGATTTCCATGGGATTTATCTGATATCTCACTGCTTGGCATGTGGCGAAAACAATATCAGGCCTTGTTGCAGTCAAGTACAACAAACTTCCAATAATTTTCATGTATTCTGTGATATTAACTGCCTTGCCATCATCATCTATTGATAATTTCATCTGGGTAGCAACCAGATTCTTCATCTCCTTGAAATTATCCATTCCAAACCTTCTTAAAACCTCCTTGGAATATTTGGATTGAGAAATTAAATTTCCATTCCTTCCTTGTGTCACCTATAGACCAAGGAAAAACGTTATCTCTCCAATCATTGACATTTCAAACTCATTTTTCATGAATTCGGAAAACTGTCTGCACTTAGCTTCATCTAATCCGCCAAAAATTATGTCATCAACATACACCAGAACCATCATCCTTTGATTACTGTCATTGCTAAAATAAATATTGTAATCAACTACTCCACATTGGAAACAAAGTTTCTTCAAATACTAATCAAGCCTTGAGTACCATGCCCTTGGTGGTTGTTTCAGCCCATACAACACCTTCTTCAGCCTACAAACTTTTTTCTCATCCTCATGAATGTGAAAACCATCTGGCTGCATAATATACACCTCCTCTTCCAGAACTCCATTTAAAAATGCAGATTTGACATCCATCTAGAACACTTTGAACGTTCTTTTCACTGCAATGGAAAAAAATAGTCTGATCATTTCCAACCTTGCAACCAGTGCAAATATCTCATCAACATCTATTCCCACTATCTGGGAGTATCACATGCACACTAGTCGTGCTTTGTTCCGAATCACTGTTCCATCTTCATTAATCTTGTTGTGATAAACCCATTTAGTCCCGATGACATTCTTGTCTGCTGGCCTTGAAACAATATCCCATGTCGGGTTCTTCTCAATCTGATCAAGCTCTTAATTCATAGCCTGAACCCAGTTTTCATCTTCAGCTACATTGGAAAAACATTTCATCTCCACCTGAGATAAAAAACGATGTTTTCGGTAATGACTTCATTCTTCGAGTCTGAACTGGAGCTGTCTGATCAACAATGATATTCTCCCTATCAATTTCTGCTCGACTCTTTGGCTTCCTTATAGACACAGACATGACACTTTCTTGTTCATCATCAGTATCTTCTTCTGAGTCAACATCTGCCACTTCTGCTCCCCCTGTGTTTCTTACCTCATCATCACTTTCATCCCGGAACTGTTCACTCTGTTGTTGAGTATTCTGTTCATTTTCAACAATTGTGACATCATTGCTCTCAACAATTATTCACAGCCTTTTGTTGAAACATTTATATTCTTTGCTTTTCCTTGAGTAGCCAAGGAATACTCCCTCATCTCCTCGTGCCTCAAACTTCCTGTGATTTTCTCTGTTGAGAATAAAACACTTACTTTCAAAGATTCGAAAGAATTTCAACGTTGGCTTCTTTCCATACCACAGTTCATACGGAGTCTTCCCTTGCTTTGGACACAACAAAGACATGTTCGAATCATAGACCGATGTCAAAACTGCTTCCTTCCAAAATTTATCTGGTAGGTCGTTATCCATATGTATCATTCCGGACATATTGTTAATGATCCGATTTCTCCTTTCAACCACTCCATTCTGTTGGGGAGTTCTTTCGGATGAAACTTAATGCCTTATCCTATGTTTCTGGAGAAAGTTTCCAACATGACTGTTTGTAAATTCCATACTGTTATCAGTACGAAACTTCAGAATTTTATGCCCAAGCATCTTTTCTGATTCCCTCCTATATTACTTTATGCAACTGGACACCTCTATCTTATGGGTAATGATGAATACCAAGTCCATTCTGCTATAGTCATCAATGAAAAGGACATAGTACATTTTCCCAATTATATCTCATGGTGAAATGGGTCCACATACATCAGCATGTACCAATTCGAGCACTCTGGATGATTTCTGTTCCTTTGGCCCGTATGTTTTTCTGATGATCTTCCCTTGTTGACAAGAATCTCATGTATGAGCACGATCACGTGATAGTTTGGGAAGGTCTCTAGCAGTGTCACACTTTACGAGATATTCCATAGATGGTTGGCATAGATGATCAAGTCGTTTATTCCACAACTGGTTTTCTTCCTCTCTGGATAAAAGACATATATCTTTTTCCCCACTAACAAGGTAAAGATTTTCCTTTGTCCTTTTTCCTTGCAGAACAACTGCCCCATATTTTCCAGTGACAGTACAGGTCATCTTGGTAAACCATATAGAATGTCCTGAGTCACACAATTGACTGACACTGAGAAAATTGTGACTGAGACCTTCTACACCTAAGACATCAGCACGTCTGATTTCTCTGCCCCCAAAACTAGCCTTTCCTGAACCAATTATCTTCAGGATTTCATCATTTCCAAACATGAAAACTCCTTATTTGTCATATTTTATTCATGTAACCATATCCTTGTTTCCTGTCATGTGAGACATACCACCACTATCAAGAATCCACACCCCAGAACGATCTGATGCTTTAAGGGCAATTTCAACAACTATTGTCTTCTCTGGTCTCTTCTTCTTGGTCCATATTTTTGTCTCCATAATTGGTATAGATTGAGACTCATGATCATTCTCAGAGTACGACGAACCAGTTTCATCTTGCAGAGCTGCAAATCTTTTCTGAACTTTTAACTCACATGTTGGTTTATTGATCTGCTGCTTGCAAAAATTTTGATTTTGCTTTGGCACATTTCTCTGAATGATCGAAGTGCACTACCTAGCCATGTGCCGAAATCCTCCGCACCAAAAATAGTGTCCTTCAAAATATGTTCTGGAAAACCATTCTCTGTTTGGCTACCACCTCTGTTCCTGTTCCCTTATATATCTCTGGCTATTGAACACACATACTGTGAATGTCCCATCTTCCCAAAACAATAACACCTGATATAAGGTGCATTCCATCATGTTACTTCATCACTACGATTTTCCCTTTGGGATCTCTGAATATTCTGATTCTGTTTTGTGCCCAAAGCAACCTTCAATTTCGGGACGAGTGCTTGCAGTCTGACATCAAATACAACATATTTTTGTTTCTTATCAAGCCCTAAATCAACCTTAGAATTTGATCTTTCTTGCTGGTTAACTCCAGCTGAACTACGAGCCTCCTCTTTCATCTTCTTTGTCTTCTGAATGACCTGATTTTCTGATATCACATTGGGGGTCAAGAGTTTTTCTTGATCCTTCATTTTTTGTAGCATACTGACCACTTTTTCTTCAAGCTCTTTGATACGCCTAACCTGCTCCTTTCCTATGTTAGTCAAACAATCAATTCCCTTATTTTGTTCCTCAATTTTAAGCTTATACACAAAAATATTTTCAGAGCTCTCTGGTGTTGAGGATTTTAGTCTTTCAATTTCTTCTAATAGCTCAGACTTTTATTCATCCTGTTTTTTCATTAGAGTTTGGCATCACGAACCACATTATTGGATTTCTACGTTTTGTCTCTACAAACATCTATCTCTTCAAGAGCTACTTCCAACTCAGCTTCCATATCAATTCTCCCTTCAATTTCTTCGTCTTCTTCAGCGTCAGATTCTTCCTTTTTCTGAGAACTACCAACAATCTCCACCAAGGAATTTACCCCACGATCTCTGCAAATTTACATATCCTCAACCTCTTCATCCTCAGACTCATCTGAAGTTTCAAATTCTTGTGAAGGAAGATTCTTATTCCTGAGGAAATTTCTCTTGAATTGTTTCTTCCCCTTCACAAACGCTGACATCTTCTTCTTGGGAATTTCAACATCATCATAATCATTATTTTTATCTTGAAAATTCTTGGGGCATATTTCCACAAGATGATAAACCTTTCCACATTAGAAGCATGCTAGTAGAAGTTTCTCTTTAAACATTCCTCTTCCTCTTTGCAGATTTGATGAAAGGAATGACATCACCTCATCTGTCTCTTATTCTTCTTGATAATCTTCAATGGTGAGCTTCTTCATGGCCTTGAATTCCACTTCTTTGGATTTCCCCTTTTCCATAGAATCGTTATCATCATTTATCATTTCATATGCAACAAGACTGCTGTGCAGGTTATCCAATGTCAGTTCTTTTGGGTCTTTATCTTCTAAAATAGAAACTTTTGGATTAAAACGAGGTGGAATTTTTCTCAATATGCGCTTCAAAATTTTTATATCTTCGATAATTTCTCCATGAACCTGCATGTCTTCTACCACAGCATTTACCCTGTCAAAGAATGCATCAACAGGCTCATTCGGGTTCATTATCAGATCTTTATACTTTTTCAAAAAACGTGGAGAATGGCCTCTCTCACCTTTGTATCCCCTTCATATATATTCAAATGTTTTTCCCACATGGAATGTGACGTTTTTAATGACATCACCTTTGTATATATAGGATTGGATAGGGCTCCCCCTAAGGCATTGATAGCTTTGGCATCAGCATCTATCTCTTTATGCTCAGCTTCTGATAATGCATCACTGTTGATGTCAGTTGTTATACCATGCATTGCTGCTATGAACACATCCATTCCTAAAGACCGGAATAAGTGTTGCATCCGATTCTTCCATAGTTGAAAATTGTTCTATCAAAAATCAGAATCCCTTTATGATTAGTGACCTCCATTGAGAGAATTACTATTGTCAACCTTTCCCTATGATACCAATTGTAAGGTCCACAAGGCTGAATACCCTGAGAGGGGGGGGGGTGAATTAGGGTATGGCTAATTTAAAATTAATGCCCGTTCTGATCTTGTTTAGCTGTTAAGAAAAACACTCTTCTCTCTCTTTCCTATTGAAAAATATAAACATAAAGTAAATCAAGCACAAGACACCACAATTTTACTTGATTCACCACTAAGGGCTACGTCCATGGAGCATACACCGACATGTTTCCGATCGTACCAAATTCCACTATACTTCACTAGCTGCGGATTACAGTGTTCGGGTAGAGTCACTCTATCCCAAGCTCACTGCCTTTGCAAGGTTTAAGGTCAGATCACTGCTTTCCCATGGGTCACTCCCTATTTCTCTCTCTCTGGATCACTTCCGGTGGAGAGGATCACCTTCTTTCTCTTCCTAAGCTCACTATTTTGGAAGGGAATCCACTCACAGTTTATAGTCTTGTAGGTCTCTTCATTTGCATAAATAAATGCATCCTCATCTGTTGATAGATGCTCTGTTATAGTCCAACTTTCATCCACTGATGAATACCACTTTTCCTCTTAACCACTGGGTAATTCACTTTGGAAACACCTTCACAAAGCACCCTACTTCACTAGGCTACCAATTTCGTGAAGCTCAAAGAAGCCTTCGCGAAGTTCTGGCCTTTTCGCGAAGCACTACCACAAATCACTACCGCGGCGATCAAGTTGTTGCAGAGCAACTTCCCTCACGATGCTCACTGAGCCAACACAGAGTGCACAAATTTCACGGAGCTACAATAGCCACCGCGACACTCTTCCTTCGCAAACCACACAGGCTACGCGAACTACCTTTGCGAACAGAGAGAAAATGATTTTCTCTTAAAATTCTCTCTCTTTCTCTCGAGGGGGTCGGCCTGTATTTATAGGCGATTCCAATGACCCTCGAACATTCCGCGTGAAGTCAACGCCACGTCATCTCAAATCGCGATGCTCCGATGTTTCTGCCGGAATTATGTCTAAATCGCGAAGCACCACGACAATTTTCCGATCGTAGAGCTCGTCGTAATCGCGGAGCATTACCATCAACATTCTTTCACGCCTTCTCCGCGATGCTCGCTCGCAAATCCCTTCACCGCCGCGATGCGCTTCAACTCTGTCGTTCGCGAAGCTTTGATGTAATCGCGAAGCATCACCACCTCCATTTTTCTGGTCTTCATGAAATCCAATCCACGCATCCTCTCTTCGTGAAATTCATGCCTTTTCTAGATCATCCTTTCCTTTTCCATCGTTCTTTGTAAACATCGATTGTCAAGAAATTCAATGGAACTCGACAATTCTCCATGGAAACCTGTTTTGTCAACAAACACAATCAACCCAAAAATACTGCAATGTTACCTTGAGAGATTTTTTCCCAACAATCTCCCCCTTTGAGTTTGTTGAAAACTCTTCATAACCCTTCCCAGAATGATTTTCTGCATGTTGATACCTCACTGAGTCTTCTTCCAGCCGCTACCATCATTCGCCTCTTGCGATTCTGATAGCGTTCAAGGATTCACTTAACATGTACTCTAAGACCAAATGAGTAATGCTCGTAGTGATAAACAAGAGTAGTATGAAATGTTAATCAATGAAACACTTCATGTCAAACACCAATTGTCGATTCCAACCTGATACCAATTCATAAATCGATACCAATTGTTGAACCACACTGATCCCAATTTGTGATCGCTAGAAACCTTCTCTCACCATTCCAACACCACTATTCTGCTTTTATCACGACCCTCAACTGTCATGATTTCTATGCTTTGATCGATCACTTCTAGCATTGTCAGATTTAAAAATCTCCCCCTTGCTCATTTCTCCCCTATATAGCTGCTCCAATGGTCAGCTTCTCCCTGTATCTGTCATGATTTCTCAAATAGCCACACTGTCTCCCCCTTGAACAATAAATATTTTCTCCCCCTCTATCAACGAACCCAAAGGTTACTCCTTTGTAGTCCGTAACATAGTAGAGAAAACATATCAGCATATTAGGGAAAAACACATCATACCTCGGGGAGAGGGGGGTGGATTTCTACATCCACACTCATTCAAGTGTGGGGAATCGACTGAACTCTCAGAGCCAGTCGATGCCTTTCAAATGCTTCCTTGGGTAAGGCCTTTTTCGGAATGTCAGCAACCTGTAGCTCTGTAGGCACATACTCCAACTTCATGATTCCCTTCTCAACCTTCTACTTGATAAAATGATACTTTATGTCAATGTGATTTGTCCTTGAGTGATGAACTGGACTTTTTCTAAGATTGATAGCACTTGAGTTATGACACTGGATCCCGATCGGAGACTTCACTTCAAATCCCATATCTACAAGCTGCTGCTTCATCCACAATAACTGTGTGCATGCTTGAGTGGCCGCAATATACTAATCTTCCTCGGTGCTCAAGGAAATGAAATCTCTCTTCTTTCTTAGCCAAGAAATACGCAATCCACCAAGATAAAAAGAACCACCTGACATTGATTTCCTATCATCCCCTGAACCGGCCCAGTCTACATCAGTATATCCCAATAACTCTGTCTGATATTTATCAGTATATGTCAAGCCGAAATCCATTATGCCCTGGATATACTGAAGTATTCTTTTCACTACAATCATGTGGCTTTCCTTAGGATTTCTCTAATGTCTCACTTCTTGGCATGTGGCGAAAACAATATCAAGCCTTGTTGCAGTCAAGTACAACAAACTTCCAATAATTTGCCTGTATTCTGTGATATTAACTGCCTTTCCATCATCATCTTTTGATAATTTCATCCGGGTAGCAACCAGAGTCTTCATCTCCATGGCATTATCCATTCCAAACCTTCTTAGAACCTCCTTGGCATATTTGGACTGAGAAATGAAAGTTCCAATCCTTCCTTGTGTCACCTATAGACCAAGGGAAAACGTTAGCTCTCAAATAATTGATATTTCAAACTCATTTTTCATGAATTTAGAAAACTGTCTGCACTGAGCTTCATCTAATCCGCCAATAATTAGATCATCGACATACACCAGAACCATCATCCTTTCATTACTTTCATTTCTGAAATAATGATTGTAATTAACTCCTCCACATTGGAAACCACGTTTCTTCAAATACTGATCAAGCCTTGAGTACCATGCCCTTGGTTCTTGTTTCAGCTCATACAACGCCTTCTTCATCCTGGAAACTTTGTTCTCATCCTCATGAATGAAAAAACCATATGGCTGCTCCATATACACCTCCTCTTCCAGAACTCCATTTAAGAATGCATATTTGACATCCATCTGGAACACATTCAACATTATTTGCACTACAATGGCCAAAAATAGTCTGATCGTTTCCAGCCTTGCAACCGGTGCAAATGTCTCATAAACATCTATTCCCTCTATCTGGGAGTATCCCTTGCACACAGGTCGTGCTTTGTTCCGAATCACTATTCCATATTCATTCATCTTGTTGTGATAAACCCATTTAGTCTCAATGAAATTCTTTTCTGCTGGCCTCGAAACAATATCCCATGTCTGGTTCTTCTCAATCTGATCAAGCTCTTCATTCATAGCCTGAACCCAGTTTTCATCTTCAGCTGCATCAGAAAAACATTTTGGCTCCACCTGAGATAAAAACGATGTTTGTTGTAATGACTTCATTCTTCGTGTCTGAACTGGAGATGTCTGATCACCAATGATATTCTACCTATCAATTTCTGCTCGACTCTTTGGCTTCCTTGCAGACACAGACATGACACTTTCTTGTTCATCATCTGTATCTTCTTCTTCTAGGTCAGCGTCTGTCACTTCTGCTCCCCCTGTGTTCCTTACCTCATCATCACTTTCATCCAGGAACTGTTCACTCTGTTGTTGAGTATTCTGTTCAGTTTCAACAATAGTGACATCATTGCTCTCGAAAAATTATCCTATCCTTTTGTTGAAACATTTATATGCTTTGCTTTTCCCTGAGTATCCAAGGAATACTCTCTCATCTCCTCATGCCTCAAACTTCCTATGATTTTCTTTGTTGAGAATAAAACACTTACTTCGAAAGATTCGAATTAATTTCAACATTGGATTCTTTCCATACCACAGTTCATACGGAGTCTTCCCTTACTTTGGACACAACAAAGACCTGTTAGAAACATAGACCGATGTCAAAACTGCTTCCTTCCAAAATTTATATGGTAGGTCTTTATCAATAAGCATCGTTCTGGACATATTTTTGATGATCCGATTTCTCCTTTCAACCACTCCATTATGTTGGGAAGTTCATACCAATGAAACTTGATGCCTTATCCCATGTTTCTCGAGATAGTTTTCAACTTTACAGTTTGTGAATTCCGTACCGTTATCAGTACGAAACATCAGAATTTTCTACCCAAGCATCTTTTCTGATTCCCTCCTATACTGCTTTATGCAACTGAACACCTCTATCTTATGGGTAATGATGAATACCAAGGCCATTCTGCTATAGTAATCAATAAAAATACATAGTACATTTTCCCATTTATAACTCGTGGTGAAATGGGTCCACATACATTAGCATGTACCAATTCGAGCACTCTGGATGATTTTTGTTCCTTTGGCCTATATGTTTTTCTGATGATCTTCCCTTGTTGACAAGCATCACATGTATGAGCATGATCACGTGATAGTTTCGGAAGGTCTCTAGCAGCATCACACTTTACCAGATCTTCCATAGATAGTTGGCATAGATGACCAATTTGTTTATGCCATAGATGGTTTTCTTCCTCTCTGGAAAAAAGACATATATATTCTTCCCCACTTACAAGGTAATGATTTCCCTTTTTCTTTTTTCCTTACAGAACAACTGCACCATCTTTTCTCGTGACAGTACAGGTCTTCTTGGTAAACCATATAGAATGTACTGAGTCACACAATTGACTGAAACTGAGCAAATTGTGACTAGGACCTTCTACAACTAGGGCATCAGCACGTCTGATTTCTCTACCCCCAAACCTAGCCTTTCCTGGTCCAATTATCTTCAGGCTTTCATCATTTCCAAAATTGAAAACTCCTTCTTTGTCATATTTTATGCCTGTAACCAGATCTTTTTTGCCTGTCATTTGAGACGTACCACCACTATCAAGAATCAACACACTAGAATGATCTAATGATTTAAGGGCAATTTCAGCAACTACTGTCTTATCTTCTCTCTTCTTCTTGGTCCATATTTTTGTCTCCATACTCAGTATAGATCGAGAATCATGATCATTCTCAGAGTACGATGGACCAGCTTCATCTTGCAGAGCTGCAAATCTGTTCTGAACTTTTAACTCACATGTCAGTTTATTGATCTGCTTCTTGCGAACATTTTTATTTTTCTTTGGCACATTTCTCTGAATGATCGAAGTGCAGTACCTAGCTATGTTCCAAAATCCTCTGCACCAAAAATAGTTTCCTTCAAAATATGTTCTGGAAACCCATTCTCTGTTTGGCTACAACCTCTGTTCATGTTCCCTTATATATCTCTTGGATATGGAACACACATACTGTGAATGTCCCATCTTCCCACAACAATAACACCTGATATAAGGTGCATTCTTTCATGTTACTTCATCACTACGATTTTCCCTTTGGGATCTCTAAATATTCTGATTATGTTTTGTGCCCAAATCAACCTTCAATTTCAGGACGGGTGCTTGTGGTATGACATCAACTGACACATATTTTTGTTTCTTATCAATCCCTGAATCAACCTTAGCATTTGATCTTTCTTGCCGCTTCAATCCTGCTGAACTACAAGCCTCCTCTTTCATCTTCTCTGTCTTCTAAATGGACTACTTTTCTGATATCACATTGGGGGTTAAGTGTTTTTTTTTTATACTTCATTTTTCGTCGCAGAATGACCAATTTTTCTTCAAGGTCATTGATACGTCTAACCTTCTCCTTTCATGTGTTAGTCAAACAATCAATTCTCTTCTTTTGTTCCTCAATTTTAAGCTTATACTCAACAATATTTTCGGAGCTCTCTGGTTTTGAGGATTTTAGTCTTTCAATTTCTTCTAATAGCTCATACTTTTATTCATCCTATAGTTTCATATAGAGTTTGGCATCACGAACCACTTTATTAGATTTCTTCGTTTTGGCTCTCCAAATATCTATCTCTTCAAGAGCTACTTCCAATTCGTCTTCCATATCAACTTTCCCTTTAATTTCTTCTTCTTCTTTAGCGTCATCTTCTTCCATTTTCTGAGAACTACCAACAATCTCCACCAAGGAATTTACCCCACGATATCTGCAATTTTATATCTCCTCAACCTCTTCATCCTCAGACTCATATGAACTTTCAAATTCTTGTGAAAGAAGATTCTCCTTCTTGAAGAAATTTCACTTGAATTGTTTCTTCCCTTTCACAAATGCTGACATCTTCTTCTTGGGAATTTCAACTTCATCGTCATCATTATCGTTATCTTGAAAATTCTTAGGGCTTCGTGCCACAACATGACCAACCTTTCCACATCAAACGCATGCTAGTTGAAGTTTCCCTTTAAACATTCCTCTTCCTCTTTGCATATTTAATGAATGGAATGACATCACCTCGTCTCTCTCTTCTTCTTCTTGAGAATCTTCAATGGTGAGTTTCTTCATGTCCTTGAATGCCACTTCTTTAGATTTCCCCTTTTCCACAACATCGTTATCATCATTTCTCATTTCATATGCAACAAGAGTGTTGTGCAGGTTATCCAATGTCAGTTCTTTTGGGTCTTTATCTTCCAAAACAGAAACATTCGGATTAAACCTAGGTGGAACTTTTCTCAATATGCACTTCACAATTTTTATATCTTTGATAATTTCTCCAAAACCCCCCATGTCATCTACCACAGCATTTACCCTGTCAAAGAATGCATTATTAGGCTCATTCGGGTTCATTATCAGATCTTCATACTTGTTCCACAAAACTTGGAGCATGACCTCTCTAACCATTTTATCCCCTTCATATATATTCAAACGTTTTTCCCACATGGCAAGTGACGTTTTTCAAGACATCACCATTGTATATATAGGATTGGATAGGGTTCCCCCTAAGGCATTGATAGCTTTGGCATCAACATCCAGCTCTCTACGCTCAGCTTCTGATAAAGCACCACTGTTGATGTCAGCTGTTATACCATACATTGCTGCTGTGAACACATCCATTCCTAAAGATCAGAAGAAGTGTTGCATCCGATTCTTCCATGGCTGAAAATTGTTTCCATCAAAAATTAGAATCCCTTTATGATTAGTGACCTCCATTGAGAGAATTACTACTGTCAACCTTTTCCTCTGATACCAATTGTTAGGTCCACAAGGCTGAATAACCTGAGAGGGGGGAGGTGAATCTGGGTATGGATAATATAAAATTAACGCCCGTTCTGATCTTGTTTAGATTTTAAGAAAAACACTCTTCTCTCTCTATCCTATTGCACAATATAAACAGAAAGTAAATCAAGCACAGGACACAGCCACCAGTAAAAATAATTGCATTTGCGATGGGTTATTTGCGTCGGGATCCCATTGCTAATAGGCTTTTGCGACGGGGTCCCGTCGCAAATAGCCCGTTGCGGAAAACGGCGTCGCAACAACAATTATTTGCGATGGTCCCATCGCTAAAGGTATTATTTGCGACGGATATTATTCCCATCGCAAATATTAGTCCGTATATTTGTGAAAACTTTTAAAAAAACTAATTGTGACGGGCCCGTCGCAATTAGTTTTTTTAAAAAAATTAATAAATTAATTTAATAAATATTATAATAATACTATTTGCGACGGGCATAGTATCCCGTCGCAAATACTAAAAAAAATAAAAAATAAATAAATTATTAATAAATTATTTTAATTAATATAATAATAATCCAAATATAATTCAAAAATAAAAATATATTAATAAATTATTTTAATTAATATAATAATAATATAAATATAATTCAAAAATAAAAATAATAGAATATTAATAAATTATTTTAATTAATATAATAATATTAGAATTATAAATATAAATAAAAAATTATTAAAAAGTTATTTTAATTAATATAAAAATAATAGAATTATTTTACATTCAAATATTAAAATAATTCTAATATTACAAAAAAATATAATTA
Source organism: Viscum album (assembly GCA_963277665.1). Classification (NCBI taxonomy): domain Eukaryota; kingdom Viridiplantae; phylum Streptophyta; class Magnoliopsida; order Santalales; family Viscaceae; genus Viscum; species Viscum album. The sequence continues at coordinate 168,242,822 of OY728123.1, forward strand.
AATTATAATATTATAAAATTTTAATATATATATAAAATTTAATATTATAAAATATAAATAATATTATTATTAATATTAATATTGTTATTTCAAAATATAATATTATTAATATTTTATAATGAGACAGAAACTACGAATAGAAAAAAATTCATATTTTGATTTAACAAATTTTATAACATAAAAACAAACTCTAATATGAAGGAGGGGGGAGGGTGGAGGGGGGGATCTACAGATGCTGGTGGAGGAAACTCCATCCCTAAAGCATTAGTGAGTCGACGCATGTACTCCATCTGCTCCTGATGCTGCTGCTGCCACCGACTCATCTGCTCCTCGTACAGCTGCTGCTGGCATCGACGCTCCTCCTCATGCTACTGCTGCTGACACATCTGCTCCTGCTCCTATCGGAGACTCTCTATCAGTGTAGTCTGAGATCACAACTGATCCTCATACTGTGTAGCTGAAGAAGATGCACGAGCTCCTCTCGAGCTGGACGCCGACATCGCAGCACTATCATAATAATCTCCGGGAGTCAGTCGAGAGCTGATACCAACTGTCTGGCCCTTCTCGAAGGAATACTGGGTGGCCTGCATCCATGTCGCCTCATCAAACTGATGGCCAGTGGTCTGATCTGATGACTCGGCCTGACTCTCTGGCCGGGTCTGTGACGCTGCGGCCTCATATGACTCCTGTAGTTGCAATTTAAAATTAAAATTGTGAATATATTATATGCAATTAATTTTTAAACATGAAAACAAATATTAATGACCATGATGTGACGCTGACGATCACCTCTGAGCTCCCCAGTAGCAGGATCACTATACATCCTCCGACATACATCGTACTCCGTAATATCGGGGTGCTCGACAGCCTATAAGAATAAAAAATAAGCTGTTAATATTTATAGTTATATAAAATATTTTTAAATAATGTGCATACCAGATGCTGTCTATAAGTACTGAAAGTATGACTCCCAGCTCGATGAGTCACCTCCTGTCTCCCCTGATTCTGCCTCCCCACCGATGATCTCCTCTGAAAGGCATCACTCAACCAGTGCACACATAATCCATCCCATATATGGGATGAAATGTACTCTGGTCGGTGTACTCTACATGACTCGTCAAAAACTGACACTCCTACTTTCTTCGTGGCAACTTTTCTTAAATTGTGCAAAAACTGACAAAAGAGATCATGCATGGCCACCTCCCATGCCTCGTGGATGGCGTCACGCATGGTATCCTCGATCGGATACCATAAACCCTACAAATAAATCAAAATATCAAGATAGAAATGAAATAATTTTCAAAATAAAAATTATTTATTTACGTACGTACCAACCAATGGCCAAACATGGCCTGATGCACATCAATGGGAATATGCTCCAATGTGGTCCAAGGCTAAGTGAAATAGTTGTGCAAAATAGCGCTGCCCTGTCCAACTGCTATATGCGGAAAACTGTAAAAATAATAAACATTTATTATGTGAATAGAATAATGAATTCTTAGTCAAATCCACAGGTTATCACATAGGTTACTACACCTACGTGTGCTTGGATCAAACCCAAGACGTGGACGTCGCTCGGGGACGAGGTCAGGAATCATCAATCGTGCAAGACCGCGCCCCCTCCGCATACTCCCTGGAGCGCCTGCAGGCTGAGTGTCATCTTCCAGCAACTCATCCGCATCGAAAGGCAGGTCAGCATCCGCCAACTCACAAAATATGTCGTCGTCCATCTGAAATAGAAAATGTTAATGTTGTTATCAAATAATTGATAATTACTATTATATATACATATATATTAGTTATGATTGTATATAACTACCATGAAATTCTATCTGTGTTCATCTTCATCATCATCTTCATATATTTCAATGACATCTTCATATTCCTCCTCAACATCATCGATATCCATTCGAGTTCCAGTTGCTTCATCTCTTACCATTTCAAATTCATATGTGACATCATTAACATCATCGTCATCACCGACTCTTAAATGTGGGGTGTCGTCATCGATACTCATGTCTCTTTGTAAAAAAGATTGATTTTGAGTACTCTATTGAAACACATCAATTCTTTGCATATCAGTGAAATCACATTCACTTTGACTAAACTGATTGTCTCGAATTTTGATTTTTATTATACTCCACCAATCAGTCAACTCTCTTGATGTAGCACAGTACTTTGCGTAATAAACATGATGTGCCTGTTGAGCCAATAATAATGGTTCATTTACTGCGAGAACACTTTTACATTTAATATCGATGATTCCATGAGTCGGGATGAACACGCACGCCTCTCTCTCTATCCAACCACCGACATTTGAACATGGTTATGTAATGTTGTCCAAGATAATAGAGTTCAATGATTTCATCAAGTATACCATAAAAGTCAACTTCATTTTCTCGATGATGAGATCCTCTCAAGCTAACTCCACTGTTCATTGTTTTTTTTTGATTCCCCATATGCATGTGTGTGAAATCGAAATCCATTCACCACATATGCATTATAAGTTTTAACAAGTTTGGAAGGTGGGTTACTCAATATACATAGTCATTTGTCAATTTTATCAGCATGTCGAGACACCTGAAAATTTGTGAAATAATTATCAATATAGTAAACTGTACATTGAATGAGTTTCTAAAAGATAAAGAAATTAAGTTACCAGTTTTTGAAACCACTGAGAGAAATTTGTCTATCGGCGTTCTTCGAGAGCAGCTGCTATAATTTGTGGAAATTGTTTCTTGATATGATTATCATACAACCTATAAAAAACAAAGTTATTTACTATAACATAAATGATAGAATAAGTGATATAAACACTTACAGTACAACTGATGTCATATCTTCACAGTTGAGCAGAACATACGCATGAGCTCTGTGATGTTCATCATCCGAAAGCCAGCGTTCATAAACTCCACCAAAACCAAGCTCTGGCTGGTTGAAAACATATAATTGATTGTCGATTTCATCAATATTTCTCTCGTTTCGTCCCATTCAGTTGTGTTTTGAAAGATACTCAGATTCAAAATAATGGGAGCAGAAAAAAGATATTTCCTCTTGTAAATAATATTCTGCAATAGATCCTTCAACAGATGCTTTGTTACGTACTTTTCTTTTCAATTTATGCATGCATCTTTCAAATGGGTACATCCATCGAAACTGTACTGGACCTCCACATTTGGCTTCATATGGAAAATCTAACATCAAATGTTCTATTGAGTTGAAGAAAGATGGCGGAAATATTTTTTCCAGTTTACATATAATTACAACAACATCTTCTTCAAGTTTTCATAGAGCATCATAATCTACTGTAGCCGCACAAATTTCCCGAAAAAAATGAGACATGTCTGTTATGGAATCCAAAATCACAGAATTCAACAGACCTCTTAATCCAATGGGTAGAAGTCTTTCCATTATAACATGACAATCATGAATTTTTAATCCAGTAATATGACCATTCTTTACACATCTACCCAAATTGGAAGCACAACCATCTGGTAGTCTCAAATCTGAAATCCACTGAAAAAATAATAAACGGTTTTCTTTAGACAGTGTAGAAGCTGCTTTTGGTTTCAGTAACCTTTCTGTTCTGACATTCTCAAATAGTTCCAGTTCTGGACGCCTGCAAATTTGGGCAAGATCTAAACGTGCATTTACATTTTCTTTGCTCTTTCCTGGCGTATCCAAAACTGTATGAAACAAATTATCAAAACAGTTCTTCTCAATATGCATGACATCCAACATGTGGCAGACCAACAAATCAGACCAATATGGAAAATCCCAAAATATGCTACGTTTAATCCAATTGTGTTCTTTCCCAAAAATAGAAATTTTCTATTGGTTTATTGTGGGACCAAAAGTGATGGGAGGTAATGAAAATACAACTGATTTTAACTCCGAACCTGATAGAATTTTTGGAGGTCCCTCTCTTTTAATTGTTCCTTTTCCGAAATGAGATCTGTTTCTGTGAAAAGGATGATCAGCTAGTAAAAATCTGCGATGATAGTCAAAATAACAAGGTATCTTTCCATGAATGAGCATAAATGCTTTGTTCTCTCCCATACAGTATGGAAATGATTTCTGATCATGTGTACTCCAGCCAGATAACATCCCATAAGCCGGGAAGTCACTAATTGTCTACATCAATGCTGCTCTCAGTATGAAATTCGCTTTCGTAGAAACATCATATGTACTGACACCAGTACTCCACAATAAACTTAATTAATCAATCAATGGTTTCAAATAAACATCAATATTTTTCTTCGGATGTCCGTGAATTAGTAAAGTCAAAAAGATATATGTCTCCTTCATCAACATCCATGGAGGTAAATTGTACAGAGTTAAAAAAACAGACCAACATGAATATTGACTACCATAAGATCCGAACGGACAGAAACCATCAGTGGAAAGGCCTAGTTGAACATTTCTAGCTTCTAAAGAAATGGATGGATGCACTCTATCAAAATGTTTCCATGAATCACCATCGGCTGGATGATTCAAACTTTTATCGGTTGAAATATTCTCTTTATGCCATGACATCATTGTCGTTGTATTCTTAGACATGAATAAACGCTGATGTCTGGATGTAAGCGGAAAATATCTCAACTCTTTTACAGGAATCAAACTAGACTTCCCATGTTGCCCTTATTTATATCTCAATTGCCCACATGTGGGACAACTATCCAACGACTCATTTTCCCAAGATTATAAAATGAAGTCATTTGAACCTGCATGAATGTTCTGACATGTATGTCCCAAATTTCAAACCAGCCTCTTACTCTCATAGTAATTTGCAGGCAAAACATTTCCTTAGAGTAACAGTGTTTTAAGCAAAGAAAATATCTAGTCAAAATAGTTGTTTGACATTCCGTTATCTGATTTGATAGCCATAAATTTTGCAACTGCTTCTAATTTTCTCATCTTGTAGCCAGGATATAATGCATCCTCAGCAGACCTCAACAACTCATAAAATTCAGACGGTGCCAACTCAGGATTTGAATCCATATCAGCCGGAGTTTCTGTATGTTGAACAGATGAACCTGTAATATCATGTACTAAATCTTGAAACTGGGATGGATCCGGAATCAAGTTGGTATCACCTACTCTAGAACTTCATTCACCGTGTTGATACCAAAAAACATAATCTGGTTGAAAACCAAAACCCAAGAGATGTCCCCCCACTTTGTCAAACATTCCAAACGTTCTCAATGCACATTTTCTACAAGGGCATTTTATTTTGCCTTCTGAAACAAATTCTGGATTTGATGTAGAAAATGATAAAAAGTCTCCACACCCTCTATATATACTGGATTTAAACCAGAACCGTTAGGATTTCTACGTTGATTTATCCATATGTGGTCATCTAATAATGACTGTTGACGACCTCGCTGTTCCATATTTTTCTATAAAATATAAAATCATTACTGGTTTTGAATTATTTGTTAGAAAAAACACTCAAGAAAAGATTCAATATGTTGAGAATAAAGCAAAACATGTTACAAATATTGATAATTTTAATATTATATTGAATTTTTATTATTTTAATAATAGTAATATAATTTTTTTCATAAATATTAATTATATAATAATAAAATTATTACATTATAAGTATTTTTTATTATTAATATTAAAATAATATAATTTTCTATATTATATAAAATTCTCCTTTCATCTGTGTGTTTAACATTCTGTCTCCACATGTAATATTTTCATTCACTTTCACCTCTCCATTGGTGAGTAGGTTGATAATTTTGAAAAAGAATGCAAATATTACATGTGGAGACAGAAAACACACAGATGAAAAGAGAATTATATATAATATAGAAAATTATATTTTTTTAATATTAATAATAAAATATACTAATAATGTAATAATGTTTTTATTATATAATTAATATTTATGAAAAAAAAAATTATATTGGTAATTATTACTAATTATTGTTAATTATTACTAATTATAGGTAATTATTGGTAATTATTGGTAATTATTGGTAATTATTGGTAATTATTGGTAATTATTGGTAATTATTGGTAATTATTGGTAATTATTTGTAATTATTGGTAATTATTAGTAATTATTGGTAATTATTTCTAATTATTGTCAATTATTGGTAATTATTGGTAATTACTGGTAATTATTTCTAATTATTGGTAATTATTGGTAATTATTTCTAATTATTGGTAATTATTGGTAATTATTGGTAATTATTGCTAATTATTGGTAATTATTTCTAATTATTGGTAATTATTGGTAAATATTCCTAATTATTGGTAAATATTGGTAATTATTGGTAAATTTTGGTAATTATTGGTAATTATTGGTAATTATTGATAATTATTGGTAATTATTGGTAATTATTGGTAATTATTGGTAATTATTGGTAATTATTGGTAATTATTGGTAATTATTGGTAATTATTGGTAATTATTGGTAATTATTGGTAATTATTCCTAATTATTGGTAATTATTCCTATTTATAGGTAATTATTGGTAATTATTGGTAATTATAACTAATTATTGGTAATTATTGGTAATTATTGGTAATTATTGGTAATTATAACTAAATATTGGTAATTATAACTAATTATTGGTAATTATAACTAATTATTGGTAATTATAAATAATTATTGGTAATTATTACTAAATATTGGTAATTATTGGTAATTATTTCTAATTATTGGTAATTATTACTAATTATTGGTAATTATTACTAATTATTGGTAATTATTACTAATTATTGGTAAGTATTACTAATTATTTGTAATTATTACTAATTATTACTAATTATTACTAATTATTACTAATTATTACTAATTATTACTAATTATTACTAATTATTACTAATTATTTCTAATTATTACTAATTATTACTAAATATTACTTATTATTACTAATTTTTACTAATTATTCCTAATTATTACTAATTATAACTAATTATTACTAATTATTGGTAATTATTACTAATTATTGGTAATTATTACTAATTATTGGTAATTATTACTAATTATTGGTAATTATTACTAATTATTGGAAATTATTACTAATTATTGGTAATTATTACTAATTATTTGTAATTATTACTAATTATTGGTAATTATTACTAATTATTACTAATTATTGGTAATTATTACTAATTATTACTAATTATTATTAATTATTACTAATTATTATTAATTATTACTAATTATTGGTAATTATTATTAATTATTGGTAATTTGTGGTAATTATGGGTAATTATTGGTTATTATTACTAATTATGGATAATTATTGGTAATTATTACTAATTATTGGTAATTATCGATAATTATTACGAATTATTGGTAATTATTTGTAATTATTACTAATTATTGGTAATTATTTGTAATTATTGCTAATTATTGGTAATTATTCCTAATTATTGTTAATTATTACTCATTATTACTAATTATTGGTAATTATTACTAATTATGGATAATTATTCTTAATTATTACGAATTATGGATAATTATTGGTAATTATTACTAAATATGGATAAATATTGGTAATTATTACTAATTATTGGTAATTATTTGTAATTATTACTAATTATTGGTAATTATTAATAATTATTGCTAATTATTTGTAATTATTACTAATTATTGCTAATTATTTGTTATTATTACTAATTATTGGTAATTATTTCTCATTATTACTATTTAGTACTAAATATTGATAATTATTACTAATTATTACGAATTATTGCTAATTATTAGTAATTATTACTAATTATTGGTAATTATTGGAAATTATTACTAATTATTGGTAATTATTGGTAATTAGTACTAATTATTACTAATTATTACTAATTATTACTAATTATTGGTAATTATTACTAATTATTCCTAATTACCATTAACTATGAACAATGAATACTAATAATTTAAATTTATTAAGTAACAAAACAATCTAAACATAATTAAATTAAAACAAATTAAGAATAATTGATACTAATAAAAAAATTTAAAATAAATATTAAATTAAAATGAACATAAATACCTTTAAAATGGACCTGAGGTTGATCTCTAATCGTTGTTGAAAACTTCAATATCAACTCTGGAAAAAATGAAACTTAAGAAATGTTGAACTCTAAAAATAGAGTTTTGAGAGAATTAGAAGATGGAGTTTGAGAATGAATGAAAAAAAACGGATGGGGGGTATTTATAGGTTAGATTATTTGCGACGGGTGTATTTGCGACGGTACCCATCGCAAATACCTCAGCCCGCATTTATTACGGTCAACAGGTAAATAGTCATTTGCGACGGGACCCATCGCAAATAACAACCTGCCGACATACTATTTGCGATGGGGGGTATATTCCCGTCGCAAATATCTTTTACTGCCGCCGGTTATTTGTGACGGGCGGTTACCGCCCGTCGAAAATAACTCGCGCCCGTCCTTTTGTGACGGGGGGTATATTCCCGTCGCAAATATCTTTTACCGTCGCCGGTTATTTGCGACGGGCCATAACCGCCCGTCGCAAATAACTTTCCCGCGATTTGGCGCGCAAAGTGTGTCAGTCCTTTTGCGACGGGGAAAGTTATCCCGTCTAAATAACTACTTATTTGCGAAGGGGGAATTACCCCGTCGCAATTAAGTTTCTAACGGGGCTATTTGCGACAGGATTTATCCCTGTCGCAAATAACCCGTCGCAAATACCCATTTTTCCCGTAGTGATCAATTTTACTTGGTTCACCACTAAGGGCTACGTCCAAGGAGCATACGCCAACAAGTTGCCGGTCTTACCAAATTCCACTATACATCCCAAGATCTGGATTACAATGTTCGGGTACAGTCACTCTGTCCCAGGCTCACTACCTTTGCAAGGTTTAGGGTCAGCTCACTGCTTTCCCATGGGTCACTCCCTATTTCTCTCTCACTGGCTCACTTCCGGTGGAGAGGATCACCTTCTTTCTTTTCTTAAGCTCAGTGCTCTGGAAGGGAATCCACACACAGTTTATAGTCTTGTAGGTCTCTTCATTTGCATAAATAAATGAATCCTCAGCTGTTGATAGATGATCTGTTATGGTCCAACTTTCATACACTGATGATTACCACTTTGCCTCTTAACCACTAGGCAATTCACTTAGGAAACACCTTCGCAAAGCACCCTACTTCGCTAGGCTACCAATTTCGCGAAGCTCAAACAAGCCTTCGCGAAGCTCCGGCCTTTTCGCGAAGCACCACCGCGAAGCACTACCGTAAAGATCAAGTCGTTGCAGAGCAACTTCCCTCGCGAAGCTCACTGAGCCAACGCGGAGCGCACAACTTTCGCGGAGCTACAATAGCCGTCGCGAAGCTCTTCTTTCACGAAGCACACATGCTACGTGAAATACCTTTACGAACCGAGAGCAGATGATTTTCTCTGAAAATTCCATCTCTTTCTATCGAGGGGGTCGGCCTCTATTTATAGGCGATTCCACCGACCCTCGAACATTCCGCGTGAAGTCAATGCCACATCATCTCAAATCGTGAAGCTCCGAAGTATCCGCTGGAATTATGTCTAAATCATGAAGCACCACGACAATTTTCCGATCGCGGAGCTCGTCGAAATCGCGGAGCATTACTGTCAACATTCCTTTGCGCCTTCACCACGATGCTCGCTCGCAAAGCCCTTCATCGCCGCGATGTTCTTCAACTCTTCCGTTCGCGAAGCTTTGACGTAATCACGAAGCATCACTGTCTCCATTTTTCTGGTATTCGCGAAATCCAATCCACACATCCTCTCTTCACGAAATTCATGCTTTTTCTATATAAAAATATGATCATCATGGATATCCACTTTTCGCGATGCTCACCAAACTTCCAAATTTTGGACCCCAAAAATTTGGCAAACACTGGGAAACGGCGCCACCTTGTACTATTTTTTTGTACTGCATCCAGATCATCCTTTCCATTGTCATCATTCTTTGTCAACATGGATTGTGAACAAATTCTCTGGAACTCCACAATTATCCATGGATACCTGTTTTGTCAACAAGCACAATCAACCCAAAAATACTGCAATGTTACCTTAAGGGATTTTTTCCCAGCAATCTCCCTCTTTGGGTTTGTTGACAAAACTTCATAACTCTTCTCAGAATGATTTTCTGCATGTTGATACCTGACTGGGTCTTCTTCCACCCGCTACCACCATTCGCCTCTTACGATTCTGATAGCATTCAAGGATTCACTTAACATGTACTCTAAGCCCACATGAGCAATGCTCGGCGTGAGAAACAAGAGTAGTATGAAAAGTTAATCAATGAATCACTTCATTTCAAACAACAATTGTCGATTCCAACGTGATACAAATTCTTAAATTTATACCAATTATTGAACCACTCTGATCCCAATTTGTGATAGCTGGAAACCTTCTCTCACCATTCCAACACCATTGTTCTGATTTTATCATGATCCTCAACTGTCGTGATTTCTATGCTTTGATCGATCACTTCTAGAATCGTCAGATTTAAAAATCTCCCCCTTTCTCATTTCTCCCCCTATCTGTCTGGTCCACTGGTCAACTTCTCCCCGTATCTGTCATGATTTCTCAAATAGCCACACTATCTCCCCCTTGAACAATCACTATTTTCTCCCCCTTTGTCAACGAACCCAAAGGTCCCTCCTTTGTAGTCTGTTACATAGTAGAGAACACATATCAGCACATTAGGGAAAAACACATCATACCTCGGGGATTGGGTGTGTGTTTCTACATCCACACTCTTTAAGTGCGGGGAATCGACTGAACTCCCAGAGCCAGTCGATGCCTTTCAAATGCTTCCTTGGGTAAGGCCTTTGTCAGAATGTCTGCAACCTGTAGCTCTGTAGGCACATACTCCAACTTCACGATTCCCTGCTCAACCTTCTCCATGATAAAATGATACTTTATCTCAATGTGATTTTTCCTTGAGTGATGAACTAGATTTTTTCTAAGATTGATAGCACATGAGTTATCACATTGGATTCTGATAGGAGACTTCACTAAAACTCTCATATCTTCAAGCTGCTGCTTCATCCACAATAACTGTGTCCATGCTTGAGTAGCCGCAATATACTCAGATTCCACGGTGCTCAAGGAAATGAAATCTTGATTCTTTCTTAGCCAAGAAATACACAATCCACCACGATAAAAAGCACCACCTGACGTTGATTTCCTATCATCCGCTGAACCGGCCTAGTCTATATTAGTATGTCCCAATAACTCTGTCTGAGATTTATCAGTATATGTCAAGCTGAAATCCATTGTGCCTTGGATATACCGAAGTATTCTTTTCACTGAAAGCATGTGGATTTCCTTCGGATTTCTCTGATATCTCGCTGCTTGGCATGTGGCGAAAACAATATCAGGCCTTGTTGTAGTCAAGTATAAAAAACTTCAAATAATTTGCATGTATTCTGTGATATTAACTGCCTTTCCATCATCATCTTTTGATAATTTCATCCGGGTAGAAACCAGAGTCTTCATCTCCTTGGAATTATCCATTCCAAACCATCTTATAACCTCCTTTGAATATTTTGATTGAGAAATGAAATTTCCATTCCTTCCTTGTGTCACATGTAGACCAAGGAAAAACGTTAGCTCTCCAATCATTGACATTTACAACTCATTTTTCATGAATTCAGAAAAGATTCTACACTGAGCTTCATCTAATCCACCAAAAATTATGTCATCAACATACACCAGCACCATCATCCTTTGATTATTTTCATTTCTGAAATAAAGATTGTAATCAACTCCTCCACGTTGGAAACTAAGTTTCTTGAAATACTGATCAATCCTTGAGTACCATGCCCTTGGTGCTTGTTTCAGCCCATACAACACCTTCATCAGCCTGAAAACGTTGTTCTCATCCTCATGAATGAGAAAACCATCTGGATGCTCAATATACACGTTCTCTTCCAGAACTCCATTTAAGAATGAAGATTTGACATCCATCTGGAACACTTTGAACTTTCTTTGCACTGCAATGGCCAAAAATAGTCTGATCATTTCTAGCCTTGCAACTGATGAAAATGTCTCATCAACATCTATTCCCTCTATCTGGGAGTATCCCTTGCACATTAGTCATGATTTGTTCTGAATCACTGTTCCATCTTCATTGATCCTGTTGCAATAAACCAATTTAGTCCCGATGACATTCTTGTCTGCTGGCCTCGAAATAATCTCTCATGTCTGGTTCATCTCAATCTGATCAAGCTCTTCATTCATATCCTGAACCCAATTTTCATCTTCAACTGCATCGGAAAAAAATTTCGGCTCCACCTGAGATAAAAAACGATGTTTGCTATAATGACTTAATTCTTTGAGTCTGAACTGGATCTGTTTGATCACCAATGATATTCTTCCTATCAATTTCAGCTCGACTCTTTGGCTTCCTTGCAGACATAGACATGACACTTTCTTGTTCATCATCAGTATCTTCTTCTAAGTCAGCCTCTGCCACTTCTGATCCCCCTGTGTTGCTTACCTCATCATAACTTTCATCTAGGAACTGTTCATTCTATTGCTGAGTATTCTGTTCATTTTCAACAATAGTGACATCATTGATCTCAACAAAGTTTCCCAACCTTTTGTTGAAACATTTATATGGTTTTATTTTCCCTGAGTAGCCAAGGAATAATCCCTCATCTCCTCGTGCCTCAAACATCCTATGATTTTCTTTGTTGAGAATAAAACACTTACTTCCAAATATTCAAAAGAATTTCAACATTGTCTTCTTTACGTACCACAGTTCATACGGAGTCTTCCCTTGCTTTGGACACAACAAACCCCTGTTCGAAACATAGACTGATGTCAAAACTGCTTCCTTACAAAATTTCTCTGGTAGGTCTTTATCAATAAGAACCATTCTGGCCATCTTGTTGATGATCCGATTTCTCCTTTCAACCACTCCATTCTATTGGAGAGTTCTTATCGACAAAACTTGATTCCTTATCCCATGTTTCATGAGATAGTTTTCAACTTTACTATTTATGAATTCTATACTGTTATCATTACGAAACTTCAGAATTTTCTGCCCAAGCATCTTTTCTGATTCCCTCCTATACTGCTTTATGCAACTGAACACCTCTATCTTATGGGTAATGATGAATACCAAGGCCATTCTTCTATAGTCATCAATGAAAAGGACATAGTACATTTTCCCATTTATAGCTCGTGGTGAAATGGGTCCACATACATCAGCATGTACCAATTCGAGCACTCTGGATGATTTCTGTTCCTTTGGCCTGTATGTTTTTCTGATGATCTTCCCTTGTTGACCAGCATCGCATATATGAGCACGATCACATGATAGTTTGGGAAGGTCTCTAGAAGCATCACACATTACCTGATCTTCCATAGATGGTTGTCATAGATGACCAAGTTGTTTATGCCACACCTGGTTTTCTTCCTCTCGGGATAAAAGACATATATTTTCTTCCCCACATACAAGGTAAATATTTCCCTTTGTCCATTCTCCTTACAGAACAACTGCCCCATCATTTCCCGTGATAGTACAGGTCTTCTTAGTAATCCGTATGGAATGTCCTAAGTCACACAATTGACTGACACAGAGCAAATTGTGACTGAGACCTTCTACAACCAGGACATCAACACGTCTGATTTCTCTTCCCCCAAACCTAGCCTTTCCTGATCTAATTATCTTTAGGCTTTGATCATTTCCAAACTGGAAAACTCCTTCTTTGTCATATTTTATGCCTGTAACCAGATCCTTGTTGCCTGTCTTTGAGACGTACCACCACTATCAAGAATCCACACACTAGAACGATCTGATGCTTTAAGGGAAATTTCAGCAACTACTGCCTTCTCTTCTCTCTTCATCTTAGTCCATATTTTCATCTCCATACTCTGTATAGATTGAGACTCATGATCATTCTTAGAGTACGATGGACCAGCTTCATCTTGCAAAGCTGCAAATCTGTTATGAACTTTTAACTCACATGTCATTTTATTGATCTGCTGTTTGTGAAAAATTTGATTTTGCTTTGGCACATTTTTCTGAATGATCGAAGTGTAGTACCTAGCCATATGCCCAAATCCTCCGCACCAAAAACAGTGTCCTTCAAAATATGTTCTGGAAAACCATTCTATGTTTGGCTACCACCTCTGTTCCTATTCCCTTATATATCTCTTGGCTATGGAATACACATACTATGAATGTCCCATCTTCCCACAACAATAACACCTGATATAAGGTGAATTCCTTCGTGTTACTTCATCACTACGGTTTTCCCTTTGGGATCTCTGAATATTCTGATTCTGTTTTATGCCCAAATCAACCTTCAATTTCGGGACGGCTTCTAGCGGTCCGACATCAACTACCACATATTTTTTATTATTATCAAGACCCGAATCAACCTTAGAATTTGATCTCTCTTGCTGCTTCACTCCTGCTGAAATACGAACCTCCTCTTTCATCTTCTCTGTCTTTGGAATGGTCTGCTTTTCTGATATCACATTGGGGGTCAAGAGTTTTTCTTGATCCTTCATTTTTCATCGCAGACTGACCACTTTTTCTTCAATCTCTTTGATACGTCTGACCTTATCCTTTCTTGTGTTAGTCAAACAATCAATTCCCTTCTTTTGTTTCTCAATTTTAAGATTACACTCAACAATATTTTCGGAGCTCTCTGGTGTTGAGGATTTTAGTATTTCAGTTTCTTCTAATAGCTCATCATTATCATCATCTTGTTGTTGCATATAGAGTTTGGAATCACGAACCACATTATTGGATTTCTTCGTTTTGGCTCTCCAAACATCTATCTCTTCAAGAGTTGCTTCCAATTCGGCTTCTATATCAACTCTCCCTTAAATTTCATCTTCTTCTTCAATGTAAACTTCTTCCTTTTTCTGAGAACTACCATCAATCGCCACCCAGGCATTTACCCCATGATCTCTGCAATTTTATATCTTCTCAACCTCTTTATCCTCAGACTCATCTGAACTTTCAAATTCTTGTGAAAGAAGATTCTTCTCCTTGAAGAAATTTATCTTGAATTGTTTCTTCCCTTCCACAAACGCTGACATCTTCTTCTTGGGAATTTCAACTTCATCATCATCATTATTGTTATCTTGAAACTTCTTGGGGAATCATTCCGCAAGATGACCAACCTTTCCACATCGAAAGCATGCTAGTAGAAGTTTCTCTTTAAACATTCCTCTTCCTCTTTGCAGATTTGATGAAAGGAATGACATCACCTCATATGTCTCTTCTTCTTCTTCAGAATATTCAATGGTGTGATTCTTCATGGCCTTGAATGCCACTTCTTTGGATTTCCCATTTTCCACAGCATCGTTATCATCATTTCTCATTTCATATGCATTAAGAGTGGTGTGCAAGTTATCCAATGTCAGTTCTATTGGGTCTTTATCTTCCAAAACAGAAACTTTCGGATTAAACCGAGGTGGATGTTTTCTCAATATGCGCTTCACAATTTTTATATCTTCGATAATTTCTATAAGACCCCGCATGTCTTCTACCACAACATTTACCATGTCAAAGAATGCATCAACAGGCTCATTCAGGTTCATTATCAGATCTTCATACTTGTTCCACAATACTTGGAGCATGACCTCTCTCACCTTTGTATCCCCTTCATATATATTCAAAAAAATTTCCCACATGGCATGTGACGTTTTGAAAGACATCACCTTTATATATATAGTATTGGATAGGGCTCCCCCTAAGGAATTGATAGCTTTGGCATCAACATCCAGCTCTCTATGCTCAGCTTCTGATAATGCACCGCTGTTGATGTCAGCTGTTATACCATGCATTGCTGCTGTGAACACATCCATTCCTAAAGATCGGAAGAAGTGTTGAATATGATTCTTCCATAGCTGAAAATTGTTTCCATCGAAGATTGGAATCCCTTTATTTTTAGTGACGTCCATTGAGAGAATTAATACTGTCAACCTTTCCCTCTGATACCAATTGTTAGGTCCACAAGGCTGAATACCCTGAGAGGGGGGGAGGGGGTGAATCAGGGTATGACTAATTTAAAATTAACGCCCGTTCTGATCTTGTTTAGCTTTTAATAAAAACACTCTTCTCTCTCTTTCCCATTGCACAATATAAACAGAAAGTAAATCAAGCACAGGACACAACAATTTTATTTGTTTCACCACTAAGGGCTATGTCCAAGGAGCATACGCCGAGAAGTTTCCGGTCGTACCAAATTACACTATACTTCACTAGCTGTGGATTACAATGTTCGGCTACAATCACTCTGTCCCAGGCTCACTGCCTTTTCAAGGTTTAGGGTCAGCTCACTGCTTTCCCATGGGTCACTCCCTATTTCTCTCTCTTGGGATCACTTCCGGTGGAGAGGATCACCTTCTTTCTCTTCCTAAGTTCACTGCTCTGGAAGGGAATCCACTCACAGTTTATAGTCTTGTAGGTCTCTTCATTTGCATATATAAATGCATCCTCAACTGTTGATAGATGCTCTGTTATAGTCCAACATTCATCTACTGATGAATACCACTTTTCCTCTTAACCACTGGGCAATTCACTTTGGAAACACCTTCGCAAAGAACCATACTTCACTAGGCTACCAATTTTGCGAAGCTCAAACAATCCTTCGTGAAGCTCCGGCCTTTTGGCGAAGCACTACCATGAAGCACTACCGCGAAGATCAAGTCGTTGCAGAGCAACTTCCCTCGCGAAGCTCACTGATCCAACACGGAGCGCACAACATTCAAGGAGCTACAATAGCCTCCGCGAAGCTCTTCTTTCGCGAAGCACACAAGCTACGTGAACTACCTTCGCGAACCGAGAGCAAATGATTTTCTCTGAAAATTATCTCTCTTTATCTTGAGGGGGTCGGCCTCTATTTATAGGTGATTCCATCGACCCTCGAACTTTCCACGCCAAGTCAACACCACGTCATATCAAATCGTGAAGCTCGGAAGTTTCCGCTGGAATTATGTCTAAATCGCGAAGCACCACGGTAATTTTCCAATCATGGAGCTCATCGTAATTGCAGATCATTACCGTCAACATTCTTTCACGCCTTCGCCATGATGCTCGCTCGTAAAGCCCTTCACCCCCGCGATGCGCTTCAACTCTGTCATTCGTGATGCTCTGACATAATCGTGAAGCATCGCCGCCTCCATTTTATGGTCTTCGTGAAATCTAATCCACGTATCCTTTCTTCGCGAAATTAAGTCTTTTGCCATATAAAAATATGATATTCATGGATATCCACTTTTCACGATTCTCACCAAACATCCAAATTTTGGACCCCAAAAATTTGGCAAACACTGGGAAACGGTGCCACCTAGTACTACTTTTTTTTACCGCCTCCAGATCGTCCTTTCCTTTTTCATCGTTCTTTGTCAACATGGATTCTCAAAAAATTCATTGGAACTCGACAATTCTCCATAGAAACCTGCTTTGTCAACAAACACAATCAACCCAAAATTACTACAATGTTACCTTGAGGGATTTTTTCCCAACATTACCTCATGGTGCTGTAGGTAATGTCGCAATTTCTGTATGGAGAACATGAGCGCAAGGTAGATCTTTTAGATAGGGGAGTTTCTTGTCTCCGTATCGACGAGCATGCTGCTGAGATAGTAGATGTTGTTCTCTGTCCCCTTATTATTCTTCTGGGTTAGAAGTGCACCGAGGGACCATTCCAGGGCGGTCATGTAAATGACCAGCGGATTTCCAGAGAGGGGTGGCATCAAGACGGGAGGTTGGAGTAGATACTACTTTCTTTCCTCAAAGGCGTTCTGAAACTCTTCATCCCATTCATAGGCGGATCCTTTCTTCATGATCCATGATAAGGGCTTACACTTTCCAGCCAAATTCGCAATGAATCGGCGCATATAGGCTAAGTGGCCTTCGAGACCTCGACGCTCCCGAATATTGCTCATGGGAGGAATTTGGATGATGGAATTGATCTTCTTTGGGTCGATCTTGATGCCTCAGTATCTGACAAAAAAGCCATGAAACTTCTTAGAGGTGAACCCAAAGTCACACTTTAGCGGGTTCATCTTTAGGTGGCGGGGAACAGAGGAAGCCGGACACTTTCTCAAGGTCCTTGAGATGGTCCTAGAGCTGGCGAGATTTGTCCACCAGATCATCCACGTAGAATTCCACCAGTGTCCCATGAATCAGCTTGAATATGCAATTCATGGCTCGTTGATAGCTGGAACCTGCATCTTTCAGGCTGAAAGGCATGACCTAGTAACAGAAAGTACCTTGGGGAGCCTTGAAGGAAGTGGACTCTTCGTCCTTAGAGGCCATCCGGATCTGGTTGTACCCGGAATACCCATCCAAGAAGGAGAGGGCATGAAACCCGGTCGTGGAATCAATCAACAACTCTGTCACTGGGAGGGGAAAATCATCCTTTGGAAAGTGGAGGTTGAGATCGCGGAAGTCGATGAAGACTCTGATCTGCCCATTTTTCTTCCTGACATGCAAAATGTTGGCAAGCCACCAAGGGTACTTAACTTCATTTTCAAATTTGGCTTTGATGAGCTTATCAACTTCGGCCTCAACCATGGCACCGTGAGAAGGGTGAATCTTTCTGGGAGGCTGATTTAACCTGCAATGGTTTGTCAGGAGTCCAAGGTAGTGGACGGCTACCTGGGGATCTAGTCCTGGAATCTCATTGTAACTCCAGGAAAACACGACACGATACTTTTTGAGAAAGTCCACATACTGTTGCTGCTCCTCGAGGGGCATGACAACACTGATCAATGTGGTTCTCAGATCTTCCTTGCTACCAAGGTTCACCGGTACTAGTACATCAATCGTAGTAGAGATGCCTTCTTCCGTAGGGGGAGCTACTTTTGAGTTATCAAACCTTGATGAGCAGATGGTGCCGGCTTGGGTGCCAGTGGTCATCATATCAGGAGACTCACGCACCACTGAGACCATAGCGATGAAGGCAGTCGATCCAATCCCAAACGGTCTTCGGCCCAAGTGGCCATGCTTGATGAAATCAAAGTAGTAGTGGCACGTCTGCTTGAGCCGGTTGATTCCATCCTGGCGGAAATGACACGTATGACGTACCGCAATTACCATGATCCCGACATCCTGATACCATACATGGGTAGGAGGTTCCGGGATCACCTGAGCCTGGCGTGTGTAGGAGTACGAGGTGATTTTTCGTTGTCGCTTGGACATGGGGATATGCCTTCCTCTTGTACCCGAAATAACAAAACACTGCCCCATGTAAGGGGTCGTGGCCTCCAACCGATGGATCTGGAAGATGTAGGCACTGTCTAGGACTACCCAGGGATAACTTGTGACCGGGGCGGGTTCATCCTCACTTCCCGGGATTTGCTTATCCATGCTCTTGTAATAGTCAACGTCCAGATAGCGGGCTTCACAAGAGGCAAAAGGAGACGCATCTCCTTGGAGAACGCTGACTCACCCATTGAGGGAGTATTTGAGGCATTGGTGATACGACGAAGGGACTTCTTCATGCAGATGGAGAAATGGCCTGCCCATCAACGCGTTGTACGCAGTGTCCTGGGAGACGACCATGAATTCAGTGCTGGAAATTAGGCCACCGAATAGGGTCTTCAAGCAGATCTTTCCGACCAGGGATTTCTCGGTCCTGTAGTATCCCTTGACTCTGAGGTTGGAGGGAATTAAATCATCCTCAGACAAACTCAGCTTTTGTAGTGTCTGAGTCTGAATTAGGTTAATCCTAGAACCTGTTTCAACAAAATAGCGGTGGACTTCCACGCCATTGAACTGACCAGTGACATAAAATGGGTGAATGTGCCCCTGTATGGGAGGGATCTCATCTTCAATGGAGAATGAGATAACTGCCTGACATTCAGCTTTCTCAATTGCCTCAGCATTGAAGGCTTCCACAGCTGCTACCTCCGTCTCAAACTGGAGGGGGCTCCTTAGGGCCTCAACAAGTGCTTCACGCATTTAATATGACAGGAGAAGAGCCTCAAGGATATAAAGCCTTGCTGGAATGCTGGCAAGGTTCTTCAGAACATCAAACATTCATGTCAAACGTGAGTCTCTGCTTATAGGAGGTCGTTCTGTAGTAGGAGGAATGGCGGGCCCTGTCGGCTGGACCAGCGGCTGGCTGGTACTGGTTACATCCCGCTACCTTCTAGTTGATGCCTGAAGAGTAGCTTCCGGATGAGGATAGGACAACTGAGATTGTCCTGTAGCAGGTCAAGATTGGCTGTGGTACAGACGAGATAGCTCTTTCCAATCTAGTAGCACAAACGACGGCATAGGTAGATCTGAGGGAACCAGATGATGTTGCGCGTGTTGAGCTCTGCGCTGGGCCTTCTCTCTGGTTTCAGTAGCATGCATGGCCTGACTGAAAGAACCCGCTGATATTCCTCTATGACCCATGTGGTTGCGGTTCCACTGATGTCGATTTTAGATGGGGACATTGGGGGGGTTCTCTTGGCGTTCCCCCTCATCGAGATTCATATAGGGATTTACCAGCTTCACGGTATTAATCGAGGCGCACCCCTGACTGTCATTTGATGAATCATCCACCACTAGGTGGATTCTAGGGGGAATCCCCATCTTAGGGGGCATGAAGTCACTGATAGTGTGGGATAACGACGATAGTGGAGGAGCACGTTGCTTCTTCCTATGCCGCCGAAGCTTGTCCTTCTAAGAAGAGGTCATCCGAGATGACAATGCAGAGGTATTAGTCGCATATTCTGAAGGCTCCAGCTAATTCCGTCATGCCCGAATGATACCATGGGCATGAGCGACAGTTTTACGGGCCATTCAGTCGTTGTACTTATGGGACCCACATGTGGGAATCTGCTGCCTCTCGCATTCATCGTCGCTACCAATTTATGACCCTATGAAAACACTCGCCACTTGTGTCGGGGCTGGGACTAACCTGACTATGTTGTTGTTGACCTGGTCTTGGAGCCAGTCTTTAAACACATAGCACTGCTTGACGGTGTTCCCCAGAATCTGATGATAGGGGAAGTAGTTGGGGCGATCAGTGAGACTTGTCTCTACCGACCTTCTACATTCGGGTAAACGCACAATCCCCTACTCTATGGCACTTTGGATGTAACTAGGGACCTAATTCTCATTGAACGAGTAAGTCTGGTGACTTCTTTCTGGATAGGGGGCCCTGGGGGCTTGTCCCTGATGAGGGGCTGGAGGGGCCTACTGAGGAGACGGAGCCTGATTGTCCCACCAAGTCGGTGGTGGCGCATTGCGCGGGGGAACCTGTCGGTTTTTAGGCGGTCGCTGCTGGGCAGGAGCCTGTTCTTGAGGTGGTGGGCCTCTGCGGGTTTGTAGGGCCGGTGCCACTAGTAGTAATTCTAGCTGCCTGGGGGCTTCTATATGGGACACCGCGGCAGGTTCGTCTCTGGCATCCCTCCTTGCTGGGATCATAGGGGGCATCAGATGTGCTTGACTAGCCTGTTGTAGAGCTTCCTCGAGGCGCAGAGCCTTATCCGAGAAGTCTCGGAACCCTCCGGGGTAGTTCTAGGTGATCAGGGAAGGAACCAGTTCTGTTTTAACATTCCCTACGCACATCATCAGTAATTTCTCCTGAGTCAGTGGACTGTCGAGGGAGTATGTAAGACACTTCCACCGGGCAATGAAGTTTGCGACTCACTCGTCAGGCCTTTGTTTGAATTTAAAGAGGTCTGCGATTCTAGTCTTTCGCGTAGTGGATCTGAACTGGTATAAGAACTGCTGGTGGAGATCCTCCCAGCCAGTCACCAATCTGATAGGGAGTTGGTTGTACCAGACAAATGCAGGGCCCTCTAATGTCTTCACAAAACTTCAGAGCATGGCGGCTTCCTGCTGTGCCGGGGTCCCCAACATTCGACCACACCTGTAGGAGAAATGAACCAAGTGCTGTGGAAGGTGCCCAGTCACGTTAAAGGGAAAGAAAGTGGGATTCCCAAAACCCGGGGGTGCATGCATATCATCCACCCACGTGGGATATGGCTTTCCATCTAGTGGGACTGCCACCTGCCGCTTTTCCAACGCCTCAAGGTGGGAAATTAGTGCAGCTATAGGATCATCTTGGTGGTGGTCCCAGTCTTGACGGGGATCCCTAACCATGAGTGCGTTGTCGGGCTCTTTGAAACGGTAAAGGGCTTCAATGGATCATGGAGCAACTGGCGTAATGGCCCTCAAGGCGGCTGGGGGAACCCGTGCTAGATTCCTCGGATTGCCTCACCGTTCAGGAGGGTTTGGAGAGACGTATCGTGCCCTCTTACCGTGAGTTCCGGCTTCTACCCTGTCTGCGGGAGTGGCATGATCACGGTTTCCTGGAGGCATCTCGCTTGGGGGGAGTTGTTCCTGCCCCTGTTTCCAGGGCTTAGGATCACCATAGTTTGGTCGCCTCTCTACAGCGCACTCGACTAAGAGTTCGTCGACCAGCCTCTTCTGCTCAGCATGTTGATGGTGCAACGCAACCTTTTCAGGGTCTTCTTCCATCTTTTTTACTGAAGCGGACGGGTCGGTGTGCTTGACAATTCCTTCATCTTCTTTACGCTTACCGGCATTCCGACTGAGTACCAGCGACTTAGTGGGCGCAAGTAGGCCTATAAGGTTCCTCTATTGACGAGTATTCCTCCCTGATGGGTCCAAAAATGGTGGTACACCCTCAGGGGGTAAGTCTCCATCGAGAAACTCCAGCTCATCCTCATTTTCCACTATGTCAGCCATATGGACCGCACCCCTTCTTGGAGGCATGTCCTCAATATCGCATAACGAATTGGGACGCCGCTGGATAGGACTGAAGATGAGGGCGACATACTGTTTCTAGCCATGGACTTGCACATGGGGGGTAGCTCCCCTGATGATTTTGCGGAGTACCTTGAATCTCTAAACGCATTTTTGTTGGAGGGCGCTCTGGAGACCTGGCGACTCAGGGCGCTAGGCCACGAGGAGTGTGGATAAATCAACCAGATGGCATCGCTCGCCGATTTCCATGAAGTTCACTTGGCTCCTAGGGTACAAAACCCTCTAATAGCGAAGATGAAAGTGTTTCACCCATAGGGTTTTACGAAAGCACTCGACTTCCTCTGGGGTGAGGGATTCCGACGCACAAAAGTTCGATGCTGCCTCGAGCCGAAACTTCTCCGGGAAGTTATCCACTACAAGAATGTTCTAGAATCTCCTAGGCTAGGATTTAGGGTCCGGCCCTGTATTGCCCCACTCATTGACCAGAGGTGGCTGAGGAACCTGTGGAAGTACTGAGGCAGACCACTGGGACAGTAAATTGGGTGGCAGAGAATATGGCGAACGAGCCGACTGCCGCCGAATTCTGGGCCATCCTCTAAAGAGTGTGGTGACCTGACCACAATTTCATGATACGACAGGCTGATAGCCACCGCCTCTGGCACAGGGATCATGGTTACCGGAGATGGGTCACCTTGTCACTCAACCTCCGTCGTTCCCCAAAATAGCTCCCTGTGATCTCTGGTTGGGGTAGGTGGTGCTTCTGGTGATGAAGGTGGTGACAACACGGTCGGAACCTACGGGATTCCCACAATTTCCTCCTCGTGGATGTACCTATGGAGAAAGGCGGGAATCTGGTGGACTTCGCATTCTGGAAGGATGAGGCTGACACTCCTTGTTCCTGCCCCAGTTCTTAATGCGGTGGAACGAGGGGAGGGTTCTGATGTCGAGTTGCACTCTGCCTCAGAATCGGAGAAGTGGGCTAGTTTGATCTATGACCAGGATTTTTCAGGATTCTTCTTGTGGCAGATACGACCTTCCCACCTTCCCCTAGATGGATCTTCAGGAAAAGGTTGATTCCCAACGTGTAGTCTCAGGGCTATGCTGATACTACGGCAGAGAGGACTTCCGCTTGAGACAGCTGGGGTGTGAGGGGAACCAGGGAAAATGTCGAAGGTAATATGGGGAAGACCCCCATGAACAGCACCTGAGCGGGCGAAACCTCTGTTGGAACCAGCGGGAGCATGGGGAGGACCTCCATGCTTGGTGTGGGTGGAGCGAGGCTGACCTTCATCCCTTTGGTTGTCAGGGAGAGGAAGACCGTCACCGACTTCGGAGAGAACGTAGGGAGGATCCCCATGTTGGAGAGGGACCGGATGGGAAATACCTTCATATCAATGGTTGGGGGAAGGAGGGACTCCATACCCAGTGTGGTGGGCATGGAAAAGACTTCCGCACCGAGTGTCACTGCAACGGGACATGTCTTCATTCGGGATTGGGGTAGCATGGGGCATACCTCCATGACAAACTTCGGAGTGAGGAAGTCCCATGATATGTGTAGTGGTGGTACGAGGAGGGCCTCCGTATGGGGTGACATCACCGTAGATTGGTTCGCGGTGATCAACACTCGGGCCTGCGACCCGGAGAGTCAACCCAGCATGCCCGTGCGACGGTTGGGGCCTCGATCCGGGTCGGTTGTCGGAGTGTTACTACTCAGTGCGTGTAGGAGATTCTTGATATAAGTCGGCAGTGGATCGGGAAACATTAGCTATCAACGTCGACGCCCCTTGGCGGTCATCCTCAGCTCAGGCCCAACGCTGGCATCGGGTCAGGCGAGCTGGTGCAGGTGGTGCAGGGGCCTAACCTTCCTGCTCCTCTGGCAAGGTCGGACGGTGGCGCTGACGCGGCCAGGTAGGGGCCCTTGCTTGGATTCCTTGGATTGGGACTCTGACCAGGCTGAGCTGTACATCACCCACCTCATCAGTGTCAGGCAGGGAGTCGTCGAGGTGTTCCGGGGATAGGCTCCTGAAACGATTGAATGTTGGGGTGGGGAGTAAGGGCTCCCTGCGCGGCCCTCGAGGGTGGCGTTGACGGTGGGGCATGAACACCTCCTGGTCCAGGAGGGCCATATCCTTAGTTTTGATTATTCCTTCTGTAACACCCCTAGATTATATGATATGCTTCTCTTTGAATAATGCAATAACACGTATTGTACGCAACATCAAGTTCGAACACACACCACAACCAATCAAACTAGCCGTTATGAATAGTAATACCTACTTTTTGAAATTTTTTACATTTTATTTTTCAAAATGGACTTCATTTTTGGATTTGTAATATCAAAATTAGCCTAGGGTGAAATTTCGGTACTTTTCAGTTAAATTTAATATTTTGATGAATAGTGAAAAATACAAAATTTTAATTAAAAACTACTTTTTTAATCAAAATAATTAATAGTGATAAATTATTAATTTGTGTGGTTTTAAATTATATTTAGAATATATTTTAACCATTTAATACAATTTTGGTCATTGGACATAATTTCACAATTAAACCGAACATAAACAATTATCAATCTTTTGATAGTTATTATATCGTAAAAACACGCTTTTTGTTTTGACAGCGGGAATTAATTTTAAATTAATTTTTTCCACTTCTTTGTTATGAATTTGAAGAAATTGATTCCATATATGGAATCAAGATGTCCAAATTGTGTAAATAGGTAATTTTTTTTTAGAAATTTTGAATAATTACTTCGGTAAATATTTTATTTACCATGGTTAAAAGGTAAATCCGGTAAATAAGGGTTAAAAAATAATATGATAATAATAATAAATTACCCTAAAATGTCTCCTAACATTATATTTGGATACAGGTCCGACCATGGGCATATTTGGGTCAATTTTGGGACCCCATGGATCCACTTGTAGGTGATAGGGACACTTTATTTTAATTAAGTTAAAATAAATACAAAAATGACATAAGCATATATCTTTTAGAAAAAAAAAATTTAAAAAGGGTTATATATGTTTTATTTTCAAATATAAATATCCATTAGAAATATAAAAAGATTTTATACATAATGTTATTTTATTTATAATTTTTAGACATTAAATAATATAATTTATTTATGACACAATGATGATGCAGTAATTACCTAATTAATGAAAAATTAGAATAATTGATATTATAAATACCCAAATAAATATAATATGATACTTTTTATAAATTACACTATTTTTCTAGGATACTATGACATATTAGGAATTCTTTAATTAACTTTTTTAGAAATAAAAATTCTATTATGAGTTTTACAAAAATCAACTATTGAATAGTGTCAAAATTGACATAAAAGAGTTTTTAAAACAAATATTATATTATTAGTTGATATTAAATTCATAAAAATATAAGTTTCTTCCAAGAGACTTATATCGTGATAGGTGTATCATTAATGAACTACTTGGGGGTTTCTTGGATGTATATAGTATGTTTATTAACCATACAATATAAAAATACAAAGAGACATTGTAAAAGTGAAACTAATTAACTAAGAGTTAATACTTTAAGATAAGGTTAATATAGTAACCCAAACCTGTATAAATCCTATTGGTTGAGTGGTTTTCGACCAATTCCCACCTTATAATTTATATAATCCACTTTTGAGCCATTAGAAACCGAATATGAATTTATTATAAAATAATATTTCTTGCTTTTCCAAAGGTGCCCCTCAGCCCTCTTATAAAAGGGCACTCTCCCTTCTCATTAATTCACACCTTAAAAGCCTTTTGGTTCAGCCAACCCTGGCCCAAATACTCTCTAAACTTCCCTCACTTCATCCTATAGCCTTCCTTTAGTAAGAATGCCAACCTAAGGAGCCATTTTGATCAAATCAAAATGCAGAACCCGAAGAAGAGGTAATGTTTTAGCCACCTTCTTTCAAGTTCCTTTCTTCTTCCACTTCTTCTTTATTTGTTAGTTCTATTATAAAATAATAACTCCAGTATCTTCTATATATTGGGATTTTATTATAAATATGGTATAACTATATTCAGTATTCTATCAATCCTTTGAATGGCATGTCACCATACGTGCGTACGTACGGATTACCGTCTCCACGACGTGGTGTAATTGTCATTCAATAAATTATTATTTGGATGGGTATAATAATGATGTTTAATTCATGTAAATAATAAATATAACAGGATAATTATTCTGTATATATGACATACCATCCAATTATATATTATTTTAATATCAAAATAATGATATTGTCGCTCGTGCATATGTACGGACTACCGTCTCCACGAACGCGACGAGATTCATTCTCCATCGTATCCATTCAAGTATAATTCTAATTTGATGATTAAAAATAATGTTTAAGGACTTGATTTAATTATGTATATAATTAAGATACAACCTATCCATAACAAACATGGCTTACGTAACAACGAATATAAAGGAAAACGAGTAGGTTAACACCCGAAATGACTATAATACTAAGATATTATTAACAAATCAATGTTAAAAGATCATATATAATATCATATTAATATAATTTATTCTTGCATAATTCAATAACAATTATTTCACCATTATACAGGAGGTTAAACTACCATCGACCAAGGAAAAAGTAAAATGTAAGGGGTTTCTTATCCAACTTTTAATTATGTGAAAATTCCATTGTTCACCCATTATTTATTGGATGTGGTTTGTGTACTGGCCATGATTGTATTCATTGTGTAATATATTTTAATTTATGGATATTTACATCATAATTGATTATCCTTATTTCATGGGTGTATGTTTCTTAAGTTACCAAATCGATAAGGGAAATTGAAATTTGAATTTCTATTTATTCGGCTTTACGCAAACTTCATTGATTATTTTACTTCGAGATTATGTGTCGAATCACTATTCATTTTCTTATGTCATAACTTCAACTCCCCTTTTATGTGGATATTCTTTTGATACACATAATAACTCCATTGATAATTTCTCAAGTCATCGATATGAATTTGATAAGAGTAATTTTAACTCATTCTCCATTTGTTGAGTTAAACATCCAATTCATTGGTGTTGTTTTTTCAAGATTATGTGTGAATGTACTTTGATTGTTTTTCACTGAATATCCAATCATATTTAGTGTATTTATTTTTGTCACACATAACTATGTCGTTGATTTATCCTTAACCTAAGGATACTTCCTTTATGAGAGATTTCGTCTCAATTTACATTCCATTGAGACTTCTTTGTTGTTCTACACCAAATCACATTTATGTGGTGTATATAATGTACTTTGACATAGTATATCATTAATCCCTTTATTCTCATGATATTACAAAGTTTTTATTACCTCAATTATTTGTATTCAAGTGTCTCTCTTTTGGTTAGAAACTCTAACTAAAATACCATTTCTAAATGTTTTAAAGACTTATTCTTCTAAATCTTGCACATTAATGTCCATCTTTTAAAAAATGGTTTTAAGGATTTATTTATATAAACATTAATGTTTTAAAATTAAAACTCCTTTTAAATGTTTCAATGTGGTATGTGACACTTTGATTCAAAAATATATTTTTAAACGGCTTCTTGACAAATAGGGTGATTTTTAAATGTTTTCAAGAAAAGGGGGATATTTCTCTCAAATAATTTTGATGGTTATTTTCATCTTTGTTAGTATCATTAATTATTATCGATTGAGGTTAATATGATACAATAAAATATTCCATATTGTATTGAATGAGTTATGTTTGACTGTGGATGTGCTATTTTTATACCATTCATGGTTTGTGGTTAAAGTATTGACATTTCGTATGCTAGTTTTAATACAAATGTTTGTGTTATGTTAAAACATGTTCATATGAGGAATGAATTGGACTTAGTAAGTGACGGGTGGAGCCCGCTATAGCTCCTAGATGCATCGGTAGGTCTCATGAGACAAACTAGTGTTTTGGCATAAGGCCTTGACAAAATCTTATTTTTAGTCTGGCACGAGGCCTTGGCTATGTTGTTATGATAGTCTGGCATGATGCATTCCATCATTATGAAAGTGGTTATTGATATTGCATGGGATTATTCGTTTAGTAGAATATCCATGTGAATAAGTAAATGGCATTATTTCATTTTATTTTTTCCATACTATGTTGAATTTAAAGTTTAAAAGGATTTTGTTTTAGTTATAAAATGCCTTAAATGTTTATTCTTATTTATGAATGTTTCCACTATATTGTTATCCTTACTGGGCATTTGAGATCACAATTTTTCTATGATTTATTTTTCCCAGGATGTGAAGAAGTAAATTATGAATGACCTGTAGGGATAGTATGAGGGGATAAGAGTGTGGAA
Organism: Viscum album; assembly: GCA_963277665.1. Lineage (NCBI taxonomy): Eukaryota > Viridiplantae > Streptophyta > Magnoliopsida > Santalales > Viscaceae > Viscum > Viscum album. The sequence continues at coordinate 168,271,830 of OY728123.1, forward strand.
TATGGAGATTATGTTTTTGTACCTTTTCACTTATTGATGTAATGTAAACTTTATGAATATATCTAGTGTTTCCAAGGCTACAAAACTAATCAGTATTTCAAGACTTGATCTTTCTTGTGATCATGCCGATGTTATGTAATAATGCACCGACTCTGGGTAACTGGGGTCGGGGCATTACAGTTGGTATCAGAGGAAGTTTAGTACAAACCTTGGAGGCTAGATTTAGATAAACACGGATTAGAGCACATAGTACTAAGATGGACATTGAGGATTATTATAGATGAAATTCCTAGAATTTTGGTATTGTAGAGATATTGTGAGTTTTCAGAGCAATACATCCCTATCTGGATACGAGTAGGTAGAGGCGGCTCTGGAACAGATTTACCTAGGGGTAAAACCCGAAAACCCCTCTTTGAGCTAGGCTCGAACGGGAACTGGTGCACGACAATGGGCCTTGCTGTACTCTTGGTTACGACACTCCTGGGGGATATGCTTAGGATAATTTACATTTTCATTACAAACCGATTTGACGTATTATATATAAGATGAGAGTAAATGACCTTGGTTAATCCTAATGTGTTTTAAATTGAGAATATGGTGACATGATATTCTCTGAATGATTTTATGACTACTGTTAATCACACAATGCTTTCTGGTTTTAGTCAACGGCTGGATTCCAAGGAAGTCATAGTGACTTTGAGAATGATGTTCAAGGTTGGAACGGTGGTGACAATGAGCAACAAAATGGAATTTTGATTCACGTAAAAGATATCATCTTCATGCCAAATCAATTTTCCAAAAATATGATCAACAATATATATATTAACCAATTCCCGGACTCAACAAAGAAGAGGAAGGTGATTAATGATAAGGGATCCAGCAGTGGAGACCATGGAGAACAGAATCCTCAATTTCCATCATGTAGGAAATGTAGAAGGAGACACCCAGGAAAGTGTCTCAATGGGACAAAGAAATTATTTACAAGCGGGAAGGAAGGACATAAAGGGAAGAATTTCCGAAGAAAAATGAAGAGTACTATGGAAGAAGATAAAAATGGTCCCAAGAATCCATTTATAGTCATTTTCCATAAATGTAGGGGTCTGGCCATTTCCAGAGTGAATACACTATTCTATAGGATATTTTCTTGGTCAAAGAAGAAGCTATGTGCAAATAAATGGTTGGAGAAATGTTTAAAAAGTATTAGTGCTCCTTGTTGATGAGTTTACTTTGGAATAATTTTCTCCTGTATCTGTAACCCTGCAGTTTTCCATGTGAGAATGATATTTGAGGAAGAATTATATTTTCTCTTGTAGATATAGTTATAAATAACCATTTGGTTTTATATGATCATTGGGTTTGAGGCAATTACAAGTTATTATAATTTGGGATGAAAATTCAAGGTATGAGATAACATTTGTGGTTAAATTATGTTATGTTTATTTTTAGGAATTTATCTCATTTTGGTAATGTTATAAAATATAGTTTTGAAAAAGGACAACACACAGACCGTGTGACAACCCATCGCATCGGACAAAGATGTGGGAATCAAACTGACAACCAAAGTGCGATTGGGATTTATCGCCTACCATTGGACTACGTGAAGTCCCTGGTTTGTGTGACTATTATTTTTAGTTTAATGACTTTATTGATCAATGATACGTTTATTTGGGATCTTATGTCTTATCAAATGAATACCCTTGGTATAAGAAAATGATTTGGTTATTAAGTGATGAATGTTATTCTGGAAGATGTTCGCTTTGTTGGTATCACTATATGCCCAAGGAAAATAGAATTCTATGGGATTTCATTTAAGGAGTAATGGTGGATTTTTATCTATGTTTTTATTGTGGATTTATAGTGATTTGGGTTATTTATTGAAATGATTAACCTATAATAAAGAATATGTGATTAGGTTAATTACTTTTAAGTATGTTACTTTAAGAGTAGTTGATGTCATTTAGAGATACAATTTAACGTGGAAGACTACATAACCAAATTCTAATAAGTTTTGGGTTTTAATATTAGTTTGGATTATATTGAAGGATTTTAACGACAATTTATTATTGAATGGTATTTATTTAACTTTGGGGTATTGTTGGTTTAATTTTAGAAATTAAGATTTGTTTTTTCTCTAATCGAATAGACATTTGGGGGATCATTAGATCTTATACTAATGGTTTTGGTTTTGATTAATCTCTAAAGACAAGGTAAATATATAGTTTATCATATGTGGATCATGTTATTCAATATAATTTTATTCTAGCTCTTCCTGTCTGACCATGTCTTCTTCAATACTCATTGTTAAAAAAATTTAATGAGTTAGTGGTGGAAATTAATTAAAGAATGAAACTATACTTAAAAAGTAAGTATATATCTTTATGTTCTTAGTCAATATCATAAATTAATTCCTCATCTTTATGTAATGTAACTTAAAACAAAACAAATGTTCTCCCTTTAATTTTCATACTGGGAAACTAATGACCGTTTTTCCCATCACAAGTTTGTGGTTTTCTTACTATTAACTTTATCCTGATCATGTTCTCTATCCCTCTCCATCATAACTTGAAACGTAGTTTATCATCCATATCCATGTTTTTTTACATGTAATCCTAGTATAGGTTATCTCGGGTGACCTTTGTACATCTCTTTCTTTCTTTTAAAGTGATAGTGTTATTGACTATTTTCCCGATGTGGGAGTTTCCATTATATTCCCAAGCCCAAATTTAAAAATCATGAGAATGCAATTTATTTAATTAGGGGAGAATGTAACACCCCATGCTTCTACGGTACACTTCTCTTTGAATAATGCAATAGTGTGTGTTGTACGCAACATCGAGTTCTAACACACACCACAACCAATCAAACTATCCATTATGAATAATAATACATACTTTTTGAAATTTTATACATTTTATATTTCAAAATGGAATTCATTTTTGGATTTGGAATATCTAAATTAGCCTAGGGTGATGTTTTGGTACTTTTCGGATAACTTTAATATTTTGATGAATAGTGAAAATTACTAAATTTTAATTAAAAACAACCTTTTTAATCCAAATAATTAATAGTGATAAATTATGTATTTGAGTGGTTTTAAAGTATATTTAGAATATATTCTTACCATTTAATAAAATTTTGGTCATTGGACATAATTTAACAATTAAACTGATCATAAAAAAGTATCAATCTTTTGATAGTTATTATATCTTAAAAACACGCTTTTTGTTTTGACAGCGTTAATTAATTTTAAATTAATTTCTGCCACTTCTGTGTTTTGAATTTGGGAAAATGGATTCCATATTTGGAATTAGGATGTCCAAATTGTTTAAATAGGTAACTTCTATTTTTAGACATTTTGAATAATTACTTCGGTAAATATTTTATTTACCATGGTTAAAGGGTAAATCCGGTAAATAAGGGTTAAAATATAATATTATAATAATACTAAATTACCCTAAAATGTGTCCTAAACTTATTTTTGGATACGTGTCTGACCATGGGAATCTTTGGGTCAATTTTGGGACCCCATGGAGCCACTTGTAGGTGATAATGACACTTTATTTTAATTAAGTTAAAATAAATACAAAAATGACATAAGCATATATCTTGTAGAATTTTTTTTTAAAAAGGGTTATATATGTGGTATTTTCGAATATAAATTTTAATTATAAAGATAAATATATTTCCTACATAATGGTATTTTATTTATAATTTTTATACATTAAATAAGTTAATGTATTTATGACACAAGGATGATGCAGTAATTACCTAATTAATGCAAAATTAGAATAATTGATATTATAAATACACAAATAAATATAATTTGAGACTTTTTATGAACTAAACGAATTATATAGGTTAATATTACATGTTAGGAATGATTTAACTAACTTTTTTTGAAGTAATAATTCTATTATGATTTTTTAAAAAAATCATCTATTGAATAGTTTCAAAATTAACATAAAAGAGTTTTTAAAAACATATTATATTATTAATTGATATTAAATTCCTAAAAATATAAGGTTCATCTAAGAGACTTATATCATGATAGTTGTATCATTAATGTACCACTTGGGGGTCGCGTGGATGTATATATTACATTTATTAACCATACAATATAAAAATACAAAGAGACATTGTAAAAGTGAATCTAATTAACTAAGAGTTAATACTTAAAGATAATGTTAATATAGTAACCCAAACCTGTATAAATCCTATTGGTTGAGTGTTTTTAGACATGTCCCCACCTTATCCTTTAAATAATACTCTTTGGAGCCATTATAAACAGAATATTAATTTATTATAAAATAATATTTCTAGCTCTTCCAAAGGTGCCCCGCACCCCTCTTATAAAAGGGCACCCCCATTTTCATTAATTCACACCATAAAAGACTTTTGGTTCAGCAAACCCCTGCCCAAATACTCTCTAAACTTCCATCACTTCATCTTAGATCCTTCCTTTAGTCAGAAAGACAAACTATGTATCCCTTTTGATCAAATCAAAAGGAAGAACCTGAAGAAGAGGTAATGTTTTCACCACCCTCTTTCAAGTTCCTTTATTCTTCCACATCATCTTTCTTTGTTAGTTATATTATAAAATCATAACTCCAGTATCTTCTATATAATTTTATGTTATTATAAATATGGTATAACCATATTCAGTATTCTATACATCCTTTGAATGACATGTCCCCATACGTGCGTACGTACGACTTACCGTCTCCACGTTGTGGTGTAATTGTCATTCAATAAATTATTATTTGGATGGGTATAATAATGATGTGTAATTCATGTAAATAATAAATATAAAATTATTATTATTCTTTATATATGATATACCATCCAATTATATATTATTTTAATATCAAAAGAATGATATTTTCGCTCGTTCGTACGTACGGACTACCGTCTCCACGAACGCGATGAGATTCATTCTCCATCGTATCCATTCAAGTATAATTCTCATTTGATGATTAAAAATAATGTTTAAAGACTTTATGTAATTATGGATATGAATAAGATAAAACCTATCCATAACAAACATGGCTTATGTAACAAAGAATATAATGGAAAACGAGTATGTTAACACCCGAAATGACGATAATACTAAGATATTATTAACAAATCAATGTTAAAAGATCATATATGATATCATATTATTGTAAATGATTCTTTTATAATTCAATAACAATTATTTAACCATTATATTGGAGGTTAACCTACCGTCTACCAAGGAAAAAGTTAAAAGTAAGGGGTTTCTTATCCCACTTTTAATTCTGGGAGAATTCCATTGTTCAGCACTTATTTATTGCACGTGGTGTGTGTACTGCCCATGATTGTATTAATTGTGTAATATACTTTAATTTATGGATATTTTCATAATCATTGTATTATCCTTATTTCATGGGTGTATTTTTCTTAAGTTACCAAATCGATAAGGGAATTTGAAATTTCAATTTCCATTTATTCGGCATTACGCAAACATCATTGATTATTTTACTCTGAGATTATGTGTGGAATCACTATTCATTTTCTTATGTCATAATTTAAACTCCCCATTTATATGGATATACTTTTGATACAAATAATCACTCCATTGATAATTTCTCAAGTCATTGATATGAATTTGATAAGAGTAATTTTAACTCATTCTCCATTTTTTGAGTTAAACATCCAATTCATTGGTGTTGTTTTTACAAGATTATGTGTGAATGTCATTTTATTGTTTTACACTGAATATCCATTCATATTTAGTGTATTTATATTTTTCACACATAATTATGTCGTTGATTTATCCTTAACCAAAGGATACGGCCTTTATGAGAGATTTCATCTCAATTTACATTCCGTTTAGACTTCTTTGTTGTTATACACTAAATCACTTTTATGTGGTGTATATAATGTACTTTGACATAGTATATCATGAATCACATTATTCTCATGATATTACAATGTTTTGATTACCTCAATTATTTATATTCAAGTGTCTCTCTTTTGGTTAGAAACTCTAACTAAAATACCATTTTTAAACGTTTTAAAGACTGATTCTCTTAAATCATGCACATTAATGTCCATCTTTTAAAAGATGGTTTTAAGGATTTATTTATATGGACATTAATGTTTTAAAATTAAAACTCCTTTTAAAAGTTTCAATGTGGTATTGGACACTTTGATTCAAAAATCTATTTTAAACAGCTTCTTGACAAATATTGTGATATTTAAATGTTTTCAAGAAAAGGGGGATATTTCTCTCAAATACTTTTGATGGTTATTTTAATCTATGTCAATATCATTAATTATTATCTATTGAGGTTAATATGATACAATAAAATCTTCTTTATTGTATTGAGTGAGTTATGTTTGACTGTAAATGTGCTATTTTTATACCATTCATGGTTTGTGGTTAAAGTATTGACATTTTGTATGCTTGTTTTAATACGAATGTTTATGTTATGTTTAAACATGTTCATATGAGGAATTAATTTGACTTATTAAGTGATGGGTGGAGCCCACTATTGCTCCTCGATTCATTGGTAGGTCTCATGAGACAAACTATTGTCGTGGCACAAGGCCTTGACATAATCTTATTTGTAGTCTTAGAACGAGGTCTTGGCTATGTGGTTATGATAGTCTGGCACTATGCATTCCATCATTATGAAGGTGGTTATTGATATTGCATGTGATTATTCATTTTTTAGAATATCCATGTGAATAAGTAAATGGCATTATTTCATTTTATTTTTGCCATACTATGTTGAAGATCAAGTTTAAAAGGCTTTTTTTAGTTATACATTGCCTTAAATATTTATTCTTATTTATGAAAGTTTTTTATATATTTTTATCCTTTCTAGGAATTTCAGCTCACCCCTTTTCTATGTTTTATTTTTCCCAGGATGTGAAGAAGTAAATTATGAATGACCTGCAGGGATAATATGTGGGGATAAGAGTGTGGACTATGGAGATTATGTTATTGTCGTTTTCCACTTGTTGATGTAATGCAAACTTTATGAATCTATCTATTGTTTCCAAGGCTACTAAACTAATCGGTATTTCGAGACTTGATCTTTCTTGTGATCATGCCATTGTTATGTAATAATGCACTGACTCTGGGTAACTGAGGTCGAGGCGTTACACCCTTTACCTCGTAACGACATGCGAGATCGTTAATCACCATTCATTGGATGAATTATGATGGGGAGAGGGGGCGTGGGCACCCCACGCTCGTGGATGTAGACGCCGTTGTAGCAGCAGTGGAGCCACACAGAGTGGCTGTGCTGTTATTGTCCCTGCCCCAGCATAGGCAGGTGGGCGGTGATCGTGTCCATGTTGTAGCAACCTGATTCCTAAGACGTAGGGAGATTAACTCATCAGCACTGCGAAGAAAAGAAATCGACAAACAGTGCCCCAGTGACATTTCTTCTTTCGTGGTCGGTCAGAGGAATTCATGTCAACAACGTTGAAGAACAGAATGCCCCACGTTCTACTACACCAACATCTAGTGAGTTTCACGCTAGGCCCACTAATTGCTCGGTAGGACCCAGCGCTGGATATATAGATCCGGTGACACATCATTCTGCGGATGTATCGAACACAACTAATCTCCACGTTGAGGAGAATACCTTCATGTCAGGTTCACCGTTTCTGTTTTAGATGCTTTCTACAGGGCGCACACATCTGTCTATGGGGACGCACAGCTGTTACCCCGCATTCCTGCTTTCCAAAGGCAGGCGACATTTGCTCTTTATTTAGGGATGTCTGCTCCTTAATCAAAACGGGATAATGTGATGTAGGTTCCTCCTTCCATGGATTCCTCATCAGAACTCGTCACCTACTCCATGTATCCCTCATAGATTTAATACGTTATTTTTGAAAATCTTCCCCTCGCCATGTTTTCATGGACGCTGGTTAATTACACCACTTCTACCAGGACATTCCAAAGGGTCTGGTCAGGGCAGCAACCTTCAATCGGGGGAGTAGTCACGTCGAGGCATCAATAATGTGTTGAACACTGGGGAATTGGCATGTCTATCTTTTTTCCCATATTATAGGGCTTCTATAGGGAGCGGAAGCCCGAGGCATCCCACATCAAGAGCGGGGAACCATATTCCATAGGCATGTATCTGAGGTTTTCCTCATCTTCCCATGTTTAACATGGGGTATGCCGCATGTTTAATGTACAGTGGAGATGGATCGGCCTGTTCAGAACACCAACTGTAGTGGATCAGATTGAGGAACCCCTCTTGAGGGAACACAGATATCGGAGCCATCCCGTGGGCGGCTTCCTGAATGCTATGGAGGGGAATGGGGTGGCCTGATCTCACCAGGATGTGGCGGCCCGGTTAAGAATCAGGATGGATGATGTAGAATTTCATGGAGTAGAGGTGGAATGAAATGGGATTGTCATGGAGATTACAGTGGTGATGGGATTGAATCTCGAAGAGACTACCTACGTATCCCCATGGTAGGGAATCAAAGTCCACGTAGTCCATGATGGATATGTGGGGCTTACACTGTAGGTTGCCCAAGGTGTTGGAAGAACCGACGTGAATATGGTTGGCACGACTAGATGGGGGTGGTCTTGAACCTCATGAGGCTTCCTATATACCATGCCTTAACATGGATCAAAGACCACATAGTTCTAGTTGAGTACTGGAAAACCGGCATGAAAAGGACCTTGGACCAATGGGTGGTAGGATTGCAACTCGTGAGGCTTCCTACGTACCATGCCTTGTCATGGATCGAAGTCCACGTAGTTTGGGAAAAGTGGCTGTTATACTAACATGAAGGGGTATCAGAACAACTGGATGGAAGTGTCACAACAGCTTACCGCTGGATTGGGATGCAGTTTAACACCATGTGGGATGGGGGCATATCGGAGAACCGACATGAAGAAGGACCTTGTCCTGGGTGGATGGTGGTATTGAACCTCAGGAAGGCTTCCTAAATACCATACCATGACATGGATCAATGTCCTTGTAGTTCGGGTGTGAATGTGGGTGTCAGCGAACTAACATGAAGGAAGACCTCGGTCCAATAGGTGACGGGCTTGAACCTCAGGGAGGCTTCCTACGTACCATGCCTTGACATGGATCAAAGTCCTCATAGTTCAGGAAAGGTTTTTTCAGTGAACCGATGTGAAAGTTAAACCAGGGCTCCACTGGTGGTGGGCATGAACCTCAGGGAGGCTTCCTACGTACCACTCTTTGAAATAGATCAAAGTCCTCATAGTTTGGGATGCTAGATGTCGGTGAACCGACGTGAAGATAGACCTTGGTCCAATGGTTGTTGGGCTTGAACCTCAGGGAGGTTTCCTACGTACCATGCGCTGACCTGGATCAAAGGCCACGTAGTTCAGGTGGTGATTTTCATCAGCGAACCGACATTAAGGTGAACCCGTGGGTCCACTGATGGTGGGCTTGAACCTCGTGAGACGTCCTATGTATCATTCCTTTACATGGATCAAATTCATGGTCGTTCGGGTTAGTCAAAACGGCTTACCGCTGGACTCGAATATAGTTTAACGTCATGCGGGATGAGGGTATAACCTGACATGAATAAACGATGGGTGGTGGGATTGAACCTCATGGAGGCTTCATACGTACCATTCCTTGACATGGATCAAAGTCTTCATAGTTCGGGTGGGATGTACAGTTTAATGTCATGCGGGATAGTATACAATTTAACATCATGCTATACGGGGGCGTACAGTTTAACTTCATGATGGATGTGGAAATTTACATGGTCGATGCCTACTCTAAGCCCACGTGACTCATGCTCAGTGTGAGAAACAATAGGTAGTAGAGACCAGATGATCACGTCACGAAGGGTGCGTCCGTGAGAAGCGAAGAGGGGCTTACGCGTTAGGTGGCCAATGGTACTGGGACATACTCCAGGATGGAGGCCCAATAGTGACAAATCATATAGGGAGAGGGGGATTGGGACCAAAGATAGGAGGTGCCTCGTTCCCAATCATGACCTCCACTGGCCTTGGCAGTGGGGAAGTACGGAGGTGCATGGGTACTACCTTCCGCAAGAGGGGATAGGGGGCTTAAAAACTTGTGGTTGCCCTTCTCCCGTGGACATACGCCACTCCTAGAAGGAGGATATCCTCACATGTGAGGGTGATTCCATTCCTGTGGAGACGAGTGGTGTAATGAATGTCTGAGCCGGGGGGACCCTACGTGCGAGGCACAAGATCGGGTCACAGTTTAACGTCATGTGTTGAGGATGAGTTACTTGGCAGTTTAACGTCCTGCAGCTTATAAGAGGTGGGATCACTCTTCACCCCTAGGGATTACATGATCGGTACCCTCTTCTCCTCGTGGGAGGGAAGTTACTGGAAAGGCTGTGAAAAAGGGGGGTTGTAGAGATAACAATCTGGGGGTCCACGTTAGCGTGGGTATGTGAAGAAGAAAAATGTGTTAGCAAGCTTATGTGGAGAAGCATTAGGCAAAGCAACGATGCAGGTGGTGTAGTCCAGGGGACATTAAAATCATATCGTGCAAACCTGGAGGGTTGCACGGGAAGAATAATTGCCAAGCAAAGGGTTCCACATGCAGGGGCCTTGTAGAGTTCAGTTTCTTTGTGTAGTGGAGGATACTTGCGAAGGGGTGTGCTACGCGAAGGGGAGTGCCTTGGCCTTATCATGGGGCAGAGGTGTGAATGCGAGGTACTTCACGAAGTGGACGGGTGTTCGCGGAGCACCACCTTGTGAAGCAGAGGTGCCTCACGAAGCAAGGTGCTGTGAAGCAGTGTGCTTCGTGACAGACAGTGACCCTACCATAGCATAGGGATCAGTTGTCCAGGATGGTTGTTTCGTGGAACATAAACGCTCCGCAGCTACCCGGGTTCCCTTGGTAATCCCCTTCTTTCGTGAATTCCATTAGGCTTCGCGAAGGGCATCCCTCTCGGAAGAGGGGCTCAAAACGAGACAAGGCGAAGGCCGCTCGCAAATCAAAAATACCTCGCGGAGCTCCTGATTCCTAGAGAAAAGTGTGCTTCTCAATTTGGGAGTGAAAAGATGAAAGGTCAGATTGTCCATCTGGAGAGACAAGGGGGAGCATGGTATTTATAGAAAAGGGTCACCATGAAGCAGAGCTCACGCGGCGTTATGGGGGGATTCAGTGGCTTCACGGCGGGTCGCGAACATCAACCGAATTCACGGAGAGGTCCCACTTCTTCTGCTCTGTGACGGGACGCGAATGCCAGGGAATTCGCGGAGCGTTACCACCTCTGGGGGATCGTGGCAGGCCCGTGAATGTCTGAGCGTTCGTGGAGCATTACCACCTCTGGGGATTCGTGGTGGGCTCGCGAACGTCAGGATGTTCGTGGAGCGTTACCACCTCTGGTGCTTCGTGTTGGGCTCACAAACGTCAGGCCTTTCGCGGAGCGTTACTAATTCCAGTGCTTCATGGAGGGCTCGCGAACGTCAGGCCGTTCGCGGAGGATTACCGCCTATGGTGCTCCATGGCGGGCTCATGAATGTCAGTCCGTTCGCAGAGCGTTACCACCTATGGTGCTACACGGCGGCCACAGAGCTAGGGGGAATTCACATTGGGGCTTCGCGAGGCAGGGCGTGAGGTCTCTTTCTTCCTTCATTTCTTAGAATATTTCTGGCTCCTATAGGGATGTTAATATAGATTAACACAATAGAGATGTTATATGAGCCTCACCAAGAGTATATCACCATCAAACACCTCAACCTAAGATATTATGTGGGTGTTATTATGGGTTTTGTAACTAGACCCTAGCACTATGATTCCGAGCATTATTTTTATATTGAATAAATAATATACAATCATTTTATTATTGTAACTTTGTAAATATTTTTTAAAGAAAAAATAGTATTTTTAGTTAATATTCAATTACGAAATCAAATTTGAGGAATTAATTTATTTGTGAATTAAATTATATTTTAATATAATATTATTACTAATTTAAATTTTAAGACATATAAATGGTTGTATAATTATTATTAGTACAATTTTATTTTTTTAATGTAAGAAAGATGTTTTTCTCAAAGTACATGAATTTTCCATATTTGTAGGTTTTTTTTAAAATTAAAAATGAATATTTTTATTTTATTCAGAACATCAAAATTATCTAAAAGTGAATTTTTCCAATGTTTCTAAGACAACTGAATCTTTGTGTAAAAATTAAATACTTTTTAAATATATAATGTTTTTTATGACATCATAATGATACACTAGTTATGTATTAAAATAATATAAATTTTTTTTGTCCAATATATGTTTAACCTATAAAATAATGTTATTTTAGATTTGTTTGATTAATTTTATGGTGCCTTAGTGGACCCTCGAAGACATATAAAACATTTTATCATTTTTAAAATGATTTCCTTGAGAGTGTGACTCACCTCCACATAAAAAAGCCTAATATTTTGATATGTTCGGCCATTGTCCTTATAAAATAAATTTTCCACTCCCCTTGGGAAAAAAACCATGGGAAAAACCACAGGTTGGTTAGTGGTTTTTATTAGATTAATGTGTGTTTTCAAAAACCAAAATAATAAGGAATTTCATATCATTTCCCATATAAACCCACTCAATCTCCCATTTCTATTCACTCAATCCATTTGGAACTATACCAACCACTTCCCTTTTGTCTCTATAATCCTACCATGGTTCCCCAATCTCCCAATAATCCACTCTCACACCTCTCTGAAGCCATTGTGTCACACTTCCATGTAAGGGATTTTTTTCACTCTCTTTTTTTTCAAATTTCATTATGTTTTTATCCATTTTTTTACAAATAAATTTTGGGTTATGATTTATCCCCTCCCCCATACTTCCCTCATTATGTTTTAATGATGAGAGATGTCTTTCTCTCCATTTAACACCTCCCACGTACACCCTTTACCATGCCGAAATTCAATAAGGAATTTCTCTCTTCTCATTTACGTTCAAGAAATGCTTTTGTATTATGAATCTAAATTTCATTACATGTGATGGGACATGTATCTATATGACCCCAAATACATTCCATTTCTTCTACATTTCATGAGACATCCATTTCTCTCTCACCAAACATTTTTTTGAATTCTTATGTCACATCGTTATGCTGCCAAAATTGCACCCTGATTTTTCAAGCAAAAGTCATTGTGTAGTGAATACCTTACTCATTTCGTTATAAAGTTTATTCAACTGTATGAACATTTACATATTTATTATATGGTTTCATGTTTTAATTCCACATTAATTTATAATGGAATAATTGATGATTTTTAATGAATCATTTTTATATGATCCATGCAACACACTTATGCATGAAATGAAATGATTATGAAGGGTGCACCCTGATAGCACTCCAATGCATTGGATAAAAAATAATCTCATGATACATAATGTAAAATTAGGGTTTAATCATGGTAATTCATGTTTAATGAGGGTTTAATCATGATGTCCAATGATCCTTGGATCGTTCTAATATAATATTAAATGTCGATGCCACATTTTCATGTTATGATAATCATGCTACATCATGCCTTTATGTTCATTATTATATTATTCTCCATTGATATGTATATTTCCTAAAATGTATTGTATTCATCATGTTATGAATTTTTTACTCCCTTACTAGGCATTATATCTCACCCTTGTCACATTATGTCCTCAGGTTATCCCATGCGATGCTATGTATGGGGGAATGTTTTGGTCATGTAAAGGAAGTTTCAATAAGGATGTTGAATTTTTATGTCTTAAGTTGTGATGTAATGTTCCCAATTTTCCTATGAATCTAGACCTCTTGATCTTCATAGTTATATTTTGTTCACTTATATTTAAGAAATTTTGTATGAGTGTGTAATAAAGATAAGGTTTGTTATAGTTGGAATTAGAGGATAGGTTTATTTATTTTTGGTATTAGGATTAGAAAGCCATAGTGGAAGACTTAGGGATAAGGAAAAGTTTTATAAAAACATACATAAAATTTTGTTATTATTGAGTAAGTGGATTATCAAGAAAATACATCCCTATCTGGATATGAGTAGGTAGAGGAAGCTCTGGAACAGATGAATCTAGAGATAAAACTCGAGAACACCACTTTGATCTTGGCTCGAACAGGAATTAGTACATGACAACGGGCCTTGCTGCACTCTTGGTTACGAAATTCCTGTTGGATATGCTTTCGTAAATCCATAAACATAGTACCAACCATTACTAAGAGATTAAAAAATGACCCTAAGAATATATATTGGGAAGTAGATCATGGATAAAATAGATTTAGACCTATAAATTCACAATTTAAGGATATAAAAGTAATTTATAAGACAATAATTTTTGCCTTTGGATTAACCTTTATGTGTTACCCCTAATATTATTTTAATTATATCTAATGGTTGTTAATAGGAAGACTCAGGAAAATAACTAATGAGATGATCAGTGCGATGATTGTTCAAATGAGATTCCCAATCTGATGGGCGGGGGAATCACAAACTTTTTCACGATACTCTCTCAGTTAACTCATGTTTTGAATAGAAACATGGTTCAAGAAGAACGTTCAACCACCCTAAGAAATCAAATTCCACAATCGAGAGATTTATGGGACAATGGCCTCCTACTAGTAATGGATCATCTGATCACTCTATCGTAGAAAAATGGATAATCTCTATTGAGAAGAACTTCTCCATCATTAAATGTTTTGAACAAGAGATGTTACCATTGGATACTTATCATATAGAGGGTGAAGTTGATAAATGGAGGACATCGATCTACAATACTATGCCTGATGATGAGATTTATACCTTTGAATTGAAGGATTTCCCAAAAATGTTTCTCAATGAATATTTTCCACACACGCTCCAAATTAATATAGAAAGATAATTCCTTTACTCAATAAAAAAGAAGATGAATCCATCAGAGCGTTTAAGGAATATATCAAAACTCATTAATGATAAACCTCCAATATTTTTGTTACACAAGAATTCAAGGATGACACCTTCTTTTGTGGGATAAAACCTAGCTTACAAAAATCCCTAGTGTTTCGTGACATTAAGAGCTATCCGAAAATTGATCGATTTTACATCAAAGTTGAAATAGATATTAGTGAAACTCAAGGGTATCATGGGGATAAGAATTGTACCATGTAATTTAATTCTGGCAGTCCGAGGGATAAATCCAATGGTTCCAAGAAAATCCATCACCCCACATGCCAATGGTGTGAAAAGAAGCACCCCAGAAATTGCCTGATGGGGGCGAGGAAATGATTTAGTTGTGGTTGAGAAGGGAACCCTGTCATTATCTTCTGACCAGAAAAACATGTGGCTACGACCGACAAGAGGACAACACCATTCGACCCCCAATGCGCTGTTCATGGCTTCAACTACAATGAAACATGTTAGTTTTCAAACCAGTGCTTTAAGCCAAGGGTTTTCAGAGGCAACCAACAACCTCCAAGGAAGTAAGGGAGAGATTTTTCCATCACCACCATCTAATTGAACCCCGATATTGAAATGTTGACATGTATGCTAATTATTCATTCAAGAATAGTGGACACATCTTTTTATTCTTGTTCTATGCATTCTTTTATATCCCAAAATATTAGTAGGACAATCTTAACACCACCAAAAATCATGTAAGTAAAGATGTTAGTGAGAATTTCAAATGGGTATATCATTTGCATCCCATGAATATAACTCCTCCCATGTCATAATTTGTGGATTGACCATCCTAGAAAACCTCTTCATACTCCCCATTCTGGAATTTGTTGAAATTCATGGAATGGATTGACTTACCATATATAGAGACAACATAAATTTCCATGATAGTGTAATCACACTATAAATGGAAAATCAACCATAGATTCTTCACAAGTTCAAGGAGGCGGATGAATCTTCATTACCAACATCATATCAAGCATTGATATTACTACCATATGAGAACACATATTTGGATCAGGTGATTGAGTAATGGAAGCAACCATCCTTGAAGACATGCCTATTGTGAGGTAATTCGCTAAAGTGTTTCCCAAGGCATGTCTTGTCTTCCTCCTAGAAAAGATGTAGAATTCACAATTGATCTTATTTATGGGGAATTTCAATTATCCAAGAATCTATATAGAATAATTGATGTGGACCTTGAGGAGTTAAAGAAACAATTATAGGAGAATCTCGATAAAGGATTTATATGCCCTTTTGCTTCACCATGGGGTGCCCCAGTCCCCCTTGTCAAGAAAATGGGTGGGTCAATGATCCTTTGTAGTGATTTTTATGAGCTCAACAAAATCATGATAAACAACAAGTATCCTAGGTCATGAAGTGATGACTTATTCGATCATCTACTTCGAGAATAATACTTTTCAATGATGGATTTCAAGTTGGGATATTACCAAGTATTGGTGAAGAAGGAGGTTATTCCCAAGACTAAATTTCTTACAAGATATGGGCACCATGAATTCATAGTAATTCCATTCAGACTCACTAATGCTCCGAAAATATTCATGGACATGATGAATATAGTCATTAGATATTACCATGAAAAATATTCGGTAGTATTTATAGACGATATTTTAATATACTCCAAAAACAAGGAGGATCATGTGGAGTACTAGATACCTTGTGAAAGGATAAGCTCTATGCGAATTACAACACCTGTGAATTTTGGTTAAATGAAGCCTCATTATTGGGTCATATCCTTACACAAAATGAGATATATAAGGATCCCTCAAAGATAGATACAATTGAGTGTTGGTCAAGGCCAACATCTATAACATATATCCACAAAATCCTAGGGTCAGCTGGATATTATTGCCGATTTGGTTGAAATTTCCCGCTATTGTCCAAACCTCTTACCAAGATTACTTGGAAGGGAGTAAAGTTTTCATGGAGTGTTGAATGGGAAGACGACTTCATAGTGTTGAAAATTAGTCTTATCAATGTATTCGTTATCACATTAACCAAAAGTAGGTATCTTTTTGTGGTATTCAGTGCTACCTCGATGAAGTTCTTGGGTTGCGTGTTGTTGCAAAAAGAAAAATTCATTACAAATTCATCATGGAAATTGGAATTTCATGAGAAAAACAATCCAATTCATGAACTGGAGTTAGATGCTGTAATATTTTCTTTAAAAATTTGGTGGCATTACCTCTTTGGGGAGATGTGTGAAATATATAATGAACAAAAAATCCTCAAGTAAATATTCATAGAGTGATTCTATCATTGATGATAATTGAAAAGGATTCACTAATTGTAGATTTGATGAAGATGGACAATGGAATCATAATGAAGGGTACATCATCAATCCTTTTACAAATGATTACTCAACCTTATCTTTTGTAAAGGAGAAATGATGATCAAAATAATGATGTGTGAATTCAAAATAAAGTGTAAATTATTAAAAAAAAATAAATCCTCAAAGTTCAATGTTAATGAAGAATGAATTGTGAGATTTCGGTTAAAAATATGTGTTTCATTAAATTAGGTGTTAAATAAATAAAATTTTATGATTCTCATAGATTTAAATTATCCATTCACCCAGGGAACACAATGTTGTATTGAGATTTTTGATATCATTTTTGGTGGGATAACATGAAGAAGGTGATTGCTGAGTAGGCTTCAAATTGACTTGTATGTCAGCTAGTGAAGTCTAAGAGGTAGAAGTCTTAGGGGACGATGAAACCATTATCCATACCAGCATGGAAATGGGAGAAAATCACGATGGACTTTGTCACTAGGCTTCTAAAGACAATGAAAGGAAACAATCCTATTTGGGTTATTGTGGATCATCATACAATGACTGCATACTTCATTACAATTAGAGAGGATTTGTCATAGGATCAACTAGAATAGATATATATTAGAGAATTGGCAAGGCATCAAGGATTAACACTATCATTTTTATCCGATTGAGATTCATGATTCACCTATATGTTCTGGAAGATTCCTCAACATGCTCTAAATACTGAGATGAACATCAGTATGGCATATCATCCTCAAAATGATGTCCAATCTGAGCGGACGATCAGAACACTTGAGGAAATGTTGAGAATATTCTCAATTGAATTCAAAGGAGGATGGGATCAATACCTTCCTCTGGTTGAGTTCTCTTATAATAATTGTTTCCACTGAAGTATTAAAATGGCTCGTTATTAACCCATGTATGGGAAGAGGTGAAGAACACGGACATGTTTGGATGAATTTGTGGAGCAAAAATTCCTATGTCCATAAATGGTTGAAGAATTTGTGGAGAAGGTTCGGACCCTCCAGCATAACATTATAGCTACTCAGAGTCGAAAAAATCTATCTGCTGATAACCGTCGATGAGACCTAGAGTTTTATGATGGAGACATGGAATTCCTCTATATATCGACGTGGAAGAGAATTATGAGATTTTGGATGAAGGTAATGCTTATTCCAAGTTACATCAGCCCTTTCAAGATCCTTGATTGAATTGGAACATTGTCCTATCGACTAGAACTCCCACCAAACCTATCTCAAGTAAATGATGTATTACATGTATCACTATTGAGGAAGTACATGACTGACCCATCGCATGTACTCAATCGATAAGAGGTACCATTGTAGAATCAACTCTTTTGTGAAAATAATCCGATGAGAATACGAGATCATAGAGAAGATGATCTTAGAAATAACACAATTACCCTCGTGAAAGTGTTGCGGAGAACCCACGAGTTTGAAGAAGAAACATGGGAACCAGAGGAAGTGATAAGGTAGAGTTTCCCATATCTATATTAGTGTGGGAAAATGGAATTTCAAGGGAAAAGGTTCTTAAGGGGGTAGATTGTAATGACAAAAACATTTATTAATTAAAATTCCGCTTGATATAAATCAGTGAGTTATTATGTGAAATGGTTATATAAAATATTCACTTCCTTGGTTTTATACTTTTGGATTTCTAAAATACAGTTAATAATTTATACGATTTCTAATATAGTCCTTGAATAGTGATCACATGATTAGTATAAATATAGGTCTTTAAGAAAATCCAATTTACTATGGAAAAGGAAGGGATGACATTATCCATTAGAATTGATATATACAAAGACCATTTTGCAGAGCTCGAAAAGGAGTAAGCGTCATAGGGATTTTATCTTGACCAAGCCCAAGCTGAGCTTCAACATGTTAAGCTTGTAAAGAACCTCCAATGGGGGACATGGAAGTTAATAGTGATTACCACCCGAGAAATGTTATCTAAACCTCCCCAAGAGACTTTCACCATCGCACACCTTACCCTTAGGTCTTATACGGGTGTTATAAGGGGTTATGCAACAAGACCATAACACTATGATTATGCGGAATTTTTTTATATTGAATATATAATGTACATTCATTTTATTATTGTTACATTGTAAATAGTTTTTAAAGCACAATTACAATTTTTAGTTAATATTCAATTAAAAAATCTATTTTTATGAATTAATGGATTTTTGAATTAAATAATATTTTAAAAAATATTATTACTAAATTATTTATTATTAGATATAAATGATCATATAACTTTTATGAATACAATTGTAATTTTTATTAAGGTATGAAAGTTCTTTTTGTCAAAACACATTAATTTTTTATAAATTCATTTTTTTGTTTTAAAAGTAAAAAATAACATATTTAAAAAATTATTTAGATAAAATTTATATTATTTTTGGACTCAAATGTCATAATTATCTTACGGTGATTTTTTCATAATTTTATGAGACAGTTTATTTTTTGGGTAAAAAGTAAATGCCATTTAAATATATAATGTGTTTCATGACATCATAATGACCCAATAGTGATGTAATAAAATAATATAAAATGGTAGTTTGTCCAATATATTTATCCCCTTTAAAATAGTGTGATTTAATTTTTTTTAATAATTTTACAGTGCCTTAGAGGACCCTCCAATACTTATAAAACATTTTAACATTTTTAAAATGATTTACTTGGGAATGTGACACACCTCCACATAAGCAATCCTTATATTTTAATAAGATCGGACATTTTCCATATAAAATAATGTTTTCCACTACCTTTTTTAAAAAACTATGTGCAAAAAACATGGTTTTGTTTGTGGTTTTGAATAGTTTAATGTGTGGTATCCAAAACCAAAATAATAAATAATCCCCTCTCTTTCCTATATACACCCACTCAATCTCCCATTACTCTTCACTCATACCATTTGGTAGTCGACCATACACTTACCTCCTCCCGATATAATCCTATAAAGGTGCTCCAAGCTCCCAAGAAGCCTCTCTCAAGCCTCTACAAAGCCTTCGGATCACACTTCCCAATAAGATATTTCATCCTTTCACATTCTTTTCATGATTTCATTATTTTGTTATACCATTTTGTTTTCAATTATAAATGTTGGGGTATAATTTTTAACCTCGACCATACTACCATAACTATTTTTTAATTCTTAAATACATATTTCTCTCTCATTAATTCCTCCCATGTACACCTGTTACCATGCAGAAATTCCATAAGAAATGTCTCTCTTCTCATTTACATTCAAGAAATTATTTGGTATTATGAATCTAAAATCCATTTCATATGTTGGTAAATGTATCTATATGACCCTATTACTTCCCATTTCATTTAAATATGATGAGACACCCATTTCTCTCTCATCAACCATTTTAAAAATTCTTATGTCGGGATGTTATGCTGCCAAAATTGCACTGTGATTTTCAAATCCAAAGTCATTGTGTAGTGAATACCATGCTCATTTATCAATAAATGGTATTCACCTTTATGAACATTTACTTATTTATTATAGCGTTTCATGTATTAATTGAAAATTACTTTATCATGTAATAAATTATAATTTTTAATTAATCCAAGTTATATGATCCATGTGGCAAACTTATGCTAAAAATGAAATGATTAAGAAGGGTGCGCCCAGATAGCATTCGCATGAATTGGGTAAAGATTAGTATCACGATCAATCAATTGAATTTATGGTTTACACATTATAATTCATGTTGAATGATGGTTTAATCATGATTCAAGTCTAATGAGCCTTGGATCATTCTAATATCATGTAAAATGTTGATTCGAAGTTCCCAATTTTATGATAATCATGATATATCCTTCCTTTATGTTCATGTTTTTCATCTGTTCCATTAATACTCCTATTTCCTAACATTTATTTTTTCTTCATGTTATGACTTGTTTATTCCCATTCTAGGATTTATAGATCACCCTTTTCACATGTATGTCCTCAGGTTATCCCATTCAATGCTAAGTACGAGGGAATATTGTTGTCACGTAATAGAAGTAACAATAAGGATGTTGTATTTTTATGTCTTATGTTGTTGTGTAATTTTCATAATTTTCCCAAGAAACTAGACCTCTCGATCCTCAGTGTTTCCTTAAGTGCATGTTTGTGTAATAAATCTTATTCATGTGTGTAATAATGATTTTTTTTTATTTTGATCATATCTAACCACTCCTAAAATGTCAAAAATATTCCTATGAAATATGATCTATTTACTTATATCCTTATATAAATTAACACAACGTAATATACATTCCATTTTACATTTGGTTATGTTCATTCAATTATGATTCATTAACATGAAAATGCATATAATGGACATGTTACATTTTATCAATTAAATTAATTAATAATTTTTTGGTTTATTCCATTAAATTTAAATAATCAAGTAATTGTGATCATGAACCTGAAACCAACTATAAGAAATTTACATTTAACTGGGCCAAGTTATATAAACATACTTCCCATTAAACCCTTTAATATTAAATTATTACATTATAACACATATCCTAGAAGCGTACTAATAACCATATACTATTTACATGTGATATACATTGTGATTTCATAGTTCATTTTAATTAAAAAGGACTTACAATTGTTAGGGTTAAGGAAGAAGACTTGAACTGTCTCTCAAAGAATAATTAAAAGGGTCATAAAGGTATAACAAGGGAAGAGCGTTACATGAGTGGATGAAATTGAGGATCCACTATCCAAAAGGTAGGAATAAAATTATTATTATGTCTTTAGTATTAAATCATAACAACTAATTTTATGTCAAATGATTATTAAATAAATTACATATGAAACAAGCATGCCCACAATCATAGTATTTTATAAATTATAATCATTTTAGGGAAAATTAATCGACCGCCAAACTCAAGATTATATACTAGTACTCAATAATAATTTTACAGTTGTTTGTATAAGAATGGATGATAATGGAATAATGTATAAATGACCATAAATTTTTACATTTGACTTCGTATCAAAATAGCATCATTTAGAGAAATAAAAATTGAAAAATGATCATACGAAATGAAGATCTTAATTAGGGGAACTCAATGATATGAAGAATTCTTTGACCAGGAAATACATGATGTATATATCAAATAACCTATGAGTAAGGAAGGAAGATAAATTGAATAAGTAAAATGGAACATTTTTCTACAATAAGATAGAAAAGATGAAGGGGGTTCAGTTTTATTTAATATATGGGCACTGTTGAAATTTTACACATAATCTAGGTGTTGCATGGTTCGGCCACACAATTGGACAAAGTGTGTGACCAAAATTCTCCAAAAATGTCCCATATAGGGGCCTCCCATGGTTTAGATACATGGTTAGAAAAACCATGCCCCAATAATTCTTATCTCAGTACCAAGAGAGGGAATATGCATGGTTCAGCCACACAATTTGAGAAAGTGTGTGACAACAATTCCAATTGGATATGCTAACACTATAGACAATCAAAATTAATTTCTAGCCTAGGTCACATGTATTGGAAAAACGTTTCCTCATGCAATACCATATCAAATTCCCCACATATATTAGAGAAACCACGTGGGATGGGTGGAAGGGTTTCTTCTAACCGTGTTACCCTGTTCTTTCTTCCATCGCCATGGGTTTGGAGCCTTGAACAATCCCAAAACACCATAAAAAAATCCATTACCTCTTCAGTAATCCATAATACATACAATATGTTGAATTAGAAAAAAAAATTAAATGATATTCACCTCTTAGAAAATCATTTTTTAAGTGTTCTCTGATAATGCAACTCATCACTGAGATAATCTTCCACGGGCAACGAATCACTGTCTAAGAAGAACTCCTAATTTTGAGCATTTACATTAGCCTCAAACACATGGACCATTTCCATTATGTGTTCTTGATACCATAGAACACATTCAAAAGGAACATAATTACCTAAGATATAATTCATTCTCTTGAAATGATGATAATGGGATACTCCAAAAATGAAATCTCAAAATCTAAATCAACTTCTTGAGGATCAAAATTATGGGACAGTTCAGAATGATATTGGATAAGATATAAAATTTAGAATGTTTCAAACATGTAATTGTACCTATGAGGTAATAGGAAATGATTTTATACTGTCATAAACCAATCCATGATATCGAAAAACTTGACATAGTAAGGAAATGACATGCCTTGCCTCTATATCAATCTATGACAATGTTAGGAAGATAACTATAAAAAACACCATCCATGGAATAATACTCTAGAGGTCATTAATGTAAATTGGAATAATATTTTAGTCTAGATTGAGTAGTTGAAATACACTTCCTGGTAAACATAATCTTCTTTAAACACTCCTACATGAGACGAGGCCCTAGTAGCAATACTTATCCATCCTCTAACTAGAACTAGTGATAAAATTGGATTACAATAAAATCCCTCATATTTTTCCATCTAAATCGTCACATTAAATAAATTATTTTAGGCTACCAATATGAGGTCTTTATTATTCTATTAGGTACTTCTGTAATCCAGGAATGATGCTCAAATCTTTCACCCTTAAATGTGTATCATCCCTTATGATTGGCCATAAGTGTGTGTGTTAAAATATATGCTCAATTGTTGATATATAGCCATAGATCTCTGTAACACCTTCCATATCCATGATTTGAAATAAATATTCTTAACTTTAATGACAGTATGAGGGACCCAATGTGTCCATATAATCTCATGGAAATATATTCTTCCTATATCATCAAAATTGAACGTCTCTCTAGAAGGGAGGAAGTGGGATAAGCTACCCAGTCGATCCATGACTCCCCTGACTATGTCACTAGCTTGAGGAAACAATAGAAAACTAAATATAAAATCCATTTCAATATCATCAAACTTATATTCTCAGTCCAAAAGAATATCGATCAATTATCTAAGACACTAATGTTTTTAATGCTCCTACTAAAATTTGTAACACCTAGTGATGAAACGTTTTATTTGACATTTCATTCCCAGCAACCGATTCTGTAGATTCATATTACAATACAACTTAGAGAAGCCTAGATGAGCATCCCTTTGGGATGTGTTCAAATCTCACATAAACTCTTATCCTATATCTGTAGGGACCCATAAATTCCCATGTAAAAGTAATATTTCTCTCCATCAATAGAACAATATAGAGGCCATCTGCCACAAAAATACTCTCATAGAAAACCAACTCCTTAGGATATGAAAACTACATTTTTCACAATATCTTTAATTGTAGAGGAAACTACTATGTTTATATGAAAAGGCTAGTTGTCTCTCTTATGAAACTTCAAATGTATATCAGAATATCCGGACAACAATTTTCATTCATCACTAGCATCTGGTACGACCTATGTCTGAGTCATCTGGATTAGCGTATCAAGTACACTATTGGACATTATGGACATATAGGCAAGATAAAAGTTGAGGTAATCAACATATTCAACCACTATTCTCTTTTTTAGAATCTTGATACGTTGTGTAAAGTTATATTTGAGTCTCTTATGGAATGTATACAACAAAATGTTCCAACCCATAAAATAGTTTATCTAGCTATATAAGGAATGAAAAACTTATGTTAGTAGAATTTCATGCATCATATATCTATGATTATGATGTCTCATATAGAAATACCTATATTAAATTAATATATCTTTCATTATCATTACTACACCTAGTGGGATTTCTAATGAATCACAGAAAATCATGTAGCATCATATATTCTCTCAAAGAATCAGAATTGAAGATGAATCCTTCCATTCCACTCTTGAATGTCCTTCTCACACAATTAAAACTAAATGAACATCCCACCACTCTTTGTAAGCTATATAATTGGTTCAGTATGGAGTGATATGACATTTATCAAATTAAAATAAAATATATCATTCAAATGAATCTATATGTATAACTCATTATTGGGATGATCTTGGAAATAATAACACCCACCATCTCTAGGTCATTTTGTCCTCTTGATTTGGAGATAATATGACCTATGAGATGAAATTTCTCTAACTAGATTTGGAACTCAGTAATCATAGAATATATGTAATTATCTCTTAATGTATTCAATATGATCTCACGATTTTTATAATTTTCTCTACATGTTTTGGAAGAAATCAAGATGTGGTACAGAAATACAATGAAAAATGAGTTGAAATTGGGGTGGAAAATCCTATTCATATAGTCCATTAAATCAACCGAAGTCTTTTTAAGGTCAAAATGGATAACCAGTTACTCATACAATCCATAGGGAATTTGAAATTTTCTACATGCTTTATCTGATGGCTTGACTCACACATAATGATATGTTGATCTCATGTTAAATTTTTTAGAACACTATAGATCATTTGAGCTCATCGAAGAGATCATTTATTCAAGGAAATGGATACCAATTCATAGTTGAATGTTGGTTCAAATGTCAATAATATATTCATAGCCTAAGGGTATTATCTTCCTTTATGTTGAAAATTATTGGTAAACACTAGAATAATTGTAGGGTTAGATAAAACCCTTCAATTCAAAACCCTCATACTGTCTCTTATAATCTTAGAGTTCAGTATGTTCTACTATGTAATTAGGAATTGATATAGGTGATACTCATATAATAATCTCAATCACAAACTCTGCTTCTCTAATAGGAGGTAGTCCAGAATATGTTTCATGAAAGACATCTCTGAAATGAGCTATAGTGATAGGAAAGTAAATATTATTTAAAACCTTATATATATATATGTGTGCTAAGACATAGAAAGTCACTCAATATATACTATATTTATTTGGTCCAACTCTACTATAATATACATTCCATTAAGACTTTTAAAGGTAACTACCACCCACGTGTGATTTAAACAATACCCTTTAGTGATAGAAGTCCACATATTCATGATAGTGAACCAACCAGTCCATCCTA
The DNA here is from genome assembly GCA_963277665.1 of Viscum album. Taxonomy (NCBI): domain Eukaryota; kingdom Viridiplantae; phylum Streptophyta; class Magnoliopsida; order Santalales; family Viscaceae; genus Viscum; species Viscum album. Next base: position 168,297,969 of record OY728123.1, read on the forward strand.
CGAATTAAATAGATTCTCATCACCTCAAGGTAGAACATGTCCCTTATATATGGAAAAGACATACCTCAATGAGAAATTTCTTACATTAGAGCATTCCCTCTCACCATACACAAAATAGCATGTCCAGGGTCATCACCCCAAAAAAATATGAAATTTTAAACATGATACTTTCCAATGTCAATAAAGATAAAAATAAGTTATACCCTACAATATTTTATAGAGAATATATTATAGTAAAGGATACACGAATTGTACCTCAAATTGTTGATTCCCTCTCACTCTCATTCTCGTGTATCGGCTGTAAATCATGTAATGAGAATGATTTGTGACCCACTACAACAGCTAGAATACCTTGAACTGGTCTTCTCTAATATTTCTAATAATCAGAATTCAAGCTACCATGGCCACAACCTTCTCCTCAATCATTCAGAGGGTGATACTCAAACTCCATGCTTGACTCCTTGTAAAATATGTTTTCCTTGATAGTGGATAAGGTGTGGATCTTGTTCCACCTATGTCTAGTGGAAAAGGCTCATAAAATCACTAAATTTGAAACATATTTCCACAACTATGAAACTCAATAGGCTCTCAATTGTAACGTCCTGGTTCTAGAAGCCACCCAGAGGCGCCCCATACCCGGTTGGTCACATGGACTCAAGCACATTTCCCCGAATGCCAGAGGCTGCCGATTAGTAGTGAGGGACTTGGGTTTAATATTGGGGAAACTATTCCCTCATTGACAGAGTAACACTATGGAAGATAAAAAAATATACAATAGCAGAAACAATAAATATCCAACAACCGCAAACAACAAAAGACTGAAATAATTACCAACTGGAGCACATATAAATATAAAATGATAGATGATACATATGTCTAGTAAATCATCCAAACAAGTCACAATACTATAAATAAGTACAGTTCTAAAAAAGTACAAAATAAAAAGATAAATAGCTCCTCAACATCGCAAGTTTATGCTAGGTCCCATACTCCCCAGATCCACATCATGTCATGTGCCTAAAGTAGAAGGGCGCTTTCCCTTATCTATATATGCAGCAATATAATTTGTTTGGGACCAAATGTGTGACCCAAAAAAGGTGTGAGACCAAATCAATGTTGGAAAACACCCAAAGTTCTGTTCCTAATAGTTGGTGAATATATGGTAGGTAAAAGTACAGAAAGTAGTAAATAGGAAAGTACTCAGCAGTAAATAATCCACAGTTTCAATATCAAGCAAGAGCGAAGCAAACAGCTAAACCCCAAACAGGTAACCCTATGGGATGTACTCACATCCCTCTCCTCTAGTCCAACATATGAAGTACAAGAAACTCTCTGGGTAGTGCACTCGTCCTTACCCCTCTAGTTCAATCATAAGGATTCATAATGACTCTCTGAGGAAGCACTCACAGTCAATTCCCATGTTAGTCTACGGTAGTCAGGAACTCTCTAAGGAAATATCACACGGTCTGTTTCCCTTATAACCATGTGGTCATGGACACTATGAGGAAGCTCACTCAGTCAATTCCCCTTATAGTCCATGTTGTTCAAAGACTCTATGAGGAAGCTCAATTATTCAATTCCCCATATAGTCTAGAGTAATTAATGTAATTCAATGTAAAAAAAGACTCTCTGACGAAGCTTTCATGGTCAATTCCCATTATATTCTAAATTCCTCAAAGACTCTGTGATGAAGCTCACTCCTTCAATTTCCCTTATAGCCTTCTACACTAGGTTCTCACATCCATGTGTAGGTCAACAAGAATAGCAATGCAATGTGGCCAATGTAAACCTTCAGAACCACTTTGATAAAAAGTCTACAGAATTTCAAGTATGTCAAAATACAAACTTTCCATCCTATAGTAATAGGAACGAAAAACAGGCAAGCCAGCCCAACTGGATAAACATGAACAAACAGTCATAAACAGAACATGCATGGGAAATATATCCAAATCATTGAAAAAAACCATAATCACATCCATTTAACCTCTACAAAAGAATAAAAGCATGGTAGGCAATCAATAAGGGTAAAACGGTAAACACACAATACCCTAATCATGGGTATCGGTGGAATTTGAACATAATACTCAATAACTGTTAACGGAAAGGAACAAACCACCTACCATGACATTAGGAGATCACTAGATGTGAACCTCGAATCATGAATCTCCTTAGAGCGTCGCAGATCTACAAAAATGTCTAAAACAATAAACCCATGATATCTCACAAGAGAGGAGAAATTAGAAGATGGTGATCTAGGAGAATAGGGAAATCACAGATGTGATTCCAATGAAACCGACGATGTTTGATTCAGAGGACGGACACACGCTCGGAGGTTCATCTAAGATCCACATCCGTACTGAGTTCTCGGTGGAACAAGACCTAAAAGAAGAGCGTTCTGGTGATTAGACGTGACCATAGTGCGTTTAATGAAAAAAGAAAGAACAGGGAATGTACTTTTGAAGTACATGGCATGTAATCACCTTTTCTGTAATCTTCTTTAAGCGACCTCCAAGTCACTCCCACACAGTTTTGTGTGTGGCTACTAAACGGCCAGCACACAGCCTCTTGCGGCAAGGCAGTACACGATGTGTACTCATAAATTAGACAACATGTACTTAGAAATATTATAGAATTCCCTCTTTTTCTACAAAAAACGACCAGAAAAAAAACATACCTGAATGAAGTTAAAGTTCTTACAAACATCCCCCCTTAAAGAAATTAATCCCTTAATTTACTTAATGCTATGTAGAATAAGAAACCACGAACAAATCCGGCCACTGCACTCGTATATCAGCCTCCCTCTCCCAAGTCTCATCTTGTACTCACCCGTGCTGCCATAACACCCATATGAGAGGAACAGAACGAACATGGAGAACCTTTGTACTATGATCGACAACCCGGAGAGGATGCTCCTTGAAATATGCATCCACTTCCAACTCAACATCCTCAGGTTAGAAAACACAAGACAGGTTTGTTAAGTAACATCAAAGCTAAGAAACGTGTAACACATCATGCATAGCCCTGTACCTCTAAGGTAACTGCAACTCATAATAAACCGGCCCAAAATTCTCCAACACCACAAAGGCCCGACGTACCATGTAGAAAACTTACACTATCTCCTAATCCTTCTGTGCCCTAAAATCTGTGTGACACGCAGGAAAACCTAATCCCCAAGCTCAAACTCGAGAGGTCGTCTCTGCTGATCAGCATAAGACATCTATCGAGACTGTGTAGTTTCTATCCTATTCTGAATCAACTATATCTACTCTACGGTCTCCTGAACAAGACGAGGTCCCAAAAAATCTTCCTCTCCTACTTCTAGACAACAAAATGGTGATCGGCATGGTCTACCATACAAAGCCTCATAAGGTGCCATCTGAATAGTTTCTTGAAAACTATTGTTGTAGGAAACTCTACAAGAGCTACGTGCTTATCCCATGAAGCTAAAAAAATCATTGATGCATGCTTGGATCTTGAAGTCAATCACCTGAATCGTACGCTTGGACTAGCCATCTGTCTGAGGGTGGTAGGCTGTACTCAAAAGCACTTGTGTAACAAAAGCTTTCTGTAGCCCCTTCCAGACCCGATAAGTAAAACGTGCATCCCTGTTTGTAATGATGGAGTGTGGAACTCCATGAAAACATACAATCTCAAAGATTTACAATCGTCCCATCTCATCAACAATGAAGGTCTTCTTGACCAGAAAGAAGTGAGAGACCTTATTAATTTTTTCAATTACAACCCAAACTCCATCATTCCCTCTATGCGTCCTCGGAAAACCGATCACGTAGTCCATTGCGACATAATTCCACTTCCACTCAGGAATGGGTAACTACTGCAATAGACCAGCTCGACGGTGATTCTCCAACATCACCTGTTGACAAGTGAAACCCCTCATAAAGAAACCAACAACTTCCCTCTTCATACCTTCCCACCAATACTGATGGTGTAGATCACGATACATCTTGGTGATGGCATGATGAACTACCCAAACTGAGGAATGAAAGTCCTGCATCAGCTCCTCACATATATTGGATGACACCCATATGTTCCCCTGGAAATTCATGATATCATCCACGCCTATGGTCCATCCTTGAATAGGGTCCTCTACTGACACACTTTTTTATAGGACAAGGCCTTCAGAATCTGATAGATACCTCATTCAATCTCGATCAAGAAGAGTAGAGGTAACAACCAAAGAAGATAGAAAAGTCAGTCCATGTCTGTCCTACACCTCCAAATGAATCTCAGATAATTGATCCATAAGCTTCCAGTCATATCTAGCCTCTTGATGTGCCTATATCTGAGTCCTACCACTCAACAAATTATCCACCAAGTTTCCCTTCCTAGGCGTGTAGGCAAGCTCAAAGTCAAAGGACTGTAGGTACTCGACCCACCTCCGCTGTCTTAAATTCAGATCACATTGAGTGAAGATATACTTGAGTCTTTTGTGTTCGGTAAAAACCACAAAATGATATCCCAGAAGATAATGTCTCCAATAGCATAAAGCATGTACACCAACAGCAAACTCTAGATCATGCGTCAGGTAATTCCTGTCATGTGGCCTCAACTGCCAAGACCCATACGCAATGACTCTATCTCCCTGCATAAGCATAAATCCCATCCCGATACCTGACGCATCACAATAAATAGTACAGCTCTTTCCTTGCTCTGGAAAGAGTAATATTGGTGTTGAAGTCAACCTCCCTTTCAGCTCCTTAAAGGATGACTCAAAAGAATCTGACCATAATAACTCCTCACCCTTCTTAGTCAGACCTGTCAGCAGTGCTTATAAGTGTGAAAGGTCATGTATGAAATGTTTGTAGTATCCATGTAGCCCCAGATAAATTTAATCCTCAAAGATGTTCTTTGGCTGCTCCTAGAAAATTACTGTTGTCACTTTCTCTAGGTTTACTTATTCTCCTTCCTTTGAGATAACATGATCCAAGAAGAGAATCATATCCATCCAAAGGTGACACTTTTATAGCTTATCATATAACTGATGCTTCATTAGTATACTAAAAAAAATCTCAAGATGGATAGAATGGTTGTGTCGAGTGTGAGAATACACCAAGATATCGTCCACGAAAACCACCATGAAAGAATCCAAGTATGGATGGAACACTCAGTTGATCAGTGCCATGAAAACTGTAAGCGCGTTCGTGAGACTGAATAGAAAAACCATATACTCGTATTGACTATACCTGTTATGGAAGGCTGGAAGAGGTATATATGATGGTCTAATGTGAAACTAATGATAACCAGACCTCAAATCAATCTTTTAGAACACTCGGGCTCCTCGAAGCTGATCGAAGAGATCATAAATCCTCGGCAAGGGATAACAGTTCATTAACATCAACAAGTTCAATTTTTGCGAGTCTACACAAAGCCTGAGGGTGTCATCTGCCTTCTTCACAAAAAGAACAGGCGAACCCCAAGGAGAAGTACTGGGTCAGATGAACCCCTTTGTATGCAACTCCTGGAACTGTTTCTTGAGCACCTGAATCTTGGGTGTAGACATCCTATAAAGATTAATTGACAACGGTTCCACTCCTGGCGCAAGCTCAATTGATAAGTCTACCTCGTGCTCTATAGGCAAACCTGAAATGTCCGCTGGAATGACATCTCTGAAATGATCCACCACTTGAGGAAAGTCCATCTGTGAAGTCCCCATGTTATCAAGATAGAGACAAGAAATTTGGGCTGTAACTCCTCCCATCCTATGATGCTCTGGACCCATGCTGCTCGCATGGACATCCCATTCACACTTATGAAGAAAAGATTCACCTTCTGGTGACGTGAAACTCACCTTGCGGTGATAAAAATTGATGATTACCTAGAATTGAACTAACCCGTACACCCCGAGAATGACATCATAGCATGTCATCTCTAGGATATATAGGACCCATAAGAAGTGACACCCATCAACCTATAGAGGGAACTCCATGCACTGATGTACACTACCTGATCTTGTCCCTAACGGTGTGTCTAGAGTCAAAATATCTGCAGAAGAAAAGTTGTTGATACCAAGGATCTCCACAACAACGATAGTGATAATGCTATGGGAAGCCCCTATATGAAAAAGTGCAAAATCAAAAACTAAGGATACTAGAATCGTACCCTGAACTGTAGAGGATCTGGTATCCTGCTCTTGCTGGGCCTTCTCCATTGCAAATGTCTGACCTGTTCTGCGGCCTTGTGACCCTACTGACCATTCAGAGCTAATCCACCATAATGTGGCTAAAATCCCGGTGACTGACCACCACAGCCACGACCTCCACCACGACCTGAATGGCTGGAAGAACTCCATTTCTAAGACTGATTAGAAATCGGTGGCACTGCTCCTCAACACGGTGTCATAGAAGAACCCCTGTCACCAACTGCTGGTGTGAAGATCTACTGAAGGTGAACCTTATTGCCACAATATTGGTACTCCACTGGGTCTCTCAGGAAACGTGGCCTCATATGCCCGATCTTCCCACACTGGTAGCACACAACCTGGCTACCAGAAGATGCATCACCCCTACTCTGATATCCTCGTGCATTCTCCTAGTGGTGCTTCCTGCTGTCAAGAGGAGGGATACCAACTCTGGATACCGAACCTCCCTCGCTAACTACTCCAGAATCCCTCATATTTCACTATGTGATCAGCACATAGATGAAGATATTGGATATAGATGTCAACCTTAAGATGTTCACCTGCGATCAGATGTCATTCCTAAGACCATCCTCGAACATCTGTGCAAGGAACAACTCATCACCTCTTATAATAGGAGTTAAATTTTGTAGATCTATTAAAAGGGAGGAATACTCCATAAGTTTATGAGTACCCTACTACAGAATCATGAAATCTCAGGCTCAATCATCCCTCCAAGGTCCCCGTATTGAAATAATCATAGAAGATGCTCAAAAACTCATCCCAATCCATATTCTACTAGCCTCTCGCTTATGAGATCACATCCCACCACCTCGTAGCGGAATATCAAAGCTTATAGGTAGTAAGATTCACCCTCTTCTCAAGAGGTATCTCTAGATGGTAGAAAATAGTTAGAATGGCTTCTAACCATGACTATGTTGCCTGGGGTCCTTCTTCCACAAAGAAAGTGGGAGGATGATGCTACTGAACGACCTATGTCAATTCTACCATTGATGGGGCAGGAGGAGGATCTCCATAAAAGGTCTGCATCAACCTCATGAAACCCCCTCTGAACATTGCATCAACACCTATGTTGGGTACAACGGTTAGTTCCAAGGTTGGAATAACTGGAGGATCCAATGGAAGTCCCTGATCTTCCATGTCCGGTGTCTGATCGCTTCCTGGAAACTCACACACAACCGGAGGGTGTCTCGGTGACATGAATCTGCATGGTCATGCGTACACCTTTGATCAGGATTATGAGGGACTGAAAACTAGAAGTGTAAGAATGGTTCAGAATAAAGAAAGCATATAAGTTTCACAAAACATGACTACACGTCTTGTAAAATTACTACATGGCATGTTCCCTTAAGTCTTTTACATGGGTTTGTACTCCTTCCCAAACTGGTCGTGTAACACCCCAAACACACGATGTGTTGTCTTAACACAAGGCATGTACTTTAATCCTCTTCCCTTACCCGAGTCCTTATAAACTTCTAACACTCACAGATCTCCAAAGACAAGACTACACAACATGTACAAGGTATACATGACATGTACTAGACAAGCTTCACCTGGTTCGTGTTGTATGTGACATGACCTAACACAAGGCTCACACTACACGGTGTGTTCAAGGAGGAAACTGCGTGTACGTGAAAGGATAACACTGACCTGTGTTTTTCGTGACACGACCGGGAACACGGGTCAGACAATATATCTTGTTGAATTCCTCACACGGTGTGTATAGATTAAGGTTTATCCAACCGTGTTGTTAGTTACACGGGCCGAAATAGGGTCAACACTACACGACAGGTTCGATTGGTACACGGCGTGTTCCTACCAGACTTTTCCATCCTGTGTCTCTGCCCACACGGCCTTTGACATGGTTAGAGACTACATGGCATGTACATAAGTACATGGCATTTACTTAAGAAAAACATTATCTTCCTGAACATAAGAACACATGGCATGTACTTAACATTACACGATGTGTATTCTGGGATTTTTTTTCGGGATAGTAAGCCGCAAAAACTACTCTGAATCCCAGAAAAACACTGAAATGAACATAGAATGTGCCAAATTCCAATCCATGAGGGCCTATACTCCCTGTAAATCCAAGCATGGCATCTTATACATATTATAAACAAGGATAATAGTGTAATGATCCACCAACTTCCGGTCCATGAGGGCCCATAACACCTCAACATCCAATGTTTGGCATTCATTCAATAAATACCTTAAACACAATACCCTATCAAACAACATGTATTTTAATCAATTCATCTATCACAATTGCATGCATATTCTACACAAAAACTATCACAAAAACATGAAATCACTAATGCATATTATATGGCATGGCAAGAATGCATGACATGTGATTTCTAACAATTTCTTATACGATGCATGAGATGGCATAACGTCATCTCTTCATGTTGTGATAGAAATAGTACCTCAATAATGTTAACGGTAATAACACAAAAGATGTGAGTCACCCAACGGTGAAAATCATATCAACCGTAAACTTTCCAAACTAGAAAAGTTTCATTAAATGAGGTACATTGGATTTTCCCTATACACGGGTTAGCTACTCCCAAGAACAACATATTACCAAGTACCTATTTCGTTCAATCCCTAGATAAAGGCTCCAAATAGTAAATCAAGAGAAAAGAATTTCTCTAATACTACTTTGTAACATCATGATTTCGGAAGCCACCAAGAGGCACCCCGTACCCAGTTGGTCACATGGCCTCAAGCGCATTTCCCCAAATTCTAGAGGCTTCCGACTAGCAGCGAGGTCCTTGGGTGTGATAGTGGGGAAACTATAACTTCATGGGTAGAGTAACACAGTGGAAGAGAAATAAATATAAATTAGCGGAAACAATAAATATCAAACTGTAGAAATCAGCGGAAGACTAAAATAATAACCAACTAGTGCACATATATATATAAAATGATACAGGATAAATATGTCTATGAAAGCAGCAAAACAAGTCACAATGTTAGAAATATGAATAGTTCTAAACCAAAGTACAAAAGAAAAATATAAACATCTCCTCAGCATCACTATCCTAAGCTTGGTCCCATGCTCCCCAGCTCCATAGCATGTCAAGTGCCTGATGTAGAAGGGCACTAGCCTTTATCTATACTTGCAGGAATATATTTTTTTTGCACCCAAAAGAATAACCCAAATAGGGTGTGAGACTAAATCCATGTAGGCAACCACCCAATGATCTGTGCCTAACAGTCAGAAAATATATGGAAGGTAAAAGTTCATAAAGCCGTAAATAGAAAATTAATCAACAGTAAATAATCCACAGTTTCAATATCAAGCAACAACGAAACAAATAGCTAAACCTCAAACTGGTAACCCTCTACGAAGTCCTCACAGCCCTCCCCTATGGTCCTACCATAGAAGTACAAGAAACTCTCTGGGCAGTGCAGTCGGCCTAACCCCTCTTATTCTATCATATTAATTCATAAAGACTATTAGAGGAAGCACTTAGAGTCAATTCCCATTATAGTCTAAGGTAATCAGGAACTCTCTAAGGAATCTCACATAGTCAATTACCCATATAGCCCTAAGGCTAAGGACTCTCTAAGGAAGCTCACTTGGTCAATTTACCTTATATTCTAGGTCTTTCAATGACACTCTGATGAAGATCCCTTGATTAATTTCACTTATATTCTAGAGTAATCAAGGTAATTCAATGTAAACCAAGAATCTTTGAGTAATCTCACACAGTCAATTCCAATTATAGTCTAATGTGCTCAAAGTATCTTTGAGGGAGCTCACTCGGTCGATTACCCTTATAGCCTACTACATTAGTTTCTCACGACCCTGTCTAGGTGAACGAGTATAACAATGCAATATGGCCAAAGAAAACTACAGAACTACTTGGCTAAAAATTCTACAGCATATGAAACATGTCAGAATAAAAATGTCCTTCCTACCGCAATAGGCATGAAAACAAGTCAAGGTTGCCCAACTGGATAAATAAGACCAAACAGTCATAAATATAACATTCATGGGAAATTCATCTAAATCATTGAAAAACAACCCTAATAACATCCATTAAAACTCTACACAAGCATACAAGCATGGTAGGAAATCAACAAGGGTCAAATAGTAAACATGCAATACCCCGTTCAAGGGTATTTGATGCATTTTCACATAACACTCAAAGACTTTGAACGAAAAGGTACACACCACCTACCTCGACGTTAGTAGATATTTATATGTGAACATCGAATCTTGAATCTCCTTAGAATGTCGCAGATCTGCAAATGCGTCTAAAATATTCAACCCATGGTATCTCAAGAGAGAGGAGAAATCAGAAGATGGAGCTCTAAGAGAAGAGAGATCTCACTGATGCGATTCCAATGAAACTAACGGTGATAGATTCAGAGGACGGACGCACGCTCATAGGTTCAACAAAGATCTGCAGCTTTACGAAGCTCTCGGTCGAACAAGACCTAAATGAAGAGCGTTCTAGAAATTAGATGCGACCCCCATGCATTTAATGAAAATGAATGAAAGTACATGGAATGTACTTTTGTAGTACATGGAATTTACTCACCTTTTCCCTACTCCTCTTTAAGTGGCTTACAAGTCACTCCCACATGCCAGTGTGTGTTGCTACTATACGGCCAACAAAGGGCCTCCTGAGGCAAGGCTGTACATGGTGTGTACTCATAAATTACACATCGTGTCTTATTTTTCATGAAATATGACTAGAAAAGGAAAGAAATACCTGAATAAAGGTCCGAGTTCTTACATATATCACATTGAGTATTTAGGACCCCTACCTCATACACTGGTGGCATATAATAGAGTTATAAGTGAGAGTATTAAGGAAACTACACCTTTGATGAGAAACCTCAATGTTGTGATTCCTACCATTGGAAAAACTACAACCCTACTAGATAACTAACACATTGTGCCCAGTAATATCAGAATATCATTGGTTATGTACTATAATAAGACCATCCTTTACACCTATTGAATAGGTGGTTAAGTAGAATACATTTACTAATAAGAATATAGAATACATTAGCCCATTTTTGAGTGTCTCACCCTCATTGACACATCACCTACAAAAATATTGATACAAATTAAAAATCATTTAATTGTCCATGATACACATAGAACCATTTTCCTGGAGCATGAAATCTCAAGCTTGATTGGCTCTCATCATCTAAGGGAAAATGTAATCATATTAGGAAATATGAATGTTTACCCAGACCATTCTTTGATGACGACCATCTTGATTAATCAAATCCCATTAGATCATGGAAGTGTTACATATAATATAAGGGTAAATCTTAAAAACTCTTCTAGGGATTTTTCAACTAATTCATGAAGACATAAAGGATGACCTATAACCAAGAATCCGTATCCTATGGATTTTTATCCCATGAAATCATTGGAGGGAGTTGTTGCTCAAAATCATGAGTTTTATTAGATATAGTTAGTGAAGGTCAGGGAGCACCCAATATAGACTACATCAAATATTTGATACTACCTTGAATATAAGAACCAGTTCTCATTTCAAAGATAATAGGTAGTTCCTACAGTGGTACTACTGGAGGGATCATTGGTGGATTAGGGAAAAGCACCTCTAGAGGGTGATTTTCCCCACTAATCTCGAATATCACTAGAGGATGTTGTGATCATATAATAATAAAAATTAAAACCTCATTTCTAAGACCATATTATAAAAAATATTTAAATTTTTTTTTTGTTTATCATATGGAAAGTCAATTAATACCCAAGGTAAAATACCCCAAAAACCCACTTAGAAGGCCAGGGTATTAGTAAGTGTTCCAATTTAATTTACAGGGGTTTTATTTAGGGATTATAAATTAAAACATTCCTCTTCATTTACATGAAAAAAATTAATTTTATAATGCAATATTTACATTTAAATTTTTTATTTTCTTATATATATATATACACACCAAATTCGTATTAAATGGATTTTCATTCCGTGTAAACAAAGTCATATACACATTAAAAAAGAAAGTGACTCCGATTTAATTTCAAATTAACTATCTTACTTTTTTATTTTAATGTAATGTGGAAAAACTAAAATGGATCAAATCATTGTTTTACCATTTCCAATTCATAAGATCCCATTCAACAAAAAAAATGAAGTTGTTAATATATTGATCTCAGTCCAAGAACACCTCATGTAAACATAGGTACATAGATCACATTGGTAAAAACTAGCTATTTAGGATTCCACAACCATACTACATTAGGAAACACTATTTACATTGATGGTGACACATTAAATAACCAATTAACGAACCTTACAGAATATAATAGCAAAAAAAATCATATATAACATCCATGGTTCACTCCAAAATCACATGGAACACATGCAATGAAAATAATAATATCCACCTATATGGAAGGGAATATTTTTGGTAAATGTGTTCTATATTCTTATAATGATTCATTTAATAATCCCCCTTGATATACTAGGCTAATTAAAATGTACATTCAACATATAAAGTACCATACTTATAGTGTATCACCCAATGGTGAATGTATTTCATCTGAAAATAGAAATAAAAAGAACAAAAATATCAAATTTTCACGAAACATGGTATTTACCCCGAATGTGGGTTAAATACTCCCACTAACAGCTCATCAATAAGTTAATTTTTTTCCTAATCTTCTATAAATATTCGCAAACATTAAGTCAATAGTATTGAATGATCTCTAATACCACATAATGATGTTTCGGTACTGGTTCACTCTACAGTAACGACACCCAGTTGGCCATATTGCTTCAAGATCACCTCCATATACGTTAGATGTTGGTAACTAGAAATGGAGTCCAATTGTGTTATATATAAGAGGTTCATCCCTCTCGTCAGAATCGAACATAATAAATATATAACTGATGAGTAAATAGTGAAATAAGTATAATTATTAATCAAATAGAAAAAGTATGAATAATTAACCAGATAACAATAATCAACTCTATATAAGAATAGTATAATATTGGAAACGATTCTTGTAAAATTTCTCTATAAAATATGGAAACATTTATTCACATAAATAAGATGAAATTGGAACACATTTCATATAAAATATATAAATTGAGATAAAAAATTATCTAAACATCCTGAGCTCCTTCTTGATAATTTACGACCAGGATCCATCCTAAATCAAGAAATAAATTCAAGGGTTAAAATTTGGACACTTCCCATATTCTATACATGCGATCATATAATCATCTCATGTAAAAATAGTGGTCTGGATTGGTTATGGGATAAATCTCAGTAGGCCACCACCAAGGACATCAATAAAATAATGCTTGTTAATATAAACTACACTGTATTCATGTGTATAATAATGTAAACTATTACAAATAAACAACTAATACCTACTTTATCCTCCACTGCTATTTTATCATGTAAACATTTAATTAATTATTATTAATTTAATAATGTTATTTCATGACGAATTTTCAACAACACTAAATTAGATCAGAATAATAATTATGGTGGATCGATAAAGAAACTATGGAATCCTTGAGCTTAGTAGTAATATAATTCATAGTAGTAACTCATGGAGTTTGGATGGAACAGGTCTGATTATAATACATGGGTCTCTCCAAAGGAATTATAAATAATATATTATAATAGGGTCTATGAAGATATTCCATATAAACCTATGTCTAAAAGCCTAACTGGACCAGATGCGGGGAATCAATGGTGCCACATGTCCAAATACATAAATCTTGATCCTAAGAGTGTATCCATGACATCATAATATCCATAAGGGAATTGACTGGATCATACAACATCATTTCAGTCATTCACTAGTAGAGAATGAAAATGATCTAATTTTGGTATCTCCCTTGTAAATGGTTTCCTTGAATCTGAATAGATTCCTCTATGTTCTCAGGACATTCACTTTGGAAACCAAGGCTAAATCATGTTTGAAATGTTATACTGAGTTAAAATTTTCCATATACAATAGGCTCCTAATACATATATCCTTATTTAATTTAATACTATGTAATATTGATACCATTTAATAATTCATTATGATCATTCTATTATCATTTATTGACACAAAAATTTATATTATGGGAAGTCAACCATTTAACAATGTAATTATATAATTTTTTCTTAGGTTAATTTCATTCCAAATTAATAAGAATGAAAAGTAAAAAAATAACAATAAACCAATCACCATTCAAATAAATTTAACTAGGACATGTGATATATTTTTATATTCGCTTCATTGAACCATTTAACAATTTTTTTATTAAATTATAACACTTGTATTAGAAGGGTTAAGTGATAATTATATAGAATATAAATGGGATATCCATTGTTAGTTCATAAAAAAATTAATTAAAAATTAATTACTATATATAGGTTCATGAAAAAATATCGAAACATTTTCTAAAATTATTATTACGTGGGTCACAATGGAATAGAAGGAGAAGAACCCAACATTTTTGGATGGTGTTGAGGTTACAATTTACAATATAAAGAGGATTATATATATTATGGATTTAGAAAAAATGAATAACATTAAAATTTTAGGAAGATTTATTTTATAAGAAAATCCTAGAGAAACCAACTGGTGCACCAAAATGTAAATTTATAAATGACAATTCTGTTAGAAAAAAGTCACAGACCACGTACCTTGAGACTATAGTACTATCCTTGTTAATTATAAACCCTTAGTTTGGAATGGATCTAATGGAAAATGGAAAAATGTATAAATTACCTAAAAATACGTAATATGATAATGAATGAAAATAGTATAAACGATTCGAAGAAAAAAAAACTGAGCCTATGGATTAAATCACTTACAAAGTGGAATATAATTAGACAAATAGTGCATTGATTAGAAACTAGATGGAAGAGATATCCATGAACCATTGTGGAATGAAGCCTGATCTCTCTTAGGAGGAAAATGGATACTCTATCTAGTAAAAATTGGAAATGACAAAGGGGGTTTATTTTTAAAATATTTGAATGGAATTTTTTTCGTATTAACAAAATCCAAGGCCCACACAATATGGTTTAATGTTTGGAAAAACCACATAACAACTTTGCAACCCGAATATAAAATATAGTGGAATTACATAATTATGACACATGGGTAGATAAAAAATGTTCCAATCATGATATGATCACTACTTAGATAGTTAACCTACCAGGTTTGGCTGCACAGTTTGGGATACTATGCACCAACATTCCATTTGGATGTTTTAAAAAATAAAAAAAATCACTGGAATAGGACCGTATGTTCACTATTAGGGTAGATAATTAACCCTCCTTTTACATTTTAAATTCCGTTAATATTTTTATTAATCATTGCATGGTGGGATAATGGTTTCTACAAATTGTGCGTCCTTGTTATTTCATCGACTGGTCAGTGATCCATGATTCGAAAAATCCATTTACATTCCTCAAATGTCCATGAACATATTTGGAATCAATAATTTCTCTAAGATAAATAATTAGATAGAAATTAATTTTATCCATATATCATTGAAAAATTGGGTTCATACAAATATTCACTTTAAACACATCCTTATTACCTTCCATGTAAATCATTAATAAATCACATGACTTCACGAGGAAGTTGTTTGTACAACACCAGAAGGATATAATAATATTCCAATAAAATGGAATGAAAGATGGTATATGTGATGTAAAAATTACTTAAGTATAATATCATAAAAAAGATTGTATATAATAATTCAATCCATCATAATATCTATATGTGATAGGTGGTAATAAAAAAATGAATGACATTAGAACATGAGGCGGTAGTCCACCATACAAACAAATGATGATTTCAGAACCCATTGGATGTAAATAGAGTCGGTTTTAAGTAATTACGATTACATATTAACATATTAATATAAGTAAAATATAATTGATATTCTATCATCATGGTTTAATGTTCACTGAATGAGTTGAAGGATCAAGTAAGTTAAAAACACTCATTGAAGAATGATACATTATCTTCAGTTAACCTTCTTGGGTTTGAAAAATAAATAATTCCTACATTGGAATTATAACCAAAATAATGACTCTAGGAATATATTATATATTAATGCATGTGATTTTTGATATATTGTCTGATCTAAATAGATTTCAATGTGTGAAGAGGAGAGGACAAGAGGTTCCTAAAAAGAGGGATGGTTAGTGGCACAAATTTATGTTTTATTGAAAAGGAGAATGTGGAACCATATTTTTCACCTTTAAAAAGGATAAATAATATAAAATTATTTATCATAGAAGTGATATAGTTTATATATTCCCAAAAAATTGGGTTTAGACATTTTTAGGGCAATTTAATCCCTATATATTTAATTTATTTCCATGGATAACCCATTTTTATATATACTCTTTTAAATATTTTTTTAAAATTTTTATAATTTATAATTGTAAAAATTTATGATGAAATTATTAGATAATATAACTTTTTATAATTAAAAATATAGTATCCATATTTGAAATTTAAATTCTCATAAATTTATAATTTAAATTTAAAAATAATACCACTATTGTTATGAGAAATTGGGTTTTGATAGAGAAAATGTTAAAATGTATTAAATGCATTTATAAAAAACTAAATATATAAAATATTAAAAATATATAAATTTTATTAATTGGGATGCAATTTAAAATTTATTATTTTAATCCCTTATTAAAACATTTTTTATTTTATAAAAGCTTTAAAAAATTATAATTTTTAATGAATACCAACATTTTTCATTATTCATCAATAAAATTAACTTCTCAAAAAAACTCAAAAAATAATCCATATTATATTTTTGATATTATTATTGATTAAATTATGTTCATTTTCCAAAATGGTTTTAAAAAATTTGAAAATTTTAATTTAAAAAATAAGTTTGAAAAAGGAGAAAATCTTTTTTTAGAAAGATATAGCATTTAAATGGAAGATATCTTTTATTCTTATTTAATTACTAATGAAATATAATATAATTGTTAGAATTTTTATTGGACATATAATATATTAATTTAATAAAAATAATTCAGTAAAATTTATTTTTATATTTATTGTCACACACCATGTTTTGGACGTAGTTTTCAAGAAAAACATTTCATTTCTTTATAATTTTTTTTTTCTTATCTAATTTATTGGTCACTATAGAATTCATAATAAATTCATATTTATACCATATATTTTAATAATTTAGTTAATATTATTTATAAAATCAAATATAAAAGCTAGGTGATAACTATCATAGTAAATAATAATATATTAAAAGTATATCATATTTCATTTAAATTTAATGTTCTGTGAAATGAAAGATTAATTTTGTGTAGCCTGTAATGAGAATTATCAAAATGATTAATTTTTTCAGAAGATAATCATGAAATACTTGGTTGATAAATTCAAAAAAGCCGAAAAACAATTACCTCGAAATTTGACACTTTTTTACGAAAATAAGTGGACACTTCTTCGTCAAGACATACTCAGCATCAAACACCACTTCTATAAGATAGTGGTTTCAACATGAAACATTAAATTGGTATTTGTTCTTATTCCATATAATTTTTTATATTAAATCTGGAATATATACCAGCTGTTCCTAATGAATAATATCATTATCCATTAGTAATACCTACATTTTCATTGCATCTGATGGATGAGGTATATACTTCATCAACAATGATGCACGGGACAGAATTTATTCAAGAGTGGGGTTTAGTGAAAGCTAAAATTTATAGAATTTCACCTTAATATGATAAATAATTTTAAAGGGATGATATACCTAGTTCATATCCTTCTATTGTATCATATAATAAAATTTACCAAATGGTTGTTCATCGATTTTTTTCCACCTAATCTATTTTTACAATAAATGAAGATGAATATTTTTATATATGATGTACGAACTGATCAAAATATATATAAGTAAATGATAATTCATTCCTTCTGCATCAAGATATACACAATTGTTATAAATGGTTATTTAATATAGATAAATCATTTTATGCTGAAGTAATAATTTAATTTCTAAAGCCTCATGGAATGTTCAACATCAACCATTTCATAAATGGATAACTTTATAAACCGTACGAAATTAAAAATTTATAAATAAAGTAAAAAAACAGAAAACCTAGAAATTTCATAAATGTATCTATTGATTTTTATATACCACACATGATTATACCATTATTAAGTACACTCTAGATGTATATAAATAACCTGAAGAACCATAAAACCTTATTGAAAACATACATTCCTCTCTATTCCTTACATAAAATATAGATTATCAAATATATTCCGTAAATCAATAAATATACTAAACTCCATCAATGATAAAAAAATAAGCTTTTCATCAATTCATTATTCAGTTCCAAGGTATGCAATAGTATCCAGTTTACGTTATCCATATCAATAATCCATTTATCAAAACTAAACATTATTATTTCAACATCAGGAACATATTAACGGTTATCTTTCCTGAATCATGTGTTTTCTATAAAATATCACATTTATATTAAATCTATATTCTTATAAATAAATATTATTCAATTTATTATTTAAAATCCTTAATGAAAACACTCTATAATGAGTCCTTAAATTATAACGTAAATATTGATTTCCAATATATAATCATCTCAATTATTCTACCTCAACCTTATGGAATTAACAAGGTATCACCATCTAATGCCTTAATAAATTATTCCTTTATTATGTTATTCATAGTATATTAATTGTATACTTCAAAACCATTACTCATAAAACCTTGTTGATTCCCTTCATGATATTTCCCTATACCACCCCAATATTTTATGTTATATCTATTTTTTAAATTAAATTTAACCTCTTGAATAGATTACAATGAAATAAACATAGAGATTAAACGATATCGGAAAATATTATATTTTTTAACATGTCCATCATAAGTAAACCATTAAATTTTATGTAATCAATAGTATTAACCACATTATGAATTATGTAACTATCCAACTCATTGTTATCAAATTAAATAATGCTTGGTGAATATGGAAAACAATTCTAGGGTTGTTTTGTTATTTAAATATATGATCTGTTCAAAAAGTGGTTGTTAATACATCCCAGGAGAAAATAAATATAAATAATTTTTTAAAAAACTATAAAATATATTATATAAAATTAGTATATTTTTTGGAATCATCATGATGAAATTATCATACACATAATTTTTTTAGACATTTGTGATTGTAAATTGTAAAAATAAGTATTTTTTATAATACCATCATTTTCATTATATTTAAATATGGTTTTATTAATTCAAATTTATCTCCATGTAACATAATAAATTTATAGTTATATATAATTTAATTAATTACATTTAAAAAATAATTTTAACATATTTTTGTATAACTTTAGTTTTTTGGCTTAAAATTACATTTTATAAAAAAAACTATTTATCATTGTGTTATGACGGTCTAATTTTAAATATTATTTTATAACCTCTATGTTTCATAATTATAAAATTTTAGTGAATATTTGATTTATAGATGTACAAATTATTTTCAATGGTAATATTAACTTTTTACAATAAAACAGTTATAGCGGAAAAAATATGATTTACCATAGTATAGGTACAATATTGTAGCCCCTTAAAGATAAACAGTAAATGATAAAAATATCATAGAACTGCAACATTAAATTAGTGTATTATGTGTTTTTTGAACTTAAACATTATTTAAAATATATATTAATATTTTAATTATTATTAATTAATTCAACCAAAATGTTTTTAGCTTCAAATATAAAATATTCATTATTTATTCCTTTCAATCCACTACTCCTCATATATAAATACCAACCACCTCCACTTCATTTCTACTTAATATAAATTAGGTTTTTAAAATATCTATGAAACAATCTTCTCACCATTTTTCTCACACTCATAATCATCTGTTCTCACCCAATGACTAAATTTGTGTTCCTTAAGGGGTCCTTCAAAGATGTGATATTCATGAGGTGACATTCTCAAACAACCTCTCTTAATTTCTATTTTTCTAAATTTTCCTAAAATACATCATCCCACAAGAAATAATAAAATCATAATCATTTATATAATATAATAATAAATTTATAATAGAGTATATTATATTAATTCCTTTTGGTAACTCTCCAAATTCAATGAAAAGAAACCACTTTAAAAATTATGGCAGTTAACAGTCTCTATGGTTAATGATTTTATATTTTCATTTACCACCTTCATTGATTGTCATAAAAGCATTATTATAGTTAAATAATATTTTAATATGGATTTTATGACCTATTTAATGTTCTATTAATAATATATAAAAATAATAATAAATAAAATAAAACCAGATCATGATGTTTATAAAAACAACAAAATTAAACTAAACCTTTTATAATTAATATTTTATCAAATTAATAATCCTCATATAATAATCGAAAGTTTTATATGAAAAAATTTATACATTTTTAAGTTAATTAATACCATTTAATCTCACTTATATATTTTTCGTCCATTAAATAGACCATAATTATACACAAGTGAACCCACTACGAAACCATGAATTTAAAGCACCCAAAATAACTAAAATTATGAAAAAAATTATGTAAATAGGTTTTAAAATTTTATTAAAGTGTCATATCTGGTATGAAAAAAATTAATATGAATCTTTAATGAAAAAATAACATCACATAAACCTTTTATACATAATTTCAACTTATACAATACTAAAAGGAGGCTCGAGGTTAGCATTTTCTCTTAAAACTTTTACTTTAGTGAGATATATTCCTTATTAGCCAATTAATTTTTATGTGTGATGTATATTCATAAAATTAATGTATTATATCATAGATTTTATTAGAATCATGTCATTAAGAGCTTCATTTAATAATTATTGGTTTTATATAGAATATGATTCGCCTGATTACAATTTAGAAATGAAATTTGTACCACAATTTTAATTCCATAGTTTTAAATTCCACTTCCTTGATTATGTATTAATATGATATTTGGTTTAATTAATTATGAATATAATATATTATATTTCCACTTTTTAATGTGTCTTTACATCATATAAATTTATTATATTAATTTTATTAATTGTCGCTTTAGTGATATTCTATAAACAAGGGAATTTCATTTAAAAATTATCCATTTAAAATTTCCCAAAAAAATTATTTTTATTCCATGTCCATGTTTTTTATAAAAACCAATTTTTTTCTTATTTAATTAATTTTTTAAATATATTTTTTCTTGTTTTGAATTACAAAAATTTTGAATTGATTCTTTTAATCTTTTTGAAAATGTTATTCTTTGTGATTTTTCCATCCGAAATAAAAAATGAATGTTTTTTAAAATATAAAGAATGAGAATATTTACATATTTCTAGGAATATATAATTTATTTATGTATCATTTATAATATACAGTGTTATTTTCTAGTAAAATTTTCTCATTCGTAATTTTCCATTTCTTAAAAAATAAATAATTTGAATATGAAAGGGATATTCATTTCAAGAATAATTACAAGTGATATTTCAGAATAATCTCCCATATAAGATAAAATTATATGATGTTACTTATTCATTACATGGGATATTATTTAAGTACATAATCCTTATAGTATTTATGGTTGGTATATGTTTCTGATGTAATGATATTTCAGGAACCCATTCATTTTCCATGAGTTATGTTATGATAAAATGTTTATGATTCTCATTTATTTACATATATTCAAATATAAAGAATGATTTATGTTCTTATGGAACACACATGTATATTTTTCATTATGTCAATGTGGTTAGACCATATTCAATGACAGTGGCTAATTTATATATAATAATGGGTTGGGTATATATCTCCCTCAAACTCATTGGGTAACGATACATATACCATGAAATTGTTGGGAGTGGTAGTGGAATTGAAATATATTTAGAAAAATAGACCACGATGGAGAGTGAACTCATTTCAGTAATATAAGGCTGGAATAGGGATTGATCCAGGATTAGAATGAAAATACTAGAAAGGGAAATGAAACACGAATAGTAAGGGACATTTTGAACCATGGCAATCTTGTGAGTGAATGTTTAATACAAAAATGGTCTGGTGAGTTATCCTCTAAATTTAATGTGGTGGTTGAGAATGTATCATTTCATGATCAATAATCTCTAGTGGTTGTTCCTGATTTCTACAATATTCATACTACTTGGGTGGAATCTATGGGGAATGAGGTGTGTCAGACCATAGTGGTGGTTGTCAAAATAAATGATGATTGATGATCGGTGGGGAAGCATACTAAGAATACAATGGATGATCAATCTAACACAGAGTCATTATTAGAGGTAGTGGTGTTTGACTCGAATATAGTGATTGATGTTAAACCATGTGATACTTATTGTGCTTTGGTATAATCTGAGGTGAATAAGGCAAGTTGGACTCCAGTGGCGGTGGATAAAATCAATGATGATTTATGATCTATGTTGAATATGACTCGAAAAAACCATATTATGGAGAATGTGGTGGTTAAGTATCGATATAATTCTATAGTTATTGTTGTAGTGGATGTGGTGGTAAAACACCCTGGAAATTCTACTGTGGTGGATTGATCTTGTAAATTGACAGATACAGGTGATTCTACCAAGAACCTTGCATGATATGAAAGGGTTTCAACTAGAAGAAATTTAATGTCTCTATATGTCGGTACAACTATGAAAATAATGAGAATGGGTGACACACACGGTGTGGTTTCAAATAGGTAAGTTATTCTTGACAGATTTACGATTTTTGAGCATTCAATTATTTCTAGGTTCGTTGTTCATGGTGGGGGAAAACTATGGAATATTGATTATATCATTCTAAATATGGCTTCAATATGGGTTTTTTCTAATTGGTGAAGTATACATAGTTGTTGGGTATTTAGTGACATAATATTATATTAGGGGGCTTGAAGTGATGTTCTTGAGGGATCAGATCAATTACATTAAATCCATGTTTGGGTTTCATCTAAAAATTCATTTTCTGATTCAACACATTTTCTATAAAAATCACTAATGCCCAAGTGTGTGTTAAAATTATGGGTATTAACTGGATCTTATTTCATCATGAGATTCTATTTGACATAGCTTCTATTGTAGAAATTCAAATTAAAATGGATAGAACCATTGATGTTGTGAAATATGGTAATTATGTTAATGGAATAGTGGAAGTAGATCTATGATTTCGCTTGATTAATAACATTGTTTTTCTTCATTGGATGATGATAAATCTCTATGATTTAATTATGGGATACTGTCATATTATTGTAAAGACTATGATGTTATTGGAAATGACAATGATAATTTCGGTAAAACTAATTTAGAACCATTTTCATCAAAAAATTCTATCAAGAGGCCTCTTGTAGGAACATGATTAAGATGTAGGAATCAAATAATTATGTGTTATTTACAAGATGAAGGAAAGGAAATCCTATTAGGTGTGATATGAATGGTAGTGATTTTGTTTCAAAAATGGTAGATGATTTTTATAACAAACCTCCACAAATGAATCGAGCAGATAGGGGTCATTAAAAAGGAATTTTTACTCATGATGATTTTATTGGATTATGGACATAGATGACTATATCTTCAGTGAATTTTCCAGTAGAGAATGGCCTAGAAGACAAGGTAAACTCTAAATTAGTATTTACATATCAGGGTATGCAAGAGTTTTCTCCATCAATTGAGGGGAAAACAAATTTGACTGATGGTTGTAATATTTCAATAATCTTGGGGGAAAGTAATAAATAAATTGAAACACATTGAATTCATGGAAAGTGGGATGATATTGATTCTGAATCCCAAATAACATCTTATAGTCTATATTTTTCCAAAAGAAATAAATGTTATTATGAATGATGATGGTTTTCTACCTATTCCATAAAGTAAATAAATACATTATAAATGTAATAATTATATTAAGCTGACTATGGTTTCTATTTCTCATTGTCCCATAGAATATTACTCTGACTAATATAGTGATTATGATGCTTCATATAAGTTTGATTATGAATATTGATATTTTTCATTGGTTTCTCTTGGTTTTAGGGCATGAATGATTGTATGACATCGTCCATCTTCGTTTTTTATTTTATTTTTCCTCTATTAATATAAAGGGATCTCCATTAGACCTTTGAGAATAATTTTCTACATTTTTTTCATATTCACATTCCCATATTAACTTGGTAGGATTTATATCACCTTTTTACCTTTACGGATCAGCAGAGGTCACCCATTATTATGTTGCTTGTCCCACGATATGTAGAACTTATTTAAGCATGATATGCCATAAATGGATATAATAATGATGGAATAAGTGGGGACAATGTAGATGTTTTTTGAACATGTTTTTTATGTTTCCATGTTTACAAAGACAGTAAACCCAAACATATATTACTCGAACTTTTTTTGATATGTAATGCATATTAATTGTTTACATGTATTTCCTATTTATGAAATGTATTTGTCTTTATCGTTGGTTTCAGATAAATTGTCAATTATAATTTGGAAAATATAATGATAAAACCTTCATTGTAACTCTCATGTTATGTCTAGGATACAATCATAAAGTAATGGAAATGACCATGAATAACCTAGGATTAAACCAAAGGATTCATATATTGAAATTTAATATGTAACATTCCTTGATATTGTTGTTTTCCCACTGATAGATGAGTATTCATGCATTGGTGAGTGTGTGTTGACACAATGCATTTGCTGGGGAGAGGCAGAAGCTGTATTTTCTTGGGGTTGTTTCTATTATGATTGTTTGGTAGTAAGGATAGTTATGGTGGTTTCAGACATCTTCCTTAAAATTGATTGGATAATAAAAAATAAATTTTCAGTCAGTCACTATGATTATTTTTGGTCTCACTATTTATTTTAGTTTTAGATAATAGATGGAACAAAGAGGATTCATATGTGTGGTTAATTTCATTGATAATGGAATAATATTCCACTTGAGAAACCAAATGAGATAGGATTCATAATTTGAACCATGTTATTATGAATAATCCTAAATCTCATAATATGATCAATAATATCAAATTTCAAGAGTTTCCTGACACATATAATAATAGAAATATGGATTTTCAGTATCACTGTAGAGGAAGGAAAGATCAATTTTCCTCATTTATAGAATGTGTCAAGACACATCATTGAGAATGTTTCAACAGAACTAGATGATGATTTTTGTGTTGAAGAGAAGAAAAAAAAATCATGTAATTAAAAAGAGAAAGTGAAGGGATCAGTTAATGCAATAGACGGAAATAATGGGGTTTTAAAGAAATATCAATAATATATTGTTTTAAATGTGGAATGTAAAGGATTTATTTAAATAAACATCATATGGGGAATTATCACGAAGATACTTGAAAATGTTATATGAGTAATGGTAATATTGATGACGATGAAAAAACTGTGAATGAAAAATGAGATAAAATAAGTGTTATAGAATAAATTGAAAATTCGTTGTTAATGGATTAAGAATGTAGAAGGATGATTCCGTGTTTTAATATTGAAATTTTAGAATAATGTTATACGATAAATATTTTGGTATTATTTAATAATGATACATACAATTATATTTCCATGTATTTTTTTCATAATTGTTTAAATATATATTTTAAATGGTACTAGAAACCATGAAAAGTGATTAGTGTTGAATGGAAATATTTCTGAATTACATACAATTAATGGAATGATAACTATTAAAATGTACATTATGATGGAATAAGAATGAGATAACTAGATTTTTTTGAATTTAAAAAAATGGGAAAGTATTGATGAAATTAGAACATATTTGTAATATAATTACAGGTAGGTTTATGGAATGAGTATATAGAAATTTTGGATCCAATTATGAGGAAATAGTAAATTTTTGATGGTTTTCATTTTTTTCTATGATTTTATGTTAATTCATGTAATTTCCATTTTTAGAGAGAATACATGATAACAATCTTAACAAGTTTTTTCTGTGACAACTAAGAGATACATCATATTTTTTGGGGGATTAATGATAGTGTAATTTTAAAAATTAGTTGACTTTTTTCATAAGTTTGGGGTTTTAATTTCATTAGAGGGTTTATAATGCTAACAATTTATGAAAATTTTAATGTCAAACATTGGTTGATGTTTTATTATTAATTTATTTCATAACTATATGAAGATTTATTCACATTGGATAACATGTGTTAAGTATATTTGTATTATAACTACAGACATAAGGATTGACTTGTCATCTTATTATGGATTTACTATCCACTTCATCAATAAGAATTGAAATTTAAACTTCATTTCATAGTGTAAGAAATGAAGTATAAATTGATCAAGGAACAAACATGTAGTAATATTATACTTATTTGAGAAATAATATAATTATATCATATCAAATGATATTAAAAAAATATTTTCCAATTATCATCATTTCTGATGATATAACAGACCTCGTTCAGACATATGTGGTATATGGGTTTTTTATTATTAAACATATATATACTATGGTCAATAGAATTATGCATGAGAACATGACAATTAAAATTATCTTCCAAGTCCATATTTTTACTTTCCACTTGTTTTCTCCTTATTAGAATCCTTGTTTTTGGGTTACAATCACATTTTACTTGCCTTATTTTTAAGATGACGCATTATTGGAAATTTTTATGAAATGGGGTTTTCAAAAATTAATTTTAGAATATATACCTAATATTTTTGATGTTAAATTTCAAATTCCATTGTGATGTTTTATTATTTTTAAAAAGTGTTGATCATATTGGTGTAGATTCTTATCAATGGGTGCCTACAACCAATCTCTATCAAGTTAAATATTTGTTCTATGTATCTATCTTGAGGAGGTATATACCTGATCATTTACATGTAATAAACTCAGATGTTGTTCTACAGAAGTAATATTTGTTTACAATGAAAAATTGGATGATATTCAAGGTTGTAAGGAAACTATTATGAAAAATAAGACTAGTCACCTAGATAATTTTTGGTAGAGAACCCACTAATTTGAGGAAGATAAATGAGGACCCGAGGATGTAATGAGGTTGGGTTATCCACATCAATTTTAATCCGAGTGAAAAATTTCAATAAAAAATTTCAGTTTATAAGTTGTAAAATGTAGAAAGAAATTATTTTATGCTATGTCTCTTTTTTAAAATATTGTTAATCTTTTCAATAGCATACATTGAAAAGAACACTGAGCTTAAACGAACTCCAAAAATAGTAATATTTGACTCAACCATTATAAAATACATTTTAAATTATTCATAATGAATAGTATTATCCAAATTAATAATATATAATTTTCAAAATAAATTTTAATGTATTAGTTAATTTATTGTAAATATAAAAACAATTTTTCCTGAAGTCATTTTTAAATATATGTTTTATTCAATTTTTTTATAAATCCTTGTGAAAATGAAAATAACTTTTTACACTTTTAGAAAATATAATCATTAAAAATAAAACTATTTTCTGAATTCATCATGTCAAAATTTTCTTATTATGAGGTTTTTATAATTTTATGAAAGGTCTAATTAGTCAGTGAGTTGTTAAAAATACCGATAATTATAAAACCATAATTATATTTTAATTTAATTAGAAACATATTAGTCAGATATAATATAGTTAATGACATTTAATAAATCATTATACCTTATTCTTTTATAAAAAAATTCGTTAAAAACACGTGATAAAAAATGGGTAATCCATTGTGATTTGATTGTTGAATTATATATATATATTCATCATTTAAATAAAAACAGATTTAAAATTATGAATTAGGGGGTACAAATTTTGTAATAACTTCATTTGAATATTTATTCATAAAACAGTTATCATGGTACAAAAATGATTAACTACAATATGTGTAAAATAATGTAGTGGGTTAATGTTATATGGTTAAACTATAAAATACATAAAGAATAAAACATTAAATCGTTTTTTGATGTTCTTAATGACCTAAATATTACTTTACAATAGTAAATATAAATATAATTAATTGTAATTCATAACACCCATATCACGTTGGCATTAAATATAATATAATCACTATTTAATTAGATAAAACTACCCTGAATCAAGTACAAATATCGACCCTCACCAAATCATTCTTCCTAACAATCCATGAAGCTTTTAAAATATCAACCAAACCCTATTTTTACCACCATACACATTCCTATGTTCTTCTGATCTACCCAAATTCCAATTTGATGTTCCATAAGGGATCTATCAAGTATGTGATATTCGATAGGTAAATTTCTAAAACAACATGTCATTTTTCATTCCTTTTTCTACAATATCATCACCTCCATCGTCCATAATGTAATAAAAACTTGAATAAAATTTATATATAATAATTTTATATTTATAAAAGAATATATGGTATCAAACAAATTTATTATCATCCCTTAATTCAACAATTTAAACCATTTTCCATATTATGTAACGCCCCGACCCCAGCTACCCAGAGTCGGTGCATTACTTCGTAACATTGGCATGATCACAAGAAGATCAAATCTCGAAAGACCGATTGGTTTAGTAGCCTTGGAAACACTAGATATATTCATAAGTTTTACATTACATCATAAAATGAAAAACTACTACAACAAAATAATGTTTCCATAGTCCACACTATAATCTTCTCATAATATCCCTGCAAGTCATTCATAACTTACATCTTCACTTCCTGGGAAAAAAAATAAAACATAGAAAAGGGGTGAGCTCAAATGCCCAGTAAGGATAACAATATAGCAGAAACTTTCATAAATAAGAATAAACATTTAAGGCAATGTATAACTAAAACAAAAGCCTTTTAAATATGAACTTTCAACATGGTATGGCATAAATAAAATGAAATAATGCCATTTACTTATTTACATGGATATTCTACTAATCGACTAATCACATGAAAAAATCAATAACCACTTTCATAATGTTGGAATGCATAATACTAAACGTTAATTTCTTTGTCTAGGCCTCATCCCAAGACCTAGGGGTTACTTCTAACCGGAACCCAACCCGGAGTGCCTCTAATAACCGGACACCAACCCGGAGTGCCTCTAATAACCGGACACCAACCCGGAGTGCCTCTAATAACCGGACACCAACCCGGAGGGCATACTTTTACCAGTCCCTAACCTGGAGGGCTTACTTTAACCAGTCCCCAACCTGGAGGGCTTACTTTTACCAGTCCCCAACCTGGAGGGCTTACTTTTACCGGTCCCCAACCCGGAACATACTTGTTTAGCACATTCATCTGAAGAAAAGTTTGAAATATAACATAAACATTCGGATTAAAACTAGCATACGAAATGTAAATAGTTTCCCCATAAACTATGAATGGTATAAAATAGCACATCCACATTCAAACATATCACAAAACCTTCAATACAATATAGAAGTTTTGTATTATAATAAATCAACTTCAAATAATCTTAAAATCCATCAAAGGATGTTGACATAGATGAAATCAAAATTCTTTTAAAAGAAGTATCTCCTTTTATTTTGAAATCATTTAAGATCCATATAAAATAAAACATTTTCTTTGAAAATATTCTTATAAGCTTGTAAGGAAAGCTTCGACGATTTTATAAGGGCAGAAAGTAACCGCACCCGCCGTATAAGTTAAAAAAAACATTCTTACCTCAACTCTGTCGAAAAGGTTAAAAGGACCTTGTTTTGAAAACGACGGAAAGATTCCTTTATAAACCTCTTATAAAAAGTCAAACAAGGGTATAAATGACTTTAACCCATATTCTTGTAAATAGTAAAAATGTTTTGGAATACATTTCAAAGAAACATGGATGTGGATGATAAAGAGATCCCAGTAGATTATTACGTATAATACAACCTCAGATAATGAAGAGATTGTGAAATAACCCTTACCAATTTGGTATAAAATGAATATGTAAATACACATAAATTAGAGTGTATTACACAAGGAATATAATTATGGGCAGTACATACACCACACAAAAGGTGATGGTGGCAATATGGCATGAATCTCACGGAAATAAGGAGTGAGATGAAAACCCCTTACCTTGTACTTTTCCTTTGTTGGGGTAGGTTAACCTCCTGTATAATGGTGAAATAATTGTTATTAAATTATACAAGAATCATATACATTAATATGATATCATATATGATCTTTTAACATTGCTTTATTAATAATATCTTAGTACTATCGTCGTTTCAGGTGATAATCGATTCGTTCTTCTTAAATGTTTGGTTACGTAAGACATGTTTGTAATGGATAGATTATATCTTATTCATAATCATAATGATATTAACATTATTTTTAACCCTAAAATGAGAATAATACTTGAATGGATACGATGGAGAATGGATCTCATTGCGTTCGTGGAGACGGTAGTCCGTACGTACGCACGAACACTACTTCCATTTAATTTTTATTTTAAAAGAATCGAATCCAAATGATACATAGGTATATTACTATTCCAGTATAACATAATATTTTATATATGTTACTTAAGTTCATTAACACCATCCTTTATACGTTCCATGTGTGGTATGAACGAGTCATATCATTTTAAGGGGGCGGTAGTCCGCACTTCCTCAAATGAAATTATCGTATGTATATACAACATGAAACGAATAATGGTATGAAATAAAATGGAATTACAGAAGCTTATATATAAAATATATATCATTAATATCATATTTAATTACAGTGCCATCATAATGGCCACCATGAGAGGTGGTAAGATGTATTTGAACAATCATCGTTTCGTGAGGCGTTAGTTTGCCATCCACAGAAACATTATGTTCATCATCCATTAGATGGAGTTGTGTGTATGTGTAGTTTGAATCCTTCTTATAACAACATCCTAGTATATTTTGGATACTGGTGTTGTTACAAAAGAAAGGAAATAAAAAGAGTTTGGGGGTTGGAGAAGCAAAATAAATGAAAATAATTTAAGAGAAATCGTTACCTTTAATTTAGGTAACTCGCTTTGGTTGGAACCAAAGGACTTCTTGAAATGATTTCTGCCTAAGGGGAAGCTTCAAGGAGGAGGAGAGGGATGTGGGGAGCTTAGTTGGGCAGAGTTTGGACGAGCCAAGTGGCTTGAGAGGTGTGAGGAAAAGAGAAGGAGGAGTGCCCTTTTATAAGAGGGGTGAGGGGCACCTTTGGAAAAGCTAGAAATATTAATTTATAATAAATTCATATTCGGTTTCCAAATGCTCCAAAGTTTACTTTTCAAATGATGAGGTGGGGATAGGTCGAAAACAACTCATCCAATAGAATTTAGACAGGTTTGGGTACTTATATTAACCTTATCTTTAAGTATTAACTCTAAGTTAATTAGTTTCACTTTTACAATGTCTCTTTGTATTTTTATATAATATGGTTAATAAACTTACTATATACATCCAAGCGACCCCCAAGTGGTCCATTAATAATTAACCTATCATAATATAAGTCTCTTGGCCGAACCGTAGATTTTTAGGAATTTAATATCAATTAATAATATAATATTTGTTTTAAGAACTCTTCTATGTCAATTTTGACACTATTCAATAGTTGATTTTTGTGAAACTCATAACAGATTGATTACTTCGAACAAAGTCAATTAAATCAATCCTAATATATCATATTATCCTAGAAAATTAGTTTAATTCATTAAAAGTTTCATATTATATTTATTTGGGTATTTATAATATCAATTATTTTAATTTTTCACTATTATAGTAATTACTGCATCATCATTGTGTCATAAATAAAATACATTATTTGATGTCTAAAAATTATAAATAAAATATCATTATGTAGAAAATCTTTTTAGCTTTCTAATGAATATTTATAATCGAAAATCCAACATGTATAACCCTATGTAAAAATTGTTCTTCTAAAAGATGTAAGCTTATGCCATTTTTATTTTTATTTTAACTTTATTAATATAATGTGTCATTATCACTTACAAGTGGATCCATGGGGTCCCAAAATAGACCCAAAGATGCCCATGGTCGACCATATATCAACCAATAGGGTTAAGACACGTTTTAGGGTAATTTAGTATTATTATAATATTATTTTTTTAACCCTTATTTACCGGATTTACCCTTAACCATGGTAAATAAAATATTTACCGCAGTAATTATTCAAAATGTATAAAAATAAAAGTTACCTATTTACACAATTTGAACATCCTGATTCCAAATATGGAATCCATTTTCCTAAATTCTAAACACAGAAGTGGCAGAAATTAATTTAAAATTAATTCCCGCTGTCAAAACAAAAAGCGTGTTTTTAAGAGATAATAACTATCAAAAGATTGACACTTGTTTATGTTCGGTTTAATTGTAAAATTATGTCCAATGACCAACATTATATTAAATAGTAAAAATATATTCTAAATATACTTTAGAACCACTCAAATTCATAATTTATCACTATTAATTATTTTGATTAAAAAAGTTGTTTTTAATTAAAATTTAGTAATTTTCACTATTCATCAAAATATGAAAGTTATCCGAAAAGTACCAAAATTTCACCTTAGGCTAAATTTGATATTCCAAATCCAAAAATGAAGTCCATTTTAAAATATAAAATATATATAACTTAAAAAAGTAGGTATTACTATTCATAACAGCTAGTTTGATTAGTTATGGTGTGTGTTAAAACTCGAAGTTGCGTACAACACACGCTACTGTTTTATTCAAAGGAAAGCGTACCGTGTAAGCTTGGGATGTTTCATTTTAAATTTTTTGATGTCTCCATTTAGTCAAAAAGTTTAAAATATTGTATTTAAAAAGGTTTCACTATCTTAAGTTGATAAAAGTGCAATAATGAATTTGTTCTTGCATTATATCTAAGAAACTCATAATATGGATTCTAAATTTATAAGGATTATATAAAGTTTAATATTTAGATAACACGATTCATAACCTCTTTTGAATGGTTTTTTTTGTAAGTCATGGTGTTATTGAACTCGGTGTTGCGTGTAGTTCAAGTTATTGAATTATTTTGAAGAAATAATACACTATGAAATCTTGGGGTGTTACATTCTCCCCTCCTTCAATAAATTGCGTCCTCACAATTTGAAATTGTTCTTCGAAAATAAAAGGTTGAAAATAGAAAATATATTTGTGGGAAAACCCACATCGGAAATTGGGTTACTAAAATTTAGTCTCAATATGAGGAAAAGAGAAATGAAAGGGTCACCACCAAATTATGATCTCGATTAGGTGAACATTGGTGGAAATTAGAGACATATAATTGGAGGAAAAACGTAAATATTTATAGGTAGTGATTGAGGTCATCAATCACAAACAAGTATAAAATTGAGGTCCTTAAATTCATCAATCTATGATGATTTGAAATACCATCAGTTCAACAAAACATAGGGTATTAGGATAACACATTTTTGACGTTTCCAAATATCTTAGTTGAAATACCACATCGAAAAATGAATTAATGAGGCCTCTATTTAAAATAAAGAGTCTAAAGTATGAAGATTACCGAAAATAACACATACTAGGGTTCCATGTAGGAAAATATGGATATGGAAGAAAAATCTAACCATCAATTATCTCATGGAGAGTGGTAGAGAACATGGCTATGAAAAGGCCAACAATCCCAAAGCCGTAAATTAGTGATGATTTAAGGTACCATCTATGAAAACATTTTTGTTCTAAGTTGCTTTTCTTAATATTGAGAAATTTATTTATGAGATTGGATAATATCATAAGGAGATATACTTACTTTATAATTAGAGTTTTACCACAAACTCATCTTTCACTCTAAAAGATAATATAATGTAAAAAAATTCTATTTACACTATTCGTATAGGGTTCCAAAATAAACGAATTTATAATTCATCTACATGATCTTTTAATAAAAACTACTTTATTTAATCCAGGACATCTCATGGGCCAGTGGTAGGTGATACACCCTTGTCGCCCTTCGGTTGCGGGTTCAAGTCTCGTAGCCTTGCCGGACGCGACGGGTTGCCGCCCGACCTCCGGGTTGTCCTTTTATGGTAATCCAAAATAATCCAAACTAGAACTATCCAAAATACTTCTGTCCAAACTCACAGTCCAACATTTATAAGTAAGGTAAACATAATATAGATCCTTTTTACCCTGTAATAGCATATGAATACCTTCATCATGTACTACCATATTCCTTATTGATTACATTCATGTTCCCTTATTCCATATAGAATGCTGGATATACTTCATTAATCCAAAAATGTTTTAAACCCCAACAATGATGGAATATACAAATCATTAATCAGCTTCAAGGTAGTCAATAATATCCAATATAATTTATCCAAAATAATCACATATTATTCCAAAATCACTACCTCAGTATCAGAACTATATTATGATTTATCATTCTCTCAACCATATATTTTCCAAAAATTTAACCTTCTATTGAGTCACTTTTCTTTGTTCCACACAATCTCAAGTCCTTAATGAAATAGTACTGCAGTACAATCCTTATATACTCCATAATTATTATAACAAGTACATTGTTGATACAACACTCAATTGACATAATCAACATAAGAACTCTAATCATTCCTCTTCATCTGTGGTAGTATCATAACTTGATTATTATCCAATAGCATCATTTGTGGCATATTCTGATGACTGGGACATAGGTTCGCGTAGTGTCCAAACTCCTTGCAAATGAAGCATTGTACATTTGAAACCATTTTCTTACCCTTGCAGTCACATACTTTGTGCCCTTTTCCTCCACACTTATAACAAACTTCCATTCCTTTCAGGCAAGTTCCAGGGTGTTTCTTTCCACAGTTACCACATATGGGAAAATTCTTCTTTTCCCTCTCCCCTTTATCCATCTTTCTCTCTTCCATCCTTTTCTTCTCTTGCTTCCCTTCAAAGACATAGGACTCAGTAAACTCTTTACTTATCTTATCAACACATGATATTATTTCTTCATATGATGATAATACATGGGAGACTATTTCTCTTATAAATTCTAACTTAAGACCATGAAAGATATGATCCTTCCTTCTCTTTGGATCATGTTCATTTCTGGAGTTCTCATTTCTTCTACTGGGCGCCATTTCTAAACAATGGCATATACTGGATCAGTTTATGAATCAAAATACATAATCTCATACTTATAAAACACTTAACATAAATTGAACTATTTCTGGATATAATCCATAATCATAAAAAATGTTTTCTTTGAGGAAGTATATACTCATAAACCCTTCATAATGATTTGTAAAGAAAATGAGAGTTATCCTAAGCATATCCCCCGGGAGTGTCGTAACCAAGAGTGCAGCAAGGCCCGTTGTCGTGCACCAGTTCCCGTTCGAGTCTAGCTCAAAGCGGTGTTTTCGGGTTTTACCCCTAGGTACATCTGTGCCAGAGCCGCCTCTACCTGCTCGTATCCAGACAGGGATGTATTGCTCAGAAAACTCACAAAATCTCTACAATACCAAAATTCTAGGAAGTTCTTCTATACTAATCCTCAAAGTTCATCTTATGTCTACGTGCTCTAATCAGAGTTTATCTAAATCTAGCTTCCAAGGTTTGTACTAAACTTCCTCTGATACCAACTGTAACGCCCCGACCCCAGCTACCCAGAGTCGGTGCATTACTTCGTAACATTGGCATGATCACAAGAAGATCAAATCTCGAAAGACCGATTGGTTTAGTAGCCTTGGAAACACTAGATATATTCATAAGTTTTACATTACATCATAAAATGAAAAACTACTACAACAACATAATGTTTCCATAGTCCACACTATAATCTCCTCATAATATCACTGCAAGTCATTCATAACTTACATCTTCACTTCCTGGAAAAAAAAAATAAAACCTAGAAAAGGGGTGAGCTCAAATGCCCAGTAAGGATAACAATATAGCGGAAACTTTCATAAATAAGAATAAACATTTAAGGAAATGTATAACTAAAACAAAAGCCTTTTAAATATGAACTTTCAACATGGTATGGCATAAATAAAATGAAATAATGCCATTTACTTATTCACATGGATATTCTACTAATCGACTAATCACATGCAAAAATCAATAACCACTTTCATAATGTTGGAATGCATAATACTAAACGTTAATTTCTTTGTCTAGGCCTCATCCCAAGACCTAGGGGTTACTTCTAACCGGAACCCAACCCGGAGTGCCTCTAATAACCGGACACCAACCCGGAGTGCCTCTAATAACCGGACACCAACCCGGAGTGCCTCTAATAACCGGACACCAACCCGGAGGGCATACTTTTACCAGTCCCTAACCTGGAGGGCTTACTTTAACCAGTCCCCAACCTGGAGGGCTTACTTTTACCAGTCCCCAACCTGGAGGGCTTACTTTTACCGGTCCCCAACCCGGAACATACTTGTTTAGCACATTCATCTGAAGAAAAGTTTGAAATATAACATAAACATTCGGATTAAAACTAGCATACGAAATGTCAATAGTTTCACCATAAACTATGAATGGTATAAAATAGCACATCCACATTCAAACATATCACAAAACCTTCAATACAATATAGAAGTTTTGTATTATAATAAATCAACTTCAAATAATCTTAAAATCCATCAAAGGATGTTGACATAGATGAAATCAAAATTCTTTTAAAAGAAGTATCTCCTTTTATTTTGAAATCATTTAAGATCCATATAAAATAAAACATTTTCTTTGAAAATATTCTTATAATCTTGTAAGGAAAGCTTCGACGATTTTATAACGGCGGAAAGTAACTGCACCCGCCGTATAAGTTAAAAAAAACATTCTTACCTCAACTCTGTCGATAAGGTTAAAAGGACCTTGTTTTGAAAACGACGGAAAGATTCCTTTATAAACCTCTTATAAAAAGTCAAACAAGGGTATAAATGACTTTAACCCATATTCTTGTAAATAGTAAAAATGTTTTGGAATACATTTTAAAGAAACATGGATGTGGATGATAAAGAGATCCCAGTAGATTATTACGTATAATACAACCTCGGATAATGAAGAGATTGTGAAATAACCCTTACCAATTTGGTATAAAATGAATATGTAAATACACATAAATTAGAGTGTATTACACAAGTAATATAATTATGGGAAGTACATACACCACACAAAAGGTGATGGTGGCAATATGGCATGAATCTCACGGAAATAAGGAGTGAGATGAAAACCCCTTACCTTGTACTTTTCCTTTGTTGGGGTAGGTTAACCTCCTGTATAATGGTGAAATAATTGTTATTAAATTATACAAGAAACATATACATTAATATGATATCATATATGATCTTTTAACATTGCTTTATTAATAATATCTTAGTATTATCGTCGTTTCGGGTGATAATCGATTCGTTCTTCTTAAATGTTTGGTTACGTAAGACATGTTTGTAATGGATAGATTATATCTTATTCATAATCATAATGATATTAACATTATTTTTAACCCTAAAATGAGAATAATACTTGAATGGATACGATGGAGAATGGATCTCATTGCGTTCGTGGAGACGGTAGTCCGTACGTACGCACGAACGCTACTTCCATTTAATTTTTATTTTAAAAGAATCGAATCCAAATGATACATAGGTATATTAATATTCCAGTATAATATAATATTTTATATATGTTACTTAAGTTCATTAACACCATCCTTTATACGTTCCATGTGTGGTATGAACGAGTCATATCATTTTAAGGGGGCGGTAGTCCGCACTTCCTCAAATGAAATTATCGTATGTATATACAACATGAAACGAATAATGGTATTAAATAAAATGGAATTACAGAAGCTTATATATAAAATATATATCATTAATATCATATTTAATTACAGTGCCATCATAATGGCCACCATGAGAGGCGGTAAGATGTATTTGAACAATCATCGTTTCGTGAGGCGTTAGTTTGCCATCCACAGAAACATTATGTTCATCATCCATTAGATGGAGTTGTGTGTATGTGTAGTTTGAATCCTTCTTATAACAACATCCTAGTATATTTTGGATACTGGTGTTGTTACAAAAGAAAGGAAATAAAAAGAGTTTGGGGGTTGGAGAAGCAAAATAAATGAAAATAATTTAAGAGAAATCGTTACCTTTAATTTAGGTAACTCGCTTTGGTTGGAACCAAAGGACTTCTTGAAATGATTTCTGCCTAAGGGGAAGCTTCAAGGAGGAGGATAGGGATGTGGGGAGCTTAGTTGGGCAGAGTTTGGACGAGCCAAGTGTCTTGAGAGGTGTGAGGAAAAGAGAAGGAGAAGTTCCCTTTTATAAGAGGGGTGAGGGGCACCTTTGGAAAAGCTAGAAATATTAATTTATAATAAATTCATATTCGGTTTCCAAATGCTCCAAAGTTGACTATTCAAAGGATGAGGTGGGGATAGGTCGAAAACAACTCATCCAATAGAATTTAGACAGGATTGGGTACTTATATTAACCTTATCTTTAAGTATTAACTCTAAGTTAATTAGTTTCACTTTTACAATGTCTCTTTTTATTTTTATATTATATGGTTAATAAACTTACTATATACATCCAAGCGACCCCCAAGTGGTCCATTAATGATTAACCTATCATAATATAAGTCTTTTTGCCGAACCTTAGATTTTTAGGTATTTAATATCAATTAATAATATAATATTTGTTTTAAGAACTCTTTTATGTCAATTTTGACACTATTCAATAGTTGATTTTTGTGAAACTCATAACAGATTGATTACTTCGAACAAAGTCAATTAAATCAATCCTAATATATCATATTATCCTAGAAAATTAGTTTAATTCATTAAAAGTTTCATATTATATTTATTTGGGTATTTATAATATCAATTATTTTAATTTTTCACTATTATAGTAATTACTGCATCATCATTGTGTCATAAATAAAATACATTATTTAATGTCTAAAAATTATAAATAAACTATCATTATGTAGGAAATCTTTTTATCTTTCTAATGAATATTTATAATCGAAAATACAACATGTATAACCCTATGTAAAAATTGTTCTTCTAAAAGCTGTAAGCTTATGCCATTTTTATTTTTATTTTAACTTTATTAATATAATGTGTCATTATCACTTACAAGTGGATCCATGGGGTCCCAAAATACACCCAAAGATTCCCATGGTCGACCATTTATCAACCAATAGGGTTAAGACACGTTTTAGGGTAATTTAGTATTATTATAATATAATTTTTTTAACCCTTATTTACCGGATTTACCCTTAACCATGGTAAATAAAATATTTACCGCAGTAATTATTCAAAATGTATAAAAATAAAAGTTACCTATTTACACAATTTGAACATCCTGATTCCAAATATGGAATCCATTTTCCTAAATTCTAAACACAGAAGTGGCAGAAATTAATTTAAAATTAATTCCCGCTGTCAAAACAAAAAGCGTGTTTTTAAGAGATAATAACTATCAAAAGATTGACACTTGTTTATGTTCGGTTTAATTGTAAAATTATGTCCAATGACCAAAATTATATTAAATAGTAAAAATATATTCTAAATATACTTTAGAACCACTCAAATTCATAATTTATCACTATTAATTATTTTGATTAAAAAAGTTGTTTTTAATTAAAATTTAGTAATTTTCACTATTCATCAAAATATGAAAGTTATCCGAAAAGTACCAAAATTTCACCTTAGGCTAAATTTGATATTCCAAATCCAAAAATGAAGTCCATTTTAAAATATAAAATATATATAACTTAAAAAAGTAGGTATTACTATTCATAACAGCTAGTTTGATTAGTTATGGTGTGTGTTAAAACTCGAAGTTGCGTACAACACACGCTACTGTTTTATTCAAAGGAAAGCGTACCGTGTAAGCTTGGGATGTTTCATTTTAAATTTTTTGATGTCTCCATTTAGTCAAAAAGTTTAAAATATTGTATTTAAAAAGGTTTCACTATCTTAAGTTGATAAAAGTGCAATAATGAATTTGTTCTTGCATTATATCTAAGAAACTCATAATATGGATTCTAAAATTATAAGGATTATATAAAGTTTAAAATTTAGATAACAAGATTCATAACCTCTTTTGAATGGTTTTTTTTTTGTAAGTCATGGTGTTATTGAACTCGGTGTTGCGTGTAGTTCAAGTTATTGAATTATTTTGAAGAAATAATACACTATGAAATCTTGGGGTGTTACAATTATGTTAGTTAATCATCTCTATGGATATTGATTTTAGGTTTTATATTACATAATTCATGGATGGACAATAAAATATTATTCTTGTCAAATAATAATTTCATTTTTTATATTATGACATACATAATGTCATATAACTTAAATATAGAAAATAATATTAATTAAAATTATACAACTTCATGATGGTCTACAGAACCACCAAATTAAACTAAACATCTATCATTGAGTTTTTATCAAATCAATAATCATCATGTATGAATTTAAAAACATATATGGTGAAATTTAAACATATATAAATGAATGAGTACCATTAAATAATAATTAATTGGATTTAGTTACACTTTACAAGAAAATACCAAATTATACACAAGTGTTATGAATATGAAACAACGACATGAAGGCACCCGAAACAATGAAAATAATGAAATATTATTGATGAATGGGTTTTAAGATAATATAATGTATTATATATACAAATATTGTTATTCAATTAATTAATAACATTATTTAAACAATTATACAGGTGGTTAAGGTTCAAAAAACTAAAATTAACTTTAATTAAGGGTTCATTCATCTCAAATTCACTATGGTGATTTAAAGGCCTTATTTACCGCTTATTTATTGTGTGTGGGGTATATCAATCCATTTTATTTATAATATAATTAATATTATAATATTAATTTAATTTTATGTTTCATTTTATAATTATTTATTTTATTGTTAATATGATTCGACTGATTACAAAGTGTTAAGGGAATTCATAACCCAATTTTTACTATATGGGTTATAATTATACTTCCATCACTATGTCGTAGTAGTATTATTTGTTAAAATACTTTTTAATATATTATTTTTCATTTCCACTAGTTTTTTTGTGTCATTATTGTAGATAAATTTGTCCAATCCATTTGATCTATTCTCACTTCAATGATATGAAATTTATATGTGGATTTCTTTTAAAAATTATCTTTTTAAAATTCCTCTTGATACTATATTTTCTTCAATGTCCATGTTTTTTAATTTTTTTTCAATTATTATTATTATTAGTTTATTTTTAATTCATTTTATATCATTGTTTATTTTTCTTAAAACTATTTTCAAAGGATTAGCATTTTTATATTACAAATTATGTTTTTTGTAATGTATTCATCAAAAAATGGTTGGAATGTTATTTTTATCATGTATAACACGAGTAGATATTACTTTCACAATGATTTTCAGATACATTTTTGTCTCTATTAAAATATAACAGTTCTTATTTCAAGTAAAATATTTTCCTTCACAATTGTCCAGATCATTAAAATTAAATGATTAGAAAACAGAAGAGTTGTTTTTCTTAAGAATTATTTTGGGTGATATTTCAAAAATATTTCCCAACTACGAAAACATTGACTGATGTTATATTGGATTTTATAGGGATATTAATCAAGTATATTAACCTTATTCTATTTATAGTGGGTTTATGTTTACAATGGAATGAAATGAAAGGAACCCATTTCTTTTCTATGTGTAATATAACATTGAAATATTTATGAAACTAGTTTCTTTACATGGGTTGTCATATTATGAATGACTTATGTTCTAGTGTTACAAATATATTTAGATTTGTCTATGTTATGGAGGATAGTTTATAAATATGTATGGTTGTTATGTTATAACAAAAGTAATGTGGGTACTATATCTCCCTCCAATTCATTAGGTAATGTCTTATATCCCAGGATACAAATATTACAACAATGATAAGTAAAATTAGTTTAGTAAAACATTAAAATAATTGGGAGTGAAATAAAATTAATAAGATAATTTTTAAATAGGGATTGAAATTAGTTCAATAAGATATTTCTAGAATGGGAACTGATTTTTTTTTTAATAATTGACATTGTCCACCATGATTGTCCTAGGAGTGAATCCCAAATAATGGGATAGTTTGGGGCAGTGAACCCAGTCCACTATGATGGTCTTGGAAAAAAGAGTTGACTATTATCAAAAGGTTTTTTTTATACTTATGTGCATTCCCAAAATTCATTTGATACTCCACTTTTATTCTATCATGGATCATGTTTTGTTATAATTTTCAAATGTTATGTTCATGTTCTTATGTCATTATCATCATTTTAGGATTAATGTCTCCCTTGTTTACCCTTACTGAGAATATGAGATCACACATTATCATGATTTATTCCCATGATATGAATAATGGTTTTATGTATAATGTGTAAAAAAGATTCCTAATAGTGAAGAATTAAGTGGGAGGCAACATATATGTTTTATGATCCATTTTTTATGTTTCTAGTTTTCCAAAGAGACAAACCTGCATGGTTTTTTCATTTGTTTGTTCTTATAGGTAATTAATATATATCATTTTATTTTTAATATCTATCTATGAAAATTATGGGCCATTGTATTCCCCATAATGGATCAATTTTGATAATTCACATCTCTTCAATAAATAAAATAGTGAGTAATCATTAATGCCTTAGTGAGAATATTGTACTCATCCATTACATTAAGAAAAAATATAATTCTTCCTTCACAATTACATTATTTGATTCCAAATTTTATATATAAAAATATCTTTTCATCCCTATGATAAATAACTTTGACTGATTCTTCCTACATTCTAAACAAATAGGAAAATGAATCTTAATTCCTCCATGGTCTCAACTACCTGAACCCTCAACAAACTCTATAATTCTCATCAATAGTGAGTATGAGAGTTGGATAATGTATATGTATCTCTCATGTTTTGTGATAAAAAATTGGGTATAATGATAATATACTTCAGTGATAAATTTTTCCCATTTTGTTTCTCATAAACATATTGTATATCACATTCAATCTTAAGAAATTTTTTTATATTTTCCATCAATAACTCAATCTAAAAAACATATTTTGATAAAAAAAATCATATAGGGGAACCTCATAATCCTGAAAAATTACATTTAGAATATTTAAATCAAAAAAAATTATTTTTAATCTATGGAACCTTAGGTTTATCTTAGGCCTCTCATGTTAATTATCTATTTCAATCAGACTTGATGGTATTTCATGATTTTTTGAGTATCAAATAATATTTCCATGTAGTGTCAAACTATATTGGTAGAAAGGATCACTATCTTTCACCAGGTGAAGATAATGTCTACAATAATGTTCTACTTATATCTTATGGCCTCTAGAAACCACTATGCTTGAGCCACGCTAACATTAAGTAACCAGAAATGGATGTAATTTCTTAGAAACCACTCACTATATCTCTTAACAAAATTCCAAAAAAAATAATATACGTTTTGTAACCATTAGATATATCCTTATAAATCACCTTTTTTATCCCACTATATATATTCTCATTCTATATTTCAACCATTTGATAAAACCTACCTTTGATACGAATTATTGATATGAATTATTTATTCATGACCTTTTTAGAAAATTAAAATAAGTATATTTATATTAATATTCAATACATTACAGAAACAAACACTTGAAGGATGTAATAGTTTATATTTTTTGAATAATTGATAAATTACATTTCAGTTTGTATAATTTCTTCAACATCACAAAAAAATATCTTCTCCATTAGTGGTATTCAAAAACCTACCCTATATAAAACCATTCTTCACAACCTAGGGATATGAAATATAAGGAAGGGTGATCTCAGATGTTCAGTATGGGTATGAAAGTGAGATGTAATTGATTACAAAAGAATGGAATGAGAATAAGTGTATAATAACATGATCACAACATATTAAAACCATATCCTACTTATCAAATATCAAAATTTTGAGTCATGGAATAAGGATTGGAAATTTTTTAGAGCTTAATCATAATAAAATCAAATAAACAAATAAATGGGATAATAGCATTATTATAAGACATATAATTTGGGAATAGAAATATGGACAGAAAATAATTTTCATATTT
Organism: Viscum album; assembly: GCA_963277665.1. Lineage (NCBI taxonomy): Eukaryota > Viridiplantae > Streptophyta > Magnoliopsida > Santalales > Viscaceae > Viscum > Viscum album. Next base: position 168,342,215 of record OY728123.1, read on the forward strand.
ATTGATCCAAACTACCAAATCTGTCATAATTGAATAGTTTCACTCCCAGTCCATCATTGTACACAAGGTTCACTATCAAAAACAACATAGTGAAGAAAGTTAATTACAAAAATGGTTACAAAAATAATTCTAGTCCAATATATCTCATTGGATATAAATAATTACCCATTTAATTTGAGGGATTTATAGGTCCCACTTGTCACATGTTGAAAATAAAATGAATGTTTGAAAAAAATTCATAAAACATTGATCATATCTTATAAAATGAAATGAAATGGGTTTCATAAACATTTAATTATTTTATACTCAGTGGAAAATAGATAGGCTTTATAACCATATCATCATTTCCTCATAGAATAATCCGTAAAAACCGAGATTCAAAATATTTTCCACATGGTGTAACTTGTGAAAATGAAATATGATTCATAAAAATCACGAAATAAAAACCAAAAACCATCCAGATAAGGAATAAATATGGTATCACTGGATCTTATTCCCATCAAAGAATATCTAATATCAATATTTGTAGTCTTATAAGAAATTTATTTATAAAATAAACTTAGAACATTTCTTAAAGAAAATAAAATTTCACAAAAATCACTTTTTAAAACTGTAAATTTATGAATATTTTTTAAAATCATTTTTCTGAAAATATACATTGAAAATTATAAATTATGGTTTAAATATTATTTAAAACATTTAATGATGAATATATCATTTTTTATTTAAAAATGTACTTTTCGAATTATAAAAACTTTTGAATATCCTTTCCATTGGAAATAACCTTTAAAATTTTAAAATGATGCTTTAAAAAAATTAAAAAAACTTTTTGAGAATAATTATCCTTCATTTTTGGAAAACAAAATATTTTTAAATCATAAAAAAATTTCGGTATCATTTTCACTAACAATAACCGAGAATCATTAAAATTATTCTTTAAAAATAACATAAATCATTTCTAGAGTAAAATACCATTTTCCATTTTTAAATAATTTCTTTAAACAGAATATATTTGGAAAATATTTTTATATGGAAATAACATTTAAAACAGATAAATAAATATTAAAGGAAAATGTTTTTCATGACAGTGGGAAATTCCATGCATGTTGTACACATTAAAATAATGATTCCATTAAAATTTTTGTAAAAATACATCCTAAAATTGTTTAGAAAATGAAATGAATTTTATTATAATTTTTTTAAAATTTTATCTTGTGTAATAATTAATTTAATAAATATTTTTTTAATCTATAAAAATGAAAATTGGAAAATTTTTGAAAATAAGATTTTGGAAGAAATTGGTTTTCTAGTCGAAGAGGTAAATAATTTGATTATTCATTAAAAAATATTCTTTTAAACTATTGAGTATATAAACTACAGATGATGAAGAGAAATAATTTATTCCCAACACATAACTAGAGGATTAAAAATTGAAGTTGTTTATGGGGAAATTTATTATATAATTTTATTATTGAAAACATTGTCATTAACAATCCTCATAAATGATGAGATTATAATATAAAATCATTACAACATTTTTTATGTTGATTTTTAAGCAGAATGAAGGAATAATATTAAATGAAACAAATAATATCAAGATAATAATTAAATTAATGATATTATATGTCTAATAGGTTATATAAAAGTATCATAAAATTACATAGTTTCGTACTATGACATATGTTTCCAAGAAAGGAAATTGATACAATATATCCACTGCCGCTTTGGTATGTTTTGAACCAAAATCTCAATGAAAGAGAGATACTAAAATAGTTATGTAAATACAAATAATTTATCATTAGATATTGACAAAATAAATTCATGACTACTAAATAAACCACATTAATTAAATAAGTGGGGAATGTGGAATGGGTCAAAAAAAAGTAAAAATTGAGATATAAATCACATACCTTATGTTCTAACATCATTCAAAAACATTGAAAACTCCATTATCATAAAAATATAATTAGTAAAAATACATTAAATAGACATAATTTAATATATGATACTATTTATGATATTGAATATGATTTATTTATGAACTTTTATTACCCATTTAAAAACAATTTCATGTTAAAATCATATTTTATGAAATAACTACTTTTTTTTCATGAGTGTGTTCATATCTTATTATTATTTTCATAAATTTTACTTTGTTACATAATATCAATAATTATAACAATGTCATAAATATAATTTATAGTACGTATATATGTATTCAGAGTAGTCCAAGGAACTAGAAATTTAAAATGAAATACATCATTCCTAGATGTGGTAGGTCATAAAAACACATGAAAATTGTTTCCATTTTCTCTATGGAATAAACAATTCAAATGTAAATAAGATAATACCGTTACATAAAAGGTGGTAGTCCACGGTATACTCATAAAATGAATTCATAACTCATCTAATAGATATGTAGATGGATTTATGTTATGAACATAACACCAAAATCTCTATTAATATGCTATATAATGATTTTTTATATTATATTATTTTAATATTGATTTTGGGAGGTTGATGAAGAAATTAGATAAAAACATGTGTTGAAGAACGTTAAATTTCATTTAGGTAACCTCATTGGGTTTCCATAAAAAGGCTTCATTGATTTGAATTATTATCAAAATATGGGATCTATAAAGAGAGGTGTGAGTGTATGATGTTATTTTATTTTTTATTTGATCATATAATGTGTTTTCAACAATACTAAAGATAAGGTAAGGGTTGGAATTTTTTAAGTGGGTTGAGTCAAATGCTTTTAATTTTGTGGAAAATAAAAATAGCGTAACAATATTTTTTATATTAAATAATGCTATAAAATGGAAATTTCATGAGTCTAGATCTGATAAGGTATATACTATATGGATACAAAATGGATCGTTTGATTCTTTTGTGTCATTTTAAGCCTCTTCTTATAATTCTAAAACCTGGTAAATGAATTTTTACCATAATCATGCTAAAAAAATTATTTTTTTACTAGTCAGTATGTTCAAAATTTAAGTTGAACATTTTAAATGATATAATTAATTTTGATTCAAAATTTTTAATTTATTATTCCATATTTATCTATCATTTGTAGAGATATTTATTTTAGAATTCATCCCATAGATGTGATAAGAAGTTGGGTTTTCAATAAGAAATTTTTTAATGTATAAAAATAATTTTTTTGAAAATTCAATATGAAAATCTTTCCACTGAATAAAATTGGGATAATAGATAGTAAAATTGAACTAATATTTTAGTTAAAGTCAACATAAACCAATATTTATGTTTTTAAAATCATTATAATAAAATATAATTCTTAACCAAAAAAAGTAATTTTTAACTATATATAAAAAACATTTATTCCCATAACATTAACTAAAATTAACCAGAAGATAACTTCGATGTGATGATTTAAAAAATGAACTATATTTTTTCAAATAATTTTCTAATACTTGAACATTTTAATTTAAGAAAAAGGAGTGAAAAATGTGACAATGAAACTTTTTAAAAAATAATGCTTAAAGTGTAAATTTTTTTTATTGATATAAAATGTCTTTTAAAACACATAAGACGAAAATAAATAATTATATTGATTACATAATGTATTTTTTTTAAATAAAATAAACCACCAAAATTAATTTTTTTTAATATATTGAGGTACAACACATTTTTATTCATTGTTTTTTTAGAAAACTAATTCCTTCATTTTCACATAAATTTTACTTTTATTTTTAGTAAAATGGTCACAATATAATTCATTATATATACATGTGTAAACCATATAATTTCATTATTTATAAATTCATGTCCATAAATTCCATTCCAGTGGTAGTTCGTAACTATCTAATTCAGTAATAGTATTTCAACATTATATCACATTTCATTTAAAATAACTATTTCATATAATGAAATTTAAACCTGGTATTGTGTATAATGAAAATAAAAAATTAATTATATTTAATTGAAAAAAGATTCACAACATCTAAATAAGTTACACTCTACCCACCTTAAAATGAATTTTTATCTTGCAGTTAATCACATTGGAACCAACAAGAGAAGATATTTTGATTGCATTATATCTTTTGGTTCCTACCTAGCTTCCTCAAGTTAGTGGTTTCACCACACAGCATTCAATTGGTAAGTGGTATTGTTTTGTAATCATTCATTTTTGGATCAATAATCCCCATTAGTTGTTCCTCATATGAAATATTATTCTATTGTTTTAAAAACTCTATTTTGAATTCATTTGATTGAGAAGGTTTTTCTATCATATGGAGAAATATATAGAACACTTCCAGAAAATGATTGACAATCATTGGAAACAACAATCGATAGGATAACATTCTAATAAAATTAATAATGTAAAAGGGACTAATATTGCTATTGCTTGGCACTCCATTATTTTGTAATAAAAATTTCATCCTTTCATTTTGCATTTAAAATATTCCCTTCACATCGTATTCTAAGAACTCAAGATGATTTTTATGCCAAATGTACTAATAGAAAACAATATCCATAATTGAATGAAAGTAATTCCATCTATGTCTAATAATAAAAAAGTGGTTACCACTGGATATATAATGTGGATTTTTTTTGGTGATGTAATGTTAATCATTAAAACTGCATCCAATGTTAAATTTAAACCATTTCATAAATGTCTGACCTTATAATCCATCAAAAAATTAAATTTTATTAATAATTCTTAATTTCCATTATTCAACAAAATATCATATTGTAGCACTTGATTTTTACATAAGAACCATGAGAAAATATTTATCAGGTATTCTCTTGAAACAAGGTAATAACATGGATTAACATAATACCTTATTGAAAACATACATTCTACATCATTCCATATATGAAACATAAAATATTAGATATTTCATTTAATTTAAAAAATTTATAAACTCCATAAAATAATGAACAAATAACTCTTTGAAAAAATCATTAATTGGTTCCATGTAATTTAGTAATATCCAATATATATCATCAATTTAAATCAATTATTTATCTAAAAACACCATTTTTCAACATTAGTAACATATTAATTGTTATCAATCATTAATCATGTTTTTTTAAAAAAAATCACATTTCTATTAAATCTATTTTAGGTCATCTGTTCCATTCAATATATTATTAATAATACTTAATAAAAAAATATATTAAAAATAAATATATTATAATGTAATTATGGAATTTAAATACATAATAAATTCTAATATTCGTCCTCACATTTAATAAATTAACTAGGTTTCGTAATCTTATTACTCATTATAGACATCCTTTAAAATTTCACTTATAATATCATCATTTTAAAAAAACCATTACTCATATAACCTTATTGATAGTATCTGTGATATTTCCCCGTAAGACATGGTTAATCATACATCTGACATTTTCTATATTTTTTACATTCAATTATCTATTAAAACATTGGGATACTATTATTAATCTCCATTCCATTAAAGAAGAATCTTATTTTTCCATTGTAATTTTATTATATGTGTAATTATTTTTGAAAAAACATATTATCATCACTGTGAGATAGTACCAAAAGATATTATTACCACTTTCTAAACATTTAGAATACATAATCATCATTACACTATGTTCTCCACTTTAATAATTATCAAAATAACTCTTTCCTTCTCTTCATTGGTGAGTCTGAGAGATGGTTAAGTTACAGATTTTTAGTCATGTTTTGTGATAACTAATTTGTCATAATCAAAATATCCATCACTCTAGTCATTATATAATTTGTTTTCTCATTAATATTTTCTCAATAACATTCAATGTTAATCTATTTCCTTCAAGTCACCGTTATTGAATAAAATGAAAAAGAATTATTTGATAAATAATAATCATCAATGGGAACAAAATTGTCATGAAAAAGCACATATATGAAGATTAAATCATGTGAAGTTATTTTTATTATATGAAACATATTGCTTATCCGAGGGAATTAATAGTCACGATCTATTTAAATCCTTTTTGAATGTTCTAAAATAAATTTTGAATTTCTAAATTAAATCTCTTAGTAGGGTGAATCTAGGTGTATAGCAAGTCGAATTATCATGCTCTATGTGATGATATAGCCGAAATAAATGTTACCTTTTCAGATATATTACCAATAGGTACCTTTATACCAAATCCACATCCAATTTTAGTATGTAGACAAGAATTTTATTTCATGGAAACCACTACCTCTATCCTTTCCAAATTTCAAGGACATTTTCCTATACTTCGTCACATCTATTGATTTATCCTTACACATGTACATAATTATATCACTAATTTATCTACATGATAATATCTAATGGATAACTAAATATTTCCTATAATACCAACAATGTTGTACCATACTTTTTATACATGGATATTAAATACTACTATATGAATATTAAATACATAATTGAAACACGCTATTGAGAACCACAATAGTCTACTTTATTTGGATACTAGGTAAAAAATTAGTTAATTTAGTGGAAGATCAAAAAAATATACTATAAATATCGTCCCATTTAGTAATCAATACAATAATTCCCATCCTAAAACATTTAATCATAGACAGGGAAATGTAAATAAAAAAATGGGTGATCATAGATGCTCTCTAAGGGTAATGAAGTAAGATATAAATAATTACATAACCATAATTGAGAATACTATAATGATTACATGATGATAACATATTAAAACTATAAAATTTTTATCAAAGATAAAAATATTGATTCATAAAATAAATACTAGAGGCTAATTAGTTGTTAATAATAATGAAATCAAAGGGAATCAGTTATAAGGGTAATAATTTAGCCAAAGAAATAGATTATTGATGTACACATAAGCATAGAAAATAATTTCCATTTTAGTCATGGTTATTTTACATGTACATCATAGTGGAATGGGATCCCTCCCCAAGACATCAATGTAGTCATGGGTCACTACCATGACCATTATAGTATGCAATGTCCCTTAATGAAGAATATTAACTATATGTTCCAATCATGTCTATCTCATGGGATATAAATCATTACCCAATTCATTGTTGTGAGATATAGGTCATAACCGTAACATTATAAAAAACATATATATTACTTCTAAAAGATCATAAAATTATATCATATCATAACAAATGAATTGAATTGTGTTTCATAAAAATTTAAAGTAATATTATATAAACATATATCATGTAATTTTCTCCTATACTGCCATTCCCTCATTATTTCGGTACATATGGGGGATTCTATAGATAGAGATGATTTGATTTGGAGAATTACTTAATGTAATCAGATTTATGTTTGTTTTAATTAATTTTTTCCAGGTATAAATTTATTTACTGATTCGAAGGGTTCTACCCTTGTTTGGCTAATGATATTGTTTGTTTGGGTTTTTCCAGATATATGTCGTTTTTTACTATAGTGATGAGAAATAAATATATTAAAATGATTTGACATGCCTTTTATTGGTCACTATGATGTTATTTTGATATTTTTTCAGACTGGGAGCATTATACACATCATGAGATGTTATTTACCTTATAGTTTATTTACAAATCATGTAATGAGTACCATGAATATTTTCCTGAACCAGTAAATATTCTAAAGAATCGATTACGTGAATATATATTAAATACCTTTTAATGGTAAAATTCAGGATTTTACCCATATGAGAGGGGGTTTTAAGAGTATTTGGGTTTCTTGGACTACACGACATGAAATGGTATTTTATACCATGTAATCATTAAAAGTTGGGGTTTTAGGAAAAAATAGATGATTTGTTTTTCATTAATCCACAAGACTTATCCCTATTTACCAAGGGTCTCTCCTAGATGATTTTAGAGACCTATTCTCCTCCAAAGTCATTTTTTAGTGATTCATCTTCATTGTGGTTGTGGTGAATTTCTCCATGTGAGTAATATTTCTTTTTTTCATTGGTGATGATTTCAAAAGAGTCATTGTGTTCATTTATTGGATATATTGATTTGTGATAATAACCATATTGATTATTTCTTGATATATTATGTCATATTCCTCTAGAGGATGACCTTTAGGTTGGTTGAGAAGAACTGTGAAAATTTATTAAGGTATGTGTTTCTTGTCTTCTCTATCGACTGTTATCATTTTTTAAACAATTCATAGATATTTGGATAGAGTCTAGGGTCTCCATTTTTTTGATTATATTACTAAATGATGGTGGATCACATTGTAGGACTTTTCAACCGAATTCTGATGTATGAGTTTCAGTCTCTTGCCAATATCGAATGTAATTAATTTATCTATTATTTAAAATTATTTTCTAAATGAAATGGAATAAATTAATGAATTATTTATCTATCTGAGAAAAGGTTTTGATAAAATATAGATATTCCATTTATTTTGGTAAATTAAAATGGTATTTTTAGTGAATTGTGAAATGTATTTTGGAGAAGGATATAAATGGTCATTTTTTTTAAAATGTAAGAGAAATATAGTTTATATGATGTCTAGGGTAAAGAGGTAGAAGTTATATGTTAGGTACATAACATATATATTGTTAGGGGTTCACTCTTGTGGTATTCCTATATTTTATAGGCCCATTTTTCTGGGGAACAATTGTGGACATTTTGGGGTGATTCACTCATGGGGTGTTTCTCCATTCCTTAAGCTAAGATTTATGTACTTGATTATGAAGTATTCATTAATTGTGGTATGAGTAGTCTACTTGCCTAACCTATTGTAATCATTGGATTGATGATACATGTTCTTTTGCTTATATTTTTTTATCATGTAAATAAATAGAAATGAAATTCTATGTGATATAATATTTTATCATATTTGATACATTTTAAATGATTTTTAGTTATTTTAACAAGATCGTTTTGGAAATGTTGAGAAAGGATGAATTAAATGTTTCTCTATTATTTTGAAATACACACTATAAAATTTATATCATTCATTGTTTTATTTATTGTTAACCATGATCAGATTATTGTACAATGTGTTATTATCGATAAGTAGGTGGGATCCTATTAATCAAGTTAGATTATACCTTGTAATCCCATTCATAGTTGCATAAAATAAGGTATGAAATTCGATGCATCAAGAGAAAAGGAAATATATTGTGGATGAATGGATTCTATATATATATTTTTGGTATCTAGTGGGGATATCATGGGAGATATCCGATGAAATAATATGAAGTAGTTGGTTTAAAATTTTAGTTCTCCTTTGATGTTGACTTCCTCTTTGGGATGATCTGTCCTTTTTAAGTTTTATCATTTCCATTTTCTTATTATATTTACATCATATATTTTTAATTCCATTATTTTCATATATATATATATATTATATATGGTAACTTTAGATTGTGGGAAATCATTCCCCGTTGTTGTAGTTTGATGCTCGGGTGCAATTCGACATCCCGCAGGGATCAGGAATATCCATCATGTATGTGGAAATTTGTTCCAGGTACTAATTTGTTACGGTCTGTTGGTCAGGTTCTCTAATTCATGGTATCATTGAAGGTATTTAATAATGATTCCATATTCTAGTACATCTGATAGACTGTAGATTGAAGTATAAGGACTCTATAAGTAGATTTCATTGAGGGAATGGACAACTCTTATTGCAATGAGACTCAAGTTACCATTGTATGTTGGGATGTCTATATCTTATTATGAGTTCTTTAACATAAACTCAATTTTTTTGTATGTACTTCTTATTTGAATAGATATTATTCTATTATCTAACCATTTCTTCTATTTCAGTGTGGAGGGTTATGTATCTATGACATCTCCCATAGGATCCTCAATAAGATACAGTTGATTATCCTTATGAGAATCCTCCTATAGATTAGAATATTATCAATAATATAATTTAGGTAGTTCATGTCATCATCGTAAATTTATAGAAACTCTATTACAAAGTTGTTTTGGTACAACCATGATTTATAGAAGATGTGGACAGGCAAGGGAGTTCATACATGAGAAGGTGTTATTCTATGAAGGTATGAGTGAACCCCCAGAGGTATAATAATGACATTATAAGATTTATTCTAACATTTACTTCAGGGATACACATATGAGTATCAAGGTGATGTTTGTGATGTATAGTCTTAGTGGTCCCATAAATTGATGGTGGTATTTCAATGTATTGGTAGATAGGAATGTGGGTTTAGACTAAAAGGTTTTCAATAATCTATTCATATAGTAGTTTTTTTAGATTCTCTAATGATGGATAATTCACTAGATTTAATATATTTGTATTAGGGAGAGAGTTCAGAGTTATTGTACAATAATCAGTTTGATAATCATCTACTTTATTCTCTAGAAAAGATTCAAAATGTCTTACTAAATTCATAAATGTACTCGATGTGTTTTCAAAAAGAAATCATCTCGTTGTTATTTATGATAAATATTTCAGTATTAGTGGAGTTATTAGATATTTAGATTATGTCAAAGATAAATATGATAGGAATGTATTGTTTTTTTAACACTTATCTCCCACCCATAAGTATAATTGTTAGTGAGAAATTGAAAAATAGTATGTGGAAATATCATCACAAGAGTGGTGGAGGTGGTTTTTATTAGAATCTTCATCTCCAACATTATATATAGCTAGTAGTGTGCCCACGACATTCCACCATTTTGGCATGGACCAACACCATCAATAAACTATTCCTCAACCAGTGAATATGTGTAACAATTGTAGATATTATAGTTATCTAAATAATTTTTGATAGGATGTGTATACACCTTGATATATTCATGGATTATTATATCTAAAGGACACTCTAGAGATGTAAAATAATTTATTGGATAATGGGATCCAACCATAGGCCTACAAAGATAATATAATTCGTGAATTAGATGAGATTATTATGGATGTAGACACATGTCTAGTGATACTGAGAGTTTCCAACATTTTTACATCTTATGTAGTGATGTTTTTATTTGACAATGGTGTATTCCAATGATTTTTATCTATCAATTTTTCAATCTAATTAAATATCCAATAGAACTCATTTATTTTGTTATGTATTTGAAATCACCTCTATGGTAGATGATTGAGTTTATATTTCATTGTCCTTTATGTTCACTATCTGAATTAGATGAAGCGTTAGACTAAGATTTTCCAATTCATGACCTTGATGTGTTTGACGTAATCTTAAGGATTGGTTGGCTTTCTCCTCCTATGTATGAGGATTGTATTTATCATTATCGCATCTCATTTCATATGGCTTATGGGAGTTCATAGGTATTTTAGGGAGTGTTGGGTTGAGGTATAATCAGGAAGGGCCTTCCAAACAATGCCACAGTAGTTTTGTATGTTGTTCGAGTAGAGCCTGAAGATGTTTCCTATGTTATTTATTTTCTCATTTTCATTCATTATTTTTCTAAAATTTTCCATAAATATTTCTGCAGTATTCTTCTATAGTAGGAGATAGAGTTTACAATTTATATTTTTCCAAATATATAACCAATTGCTTTCCTTATTTCTATATAGAACATGAATTGATTAAAACACTCAAGATTTAGTTCGATTCCATAATAGAAAAATGAATTTCAGCTTTTCATGCCGTTTGGTAGCCCCAATGAACTTTTACATGAAGGCATATGGTATATTTTTTTGTGGGATGACTATGGCATGATGTACTGGTTAACAGTTAATAATAAGTATCCTTTTCAACATTATGATGACTTATTTGATTAGTTAATTGTGGAATGTGGGTTTCCATTATCAATATTAGGTCATGTTATCATATTATCATTGTTTGCAAGATTGATATACTGAAGGGGGATTTTAGGATACAATATGGTCATTATTAATATCGTGTGATTTTATATTTCCTGGATAGAGCCCCATTAGTTTTTATAGATTGGATAAATCAAATATTTTATTAGTATCATGAATCCTTTTTAGTTGTCTTCAAATATAATATTTTGGTCTATTAAAGATTTGATCATGAGAATGTGCACCATTTTGGTTTCGTTCTACAAATCCTAAGGATTCAATATTTATATACACCGATTTCTAAATGTAATTTATAGATACATGATTGGATTTCCATGGGGCATGTTTATTTTATGGATGAATTATCAATTGATCATAATAAGGTGAATGTTGTATTTTATTTGGAGGATTCATGGAAGGTATTTGATATTTATGATATACCTTAATACAATAAAAAATTATATATGGTTCATAAAATATTTAATCAATATGGAGTAATTTATTACTTCTCATTCAATAAAAGGGGTAAAATTGACATTGGATGGAAAGTATTAGTCTTGCATAGAAGAACAAAAATGAATTCTAACATCAGATATTACCCTAATATTACATACCCTGATTAAGGTTATATGGTTCTATGTGAGGATTTAGGTGATGTTTTGGGTTTCATGCTTATGTTGGATGAATATTTCATAGCATATGACTCCCTCTATCTATGAACACATAAAATAATTAATGAAATCATGATTTATACCATTCCATGGTTATGCATATGCTAAATTATTGGTAGCACTAACTTTTGTTGGAAAAGGATCATGGTCTTTTCTGACCAAAAGAGAATGAGATACATATTTTCTCAAACATTATTAAATACTAGACAATAGTGGGGGTGTAATACCTTAAGGTGTTTGATTCAAAAATATCTAGGACTTTAGGAAAGGGGAATGTTGTTGTAGAGTCTGTCAATAGGGAAGTACCATCACATGCTGTTCAGATATCAAAGGGAGAGTAAAACCTTATGAGACCCTTAACTCAATTTCACATAGATTCTTAGTTGAATATTTTGGATATGGTTTTAGATATATTCAGTTATCATCATCTTCCCTTGAATATATTCATCATAGTAAGTAGTAGGATGATTTTTTTATATGGATTTGAGAAACCATATATTATGGGGATAATGATTCAAGTTAGAATGTATCTTCATATGGTAAACTGAATTGTGTTTATTGATATCTCATCCCACCATCTATGAAGAGTTTATATTTTTTTACCATTTCTATTTATTTGTGATCTATTCATTCATTAACTATGAGTATATCTTATGAAATGAGATGGGTATTATGGTATCATGGTTTGAATGGTAAAATTAGTGATTATGGGTCATTATATTACAACTTCCAAAAGATAATGGAATTGCATATGCATCATTATGATTTGATTCATCCTCTTCTATTTTTTTTGTATTTGTGACATAATATCCATTTAATGTTTTCATAGATTACCAAGAACTCCCTGTGGTAGGGATACCTTTTGAGTGGTGATTGATTAGTTGAAAAATCGTTCTCATTTTATTCTGATCAAGGAAACAACAAATTAAGAATATCATGTTGTGTTATACATGCAAGAGAATATAATGTTACGGGGGATTATCTTATCCATTATATAAGATACGGATACTATGTTTACTTAAGGTATTAGTATTAGTCTCCAAGAGGTGATAATGACTCATGCCATGTTGAGTACAGATTACCATCCACAAATAGATATCCATATTAAGTAAATAATTTTGATCATGGAGGATATGATTCGATCCTAGATCTTGGATATTGTTGGGACATGGGATCGCCATCTTGGATAGGTTTATTTTCTTTAGAAAAACATTTTTCATTCCTTGGTCACAATATCTACATTCAATTATTTGTGTAGACTCCCATGTAGTTCACGTATTAGTGGGGATGAGGCGGGTGGTGCCCATTGGTGGGACTGAGTCTTATTTATGACAAATTAGTAGGGTTTGATATATTAGTTAGTTTCTATTTACCTCTCCATGTCGATAGGTATCCTATTCGGGTCTATTTCATAGTCCTTATGATTTTCTATAAGTAAATAGTTTTTCTTGAATGATTCTCCTCGATTTGGTCCCACTCATCTTAAAAATAATGGAATGTTGTCATTGATATTTTTTTGAAAATTTTAATTCACTGAGTGTGAATAGATAGATTCTGATTGGTTGAAATTTATAGATCAGTTAATAGGTATTCATGATATTTTTTATATGTATAAACTCTATAAATACTATCCTAATCACTCACATATTTTGATATGGGAAAAAACGGAGTTGGAGCATAAATTTTTGGTTATACAGGTACAAGTGGATATTATAGAATATCAGGGGAATGTATTCTGTGTGTATACAATTACATTTGTCAAATTGTTATAGCAACAATGATTAGATTCTCAAGAATCATTATAGTGTGAGTTATTTATGATGGAGTAGTGGCCCCATCAATATTACAAACAACATTTTTCTATACAAAATCAATGATATTAAAATTATTATTGTGTGTTTTCTTTAACATCTCATTATGCACATGCAGTTATTTCTCATCTATCATTTAATATCCATCATTTTCAAGGAAGGATAGTTTTATAGGGAAAATTAACCTAATGCTAGTGGATATAATTTTATTCTAAATTAATGGAGTCTGGGTATAATTGTTTTATTGTCCTTTTGTGGTTCCCCAAGAGATTTGAGAACATCTGTGTTGATTTAGGTTTTTTCAAAAACTAGAATTTTTTCAATATGTATGAGAAATATATATCATATAATATTTTTACATGCCATGTAACAGTAACCATGAAGTTTTTAGGAGTTTAGATCAGCATGCTAATATCTTACATATCATGAGAATTTATATGTCATATAAATTGTTTACAAATCATGTAAATAGTACCAAGATGATTCCATTAACTTGAAAAAATAATGAATATTTCATGTTATAAATATATATTATACATTTTTTAATAGTAAAAAATTGGATTTTAACCTATGGTATTGGGAAATTGGGGAAATTGGGTTTCTTGTATTACATGACATTACACAAAGTATAGTTTGTGAGAGTTCAACTTATAGGGAGTTTCATTTCTCAATGATAAATCGTTTCATTCAATGATTGATCATCATTGAGGTTTTGGAGCATTTCATCAAGTTATTAATCATTATGTATCTTCTTAATTGTTCATCACATTTGACTTGTTGTGTTGTGTTATAAAATTAATTGAACATTAATGATAGTCATTAAAATTAATACTATATTGATTATGTGATCTTCTTCCAGAGGCTGACCCCTATGTATGATGTGATGCGAAAAGAGGGGGTTTTAAGGTATGTTTGGCTTGTATTCTCTATAGATAATTTTTTACTGGTAAATTATGAGATGTGTGGATTGATTATTGGTACTCCATTAATTTCATTATGTTATTTGGTATTGGTGGATCTTTTTGTGATCATGTGTGACCCGATATTATGGTAGGTGTTTCTATCATTATCCTCTATTGATTGAACTACATTTCTCCAATTTTTTAAAATCATTTTAAATAAAATAGCATGATTGATTAATAGATATGTGTGTTTGAAAACATTTTTTTTGAGAAAATATGGTTTCAACTTATTTTGGAAAAATAAAATAGGATTTTCAATGAATTTTGAAATTGATTTATAAGATGGGTTTCAAATTATTTTTTTCATGAAATGGTTTGAAAATTAGTGAAAATTGGAATACTTATTTATATAGGTGTAAGGTATAGATTAAGGACATCATCTATGTATTATCGAGTGGTTCACTTATAGGGTGTCCCTTGGTTTAAAATAACCATTACTCTAGGGAAATGATATTGAAATTCTCTAGAGATTCACTCATTGAGTATTTATTTGATCCATAGTTATGTGTTTTAATAAAATTCCTTTTCACATTCCATTTATTTTTAAATGAGTATTCTAATATCATGACATGTAGTGAAATTTTTTGTGATGTTCATATTATTTTTATTTTAATAATTTTTCTCATACTCCATGGGATATGATATGATTCATGATACATAAACCTATTTTATTTGATATATTTAAAATTCAATGAATGAATTTTAGTTGTATTATTTTTGAAATTTGGAAAGATAGAAAAATTATTTTTTTAAAATTATTTTCATAAAAACACTAAAGTATTTACAAATAATTTTTCTAAAGATGAGAATTTTAATGTTATTTTAAATGAAAATTTTATGTAATACTTGGGTCGGATCATTCTGGTACTATTTTTTGATACCCTGCATACCCCTTCAGTTATTCAAAGTAATTTGAATGTATTTTTATGTTGGTAATGGAATGGGGAAATATTGTTATAGAGTGGTTATTATAAACTATGTATGGATAGATATAAATTATATTATTTGATATTTATCATTCTATCACAAGGGGTGTTTGGTTTTCTTTTTTAGATTTCATTTGATGTTATGCTTTATCTCTGGAATTTTTTATCTGTTTTTAATTTTTACTGTGTTCATTGTCTTCTTATAATCATTGAATATTTAATTTATCTCACTATTTAACTCATATATATATATATATATATTCCATGTTATTTCATGAGGATGGGTGAGATCATTTCCTCTAGTTTTCTTTGGTTTTCGGAGTACCAGTCTTCAGTCCGTGGGGATGGAGAATTCCATTCAATTATGTGGAAATTCATGTGTGAAACAGGTTTTAGAGTGTATCCACATAAGGTTTTCCAAATTTTAACTTTTTGTAACATGTAGAAAAGAAACATAATACATAATCATTTCATCATTGTATAACTCATTAAAATTAGAAAATTTTATAAGTATTTCCTCATAGTCTAACCCATGGAAGAGAAACTATTTTCATAAATATTAATCCATCTTAAACATAAACCTTATGGACAGAAAATTTTAATGTTATCCATGGATTATATAACTATTAAAGAAAATATATTGTTAAAGGATATCATTATAGGTAGAAATTGATTTTAGAAAAACACTTGGAATATTTCTTAACGAAAATAAAATTTCATTGAAAATGACATTTTTTTACTATAACTGAAAAAACCTATTGTAATTACATTATTTTAAAAATAAAATTTTAATATTATAACAAGATCATTAAAAATAATTAAAATCTTTTATGGAGTAAAATACCGTTTCTTTGAAAAAATACATGTTAAAATATAAAAAAATCTAAAATAATTTTATTGGGAAATCACATTGAAAACCAAAAAATAATGATTTGAAACCAATTTAAATAATTTCATAATGAAAAAATAATTTTGGAATTGAATAAATAACTATTAAAAAATAAATTTTTTTGAAAATTCTTTTAATTGAATATAATATGAAAAAAATAAAAATAAAAATTTAAAATAAATTAATAATTTTGTTTAGGATAATATACTATTATTCAGTAAATAAGGCTTTCCTTATGACTTTTTCATTAATTCATTCAAGGCGGAGATTGTTAAGTCATTAAGGTTTCTTTATGACATTACATATTTTTCTCGTTTTGAAAATAACAATAACATTATCTCAAGGAAAAAGTATTTTTACCCCTATGGATTACTTCTATAAGGAAAAATTTCATTCATGAAGGAAATTTATCATTATCATGTTTTATTATCCATATCATAATTTTTCTAAAAGTAAAATTCGGATTGAAACCAAAACCTTGGAATCCTATAAATATATAGATATGAAGTATTCTGTTTTAGGATTTGAATTCTCAAAATTCTGGTTATGAACTCTTCTGAGTTTTGACTCCAAATTCTGAATCAGAATTTTAGTTACAAACTCTTCTATGTTAGGACTCCGAATTCTGAATACAAATTTTCGATACAAAATCTTCAAAGTTTTGACTCTAAATTCTGAATACGAAATCTGGATATGAACTCTTCAATGTTCTGACTCCGAATTCTAAATACGAATTTTGGATACGAACTCTCCAATGTTTTGACTCCGAATTCAGAATATGAATTCTGGATATTATCTTCTCTAAGTTATGATTCCGAGTTCTCTAAATATAGACTTGGAACTCTTATGAGATCTAACTCTGAATTCTGATGAACTCTGAATCTGAACATTGTATGTTCATCTTCTGAATTCTTGTGAATCTAGATTCTGAATTTCCTTGAAATTCAGACTCCAGAGTTCTATATAATTCAGGTTCCGAATTCTTACAAAGCAGAATCCGAATATCCTTGTATTGTAGACTCCGAATTAAATTTTTTCATAGAATCCAAAAATTAATTTTCTTACACTCAGAATATCAGATTTTATTTATGCTTACACTTGTTTTGTTATGAAACAATTTCATGCTTTCATTTACTAACTAAACATTGTTTGAGTGACATGTGTATAGGTCTCACTGAAATTCAATGAAAAATATGACCATTGGAGGAGAGAGCCGACCGTTGGAGCCATGCCTATAAATAGGGGATCTTTTGAAAGAGCTCACAACAACTCTTGACAACAACTTAGACAACTATGCTTACATACTGTTGAAGTTATTTCTAGAGAGAGATGCTTTTATAATCTATCAGGCTTCATGCAAAAAGTTTGAACGACTTGTTCAAGCTGTGCTTCATGCATATTTGCTTTGTGCGACTTCGATTGTTGTTTTGTACAATCAAGGGCTTCCTGGGATAGGAAGACAATGGTGTTGACTACCTTGATGTTGAGGGCTTGTGGGGATTTAAATACACACTCCGATCTTCATATCGGGGTCTTACCCTAGTGTGGGTATGATGGACTTTCTTGAGAGTACAAATCAAGGGACCATTATCCATGGATGTTGGATACCCTTCTCTTTGGGTTAAAAGATTTACTACGTGTTACTTGTTTTGGTACAAGTATTTCCGCTGCATTTATATTATTTAAAAAAGTATAACAATATTATACTTCCTTATACTTGTACTCTGATTTAGTTAAATTCTATACACTTTAAGGGATAATCTTAGTTGTTGTAAACTTCTGTTAACATTCATTTTCGGAATCACTTTTCTGTAATCAAGCAATTCTTTAGAGCATAGAGGTGTTGTGAATTTTTGTTATGAAAAAATTTCCTTAGGGATTTTTAAAGTATACAATTAACCCCCATCTTGTATTTTTGCATCTCATGTTTACATATTCATCCTACATTTGGTATTATAGAGTATATCATACTCACATACCATCTCAACAATTGGTACCAGAGGTTGGAAACCTCATACCTTGTACCAATTCAATTATTGTTATCAGAGCAGGTTACCTCTGAATTAATCTCACATTTAGGTTCAGATGAGAATTATCAGAATAGAACATCCAGATTCACAATTTTTTGGAATCTGTTTTTCAGACTCATATAGTTCGGATTCATTTTAGCTTAGAGATACTCATGTTCTATATTTTTCTTGCTTAGGAATATATTCATTATTTACAAACTTTTTCTATTAAAAGTTTTTTGTGGAAAGAATCTTCTTTAAGAAAGAAGGAATTAATGTTGGTTCCATATACAATCTCAATCCATCCAGACCATATATCTTTGATCAAAATTATTATGAATATTGGAGAGAACAAATGAAGACTTTTATTATCAATACTACTATTGAAAATTTTGTTATGATTATTGGAGGATATTAAATTCATGAAAAAATAAGTAAGTACCATTACCAATCAAGAAAAGCATGAATCTGAACTAAATTATAAGGTACACAGTACTTTTCTTTGTTCCATGACTAGAAACATATATAGAAAAAAATTTCATCTTGTGAAGCAACAAATTGTATATGAAAAAAACATGTAGTTACTCATTTTTGAACTTCCAAAGTAATTGAAACAAGAAGATCCATGCTCAGAGCTTAATATAACGGTTTATGAATTCCTTATGGTGAACCCATATGTGAGGTGAAACAATGATTCATGACTATTGTGAATAGTTTACAATCCATTGGTGAGAAATGATTATATGATGAAACTCTTGTTGATAAGATCATAGACATCATGATGAATGATTGGGAATCCAAAAGGACTGTTATTGGTGAGAATTGAAAGGTTACCTAGATTTCTTTAGATGAGCTGTTTGGAACTCTTCTTCAGCATGGGACTAGAATGAAGAGAGATGATAATAATGTAAAGAAGAATAATGGAAATTGAAGTGTTTCTTTTACTACAAATTCTAATAATATGAAATACGAGACTCCTGAGAGAGTTACTAGATCCAAATCTAAGAAAGCTGTTATCCAATCTGAATCTAGTGGAAGCTAATCCTCAAAAAATGAATTAGATAATCTAGATCAAAGGATTAACAAGATAGCTGGACACATTAACTTTCAATCCATATATAAGTAAAAGGAAAGGAAAGATAAAAATGATTTAGAAGTCACATGTTACGAATGCAAGAGAGATGGATACATAAGACATGATTTTACTATTCTTAATAGAAAAGTACGAAAGGGAAGGCATTCTAAGAGAAACATAAAGAAGTATTACAAGTCTAAAACAAAGAATGTCTTGAAAGCTAATGGCACCTCGAGTTCCAGTGGTGGAGACTCCTCATATGAATCATTAGATTATGAATCTTTTGGACAGAACAATCTTGCCCTAATAGCTAGAATACCTATTGAAAATCACTTCTTAATGGCTACGGTACATAATGTGGAGTCATTGACCAATGTTTCTTTAAATGATAATGATAGTAAATATTATAACTCTTTGGATGAATAATCTTTTTCTAATAAAGATAACCCCTTACCTTCCTATGAATAAGTTTCAAGGTTTTCCATACTTCTTGAGATTGAATATTCCAAAATAATGAGAAAACATGATAAGGAAAATTCTAGGAATACTATTCTTACTACGGAAATATCATATCATTATAAAGATCTTGATAAGAAAAATGTTGATTTTGAATGTATTTCAAAAAATATTGAGGAAGTAAATGCTCAGAAGAAAAAACATTCTAAAGATGTGGAAATCGTAATTTCTATGAAAAATGATTTTGGCCCTAGATCTAGTTCAAAATCAAATGTTTTTTGAGACAAAAACTTGGTTATCAAAATCAAATCCGAAATATTTTCCTTCAAGAAGTGTTTTTCAATCATTACTATTGGTAAAGAAAATTTTGATTAAATGTATTCTCAAATCCGAACTCTAAGGAATAGTTCTGGTTTTGGTTATACTGGTTATAAACCAATTTTTAGAAACAATTATTTTGTTCATCAAAGTGATCCATTCTGTACTAAGTGTCAGTGTGGTGAACACTAAGAAAAAAATGTTCATTAAACAAAACCCAGTCTTTAGGATTTCATAAAGCTTATTTTTCTAAAAAGATGTTGGTGCTAGAACTTTTCATTCTGAAATTTCCAAATCAAATAAATTTTGGATTTTGATAGTCTAAATCTTTTGTTTTCAAGAAAATAGAGAAAGTACCAACAACAATACTTGGTAAATGGAATGTGGATGTTCCCAACATATGAAAAGTAATAAAACCTATATTGAAAAGACAGTCAAGACAAAAGCAGGAAAAGTAACTTTCAGAGGTAATGATCAGGGAGAAATTAATGGTGTAGGTAACATTGTTCTTCTTAGAAAAACATTGATTTCAAATGTTCTATTTTTAAGGGTCTTAAGAAAAACCTCATTAGCGTAAGACAATTATGTTATTAAGGCTACCTTGTGTATTTTAGGAAGGAAAAGTGACTAGTACACAATTTCAAGGAAGAGTTTATTCTTTCTACCCATATGAAAGAGAATGTATTTACACTAAACAATGAAGACCTTGGGAGCCAAGACATACTATGCATTAGTGCAATGGAATATAATTCTTGGTTATGACGTAGAAGGTGAGGACAATGTAACCTTAGGAACTTATGCAAACTTTCTATAAAATGATTATTTAAGGATCTACCATAGATTAGATTTGATTCTTCAAAAGTTTGTGACCCTTGTCAATATGGAAAGAAACGTAAATCAAGTTTTAAATCAGTTAGTGAAGTCTCAAATACTTGTGTATTACAACTAGTGCATATGGGTATTTTTCGTCCAACACAAACTGGAAGCATTGGAGGCATGTACTATGTATTTGTATTGGTTGAAGATTACACTAAATTCAAGTGGGTCTATTTTCTAGCAAAGAAGTATGAAGCCATATCTTATTTCAAATGTTTTAGATCCCATGTTAAAAATGAGAAAAGTCTTCCATTGAAAACTATTCACAGTGATTATGGTGGAGAATTCCAAAATTATGATTTTGAATCTTTTTGTAGCAGAAAAGGCATTACTCATAACGTCTCACCACCCATAATACCTCAATAGAATGGTGTTGTTGAAAGAAGAAATATAATTATTCAATAGATAACTGGAACAATGTTGACTGAGTATTCTGTAGCCAAACATTTTTTGGATGAAGCTGTAAGTACTGCTTGTTATACTATAAATTGTTTTTTCTTTAGAACTTTTCTCAATAAAACTCTTTATGAGTTATGGAATTGTAGAAAACCTAGACATTCCTACTATAAGGTTATTGGTTTCAAGGTATTTATTCTGAATTCTAATGATAATCTCCATAAATTCGCACAAAAATCTAATGAAGGAATTTTCTTAGGCTACTCCTCAAACTCTAAGGCATATAGAGTTTTCAATAAAAACACTTGTACTGTTGAAGAGACAGTACATATCAAATTTGATGCAACCAATCCTTTTGTTTTTAAATAACCCCAACCAATATCTTTGTAGGTGTTTCCAAAAACTAATTATCAACCATTCATAGAAGATCCTTCTGATAAGGAAAATTTTCAAGAAGATACTACTGAAATATTTACCCCAGAAGATTTCTTACCCTCTGTTGATGAACAGGTTTTACAAAACCCAAATAAGTTGTTTATAAATAATCATCAAAGTGATACTATCATTGTTGATGTGAATAAACCTGTAAGGACTAGAAGTTCCTTAAGAAATGAAGTAGAACATCTAGAATTCCTTTCCCAATTAGAACCAAAAAGAACTGATGAAGCTTTAGGTGATGATGATTGGATTAAAGCCATGTAATATTAACTAAATTAATTCAAAAGGAATAATGTCTGGACCTTGGTTGAAAGACCAAAGGAAACTTTTATTATTGGGGTAAAATGGGTCTTCAAAATTAATGTGATGAAAATGGAATCATTGTTATAAATAAATCTAGATTATTTGCTAAAGGATATAATCAACAAGAAGGAATATACTATGAATAAACCTATGCTCCAGTAGCTAGACTTCAATCTATTCGTATTTTAATTTCCTTTATAGCATTCCTCAATTTCAAACTTTTTAAAATGGATGTGAAATGTGCATTCCTTAATGGTTGTGTTTAAGAGGAATTTTATGATGAAAAAGCTACTAGAATTGAAAACACAAAACATCCTAATTATGTTTTTAGACAAACCAAAGCTATGTATGGTCTTAAACAAGTCCCTCGAGCTTGGTATTATAGACTTACAAGATTTTTTCTTCAAAATAACTTTGTTAAGGGAAATGTAGGTCCAACCCTTTTTATGAAAAAGGATAATAAAAATGTTTTTATTGATCAAATTTATGTTGATGACATTATATTTGGTTCAACTGAGCAATCCTTAACTGATTCCTTTGCGGATCTAATGAAATCTGATTTTGAAATGAGTATGATGGGTGAGTTAGAATTTTTCCATAGTTTTCAAATTTCTCAAAAACCAGAATGAATCTATACATCCCAACATAATTATATTAAAATTATTCTAAAAAAATATGGATATGATAACACTAAAAGTATAAGTACTCACATTGTTACCTAAAAGACTCTTGATCTTGATGAATCTGGGAAAAAGTAGATCAAACATCTTTTAGAGGTATTATAGGAAGTTTACACTACTTGACAGCTAGTCATCCATACTTAATGTTTTCAATATGATTATGTGCAAGATATCAATCTAATCCCAAGGAATCTCATTTAATGTAAGTGAAAAGAATTTTTCACTACTTAAATGGAACCATGGATTTTGGATTATTTTATACTTTTGGAAATGATTTTGTTTTAAAAAACAATTCGGATGCTGTCTTTGGGGGATGTATAATGGTTTGAAAGAGTACATCTAGAAATTTTAATTTATTTTGAGATTCATTAGTTTTTTTGGTCTTGAAAGAATCAACACCCATTATCACTCTCCACCACTGAAGCTGACTATGAAGTAGTTGTATGTTGCTGTTCTCAGGTTTTGTGGATGCAAGACACACTCACAGACTATGGTATGAGTTTTACCAAAAACCAAAATTTTGTGTGATAATACAAGTTCCATTTCCCTTAGTAAAAACCCAGAACATCACTCTTGTGCAAATCACATAGATATTAGTAATCACTTTATTAGGGATCAGACACAAAGAGGAGATATCATTCTTCAGTTTATCGGAACACAAGATCATCTTGCTAATATTTTCACAAAATCTTTACCCACCGATTGATTTGAATACATTAAACTGAAGTTAGGGAGGATAATCGTAAGGTAATAATCCTCAATAACTTCCTGTTGAATCCAATCCCCATATAGTAATAAACATATTTTCATAGGGGGAGTACATTTGGTAATGATGTTTTTCGTATTTTTGGTAATTAAGTTTTTCATATTTTTTCGTAATGAAGTCTTTCATATTTTTCATGATGATGTTTTTCATATTTTTCGTAATGATGTTTTTTATATTTTTCATAATGAATTTTTCTAACTTGATATTTTTAATAATGAATATTTTCATAATGAAAATTTTCACAATGAATATCTGTATACTCAATTCTTTTTCTTACTCATGTTTTTTTCGGAATCTAAAGTCCTTCAAGAAAAAATTTTCCTCAATAAAAATAATTCTCTTCACAATCCGAAAGGTATAATTTGTTCTTATGTTTTCGTAATTACATTTTACGTGCTGTTATATTCTTATGTTTTTAGAATTTCTTGGATTCAAGTTTCCTTATATCTGAATATTTTTTAAAACCTCAAAAGATAGGATCCTACCAAATTTTCGTTGCGGCTATTTTTTCAACTGTCGGACCAGATAAAAATAATTCTCAGCCTTTGGATTCAGATGGGAAGTTCAACCGTCTCTTCAAAACCTATAAAAAGGGTACCCCTGATGGTTGTCCCACATCGGTTTTGAAAGAATTTGCGTGTTGATGCTCTACCCAACTTCAAAAGCCCGTTCCAGATTTTCAGAGTTTTCACAAGTCTGAATGTTTGCTAAAATTCCATCTCAAGAAATTTCTTATGTCAAGCTGATTTTAGAGTAGAAAATTTACTATAATAGGTTGGTACATCCTAAATTCTTCAACAATTATGACTCTATTATCTCTAAAAATATCATTCTTAATGTGTAGAAGAGTGTATCCATTTCAATTAAAGGAGCTCAGGATGTAGTGTATTAGAATTTTATGATAGAATATTATGAATTAGTTTTCTTTTTCAAAGAAGATTGTACAGAAAAATTTTCATTTAAGGGTAATGGAAAAACATATTCACTCTCTTATTCCAAGACTTCTAGCTTGGTAGGGATATCTTATAATGGGTAGACATAGTTTTTCTCCCACAAGCTGTAGGATGTTCAAGGAAGTTTCGTAAAGGTGAAGGCTATGTAATTCCTTGGAGATACTAATTTCTATACCACAAAAATTGCCCATATGTCTACCAATAATCGGATCCTATAGTTATTGGTTCAAGGACCTATCATACTGAGAAAGGGTGATAAGGACACTCTTGAGAAAAGTGATACGTTAAGATTGAATTTTTTGGTAAATCAAAGGAAAATCAATCTGATGAAGCCCATTCTCATTACAATAGAGAATATCAAGAATGGGAATATGAGTGCTCAAATAATTATATATCCTGCCCTACTCTCCATGCTCATTGTTCGGTGTCTCTAAACCTTCAATATTTTTTGCAGTTCCAAGACGAGGAATTGCACAGTGATACTCATAAGTGATGATACCCTGAAGAGAATTAATATTGAGTTCTATAAGGAATCAAGAGTGTTTTTTGATCTATCAGTGGAAGAAACAGAAGCTGATCCAAAAAATATTGAAAAGGATAAACCATCAAAGAAAGTTGGAAAGAAAAGGAAACTAGAGGAATTGGAGGAAACAGAGAAAACCCCTAAGTCTAAAGATGCTCAATCCTCACCTCCAAAGCCCAAAAAGTAGAAATATTATCTGGATGATGTTATAGCCAAATGGAGGAAGGATAAAAAGACTTGAAAGGAAGGGGAACCAAAATTTTGTATAGATCTTGTAGAGGCCAAAGCACTGAAAGTGAAAGCTACTGAAGAGATTGAGAAGCAAGCCAAAGAGAAGAAGCAAAAGAATAAGTTGTCAAAGGATGAAATATTTCAATCCCTTTTGAGGGATACTGAAATGGAATTCGAGGACATTCTCATACCAAAAAATTTCCTAGTTGAACCATTAACTGAAACACCTCACAAAAAGTTTACCATTCTTCAAAAATATCAAGAAAAATATTTTGAGAAGGAAGCTGTGGAAGAAGTCCCAGAATCTCAAAGCACTGAAGATATAGCTGACCTGATAAAGAAAGTATAAGACTTTCATGATAAGGAAAGTGCGTCTAAAAAGTTGCAATCTGGACTTCTCAAGACGGATCTTCAAAACATTCTACTCCTGGAATAGATGAGAAGGGTGAAGAGGAAATAAACAAGTTATCTGAGGAAGAGAGTTATAATCATGACTTCATTCTTCCTGAAGAAAGTGAGGAAGGAGCTCAAAAAGATAAAATTGATGAAGAAAAGATTTTATAGTTATCTAGAACTGAGCATGAATATCCAAATTAAGATGGTATTCCAAGATACAATAAGGGGAAACAAGTAGTTGTTGATATCCCAACAAAATATATTTTGAGGAAGAAGGAACCTGGAGGATCCTCTAAGAGGAAGCTGGTAGAGATAGAGGAAGAATCATCTCTAAGAAAAATGTCAGATTCGGAGTCATTAGCTTCAAGACAAGATTTTGTTGTTCAATCCCTGAATAAGCTAGTGGACACCATTCCGATCATTCCATCAATTGATTCATGATTCCAAATGCTCTTGCATAGATGGAATCAGAAATCAAACTCTGTATCCATTGTGATGGAAAGGTGTGTTATGATTTAGGCCGAACATAATAATTTCCTTATCAACTATGAAGCCTATAGAAAATATAGAGGGATCTTCGGATTGAGATGGAAGAAAAGCTAGTGAAGCAAGATGAATTTCTGAAGGCTCAGGAAGAGGCCCTAAAGGCACAAGATGAGAGGATCACAGTCTTAGAAAAGTAAGTAGACAAGGATGATAAAGAACTAAAGAAGCTGAAAACCATTGTGAATAAGCTGATACCCAAGGAAAAAGAAGCAAAATAGAACCAAATCCGATCCTTTGTTGTATCTGTTTTTTCTTGTATAAATAATTCCAATATTAATGAAATTGTAGATTGTTGTTTTGACTGGATGTTTGTACTAATATTTCAAGTACCATATTTTTTACATTCCCTCAATCTCCTTTTGAAAATCACACAAGGGGAGAAGGAAAAATAATTCTAAGCAAAAGAATAAATATCACTAAGAACGAGGGAGTTTTTCTAAGGGTGAATTCTCATTACGAATATTTCCATATTCAAGCTAAATGAAAATTATCACTCTGGAAATATAGAATACGATACTTGAAGTTCCAAATCATAAGGGGGAGTTATTCATATTCATCTTTACCAATGAAAAAATGGAGATAGGATTTATTTCAATGTTTAGAATTGTTTTCTAAGTCCTTATATTATTTTTCTTACGGATGTTTGTGCTTTCCAAAAAGGGGGAGATTATTAATTCAATAAGGTTTTCCTAATGACTTTTAAATTCCTTCATTCATGGGGGATATTGTTAAGTCGTTAAGTTTTCCTTATGACATTACCATTTATTCTTGTTTTGAAAATCACAAACACGTTATCTCATAGAAAAACTCTTTTTACCCCTATGTTTTTCATCTATAAGGTAAAATTCCATTCCCCAAGGAAATTTATCCTTATCATGTTTTATTTTCCATATCATTATTTTCCTAAATGTAAAATTCTGATTGAAACCAACACTTCAGAATCCTATAATTACCTCAATATGATGCATTCTGTTTTAGGATCTGAATTCTCAGAATTCTACTTATGAACTCTTCTGAGTTCTGACTCTGAATTCTTAATACGAATTCTGGATACAAACTCTTCAAAGTTCTAACTCCGAATTCTGAATACGAATTATGGATACAAACTCTTCAAAGTTCTGACTCTGAATTCCGAATACGAATTCAGGATATGAACTCTTTAAATTGCTGACTCTAAATTCTGAATATCAATTCTAGATACGAACTTCTCTGAGTTCTGATTCCGAGTTCTCTGAATACGGACTCTGAACACTTACGAGTTCTAACTCCGAATTCTCAAGAACCCTGACTCCAAAAATTGTAAGATTAGGTTCCGAATTCTTGTGGATCCAAATTCCAAATTTCCTTGAAATTTAGTCTCTGGAATTATATAGAATTTTGGTTCTGAATTCATAAAAAATAGAATATTAATATCCTTTTATTATAAGCTCTGAATTCAATTTTTTCTTAGACTACGAACATTCATTTTCTTACATTCCAAATATCAGATTTTAGTTATTCTTACACTTGTTTTTTTATAAAATGATGTCTTGATTTTAGTTACTAACTAACCATTGTTTGAGTGACACGAGTACTGGTCTCTCCAAAATTCAAGGAAAAATATGACCGTTGGAGGATGGAGCCGACTATTGGAGCTATGCTTATAAATAGGAGCTCACTTGAAAGAGCTCAAAACAACTCATGACAAGAACTTTATCAACTGTGCTTATATTCTCTTTAAGTGATTTCTAGAGAGAGAGGCTCATTTAATCTCTCAGGATTCATGCAGAATGTTTGAAAGGCTTGTTCAAACTTTATTTCATGATGATTTTATTTGTGTGACTCCGATTGTTGGTCTGTATAATCGAGGGAATCCGGAGATAAGAAGATAGAGGTGCCGACTACCTTGAAGTTGAGGGATTTAGGGGATAGAAAGATAGACTCTAATGTTCGTATCGAGGAATTATACTGGTGTGGGTAAGACTGATATTCTTGAATGTATAAATCAAGGATTCTTTATCCAGGTTTGTTGGATACCATTCTCTTTTGGTTAAAATATATACTACTTGTTACTTGTTTTGTTACAAGTTTTTCCGCTGAATTTTTTGTTGTTAACGAAAGTATAACTATCTTATACTTACTTATACTTGTACTCTGATTTAGTTAGATTCTATATGCATTAAGGTAGAATCAAAGTTGTTGTAAAATTTTGTTAAGTTTAATTTCTGGAATCACTTTTCCAAAATCAAGCAAGTTATTAAATCTTAGAAGTTTTTTGAATTTTGGTTATGAAAAAATTTATTTATGGATTTTTAAAGTATACAATTCACCCCCTCTTTTATTTGAGCATCTCATGTTTACATATTCGATCTTACATGTGGTAATATAGATTATATCATACTCACATACCATCTCAACAACTATCCCATTTAAAAATAAAGTAATAAAACATAAAACATTTTGAAAATTCATTTCATTTAAAATAAAAATGAAAAAAAATATTATTGATTCTTAATAGAAAAGACTGGCTATGAAGTTAGGAAATTTAGTTCATGTCTTACATGTTAAAAAAAAATTCCTTTCAAATTTTTAGTAAATTCCAAATGATAGTTTATTAGAAAATTACAATATTAATTATTTAAAATAAAATTAAAAGTAAAGCATGGGTTAAAATATCATTAATATGTACATTGGATAAATTTAAAAACCATTTCAAAAAACACTTTTTGAAAATGTAGTTTTGGATGTACAATTTTATTCATCCAAATAGAGGAATAAAGATTATTGTTATTAAAAATAAATTTTAAAACACAGGGTTATATAATTAGAGAGAGATTAATGGAATGTTGTATTGTCATAAAATACCATAAAATAAGGTAATTCATTATTTTCATGAGAAATCGATCATATTATTTTATCATCATAATCAAAATTATAAAAAATACTAATGAACTTTGTGATTCTAACATAAAATAAATACCACTCTGGTAACATTGAATTTTAAGAACATGAAATACATAATTTAAATAAAAAATAAGAATTTCATGTTAATAAAAAATACATGATAGTACATGTCGATGGGGTTGTATATACTCCTTGTAAAATATTTGAGGTTCAAGAAAAAATGCCAATAATGAAAAATTAATGAAAACAAAAACCCTTAACACATTTGTGACATTTGTACAGATAACCCCATGAAAGATATATCAAAACATTTATATCTATATCCCAATAATTTTTACAGGAATCTTCAGAAAATAAACTCATAGGATATATATACACAACATAAAATAAATCTGTACAGAATATGGCATGTGTCTAACAGAATTAAAAATTGAGACATAAATCTCATCCCATAAGACCTGAATTCCATCATAAAATTTAAGTCAAATTGTATAATAAATATATGTTTATTATGACTATATTACATTACCATACTCATTTTACCAAACCATATATGATTTACTAATTGCATTATTTTCATTTTATAAAAAATTCCATGTTAATGTTATGTTTCAGAAAATAAATTTTATATTTATCATGTATGATTTTAATTGTTAATATTTTGGTCATAATAAAATGATAATGGTTCAAAAATATAAAAAAAATTATCCATGATATAAATATCATATATATTCAGTAATTGTTTAATTAAATAAGTTAATTAATATTTATGAAAAATAATAAAATATACCTTTTATGGCCACGATTCGTCATACGTAATCAAGAACAGTATTTTTATTTTCTTGATGGGTTGAGAGGAAAAAATTTAAATAAAATTTTATAATTATAGATTTTATTTTTTTATATTAATCATTTATTCTTATTAAACCCATCCTTAGTACCTCTCATTTAATTCCTAAATAGATCACATATCATTCTGAGGTGGTACTCCAACGTAAACATAACATATGATATCATATTTCCACATGATAGAATGTAATATGGTATAAGTGATCAAATAATTATAAAGAATACATATATAACTAATATAATATATAAACATTTAATCCATTATTATATTCATCCGTGATAGGGGTAATTAAAAAACAAATGATATCGTTTTGTGAGGTGGTAGTCTATCATTGACAAGAAATACAATTATGTAACTCATTGTATGGAAGTGGATATGGTTACTGGTAAGTATCAAAAGTGAAAAAATAATACATTATATAATATAATGATTCTACTAAAAATACACGGATTAACATTAATTTATGGAGTGGAGAAGTAGAAAAATTAAAATGATCATTATATAGTGTTTCATCTTCTTTATGTATCCTCCATTTTTTTTCAGAAAAAGCCATCCCGGGATGGATTTTTGAAAAATATAAGGCATATAAAAAGAATATTTGGAATTTAGGATGTGATTTTTTTGGTTTTTTCCAAATCAATGGATTTTGGAAGTGTGAATATGTTAGAAAATGGGTTCTATTTTATATGTGCGTGAGTGGCACAGAGATACTATTTTGAAAGTAAAAAAACCTATAAACAGTTTTTTTATATGAAATAATTCTACAAAATAGATCGTTCACGACACTATAAGAGTTATGTTATAATCTTGTTATTTCAAAAAGTTTTGGTTCATTATTATCCCTTATGATAGTATTTTTACACAGGATAAACCTATTATTACCTAAACCACCTTAAATAATTTTTACAATGTTTAATATTAATTATGGTAAGAAAATTAGTTTATATTATTATATAATATGTATAATTATGAATCTAAAATTAGAATACAATTTTTTTTGTTCTATTAATATAAGTGGGAAAATAAAATTTATTATTATTCATGCTGTGGTGACGAGAAAGTGGTGTTTCAAGGAGAAAACGTTCAAAAGATTAAAAAGATTTCATATCAAAATAAAATACGAAAATGAATCCAATTACCTATATTTTAATAATATATATTTATATATAATTTTATTAATTTCTCTTTTAATATATCCTTACAAATATTTTTACTTTTTCAAAACATCTAAATGAAATTCTAAAAATAAAAAAAAATCAGTATATTCAATATTTATCAAAAAAATTATATCATCTAAAAAATTAGGAACAATTCAAAGTACATTAGTAATTAAATTATGATTTCATATATTTCAATTTCTTCCATGTGATGTTTAAAAAATTGAAAAAAATAATTTCAAAAATAAGCAATCAAAAGTTGACAAAATTGATTTTTATAAAAACTTCATTTTTAAGCATAAAGTGGTTTATAATCATATCTATTTTACTAAATAATAGAAGAGTAATGTTACAAAATATATTGAAAATATAATAAATAAATATCATGAAATTATTTCACAAACAATTATTTATATAATTTATTAATGTAGAAGGAATTTTCATTCAATGGTTTTCAGAAAAATATTTCCATTATGTTCCAAAAGTTTTTATTTTCATTTAAAATTAACTAGTCCCCCAATAATTAATTATATAATCTTTTTTAAACCATATATTTTAATAATTTTATTAATATTATTCATATCAACCATTCTAGTGGCAAGGTGATAATTACAATATTAAAAATAAATATTTTAATGGTATGTCCCATTTCATTCAAATATAATGGTATGTGTAGTAAAATATGAAATTGGTATTTCATGTAATTAATAATCAAAAAAATTAATATTTATATAAAAAACATTAACAAATCATGGGGTGTCACATAATGATAGACACTTGGATGAAAGTTTTGAAAAAAAAACTCATTTTAAGTCATAAACCTTTTATAAGGAAAATTGGATAAGTTTTATAAGTTTGTATGATAGATATATCTCCTGAAATTTTATCTAGACTCATATATTATTTTTAAATAGCCTTATATATATAATTTGTTTATAATATTAAAAATTTAATGGAAACAATGTTTTCAAATGGGGAAAATATAACACCAGAAAATGTTTATATACATTTTTCTAAAAATTAATACTATGTATGATGTGATTTATTGAAATAAAAAAAATATAATTATCCACAAAATATCTCATAAATAGTATTAACAAATTTTGAGAAAAAGAAAACAACTATTAAAAAAATTATTATTATCAATTATATATTTTAAAAAATAGTATTTGGAATTCATAATGTTTTAAACATGATTTTTTAATAGAATTTATTTTCTTATT
Organism: Viscum album; assembly: GCA_963277665.1. NCBI lineage: Eukaryota > Viridiplantae > Streptophyta > Magnoliopsida > Santalales > Viscaceae > Viscum > Viscum album. The sequence goes on from OY728123.1 coordinate 168,375,246, forward strand.
ATATTGTATTCTAATATGAAATAATTTTTTTAAATTATAAAATTTTAATATGATATAATATAATTTTTTTAAACATAAAACAACATAATGATCTTATGGTGAAATATTTTTATTTATCTAAAATAATCGGTTTTTGCTGAATAACGACAAAATAATTATTTCAAAAATAAAAGCATTTTTTTAAATTATAAAATTATAATAATTAAATATTTATTTTAAATTAAATAAGTAAAATATTTATTTATATATTTAAGATATTCACTTTGAAGTAATATTTTTTAATTTTAAAAAATGCCAAACTCTATAGAAGTATAAAATTTTTCATTAAAAAATATTTTTATTTACTTATATTAGAAATAAGTCGTTATCACATTTACAAGTTTAATCCATAATAAATTGTTTAATATTTTAGCTCCACATGATCATGTTTGGAAATACGTCCAATTTAATTTTTAATCATAACATTATGATTATTAATATAAATATAAATGACAATAAAAATTGTAAAAGTGGAATTTCGTATTAAGTATTTATTTACATTTTCTAATATTTTTCAAAAAAAAATTAAACTAGTCTTTTTAATATAATCAATTATATATGTTTTTAGGCATATATATTAATATATATTAAGTCATTCAATTGAGAATTAAATTTATATAAAATTATGGACATTTACCAATGAGAATAGAATTTGTTTCTACAAAATAAATTTTCAATATAATGAATGTGTTTATTTATGTAATTATTTTATATAATCTAGAAATTGAATTAGATTAAATGGATCAAATATATAGATTTAGGAAAACAAAAAAAATTCAAATTAGGGTCAGAATTTATTTGAAAAGAATATAAATAAATATTTTTAAAACATGTTACCATGGAAGAAAAATTAAAATTTAAAAATATTGTGATAATTTAATTGCAACATAATTAATAAAGTGTGAAAATTAGTTTGGGAGGATTTAACTACAATATATGACCCCCAAAATTCAGTAATTCAATTCTTTTTTAAAAAAAATCATTTTAATATTATAATATCATAATGTAAAATGTAAAGTGTATTTACAAACGTTTCATTAAATTCGCATATATAATAAGTTCACATTATCTACTATCCAACAACCATTATACAACCATGGATTAACAAAAACAATATACCCAAGTCTCTCCCTAACTATATCCCCATGTTTTATAATCAATTATCATTACAAAATACCAAACAATGTATCATTACTGTGTTACCCAAGGGGTAAAATAAAAAGGTAGAGGACGTTATGTTCTTGCATTGAACGAATTATAACTAATAGAAATGTTTAACTAGCTCTATTTTCAATTAAATGATTTATTTTATATATTTCATAAAAAAATTTATTTTTACGAAATAGTTTGTATATTATTTACATCATTCGTAATGAAACATGTTATCTAAATGATATTGGAATATCCATTTCAAGGTATCTATCATATGTACTTTAGATTATTATGTTAATAGTTCTGTATAGGATATTGAATAAAAATTTTCATTCATTAACATTTTATGGTTATTCACCAGATGCTTCCAATACATTATATATACAAGGCATGGATTAAATTATCAAAAAAAATTTGTGATCATGGGGAATAAAAATTTCATCCCATGTTTTACCATATTTTAATTTTTTTCTCAAATGATAATGATGTTGTAAGGTTTTTTTAAAACTCAGTTCTCATTCACTGAGTTGTGATTGTTCTTAATTAACTTATTTCACATAATTTGGGAAAATATTTTTTTATACATATATTATATATAATATTTTCTATTTATTCTAGTAACATATATCATTACAACATTAAACTCTATCAGAATTTATCTTCCTTCTTAAATTATGTTATAGATAATGGATTTAGTTTAGTAGTATTTTATTTCATTATGATAAAATTTCATTCCATGAGCATCATTTTTTTATTTTTTAGAATTATATTTATTTCCAATTTCATATTAAATTTCAAATTTTTTCGTATGAAAATATTTTATACAAAATATGGTTTCTCAAGGATTTACAATCTTATAAAAGAGAAATGGATTAAGGAATAAAATTATCATCTCATGTAAATTCATTTTTCATATTGTTTCATGTTCATCACTCCAAAATTAGTTTTTTATTTTTAATCCAAAATAAAAATATGTGTTTAATATTTTTACCGTACTATTTTATATTAACATTCTGAATGGGAAATTTTACTATAAGATTATGGTTTTTGAAAATGGAATATAAAATTATTAAAAATTATTTCCCTCCATTAAAATTAAAATGATTTATTTTCCACTACACTTTGTATTTAGAAATCCTATATGTCATTTCAAATCGCTAATATTTAAAATAATTTTTAAATGTATTCCCTTTCATGATGTTTTCAGATTACCATTTTCGAATAATTATAATTTTTTAGGGATATACTATTGATATTACAATTTTGAAGTAAATTTTTTTCAAATGATTTAACTCTACCTTTTCCAAAATGACCTTTCAAAGTGATCATGCTTTCATCATTTATGATAAAAATAAAATACTTTTCTAAAAAACATATCATTTTTATTCTATTTCAATATTTTTCAATACAAAATTTACTGTCATAGTTTTTTTCATGAACCATTCTAAATTTTTTTATATAAAATACCCATCTCAGTGACTGAATTTTGTGGATCATCCATTGACCTTATTGAGGTCAATATTTGAAATAACATGTAGAAATGTTACAAAAAGCATTTTCATTATAATAGATCATTATGATGTGATGAATTCATGTTTTCAAGTGTATAATTTATTTAGGGAAGATTGAGGGTGGTATCCTATAAAATCTACCACTTCATTGGTTAAAGATACATATCTCAGGGCATCGTTATATGTATTAAATATTAATGATTTCAATATATTGGTAATTTTTAATTGATTAATGTTCTAATATTTAATTAGAATTGGGTAGTTATGACTTCTCCCTTATGATTATCGGAATTGTGTGTTTATGCCTACTCCCCTATTATAATTAGTTACTGACACATTCTACAACATGTTATAGGAAACATGTTGTGATTATCACTCTCCTATTTTATTATTTCAACACCAATTTTAGTTCCATATTTTAATATTATGCTTCCTCTACATGAAATTTAATATCTTTATTACTATGATTATCATACATGATTCCTTTGTATTGCATAATTTTTTGAAACACATATGAAATGGTGTTTATTTTATTTTATGAGATCACATGTCATGCTGTCACAGCTTATAGACTACAATTATAGTTCAATCATCATTGTATTATTATGTTTCTCCCATAATCATATTTTCTCTATTTCTTATCAATGGAAACTTAATTTAATCATGGATATCCATTCCTTACTATGGACATGATATGACACATTCCATATGATTTAGTTCCAATAAAAGAAAAATGATATTAACTAACATTAATTTTAAAAGTGAGTTTTTTATTTATCTATTATACAGAAATAATCACAAGTGTTGTAAAATGAGTTTTTATATAACTATCCAACAAATACATTAAGCTTTCCATTCCTGGGATGGTGTGACTATTATTGATATTTAACACATATATGATGAAAATTATGTAAAATAATGTAATTTTTTTTAATTAAATCTCACTTTTTTTAAAATAAATTTTTAATAAATGATTTTTCTAGAACAATACCTAAGAGTGCATTATTAGGGGTCAAATTTTGTTGAATTTGTATGAATTGTTCCATGTTAATAGTTGTTCTATAAGATTTATTAAAACCTTGTTTGATTCATTAGACTATACTATAGAAGCTGTTTATAAGGGGAAGCTGAATAAAAGAATGGGATAAAAATGGTAAGGGCCTTATAGAGAATCATTAAGTTCCATTAGGTACTTTTATATGGTCAAAAAATATGTAGGATGATGAAAAATGTAAAGGGGAGAAAAACATTTATTATATCCCACTATTTTCATACCTAAATAATATATCTACATAGATCAATATTAAAAACATAACAATTTGATCTATTCATGATCCCTAATGTTTTATATTATATGGTATCTAGGTATACAATCGTTTTATTTTTGGAAAGATTGAAAATATATCCCACAAAGAATATCCCTATTCAATCTCCTCATTAGAAAACCTACTAAAAACCATTTTCATAACCTTGGGAAATATAATATAATATATGTGTGGGAATAAATTTTTAATAATTTTACACATGTGATATGTTAATCAATGACCATGTGAATGTATTAGATTATAATAATTGAATTCAATTTGGTCCATATCATAAAAAATCAAATTAAAATTTAAAAATACCTAGACTTATGGTATAAATAATTAAAATTTAAAATGAATTGAATCATAATAATGTGATCTCATCGTTACTCCATAATGATCAATAATTTCATTCCATAATAGTGTTTCTAATAAAAATAATTATAGAAAAGATTTATTCTGTCATGTTTTAATAACAAAACTATTAGATCAAGAATCAAGATCAATTCCCCATATTGGAATGACCACATCAACCTATTTCTATTAACCTATCAAGCACTTAATCTTGTTTCCCATTACAAATCAAGCATACCAACATGTTTCCCACAACTATATAATGATATATATTACATTACCCAATTAATTAGAGGGAGATATAGGTCCCAACCATAACATAAAAAAGAATATGTATGGAGGCCAAAATATATTAAATGATTATTCATATTAGATTCAATGGAAGAAATGGGTTTCATAAACATTTTATCACTTCATTATACACATAATTTATCTAGAGAAATGGTGAGGATTGTTTTAAACTTTCATATATATAGTTAATATTAATTGATAAAAATGGCTGTAATCATAGATTCAACATGTTTTTTAAATATCACTTTGAATAATTATAGAATAAATTAACTTTTTTAGTTTTAAATAACTTCTTTATTTTAAAGGAGCACTATTATAAATAAAAACATTTAGTTTGAAAAGATATTTCTGAACATTGAAGTGAATATCCATATAATATTTTATCCCTAATTGTTGTAAAGTCAATATATTCCATAGATTCTAAAAAATTCATTTCAAAATTTGAAAATGTACCTCATTCAAAAAAATCGAATCAAAACATTTTTTCAAAAGAAAAACTTGGGTAAATATAAAATTGAAAAAAATATAAAAATATAAAAAATGATATTTTATTTTCATGAATACCATTATATGGGAGAGAAAGATGTAATAATTTTCTAAATATGTACTTAAATGTAAAAAATCTCAACTATTGATCATATTGTGAAATAAAACTCTTATCACGAGTTACCCTTTCAGTGATCAAACAATAACCTCATGTACAATAAATTTAAATTTATTATAATTCAATAATACAGTTTTTTAATGAACATAACATCACATATGTCCCCCTTATAAGATTGAAAAACCCCATTTCTAAAAAATTCCACTATAAAATCATTATTTCTGGGTCGTAACAGTTTTTTTTATCTTGAGTATTTCTGTAAAGTAGGTCCAATGATCACATATTTATCTTCATTCCATAACATAAATAATAATTTTGAGGATCTTATTTTTATATTTATATATTAATTTCATACATATTTAGTTCCATCCATAAAAGTTCGATACATGATATTGAATTCAACCGGCCATGGAGATAGTAGGTCGAATATAAACATGAATGTTTTTTTAATTTCTGATAGATGGAAAAAATAAGGGTAAATATTAATTAAACCTTGTTGGATCATTATGATATCTTTTATATTTATAGTTTCATTAAATTTATCCTAATTAAATATCAAGTAAAATATAAATGAAAAACATATCACATTGCTTTATGTCGGTGGTAGTCTACACTACAATAATTAGGCTAGTGAAGTGGAATATATAATTTGGGAGAGTATTGTCGAGCTAGAAGGATCAATGACCTTAATATAATTGAATGTATAGGTTAATATTTATATGAGATTAGGTTAGATGCTCTGGAATTTCAAAAAAGATAGAAATTTAAATGATTCAATGTTAATAAAAAAGGTCCCAAATAACCTATAAATAGAAAAGGGATGAAATTAATGATCATATAATATTCATTTTACTATATTAATAATTTTATTATTTCCATGTTGTTTAATAAAATATTATTTTCATAAAATATTATTATTTTCAATTTAGACATAATATAATTAATTTTAATTGAAGTAAATCAATAAAAAAAATTAATTTAAATATAATCTTATAACACAACACTAATATTTTATAGTAATCTATAAAATTTATACAAAATATGAAATAACCCAAATAATATTTTTTTATATTTTTAAAATAATTTATAATATATTGTTTGTAATTGGATATATATTATTTTAGAGTAGAATAAAAAATTATAGTCATTATATATTTACTAAAGAATAAAATATAAATTTTAATCATATATATAAATAATTTATAGATCAAAATAGATTAATAGATTCATTCAAAACACAATTTTATTCATATTTTTTCACAAAATATTTATTATAAGCAAAGAGAGTGACATTTTAAGAGGATGTTTTATTAACCATTTTATGATGTTTCTTTTTCAAAAATGGAATTACCAAATGTAAAAACCTTGATTATTGTGATAATAATTAAATTTATAGGATTAAATTAATATATTTTTTGGAAATTTATTATTATCGAGATATAATATAAGTACATTTTTTTCGATAGTGTATGTGACATGAAACACCAATCTTAGAAGAAAATATAACACCCTGAGGCATTAGGAGATTATTAAAAATTACAATATCTACAATAGAATTAATTTCACTCAAAATTAATTTTTCCCTATTGTTACATTATACACTATTTTTATCTTTTGATACAAAAAACAGTAGGTTTGGCATTTTTTACACGCAACACCGTGTTCAAACTAAATGTAACATATTATTTAATAATATTATTTAGTGTAATAGTTATCACTATCCTATTAGAATGGAAGGTATTGATATGAGTATATAAATTAATAAAATTTATATTTTACACGTATTCATTTTTTATATATTGATTACAAATAAAATGAGAATCATTTGGAATAAATAATAAATGTTATTTGAAAAATTGTAATTTATCTAAACGTTAGTTTAATCACTCCGAGGGAATATTTTAAAACAAAAATTTTCCATGATAAAAAAATATATTTTAAAATATAAACATCATTTTTTAACTCATATTTCCAAAATTATATTTCTTATTTTTTTCTAAATATATTCATTTATTGCTGAATAATGAAAATTACTGAATTTTAATTTGAAAACAACCATTTTTATATAAATTATTCATAATGTTTTATTATATTAGAAACTATGGTTAATGTAAAATGTGTTAAATGATATACAATTTATTCCAAATTATGTCACTAGAATAGTTTTTATTTTTAATTTTGATGTAAAAACAACATAAAATCTTAAACATTCAATATTATAAAAATATTTTTCATGACATGTATAAGAGATTCATTTAAAAATAAAATTTTAAACATAATTGAATTGAATTAGTAGAATTATATTCAATATTTTGAATAAGAAAAATTTATAATTTATATATTTTCATGTTAATGTTTTTATCAAAATGAATAGTGGAATGGGTAAATTTTAATTTCTACATTCAATTTATCAATTGATTTACTAGGAGTTAAACTATGATGATTAGTTATAAAAATAGCCCACCAACATCACCAACACCATTTTTCTATCCAAAATTATTCCTTATCTCTTAAACTATTAAAAAGTTCTCATTTTAATGTTTATTTCATGATAAAAACCTTTGTATTATTGAATAATTTTAAAAAATTCAATTGTGTCACCCACCTCACTTATAAAATGCCACCCTTCTCCTCACTTCTTCATGACATAAAAACTTGTTAATTCTGAAAATTCATGATCAAATAACATCCAAAATTCCCACCCCTAATCATAGAAACCTTAATGTGGGTGTAAATCCATCCAATTAATTCCTTAGTGGAAACCTAATAAGGATAGCCAAAAAAGAGGTAACATTCTTCATTGATGAATTTAATTTTATTTATTTAAAAACCTCATTCAATTATTTTTAACCCATAGTTATATAATAACCTCATTATTTTACATATAAGATGGTTTTAGAAAATAATAATTTCCGAAAACTATTTCCACTTTCATCAATTGGGTTATAGAATCATTGTTTGTGTGTAGAATGAACTACTACCTTTCAAACCGGTGTAATTCATTCTTCCATTACGAAAATTAATAACTAGGTATAATGAATGATAAAAATTATAAATATGATATTTTTAATACATTTATAAATATAAATTCATAATATCATATGTATCATTTTAGCTGGAATTCTGTAGGAGATTCAATATCATCATTCGTGTGTGTGGCGGATGACGGACTCACAAAGCAATGTGATTCATCTTTCAGTAACGCTTTAAATGGAATGTAATACATATAATTTTAGATATTATATGTTATATATATGAAATAAATATTATATTAATGAAATATTTATCATTATATTAATATTACATGACAATTTTGTTTTCTTTCATTTTCCAAACATAAAGATGTTAACAAAGATCATGTACGGATGGATTGCTTCCTTCACAAAGTGATGTGACTCTCTTTTCATCTCCAAAATACATGGATTATATATATAAATATATAATATGAAATATATAATATTATGATCATTATTTAAATATTATATATTATTTTCCTTCTTTATATGATGATCATTTGTAAATGAAAAAGGTACACATGCTTATATACAACCTTCATTCTTCATGATTGTAACACGAATAATTTTTCATAAAAATATTTAATCATTAGTAATAAAATTAAAATTTATGTAAAATTATGATAATTATTCCATGATATTATCATTTATAAGTTTTAAATATATGATATCATTGTGTCTTATAATATGAAACACTAATGAGAAAACAAGGAAATTAACATCTGAAAAAATGAAAATATTGAAGGTTTACTAATGTATGGTTAATAATATCTTATAAAAGGCTCATTTATTATATTATAAATAGTAATATGGTCCTGTTATATGTTAATAACATGATTAAAAACAATATATGAGATTTTAAATAGCATCCAATTAAAAGGAAGTGTGAGGTTATAGATTTCTTCTCAATTCAAATTTTATTGAGACATATTTTTTTTATTTTTCACTAATTCACATTTATGTGTTATATATACTTCCCTGATGACATGTGATATCATGATTAATTCATAATTAATTTTATTTTATGTTTTAATTTAAATTAATTCATCCATGAATATTTTAATTTAAAATTAAAATGTGGAAAAAGTATTTGATCAATATAACTTTTTTTGTGATTAGTATCTTTCTATTAAAACAATCACTTTCATGTAATCCATTTTCATTTAAATTAAATTTATTTTAAATCTCCGAATATATTCATGATTGATATGACTACTTCCTAAACTATATGCCATTTGTATATATGTTTTTTACTTTGAAATTTCTTTGATTGTAACGGGAAATATAGATGAATCATTATCCTTTGGTAAATATTGATATTTGATGAAAACTAATTTTGATTTTTCATTTAAATTGATTTATTGATTTGTTGATTTTAAATGTATTCTTTAGTCCAACAATATTTGGCGATTCTTGACATTATATAGGACCACCATTCATCCGTTAGTATTATGAGGCAAAAAAGTAATCTAATGTTAAATGAGTTTTTATTATGGTTTAAACAATCTTGTGAAAGGTATTGATGGTAGATGTATCTTGTGCCTATAAAATGAAATCAAATAATTAGTCATTAACTTAATTCATATTTATTTTCATAGTATCCATGATATTTTGGTAGGGGTATTATCTTTGGATGAATTTCATTATCATCTAATTGATTAAAGGGAATGTGATTTCAGTTATTTACCATTTTATATTGATTACGTCTTATATAGCAATGATAGTTACTTTACTGATTTTGGGAAATTTGTTTTTAGTGATTTAATAAAAAATTTATAATGAAAAAAATAATTAAAACACCATGTATGTTATGATATTTACCTTTTAATATTATTCATTCCTTACTGTTTAAAATTTATTAATTCATGATAGATTCGATTGTACATAAACAAAACTGTGAATTTCTTCTCAATCACACTATTTAACCTTAATAAGAATCTAGGAATTATACAATGAATGATATGAAACAATATTGTAGTTGGAATAGTTATATTATTGAAAATTTTTATGTAGTTGTTTTTGTATTCAAATGTAATTTGGGAATCATATCTGTATCAATTTGTTCAAGACAACTAAAAAATTTGGTACTTTGAGATACCATTCCATTTATATCATGTAATTGTTTTAAATAAGGAACCATATTTTTCTACTATGGTTAGGGTTGGAATACTTTTAGTGAAAATTCATGTGGTGATATTGGGGAATTCATATGTTTAAATCTCCATGTTAATATTATTGAAATGTTTTTGAATAGTTAATGATTTTATTTTTGAACATGCAGAAATCTCATTTATGTTTTGTTTTGTTAATATTTTTTTTTGAAATCTTATTTTTTAGTTCAAAAAATACACCTAATAATTTAACTTTTATTCAGAAGTTGATATGTATAATTATATTTATAATATTTAAAGTTTAGTTTTTTTGTGTAAGAGTCATCAAACGGCCAAATTTGGGAATTTTAATTTTCACGTTAATGCATAAAGGTCATATTTGATGGCTCTTAGGGATATATAATAGTATCCTGAAGATATCTAAATGGGAGATCATGAGATAAGTGAGTACATAAGGGTCATTCAATTTTTTTCAGTTGCATTGAAGAATAATATGTAACAGAAGTACCACAATAAATGATATTTTGTAAGGTTTTTACTGTTTTATGGAATTATAAATAGAATAAATACATAAGAGTACAATGAATTTAAAAAATGATATGTAAAGGTATTATCCCAATGAAATTTCATATAATAAAATACATATCAGTGGATATTCAGATATTTTATTATTAAATATGGTTGTGTAAGAGTCACACACATTGTCATGTTTCTTAGAAGGAAATAAATATGCTCCCCACTGGAGTTATTATTGATAAATAATGGTATCATACATTAAAAAAATTCAATATGAAAATACATAAAACTAAATCTAGTTGTTTAAGAGTCAATAAAGATGTCAAATTCATGAAATAATTACACTTAAAGGTCCTTATGTTCTTCAAGAAGTCGATGTGTAATAGTAATTCCCTTACCCAATTTTTTTTGCTTTGAATAGTTCCTTATGGTATTAAATCCCGATGAAAGTACACATGGATCCATATTCTCACCACTGGATATCAAATAAAAGGGCGTCTAATATAAAACAAATATGGGTAGTTGGGAAACCAATTAATACTACCACAATCCTAGAATACATACATATGTTTATAAGATTGAGATTAATCCAGATGAACATAGGGGCGCATTTTGTGTGGGGAAAGATTACTCTAGAAACATTTAATAAGATGATGAATACTGAAAGTTTACACATAGATATCTAGGGTAAAAAGTGAGCATTAATTTTTTTAGAAAATAATTTTAGAGCCATAAAATGAGTTGGGAAACATCATTTTGAGAGATATGAACACTAATTTTTAGAGTAATTAGGGAAATCATATGGTGCCAATAGAAATTAATATAGAGAATGAGTTCATCGGAATACTGGGCCATGGAGGGACGAGGAATCTCAATAATTAATACTCATATTCTACAACTATCTATATTTTTTAATATTATTTTGGATATGAAATTTTTATTGATCTACACTGAGTTGGATTTGATGGGTGGTTAAAAACTTTTTGGGTATTGATATTATTTTGGAAGAAATTAATTTATTTCATCACTGAATTCATTTTTCTAGTTATATCTATTCTATTCTCATTTTTCCATTAATAGTAAAAAATTTATCAGTTTTCAAGAACTAGAAACAGTTTATCATGTTCAACAAAAACACTATTTATGAGCGATTCTATCATGAAATAATTTTCAATGAATCTTATAGGTCCATGAGGGTAGTACACATGGATTGATGGAATGATTGATTTTACTGAAAATGATTTCCCTTTTTTTCTTATGGTTTAGAAAAATTATGCAATTTAGAAACCAGAATGATTAACCATATACATGTCCACTTGCCAATAGATTATGATTTAATATTTTTTGTATTTTTGGACCATTTTGACTATATTTTTTGAAGAATTAGAAACATATTTTCTTGATTATACAATCAGAAACTCCCCTGAATCACTAATTGTATGTTACAAATATTCCAAATATTTTTTTGATCAATTTAATCTTATTCTACATTACATTCACTCAATTTTTATATTACGTCACTTCATGCTTCATATCACAGTATTATTTCGTTATTTTTTCTTGTAATTTTTTTTTCATATTGTTTGATTTAATACTTTCATTGGTTCACATATAAATCTTTCTCTATGGTATTTACCATTATCTACTTATTAATGATCAATGTATATGTAATAATAAATATGATTACATTAATGAGTTTTAAAAAGTGGTATTGTTTAAAATGAGGATAATAATTTGTTGTCTGTATGATTATTAATTTAATTAATCATGTCAGAAGTGGTGGATTCGCATGGTGTTTAATCTATTTCACTCTGATATTACTCACTACAGTAAGATAACAATGAGAAAATTCTCTCTTCTCTATGATTTATTCAATCATGATTATTCTAATATCACACAAGTGATGAAATTTATTTTCATCATTAAATGATGAAAATCTTTTACAGGATATCAGTTCAACAAAATTGGATTAATGTCCTTTCTACCTCTCTAAATATGTCTCCATATTTGATATGGTCAAACAAGATGGAGACACCCTTTCTCTTTTAATGGGAAACACTACTTCTAAGGTTGGGAATCATGAGGATAGGTTATAAAAGGATGAAAACCTCTACCATTTCCTTGAAGTACACCTTGGATCACTTCATTGTCATGAAAACAAGTTTGTATTATATTTATAGAGATAACATTACTTTTTGGAAGTGGGTTTATTTTTTTTGATCATGAATATGTTGTGGTCAGGGATGATATTTATTCTACTATTATGATGACTTAGAAATTCTCAATGATATTTTCATCCTGATTAAATGTGTGTTTTATATAATATTATAAAAAATAAATAAAAACCCACTAAATTTTATATCATTCAAAATGAACTTTACCGTATTCAAAAATAATCCCAATTCAAATGAAAAACATTACGAGTAGAAAAAATATATCAAATATAATAGCTGTAATGAGAAACTATTGATCACCCAAATCTATTAGAATCATCACCCTAGAGAAAATACAATATTAACAAAACAAAATATTAGTAAAAAAATTAACATCTTATGAAAATGAAAATATATCCATAAGGGAAAATATAGTGAATTTTGAGTGAAATAATGAAGTGGTATTTATAGGGTATAATGGGAAATGTCACAATTAGTATTTGACCGTTATATGAATAGTATTCAATATGACAACTTCTCAAAAAGACAATTCAAAGCTATACTATTGGTTAAAATTTATACCATTATAAATATTGTATATATGTACTAATGAAAAAGGACAATTGATATAGAATGAAATATCAATGGCCTCAACTATTTTTTTTATTGAAGCTTATTTGACTTAAATTGATAGGGTATTATCGTCATTGGGATTCTTCAGTGACCAAGCCCAATCTAGGCTTCATCAAGTGAATACTTGATGAAATCACCTATGAGAGTCATTAAATTAAGTGAGATAACCACTCTCTTTATGTAATCAGAGGCACCCCATGAAATTATCACCATTTCCAACCTAATCCTCATTGTGTATGTGGGTGTAATAAGGGTTACATTTCCAGAACACAGTAACATAATTTTCAATTTCCTTCTTATAAATAAAAATATGTTTTCCATTAAACCATCTAAATAATATAGTTTTTTAAAAAACAATATCATTAATAACGATGAATTTGATAACATGATTTTTACACACATGTAAAACCTAATTTTATTTTCATAGAAAATATATATTATTTTTCAAACAAACCATGGTGTTTTGAAAATAATATATTTCTAAAAAATAAGAATTTTAAATAATTTTATTTAAATAATAATTTAGTAAATAATATTATCAAGATATAGGAAATTTTTTATAAGTGTCATAAATGTCATTAAGCCCTAAAACTGCAAATTAAAAAAAGGATTTTTATATTTAAAAGTTTCAATTATCATATTTACAGAATTTTTAGTTATAATAAGCTTCATTTTGGAAGTCAAAACATCATAATTTTGTTAGTGTGTATAGATGTGAACATTCTAAAATATGGTATTTTTTTAATGAATAGTAAAAAATATTGTTTTAGAGGTTTGGTATATTTAGTAACAATATATTTTTGTCATATTGATTTAATAAATAATTAAAAACAATTCATGAAATAATATATGTTCTTTTTAAATATTATGTATTTTAATATATTTAATTCTAATTTTAAAGCTATAAGTTGCATTCCTATGTCAAAAAATGAAAATATAGATTATTGTTAACATTGTATTGAATTATCTTTAATTTTCCTTCCTAAAAAAGTATTAAATAATGTTTTTTGGTTTTTGAGGATTAAAGAATTATATAATGTGTCCCACATTTCTAAAACCATTAGAAAAAAACATGTGTAAGTCAATGAGTTTTCAATTTCGACAACATAGATTTTGATGACTATATATTTGGAAAGAAGTAAATAATTCCGCCACTACACTAATAAATACACAAAAATTAATCTAGTTCCATTCACTCCCAATCTATAATCTATGAATTTCTCATGAAATTTCCTCTCATGGAGTCCCTTAAAGGTTCTATCAATCTCCCAAGGTTATATCCTCATGTTTTTCGAACAACTCTTCAAGGTATGAGAAATTTCCACTTATCATTTCCATTCAAGGGTTATTTTGCGTTATGTAATATAATTACATAGAAAATTACTTTTATCTAGTTTTTATTATCCAATTAATATATGAATAGTTTCATGACCTATTCCTCGGATCCTCTGCCAGGACTACCCAATGCTTTCCTCCAAAATTCTAGGGGCTAAATACTACCACAGAAGGAATTAGCCCATGTGTGGGAGGTATTTTCCTTAATACCGGTTTGCGAACACACACAGAACCCCAAAAAAGTGGGAAAAGAAAACAAGCTTTCCACTAAAATGACCGATGAGTAAAGGTATAAGGTGTAAGTAAAATGGGCCAGAATACAAACCTAAAAAAAGACATACTGGAAATAGGGATTTATAAATGATATCTGAAAAAGTCTTCCACATAAGAACCCCACCTAAAAGGTAGGCAAGGAGAGGCTGCTGAAAACTGTAGAAGTATATCATGCATATAGTATCTTTCTAGGAATATCCAGGTCCCATACCACCACAGTCTCTATCAAAGAACCTATCATCTGCAAGGGAAATGATACATATGTGATGAACTCATGCAGGGGTGAGTAAGACAGTACACAGTGAGGACCCCGAAACCCAAGGGAACAACCACAAAATATTATATGGGCACGGTTCTATCAACTCAACTAGCTATTATCTAAAATATTGATTGAAAGGATTTCACTCATAACATTGAACACCTTAGACTGCTGAGGTACCCATCCTTGATGAGTACCATGGGTTTTATTGGTCACTAAGAGCCACTACCCACAATGGGGATTTCGGGTAACTAATAACTACTCCCCGCTTAGTCAATTATAGATGGGACATAGAGAGCCGATTATAGTTGGTCCAAATAGGGGTTCCAATAGTTGGTCTACATAGTTATACTTATATCTGGTTCACATGGATCCTCTTGTATTTTTTATACATATGTCCACTTATAATCTAGGCCTTCAGTTTCACTTAGAACTACTTATCAGTAGTCTTCGGGTCTCAACCAACTGCAAGATTCCTATACGTAAAGCATATGATTCCAAGAGAAACCACCCGTAAATACATTCATCACATATGAACTTCCATGAATGCCTACTTAGATAATTAACAAAGAACTGGCTCGTTGTGAGGGATATTATTCCGCAAATGGCTTGTGAATCGGGCCTATGGTGTGAAAGTTATGTCCGTTTTTCTAAAAGTGGGGACGATCGTGGTCCGGTCCAACCCGGCCCATGGTCTATCAACCAGACATGGGTCTACTAACCCAACTGGGTTCCATCAACCCAACACATGTTTGTGGATGAGACTTGGGACTCACCATACCTATATCCAATAGGGCCTATTGGGCCATGGGTCTAGCCCACTGGGTGGCCCGTCCAGCCCCCTGCCTAGGTTGTTGAGAGAGGGTCGGCCCTTCTCTAGACCAGACACCCACTAGAGTCTAGACTGCATCGCCACACATGGAGTGGAGGCCAGCTACCCACTTCCAGCACACATTACTCATTGGACCATGTTCCAACCGATCGTCATGGCCTATAGACATGGGAGGCTCCAAGGAAGTGCCCAGGTGGCAGTGTCCACCTATCGCCAACTATTTGTAAGCGTGCTGATGGCCCCTAGAGCACCATCATGGACCAATCTTTCCACTTCCTCCCTAGCTTAAAAAAACTATCGTGGCACGCCAGCACCCACCCATGGCCACCCCCGTGTTCCACCGACATAAGTTGTCAGTGCCGACGTGAAAATGATATCATGTCCTCTCTAATGGTCCAATTACCAAACCATATGAACCTCTGTGCTCCTTTAGCCATCACCATATCTACCGCATACTCCTCTCCATCAATTCATAGGTTCTATCACTAAGAACACAATAACACCAAGGGAAAAGGGGCCTGATCCTTGTTTGAGTCCACCCGGACACAAATAATTTGATTATTTTTTTAAAAACAACATGGCGATGGTTTAAATTCTATCATGTATTACCCAATAAATACCACAAGAACAGGAAATCCATCTACTAGATCAAAGACCCCCAGATCAACCTATTCGTGGGATGATCCAGTGTCGTTTTTATAAAGAATAATAGGAAAAAATAAAATTTACAAAAAAGTTAACCCCTACCTTGTTGGAGTTCAATCGTATGACTAATCCATCGCTAAAGGCTATCCTTCCACAAAGGTCCTTGTTCTGTCATTGAGGGGGGGATCTATTGATGAACATGTAGAGTGGTTATGTCATGGGTGATCAATGTTCTTCATTCGCCAGTGGCATTTTATCAAAGATTCAGAGTGTTTCTCCCTTAGTGTCAAAAACATATCCCCTGGTTAAATCATTAAAGGAGGAAATGATTTTCATTACCATTGAGTTGCAGTGTCGTTATGGTATTTAATTTATGAAAAAAAAAATTCATTTCATTGAATTACAATGTCGTTTTGCTAAAAAATTTCAAATTTTAAAAATAGAAATAAACATAAAATTTTTATTTTATTTTACTTTTTCATAAAAAAGTATTAAAAATAAAATTCACCCTCAACACGAGCCGGTTAAGGTTAAGCTCCACCCATTGAAAGCACGCCCATAGAAACTCGAAAGTATTGTCATATTTCCAATTTGATTTACCATTTATGAGTTATAATGATTTTAAAATAAAATAATTGTTACTTATTTATTTTATTTATGGCCAAAAACTAACTTCCATTATTTTACCACATCGGCTAATTTTATTCCCTTTTTAGGTGAGTTCTGACACTTTGAGTTCAACGGTGTCCTAATTTTTTTGATCTAGAAACTGGTTTAAATGTTAAAAAACCCCAATGATATGATTATTTAGAGAACATCAAAAATAGTTCAAAAATACATTTTTCACACTCCGATCCTTAGAATTATGTTCCGTCTCAAATGCAAATTTCAAATTAATCCAATTTAGTTTTCGACATTTTTACATGGAATTTTTTGGTATTACGAATCATATTTTATATATTGGAGACCCATTTCCCATATCATTTTACATTTTTCTAAAACCATGATTTTTACTTGTTATGCTACCAAATATACTTATCAAATTTCCCTCCTTTACATAAGAAATTATCATTTTTTGAATATGAAAACATTTTTTCTTATCAATGGTTATTCAAATATTATTAAAAGGGGATTATTTCTTTTGGTATTTACATATATTAAACCTTCATTTTCATTCATTGGTTTAAAATGACAAACATATCTTAAATCACTTTTGTGTTCCATGATTTTCATAACAACCCAATTTATTATTCCTTATTTGTTATTAATTAAATGATTTATTTTAATCTCTATAGATAACAAGAAATTAATAAATTTCAATGTCGTTCCCTGATAGCTATTAAATGAATTGGGAAAGTAATTTAGTCTCTATAGATGAAATGTTTTACGATACTGTGGTGGATAACATTGGTGTTTTTCATTTACTACACGTATGTGATAAACCTTGGTGATAAGATTATAAATACCTCCTTCAAATATATTATCCATATTTTTATATTATTATTTATTTTCTTATTATTATGATATGGAACTTTATCAATCCTCACCTTTATGCCCTATTATTTATTGATATTTCTCATGATCACACATTATATGTCTCTCTATCTTATTTATGTTAATGGGCATCACACTCACCCCATTACATTAATGTATGTCCCCATGATATGAGATGTAGAAAATGTGACATAAAGTGAACCCATGAATATGTATTTGATGTTCTTCTCGAAACATTATTAATGTTTTCATGTATTATGCATCTTATTTAAAAGAAAAAAACATGAAAATATCCTCTACTATGTACCACTTAATGAAAATAAATGAAATAATAAGGTGGGATTCCATAGACGGTATTAATGGATTGATTAATTATTTGTGGAAATTTTGAATGAAAAAATTAGGACCAACCCAAGGAAAAATTCTAAATATAGGATTAAATCATGGTATTTTGGTGATGTATTATGTATGTGTTTTCCAAGAGAATAAATCCATGTTTGGATATTAACAAGTGGATGTGGCTCTAGAATAGATTTATTTTTGGGTAACACTTGAAAATACTACTTTGAGCTAAACTCGAATAGGAATCGGTACATGACAACGAACCTTGATTCCCTCATAGTTTGATACTCTCGGTCGAAATGTTCATTTATTCATAAGATTTTTATAAACAATTATTATGGACAAATAGAAAATGTAATTATTATTATAAAATATTAATAACATATTTTTATCAAGATATTTTATGTCATAAAATACATTTTTGAATTATATGATTCATAATAGTAACATGTTTCTCACTATGATTTTAATATTTTATAAAAATGAATGGAAATAGGTGGAACCAACATAAACTATAAGTGCAATGGATGATACACTTATGGTGTTCTTATGGATGTTGGTATGGTAAACATCATAATGATGATGAATCCACAAACATGAGTTATAAACAATAACATGAATCCAGTCATGAAATAAAATTCACTTAGAAGGGAACAACTTTTCATTAATTCCTTCATGTTTCAATAACCACCCTCTTTTAGTGGATCTACAAACCCCTTGATTTCTTAACAATGGATAAGCTCTATATATTAGATATTTTCTATACAATGTTGCATATTGAAATAGAATGTAACCCTGGAAGTATGATTCTTCGAATGATAAGATGATCAGTGACATACCCAAATTAAAAACATGAATACAAGAAGGTAGATCGATACAATGGAGTTGGAAGAGTTCAGGAGAATGTTTTTGAAAAAATATTTTCCTCATTCGATGAAAATGCAGATATATAAATAATCCTTTCATCTCAAATAGAAAGAAAATAAATTTGTGGGAGACTCGGAAATGAAAATTACAATACATGATCGATAAACTACATAAATTATTATAAATCCAAGTGGAAAGGTTGAGATATTGATTATTGGAATAAGACACTATCTGTAGAGAAATCTAGAAAATCAATTCACTCAAATCTATGAGGAGATAAAAAAAATTTCTATGAAGGTTGAATTGGAGTAAGATGAGATACATTAGTCACATTGATTAAATTAAAAGAAGACAATAATGAGCCCAAACTCAGGGAAGAACTTTTATAATGGAATATGATGAAAGCTATAGAATCATCCCACATAAAATAAATGTGCAAAGAATCATTCAGGGAATCAAATTCTTAGTAGGGGAATGTGCTACAAATGTAGAATATTTGACCATATATATCATAATTTTCATATTGAGGTGATTCCTCAACTTATAAAAAATAATTACAAATGGTACATAGTAATTTCCTACCCAGAAGTTCAATGGTTAATGCTTGGACAACATGGGAACATTTATAATCAATTTTTAAATCCTAAGACAATGGAGGATAACCACTATAAACCTCAACATAGGACAAGGAAGAGAGGGCAGGCATTTTCTATCATGATTATTGAAGTTGAGGATCCAAATTATTTAGTGGTAGGTTTCCTCATTGTTCCCTAGATGATAGAAAGTACAATGTTTTATTCATGTTCTATGCATTCCATGATTTTGTATATGCTTTCAATGTGTATAGAATCAATCCCTGAACTACTGAAAGAAGTGTTACCAATCAATACTCCTAGAGGTATTTTCTTTTCATCAACATTGTTTAAAAACTCAAGTATTAACATTGGTGAGTATAGTGTC
This sequence comes from Viscum album, assembly GCA_963277665.1. Taxonomy (NCBI): domain Eukaryota; kingdom Viridiplantae; phylum Streptophyta; class Magnoliopsida; order Santalales; family Viscaceae; genus Viscum; species Viscum album. The sequence continues at coordinate 168,395,935 of OY728123.1, forward strand.
ATCTTAAATATAGTAGTAAATCCCATATTGGAATTCAAAACTATATTGGGGATACAATGGCTCCCAAAGTAAAATACAATGATCAAGAAAAGTGGAAACTAAATTTCAGTATTGTTGATTTCTCCAACCTTTTTCATTTTAAATGTAGATATATCCCAATCTAAGACTCTTCTAGAAGAATCTCCTATAGAATTATTTATGCAGATTGTTGGTGAAGAGAGATAATGATGTTATAGAATAAACATCGATAATGTTCCAATCTTTCAGGTATACATTGTCATATTTTTATGAAGAGTAAACATGACATACCCTAGAAAGAAATGTGTAGTTATCTATTTAACTCCCCCATGGATCCAAGTTGATATCAATGACCCCATATAGAATGGGAAATAAAGACGTAGTAGAAGTAAAGAAACAAATTCATGATATTTTTGGGAATAGGTTAATATGGCCAAGTTTAAATAATTAGGAAGCAATTATTCTCTTTGTGATGAAAAAGGATATATCAATGTTGTTACACATTGATTGTATAGATATTAAAGGGATCATATGGAAGAAAATGTTCCCTCTCCCAAGGATGGATGATTTACTTTACCAGCTTCATTGGGATGAATTATTCTAAAAGATTTTCCTTCCATTTGGGGATCATCAACTGAGGTAGAAGAAAAAATATATTCCAAGGATGGCCTTATGAGCCAGATATGGGAATTATAAGTTTTTTTACTCCCTTCAGAATGACTAATTCTACATATATTTTAAATATTTGATGAATTGAGTCATTATAGAACCCCTTGATAATTTTTTGGTATTTTTTCGTGATGATATTTTGATATATACAAATAGTCATGAGGACCATGTATAATGAAATAGCCTTTAACATTATATAATCTAGTAAATTAAAATAGAATTCACTTTATATCATTTCTGATGATATTTTAGGATTTTAATTTTAGATAATTAAGATATAATTTATACATATCAACCCTCAAGAACACAATGTGGGTACTAAAATACAAAATACATTTCATCCATATTACAAATATTTTAATAAAATAAGAAATAAATTTAGTTAAAATATTCAAAACATTCATCTCGTCTTCTTATTATCTCTTAACCATCCTTAATCACATTGTAAAACTTTTTAAAACATCAGATAAGAATAATGATATCTTTAAGGGACATAAATATAAAGAAAGAAATCATTATTTCATGAAATCTAATAAATATATGATATCAATTTTAAAAAGACATTATTCTCCCACATAAATTATTATATACATATGTTGTGAAACTAATAGATTTATATAAAACATAGAAAAAATAAATAAATTAATTAATTAAACATGGGGAATTAATTACTTAATATTGTAACCCTCATGGATACCATATGATTTGTAACCCTCATAAATACCTTATGGTGTAATCAACACATTTACACTCGTAATTCCCATTATGGTAAAATTAAAACAAAAACAATACTCATTTAACTAGAGGGAGATATAAGTACAGCCCTTTATCATTAAAATGATCTATGAACCAAAACATTAAAATAAAACATGGATATATGGATCATAAAAATATTCTTTTTCCCTAGAAAATTAAAAATATTATTTTTATAAAAGAGTTTCTTACCTTGGGTTATTACTAAATAGAATATGTTAAAACAACAATAATAATTGTTAAATAAGTGTTATTAATATATTAAATAACTATATTAATATTCATAAATACTTATATGATTATCTAATAACACATGTAAACCCATTTTTTAATAATTTTTTATTATTTTCAGTGTTTTATGTGAATTTATTTCATGGATTCAATGGTTGGTTTATTATAGATTTTCTTATTGAATGGAAAAAACTCAAAAAGTAGAATGCAATGGTAATAATATGTTTCTATAATTTTTAATGATACCATATATCTTTTTTTCTGGTTTGTGGATTATTAATTAGATAAAACATTAGTGAAAATTATTTATTTATTTTGTTGATTTTTAGGACCATCATCAACTATACTAATTTTACTTAATATCATGTTTATATATTAGTTCCAAAAAAATATTTTAATTATATCATGTATAATAATAAATAATTGGACCATAATAATTGTTTTAAAAAAATCTTTTAAGGTAGTAAAATAAAATGAAAACACATCATTTAAGATGATGGTAAATCAACACATCACAAAAAATGTATCAATTTTTTAGAATAAGAGTAAAATGGAAGAGGTTTAATGATAGATATTACATAAACATAATTAAATTATAGTATATTTAAGATACTGAAGTTATCGTGTCACATGGATGTGGGAACTTTTTGAGCTAATTAGAAGTGAAATGAAATTGAAATAAATATAAAATAAAATTTAACATAGATTTACCTCTTAAATTATTCTCCTTGAGAACCTCCTTAAGGCTCATGGTTTGGGCTTTTAGGTGAGACCCATAGGTCATGTATGTGGGGAAGAGGCTCGGTAATGAAATTCGGTATAAATTATACAATCTATGAGACTCTGAGGTGTTAGGAGAAGAGGAAGTGAGGGGTGGTATTTATTGTAGGGAGAGGTGTGTTTTGGAATAATTTATTAATTAGTTTATTATTTTGGATCAAGACATTGAATAAACTAAGTGTTTTCCCAAAATATAATAAAATAATAAAAAATGGTTTGATATGTTGTTTAACACTTTCCACAAATCATATATGATTCAATAATTCATGAATTTTTTAAATTCATTATATTACCGTATATCACAATTCAACAAAATTCAGATATTTTAGAAAAAATATAAAAATTCACCCTAACAATTTTGAAATATGTTGAATTCAAAAATGGATTCCATTTTTTAACAATTTTTTTTTCTAAATATGATAAATTAAATTTTTAATTTTGACGCTATTTTATTTTAAAAAAACTAATTTTAAAATTATAATCAATTTTATAAAACATTGAAAAAATAATTATTGTATCATAAAATTATCAAATAATCATAAGACAATAAAATATTAATTTTTATGTTTATTTAATGTATATATAAATTAAATTAAATATATATATTCATTTTAAAATTGTAAATTAAAATTTATTCCTCACAAAAATTCCAACAATTAATTTTGCATATTCAAAATGCCTATTAACTTATTATGTGATATAAATACAGAATTATATTTTAACATATATGATACATAATTTTTATTTATACTATCTTAATCTATTATAATAATATATTATTATTTATTTTTTAATTTCATTAAACTCCAACTTATTTATTATACATATATATGGAATTAACTATTTATTTTTCAGAATGAAAAAAAATTGATTTGTATTTTGGATGTTACAATCTCCCTGCCTTCTCGTAACTGCATCCTCAAAATTTTTAATCCCTTATTAAAAGACTGATGATACATTTCCCTCATCACATTTTAAGATTCCCATGTTTCTTCTACAACTATGTGGTATCTCCATGAAAACACAACCTAGGGAATTACCTTATTTTGTAATGTATTATAGCTATAATCAATAATATGAACATAATTCTCGTCATAAAAATGGTTCTCCTACAGTTTAACTACTTTTGGTCTCAATACAGGAGATGAATCTGAAACATACATTCTCAACATTAGAATGTAAAAAAAAAATTTATACCTATGAATAAATCATAGGAAAATCTAATCGGTATGGAACGAGTCAAACATACTCTAGGGTTTCATAGAGTCTAGTGAATTACTGACGTAGTTTTCAATTAATTCCAAAATGAAAGAAAGTATTTCAAGGATATTTTTTAAGGTAAACAGGATCACTCACCTAAAAAAAATTCATGATGTTATCTGCAAATCCTCTGAACATGCTGAGATCATTCCTCATCTCTTACTGGATAATCATCGAACTCAAAGCCCATTACTCTACTAATTATTATCCAATGAACTTCTTTTATATAGAATTCCAAAAGAGGTGATATCTATATACATGAATAAAAAAAATTATTATAAAAAATCTCAAAAAAGGTAGACGTTTATCCCAACATCCTTGGTTATCAATTGAACAATAATGTAACATGTCATCCATTGTCTGAATTATTTTATTATTCTATCTACTAGATTGAAGAAGAATGGTTGTAAATTTATTTAATTTAAATCACAATGACATCTAATGACTATTGAAAATGATATAAGTGAACCCAGGATCATGATCAGATATGATAGAGAGACGAACTCCATGTAACATGAAAACCACCGTAAGGTACCATTGAGAAAGTTGATCAGAAGAAAGAGTGTCCTAAATATGAAGAAAATGTGTATATTTAGTCCACCAGTCAATAATATCCATAATCCCATTGTTAGCGAGAAACATTTTTCCCAGTCCCATAAAAATTCCATGGATATATTTTCCCATTTTCCACTCTATCAATAGAAAATATGAAATCATACCCTTGGGTAGTTTTGTATATTCATTAACCTTTTGATAAGTTGAAAATTTAATTATAAAATAAGTACAATATATTTTCATTACATCCCATTAGTAAAACAGGCTAAGGTCCCTATATATATAAGTAATTATAGGATGAACTAAAAATTGAATACTATGATCTTTACTTAACAATTCATTATACATCTGGGAATCACAAGGCATGCATTGTCACTTTCCAAATATGAAGACACAATCATTATCAACATTAAATTCATAAAAAATGCATTCCCTATACAATTAATCATTTTTCTATATACATAGTCATCCTTCTAAGCATATATAATTATTTTGACCTATATAGAAACATTAAGATCTAAAACAAAACATATGAATTTCTTACACCGACAATATCTAAGTCAAAATTCATCATATTATTAACCAAGGATTCATGATCCAAATGTAACATGGATAACGATTCATGATGTTTTCAACTCAAGGCATCAACTACATTTCTTACATTTCCAAGATGGAATTCATCATGAAATCATAATCCTTTATCATTTCAATCCTTTTTTGGGCCTCATGTTCAATTACTTCTAAGAGAATATATACATAAAAAATTTATGGTGTGTATATATTTCACATTTTGATCCAAATAAATAATCTCTACATATTTTTAATGTGATAACCACAAGTGGTGATTCCAAATATTTTTTATGACAAATTAACTCATGAGGTTATAGAGGTATTGAAGGTTAAGAAACTAACAAATCATTATGCATCATAAATTGAACAAGTACCTTAAATGAAGCATCACTGTAGATGAAAAAAACTCTATTGGTTGAAGGTAGAGAAAAAACAATAGAATTCAATAATATTCATTTTAATTCATTAAAAAATAACATGATCATCTATATAAGTAAATATAACCCCTTTCATTATAACTTAGTTGGATGGATATATATCCGTGAAATGTTTTAAATTTTTTTTGTTAATATCCATATAATTTATGAAATTGAAGAATCTCTATAACATTTATAGGTCCCTTAAATTCATAAAAAACTTGGTGGGATAAATTGTTATTCCATATTTATTTTGAATTTTCCCAAGAAAATAATACATTGTAAACAAAAATCACATTTTATAAATTTCATATATTACTTATTTTCTTTTAGTGTTGGTCGAACAATACTTATTTGATTTACATATTTCCCATAAATTTTTGAATGAAAAAATATTATTAATAAAAAATTTAAAAAATTATCCATATATTCATTGAATATTCTATTTCTATGATATATTAATATATTAGGAGAATTTTTCTATTAACAGGGAATAACGACAAACTCGTAATGCCCATATCTAGTTAAGAATTATTTTTAGAGAATACCAAACTCCATCATGTTCAAATTATGATAAACATATCTCAAATCAAACAAGTCGTTCATATGAGTTTGTGGATATTTATTTTTAAAATTTATTAAAATCAATTCTCTATAAGCAATAAAATCTTTTATTGAATTATAATTCATTTTAACAGACAAGAAAAGGGAACCCTATGGAGAAGTGCTAGGATGAATGGTTCCATTATCACGGAGCTCCAACAAAAATGTTTTCAATTCCTAAGTAGAGCTTCTATCAATCGATTTGTGGATTTTGAAATCGGCTTGTCATTAAAAATATATCAATAGTAAATTTTATTTCCCGGTCAAGTATATGACCAGAAAAATAATTTTGGAAAATCCATGTATTCAGTTACCATCGAGACATCATTTATCTGAATAGTTCCCTTACTTTCAACAATATGTGGATTATAACCATATTTCCTATATTTTAATAGATTTCATCACTCTGAGATGCTTTTAGGAGTATGAGTTTATTCTAATATAAAAACTGATACTCTTTCTGAAAAATTAATTTTTTATCTCAATAATGAATATTAGCCTAATGAACATAAAGTCATTTCATACACATAATAACATCCAAATATAATAAGGAATAAACAAAAAAATAGGTAATTTATTCCCAAATATAACAATATAAATATTCTTATAATGCACTTTTCCATTAATATTTATTCTCGGTTAATACAAAAAGTTTTTATTATATTTATTGAGATTAAATTTCCAATTTACTAGAAATAATCTCAAAAATAAATGAATGTGTATACCATATATTAAACTAGACATTATAAAAACTTGATAATACAATAAATGTACATGATAAAACATTATTTAAGGGACCAACATTTGCAAAGAATGTCACTAAGTATATCATGTCACCTTTCTTCTTATAAATTGGATTGATTATATCATTTTTATCATTATTTGGACATATATATTCATAATTCCCTATCTCAAATAATTTAAAACAACATAATGTTTTGTTTTCATAATTAAACATAAGATCATTTTCATTACAATCTCAGAATGTATTTCTAAACACACAACATCTATTAGACATACTATATTTTAAAATGAAGCCCCCTTAGTTATCTGTAACACCCTTTCCACAACCTAGAAACTGGATTTTCTTTCCATAATTTGTTTTGATTTATTCTTAATCATTCCTGATCATATGGACCTTTTATTTTCATTACTTTTAATTTATAAGTGATCATATGTAAACTCAATTTCAACCCTCTCCTCACATTAGATAAGTATCTCATAACTTTTTTATTCATGGGAGGTTAATTTCCTTCTGTATATTGAAATTAGTACTGAGTAAAAATTATTTATTTTGCAATCAAGATCTTGAATAATATTTTTGGTCTACTATTACAATCCAGTAAAGTTATTTTCAAAAACTTATTGAATCATATTCTAATTGTTTCCATTCAAATAATTTCTTTTCCATCCTCTGTAAAACCACATTAGGATAATATCTTTTTAAGGAAAATATTGTTTAATTCCTCCCACTGTAAGGAACTAGTATCCTCACTATTCCTTGTATTTATAAAAATGTACATCCCTTGGTCATATTTTCCTTAAAAAATAAAAATATAAATTCTATAATTTTTCTTATCTTAGCACACCTCATATCAAATGTAATTACAAGGGAATTAATCCACCCTTTATCCACCATGGGATCATAAGATACACTAAAAGTAGAAGGTTTTTTCCTAAAACATTATTCCACTATAATCATGTTCCATTATAGTAGAGCTGGTAAGTATAATTCATGGATTAATCCACTATTTAAATTCTGCATCAAGTGATTTATTAGTGTTACAAAATACTTAGTTCCAACTCCTGTTATTCCACGTTGTCGATTCAGAGTCATATCATCCTAATGGTGCCTTCCTACTTCAGCATCCCTATTTCATCTATGGTAAATATTTTTGAGTACACATATTGTAGATGAATAAATGTAGTAATAATTAAATTTTATATCATTTTAACTTAACAATAAAGTATAAATAATATATGAAATTTTATTAACATTATCCTTACCTCTAATATTATCTTACATATACTCTAATACAATCTATGAGGGCCTGACAATTAAAATTACATAGTTCTATTAATTCAACTATAATTAAGATTATTATATTCCAAAATATATTTTTGGTTTATAGTTTTAGTGAAACAGTACATATGTATTACATATCTTCCCATATGAATACTAAGTGGTTACTATAGAAACACCATAAATTTCTTCCATAATACATTGTATTTTAATAAAACTAGAAATTGTTTCATAAAAAATATTCCCAACATTCAGATTAGATTATTATTTTCTCTTTAAAATAATTAAAACCTATGTAAATAAATTTAACACTTAGTTTGAGCACAAAAATATCCATAAGGGACATAAAAATGAAATAAATTATTAGTTCATGAATACTTATAAACATATGAAACCATTATAGAAAATGAAATCTATACCCCCATAAGGTATCATATACATACTTTCAGAAGACATGATATTTCATTAAAAACTACAAACCATAAATAAAAACATGAAGGTAAATTAGGTAATTACTTATTTAATGATGTAACCCTCATCACTACAATATTATTTCTAACTCTTATGGCTACCATATGGTGCAACCATAACTGTTACGCATGAAATAACCATTATGATCAACATATAACATTAACATTCCCACTAAATTAGAGGGAGATATAGGTCCCCTAATTCATCATAAAAATTTCCCAATAACTAGATCATAATAATAAAACAACAATACATTCATCATAAAAACATTCCTTTTGAATAGAAATTTAAAAGATTGTTTTTAAAATAAAATTCCTCTACCCCGGGTTTTCCTTAATTTAAATTTGTTTAAAACTCTTGTATAATTTTTTAAAGAGTGTTATGAATATATTACAAAAACAAATTAAAAGTTATAATTTCTTATATGATCTTCTTATAACATCTTTTCACAAATTTATTAACAATGTTTTATTATTTTCATTGTTTCGGGTGCAATCATTTCACGGTTTCTGGGGATGGTTTAATATAGTTATTATTGCTTATTGTGAAAGACACGAAAATTGGAATGAAATGGTATTAATATTATTCCATAATTTTAAATATTACCATATATCATTGTTTTCTATTATATGAGTAGGAATAATTAGATAACAAATTATTTAAAATGATTAATTGTTTTTTACGACCATCACAAACTTATATAATTTTATTTAGTATCATGTTTATATATTTGTTCTATAACATTATCTGACATATAATATATAAAATAAAATATTGTTTAAAATTAATTATTTTTTATGATAAACGTTGAAGGTGGTAGAAAAAACTAAAACACAACAACCATGATGATGGTAAATTGACACATCATAGATAATGAATAATTTTTTAGAATAAGATTATAAAATGAGAGGATTGATAATGGATATTGCATTAACATAATTAAATTATAGTATATGTATGATAATAGAGTTATCAAGTAACCTGGAAGCGGGGAGGTTTATTAGAGAATAATAAAAATAAAGAAATTGAAATGGAAATAAAATAAAAATAAAGGGGATTTTGCCTCTTGAATTATTCTCCTTGAGAACCTTTTTAAGGTCCTAAGATATTGAATTTTGGTGAGACCACAAGGTCTTATACGTGGGTCGGAGGATTGGGATGTAAAATGGGTATAAATTAAAAAATCTACAATGGTTTATGGTGTGGGGGAAATAGATTTTGATTGGTGGTATTTATATTGGAGGAGTGTGGTGTTTTAAATTTTTTTATTCACTAGATTATTAATTTGGCTCAAGAGTATTAATAGTTTTAGAATTTGAAGAAAATATATTTAACTAGTGAATGATATTTCTATATTTTTGGAGTACATTATTCAAATATCATATATGACTCAATAATTCATGAATTTCTTAAATACTGTAAATTATCGTATATCACTATTCACAAAAAATTAAAATATATTAGAAAATCCAAAAAAAATCACCCTAACCATATTTTCATGTGTAATATTCAAAAATTGATTCAATTTTATGAAATATTTTTTATGTAAATGATTAATCTAATTTTTAATTAAAATCGGTATTTAAAGAAAATTAGAATTATAAATATTTTGATGACGAATTGAAAAATTATTTATGGTCTCATTAAATTATGTTTAAATCGTAAGAAAAAAATATTTATTTATGATTCAATTATAAGATGATAAATTTGAATTTAAATATTTATGTTAATTATAAAATTGTAAATAAACATTGACATTTCCCAAAAATACCAACACTTCATTTATCATTTTCAAAACTATTATTCATGTATTCATTGATTTAAATACAACATATTTTTATTTATAAGATACATAAAATTTATTTAAACTCTCATAATTAAGGTAAGATTCTATTAGTATATATTCATTAATCTACATAAATACCACTTATATATTTATAACATTATAATAAACTTAACAATTTCATTTGCGATTGAAAAAAAAAATTATTTTATATATATAACAGTGTTGGTACAACATGATGATCATCTAAGGGTTATGTTGAAAACCATGAGTAAGGATAATATTCTACTAGTTTTCTTAAACTTTTATTCCTTGTTACAACAAATTTATTTCTTAGGGAACAATGATACCAATGAAGTAATACTACTTGACCTTGTGAAGACAAAGGCTGAAGAGTAGTATCCTCATCTTACAATAGTAACTGAGATTCATAGTATCCTTTATTTAACAAGATATTATTGGAATTGTTTTAAAAAATTATTCATGAATTTCAAATCCACTAACCAAACTAACTAAAAAAGGGAATAACATCATCTGTATAAAGGAGTGTTAAGAATGTTTCCAAAACTGAATAAGATATTGGTTACTAAACGTATTTTAATGCTACCCTCTATCAAAGAAGGATTCATAATTTATTATGATTCATCATTGAAAGGGATTCATTTCATCCCCATGAAATTTACTAGGTGATTTATTAAGAATATAAATACATAATTCCTCATTAGAATAATTATCATATGAATGACATAAGCTAGGTGTGATTATTGTTTCTCTAAAAATATTGAGGAATTATCTTTCGTCGGGGATATGTGATATATAAACAGAACATCAAATTTTTTATTATATTTTCATTTAAAACTAATTTAATATAAGTATATTTTTGGAACATCTTATGGAGTATGAATTTTCAATTTATCATGACCTAAAATTAGAAGACATTTTTAAGAATTATGTTATAAAGTCCTTATTGTGTTAAAAATGATGACGATTCAATGATATGCCTTGATTGGGGACCTACTAAAATAAAAATTGGAATCATATGGTAAGGGTCATCATCAACCCTATCCAAAACGATTTATGAACAATTATTACTAGAGAATATAATGAGATATCATAGAGAAGATATTTTGTAAAAAATGATGATTGAGGATGTGAATAATCAGATGTTCCATGAGTTCCATATTTATTAAAAAGTTCTATTGATATTTTATACAAGGCTATGCATTTAATCATCCCATTAGATAGAGAATGGTTTAAATGATGAAGCTCATAAATCTAAATATTTATAGAACCTCTATGTACAAAAATGAAGAAGGTCCTTCTTGAACCTTATTCATTGTATAGTATGAAAAGTGAGATTTTAGAAGTTAATACAAGGTTCTTTGTATGTTAGTATGTGAAGTTAAAGAGACAACTAATTAATGGTGCATCTCTACCAAAACTCACACAAACATGAAAGTGTGAAAATATAACTATGTATTTAGTCACTTTTCACCTAAGAACATGAAAATGAAATAATGTGATATGGGGAATTGTATATCGACTCACCATGGATACACATTTAATTTCTATTCATGATGATTTTTCCCTTGACCAACATTCCATGATTTAAATAAATAATGATGTGGATTTTCCATGGGTTCCACATTCTGTTACTTTTTATCATGATCCATGTTTCACATATAAATTATAGAAAATTATTCAATATGTTGAAAATAATGAATTGAATTTCACTATGACCGATCACCCATAAAATGGTGGCTAATCTGAAAGGACTATTCAGATACTTGTGGACATGTTGACAACATGCTCCATGGAATTTAAATGATTTTGCAATTAAAATATTTCATTAGTTGGGTTATCATACAAAAAAAACTTCCACATGATTATTTAAATTAACTATATGAATAGATGTTTTGTAAGTGATTTATACCTCCAAAATTTTGGAATGCAGTTTGTGAGAGGAAATTTTATAGCCCTGATCTTGTGCACGAGATGACAGAAATGGTCAATGTCCTCCATAAACGTATAAAGGCTTCTCATATTTGGCAGAAGATCTATGCGAACAATTTTCAAAGGGGCATGTATTTTGATGTTTGAAAAAACAATATCCATAAGATATCACCAAGTAATAGAGTAATGAGATCTGGAAAGAAAGGGATCAATTTCCCTTGGTATATTGGCCAATTTAAAATCATAGACTTCAATAGAGTAGTGGACTATGGGATATCGACTCAAAAGAATTTATCTCATGTTCATGATGTATTCCAAGTATCTACTTTGAGTAATTATATACTTTATCCCTCTAATGTATTAAATCCAAAGGTTGAAAACATGAACATGACCTCTATTAGGAGAAGTATCTGGTGGAGATATTGGATCGTAGAGACAATATTCCCTGAAATAAGATATCTCATCTCATCAATATGTTTGGGAGAACTATATATATGAAAACATAACATGATAACTAGAGGATACAATGACACCTAAGTACCCACTCCTTTTCTACATTGAGAAAATGAGATGAAATTACATCAATAAAATTTTATAAAGGGGGAAATGTAATAACCCATGCTTTTTAAATTATATTGAAAAAATTTAGTTTTTATATAATATTTTGAAAAATAAAGAGATTACAACAAAATTTCATCTCCTTAACAATTATATTTACATTATTTACCTATGAACCAAATTAAAATGAAAAAAAAATTACCACTAGAAAAAATATGAAATAAATAACTAAAATGGGAACGAATGGATCACCCAAATCAAATAGAGTTATCACACTCAAAAAAAAATTCAAGAGCAACACAAAAACATATTTTTACACCAATAAAAATATTATCCAAATGAAAATATAACTTTATGTGAAATTTTATTGAAATAATGAAATTTTATTTATATAGTTTAAAGGGAAACATGATCATTGGTATTCGATCAGTATATAATCAATGGTAAATATAACCATTTCACATCCTATTATTGAAAAAAATAACCTTATTTTATAATTTTACCATCATAATTAGTGTTAATAAGTAGTAATGAAATTGGAAAATTTTTATAGAATGGATAATCTATGGCCTCAACTAGTTGAGTCAGGTTTTTTGAAGCCCATATTTCATATCCTGGGATAGAGGTATTTCCATTGGGGTCCACTTGTGACCAAGACTAAGCTGAGACTGAAAATTTGAATTATGAAAAAATATCCTAATAGAGAAGTTTATGTTAGCGGAGATTACGACATGGTCGATGTAAGCCGAGGCTCCCCATAAAACTACTAACATTGTGCACCTTACCCTTAGAGCGTATATATGTGTAATAAGTGGGTACATTTCCAGACCTTAGTTAATTAATTTGTAATTATATTTTTATAAATATAAAATATTATTTAATCATTTCCTCTTAATCATAGTTTTTATTAATAAAATATAGGATTACTTTATATTAATTTGATAGTTTTATTTTTTAAAAAATAAAACATAATTATATTTTTTATGAAAATATATACAATTATTATAAAAACCATGATATTATGAATATAATTTTTTAATGAAATACTATTTAAAATAACTTTGATTTATTGAATAATTGATTAAATAAATTTATAAAGTCCTACGAAATTTTTTATAAGTGTCAGAAATGTGGTTAGGGCATTAAAACTACGATTTTTAATAAATAATTATTTTTAAATTTATAAATTAAATTTATAATATATATATAATTTCAGTGATAAAATAAAAAACCATTTTTAAACCAGTATATTGAAATAAGTTTATGGTGAATTTATGATAATTTTTTAAAATAATATACTTTACATTGAATAGTAAAAAATACACTTTTAGGGTTTCTCTATTATTTATAACATAATATTTATTTCATAAAGATTTAATAATTAAGTAATCAAAATCAGAAACCTAAAATATGTTATTTTACTAATTTTTTTCAATATAATATATTCTATAGAATTTTAAAAACTATAGGTGTCCTTCCTATGTTATAAACATATATTTTTTAATGCATTATTTTGTGGAGTCATTACTTTTACCTTCCAAATGAAGAATTAAATAATGTAGTTTTGTTCTATATGTTTAATTTATCAAAAATTATGACATAAATGTCCAAAACCACTGGAAAAAACAATGGGTACTCAACTGATTTATCAATTTAGATAAAATAGCTCTCCAATACATATATTTGGAAATTATTAAATAATTCACACATTCCTCCAATAAATACACACCAATTTCACCATTTTTATTAACTCCACATCCATTATCTAGGAAGTTATGGTTAATTTCCTAATAAAGGTGTCTCCCCAAGGTGTCCTCAATCCCTCAAGGTTACATATTCATGTTTTAGAAATAACTCATCATTATAAGGGACATCATTACTTCTCTTTTCCATTCAAGAGTCCTTTTGGGTTATGTCTTCAAATTTCCATGAAAATCCCTTTTTACAGCATTTTATTCTCTAATTACTATAAGAAGAGTATTTTTTTAATGGGAAAGACCTACCCCTTCCCATTTTCACATTTTCTAAAACCATTTTATATAATCTTCATTATTCCAATTTTACTACTCAAACATTCCTATTTTAAAATATAAATTCTCTGGTCCTTTTTTTGAGTACCCTAACCTTCTATTATTTTCATAGATATTTAAATTGATTATAATATTTTTTAGATTAGGTATTTATTTATATGAAACCTACATTTCCTTTCATGAGTTAAAAATATTGTTAAGATATTTATATGAAACTCATTCCTTATTCTCTAAAGGTTATTAATGAAATGACTTATTATGATCAACATGGATCACATGAAATTAAGACATATGAATGTTACACCATGATATAATTATAATGAATTGGGTAATGAATTTAATCACAATATATGACATGTTTTATGATACTTTGGTGGATAAATTTTTTTAATTTTCATTTAAGACGCCATGGTAATAACCCTTGGTGATATGATTATGAATGTCTCATTTTAATATTATAGCTACATTTCCATGTTATGATAATTATATTGTTATTATGATTTGACTTGTGGTATTCCATATCATTATTCGCTATGTTCTTATTGATATATCTCAAGATCACATGTTATATTCCTCTCTTACTTATTTCCCATACTAGGCATCATTCTCACCCATTTCCTTTGATTATGTCCCTAGGATATGAGATGTAGTAAATGTTACATAGAGTGAACCAATGAATGTGACGCCCCAATTATAATTTCCCAATGTCGGTGAATTATTACATAAAGTTGGAATGATCCAAATAGATCAAGTATCGAAAGGGAGATTACTTTTTTATACTTGGAAGTACTAGAAACATATATATGTTTTACACTACATTATGAAATTAAAAAAAACAACATTGTTTCCCCTTTGAACACACACATATCACCGTTCCTATCCCTGTAGGTCAATCATAATAAACTTCTTCACATCTTCGGAAAAATAAATCATAGAAAGTGGTGAGATCAAATGCTTAGTAAGGATAACAATATAGCAGAAACATTCATAAATAAGCATAATAATTTAATACAATGTACTACACTAAAACACAAGTCTTTTAAAATAAAAGCATCAGTGTATATTGAAAATATAAATCAAATAATTCCATTTACATATTCACATGGATATTATACCAGTAAAATAATCACATGTAATATCAATAGCTAATTTCATAATGATGGAATGCATAATGTCAGACATCATAACCACATAGTCAAAACCTCTTGCTAAGACTACAAATAAGATTTTGTCAAGGACTTGTGCCAATACACTACTTTGTCTCATGAGACCTACTGATGATTCTAGGAGGTATTGTGGGCTCTACCTATCAATTACTAATTCCAATGCATTCCTCATATGAAATTGATGAAACATAATCTAAAGATTTGTATTAAAACTTGTGTATGAAATGACAATATTTTAACCACAAAGCATGAATGGTGTAAAAATAGAACATCCATAGTCAAACATAACTCATTCAGTACAATATGGAATATAATATCAACCTCAATCTAAAATAATGAATGATAATTATGTGGAACAAAATAAAGAGTAAAACTATTTTATAGAAATATCCCCTTTTTGAAGAAAACATTTGAAAATATCACTATTTATCAAGAAGCTGTTAAAAATGATTTTTAAATAAAATTGTACAATAAAAAATTGAAAATTTTAAAAGAAATTTTAACTTTAAAACATTAATTCCCATATAAATAAATCCTTAAAAAATTAAAACATGGATATTAATGAGAATGATTTAGATGAATAAGTCGTTAAAACATTTAAAATGATATTTTAGTTAGAGTTCCTAACCAAAAGAGAGATGTTTGAATACAAATAATTGAAGTAATTTAAACATTATTATATCATGAGAATAAAGGAATTCATGATATTCTATGTCAAAGTACATTATATACCCCATATAAAATTGAATTGGTGCATAACAACAAAGTAGTCTCAATAAAATGTAAATTGAGATGAAATCCCATATAAAGATTGTATATTTAGGATGAGGATAAATCAATGAAATAATTATGTGTGAAAAATATAAATAAAATTAATATAATTATATATTCCATGAAAAACAATCATAGGACATTCACACATATTCGTGTAATAACAATACCAATGACTTGGATGTTTAACTCAATGAATGGAAATTGAGTTAAGATTACTCTTATCAAGTTCATATCGATGAATTGAGAATTTATCAAAAGATTTATTATTATTATAAAATGTATATAAAAAAAGGGGAGTTTAAGTTACTACATAAGTAATAAATAGTGATTTCACACATAATCTTGGAGTAAAATAATCAGTGAAGTTTGCGTAAAACCCAATGAGTGGAAATTGAAATTAGAAATTCCCTTACCAATTTCTTATATTATGAAACATACACACCATTATGATGGATAATACAATGAAGCTATAAATAACCATAAATTATTTAATATTACACAAATAATACAATAAAGGACCTCACATACACCACTTAAAAGGAAATAGTGACAATATAGCATGAATCTCACGGGAATAAGAAGTGAGATGAAAACCCCTTACCACATTGTAATTAATCGATTCGTATGACCAAATGATAATAACCATCAAATGAATCACAAAATACCATGAATATGAATAGAATCATGATAATATATATGAAATGGTATTACACAATACACCACATGCAATAAATAAAGGGCGAACAATGGAAATCTCATAAAGTTAAATGTGAGAAAAGAAACCCCATAACTCATGTCCAAGTAGAATCACATGTTCTGTGTTATTCCCGATTAAAAGAAATATGTTAATTTATAATTCCTTATGATCATTTTTCCCGTTTATTATTCTTTTTATATCACTTTTTACCTTTCTATAACAAAAATTTAATTTTTTGAGTTCATATCAGTAAATTTGTTGATGATCGGAACTTTTGTCAAAGAATTAACATGTTATTATTAAAAATTGTACATGTGGTCAAAATTAGATTATCTACAAAATGATATTAATTATTTAGATATCATATATATCATTTCTATCAAGTGTATATGTACTTATATTATTATTTATCATTTGAATATAAGAAATGAAATGCACTGCTCATGGAAGCGGTAAGCCACACATACGCCTGAACTCTACCGTCATTTTTATTTTTTATTTAAAGGATTGAAAAAATAATAATACATATGTATGTTATAATTATAGTAAATTATCTATGTTATTTAATTTAATTAACTCTATTGTTTATACATTCCACATATTTCATGAATGAGTCAAATCACTTTGAGGGGTAGGTAGTCTGCACTTCCTCAAATGAAATTATCGTATTTAAAAATTATGGGAACCATAAAGGTATGATATAAATGAAAAACAATGAATTATAGAGATAATAAAAATACAATATATATCACATTTAAATACAATAACATATTAATGTCCACCATAAGTTGTGGTAGGAGAATATTTAACAATCATCGTTTCGTGGGAAAGTAGTTCGCCACCCACAGAAACTGTATGTTCATTACACATTAGATGGAGGTGTGAGTATGTGTTGTTTGAATCCTTCTCATAAAAACAAAATAGTAAGTTTAGTATATTGTAGTTGTTATAAAATAAAGGAATAAAAGATTTTTGGGGTTGGATAATTAAATAAATGAAAATAAATTAATAGAAGACGTTACCATTAAATGTGTAACTCCCTTTGGTTTGAACCAAAAGGATTTTTTGAAGTGCATTCTACCTAAAGATAAACTTCTAGGTGGAAGAGAGGTATTTAGAGAGATTATTTGGGAATAGGTTGGATGAGACAAGGGTCTTGAGAGATGTGAGTGGTGGCGTAGAGGTGAGGGCATTTTAAAAGGCGGGGGAGGGGATCTTTAGGAAAGTTGTAGAATATTAATTTATTATATAATTATTTTCGGTTTCTAAAGGTCCAAAACATACTAAATTATAAGATACGAAGACTCTTGATTAAAATAAAATCATCAAATTAGAATTTTACAGAATTGGGGTATAATTATAATCTTTATTATCTTATTTATTTGAATCATTCATTAATGTGGTAAACAATGCATCATTATTGTGTCATGTATAATTTTATATATTTGATGTCAAAAAATTATAAAACAAATACCATCATTTAGGTAATAATATTAGGTATCATATGAATATTTATAGTCAAAGAGATAACTTATATAAACTCATGCAAGAATTGATTTACAAAAAGATTTCTATTTATGTCAATTTTTGTCATTACTTTAAATTAATTTATATAATGTGTCATTATCACACTTATGTGTCTCCCTGAGGTCCCAAAATCAACCCAAGCATACCCATGGTCAGATATGTATCAACCAAAAGGATTACGACACATATTCAGATAATTTATTATTATTATAATATTAGTTTCACCTTGAATTACCCTATTTACCTTCAAATAAGGTAAATAAAAGTAAAAAGTTACTATTCACCAAAAAAATTTCATTTTATTGAACCAAATTTTACTTACTAATAGTAAACATGTATGTTATATTTTTTTAAATTCAATTTATAGAAGATGTAAAATTTCATTTAAATGAAAAATTCTGGTTTTGACTACTATTTAGTGTTTTCACTATTCATAAAAAATGTTGTTTTTCAGAAAAATACAATAAAATCAGCCTAAAAATATTTTCTATTCTGAATTAAAAAATGATTTCTATTTTTCCAAATTCAAAACATAGAATTTGCATCAATTAATTTATAATTAATTTCCGTTTTCCAAACCAAAAATTGTGTTTTTTATTAAATGATAAGTATCAAAATATTGACACTTGTTTATGTCAAATTTCAATGTGAAATTATCTACAATGATGAAAATTTTATAAGATGGTAATGATATATTCTAATTACACTTCAAAAACAATTAAAAAGATAATCTATCCATATAAATAAATTAGATTAAAAGGCATATTTGAATTAAAATATTGTATTTTTCACTATTCATAAAAATGAATTTTATCAAAAAATACCAAAAATTTTCCCAAAGAAAATTTTGAAGTCCCTTTTGTAAAGAAAACTTTTATTTTGTCAAATAGAAGATATAAAAGTGTCAAATATTTTATTTATATGGGATTCCCCATTAAAAGGTATAAAAACTGTATTGTTTAAAAGATACTTCTTTTATCTAAAAAATGAATTTGTTCTTATATTATGTCTAAGAAACAAAAAAGATGAATGTTAAAATTATACGTGATAAATATATAATTAACAATTTTGTTATTAACATTCATAAATGCTTTCTAAATGGCTAGTTTGATCAATCATGGTGCGCTTGAACTCGGTGTTGCGTACATCGCAGGCAATTGTATTATTCAAAGAGAAGCTTGTTGTGGAAGCTTGGGGAGTTACATTTTTCCCTAATTTCTGAAATTACATCATAACAATTTTAATATTGTGCTTGGGAACTTCATTCAATGTCCCACATAAGAAAAAGAGACAATAAAACTATCACTTTAATATAAATAAAGAGAAGTACGATGGTCAACCGAGATAACCCAAACTAGGATTCCATGTGGAAAACATGGATATGGAAGATAAAATAAATTTCATGTTCTGATGGAGTGTGATTGAAAACATGATTAGGAGAAATTTAACAACAAGAAAATCACAAAATGGTGATGGGTTAAATAGTCATTATTTTCCCAGTATGAAAAGTAAATGAAAGACATTTTTTTTGTTTTATGTTCCATTTCATAATGTTGAGGAATTTATTTATGAGATTGACTAAGAACATAAAGACATATACTTAATTTTTAATTAATGTTTAATACATTAATAAATTCCTACCATTAAATTATCTTTTCTCCAAAATATTAGTATTCAATATGAATTCATCACAAATGAAGTGCTAGAATTATCTTCTAGAGAATCACATAATCCACAAAAGATGAAATATATATTTTCCTTGTATTTAGAGATTAAACAAAACCACATTTTTTCTACAAGATTAATTGATCCCCAAAATGGATAATCATTTATAGAATGAAATATTAATCATAATTTTCAAAATTTAACAATCAATGCCCAAAGTTCAATAAATTCCCTTCTATAAACAATTGTCCATAAAATCTTTCAATATAATATAAACTAAGATTGAAACACAAAACATAGTGGAATTTAATCACATAGTCTTTCATAGAAAATTTTAACATTAATCTCAAAATAACATAAACTACTCTTAAATTCTCACACATAAGTGTAAATAACCAAATCAAATATTCTCTATGATAGGTTAATAAATTCCATTAATAACCAGAATCTCTATAAAAACATATATTCTTCAAAAATAAAGAAATCCTCCATTACTCCTCAAAATATATTAAATATTATTCTATTTTCTTTTGGAATAATGTGTTCCCAATAGAGCGTATGTCTTCCAAAATAACATTTATCACATAATTACCAAATCATTTTCCTATACTAAGGATATTCATTTGATAAAACATAATATCCTAAATGTACTTATTATTGATCAACAAAAAACTTTAACTATAAATAGTTAGTTACATTAACCAGGGTCTTCACGTAGTTCAGTGGTAGGAGATAAATACCAATCACACATTAGTTGTGGGTTCTTTCCCTAAGCACTGTCTGACGTGACAGGTTGTCACACGGTATGCATGTTGTCCTTTTTCAAAAACTGTATTTGATAAAATTCCCAAAATGAGATAATTTCCTAAAAATATTATAAAAAAATATAACAAAAATGTTATGTCATACCTCATATTATCATTCTAAAAATTAATAACTAGTAATTCCCTCAAATTAAAGGATTATATAAAACCAAATGGTTCTTTATAACTATATCCACAAAAGAAAAGATAATTCTTCCTCAAATAGAATTCTCACATGACAAACATCATGTTTACAGATACAAAAGAACAGTCTTCCAATGTAATCCCATAAAATAAATAATCATTAATATCTTTAAACATTTCGCTATACATTTATTTCAACATAGGTTCTTCCATAACCTAGAGGATATCCTATTGAATAGGGAATTGAATCAGTTAATGCCAAGGTCCCTTACATTTATGAAAAATGATAGTAATTGGATTATTTGGATCATTTTTATTTTATTTCATAATACCCTTCATTTTTCCTCGGCAATTATTTAATTTATGTCCTTCTTTTCAACAAATATATCCTTTCTTTGTTCCATTAAGACACTTTCTTGGGTGTCTTCTTACACATTTCTTACATGATGGAAATTGAGCAATATTTTCTCCATGATATCCACTACTGGAGCTCTTATCATTATCTTCCTATATCTTCTTCATTGTTTTTGGGAGTTTGTTAAGGTATATATTATTGATCATATTTTTTGAAACTTTCTTTGGTATGAACACAATATCTTTTACTCCTATCAACATTCCATTTAGTTTCTCATTTCCATCATCATTCCCACTTTGTACATCATGTTCAATGATACTATGTGTACCTTGGAATCTATCCATTGACTAACACAAGAAATCATAGTGTGAGTCATAAAATCATTTGAGAATATCATGACACCTTATTTTATATCTAAAACACCTTAGGATTAACCAAGGATATTTATTATCATGTTTAATTAAAATCCATCAAATTGGTTTGTAATGAAAATGTGAATTATCCTAAGCATATCCCACAAGTGTGTCGTAACCAAGAGGTAAGAAAGTCCCATTTTGGTGTACCAGTATACCATGGGTCATGCCCAAAAATCCTTGTCAGAGTGTTAACTCCAAGGTACATAGGTACCAATGCGGCCCCTACCAGATCGTATCCAGACAAGGATTTATTTCTTGTAAAACCCATATAATATTTTCAATACCCAAATTTTTGGGTGTTCATTTATATTAATCATCAAAGTATATTGTTGGGTAGTGTTTTGTAATTATTTTTTTTCAAAATCAAGCTTCCAAGGTTTGTAAAAACTTCCTCTGATACTAATTGTAACACCCCAACCCTAATTAGCTAGAGTTGGTGCATTCTTACCTAACACTGGCATGATCATAATAGATAATTCTGGGAAAGACAGGTTAGTTTAGTAGCCTTGGTAGTAAATGATACATACATAAACTTTACATTACATTTTGAAATAAAAAACAACAGCATAGTCCCCTCTTTGAACACACTAATATCACTTACCTATCCCTACAAGTCAATTATAATATAAATCTTCACATACATGGAAAAATAATACATAGATATGGGTGAGCTCAGAAGCTCAGTAAGGATAACAATATAGAAAAAACTTTGATAAATAATCATAAATATTTAAGGCAATGTATAAGAGTAAAACTCATGACTTTTAAACAAAAACAATAGCATAATATAGAAAATATAAATAAAATAATTCCATTTAATTATTCACATGGATATTCTACAAGTTGAATAATCACATGTAATATCCATAGCTAATTACAGAATGATCGAATGCATAATGTTGGACATCATAACCACATTGTCACAGCCTCAGGCTAAGACAAAAAATAAGATTTTGTGAAGGCCTTGAGTCAATACACTAGTTTGTCTCATGAGACATACTGATGCATCGAGGATCTGTAGCTGTCTCCACATGTCACTTACTACGTCCAATGCATTACTCATAAGAAAAGGTTTAAACATGATCAAAACATTCATATTAAAACTAGCAAATGAAATTTCAATATTTTAACCAAAAACCATGAATGGTATAAAAATAGAATATCCACATTCAAACATAATTCATACAATATGGATTATTTTACCAACCTCAATCAATAATAATGAATGATATTGACATAGATGAAAATAATCAGTAAAAAAATTTGAGAGAAATATTTCCTTTTCTTGAAAATATTAAAAATACTCACTATTTATCAAGAATTTGTTAAATGTAGATTTTTAAATTAAAATGTAACATACCACATTGAATCATTTAAAAGGAATTTTAATTTTAAAACATTAATTTCTATATAAATAAATACTTAAAAGCATTTTAAATCATCTTCATTAAAGAGAATGATTTAGAAGACTAATTTTTTGAACATTTAAAATGAAATTTTAATTGGATGTCCTAAAAAAAAGAGAGAAATTTGAATAAAAATAATTGAGTTAATATAAACATTATAATATCATGGGAATAAAGAGATTGATGATATACTATGTCAAAGTACTGTATATACACCATATAAATGTGAATTGTTGCATAACAACAAAGAAGTCTCAATAGAATGTAAATTGATATGAAATACCTTATAAATATTGTATCATTAGGTTAAGGATAATTCAATGACATATATATGTGTGATAAATTTAAATATACAAAATATGATTGGATATTCAGTGTAAAATAATCAATGGAGATTCACAAATATTCTTGTAACAACAACACCAATGACTTGGATGTTTAACTCAATCAATGGAAATTGAGTTAAGAATATTCTAATCAAGTTTATATCGATGACATGAGAATTTATCAATAAAGAGATTATCTGTATCAAAAGTATATAAAAAAAGTAGTGGAAATTAATAAATAAGTAATAAATGGTGATTTCACACATAATCTTGGAGTAAAATAATCCACGATGTTTGCGTAAAACCAAATGAGTGTATATTGAAATTAGAAATTCCCTTACCGATTTGGTAACGTATGAATCATACATGAAATGAATGAAGGATCATAAAATAAAGATTTAAATACACATAAATTAAAGTATGTTACAAAAATAATACAATCATGGTAAGAACATACACCACACAAAACTACATATTGGAAATATAGCATGAATCTCACAGGAATAAGAAGTGAGATGAAAACCCCTTACCATGTTGTAATCAATCGAGACATATGACCAAAAGGTAGTGAACACAAAATTAATCACATAATACCATGAATATATAGAGAATAATGATAATATATATCAAATGTAAGTACAAAATACCACACATGCAATAAATAAGTAGAGAACAATGGAAATTTCACTAAATTAAAGGTGAGATAAGAAACACCTTTCCTCGTGTCCGACTTGAATCATATGTTCTTTTTTATTCCTGAAAAATAAATTTATGATAATTTATACTTCCTTAAGAACAATGTTCATTTTTATTATTCCTTTTATATAAATTGTTACCTTTTTATAACAATTAGTAAATTGTTCGAGTGTATATCAGACATTTTGTCGATGTTCGGAGCTTTTGTCAAAACATGAACTTGTTATAATTTCAAACAATCCATGTGGTCAAAATTAAATTTTCTCTAGAATTATATTAATTATTTATATATCATATATATCATATATATGCAATGTATATCTATTAATAATATTCCTTATCATTTGAAGTTAATAAAAAAAACGCATCATTCATTGAGACGGTAAGCCGTACGTACACATGAATGCTACATTCATTTAGATTTTATATTTAATGAATGAAAACATAATAATACATAGGTATATTATAATTCCATTATAATATCTATTTTTTAGTCTAATTAACTCCATCCATTATATGTTCCAAGTATGGCATGAAAGAGTCATATCACGTTGAGGGGGTGGTACTCTGTAATTCCTCAAATACAATTATCATATTTACCCATTATGGGAACCATAAAGGTATTATATAAATGAAAAATACAGAATTATACAGGAAATATAAATATAATATATATCACATGTAAATAGGGTGCCATCTTAAGGTTGAACTTATGTTTTTGTAAGAGAATAATGAATAATCATTGTTTTGTGAGGCTGTAGTTCATCGTCCACAGAAATTGTATGTCCATTACCCATTAGACAAAGGTGTTTGTAAGTTTAGTTTGAATCCTTATCATATAAAAAAATATTATGTTTAGTATAATGGTGTTGTTATAAGAAAAAGAAATAAATGACTTTAAGGTTTTGGAGAAGTAGAATAAAGGTGAAAAACATAAGAGATGATTTTCCCTTTAAATCGGGTAAATACCTTTGGTTTCAACCAAAAAGATTTATTGAAGTGCCTTCTTCCTAAGGTAAGGCTTCTATGTATAAAAGAGTGATCTTGATCGATTATTTGGGTAGTGTATGGATGAGCCAAGGGGCTTGAGAGGTGTGAATAATGGGATAGAGGAGAGGGCTTTTTATATGGGGGAGGATGGTCTCTTTAGGATTGCATGGAAATATTAGTTTATTAGATAATTATTTTCGTTTCTAAATATCCAAAATGATTTAAATAATAGTGTTGGATGACTCTTGTTCGATATAAAATCATCCATTAAGAATTGTACAGGTTTTGGATATTGTTTTAATTCTTATTATCTTATTTATTTAAATAATTGATTAATGAGGTAAACACTACATCCTTATTATGTCATATTTTTTTTATTTGAGGTCTAAAAATTATAAAACAAATAGCATGATGTAATAAATTATTTTAGAATTCAAATGAATATTTATTTTTGAAGTAATAACTTATATAACTCCACATAAGAATTGATTTACTAAAAGATATATGTTTATGTCATTTTTGTCATTACTTTAAATTAATTAATATAATGTTTTATTATCACTATTATGTGGCTCCATGGGATCCAAAAATAGACCCAAGGATGACCATGGTCAGAAATGTATCATACAATAGGATCATGAAACATGTTAGGGTAATTAAATAGTATTATAATATTATTTTAACATTGAATTACCTGATTTATCTTTAACTACTATAAATAAAAGTCAAAAAATACTATTCACAAAACATTATTTTCATATTATTGATTGAAATTTTACTTACTAATAACAACCCTGTATATCGGTTTTTCAAAATTCAATTCATAAATGTGGTAAAATTTTATTTAATGGAAAAAGTCAGTTTTTAATTACTACTTAGTGTATTCACTATTCATAAAAAATTGATGCTTTTTAGAAAAATAACAAAAATTCAGCCTATGATATAATTGATATTACAAATTAAAAAATTATGTCTATTTTACAAAATTCGAAACATATAATTTTTGTAAAATTAATTTAAAATTAATCTTCGTTGTCAAAACAAATGGCCTATTTTTTAAGAAATAATTACTATTAAAATACCGACAATTGTTTATGTCCAATTTAAATGATATATTAATTAAAATTTCCAAAATTGGATTAAGAGGTAAAAATAAAATATAATTAAACATTAAAACCAATTAAAAATATAATCTAACTATAAAAATAAGTTAGATTAAAAGTCAGTTCTGAGTTAAAATATATTATTTTTCACAATTCATAAAAAATGAATTTTATAAAAAAGATAATAAAATTTATGAAATGTAAATTTTGTTGTCATGGTTCTATTGAAGAATTTTATTTTGACAAATAGAATGTATAAAAGTATTAAATATTGGTTTTAGAAAAGGTTCTCCAT
The DNA here is from genome assembly GCA_963277665.1 of Viscum album. Lineage (NCBI taxonomy): Eukaryota > Viridiplantae > Streptophyta > Magnoliopsida > Santalales > Viscaceae > Viscum > Viscum album. Next base: position 168,422,971 of record OY728123.1, read on the forward strand.
TAAAAGGAATAAAATACTGCATTTAAAAAAATTCTTCTTTTATCTGAAAAATTGAATTTTTCCTTATATTATGCCTAAGAAAAGAGAAATTTTAATTTTAAAATTATATTTGATATATATAAAATTCAAAATGTTGTTATTATTATTCATAACTGTTTTCTAAATGGCTAGTTTGATCTGTCGTGGTGCGCTTGAACTCCGTGTGGTGTACATTACATGTTATTGTATTATTCAAAGAGAAGCGTATCACGGATGCTTGGGGTGTTAAAAAATATATGTATTTCATGTTTTGAGGATAATTGATTATATTTTCATGTATTGTGTACCTTATTTCTATGATAAAAAACATGAAAATTCCCTCTATTTTGTTCCATTTAATGAAATGTTATGAAATAAAAAGGAAGGATGTCATAACTACTGTAGGTTTTGATTAAATGGATGATTTATTAAACCTTATATAGAATCAAGGTGAGTTTTATATTTCACCAATTGGGCCCATTTTGAAAAAAAATTATATTGTATGATTGGGTTTGGAAATTGTTTAATTTAAAGTAGCCAAGTCATCTATAATGGGTAATCTTACTGAGGAAAAACTTCCTTAGATTCATTATTCACCTACCATGAAATATATAAATATAATAAAAATAGATGTGTAGTTGGAGATATCATAATAATTTATTAATAGTACCTCAATATAGGTGTTCTTTAATCAAATCATAAAATAAATTTAGAATAGGAACACACTGGAATTTAGCGCATTATGTGGTTTTTAGGAAAGAAACAACTTACCCCATCAGGTTAGTAATAAAATAATGCAACTTTCAAGATGAGGGAAGTCAAAATAATGTGTACCTTGGGGTTTCATCAAAATATTATCCAAATTTTATTGTAATAGTTATTGTATATTTATTATTATTTCTCAAATTTTGCTATTGTTTTCCACGAATGAAATAAAGTAGACATCATTTATAAACTTCTATATTGAATTTTTTTCGCTATTCTATAGGGAAGAAAATTAATGTATGATTTTCTATCATGATGTATCATTTTAATTATTGATTTATTTTTCAAAAAAATTTATATTTATTGTATTCCAAAATTTAATATTCAATTTTACGAAATTTTATTCTAAAAAATGCATTATATATCCTTCCAAACTATTTATTTTAAGAATTTTAATTTATATAATTTGTTAAAAATACATGTGTAGGGGGGTATATAGATGTAATAGTTTTTTTATTTCATTCATAAATTTATTTATATTGGTGTTTAAATATTAATAGATGATTCTTTATGATACACATTCTAATTTCTTCATGTAAATGAATATTTATAGGATCTATAATTGAGATTATGTTTGTCCAATGAAGAACATATTGATTTTCAAACTAAATTTGGAATATACATTGAAACTAATGCGTATAACATTATATTCTATTAAAATTCAATGAAAATAATTATGAAACAGTAATACAATCTTGTTTGATGACCATAAGAACTATTTTGGATTTCATGAAAATGTTTGAAATTTCATTAAAATTGTAATTTACACTCTAATTTCCAAAATAATTCCACGCGTTTACTACAACTATTTCATCATTTTTTTGATCAATTAATTCCACTACCTTCTTATTTAAATGTAAAACTTGTACTATTTTAATGAATTCATCTCATTTAATTAACAATAACTATAAATTCATTCTTTTTCCATTAATTTTATATAATCCATGGAGAGATTAATTTTTGTACATTGGGAGTTATCTATTTGTTATGTTTTATGTTTTTGATCTAATTTTCCCACTATAACCTAATATAATATAATATATATTTATATATATTGGTTATGTTATGGTCGAAATTTTAATTTTGATTCAATATGGTTCATTTGTAAATTATTTTATTCTGTTGAATTTAAAAATAATTTTAAATTAATATCATTATATTTTTTATATCACCTTGGAGATAAATATTAGGGAAAAGGTTTCTTTTTATATTTTTGGGGAAGGGTTATTATGTGCTAAATTGAACATAACAAAGTACACATATCAAAATTCCAAAAAAATGAAAAATAGATTGTTCTTGAGCATTAATATTCATATCCATTAGATGTCAATTTTTTATTAATTTTTTAATTAATTTTATCTGTTTAGTGAAGAATCATTTTCAGTTCTCCAAAGATTTAATTTGGAAACATATTATGTATTACTCACATGAAAATATTTTCGTAGTGAAATTTTTTGATTTCATTTTACATTGTCAATAAATTTTATATTTATTAAGTAGATATAAATTGATAAAGTTTTTTTTCTAGTTATCTTAGAAATTAAATCCTAAACCTTTTCGAATTATGTTGGATGAAACTGTGGATTGAGTTTATTTACACATAACTATTATCCATTATTTCTACTCATTCATTTTTTATTTATCTTGTTATGTGTGTTCACAATAGAAAAAAAGATAATTTTAGAGGAAAGTATGAAAGAAATCTGATGTTGATTAAATTAGTTTCCCAAAAAATAAAATTAATATTCCTTATAGACAGAAAATATAAAATTTATCTAATATATATATTTTTTGAGAGAGTTATTATCTTATTTTTTCCAAACAGTATTTTGGGAAAAGTATATTTTAAAATCACATATTTTATTATCACTATAATCCTTTATCTTCTAGATGAATTTCCACTTTCAAGGATTTATTGAATTAATTATATGAGGATTTTTAATGGTTTTATTGTGATGAAAAGTTATGGGGTATGGTTTTATTCATGATTTTAATGTTTTATTATGAAAACAACCTTTTCCTTTTCTGAAATTTTATTAACTAATAATTAAATAATAAATCATAATTTTGTAAAAACTATTATTCATCATGAAAATTGTGTGAAAATGCATATTATTTATGGTAAAAATTATTTATTTTATTCATAAATTTTAATATGATAGAGGAATATATATGAATATTTTGTTTTATTTTATAAAAAATATTATCTTTCAGAAGTAAGAAATTTTGAGGATTTTCAATTATGATATACAATGTTCATCATTTTCAATGTTGATATGATTTATAGAATAATCTATAATTTGAATTTTTATGTTTGAAATTTTCAATATTTTTCTCTGTTGGAAATATTTTCTATTAACATTATCTATTTATATTGAAAAAATTGATATGCATCTGTATAATTGTTTAATATTCAAATAATTAAAATTAGAAGTTTTGTATGTAAATGTTAGTTTCCGAGGCATAATAGTCTTAAATTTATTGAATTTATAGAATATGAAATTGAATCTTAAGTGTAAAGATAATCACTATGGGTTATTAGATATTTTTAGCGGTTTCTAAATGATAGGTGAATTTAATATCACTTGAAAATAATATATATATATATATATATATATATATATATGAGTCTATCCCATTTAAAAATTCATAAAATAGTGATACGTAAAGTTATTATCAAAATAAAGGAGGGTGTGTAAGGGACTTATAGATTATCAAAATTTATAAGGAATTTGATGTGTATGGGTAACCTCTGTTTCCAATTTATATGTAAAGGTATTCCATTTTAATATTTCCAAAACAAAAATACATAAAATTGGTTTGAAATTTATATAAATGTCAAATAAAAAAAACATAAGTGTCCCATATATGGTATAACTCCTAGGAAATACATATTCATGAATCTAATTGGAGTTATTATCAACAAATCAAGGTCCCATCCTTGGAAAATTTCAAGGGAGGATATATATAAAAGTAAAATAATTTTTTTTCAAAACACCCTGAATTTTTCAAATTAATGGAATAATGAGACATAGAGTCCCATCTACATCTCAGTATGGGGATATGTAATGTTAATTCTATTTTTCAATTGTGAGGTTTTAGTTCGTTCTTTTGAGGAATAAGTCTCAATTAAAATACATGTGGAACCCTACTATCGAAACAGTAAGTCAAACCAAAGGCAGTTTTATCTTGTTAAAACTGATTAATTAGGAAGATCCTAATGATTGAATTATGTTGATAATGTATAAAATTAGTAATTACTATGGTCCAAATAAAGATAAACATGGAGGAACATTGTCTATTTTTAGAGATTACATAGGTCATTTTAGAGATCATTATAATTATTGAATGATCCCATGTTGAGATTTTATGTATAGGTTGATTAGTCGATTTCTATTTGGAATCTACTCTAGAAATTGAAGACATCACTGAGTCTTGAATGGGGTGTTTACCCTGGGATCTATGATACATGATTCTTGAGAGTTTTAATATTTTATATATAGGTAATGAATATTTTTAATTAATTATTAACAAATAGACCACATTATTCTCAAGCCATGTAATCCTAATTCTCCCCCATGAATTTATCTCTTATAGGGACTTACAAACAATGGTTGAATCCCAAATTAATGGATTCTTTCTAAAAAGTAGACGATCTATGTTAGAGATTATCTAATTGGTCAATTATTATTCTCACAAAAAGGGTATGTTATTTAAATCCTTTATTTTTGTTTATGTCATTTTCTGATTTTAAGCCTCTCCATTGTGGTTGATAGAAAATTAAATTTGATATAAAATTAATGAATTTTCTTATAGATATCATGATATAAAAAATTGTTTTTATTTTGTTAAAATATGATAAGCGAATGTTCAATAGATATTCATAGAAGTTTGGATTCTAAAAATTTATGTCTGGATTTCAGAGTTATAAATCCTAAATTCATAAATTGATATTCATGTATGTTAATTTAAATCACCCATCATTTAAAATGATATATAACATTTCAAATTTGGAATACTATTTCTATAAATATCTCATAAATAATATTTTTCCCAATTTTTGATAATTTCATGAGTCAACTAAATATCATAAAAATATCCTATGACATCATATATCCTTAGATAATTATTTTCAGTTTGAATCAAATCATACCTATTTTTTTAGAATCTAATATAATAATTAAATTTTATACTAGAGAGACGTTCTAACCTAATTTCACTTATCTGTTGAAACTGGGATTCTTAAATATCAATTTATATGATAAAAACAAAATTTTTTGATCCAAGTTATGAGATATGTAAAATATGAAATTATATTGAATTTATTGTATTTTCTATCTCTAATAATCTATAATTGGTGATTCTTTTTTAGTGGGTTTTAAATTTTTTCAACAATATATGGTTGTGGATATTTTTAAAACTAGGACTACAGATTCCTTAACCACATCCATGAAACATTATTGGCCAAGAATCTTGAATGGGATTCATACATCCAGTCTGTAGTGATAGGGGTTTGAACCCTATTCATGCCAATATATATATATATATATATAATTTATTAAAGTGATTAATAATATACTATTTATTATCTACTATATCAACTAAAACTGTGTATTCCCCTACTAATGTCTCACCACCTCATTCATTCACATCAACAACAATTTCTACCAAATTACCAATTAACCCGCCAGCTTCTACCCAAACAACCAACATAACCATTGAAAATTGACATTGACCAATGCCATAATGTGAGTCGTCTCCCCACATAGGGTTTCCACCTTCCCGATCCTACCTCCCGCAACTTTCCAATGAGGAACACCTTACCACGACTCGTCTACCCGCTAATAGTTTCCCTCTTCCACCGTCTTCCGCATGAGATTATCCATCGAGCTACACCTTCCCTTACCCACAACAATCTGAATCTATTTCCGTTTCAAGCCACATTTCTACATCATCTTCGTCGCACATTAATCTCAATCTATTGCAGCTTCATCCGATACTAAGGTCAAAGTTCCACTCTTTATCTCAACCATTCAATCTTCAACATTACGTATCGTTGATTAGGGGATTCCAATTTCTTCCATTGCTCCTATGATAAGGGGTTTCCGATTTCATCCACTTCTACACCATGTACCGCAAGTGTTTACTACAACTACATACTTCCAGATGAATATACACAAATTCCCTTCCTTTGGAACTTTGTTCATATACATACTTCTGGCTGAATATATCTCCATAAAGGTAACATTTTTTTACTATCAACCAACCTATAAAACCAACAATATTCAACTAACATTATATTTTACATTACCCTGGAATTGTGGGAAGAATTTCTCTGGATACGTAATTATCTTCTTCATTACAAAATTATATCACGTGGAATTAACACCCTAATAATACATTGGATTATATTAGAACACATACATATTCCTCCATTGAGGAAATAACAGATTTTATCTCCTCTAACTGAACTGTTTTCATAACAATGTATTTAACAACTATAAGTATAGGATATCTATTTACCATATACATCATACAAAAATCCCACATCTTTGAGTCATACAATATCATTGAACTGAAAACTAACTACTAACAGAACTACATGTAGTTACCACACTCTCAGGTCTCTAAAACACTAGAACAGATCCTATAGGTCTACAATGCCTATCTAATTTTATCCAATACAAAACATCCCTTGACTGTTACCAGCAGCTTCAACTAATTCCTACATTAATATTTCATGTAAAACATCTTAACAGCTACATGATGTTATGAAAACACACCTTTAGCCATTTTCATTTCTACATTCACAATTTATATTATGTTTTCTTCACAATTCACTTTTCATAAAAATATAACAAAGATGGACATGACATTTATATATGAGGATATACAATCAAAACATGTGGTTCCTATCAACCTCTTGAGATGTAACGTTTCAAAGAAGAGTGCTAATAAAGGAACGACGTAATTGTGAGTTTAAAATTACTTTCATTTGAGACTTATTTATGTTTTAAAATTTTCCATTTTTTGTATAACATGCTACTTTCACACTTATAGTTTCAGTATCTACTTGAAATCCCCCAATTAAATCTATAAATCATTGTCCTAATCTAACAAGTAAACTACTGTCTACAAATGGCGGTGCAGATGTAGTCACACGCCCACCATTAACACCACTTTCTATCAATGGTATGTTCTATTTACATTTGAGTATCTAATTCGTTATATTTCTAAATACATTACTTAATAATATAAGGTATTCCTCTTTAACTACTTCATCTATAGTGCAACAACAATCTATAGCTCAGACAACATTTATTGTAAGAGAAAACAAGAAAAAACAAAGATAGGATGCCTTCAGTCAATCTCCTATTCCTTTCGGTATGTATGTTGACACTTATCTGTAAAGACCACACTATACGATACACAATCGAGCAATTCATTGTCTAACTGTTTCTTTAACACTTTCAGTAGTGATCGTGACGGATGAAAACAATATTTCAGATTCATTATCATCCTCCTAGACCATGTAAGCATAACTCTTTCAATTAGATATATATATATATGGTCGTTAACATATTGTTAATTCTTAAAATTTACCCTACCTGTTGGTACAGATTTAGTCAAACTGATCGTGGGGACTATAGTACTATATCATGTACATGTGCAGTGTAATTATTAACACAACTATACAACATCACACACTCACATGTAAATAAACACATATTTAATATATAATATTGTTTTATACAAATACTATCAGACTCTAGGAAACAATTTTTTGGTCGAGAAGCATCACATTCTAACAATTTACATACACATGACTGCATTAATGGTGACATCCAACGCACAGAAAACTATAATGTTATGTTGACGAATATGCTTATATACTAATAGAAATCAGTTCTTCATTATTTAAGGATGTATTTGTAATAATTAGTTCGTTACTCCAAGATACATGGTACAAAAACAATTTTCGGATAACACAGGTTAGTGTACTTACTGATTCTGTATTACTGCTACAACAAAATGAGAGACAAATACCCAACACTACCGCTACTTCTTGAATAAAATCACCTACATTATTTATGATTTTCGCTCAGAATATTCAAATATTTAAGACCCTTCTAATGTCTTCAAACATTTTCATGCTTTAATTTTGTTCAATGAGAGAAAAATAAAACATAGCAACCAATGAAACCCATGTTTTGCTACATGCTATGCTATGGGAAATATTTCATTGAACTTAATACCGCCTTGTTTGCAGTACCAAAAAATTATTCTATTCAATCCAAATTCAACACGAGCTAGATCATTCCAAGAACACATGCTTGTTTACAACTCCATGTTCTCATTCACGTCAATGGGTGGGAAGATAGATAGTTCAATTAAAAAGGATCATGCTCCATGTATATTAAGATTGAATGGAATTAACTACCATCGGATATGAAGTTTATGTCCACCAGATATTCACCACCAATATTCGAAAAACTATACGTGTATAACACTGCACATGAATGTAAAAATTAGGTTAGTGTGTTCAGTTATCTCTAAACCTATCTGTTATAGATGATGTTTTGAATCATCCATATTTCTGTATTAACATATCTACTACCTGCAGCTCTGACATCCAGAATGTCTGAACTCATATTGACTACAAGATAGTCATGAACCTGCACCAAATGCTTCATGAAAACAATTCTTTAGCATGACAATTCAGAAGTGCTAGGGTTGTTCATAATCTCATAGAGGTGCCAAATTTAAAACTATGTCTCCTAAAAAGAAGGGAAAAAATCCTAGTACATATAACATACAATATAATTCTGATATTCCAGTGCTTCTTGTCGGTGATGTAGAAGATCTCAACCAAGAGTGGGATATAATCATTCAAACCAAAATTGTTGATATTCCTTGAATTGATGACAAACACCCATTATTAATTCCATTATAATATCCATGGATTTTCACATGTGGAAGTGATGGATATGTTGATAAAATTTTCCGTCACCCAACTCTTTTCACAAAAAGTCCGAAATTAATGATGGTTAAAATGAGAGTGTACTTCTTCCTAAACTTTCAATTTTGTGAATATTATTCCTCAATGATACTACATTAAAGATGACTATTGGAATAATTTTTTGTCAATTCTTACAAGATGATAGAGTCTCAGAGACTACCATTCATTCTCTTCAATCAAAATCGAATGTAGGTGGATTGTTACAATGGATTGCATGATTCATTTCTCAGAAGAGACCGAGAAGGTTTTCACATGGAAAAAGAATCATTTTACCTTCAACCATTAATGGCGGTCCAAGGTATATGATTCATAATTACCAAGATGCAATATCTATTTGTAATTGGGTTGGGTATCCAGATTTGTTTTGAACATTTTCATTTAACCCTATATGACCTGAGATCACTTGGTATCTTAGATATAAGAATATTCATCCTGTAGACTACCCTCAAATACTATCTCGAGTTTTCAATATTAAGCATGATCATGCAATAAAATATTTAAGGGAAAGTTGGTTCTTTGGAAAATCAAGGTCTTTTATAGATCATTGTAGATAATACTAATAATTGTCGTCATGTTGTTTGAAATTATATCATAATTTACTAACTATTAAACTTTTCATGAAATGTAGTTGTTTGAACTGTAGAGTTTTAGAAACGTAGCTTGCCTCATGTGCACATCCTATTATTTCTCTTCCGTGAAAAAAAGTGAACACTCCAAAAGCTGTTAAAAATGATGTCCACACTGAAATCCGGGATAAAGTTGCACACCCAAGGCTCCAAGATGTTGTTAAATTTTTTATGCTCCATGGTCAATACGGTGCTGCAAACTATTATTCTCCTTGTATAATAGATGAAAAATGTGAAAAATATTTTCCTAAAAATTTTATGAAACTACAATAGTTGATGACGATGTTTATTTCATTTATCTGAGAAGGGATTGAATGAATATTGTTTTAAAAAATAACATTCATTTGGATAATCAATTTGTAGTACCATATAATCCTATTTTTCTATTAAAGTATCATTCCTATCTTGACATTGAAGTATGAAATAAGTCATCTTCATTCAAATAACTGTTTACGTATGTTATCAAGGGAGATGATCGTGTAATAGCCGCACTCTATGAGGAGAACAATGTACTCTTGTCAAATAATAATGTAGATGAGATAACGATGTATTATGGCTGTCAGTAGATATCTCCTTGTGAGGAATCTTGGAGGATTTTTTCATATGATATCCATTATAGATATCAACTGGTTGAGAGGATATATTTCTATTTGGAAGAATTTAATTGTGTGACATTTTTAGAAAATGATAACATTGAATATGTATTAAATCATAGAAACAGTTTTAAAAAAATTATGACCACTTGGTTTGAAGAGAATATTATATACCTAGAAGGCACATGTTTTATCTTTTCCAGAGTACCCTACTAGATTTTTCATCTACTCTCAAGACAATAAATGGCATCCTCGGAAGCAAGGATTTTGTATTGGAAGACTATACTACATGTCTCAGACCATTGCTGAGATATAATACAAGAGGATACTACTAACAAAAATCAAAGGTACAGCTTCGTATAAATATATCAATACTGTAAACACCATCACTTATGATACATTTAAAGAGGCATGTTCTGCTATGGGACTATTGAAAATGGTAGAGTGTTCATTGAAGTTATAAAATTAGTCTCAGCTTGGGGAATGGGACAACATGTATGTAGACTGTTAACAAGCATGTTAATATCTTATAACATATCTTGCCAAGATATTGTATGGGATGCGACCAAAGACATACTATCAGAAGACATTTTATATTCACAAAGAAGGACCCCACAAATTCTAGGTTCACATTTTGTCATCTACCTTCTTAATTACTCTGAATTCATGTCTTGAAAACGCCTTATTTCTACTCTATGGTATTTTTAATATTATAGTAATGAAAAATTGATGCATTTTACTTACCATAAACTTTATACTTCCCATAAAATCTATAACATTTTACTCTACTGAGGTACTGACTATATTGAAGTACAAAAAAATTCCTCCCATTAAGTATATTACAGTACTAACTAATCACAAATTTTTTTTAACATTTTAACAGTAATTGAAATTGTTTATTTTATTTTGTATTCCTTTTAAAAAATCCACCGCAATTTCAAAGATTATTTCTTCACATTATAATTAAATGTTCACTGTTCTTGCTATTATTTGGACTAACAACAATATACATCCCTGCTGTGGTATTTAATCTTCTAAATTAAAAAAAGCCCCTTCATTTCAATTTGAATATTACTAATAATGGACTACGTTTATTTTAATTTATTGTAATTTGTACTAGTATTCCAGAATATCAAAGATTAGTTATCGACATTACACTTATAACTGATCAATTATTGCTATGATTATATGTCTGTATTGAAATAACATCATCTATATTAACTATACTACAATACAAAAAATTCCCAACCATACTATTGAAAAATTAATACCAAATGAAATTGAATACTTTTATATGTAATTACCTATAAAAATATTCCAATGTTTCATAAATACGTTCTTCTCCTAACATTTATATTTTCACTATTTCAATTATATGAACTTATAGCAATAAACTTATATGATGGAATATTTACTATATTTCATTACAAAAAAATCATAGTATTTATGTTAAAATATTCATCATAAATGACTTTTCCTATTTTAATTTGTAGTATTTTGTACAAGTATTCTGCAGTTTCATACATTAGTTAAACACATAACACTTCTAACTACACTGTACATGCATTCATTATACATATTTCTCTCATATATCTTCTTTTGTATTTAATATATTGTTGTATGAAAAAATTATAGCATTTCTATTGAAATATTAATATAATACTACTTCTTTCATTTTAATTAGTACTTTTCTGTACAAGTAATCCATGGTTTCATATATCATTTATTCACATTACATCACTAACTGTAGTGTGGTTGCTATCATTTGATGATATATTTATCTACTATAGCATTAATTACTATTATGCAGTAAAAAGCAGGCCCACAATTACTATTAACATGTTAATACTAAATAGTTGAGATTAATTTATTTTATAATCCTCTATAAACGTATTCAATAGTTTTATATATAAGTTATTTTACCTTCAAGTTTCACCTTACATGCAGTCATTAGGAATTACTACAATATACCTAACTGCTGTGAAATTTACTATATTGAAGTAGAAAAATGTCTCACCATATCTATTCACATATTAATAATAACTACATAGTCCTCACTAAAACCATGAATTAGTATTATAATTCCTAATAATGCAGACTACAACCCATAATTATTATTGGTTTATCTCTATGTATTTCACCATCCCCTGTAGTTGTTATGTTTAATTTACTGTAAACTATTGTAATAAATTCATTACTTCTATTTTTTACAACTATTTAACACTATTCCACAACATTCTAGATTTTACATTTATAAATCACTAGATATATATGTTTTCTTTGAGAGAAATAGACCAAATTTTATAGATCAATGAGAGTGCAGTTCAGTTATATCCACCCATTCCACATCGAGATTATGAATTTGATACCACCCCAAATCAATTAGTTTCAGAATAATTGAATTAAAATAAATAATCTCCTCTACAAGAGTACATACATTTACATAGTATGTTGTCATATGAACAAAATAAGGTGATGTCTGTCATATTGTCTTCACTATCTACTAATTTAGGGGGTTCTTATTCTTGCATGGTTATGGAGTCACATGTAAAACCTTATCTGGAGAGTACTAACATCATTTTTACGGTCATAGGGCATGACTGTACTTGTATTTCCATCGAGTGGAATAGCTTCACTATCAAAAAAGTTTGTTCATCCGTGTGAAGTAAAACTACCTATTTTTAGTTTTCATATTACTTCTTTCGAAGACATATTTCAGAATAATGTTCCAAAAAACACCTAATAGGTACAAGTGGTTAATACCACATAATTATTGTTATGTTTACCAAGTTTTGTTAAATTAATATGTACAATTTCATTTAATTCAGCCTTATCTTATTAAAAGTAACTCTGTATATGTATAATATGTTATAGAACTAAATGGAGTTCTACATTACTCATATCCACTTCAATATATGGGTACTTAAAACTATAAGATGTAGATTATTCTAGAAGATGGCAGGTCATTTTTGTTGACTAATTGCATTAGATTACTGTAACAAAGAACATTTACTCATAGTCTATGTTTGTTTCCCTGTAGAGGGTAGACAGTAACCAGCAGCTTAAGGGGTGATTTTTCATATGAAATTTAACATTACCTGGAAAATAACAGAGACCCATCTACCATTTTGATATTACAGCTCGTCTAGGTAAATAGATTGACGAGTATGGTTTCTATCCACAATTAATATTTTAAATTGTTCTACTATGTTTTTTCAATAAGTCATTCAACGGAAAAATCTGTAATTCTGAATTCAAACTACATTCATCCTCTGTTCTTGTCATAACAAATGTTAATGGGAAAATTATTCATTACAACCAAAAACATCCAGTAGTAGAAAAATTCAGATGAAGGAATCATTGTAACAACAAATACTTATGTAGTAAAATTATTTACATTTTTGTATTTCATAAATGTACTACCCACATGTTCATTTTTTTACTTCCATGTATGTTATTCTGTATTTATCAGGCTTGAGGTGATAATAGCATCTCTGTTACATAATTCATCACCAAAAAATCCGACCCACTAATGGGAAATACTAGATTGGAATAGAATGAAATCCATTTTAGATGTGAAAATCTGTCAACATGTTAGAAAAATACTCTTAATTTTCAATTGTGATTATGCAATATTATTAAAAATTCACTACTATCCTATAATAAATAATATATTTATATGTAATTAATATACTACAGGCTAAATGGTGATTAATTGCGGCTACAGTTCATAAAAATCAAAGCACCCACAACTGGTTCAATGAATCATGCCATTCGTGCATAAAAAAAGTGCAGAGTATAGATGGAAGCATTTTGTGCCTGTCCTGCAACTCCTCACCTTCACGGATTACATCGAGGTGAGAATGTATTCATTGTGGCCAATATTATTTATTATCGTTATGATAAACCCTTACTTATGATTCACAATCCAAATGATACTAAAAGTTTAGTTATAATAAAAGTTGAAATATGTTGATATTTTAGCTATTGGTAACGGAAAAGATAGACTCATTTTCAGTGGTGTTATTTGAAAAACAAGTCATGCAATATATACAAAACGCTGCTGTGAAACTAAGATATTCTTTGATAATGGTAAATATAACCCCTTATATTATGTCAATATATAATTTTGAAATATTAAAAGTACCACTTCTAATGGATTTGTGATTAGGATTATGAAGAGTTTGGTTTCACTCATGAATTTAACTACATTAAATCAAGGAAATTTCTGTTAGCAATTGATGTGATAGATTACAATATTCAAAACCAGCATCATTCATCTGATAAAAACACTTACAATGTTGTTTATATGAATGATAATTACAACTACAACATCCTCTTCACCGATGGATTATAACATAAACATATTAGACTTTATTTTTTACACATTATATCTAAAAACGAAAACTCATAATACTTTACATTTTTCTCCAATACTATACAGGTAGATCAAAGCTGTGGGTCTTCTGCATTAAGTAGTGTCATTCATTATATTGTCGTAACTTTCTTTCAATTCCTTTAGTATGTATTTCTAATGATGGATATCATTTTACTGATATATTCCTTTTCACACTTCCTCATAGGATCATCAAATAGTTCTGTCTTCTCCTAGGAAATTAAACATTGACACAAGAAAAGATATTAAACCCTTGATCACGTGTTCTACTCGGGTATGTAATTTTTATCTTTTCATACTGCAATATTATTTCCATTACTATAAGAACACATGGAATAAATGTAAAGTATTCCGAATTTCAAATATATAAAAGACAAACAATTTCTTCAAACTGTAGTTTTGTGCTAATAAAAAAACACTCTTCTATTAGTGATCTGGTATGATTTTCTGTGATTTTAACTGCTGTTGTTTATATGTTCAAATAATTCACATAGTAATATCTATATAGAAAAACCTATTGCATTTTTTTGAGAGTGACGATGGTGTGCAAGATAATGACTAGATATCTCCAGATAACATGGCTACAAAAATTCAATCTACTAAATTACAAACCATTCCGAAGGGATATATAAACCATAAAACTGAAAAAACGGACTGAAATCTCATACTAGAAACAAAAGGTAATCATACATATTCACTGATCAAATTCTCCTCATTATTGTATTCATAATTAATATTTTTAGTGAAATGTGCATTAAATTTGATAGAGTATAGATTGTTCATTTGAAATATATTCTGTTACATATTCAGTATTTTAATAGGATTAGTATATAATGTGTCATTAAAGAAACAATTACTCCATGAAGATTTACCGTTTTCAACCAATACAATGTTCATTTTCTAATTTAGCATACAGTATAAACATGAATGACTAGAAACCAAACTATATTTCTTATTCCTCTTTGTATCCAATACAGACAGACACTATTTTTATGTCTACTATCAGTAAATATCATTATATGCACAGATTTTTCGTTTCTTTGGAGCATGTTTCAGTGCATGGTCCAATTTTTTGTTAAACTGTTAGGATGTAAGAAATGATTTCAGTAATAGTTTTACCTAAAATCTGTTTCAAGGATCATAAAACATAATATACATTATAGTTATTTAGTTCAAGGTTTCTAACGATAATTTTTACATTCGTCATATTTGAGGAACTAAAAAACCACCCTGTTTTAAACGATTTAGCATTTATGTGTCATGTTCCTTTCTAACATTTTTTTACATTACTCATATTTTAGGTACAATAAAATACCACCCTGTTAGAATTTATGTATCTTATACCTTTACATACTAATAACGCCCTATTTATCTACTCATTGATATCTAATAAAAATTTTATAATTGTACATTCATCTACAGGTTGCATTTCCGGTACGATAAACAACCCAAAGAAATATTGCAACCACAATATGCTCCTACAAACATTGAAACTTCAATTACCTACAACACATCTTCAGAAATGAAGTTCAAAATATATTGTGCAATTAAAACATTTCCCTTTTTATCTCTGGATTTAAAAGAATACAGTATTATGTCCACATTGTTAATTATTAGAAAGACTCATATATTGATTGTGTCTTTCAGTTTTAATTAAATTTCATGCATTAATTTGAATGAAATGAATGTTATTGCAATGATTAAAGTAGTTTATGATATAGAACGAATATGTCCCACAAGATAGACATAATTTCTAATGAAAATTATTTTAAATGTTCCTTCAAAAACTATATTTAATTTGTATATTTGTTTCCATTATTCAAGTATTATAATGGTGTATCCATAACCAATCGACTACTATTTCATTATACTTTTACAATACATTGTCACTATGAATTTATATTGTTTACTATTATTATGTAACATTTACAAATAGTCTTGTCATTGGTAAACACCATTTATTCTATATGTCATTCGTACACACTGGTGTGTACTTGTTATTATTAATTTATAGGAAAATTATTTATAAATATTGGTGAATGTCTTTGCCGATATAAAATAATAGAAGTTAATTAATATATTATACATTTATTAATAATCATTTTAATTTTTTTTAATTAAGTTTTTATTTTTATTTTATTTATTAATTAACATTATAACAAAAAACATGGATAATAATAGTAATAAGTATTAAAATAAATAATAAATAGTAAAATTGATTATTATTACTGATATAGTTATTATTATTTTTCTTTCTTATTAATTAAAAATTATTTGTGTAAATTCCAAATTATTTACATTTATTCATTTATGAAACAACATGTAATATGTTAGTATGTTTTAATTAATTTGTAGGTAATTATTTAAAAAATCATTTATCAACATTATTTACATTGGTGTTAGGGATGCTACTTTAAGACATATCCATGCTTATATATAGTGCTTCTATGTCATTTATGTAAATGCTTATTCTATGGCATATATTCCTAATTTTTATTATCCACAAAACCTATCTACACACCATCATGTGTGACAGGAGGTGGATATATAGTCTTTCCCCCTATACCATATATTACCTCCAGGGATAGTGGAAACTAACTAAAAATATCCAAAAAATATTTTGAATATAGTTGTTTTGTTGTGGATATGTGGAGATCAGAGGCTAATAAACATGGTAACACAAACAAATTAGTGTCTATATTTGAAAAATATCAAATAAACTAACAAATTGTTTTTTTGATTGTTCATGTTTTTGTCATTATGGCTTAGATGTAATATGATATGGATTAACATTTTGTTGTTCTTAGTGAACACCCTCCTCATGTGCCACATTTGTATTAATAATAGGTTCGTCACCCCCTGGAACAACAATAGTATGCTCACCTACTTTGGAATCTCCTACCTGATAATAGAAAATATTATGATAAATTTCATCAATGGGTGGATTAAATTCAGTCACATCTCATTGAAATTATTCCTAGTCTATCACTCCTCCCTCTACAGTATAATATATGTGAATGGAATGGGTAATATGAGCATCTTATGGAACAAATTTTGTAGATAAAAAATGTTTCTAAATACAATTTCAACAGTGGTAGGAATAATTATTACCAATTATTAAATTCCTATTTATACCATGTAAGAAATTTCAATATGAACATATGGTTCTAGAAAAAGTATTTTATCTAATTGAAAATATAAACACATACTCTGTTGATCCCTCATTTTCGAGACTAATGTATTGTCTATCACATCTGAATATATCATGAATGAAATCTCCCCCACTCATGGAATCAATTCCCCGACAACATTATAGAATAAATTGACTTTATTCAACTAAGTGATATAGGAATTCAGTAATATATGTTTAACTGCATCATAAATCTATCATTATATTTCCACTCACCAATATGAAAAGGACTCATTGGAATGATGCATGACGTGGTGGTATGCATCACCTAACATTATGGTGGGAGACTCTTGATGAAATCCTCAATATATGTTATCCTTGAAATTTGAAAAATATAAAATAACTAATAAATAAAGGAATACATATACTCTATATTTATTTAACAGTATCATTAATAACAACTTATGTTGTTTGATCGAAGAATACCGATCATACATATGTATATGTGGATATATTGTCTAGAAATATTGAAATTTTGATGTGTTTGAATCCACCTTTTGAGTACATATTTGACATACATTTCATTATATAATGTTATACATTTGATTTTGACATTAGAAGGATGGAATAACATAAAATTATCTATATAGATACACTGTTACATTATCAAAAGGTAAATAGTGCATGCTCTTATGGAGTTAAGTGAGGGATGCACTCTTATATCCACATCTGGGTAAGAATAATACATCCCTTGATCTGTATCTGATCATTAATAAAAATAACTACATAGTGACCAATATGTTTATAAAAGACATATAGTCCCCCTTCTAAACCACCCAATCTGGTATGAGTCCACCAATAAAGTTAAATAAATCAAATATTCATATGTAATAAAATTTTCAATGAATATTATGTCACCAATCAGACTTCGAATGTGTGAAATTGAAAACGATAGCATGATAATCTTGTTAGACTCATTATCTTGATGATAAAAGTTCTTGTAGGTTGATGTTATGTTTAATATATTACCAATGACTGACCTACCATCATTGTGGACTACAATTACAAGAAATATATGAACTGGCTCAAACCAATTTGCACCCAATCAGCCTATCCAAACCACACCATCGATAGGGAGTCCCAACATAATGGATGCATCTTCGAGTGTAATTGTCATATCACCATCTGGAAAGGAAATGTATATATTTCTAGCATTCATCTCTCTACCAATGTATTAATGAGATAATGATTGAAAAATGTAATGTTTCACATCGCTACTTCATAGAATCCATCATGGATAATACAAGGGATGATGTCAGGAGGTGGTGAAACATGATGGAAATGATGATATCTATGAACACTCATATAATGCACTGGATGACCCTCTATACCAATCCATGAAACATGAACATCCTAGAATTTATGAAATGGAGGACCCTCTATCTATACACTTTATATTATCATTTCACATTATAGTAAAATCAAGAATATTTATAAACAATTTTTCAGAAAACTGCAAGAAAAAAGGGGGAGGAGTATTACCGTGTATAATTCAACGTTATGATGTAAAATGAGGTAAATAAATATATGTTACTGATGCTATTAGATTATTCAATATATTTCTATCATTAATGGTCTCTATTTATATTTAATTTATTTCTAAATATTTTTAGGTGTTTTATCTGTGATGAAATCCATGCATGTAGCATATGGTCAAATGATATATTAAATCAACTTTGTGATTTAAGGGGAATATTTGAAAAAAATTAATTTATTTTATGTACATATTTTTGGTCATTTCTATTTTTATTTTATTTTTTAATAGCTGATGTATCAGAGAATTCATTCTAATTGAATTCAAAAATTAAACAAACTATAGATATAATATGATAGAAATAAAGTATTTCATAAATAAAATGATCCATTAATGAAATATCTGCAAATGAAAAAAAATACACATCATGATACAATACACAGACTCGATCATCGATGATGTGAGGTAATTCTATTTCCTTCGATTTGGGGACATCTCTTATGAGTATTTCCATCTTCGCAAAAAATATTTCATCATATTCCCCTCCCCATTGTTGGGTCCATCCTATCTAATTTCTAATAAGAGTAGACTATGGTCATCCCTGAGGGCACATCATGTAATATCATGCCAATGTTTTAGAAATCCCATAAATGAAAAAATTCCATATTATGAAAGCTAGAAATATCGGGGTTGATAGTCAGATGATCTCCAAAAAAGGTAATAGAATGGAATTCACCAATAGGCATCCAAGGTTTACTATAACATTTAACCATATAGATATTATGATATGCTCACTAATACACAAGCTACAATAATATGTTCATAGGGATATCTCTATCTATGAAAGAAAACACAATCATTGTACCTGATTTCAGTCCTGACCACTAGCACTCAATTACATTTTCATGTGACTTGGTCATGGCACATTGTTTCCTGATAGAGGCTATGTACCCGTTCAAAGGTTATTACCCTCAATATTGATTCTTCATGAAGTATATTATCGATGGAACTTTTGAGATGGTGGAAAAAATAGAATCCATTTTGAATCATATTATAGACCTATTGGGATAATTTCATAAAGTTCATAACACGTCTATAAAATTTCCCATGTACTATCATTGGGATCATTAGTTTCTATACACCCTTGAAGGACCCATTTATACACTCCAACATATTAGTGTTCATGTTTCTATATCCCCTTCCACCTTCATATGATTATGACCATTTTTCCATTGAAATCCAAATCATATAATCGTATACATGTTTATTATACCTTTGAATTCATTCAAAATGTTGATAAAACAATTCATGTTTGGGATAGTGTGCTAAAAACATAACATATTAATATATGTAGAAGGATATTTAATTTTATTTACAATTTTTTTTTAGAAAAACATATCCACCATGATGATAACATTATTTATTTCCTCATCAATGAAATTGTTTTCACTTTACTAGAGATATGTCTAAATCAATATTGATGATAAGTATTTGGTCCACTCCATAAAACCCCATCACTATTAACAACATCTATAATTAGTTTTTTGAAACCATATATTAGACACATACACTAATTTTTTGTTACATGAATGTATATATATTCTAGGAACCAAATCCATTATTGAAAAATATCATTTTCAATAATAGTGTATACAAGTTATACAGAAGCATGATTACTATCCTATATAGATGAAACAATTATAAAAGATATATAATTTCAAAAAATAAAATGATTCATCGATATGAATGAATTTTTTAAAGTATGTTAAAGTACTAATAGATGTCTTTAATTTCCAAAAAATCATATGGAACAACAACAATGATTAACAGACCCAGTGATTTGTGAAGACACAATCAATATTTTTTATATGATAAATAGTCTAATTATTGAGAGACATCAATCTGATAATCTACGGTGACATTACATATGATTAAACACAATAAACAAACACTTTTTTAATATCTTGTTGTTTATACATCTGAGATTTATCATAGGATATATTATATTTAAACAAACAATGTATTCACTCCTCAAATATAGACACAAGAATGTACTAAAAAGTTTTTACCATACATATAATACGAGTTCATATAATCACTACATCAAGTGAATAGTGATCATATGATATTCTTAGATGTAAACAAGTGTGTGACCCTTTTAATTTGGTTATCTTACATCATGGACAAATATGTTATTCATTTCCCTCATTTATAACAGACATTATAGCCTATAATTTTGATCTCAATTGTGATATTTTCCCTTATTCTCCTCATCAACAACAAGTTAAAATTTCCAAACTGTGGTATTATTTTATATCATTTTGAAGTTTTCATTACTTTCAAACTCCTTCCCAAAATAGATTATGTTTTTATTTGATGTAGATCTATTCCCAATAATTCCAGTGAATTCTAGTCGGTTGGTTAATTTAATTCCAATAATATTGATATGGACAAGACATTACATTGACTAATGAAGTCATTTCTTTAGGATGATTAACACTATACTGTGTTAGACTATATATGAAAGGAACCCCAAAAGATTCATTCAATAAATCACCCTCACCCACAATATCTCTTGATACTAGACATGATAATTCTTCATTAGATAAACAATAATTTAGTAAATATGGAGTACAAACATGGATGTACCCAATATTTCCATTCCAATTTTGGTCATCTTATTCAAAAATAAAATTCTATTATAGATGTAGTATGACTAAGAAACGAATGAGAGTGTTTGGAAGGACATAATTCTACATATCTCATAAAAAATTATTCTATAGTAGTATGTTTTACTTCATCTATCTCAAAAATAAGCACATATTATTCCATTAGACCACTATTATACAGTTGAATGAATAATAATGATGCATCCATCCAATCCTCATCATCGACCAAAGGATACGCAGTGTTCCACAATCATTCTGGATATTGAAGATGTTGACATGTGATTGATGTAATTGATTGATTAGCCCTCAATTTTAATTGACTATGAATCTTCTTGCGAACATCATCCATTGTCACAAAATCCTGACTATTTGTCACACTTATTGGTGAACAAATATACCTAAATCCATTTTCATTATAAATTACCTCACCATTGCAATATAATTTCACACAAATGATTACATAATATAATAATTAAAAAAAATACTATATACTATATCATTATGTTTTTATTTTTTTTAAATTTGTTGT
This sequence comes from Viscum album, assembly GCA_963277665.1. Taxonomy (NCBI): domain Eukaryota; kingdom Viridiplantae; phylum Streptophyta; class Magnoliopsida; order Santalales; family Viscaceae; genus Viscum; species Viscum album. Next base: position 168,445,251 of record OY728123.1, read on the forward strand.
GATAAAATAATGGAATTTATTTTGACACAATTTATATAGATTGGATTATCATTATTAGATAAACCATTAAAAATCTTAGGGGACATATAATTCCTCTATTATATGAATTTTAATAATATATTATTTTCCTCTCATACATGGTATAAAAAGAATGATTCAAACAGAAAAAATTTGTATATAATTCCCTTTAATTAAAATTTTACTCAAATTAATGAGATGTGTTCTAGGGGTTTGGGATACATATCATTTTTTTAGAAACAAGCATCCTTTCACACCTAGAGGGAGCAATAACATATAAGTCATCATTAATTAAAATAAAATAAAATTAGCACAAATTATGTAACCATAAATACATAAAATGAAATTGATATCATATATTGAGTAATCACCACAAGATAATTCATCTACACAAAATTAAATAATGGGATAAGAAATAATTCAACCTGAAATTTCAATCACAAATTATATGGTAATCTCTGGATTAGTCAACATTATTGATTGATAACATGTTGTTTTGAGATATTTATTATGTTATAAATATTTTAACAATACTTATAACTATATTTAAAATAAAATAAATAAATATATATATACTTTTTTTCATGACTCTTCCTAATGGGGGTCGTGTTGCGATTCCACAATCCCGACTTTAATATGCTAGGGGCTGGATACTAGATCCAAGTAGGCATATTACTAAGATAATATGTCTAGTCCTAAAGTAACTATATATACACACACATATTCAATACCATAAAATGATGAAATTTAAAAAAACTGACAAATATTAATGATTAAGTATAAATCTATTAACCAGATTATCATAATAAGAAATGGAAGGTAAAGTGTTTCAAATAAATTTCCACCCCCAAGAGTATGAGGACAATTTTAACTAAAAAATAAATATGATGACTTATATCCTGATCACCACATGAATACAGGTCAATCATTCAGACTCACTAAGCTCTTCCGGGTCCAAATACCTCTAGGAATCCATAAATAGGTTGATCATATAAACAAGACACAACATGTTAGGGAAAGGACAATGAAATTTTGAGTATAAAAAAGACCATTAGGATCCCCCAAAACAACAAATCATACAAAAAAAAAAATTTCAAGCCTACACAACTATATTTCTACAACACATATAATATGATTATTCAAAAATTATTGACAAAGAAACATAGTCTCAAGGTATAGTGACTACCATAAATCCAACCTAGGATTCATGATCAAATGTTCTATGTTGCAATAATACGGGAGAACACACGGCATGATTTAGATAACACAGATGATGTTTGTCCGGGAGTTTTATATCATCAGGTCTCATCATATGAAGGATATGATAGAATTATGAAGATATATGTTACATAAATGAGAATCACACCCATTTTAATGGGTATACCAACAATTCAATTTGGATTATCACACCAAGTAGGGGATCAACAATCACATATTGTTGGTCATGACGATACCATTAACTCCACCAATGGTAAGAATATAATATAAGATCTCCATACGATCCTCATAGGTAGATTCCAACAACAATACATATGAATTCCTACTAAAGATATCACTATCCTATGTGTATTATATGATTACATACTAACCCTATGTGAAATCATATATGGAACTATTCCTAATGAAACATGACCATGATACATATGATAAGGGATCCAAGCTAGCTTTTAAGGTGTACAAAGAATGTACAAGTAGTCATCATTCTCTCCCTTCAGCACTGGTTTCTGCTCGTGAAAAATAGTATGTTCAAGTGTCGATGAAAATGTTCATCACATGCACACTCCCATGTATTTCTACCTATTTCAATGTACATGGTGGTGCACATGTACATATGGCATGGATGTGTATGTGTAAGAGTACACGACATACCCATTACCCTGTACTATTGACCAAGTCTATTTATAATCTCTGGTATATGTTGATCCATCAAGGAGGGGTTCCACTCGATATAATAGATAAATATATCCAAAAAACCTTACCCATTGTTGTGAGGGTCCCACACGGTGTGTGGATCCGTACTACATGCGGTGTGTTATGGAATTTTCTGGAATTATCGATCTAGATTTCATTCATTATCCCAAACATTTGGCCACTAATCTAGACACCCATATTAAAAGAAAACAAAAATATGGGTACATATTACATTTTTGTCACCAAAAATCGAGATTCTATCAATGAATCCTCTTGGAAAATGGTCATTCCTTTCAAACCATTATTGTATTTTGAATAAAATAAATCATGTGTCCCAAATCCATATGATCCACTACCTCTTCCATCATCACATGATCACATCACCCTTAAAAGTATTTATATATGACAAAAAATAATTACGCTAAATAATTTTTTCACAACTCTGGACTCCTTGTTAATTTTTGAATCGTGGATAAGGTATATTATAGCACTGAATGATGAAAATAAGAAATAAATTCACAATCACAACCGTGATTAATGATACTAAAATTAATTTTCATGTTTTCCTCAATTTGATCTTGTTATTATGATGAATGAATATTTAATAAAAAACCAGAATCATCCCCCCAATAGATCCCCAAATATATCCCATCATATAAGACGAATGATCTAGGAATCAATATATTAGTTTAATAATTCATATTTTTTATAGAATTTGATAAAAGATAATGAATCAAATAAAAACATACATCTTACCTCTATTACCATTTTCTCTTATGATGAAACATGTTGCGTCTTTACTGTTAGTGAGGTCCTCTGATCTTGTTGGTCACTGATCATGCATCCTCAAACTGATTATTGTTCATCAATAGATCTTCCTCTATGCTCTCAAATAGATCTCATTAATTTTTAGGGTTATGAGGAAAACCCTAAAAATATTACATAAACATGTTTAAAATTATATGATATTAGTATATTTCATTATTAAAAAATAAAATAATTTTTTCAAATTATATTATTCATGTTACACCCACGAAAACATTTACACAAACATCCCGCGACAACAAGGGTTATGATGTAGCTAGTTTAAAAACCATATTTTGAACAAAACGGTGCATGTTGCAAAACTATGTGCATGTTCTTTTTAATATTTATAATATATTTCTAATATTTATCTCATGCATAATGATCCTATGAATCTCAAACCATATGAGTTCCTGGGCTCCAAAATAATTCATAAGATAAAAAAAATATAAAATTAGACTCATTAAATTATACCCTCCAGGGGGATTTACATCTTCAAAAGAAAAAATAATCATGCTGTAGAAAAATATGTGGGTACTAAGCATGCATCTTATCAGTCTACTCCCAGGTTCTGTCCGTATGATTCTCATGCTACCACTAGAAACGTACCAAAGTAATAACTCACACTTTATGGACACTCTCTTGATAATCCATGTTCTCTAATTGATACTCAACAAAGGTAGATCCATCCTAAATCTCCAACTCTCCCTAGTTGATAACATTCCACAGATCGTACACATACCTCCTTAGTTATGTCATGTGGAAGACAACAGTTACCTAGTCTAACGGTAGTAGTAGTGCTAAGTCGTATTCCACCTGACCAATCAATGAGGTATCTAGAAAAGAAAAATTATTCTCCTAGAGAGCTTTCCTCATTCTCCAAAGCAATGCAATACACATCAATATGAACACATAAAAAGACTTGGCCTCCCTCTATAAACACTAAAGGCCAATATCACCTATCACACTATGACTTCTGATGGATATATGTAGTCTACATCATCTCCTAGATGATTTTCACCTTCTCAGAAGTGTCTTGAACATTCTCTAGGCCCATGAGTGCTAACTCTGCCCAGTTAGTCCAGTAAAGTGGTGACCTACAATTTCTCTCATACAAGTCCATCAATGGTGTTATAAAATGTTTGGAATTTTAGTTATTTTTCTAAAAAAACTCTACAGATGGTAGATGATCCTCCGAAATACTACCATACTCAAACATACATGTTCTCAACATTTCCTCTAGAACCATAATAATTTGCTTATTCTAGATGCTAATTTGGGGGTTAAAATCCATGATCAAAGTAAAATGATTCCCAAAAGACTACAATAACCTATTCCATAACTATGATAAAAATAAATAATCATTGAAATAAAGGATCATTTATCGAACTCCATTGAGTTGGAATATCTCATTCATATAGAGACCTCACAAGGTCTCTAATGAAAACTTCTATGGAATAAATAGGAAGTGGTATGAAATTTGGATTCATTAAATGATCAACCAAAGGGATCATATCCCATATAAATACATGAAATCCCCATCACAATGTACATGGATTACCCATCCCACTTCTACTCAAGAAGATCAATGGGCTAAGCTAGAGATATTAGAACATGGTGCTCATAATTAGTTTTCTTGCCAGTAAGGCATCAAGAGACAAACTATGTGACTACCTTCATCATATCTGGCCACTAAAACTATCATTATAGATCCTGGTAAATCATTTACAAACCTAGATATAGAAATAAATGATACCTATGAATCTCTCTTAAAACATCCACTCACAATTTGATTAGTAAAATTTTGTGTCCTATTAAAATAAAAAACTAGTACCAAACATCATAAAATCTATCCTGAGGATGTCTAGTTGGTATCTCAGTACATTGGGTCTTGCAGTTGGAATCCCCAAGCTATGCCTCCCTGAATCAGTGTCAAAGAGGAGGGGTAGAAACCATGGATTGGAGGTAAGATGCTCCATCTCCATCCAAAAAGGACAATTGGAATCAGTAAAATGCTTTGATTAATCTTCTAGAAACTATAAAAAAATATCTTTTTAAGAGGGAATCTGCTAGCATATATCCCTTCTAAATACTATAGACAATATCAAAGTATTAATCCCGGAGAAAATATATCCATTACCTCTACCTTATGTTGAGATAATTTTGTGATAAGATATAATTGATAATCTTGTGTATAGAATAGATGAAAACCCACTTTCCCATCAGGCAGTGTTTCCATAGCATGAATATGAATACTACCACTATTGAATCAAGATCTTGGGTGATATAGTTTTTTTCATCATCTCTCAACTGACATGAACCATATTCAGTCACTAAATCACCCTATATTATACATAAATCAGTCCCAATTCCAAATGAACTACATAACACAACACATCGGATAGCCTACTGTAGTAAACTCATGATGTGAGAACTCATTAATCAACATATAAACACATGAAAATATTACAGTCACCTCTCTAACCACAAAAGAGGCTATCTTTTTCACGTGAAATCTATAATTGTTATGATATCATGGAGAGTTATTGTATGAATATATGATATTAGATGGCCAACCCATGAAAGCCCTACACCCCCTTCAATATATTGGTTGGTTCTCCAGATTACACTACCTCAACCTCCATCGGGATCACTTCTACAAAATCTACTAAGATAACATGTCCTATTAATTGATCATCTAAAATATAGAACATTCAATTTTAAAAATTCATGTAAAAATGATTCTATGGGAGTACATCCATAACAATTTCCAAGTGTCTCACAATCTTTTCATTAGAAAAAGAATATTCTATGAGATCATCAATAAATACTACCATGAACTGGTATAATAAGGTATGAATGATCTATCTCCTGATTCCCACGAAAACTTCTGGGACATATATCATGACAAATAGAAATTCCAATTAATCATGGTTAACATGGCTATATCTAAATGACTTTTTGGGTATATGGTCACCCTATACTCAAAATTGTTGATAGAATGTCCTGAGGTCAACCATCGAGGACTATTTTTCTCCTCTAAAATAATCAAATATTTCATCAATATTGGATTTGGGTACTTTTTCTTCACGGTCACCTAGTTTATGAACCGGTATACCAAAATTAACATGAATCTCTCGTTTACCTTCATTATAAAAAAATTGTGGTTTCCTAGGGAGAAACATGGGGTCTAACAAAGACCTTCCATTACAAGTTCTCCAATATCAACCTCATACCATAAATCCCTGAAGGATCCATCTAATAGGTTTTTGAGGATATAAGGTTCATATAGGGGTGTAAATCAATACATAATTCTATCACAGGATGGGTAGGTAATACAAGAACATCATTTGGAATTATTTCCTCACTTTCTACTACAAAAAAAGGAAACTAAAAACTCATAGAATCAACTACACCAAGAGTCATGCTAGCCAAATGGTGAGTAATTGGATACACCCTCTTATTCATTCTTCAATGTTGCACTTCCTTTGTTTCCCATTCACTAAAAAAGGAAATCATAGTTCATCGTATTGTACACATTATATCCACGTCCAGAAACAATCTATTTTGGAATGAACTATAGATAAATTGTCTATGCCTATGATTACTTCATAAGGACTTATTGCTACTATAAATTGATTCCAACAGAAACTCTCACCTGCAAAAGTCTTCTTACACTTTCAGAACAAGTGTGTGATAGGTGAGTCATCTCTAGTAAAATTCTCCATGTGAAAGTTTCAATCTAAGGGCTCAACTAAAATCTATATGACTTAAAACAAACATTAAAAAATAATGGAATGATTACTACCTATGTCTATTAGTAATTTAGCTAAGGTAGAAAAGATATAGAATATACCTGGTCTCACACCCATAACCTTTGAGTTATATTCCCCGACCACCTGAAGATTCCTTGCCCCTATCCTACAACTCCCTAAGCCAAGTTTGACCACCTAGTGGGGGTGGATGCCACAATTATAAGGATCACCCATGAATAAATACTCTCACTTCTCCTATAATAATCTAAAATCGCTAAAGAATTTTCTTTTCCTACTGTTACCTCTACCTCAGTGACTAATCCACTATTTCTCTATCTACCATTCTGGTGGTTGAAAAATATCATTCATGGTTTACTCAATCACCACAAGAGTATAACCACCTATATGTGGGATTAATAACACCCATGTTGTGAGACATAAACCATATAACATATTTACTAGAAACACTTCCTAAAATACCTCACACATCTATGTCCCTAAAACTAAAATCGGCTCCCTACTGATAATGACTTTTCTCCCCTCTTCCCATGGATAGAAACCAATTTATCCATCTTCCCAACTATGAAAATTTCAAGAACAAAATCTATCTCTATCACCATATCATGGGTAGGAATTCGTATATATAATTCCAGATCGAATCTCTATATGTATTACTCGCTCAATGGTCGGATCTGTAATGAACTAATAACACATGATATCAATCTAGTAACAGGATATGTTGGCGAACATTGATGAATAATCTGCTATTGTCATACATCCCTACTAAAATAGTAGATGTTCCGGGATTCATACATTCCTCAGTGTAGGAGGAGTGAACTAATCTATATATAATCACTAAATTTATAACCATGCCACAGTTTTAACATCATATGATTGGGTCACTATACCCCACCATCCACTTTCTTATCTAGGGAGAAGGAACTCCATGATGAACACCATCTGATTTTCTAGTATCCTGATTAGATAGAAAGCTCATGTAAACTCCTTAAGTCAGCCATCTACTACTTATGGTTCAGGTTCACCATAAAACCTAAGGGGTATTTATCAGTGAAACATGTGATTTGATCTCATTATTTGTACCTCAAACAATTTTACTTCGGGTATGATATTCTTCTCAAGAGCTGGTGGTATAGGTGTTTCACCACATAGAGGAAACACCTATGGAACCTATCCCTGTATCTATGCCTTGTTACTAAGGGTATCGTTCTCATTTTCCGTATTTTGAATCTATAATGACCTAGGATTTACATTCATAAATATTAATTCATTTTTTTAATAGATAATACATTACAAAAGGCACATGAGACATAGAATAAAAATATATGTTACAAAATATGTGATTCATAAGATAATTATGAAAATGAACCATGTGTGCATATCATTGGAATAAGATATTAGATTTGTGGAAAACATGTAATATAATTCCATATAAGTTACGGAACGGTATCAAAAACATATCAAGTAACTTCATGGGGACTACACCTAGTGGTCGGGACTTACCACTATCCCTACTCATAGTCATTTCTTAGTAAGGGATCAATTTTACACCTCTTCCACAGTTGTATAGGGAATCCCCATTCTCTCATAGTGGAACATGTTTCCCCATATTCCCAAAGTAGATCAATGTAAAGACCTGGAAATTTCAAGGGATTTTTTTTCTTAATTTCATTGGAATTTTACAATTCTGTGGCTTCTGACGGCACCTGATTTCGAGGCCCGGTGTGCCCGGAATCATTTTCCTATGTTTAGCTCGGGTACGTTCAGTGAACGAACAAGCGGATTTTTCTAACTTTTGAACCAATGCTCGGAATCGAAATCCAAAGGCACTGATGAACTCGCAGTTCCGGTAAATGCTTAAGGGGATCTTAAGCACAGTTTCATTTTTTTCATGAGGTGGTTAATTTTTGGGGTTTAGTTGAATTAAATAAAATTTGTCGTGCACAAATTTTATTCATGGAAAGTTTTTTTCATCAACAAAGGGGGAGTTAGATGTGGGGCCCACACCCACCTAACCTCCCATGGGAGAGTTTAGTATTGTAGGGCCCACATAAGACCCTAAATCCTCACCTCCCCCATAACCCCCTTGACCACCCCGTAACTCACCCCCTTGTATAAATGCATGGAAACTCTATACATTTATTGTGGTGGAGCTTCTCAACCTCTCAAGATTATTGAGGCTGACTATGATAATTAATGACTTTATTAATTATCCTTGTCTCACCTCTTGACTTTTTGAATGGCTTGGAGATATTTTAAAAGAATGAGGCTTATTGAGATATTTGTTTTTGGGCAATTATTTTGGGAGAGCGTTCTTCCTCTGCAAAGAACGATCATCCATATTAACGAAGAACATCTTCATTCCGTGAAGAACGGCCATCAAATCTCCTCTTCCTCCACGTCAAGGGAGAAGTTTCCAACCGTGGTGATCATCACCAACGACAAAGTGCCTTCCTACTTCATCTCCTTCGTTGAAGAACACTATGTCTCCGATGAAGGACATCAACTTGGATGTCCCAGAATTCTCCATCCACTTTCTCTTCCACGACAAGGAAGGAGACGCCGACCGTGGAGACCGATTCCAACAACAACGTTCTTCTATTATTCTGACGTCGACGGAATTATTACCGTTCTCCGACGACACCTTACTACAGCGACGTTCGACTTCCGTGACTCGACGATGTACAACGTCAATTTTAAGGTAGGGGTTTAATCTTCGTTCAAGTTTATTTAATGAACTTCGTTGATATTTTTTGGCCGCTTTCTATCATTATAACGAGAGGAGGTCGGACCGCACAAACACGACCGAACCTCCTCCCCCTTTGATGTTGTGTTCATTGTGGCTCGAACCAAGGTGGTGCAGTGCAATGGAACTGTGCGGAAACAAGAAAGAATGTGACGAAGAAGCGCGGCGCCGTAACGCCACACCATTGAGGCCGAACGAAACCGCGGCTGGAGTCGGGGCTATAGAGGCGATTCAAAGACTCCATAGTTTGTTTATTGGCGTGCAGATCATTGGGCGATGGAATAATGGGCCGCAAGGGCATTTTGAAGACTTCGCAGTGAAGGGCAGGTCGCGGGAGAAACACTGGAGAATACAGAAAGCAATACAGACCACCGGAGCGCGTCCAATGGTCCGCGGAAGACCCTGCCGGCACGCCGGCATCGGCCGGCCGCCGAGAAGCGGCGGCGCCCGGCGCGCCGCCAGAAGAAACCGCCAAAACTTCAGCCACGACGGCAGGAGGCCGGATCCCAAAGCCGCGCAGGATCCGGAGGAGGAGGACGTGGTAGGCGCGCTGCGTCCGTGGGGCAAGAAAGGGGGAATGGTTCCCCCCTGCTCGGCCGCTGGGCGAGCCAGCGAGCCACCAGGCCGGGTGGGGCCGGGTTGTGCGGACCGGACTGGGCCGCGCCCAACTGGGCTGGGCCACGCCCTGCTGGGCCGGGCCATGCCGAGCTGGGTGGGACCCGGACCCGGGTCGGGTCGACTCAGTTCAGGCCGACCCGGGGGGGGGGGGGGGGGGGTCGGATGAGGCCCAGACCCCCCATTTTCGGACCACTTTCGGTCTTTTTCCCATAACATGGGCTTCAGAAATCCGATCGGCGAAACGTCAGTTGCGTTGGGATCCTTGGATCGAGAGGGTCGTTTCAGTATATTACACTCAATGTTTCGGAGAATTTTGGGTGCGTCCGGGTTGGTTCAAAAGCAAAACCAACAGGGCCCTCTGAGCGGAAACACTTATAACTTGTGCTCCAGACGTCCGATTGATGTTCCATCGACCTTGTTGGATTCCTCTTAGTGAGACAGACCTTTTGGCTTACTCTGATCGAGGTTTGGATGCAGTTGGAGTGTGGTCGGGTTGGTTTTGACTTAAAAACCAACCGGGCCCCTGGAACGGAAAAGCTAATAACTTTCAGACTGGACGTCCGTTTGACGAACCGTCAGCGGCGTTGTTGATAATGTTGAGAAACAGTCCCTATGAGTATAACCTCTGAGATTTCGGGGTAATGTTGAGATACGGCTGAGTTGGTTCGCAAATGAAACCAGCTGGGCCCCTGGGATGAAAATGCTAATAACTCACAGACCAGACATCTGATTAATGTGACGTCTATTGCGTTGAGACCCCTATGACGAGGCAGTCCTTTGAAATACTTCTTCGTAGAACATTGTGATACATGGATTATCGACCTGTAGCTCGTGGAGAGAACCCTCCTGGAAACGAGCGTACGGAGTACGGAGACCGTGTAGCTGGCTGAGACCTGATAACTGCTTGACCGAATCGACTTGGAGTCAGTCGACTAGCCCAGTGGACGGAGAACTACTATGTTTGGGTGTAGACCCATAGCGGACGGAGTGTCTTATAGAAGGCATCAGACCCACAGTACTCAACAGAAGGAGAACGTCTGCAGGCTATTAGGTGGGGGGGTACACTACTGTGTTTGGGTGGCAGACCCCTGCGCGAAGCACTACTGTGATTGGGTTGCTGACCCGTGGTACTCTACAGGAGGAGTACCTCAGCAGCCTTTGGTTTGTGAGCAGTACCTCAGAGTCATGACAGGAACACTGTACTCATCAGAGACGGAGCTCTTCAGCAGTTACGGTTACGATAAATGAATATCCTGGTTTGAGCTGAGTCTATGACCTTTATGTTTACCTCATCAATGAGATGGGTCACTTGATAACATAGGTATATGTATGGGCATATACCTAGGTAGTGGTTATCCGTTGATTTCATAACCTATGTGTTTACTCATGATTGATATGGGTTACATGCAAACTTGGGTATAAGTATGGGCTTATACCTATGTAAGGGTTATCTGTTGAGATCCTTCTTTGTGGTTATCCTTTTTGGATTTAGTGAGACCTTGAGGGTCTCGAGTTCCCTACGGAGTATCATATACTCACCCCTGCACGGGCTATGCCCACACCTCATTGTGTTGGTTGCAGACGACAGGCAGTGCTGACAGAGGCTGAGTGTTCGAGGACTGGACGATACCTGGAGGTGGATCTCACGACGAGTCAGTATCCAGAGGTGGACTTCACGAAGAGATGATACTCGGAGGAGGTTGACGACCGAGAGAGTTATGAAGCCTATCTGTAACTACCCTTCAGGTAGGATCCGTGGTGGATGATTCAGGAGCTGCGCTATCTGTACCTATCCTTCAGGTATGATCCGAGGTGGATGACCTAGGAGCTGATTCTATTATTCCAGCTGCTTGTCTTTTCTGTTTTACTTTTGTTTATTTGTAGCTGTACTTTCGGTTGGGCTTGTATTCTGGCCCATTTACTTTTCATCACTTCTTTTGTAATTAGTGTATTACTTCCTCTTGTACTCTGTGGTGTTTTGTTTACTTTTATAAAGGCAATTCCTTCCCAGTTATTGGGATTTACGCCTTTGGTGATAGTCGCCAGCCCCTGGCCTATGTAAGGCGGGCTTGGGGTAGTCACGACACGGGCCCTGAGGATGGGTCGGGAAAAATTGTTATCAGGGCAGTCATTTCTACCGCAGAACTTATAACTCTGATATTTTTCTTTTTGTGAAGCAATAGTGTCAAGGGTACCAAGTGTGGTCTTCAGTTCAGGGAGTCCATCATTGGTGTGGGCAGACGACGTATCCATACACCAGGACCCTGACATCTGATTTCAGACTCAGTGCACGAAAACATTAATTGCCTGTGAGTTTTCAATGGTTTTCCCTTAAAACAGATCAAATCAGGTCAGCTCACCAGGTATAAATCATTTGACCATGTCACCTCTGTTTCTTTCAGGATTCCTTATCATGAACGACCAGCTAGAGCTCTGAGATACATACGTAATGACAGCCTACCGAGCGATGAGGCTTCGGTACATGGCCCTCTTACAGATTGTAGGCAAAGAAGGTGCAGATCATCCAGGAGTGGATGAAGACTGCACAGTGCAGTAAGAAACAAGAAACTTGTGCCAGTATTAGAGACTCGGGCGTGTTAAATGTTTAAATAAGAGTAAGCATTAAGGAGAGGTGAGTCTGCAAAGAAGCAGACATGGAGGCAGAGCTAGGAGAGCAGCATGAGGTGGTGTACATTTTAACATGCTACAACCACCCACCTTAGTTTTCCCCGCCAGGCTTAGGGAGCTGGAGAGTAGGGGAAGAGTACAGCTGCATGCGGTCAAGGATTGTGACGCAATGGCTCTAAAAATGATTCAAGGGATTTTTTGTGTCCACTACTAGATGTTGTAGTAACAGACATTGACATGGATCATTCCTTCCTTCCACAAGTCCTGTCCCAGACCTAGAGTTTCCGGTAATCTGTAGACTAGACCCTCACATCTGGAGAAACCTTGGGATGAGACTCGATAATCACACTTACGCTGACAGTGTGGTCTGACCCATGAGGTGAGAGTTTCGGTTGGAATCTCTTGGTGGCAGCGTCGAGGCTTTACTATGTTGGTTTCAGTATGGATTCGATTCATAGTTCATGAATAGATTGACTATATTAGGAAAAAAGGTTGTTCTCTAACTACAACGTCAGGATCGGTTTTCCTTGGTCGGTGAAAAGGAAACCCCAGGCAGTACAAGACGAACTCATGCATAGGAGGGTTTGTCCGATCACTCTTGGGTCGACCAACCTTACCCTCCTGGCAGTAGGAGTTGTGAGTTTCAATTATAATCAGGAAGTGGAGGCCTCTAGAGTTCGAGGATGGAAATCACGCCCTCAAACGGGTCTCACCTCGACGAGGTTTACAGATATGTGTCTGAGGAAACAAGTTATCTCTGAGGTTCAACAGACCTTTCTAGGTCCACAGCAGGGTAGGCGAGGTGGTTTACCTCTTGACCCATCCACCTCAATTGCACAAGGTGCACGACGACTTCCATGTATCTCAATTGAGGAGATCCGTGCTTGACCCGATGCATGTCATCAACAATGGGGAACTGGACTTTTGCGATGGGGTGACTTTTTCAGAGTTCCATTAGAGGTTGAGGATCGATTGGAGCGAAGCCTACGAGGACGGTCAATTCCTCTTGTGTGCTTTCGTTGGCAGCACGGGAACTTCCAGGAGAGCACATGGGAGCGGAAGGCTCAGATGCATGCTCATTACCACTTTTGTTTCCCTAGTTTGTGTTAAACCTTTATGGGGACCTAAATCCATGAGGTGGGAGTAATGTAAAGACCCATAAATATTGAAGGAAATTTTTTTCTTAATTTTGTGTTAATTTTACGAGTCTGTTGCTTCCGATGGAACCTGATTCTGAGGCCCGGTGTGCCCAGAATCATTTTCCGAAGATTAGCTCGGGTACGTTCAGTGAACGAACGAGCGGGTTTTTCTAACTTTTGAATCGATGCTCAGAATCATAATACGAGGGCACCGATGAACTCGCAGTGCCGGTAAATGCTTAAGGGGATCTTAAGTGCAGTTGCGTTTGTCGCATGAGGTAGTTAATTTTTGGGTTTTAGTTGAATTAAATAAAATTTTTCGTGCACAAATTTTATTCATCGAATGTGTTTTTTTTTCAACAAATGGGGAGTTAGATGTGGGGCCCACACCCACCTAACCTCCCATGGGAGTGTTTAGTGTGGTAGGGCCCACACGAGACCCTAACTCCTCACCTCCCCCATAACCCCCTTGACCTCCCCATAACTCACCCCCCCTTGATTAAATGCAGGGCAACTCCACTCATTTATTGTGGTGGAGCCTCTCAACCTCTCAAGATTAATGAGGCTGACTAGGATAATTAATGAACTTATTAATTATCCTTGTCACACCTCTAGAATTTTTGAAAGGCTTATAGATCATTCAAAAGAATGAGGATTATGGAGATATTTGTTTTTGGGAAAATATTTTGGGAGATCTTTCTTCCTACGCGAAGAATGATCATCCATCTTAACGAAGAACATCCTCATTCCGCAAAGAACGACCATCAACTATCCCCTTCCTCCGCATCAAGGCAGAAGTCACCGACCGCGGTGATCATCGCCAACGAAAACATGCCTTCGTAAATCATATCCCTCATTGAATAACGCTATGTCTCCGAATAAGGAAATCGACTTGGCCGTCCCGGAATTCTCCATCCACTTTCTCTTCCACGACAAGGAAGGAGACACCGATCATGGAGATCGACACCAACAACAACGTTCTTCTTCTTCATCCGACGTCGACAGAATCGATACCATTCTTCCGCGACACCCGACTACCCCAACGTTCAACTTTTGCGACTCGACGACGTGCGATGTGAATTTCGAGGTAGGGGTTTAATCTTTGTTCAAGTTTATTTAGCGAATTTAGTTGATATTTTTTGGTTGCTTGCTATCATTATAACGGGAGGAGGTCAGACCGCACAAACAAGGCCGACCCTCCTACCCATTTGATGTTGTGTTCATTGCGGCTCAAACAAAGGCGCCGTGGTGCAACGACACCACACAGAAACAAGAAATAACGTGACGAAGAAGTGTGACGCCATCACCCCGCACCATTGAGGCCGAACGAAACCGCGGTCGGAGTTGGGGCCACAGAGGTGATTCGAAGACTCCGCAGTTTGTGTATTGGCATACGGATCGACGGGCGATGGTAGAACGGGCCGAAGGGGCATTTTGAAGACTTCGCAGTTAAGAGAAGGTCCCGAGAGGACCGCTGGAGAAGATAGAAAGCAAAACGGACCACCGGAGCGCATCCGGTGGTCCGTGAAAGACCCTGCCGGCACGCCCCGTCGGCACGGCGACGCCGGCGGCCGACACCGGCCGGCCGCCAGGATGCGGCAGCGCCCGGTGCGCCGCCAGGAGGAACCACCGTGGCTGAAGCCACAGCGCCAGGTGGCCAGATCTCGCGGCCGCGCGATGGGAGGTGTCCGGATCCCGCGGCCGCGCGGGATCCGGAGGAGGAGGACTCGGCAGGCACGCCGCGTCCGTGAGGCGAGAAAGGGGGGAATGGTTCCCCCTAGTCGCCCACTGGCCGAGCCAGCGTGCCACCCAGCCGTGCTGGGCTGGGTTGCGCGACCCGGACCGGGATGCGCCCTACCGGGATGGGCCACGCCCAGCCGGGTCGGACCCGGACCCCGGTCGGGTCGACCCGGTTCGGGCCGAACCATGGGGGGGGGGGGGGGGTTGGGCTGGGTCGGACCGGGCCCAAACCCCCCATTTTCAGACCACTTTTGGTCTTTTTCCCATAACATGGGATTCAGACCTCCAATCAACACATCGTCAGTTTCCTTGGGATCCTTGGATCGATGCGGTCATTTTGGTATGTTACACTCAAGGTTTCGGAGAACTTTGGGTACGACCGGGTTGGTTCTAACTCGCAACCAACCGGGCCCTCAGAGCGGAAACGCTTATAACTTGAGCTCCGGATGTCCGATTGACATGTCGTCGACCTTGATGGATTCCTCTTAGTGAGACGGACCTTTTGTCTTACTCCGCTCGAGGTTTGGACACATTTGGAGTGTGGTCAGGTTGGTTTTGACTTAAAAACCTACTGGGCCCCTAGAAAAAAAAAGATGATAACTTTCAGACCGGACGTCCGTTTGACGAACCGTCAGCGGCGTTGGTGATCAAGTTGAGAAACATTCCCTATGAGTATATCCTATGAGAGTTCGGGGTACAGTTGTGATACGGCTGGGTTGGATCGCACATGAAACCAACCAGACCCCTAGGATGAAAAGGCAAATAACTCACAGAAGGGGTGTCCGATTGACTCGACGTCTATTGAGTTGAGACCCCTATGACGAGGCAGTCCTTTGATATACATCTTCTTGGAACTTTGTGATACTTGGAGTATCGAAATGTGGCTTGTGGAGTGGATAGTTCCGGTGACCAGTGTACGGAGTACAGAGACCGTGTAGCTGGCTGAGACCTGACGACTGCTTGAACGACTCGACTTGGAGTGAGTCGTATAGCCCAGTGGATGGAGCACTACTATGTTTGGGTACAGACCCACGGTGGACAAAGTGCCTGGTAGTAGGCAGTAGTCCTGCAGTACTCAACATAAGGAGTACCTCTGTAGGCTATTGGGGGGTGCACTACTGTGTTTAGGTGGCAGACCCCGGTGGGAAGCAGTACTGTGTTTAGGTGGTTGACCCGAGGTACTCGACAGAAGGAGTACCTCAGCAGTTTCAGGTTTGTGAGCAGTACCTCGGAGTGGTGACAAGATCACTGTACTCATCAGAGATAGAGCTCTTTAGCAGTTACAGTTTCGATAAATGAATATCCTGGTTTCAGCTGATTCTATGACCTTTGTGTTTACCTCATGATTGAGATGGGTAAATTGATAACTTAGGTATATAAATGGGAATATACCTAGGTAGTGGTTGTCCATTGATTTCATAACCTTTGTGTTTCCTCATGATTGAGATGGGTTACTTGCTAACTTGGGTGTAAGTATGGGCTTATACCTAAGTAAGGGTTATCTGTTGAGATCCTTCATTTTGGTTATACTTGTTGGATTTAGTGATACCTTGAGGGTCTCGGGGTCCCTACTGAGTACTGTATACTCACCCCTGCACGGGCTATGCCTGCACCTCATGGTGTTGGTTGCAGAGGACGGGAAGCGCTGGCAGAGGCTCAGTGTTCGAGGACTAGACGGTACCTGGAGGTGGACCTCATGACGAGTCAGTATCCGGAGATGGACTTCACTACGAGATGATACTCAGAGGAGGTTGATGGGTGAGATCATTGTGGAGGCTAGCTGTACCTACCCTTCAGGTAGGATCCGTGGTGGACGATCCATGAGTTGTGCTATCTGTACCTACCTTTCAGGTAGGATCCGAGGTGGACGACGTTGGAGCTTCTTTTATTCTTCCAATTACTTGTCTTTTATATTGTACTTTCGTTCAGTTGTAACTTTACTTTCGGTTGGGCTTGTCTCTGGCCCCTGTCCTATGGAAGGCGGGCTTGGGGTACTCACGGCACGGGCCCTAAGGACTGTTCGTGACAATCAAGCTTGTCGACTTGATTTCCACCCTTTTATCAGGAGATATAAATCATTTTGTTACCCATGTGTTGGTTGAGAGATATAGGTCACACCAGTCACATAATAAAACAATCCATTCATATTCCAAAAGATAATAAAACATGAATCAAATCATAACCCCTAAAAATAGGTGGTTTTCATTAATATCATATCATAACCAATGAATTGAAATGGGTATCATAAAAATTTAGTCATATCATTACCAATGAAAAATAAATAGGTAACATTATCAATTATTCCTTTTACAACACATGAAATAAAGAGGGTTCCAAAAGAATATAACTAATAAAAGAGAAACGACTGACATAGGCATATAACCCATGAATGAGAATCAAATTTCATTAACATATACCCTGTTAAAGATAAATGTTTTTCATAATCAATATTACATTAAAAATAAACCATTCATAGAATGAATATGAGTGGATTCATTGAAAATTTTCATTGGAAGTAATGTGTAATACAGACAAATTTCAAATTAGATTGGAAAAAATTTATAATGATCTATTAAAATAATTTCTTGAAGAAAAAATCCTTTCTGTATTGGAAAATTATTTATAAAAATTATTTAAATTTTAAAATATTTTCGTAAAATACTTAAAAATATTAAATATATGTATTCAAATAATTTTGAAAATCATTTTCCTTGAAATATTATAAAGGTAACTATAAAATATTTTGAAAACTGTTTTCCTTGAAAATATACAAAAGAAACATAAAAACATTTTAAAAATGATTTCATGGAAAACAAATAATAGAAGACTGTAAACATTTTGAAAAAATATTATATGAAAATAATCATAAATTAATATTCTAGATCACTGTAATCAATTTCACTAAAAATGAAATTTCCAAAATATACAAAGGATGCTTTGAATATAATTTAAATCATTTTTAAACATAAATTTTTTAGGTGGACCTTTATATTGGAAACCCAATTTGAAAAACAATGTTACAAAATATTAGGAAAATAATTTCTAATGAAACATTTCCATGTAAACCTAAAATTTAAGCATTATGTAAATGATTTTTATGATGTGATGTAAGTATGTACATGCTAAATATTCTTTTTGGACCATAAATTTTTATAAATGGGCCTTGATCAGAAAAAAAAACAAGGAGATTATTTTTAAAATAAATTTATTATAATGAAAATATATGGGTAAGATATTCCATTAAAAATCATAGGATAATTATAAAACATTTTTTAAAACATTTTTAGAAAACACGAGTTTGAAAGAACACTGATTTCTAACCGAAAGAAGAAATAATGTAAGATATTTATAAAAACATTTTTTATTATCATATGTAAAAGAGGGTGTAAAATGATACTATTACATTGATATAACATGAATAAACAGAGGGTAATTAAATTATTTATATTACATGAGTGATGGAATATATTATTTCATTATTGGAATCATAATCATAGACAATATCGATAAATGATGAGATTATATCAATAAACCATTTCGTTTTTGGTAACATAAAATCATAATACAATGGAAATAATAACAATAAATGAAATTTATAAAATAAATAAAATAAATTGATTCAGGTTATAACCTGTCAGATGTACTATATACATCTCATATAATAATATAGGTTCATAACATGACATGTTTTTAAATGGAGGTAAATTATCACAAAATAACATTGCCAATTTGGTATATTTGGAAACATATAACCCATGAAATAATGTTCATAAAATGGATATTTAAATACCTATAAAATTATTTATAAAAATAATAAAATAAATCAATGGTGTGTATACAAACTATGTGAATAAAATTTTAGGTGAACATGACTTATGTGTCATAGAAAATAATTGTGACATGGTAAATCCATTACCTTATGTCTTGACATTCTTCATACATGATCTACTAAACAATATAATAAATATATGTTTATTATTAAACTAAAAAATAACAATATTAAATTATATAATACCATATAGGGTTTGATTACGAATTTATATTATCTATTTAATGACAATTCCATGTTAAAATTATTTTTCGAGCTGTATTAGCGTTGTTTTTTTACCTGTTTGGACTTGTTATTAATGATAATATTAAATAGATTTTAATTTAATAATTTCGAAAATGTAAAAAATTATTTATATATCATATATAACTATTATATAAATATTTATAATAATTAATAAAATATACATATATATGATATGGAATACATATCTCACGGAGATGGTAAGTTGTATGTATGCAGGAACATTGTCTCTGTTATAATTTTGTAGTGAAAGAAACTAAGTAAATGAAATATTTTTTAATATATAATATCATTACAATAGAGTTATTATTTAATATATATCATAAAATTTCACTAAATGGATTCTTAAAAATTTCCATGTATAGTGTGAATGAATCGCATTGCTGTGACAATGCAGTAGTCCACATGTCCCCAAATGATGTTTTCATTTTTTTTAAAAATATAAACCATGAAGTTTTGTTTTATATATTAAATTAAGTATACAATATTAAATAATAAATAAAAATATAACATAAAAAATATTTTCTAACATAATTCCCAACCATGATAGGTGGTAAAGGGAAAACAAACAACATCATTTACTAAGGTGGTAGTTCTTTATACATAATAACAATAATTTTGTTACCCATTATATGCTAGTGTGTTTAAGTGAAGGTATAACAATTAAAATAAAAACATATAAGTAAATATAGAGTATTTATATTTTGATTAGTATTAATAATAATATATTAGGTTCTATAGAATTAAAATATAACAAAAGAGCATGATGAAGGATGTTACCTCTTCATTAGGAAACTCATATTGGTTTACATAAAAGGGTTCCAGGGATGGATTTATTCCCAAAGGGTGTCATAGGAAAGGAATGGAGGGATGTTTTAAGATTATTGTAAGAGAGTCAGGGTGAGAATATGTGTATATATTTGTGAATAAATGGGAGGGGTGAGTTCCTTATTATTGTGAAGTAGGAGTCATATTCTTATAAATTTTGTAAAATAGAATTCCAGCCACATTTTTACATTGATATTTTGCTCTAATAATGATCGAAATTTAATATAATTTTTTAAGTGGTCAAAATACGGTGATCCAATGTATTATTGAAATTTGTATCAGTTATTTTGGCCCTTAAGTGTTGGTTTTAGTCCCTTATAGTGCTCATTTTTCAATTAATCATTGTAATTAATTTTAATTACATTAAATAATAGTTTCCTACAAAAAATAAGATATCCTTAAATCAAATTATATATATTTTTTATTCAAAATATAGAATCCATTTTTAATGTATTATAAGTTGTATAAATGAAATTAAATTTAATCTTGTAGACAGAACTACAAATAATGTTTTTAATGTAATAATTTTCAAAAATTATGGGGATTTTTGATAACTAATAAAAAAGTAATATTTATTAAAATGAAATAAATTGGATTAATTGGTGTATCATTGATATAATTGATCTTGCAATCAAATAAAAAAAATTATAGTTATAAATAAATTTGATGCAAAATTTGTTTTGAATTAAAATTTAGTATTATTCAAAATTCATAAAAAATTGAAACATCACAAAAAATAAAAAAACATCTCCATATTCTAATTTTGAGGATACTATTTAAAATATTAGGTTTATTATGTAAATTGAAAATTATAAATTTTTTTAAAATCTGATTCAAAATGTGTTCACCATTAAGAGGCAGTAAGATTTACTTTTAGAAGAATGTATCTTTTTAATCATAAAATTGTATTTATTCTTATATTATACATATGAAATCTATAGTATAGTTATAATAAATATTCACAAGAAATAAAATATATAAATTCTATTTAAATTTTTTTTCAACGTTTTTTTGTTTAATTTATTGAGTTAATTATTTTTCTAAAAAATAAATAACAATTCATAGAAATGTAATTTAGGTATTTTCAAATAGTTATTACATTCACTTTATCTAATTTATAACCAAATGATTCATTTTATATACATGTTTAAATAATATATTCACAATTTAGAAAATATTATTAAAACATAAAACGACTGGCTTGTAGATATAATAATATTTTAAGAATCATTTTAACATTATATTGTAGTTCTATGACAACTCAGACTTATTTGTCATGCACGCTACTAAAGAAAATTAGAATAATGTGGAAAATAATCCAAACATAGTATTGCATGTACAAAAATATAATGTATTTATTTTTTGTGGCACAATATTAACATGGTTTTTTGTATAACACAATCCTATCATAGTTCATTTATAAAAAAATATGTTCAGTGCTGCATGAAGTGAATAATATAAAAAAGATAAAATTATTTCAGAAAATAATAATTCACAAATAATCATAGTGTTACATTATACCCCCATAAATTAAATTTTTCCCACTAATGTTTCTTGTGTTATCAATGGTTTCAGACATGAATATTCACTTCACGGAAACCCACTTCATAAAAATGAATACTATAACATCCTTTGAAAATTGAATGTTGGAATCGTAACAATTTCCCAATGTAAGACATTACATGGAATCCACATAGGAGAACAAAGATGGAAAGTGAAAAATCTAACATGGAAGAGAAATCAAATATCAATTTCATATAGAGAGTGATATAGAACACAAGTATGATTAAGTTAACAATCACAGATCCATAAATATGAGATCATCTATGGGGCCATTTGATTCATTATAAATAAAGTTACTAGGATTACATTTTTTGATCGATATCTATTTTCTTATAGTTGAATAATTTTCATTAAAAGTCATACATAAATGATTTCTTGAAATCCTTTATTTTTATAATGTTGTTTTCAGTTTCCAAATAATTAATTACTCTATGAATTGAGGTTAGATTTTTCATTTTTTAAGTATTAACAGATCATGAGATCCATAAATACAATGACAGGCTATACCATATGTCCTTATCGCAACAAAAATCTTATCCCATGTTATCAAATATTCATAAATACTCATGTGGAGATATAATTCTTTAATATCCAAAAATCACATGATGTTTAACATGAACCACTCTACAAATCATTAAATATATAACACTTGTCAATGTTATAAGTCCAAAAATTATAAATAAGGTCACTATAAAATAGCTGACAATTGATCTCCCTATATATCATAAATTATCTATTATTTTTCACATTCCAAACATTTTAATTCCATAATCATGTATTATTTTCAAACAGAGCAGTAACATTCTTTAAAACAAAGGCTTGTTGAAAACATAGATGTTTCATTTTTCAAATTTATATTGGATCTATTCCATATATTCAAGAAATTGTCAACTTCATCAATGATTTCAAAAACCACTTGTTAAAAATCCATTATATACCCTCAACGTAATCAATACCATTGAAATTACTTTTTCGTATCCAATATATCAATATAACTAAAATAATTTTCTTAACATAATTACTATATGAAGGGTTATCTTCCCTTATTAAAAATGGTATCCAACCATTAAATCACTTATCTTGTCCATTAAAATCATTAAATATAATCCTATAAATCCTTAGTGAAAATCATGAACTAAGAAATCCTTCTATATTTCATCATTCATATTACATAATAATTGAATCCAAATAAATAAAAACATAAATTATATTACTTAATACATAAGAGATAATAAGGATACATCATCATATTACTTTATACCTATTTCCTTTCACATTTCATCTATATTCTCATCCTCATCAAAAATATAAATATTAATCATACCACCTTCTCGATTATCTATTGGTTCTTTCCATATATGACATAGACATTAATAGTTACCATTTATTCCTCACATAAGGCATTTAACTATTGATTATCCATTAAAGAGGCCAATATTCACATCTATTTCATTTATCGAACCATTAATTTTTTATTTGTAGTTACATTCTTTGTGTCCTTATTTTCTATAATAAGTACATCTACTAGTTCCTCTAATATATTCACTTATTTTATTCATTCCACATTAATGAAACACAGGGTAAGAAATATTCATTCCTTCATGGTCTCCATTAAATGATCTCTCAGAAAAATTCTTCCATCTCTTCCATGGTGAGACTGAGAGTTTGTCTATGTACACATTGTTAATCAGGTTCTGTGAAAAATGATTGGGCATGATCAAAATATACTTAACTCCAATGAACATCATAATTGATTTCTCATCATAAAATTTTCTATAATATTCAATGTTAACCCATTTCCTTCTAGTTCCCTCTAATGTTTAAAACCACAAATAGTTGAGAAATAAAAATTTATCACAGTGATGAACCACATAATCCTAAAAATCCACTTATAGGGTTTCTTAATTATGAAACCTTCATAAATCTTTGACAAAATATTCTTATCTTATTTTATTCATAGGTAACATAAATTTAAATACCTTTTGATAGTTTAATTTTTTATTAATGGTGGTGCTTTGGTCAAAATACCAATGGAAATTTTATTAAAAAATAGCATACAGGATTATAAAAGAGGAGATCATATTACAATCTTTCACATAATGAGGAAGCATGTTGTCTGGGAGATCCTACAACCTAGTTATGTCCAGTGCATCCCCTTTATTTGAGAGACCATCAGAAACCATATTCACCTCATGGTAATTATGAGATGTAATAAAATTGATGTCTTGAAGAGAATGGATACAATTCATCGAATTCATAGAAAGTGTCCAAGCTAGAGGAATCAATACATTCCCAATAGCATACACCACAGTAGTAGAATCAATTTAAATATAAAAAATTGATCCAACCATGGTACATGGTATAGGAAATTAAATTTATCACACTCAGAATTTCAACTTCCAGAGAGGTTGTAAAACCACATCCTTTAAAAAAACACTCAATGATCTGACCAAAATGATTTTTGAAAATGGAGCCACACCTTGCGTGACCTAGATTTCCTTTGGATGCTTCATCCACATTGATTTTAATTCCCCTAAAGATCATAGGTCTCCATAAAAACTCAAATGTACATCTTGTCAGTCTAAAATCGAAAATAATCCAAAGACGTTATGGAATCAAAAAAATATGGCACAGATTTGTCACAACACCCCTTCTGAATTAACGCAGCTTCATGAATGGCTATGAGAATCTAATTTATATCTGCATTAATGTTAAGTGAGAATATGTTATGAAGAATATCATTTCTATCATACCAGATTATATGAATAATCTCTACAACCCCAGTAAGAAAAAAGTTATTGATTTGTTTGGAGTTCTATATATTCAACCATAGTCTTAGTCGTGCATTGATAGAGTCAATATTTAGCCTTCTGTAATAAACGATGTCAAAAATTTTGTTCCAAAGAGCAGCAGTGGTAGAACAAGATAGAAATAAATGGTCATTTTCTTCCCTATGTTGATTACAATTATGAAATTCTGAGAAACGTTGGATCAAAAATATTTTCAAACAAGAATCTATGGGGACCCAGTTATAATAAATATTCCAAATATGTGTGTTTCATGAAGGTTTAATCCAAGACCTATGAAATAATTTAATACAACTAAAATCATTTTATATTTTATGAAAAGAGTTGTTATAGATGCTATTTGAATTAAGAAAACCATTCTGTGTAGGTTCCAAAATTAGAAAATCCTCCGAGATAGAAAAGTTGTAATTATGAATAATGTGAAGAACATTATTAGGAAGATTATCAATATTAGAAATGAGGACATTCCTGATAGTTTTGTTTATTGTTTCAGGGGAATGGTCAGGAGGAAATAATGAAATAAGATGAGCACCTATCATGTTATCCATCCAGAAATTCATGGAGGAGTTTCTAGTGTCCATCCATATTGAATTGGTCATAATATTGGCATACATATTTCTAAAGGATGGACAAATGGAAGTATAAGGACCCAGACATAAAACATTACTTAATATTGAACTAAATGAATAATTTACAATGTGGATATTTTAAGTATTAGAGTTTTACAGAATTAGGCTATAACTATTACATTACATCTCAAGAATTATAATGTAGAAACTTATAATTAGTTTCAATTTTCATCACAGAATAAAAAATCATGGAAAAAAGTGTCATGTTTATGTACATGTTTTAGAAAGGAATAATTTTCCTTGATCCCATCCATGACCCTATTCATCTTAATTTCCTGTGAAAAACATTTCAAAACATGGGATGAGTATAAAAATCTCAGTAAGGGTTATAAAACAGAGAAAGAAAATATTATTTCATCAATACATACATAACATAATATCTTTAACATACCCCATGAAATCAAAAGATTTATGAATAACACAAAGTAATCACAATTCATAAAGGTAACTTGTGGAATCCATATCATACTTAAGTTATTGCAATCACAATTATATAGGGTGTTACGTTTGGAATACCGGTCACTGTATATTCCTTAAATATCTTAGGAGAAAAATTCATGTTAAACTCCCTCATGTTACCCAATTCATTGGAGAACTATCTCGGGATCACTCATCCTAGGTTTATCACTGAACCACCCGTATATGTAAAAAAATTCCCATGAATCATTACATATCCATAAGACATAAAACAAACATAAAAGAAAGATATAAATTCCACATATCAGTCAAAATATATCATTTAAATATATTGACATAAAAAATCCATTATCAATACCATTTTCAATTCCAAAATTCATTAATAAAGTATATGGTATTTATTTTCCTTTTAAAACATTACAGTTTGTTTAAGAAGAGAAAAGTTAAAATAATACTCATGGTTGTGGAAAAGGTCGTTGTCACCAATTATGTTAAAAAGAAACATTATTTTATGTCATTTAGTTAAACACATTATAGAAAAATATTTCCATGGAATTAAATGAAATGTAAACGGTGATTATATAGTGTATAAAAGAACGCCGTGAATTAAGACAAAATATGCCTCAATGAATTGAGATTGAAAAGAAGTCCCTTACCTCATGTCCAACATGACCTGTTCGTTCTTTAATTTCTTGAATAAAAAACAAATGATAATTTATAATTTCTTAAGATCATTTTCTATGTTTATTATTAAATTTATATCACTTGTTTTTATGCTATCAATTATGTTAATAACAGTTGTTTTGTTGATATTTGGTTCTTGAGTCGAAAATGAACTTCTTATATTTAAAAGTTGTTTATGTGGTCAAAATTATATTATATCCAGAAATATATTCATGATGTATATATAAAATATATCATATATTTATAGTATATGTATGTAGTTAAAATATTACATAACATTTGGATTTAAGAAATGAAATGAACCGCTCATGGAGACGGTAAGCCGTACATACGCATTAACGCTACTTTCATTTCTAGTTTTATTTTAATGGAATTAAAACATAATGATATAGATGTATGTTATAATTTCAGTATAATATCATATATAATATCATTAATCACTTCCTCTATATGTCCCACATGTGGCATTAAAGAGTCATATCACTTTGAGGGGTGGTAGTCCGCACTTCCTAAAATGAAATTATTGTGTTTATCCATAATGGAAACCATAAATATATGATTTAAATGGATAATAAAGAAGAATTAAAAAAATAAAAATATATATATCATATATAAATATGGTTCCACCATAATGGCCACCATGAGTGGTGGTAGGAGATAATTGAACAATCATCATTTTGCAAGGTCTTAGTTTTCCAGCCACAAAAACAGTGTGTTCAATACCCTTTATATAGAGGTGTGTGTAATTGTTTTCTGAATCCTTCTCATAAATAAATAGTATATTTTGAATAATGGTGATTTTATAAAATAAATTAGTAAAATAGTTTATGTGGTTGGAGAAGAAAAATAAAACGAAAGATCCTAAGAGAAGAAGTTACTTTTAAATAGGGCAACTCACATTGGTTTGAACCAAATCATTTTGTTGAAGTGCCTTATGCATATGGTATGGCTTCTAGAAGGAGGATAGGGATATAAGGAGATTAATTAGATAGAGTTTGGATGTTCTAAAGGTCTTTAGAGTTTAGAGTAATGGGTTAGAGGTGAGGGTATTTTATGGGGGTGATCTTTAGGAAAGTGTGAAAATATTATTTTATTACCTAATGATTTTCAGTATCTAAATGAAAAAAACATATTAAAGTCGTCAATTAGATGACTCATGGTCAAAATAAAATCATCAAATAATAATTGGATAGATTTTGGTTATTATTTTAATCATTATAATCATATTTATTTAAATCATTAATTAATGAGTTTAACAGTGCATCATTATTGTGTCACAAATAATTTTATTTATTTGATGTCTAAATACTATAAAAAATATCATGATGTAGGAAATATATTTCTCATACCAGAGAGTATTTATATAACCCTAAGTAAAAATTAAATTACTAAAATATATTTTTTCATGTTATTTTTGTCTTTACATTAATTTAATTAAAATAAAGTGTCATTATCACTCTATTGTGGCCCCATGGGGTCCCAAAATAGACCCAAGGATGCTCATGGTAGGATGTGTATCAACCAATAGTATTAGGACACATTTTATTGTAATGTTATATTATTATAGTAATATTTTTCACTTATTTACCAGATTTACAATTTAACCATGGAAAATAAAATATTTATTAAAGAAAATATTCATAATGTCTAAAAATAATGGTTACCTATTTACACAATTCGGTTCTCATGATTAAACATAAGGAATCTATTTTTCCAAATTCAAAACCCAGAAGTGGAATAAATTAATTTAAAATTAAATCCTACTGTCAAAAAATAGGTGTGATTTTATGAAATTATAAATATTAAAATATTGACACTTGTTTATGTCCAATTTCAGAGTGAAATAAATTACAATGACCGTACATAGATTAAATGTCAATAATATAATCATATTAAACATTAAAACCAATTAAAAATATAATATATCCATATAAATAAATTATATTAAAAGGTAATTTGGAATTAAAATACATTGCCTTTCACTATTTATCAAAAAATGAATTTTATCAGAAAAATACGAAACATTTACCCAAAGATAATTTTGATTTTCTGATTATAATGAATAATTTTATTTTTTCAAATAAAATATTTAATAGTGACCAAAACTAGATTTAATGAGGGTCCACCACCAAAAAGAGGTAAATCAACCTTTAAGGTAAATTATGCTTAAAATGAGATTAATTCACATTTTAAGCCTCAAACTTTTATTGGATAAATGTAAAACATTTAAACAACATGTATAATCATATTATAGTTAGTTTTGTTCTATCCCTCTATTATAATGGATAGGTGTTAACTACTATTTAAAATAATAATATTATATTATTATTTTTTTAGTATGACTCATCCAGTGTGAACATAATATTTCGAAGAAACCCGTTGTTTCTTATCAGGTACACCATCGAACATAGATACCGTTTTATAGTAAAATTAATATTTAATTAAAAAATATTAATAATTATGAAAATGTGTTATTATTTGTTTATAAGGGATATTATTTCCATTCCCCTTTTGGAAATTGCATCATCGTAATTTTATTCACTTATCAAATTAATTGGGGTATTTATCCCTCATAGCATTTTTAGATTTCCACGTTGCCTCATCAACAATATGGTTTTTCCAAAAAACATTTACCTGATGAATTATCTTATTCCGAAACACTTTGTCTCTTCGGTCAAGAATCTAGTCTGGTTGTTTCTCATAAGAGAGATTCTCTTACAATTGAACTACACCTAGGATCAAAACATGAAATTGATCCAGAATATACATTCTCAAAATTGAAACATGAAAAAAATTGTGTACCAGGGACAAACTTGGAGGTAAATCCACTCTGTATGCGACTGATCTATGTTTTTCAAGGATTTTATAAAGTCCAATTTACATCAGACTCTACATCCCTTCATACCAAAATGCATGGCACTTTTCCATGGTAAAAATTTGGTAAAGACGTGATCACTTACCTCAAAAGAAAGACACTCCTCTGATTATCCACAAATAATTTATGCATGCTCTAATCTATTCTCATGTACTTCTGAATCAAATGATCTTTGCCTGTTATCTCATCCACCAATTCAGGTCCGATCAACATTCTTTCCCCTACATCATCCCAAAAAGATGGAGTTCGACACCGCTTCCCACATACTGTCTCAAATGGAGCCATCGGTATACTAGAATGAAAATTTTTATTATAAGAAAATTCAACCAAAGAAATATGTTGGTACCAACTTACCTAGTAATCCATTGAACAAGAATGTAAAATATCCACCATGGTCTTAATTGATCATTTTTAATTCCCATCTTATTACGGATGATAAGCTGTACTAAAATTTAATTAAGTACCCAAAAGACTTATAAAGGCTTTTCCAAAAGATAGAACTAAACATTGGATCATGATCAGATATAATGGAGAGGGGAACACCATGCAACCTGACTATATCTTAAACATACAACCGATAAAGTTGATCTATAGACAAATTATCTCAAATAGAAAGGAAATTATATGATTTAGTCAATCGATTCACAATATCCCAGATTACATTATTACCTCAAGATGTCATCGGTAATCCCACAACATAGTCCATGGATATATTTTTCCATTTCCACTCTCGAACTGGTAATGACTGAATCATCCCTTTCGGTAACTGCCGCTCTACTTTAACCTGATGAAAATTCAAACAATTCATAGTAAAATCAGCAATATCACTTTTCATTCCATCCCACCTATAATACTCCCGAATTCTCGGTACATCTTAGTACTGCTAAGATGAACTAAAAATGAGGAACTATGAACTTCACATAACAACACATTCTTCAAATGTGAATCACAAGGCACACATAATATCTCTCCAAATCATAGAATATTTTCATTATCAATGTTAAAATTAGGAAACATACCCTTCTGAACCAACTCTACCTTTTTCTGCAACCTAATTTCTTCCTTCTGTGCTTACATTATTCATTTTGATAGAGATTATTTCACTGACACCTAAAACAATGTAGAGTAATTTTCATCACCAAAAAATTCTATTAAAAAGTTCAATAAATCAAAAACCAAAGTATCTCGTTCCAAACATAGCATGGTCAATGAAGCATTAATTTTTTGACTCCAAGTATCAGCCACTATATTTGATTTTGCTGAATGGTAAAGGATCATGGAATCATAATCCTTGATTAATTCCAACCATCTAATCTATCTCATGTTCATTTATTTTAGAGTGAATATATATTTCAAACTTTTTTGGTAATTATATATTTCACATTTTACTCCATAAAAATGATTCCTCTAAAATTTTAAATTAAAAAAATCAACTAATTCCAAATCATGTCTAGGGTAATTTACCTCATGAAGTTTAAGCTGACGTAAAGCATGAGATATTACCTGATCATTCTGCATAAGGACACAACCAAGTCCTTTCACTGAAGCATCAATATAAATAACAAACTGACCATTTCTAGTTTGTAGTTCCAAAACTGGAGAATTCACCAATCTTCTTTTCAAATCCTGAAAACAATAAACACATTCTTTTCTCTAAACGAACAGAACTCTTTTTCGAGATAACTTAGTCATTAGACTAGATAACCATGAAATTATTTCAAAAAACATCCAGTAATAACCTACCAAACCATGAAAAGTATAGATCTTGATTATATTTTAGGTTCTTGGCCATTCTTTAACATGTTCTGTTTTAGAAGGATATATAGTTATGCTATTTTTTGAAACAATGTGACAAAGGAATGAAATTTTCATTAACCTAAACTCACACTTTCTAAATTTCCCAAATAGTTTCTTCTCTTTTTAGTTATGAATGAAAACCCTTGAATGAAATTTATGCCCCTATTTACTTTTAGAATAAACCTAAATATCATCAATGAAAACAACCACAAACTTATCCAAGAACTCATGGAAAATTCTATTCATATGATCTATAAATACAACAGGTGCATTGGTTAAACCAGAAGGAATATCTACATATTCCTAATGGACATATCTAGTGTGAAACATGGTCTTTGGAATGTCAGTTTCCTTTATTTTTAACTGATGGTGCCCTCACCTCAATCCAATCTTTAAAAAATAATGAGCTCCCTGGAGCTTACCAAACAAATCATTGATATGATGCAAAGGATACTTGTTCTTAATAATGTTTTATTCAATGCACTATAATCAATGTGAAATCTCATTGAACCATATTTTTTTTAACAATAAAGACATGAGAACCCCATGGGGATGTGCTAGGTCAAATGAAACCTTTGTCTAATAACTCCTGTAATTGCATCATTTACTCTAAAAGATCAATTTGAGCCATTCGATAAGGGGGTTTTGAAATTGTATTAGCATCAGGATCTAAGTCAACAATAAATTCAACATCCTAATCAGGTATAATACAAGGAAACTATCCAAGAAAAATATCATGTTTCTCATTTACCACTAGAACATCATTAATCTGAACAGTTCCTTTGTTTTCAAAAATATGTTCTTGTTAACATTCATTTCCATTATTTACAATTTTCTCATCTTCCTGATATGTTATCAAAAGTAAGGGTTCATTCTTGTACAAAAACTGAAAATATTTTTTAAAAGAAACCTTTTTATCTCTACAGTCAATCTTAGCCTGATAAACAGATATCCAATCCACACCGAAAATAACATGAAACTCTACTAAAGGAAAACCAATAAGGTTTTCAAGTAGATTCTTTTCGCACTCAAGGACATGATGGTTCATATAATTTCTTTTTGTCTCAACATTTCCCCTTTGTGTTTTTACCATAATAATAGGATTAATGTCTTTAGATGAAATTCCCAATTTTCTAGAAAAATTCTCATCAATGAATGAATGTGTAGACCCTGAATAAAAAACACATTGGCATAATTTGAGAAAACAAACAATGTAACAGATACAAAATCATTTGATGGCCCAACATCTGCTGAAGTATTTACAATGGACTTCACCATCCCTTTATGCTTGTAGTCTGGTTTCTTTCCCTCAGTTGATTTCTTCATTGGACACTCATTTTCATAATGACCCATTTCATTGCACGTAAAACATTTTATAGATTGTAAATATGATTTTGTCTTACCATTACCCTGATCTTTTTCAATGCAATTACGAGCCTTATGTCCCATTTTACCACATTAGTAGTACTTAACAGAATCCAAAAGACATTCCCCAAATTATTTTTACCACAATTTTCACAAACTGTAAACTTATGTTTCTTACTATAAAACTTTTTTGATGAGTTATTCCCTTTTCTCTACCACCTTGACCACTTATTCTATTGTTTTAATTGAACACCTGATCATCATCAAACTACATTTCTCCCTTCCCCGTGCATCGAACTTGTTTTTACAAACATTTGAACTCACAAGAAGATAAATCCCATTGATACATTGGATTTAATATTGAGTAGAAATGGTTGATTTTACAGTCATTTTCTCGTATTAAATTTGGAGCATACCTTGCCAGTCGAGTGAATTTATCTTCATAATTATCCACTAAGTCATCCTCCTACCTCAATTATTTGAATTGTTTTTCCTTCAAAATAGGAACCAACTTTGGAAAATATTTCTCCAGAAACAGACCTTTGAATTCTTCCCAATAAAGTGCATCAATCTCCTCACTATACCTGATATTTTTCACCATTGACCAACACTGATCAAATTCACCTACAAAATGGTAAATAGAAAGACTAATCTTTGGATGTTCTGAACATCTTATGACATAAGAAATATTCTCTAGTGCTATAATCCATCTTTCTGCTAACACAGGGTCAAATGATCTTCTGAATGATTGGGGATGTTGCCCCTAAAATTCTCCACTATTGATATGTTCCTCTATGGTTGATTTGACTGATCTCATGCATGGATACTACCACAATTTATATCCTGAGTCAATTGTTCCATCACTGCAACAAACTTTTTAGTTCCGAATCTGACCATCTCAGGTTGGGGATTTGGAAGTTTGTCTTCCTCCTCATGTCATCCC
This sequence comes from Viscum album, assembly GCA_963277665.1. NCBI lineage: Eukaryota > Viridiplantae > Streptophyta > Magnoliopsida > Santalales > Viscaceae > Viscum > Viscum album. Next base: position 168,478,608 of record OY728123.1, read on the forward strand.
AACATAGCTTCCATGATTCCTCTGCTTAAAACCATTCTGAACACCAAAATATATTAGGTGAAGCAACATGGTAACCTCTAAATGGTACATCACTTCAATCTTACCATAAAATAATTGATGGACATTATTTTAACAATATACTAGCATCTAAAGTTATATAAACTGGCCTCTTATACCAACTCTAAAGACCCGAACATAAAACATTGCATACTCTTGAATTAAATGAATAATTCAAATTAAATATCATTTCAGGTTTAGAGATTTTTTAATTAGGCCATAACTATTACATTAAATCTCAATAATTTCAAAGTAGACACTTCTTCTAATTTTCCATTTTTTACACAATTTAAAAACAATTAAAAAAACTAGTCTTTTCTGGTTCAATGTTTTAGACAGCATGACTTTTCCTGGATCCCATCCTTGACCATATTCATCCTTATGTCCTGTGAAAAACATTTCAAAACATGGGATGAGCCTAAAATGTTCAGTAAGGGTTATAAAAAGGGTAAATAAAAAAATAGTTCATCAATACATACATAACATAATCTCTTTAACCTACCCCAGTAAATCGTAAGATTTATGAATAACAGATACTAATTACAAATCATAAATGTAACATGTGGAATCCATATCATTTGTGCATCGAAGCTATCACAGCTACATAGGGAGTAACATTTGGAATACCCAACACAAACATTCCTTAAATATCATAAGACAAACATTCATGATTACCTCATTCATGTTACCCAATGCATTGGAGAGCTATCTCAGGCTCACCTTCCCTAGTATTATTACTGAACCAGGCATATATGTAAATAATTCCCAACATCCCTAACATATTCATAACGCATAAAATAAAAATAATGTAAAGATAACATTTCCACATTTCAATCACAAAATATCATTTAATTATATTGACATAAAAAATCCAATATCAAAACCATTTTCAATTCCAAAATACATAAAAGCATATATGGTAATTATTTTCCTTTTAAAAACATTATGGCTTGTTAAGAAAGATAGAATATCAAATAATACTCGAGTCGGCGGAAAAGGCCGTTGTCACCACTTACGTTAAAAAGAAACATTATTTTATTTAATTTAGTAAAAAAATTCATAGAAAAAGAATCTAATTGAATGAAATGAAAAGTAAATGGTGTTTAAACAGCATATAAATGAATGTTGTATATTAAAACAAAATATGCCTCAATGAAAGGAGATTGAGACGAACTCCCTTAACCCATGTCGGACATGAACCGTTCATTATATAATCTACTTAATAATAATCTAATGTTAATTTCGACTTTCTAATGATCCTTTTTAATTTTATTATTAATTTAATATCACTTTTTATTATTTAATCACTTAAGTTAATAACCATCATTTTGTCGATATTTGGTACTTGAGTAAAAAATTAACTTCTCATATGTACAAGTGGTTTATGTGGTCAAAAGTCCATTATCTCAAGATTGATATTCATGATGAAGATATAATATATATTTTGTATATGTATGTATTTATAATAGTACAGAACATTTGTAGATATGAAATGAAATGTACCATTCATGGAGATGGTAAGCCGTACGTACGCATGAACACTACTTTCATTTCTATTTCTTATTTTAACGGAATTAAAACATAATTATGCATAGGTATATTATAATTATAGTATAATATCATATTTAATATCATTATGTCCATACATTATACATCCCACATATTGCATTAATGAGTCATATCACTTTGAGGGGGTGATAGTCCGCAATTACTCAAATGAAACTATCAAGTCTACCCATAATGGAAACCATAAAGGTATGGTATAAATAGAAATATATAGAAGAATAAAATAAAACATAAACATAATATATATCATATATAAATATAGTTCCATTATAATGGTCACCATGAGATGCAGTCGGAGATAATTGACCAATCATTGTTTCGTGAGGCGTTAGTTTTCCATCCACAGAAACAGTATGTTCTTTACCCTTTAGATGGAGGTGTGTGGAAGTGTATTTACAATCCTTCACATAATAAAATTATAACATTTTAAGGATTCTTCTGTTGTTATAAAATAATGGAATAAAATTATTTTAGGGGTTTTGAGAAGTAAAATAAAACAAAAGAACTTAAGAGAAGACATTACCTTTAAATCGGGTAACTCCCTTCGGTTTGAACAAAAAGGGATGTTGAAGAGCCTTATTCATATGTTAAGGCTTCTAGGAAGAGCATATGGATTTAGGGAGACTTATTGGGAAGAGGCTGGACAAGCAATGTTTCTTGAGATATATGAGAAATGTGTTTTAGGTGAGGGATTTTTATAAGAGGAGAGGGGCTCTTTAGGAAAGTGTGAAAATATTATTTTATTACATTATAATTATCAGTTTATAAGTGTCCAAAGCTTAATAAAGTTGTATATAAGATTAATTATGGTTGAAAAAAATCATCCAATAAACATTGGAAAAGTTTGGAATATTTTTTTTATCTTTATAATCTTAATTATTTTAATCATTTATTAATGAGGAAAACACTGCATCATTATTGTGCCAAAAATAATTTTATTTATTTGATGTCTAAATTTTATAAAAATTACCATAATGTAGGAAATCATTTTATATTTACAAATGATATTTATAGTAAAATTTATAATTTATAACTCCCTATATAGAAATTAATTTACTAAAATATATTTGTTTATGTCATTTTTGTCATTACCTTAAGTTAATTAAAATAAAGTGTCATCATCACTCCCTAGTGGCCCCATGGGGTCCAAAAATCATACCACTGATGATCATGGTCAGAAGTGTATAGAACAATGGTATTATGAAATATGTTTGGGTAATTTTATATTATTATAGTAATATTTGTTTACCTTTATTTACCAGATTTACCCTTTAATAATGGTAAATAAAATATTTATTGAAATAAATATTCATAATGTATAAAAATAAAAGTAACCTATTTCCATAATTGGGACCCCCTGATTCCAAATATATAATCCATTTTTCTATATTCAAAACACATAAGTGGAAGAAATTAATTTAAATTTAATTCATGCTGTCGAAACTAATGGTGCCTTTTTGGAAAATAATAACTATCAAAATATTGACACTTGTTTATGTACAATTTCAAAGTAAAATTAATTATAATGACTAAAATTGGGTTAAATTATAAAAATATAATAGAATCAAACTATAAATACAATTAAAATGATAATAGAACCATATAAATAAATTATATTAAAAGGATTTTTTGAATTAAAATACAGTAGTTTTCAATATTCATGAGAAAATAAATTTTATCAGAAAAATACCAAAATTTTATCCAAAGTGAATTTTGATGTCCTGATTCTTAAGAATAATTTTATTTTGTCAAATATGACATATAAAAGTGACCAAAACTATATTTGTAGAGAGTTCTCCATTAAAAGGTGGTAAATCAACCGTTAAGGTAAATTAAGCTTAAAATTAGATTAATTCGCATTTTAGGCCTCTTACTATTATTGGATAAATGTAAAAAGATTTAAAAAACATGTATAATCATATTTTAGATAGTTCTATTCATTCCCTCAATTACAACAGCTAGGGGTTAACTACCATTTAAAATAATAACATTATATTATTATGTTTTTAGTATGTCTTAGCCTTGTGTGCAACGTATGATTTCAAAGAAAGAGGTTGTTTCTTATCAGGTATGAATTCATACATAGAATCCATTTTTTAGTAAAATTAATATTTAATTCGCAATTATAAATTATTATGAAAATGTATTATTCTTTATTTATGTGGGATGTTACAGGAAGAGTTCATGAAGATCGTGGTACCTCTCTTCAATCTTTCCAAGAACCTATTTTTGATGAAGGAAATCAGGGGGTTGTCATTGTGAATCAGGGTCCAAGTGAGTCTAGATTAAAGGGCCTCATTAAATAGTTTTAAATTTTTAATACCCAGACTACCCTTGTCTACAGGAATAATGAGGGTAGCCCAGGGTATAGTCACAAGTTTCTTGTCCAATGTGCTACCAGTCCAGACAAATTATTTAATAGAAATTTTTTTTTATAATACTATACCATTAATTGTAGACCATCATAGAATAGACCAACTTAGAGAAAAAAATCAACACGAAAATATAGACTCTCCCGGCCATGGAAAGAGATTTACGTTTTCAAATGGAAAGATGATTATTAATTTGATTAACAATGATTGAAAAATACACTACATTCGTCATGACCAAAAATATGGGAACCACAAGGTATTTTAAGGTAATTGTTCCTTCTATAAGGCCAAGTTCATTTTTGACAGGATTTTTTCTACTAGTCCGAATGTTTCTGCCGAAATAGATGAATGATTTTTTCCAGCCAATAACATGACCTAAGACCTCCTCATAATGAGTGAGAGAAGATTTTAGATTTTTGATCATTTTATTATCACAATTTATAATCAAAATACTTATAAATAATGTGAGTGGGAACATTCAAATTCAAGTACGAAAAAATGTCTTATGTTTATTTTGGTAAACCTGATGACTGAGCAGATGACATAAATAGTTCACTATGATAGAAGAAAGATTGCAGATAGGGGATCACCTAGTCTAACACCTTTGGTGCAATTGAAATAAAATTTTAGAGAGCCGCTGATCTGGATGGAAATGTGGGCTGAGCAGAAAATGGATTTGATTCTAGAGATGAAGATATTATTGATGCAAAATCCTTGATGAAATTTCAATATGAAGTCCCAATCCATTGTGTCAAAAGGATTTCCTAATGTCAAGTTGTATGGAAATGTTACCACATCTATTTTTATTGTTTCACATGTTAGTGTATTCAGAGATGAGACACATGCACTCTGGAATGGATCTACCCTTGAAAAATCCAAATTGATTTTATGAGATAATTTTATCTATAATATAGGTATGTCTATTCGCAATCAGTTTGGTGATGATTTTATAAAGAGTATTAATTAAAGCTAAGGGGTATAAAGAGGTAAATTCTAGAGGCATTTCCTACATTGGGAATCAATATAGGAAATTGGGAATTCAACCCATGTGGTAGGAAACAAATAGAAAATAAATTCTTAACAAGTTAGAAAACATCTAATTGGATGGTATCACAATATGTTTTGTAGAAGCCATTATTAAAACCATCTGGTCCTATGGGACTATCGAGGTTCAGGCTGGAGATAATGCCTCTAATTTCATTATCAAGGGGAATACCAAAGAGTAAATTGTGATCAACATCAGTGAAAATGGAAGAAATGATATCATGTAATAGGTATTTTCGAATTCTAGTGCCCTTAAATAAGGACTAAAGTAGGAGACCAGATTATTAGCAATATCCTCTTCATTATCCAAGAGTTTGTCTCTGTATTTGTGGGAGGGAAGTGGTCTGAATTAGTTTTGGACTCTCTGTGAAGAATTATAGAAATTGCTATTTTTATCACCATCAATTAACCATTTGATTTTAAGAGTATTCTTATGAATGTTGTATTTGAAGAAGTGAATTATGTTTCAATTTAATTTTAATTTCTTGATTATGATATAAAAAAATATATATTTGAGTGTTGCAATTTTGAATTTGATGATGTTCATTTTTAAGAAGCAGGATGACACTATTAATTTTCTTGGCTTTCACGCTGCACCAATTATTAATCTTTTGTTTACTATATTTCAATTTAATAGTATAATCTGAATCATCATTGGATAGATTCATAGAAGGCCGAAAAATAATTAATGAGATTAAAAATTCATGGTCTGAGAACTAAGCTTTGTTTAAACTGAAGGGAAGATGAGGTTTTATATTTCTGTAAGAGATATTGACTGAGATAGAATGATGATCAGACAGGATTTTTGGGAGGATTATATTGGAAATGGTGTCCAATTTATCTAAATCATGGTCATTAGTGAATTTTCTATCAATATATCTTGCAAAAAATCTATTATAGTGAGTCTTGTACCCGGTATATTTGGCACCGACGAGAAAACGTTCAGGTAAACTAGTGTTTTCTATAGCAGCCTTAAATTCCCTTATAGATAATGTTGAGTGGGGAGGACCAAATATTTCACTAGAGGAGAGAATAACATTAAAATATCTAAAAAAACCAAGGAGAGTGAATATAGATCACAAGTGAGAGAATTAATTCCAAAGAGACCTCTTATCCAAATAAATGTTCTTTGCATAAATAGATGAACAGAAAATATGGGTGTGATAAATCATAAAATCATAGGTGAAAAATTGATAAAAAATATGAAAAACATTAACATTTGAAAAATAGGAGTGAGAAAAAATCCAAAAAGTATAGTAACCTGAGACTTTTACATATAACATTTGATTATTTCAAGCATAATTAATCATTTGAGTACAAGCCAAGGATCGTTAAGTCTAGTTTCTTAGAAGACTCGGTACATATAACATAAAACGTGGGACTAAAATAACTCTTTTATTTAATATCTATAAATATATTCTAACTTCCTTTGAGCTCTTACATCTGCATAGGGTACCTGGGGTAACACAGGAACAAAGGGATGAGCTAAAAATGCTCAGTAAGGGAATGAACATAAGGATACATCTCAAGCACATGAGTTAGGAGGAATGAAATAAAGATATCTAAATACTGAAACATATAAAAGAGTTTAATATAACCATGGGATGACATAAACATGGAATCATATAAAGGTGTAAGTATCATAAATAATATCTTTAGTATGATTCAAGGATAACTGCCAATCCCATTTCCCATTTCAGTATGGTTCAAGGCTAACCACCAACCCCGTTTCACATCACATATCATGAGACTTAAACTTACCCAATGCATTGGAGCTCTATCTGGGCTCACCCATCTCAAAAAATTCATGAATTTTCTTTCCAAATTAATAATCTGTCCACCTAAATAATCATACATAATCAACCATACATAAACATAAGGGTACCCACAGAATGAATTGGGTACTACAATCATGACATGAAACATATCCAATTGGCGTATCAGGAAAGTGTCCATGAAAGGAAGGGATTAGAACATACATGGACATTAATAGGGTAAAATAGGCATATAACATGGTAAGTGGTGTCAAATATAAGCGACAACATATAAAAAATGTATTTTAGAAACATTAGCATTAAAACATTTTTGTGCGGTTTTAAGGAAAGCACTCTAGAGATTTTCAAATAGAAAAGAGGATATTATTTTATATAAAAACAGAATTTAACCAAGAATTTATTCATAATATAAATAATGATTTTATAAATACAATGTTTTTTAAAACATAGGATTGAGAGAACTTTAAATTTGGGTAAAAATATGGGAAGTCCCCTTAAAACAAGTTTGCTTATCAGAAAGTTCTAAGGAGTGAAACTTTCAAAATCATGTATATCCCCGAAAGAATGTGATGGAAGGGTCTTGATATAGTAATCTTTTACAACTAAACAGAATTAATAAGACTCACATAGATAGATAAGATAACACGAGTTTGAATGAATGATAAGGCAACCTGAAAGAACAAATAATGTTCGGGTAGAATTTGTTACGATTTTATCATCATGGTGTTGGGTGTGACCAAGAGGGATTGATGAGAGAGAAATGGGGTTTATCATAACTTATAAATCTAGAAGGAAGTATGGGGGAGGTTCTTAAGAATACTCTATAATTATCTAGTACACATATAAAGGCATATTATAGAGGACTATCTTGATTAAGAGAGAAAAGGAGAGGATCCCTTACCTTAAATTCGGTGGTGTTCTCCACATGTTATTAATGACCTGAATAAAAAAAATAATCTTATTAACTAATAATTTCAGAACCTCTTCTATATTTAATTTATTTATTATTACCCTTTTTAGTTCATTCTATGCTTTTTTGATTAATTATAAGGTTCAATTTCATTGTTCGGCTCATTTGTTTACATGGCTTTAAAAGATCGGTTCACTCATATTCACGTTTGGATTATATGAAAGATGAAAGTGGATGTCTAGAATTAAAGTTATATTATTTAGATCATATCCAGGTGATTACAAGGTTTTAATTTTAATTAGGTTACTTAGAGTGAGGTCGAATTATTATATATATAACCTTAGTGATAATCGTTTTTGTTAATCGATGGATTTGATTACAAAGAATGTGTTTTTCATTATAACTTAATTCCATTTGTACCAAAATATTACAGAACCAAAAATAGGATATATTACATATATAATAATCTGGTTTAACTATAACACAAATGGTTTCATGACCCAAATTATTGATAACAATATAAATTCATAAATGGTTGTGCTTGAATGTGAAAAATTAGCACATCTCAAACGGTGCTTTCTTTTTTTTTTCAAAAAAAGGGTGGGAAAGTGGAGAATATAATGAAATATAATACTAGCTTGAAGAAATTAAAGTACATGTATTATACTGGATTTATCATACTATTATGGTGTAGGGAGGTGAGGAATGAAAATAAAAAATAAAAGAACTTAAAAGAAAAGAAGAAATTTGGGAAGAGTAATTTACCTCTTGAGACTTCCTCCTAGGAGAACCTCTTAAGGGGAGAGGTATTGGTATTTTGATGAGTCTAAGGGATTTTGGATGTGGGGGAGGACCTTGGGGTGACATTTGGGATGAAATTTGTGAAGGATTGGAGCTTGAGAGGGGTGGAGAGAAGAGGGAGTGAGGGGGGTTTTATAGTGGAGGAGAGGAGGGATTTCATGATATTATAATCATTAATTTATCATTTCTTCCCAATACAAGGAATAATAAGTATTCTATGACCAATAGTAGTATATGGGTCATCTGAATTTGAACCAAGTGGGATTAAATCATCATAACATCATCTATGACTCAATTAATCCGTTATTTAGCATTTATTGTAAATTATCAGATTCCACTATTCGTAAAAAATCATGTATATCAGAAAAATCACAAAAATTCACCCTAACCATTTTTTGACATTTAGAATCAAAAAATGAAGTCCATTTTTCAATTTTTTTTTTCTAAATACGATTATTTTAATATTTAATTAATATAATAATTTATTATCAAACCCAGTTTTAAAACATTCATTAACTCATTCTAAAATACATGTATATCGTACGTCCAACTTAAATATTATTTTTATACCACCATAGGTGAGGTTACTATTTATTAGGCTATATCACTATTATAAGGGTATGTTACTGTTCATTAGGGTAGGTTACTATTCACAAAAAATTACTTTGGTTTTATTAGACTCCAAAAAACATCTTGAACACAACCATGTATACCATATTTTCGAAATCCCAAACACATAAGTGTCAAACGTATGTGTAAAGGTAACTTATCACTTAGTAGTTCATTATGTTGTCTTTTCATCTGATTTTATGACATAAATATAAGATGGGAATTACCATTTAAAATCTTTGGGTTGTTACATTCTTCCCCCCTTATGAAATTTCACCCTCGAAATTTCGTTTTACATGCTAAGCCAAAAATAGGTGCGGGTACTTTTCCTTCATTGCTTCCAACAATTCACATGTTGCTTCCTCAAACTTATGGTTCATCCACAACAGTTAGACCAGATGGGTTGTCTTGTTTCATAGAACCTTATCTCTCCGATCCAAAATCATTACTGGATGCTCCTCATAGGAGATATCATCTTCCAGCTTCACCACCTCTGAGTTTAGTACATGTGAGGGATCATGTATGTACTTCCCCTAGATTGATACGTGAAAAAAATCATGAACTCGATCCATATTCGGTGGAAGTGAATGTCGATTTTCCACGGATCCTATGCAGTCATGGATCTCAAAGGGGCCAATATACCTTGGGCTTAGCTTCCCTTTCTTCCCGAATCTCATGACTCTCTTCCATGGAGATATTCTAAGGAAGAATTTATCCCCAACATAGAACTCCAAGTCCTGTTGACAGTTTTCAGCATAGATCTTTTACTGACTTTGAGAAACATTGATGTGTTTCTGGATGACATGAACCTTCTCTGTCATCTCTTGGACAATATGGGGATCAAGTAGCTTTCTTTTCTCCCACTCCATCCCAACAGGTTGGAGTTCTACATCGCTTTCCATATAGAGCTTCATATAGAGCCATATGAATACTCGAGTGGAAGATATTGATGTATGAGAACTCAACCAAAGGGATAGGCTGATCCCATCCACCTTTTATTCTAGAGAGTAGGCTCTAATCATATATTCAACTGTCTGAATAGTTCTTTCAGACTAGCCATCAGTTTGGGGGTGATAGGCTGTGCTGAAATTTAATTCAGTAATCAATGAATATTGAAGGCTCCTCTAGAATTTAGATGTGAAACCTGGATCACGACCAGAGAAAATTGAGAGTGGAATACCATGAAGTCCCATCACATCCTTCACATATAACATTTCAAGTTGTTCAAATGAGATATCTTTCCAAATATTGATGAAATGGGATGTCTGGGTGAGCCAGTCAACCACAACCAATATCGATTTATTTCCCATCGATAGCTTTGGGAGACTCCTGACAAAGTCCATAATAATATTTTTCTCATTTCCACATCGGTATAGGTAATAGATACATCATACCTTTGGACTTTTTTCACTCAGCTTTAACTTGCTTACATACAAAGCACCTTGATATATATTCTGCAATCTCCTTCATCATGTTATCCCACCAGAAGTGTTCTCAGAGATCACGATACATTTTGGTACTCTCATGAGGGATAGAGAAGGTCGTGCTATGTACATCATTCAATATCTCCTTCATTATCTCTGGATCAGATATTACATATAATCGTGGCCCAAATCTTACAACTCCCACCTCCTCAATTTTGAAATCAGAGGATTTCCCATTTTTAACAGCTTCCACCCTTTTCTGAATTTCTACATCCTTTATTTGAGAAACCTTTATTTTCTATATGAGGGATGGTTTAGCAATCATTTGAGAAAGGATTTATGATGTTCCTCCCTTAATGATTCCCATTTCCATCCTTTTCAAATCAAAGAAGATCAGATCCTTTTCAATTCTCATCATTGATAAATACGAAAGATCCTTTCTACTTAGAGCATCTGCCACCTTGTTTTTCTTTACTGGGATGGTAGTGCATTGAGAAGTCATAATCCTTGATGAGATCTATCCATATTCATTTGTTCATATTATGCTCTTTCTGTGTGAATATATATTTGAGACTCTTGTGGTCAGTATATATGTCGCATTTTCCCCATAGAGATAATGTCGCCAGATTTTCAATGCAAAAATCACAACCGCCAACTCCAGATCATGCATGGGATTGTTTTTATCATGGATTTTCAGCTTCCTTGAGGCATAGGATATCACATTATCATTTTTCATTAGAAAACAGCCTAAGCCTTTATTATAAGAATCACTATACACCACAAGGAGTTCTCCACTTGAAGGGAGTGTGAGTACCAGTGTAGTGATAAGCCTCTTTTTCAACTCCTTGAAACAATCTTCACATTTTTGTGTCCAAACAAAAATCACTCCCTTCTGTGTTAGCTTGTTAATTGGGTTTGACAATCATAAAAAGTTCTTCATGAATCGTCGATAATACCTAGCTAGACCTAAAATGTTCCGGATCTCCGTTACAGAATTTGGCCTCAGCTACTCTTTAATTGCCTTTTTCTTGGAAGGGTCCACAAATATCCCTTTCTTTTGGATAACATGCCCCAAGAATGATACTTCCTCCATCCAAAATTCACATTTACTGTAGCTTTCATTCAACTTCTCCCTTCACATTGCCTTTGAAATAGTTTCCAAATACTCCTCATCATCGTCTTTTCTCTTTGATTATATCATATTATCCTCAATAAAGACCACCAAATTTTTTTTGAGGTAATCTCTAAAGACTCTATTTATTAAATCCAAGAAAATTGGTTGAGCATTAGTGAGTCAGAAGGGCACCACTATGAACTCATAGTGTCCATAACTCGTTCCAAAGGCATTCTTGGGAATATATTCCTTCCTCACCATTAGTTGGTGATATCCTGACTGAAGGCCGACCTTCGAGAAATAACTGGCCCCACAAAGCTGATCAAACAATTCATCTATTCATGGGTGGGGATACTTGTTCTTTATAGTGATTTTATTGAGCTCACTATAATCAACGCCGAGGCGCATTGATCCATCCTTCTTCTTGATGAAGAGGATTGGAGCACCCCACAGGGAAGCACTCGAGCATATAAAACCCTTCTCTATAGTCTCTTGTAAATGCTTCTTCAGATCTTCTAGCTCTACGGTGGCCATTATGTAAGGTGTCTTTGAGATAGGCATAGATCCATGGATAAGGTCAATTGAGAACTCAACCTCTCGGCCAGGGGGAAGACCATGAAACTCTTCGGGGAATACATCAGTGTAATCCCTCATGGTGGGAATTTCTTCAAGCATGATTCTCTCCTTTGTCTCAATCATTTGAGATAATTATACATGCTCATAAGGAAGCAATATCCAAACATGAGACGAAGATACTAATGGAGGCTCATATTCCTCCTTGAACTTGTAAAGAATAAAAGGATGCTTCGGGATTTGAAGAGTAATCTCCCTTTCTTGGAAGTTGATGTTGGACATGTACAAAGATAGCCAATACATGCCCAAGATAGAGTCAAACTCCACTAATGGAAGTATGACAAGATTTTCTACGAGGTTCAGTCCAAAAACATTAACCGGGGAGGAGTTATAAAACATGGATGCAATAATTGCCCAATTCTCTGTTCTCATGGATAAAGTTTCCTCCAAATTTTGATGAGTTGTTTGAACAATTCTACTAAACATTCAAGATATGAAAGAATGCGTAGAACCAGAATCAAATAGTACGTTATCTAATCTTGAATGAATAACAAGCGTACCTGTCACCACATCATTTTCCAACTCCACCTCAGTAGTAGTGATAGAATAATACCTTCCTTTTTTCCTTGGAGGTTGTTTTTGATTACCTCCGACAACCCTCGACATAGGGAAATGGTTCACATAATGCCGAAGCTCTTTGCAGTTAATACACTACATTGCAGGCTGAGTGTTGATCTGAACCTTCTATTCTTCTACAACATTAGTGGGATTTTTCATATCCCTTCGGTAGTTCTTGGCCAGATTACGAAACTTTCTTCATTTGAAGAAATTACTAGTTCCCATGAGATAGTCACCAAGATGCTTCTTCCCACAAATCATGAAAATGGGAAAGTGACGTTTCTTTCCATCATGGGATTTGTTTGATGAACCACCCATGTTGTTCTCTATTTTTTTCTTCATGTAACTAGGCCCATGAGACCACTGAGAGTATCCCATCTCTATTTCAACCTTGAGGGAACAACGGACAATATCCTCATAGCTGTCGAAGTCTCGAATTGCCAACACTTTTTGTAGACTCGGCTTTATTCTGCTAAAGAAGCGATCCACCTTGCTTTCATTGTTCATGACAAAGCCAGAGGCGTACATTTCCAGCCTTGTAATGTTCACTTCATATGCCTCGATGGACTCATTTTCCTTCTTCTTTAGTCCAAGGAAGAATTTTTCCATCTTGAGGAGGAGGGTTCAAGGAAAATATTTTTTAAAAAACATCCTCTTGAATTCCTAAAAATATATGGAATCAATTTTTTCTTGGGACTTCGTATTCTTGATCAGTGTCTACCACTGATCAGCTTCCCCATCAAAATGATAGACTGCCAGTACAAATTTCTCTTCCTCCAAGCAATGGAGGATAGAGAAAATCTTTTCAATGGAGTTTGTCCATTGTTCTGCGAGGAGGGGATCAGAAGACCATCTAAACATGGAAAGCCTTTTCCAAATGAAGGATTCTATGGAAACACCCTCTTTCCTTGGAGGAGGTGGACGTTCCACCTGATTCAAGTTATTATTCATAACACGATCCAGCTGATCAAGTACTTCCATGATGTTTTGAGCACCCACTTTCGTCACATCAGGCATGTCATTTGGGCAATCATTACATTGCCTATCAAATTGGTTATTGGAACATGTTCTTCTATTTCCCACCATTAACTAAGGAAAATAATGTATAATTAGAGGTCTTGAATACTTAGATATTGATCATAAAAAAAGGAATCTTTGAACATTAAAGGATAAAATTATAAAGAATAATTTCATCCTAACTTGTAATTCATTAGATTTATATCTAGGTTATCCATGATCTATTTCTTAACTTATATTCTTATGAGCTTTTTTTCCCTTAATAATGGTTTTTACTAATATCGTGAATCTAATGAAGCATATCCCTTGAGATTGTCATAACCAAGAGTGCAACAAGGCTCGTTATCATGCACCAGTTCCCATTAGAGTCTTGCTCAAAGTGGTGTTTTCAGGTTTTACCCCTAGATACATCTGTGCCAGAGCCGCCTCTACCAGCTCGTATCCAGACAATGATGTATTTTCTTGATAAACCACTTACTCTATACTCACCAAAATTTAGGAATATTTTCTTATACTTAGTCTCACCCTTATGGTTCTCACTACGGTGCTCTATTCCTAGTCTCCAAAAATAACTAGACCATCCTCTGATACCAACTATAGTGACCCGAGCCTTTTACATATAACATTTCATTATTTCAAACATAATTAATCATCAGAGTACAAGCCAAGGATCGTTAAGACTAGTGTCTTGGAAGACTAGGTACATATAACATAAAACATGGGACTAAAAAAATCCTTTATCTAATCTTCATAAAGAGCTTCTAACATCCTTTGAGCTCTTACATCTGCATGGGGTACCCTTGGGAACACATGAACAAAGGGATGAGCTAAAAATTCCCAGTAAGGGAATGAACATAAGGATACATCCCAATCACATGATTTAGGAGGAATGACATTATGATATCCAAATAATGAAACATATAAATTCATTTCATATAATCATGGGATAACATAACCATGGAATCAAATAAATATGGTAGAATCATAAATCATATCTTTAGTACGGGTCAAGGCTAACCGCCAATCCCATTTCCCATTTCAGTATGGGTCAAGGCTAACCACCAATCCCGTTTCACATCGCATATCATGAGGCTTAACCTTACCCAATGCATTGGAGCGCTATCTAGGCACACACATCTCAACATATTCATGAATATTCTTTCCACATAAATAATCATACATAATCAACCATACATAAACATTAGGGTACCCATGAAATGAATTGGATACCACAATCATGACATAAAACATATCCAATTTGAGTTTCACAAAAGTTTCCTTTATGGAAGGGATTAGAACATTCATAGACATTACTAGGGTAAAATTCATATATAATGGAATGTGGTGTGAAATATAAGTGACAACATATAACAAACTTATTTTAGAGACATTAGTATTAAAACATTTTTGTGCAGTTTTAAGGAAAACACTCTAGAGATTTTTAAATAGAAAAGAGGAAATTCATTTATATAAAATCATAAATGAACCAAGAAGGTTTACATAATAAAAAAACTTATTTTATAATTTTTTTTAAAAACCTAGGATAGGGTGAACTTGAAATTTGGGTAAAAATTTGGGAAGTCCCCTTAAAACTGGTTTGCTTATCCAAAAGTTCTAAGGAGGGAATCTTTCAAAATCATGTACATCCCCGAAAGAATGTGACTGATGGGTCTTGATATAATAATCTTTTAAAACTAACCATAAGTCCTAATACTCACGTAGATAGATATAATAAGACCATTTTTAAAGAAGGATAAGACAACTCGAAAGAACAAAGAAGGTTCGGGTAGAATTCGTTATGATTTTATCGGCATGGTGTCGGGTGTGACCAAGAGGGATTTATGAGAGAGAGATGGGGTTTCTAATCCCCTATAAATCCCGAAGGAAGTATGGGTGAGGTTATTAAGAATACCCCATATTTTTCTAGTACGTATATAATGTCATAGTATAGAGGACAATCTTTATTAAGAGAGAAAAAGAGATGATCCCATACCTTAAATCTGGTGGTGTTCTCCACTTGTTATTAATGACCTGAATAAACAAATAAGGCTTATTAATTAATAATTCTAGAACATATTATATATTTAATTTATTTATTATGACCCTTTTTAGTTCAATAAAATCCTTTTTGATTAGTTATAATCTTCAATTTCATTGTTCGGCTCATTTTTTTTTTACCTGGATTTAAAAGATCTGTTCACTCATATTCAAGATTGGATTATATTCAAGATGAAAGTGGTTTTCCATAATTAAATATATGTTATTTAGTTCATATCCATGAGATTAAATGGTTTTAATTTTAATTAGGTTACTTATAGTGATGTCGAATTATTATATATATAACCTTAGTGATAACCGTTTTTGTTCATCGGTGGATTAGATTACAAAGAATGTGTTTTCATTATAACTTAATTCCATTTGTACAAAAATTATACAGAACTAATAGGATTTATTACATATAAAATAATCTGGTTCAACCATAAAATAAATTGTTTCACAACTAGAATTAATTATAATAGTAGAAATTAATAAACGGTTGTCCTTGAATGTGCTAAATTAGCACATCTCAAATAGTGCTTTCATTTCTCTGAAAAAAAATGGTGGGGAAAGGGGAGAAGATAATGAAATATACCACTATATTGATGAAATTCCAGTACACGTATGTTACTGGATTTATCATACTATTATTTTTATGTGAGTTTAGGAAAGAAAATAAAAAATAAAAGAACTTTAAAGAATAGAATAAATTTGTGAATATGAATTTACCTCTTGAGACTTCCTCCTTTGAGAACCTCTTAAGGGGAGAGGTTTTGTTATTTTATGGAGGCTGAGAGCTTTTGGAAGTGGGGGAGGACCTTGGGGAGAGATTTGGGCAGAAATTAGAGAAGGGATGGAGCTTGAGATGAGTGGAGAGAAGAGGGAGTGAAGGGGGGTTTTAAAGTGGAGGAGATGAGGGATTTCAGGATATTATAATCATTAATTTATTATTAATTCCCAATAAAATGAATAGTAAGTATTAAATGGCCAAGAATAGTAAATGGGTCATGTGAATTAGAACCAAGTGGGCTTATATAAGCATAAAATTATCGATTACTCAATTCATCCATTATTTAGCATTTATTGTAAATTATCGGATTCCACTATTCATAAAAATTCAACTATTTTAGAAAAATCCCAAAAAATCACCCTGACCATTTATTGATATGTAGAATCCGAAAATGAAGTGCATTTTTCCAAAATAATTTTCTAAATAAAATTATTTTAATATTTAATTAAAATAGTAATTTATTATCAAAACTAGTTTTAAAACATTCATTAACTCATTCTAAAATATAGGTATATCGTACTTCCAACTTGAATATTATATTTATACCACCATTGGTAATGTTACTATTCATTAGGGTATATCACTATTCATAAGGGTATGTTACTATTCATTAGGGTAGGTTACTATTCAGAAAAACTTATTTTTGTTTTATTAGACTCAAAAAACATCTTGAACACAACCGTGTATGCCGGATTTTCAAAATTCCAAACACTTAAGTGACAAACTTTTGTGTAATGGTCACTTATTACTTAGTAGTTCATTATGTTGTGTTTTCATGTTATTTTATGAAATGAATATAATAAGGGATTTTCCATTGAAAATCGATGGGTTGTTATAAAGAGTATCCATATTTCTGGTGCATTGACATTCAACTATAAAGGTATATACAAACTGACAGAAGTGAACTAAATCAGTGGAAAAAAATAAAGTAGGTATAAGGCCCCAGCCTTAAACCTTACTTAATCTTTAGTTTTTACAGGATTACACATTGAGGATCTTTTCAGGTTTAGAGTTTTAGAGAATTAGATCATGAAACATGCATTACATTCCACATTTAAACAATGTGGTCACAAAAAAGACAGTATTCATTCTTCCCATCAACGGAAAAATATTTAAAATAAAACAGGGATTCTTTCTTGACACATCCTTGACACTATCATCACATCATGTACCTTTCCCTTGACCTGTGAAAAACATTTCAAAAACATGGTATGAGCATAAAAAGCTCAGTAAGGGTTTTAAAAATATGGAAAGGAAACATGAGTTCGTATATACATAAGAATGAAATCATACGTTACCCATAAAACATAGGAACTTTAACATACCTCATCAAATCATGAATAAATCAATGAAATCATAAGACATAAAAGGTAACTTGAGGCATTCAAAACATTCTTACCTAGGGAGTAACCCTCTTGGTTACATTTGGAATACCCACCACAGTATATTCCCTAAATCTTTTCGGAGAAACCTTAAGGTTTCACTCCTTCGCGTTACCCAATGCATTGGAGAGCTATATTGCGCTCACCCGCCCTTAGTTTATGACGGAACCACCCATCTTCATAATAATACCCAAGAACCTCAACATAATCGTATCACATAAAACATGCATAAAGGAAACATAACATTTTCACCTTTCAATCATAAGATATCAATACAACACATTGATATAAAAACATTATGAAAACCATTTTCAATACCAAAATAAAAGAAAAGTAAAACATGGTATTTATTTTTCTTTTAAAAAGAAGGTATGGCTTGTATAGGAATCTGAAACTCAAATAATGGTCATGATGGAGGAGAAGTCGTTGTCGCCGCATGCGTACGACAAAAACATCCCCTTTTGTCATTTAATAAAAAGTTCGTATAAAATATATTCCTTTTGAATAATCATAAAAGTCAAAGGGGTTTATACACCGTATAAAAGAAGGTTGTGTATAAAACCGAATATGCCTCAATGAAAGGAGATTGAGATGAAGTCCCTTACAAAGACGGTATCCTTGGTTTAAGGATAAATCAATTTCATAATTATATGTGACAAACGAATACACCAAATATAAGTGGATATTAAGTGTAAAATAATAAAATATCATTCACACATATTCAAAGGATGACATATTCAATAACTACATGTTGAACCTAAAGAAATCGAAATTGGGTTAAGAAGTTCCCTTGACAGCCTAACGACGTCACATCAAAATGAGTTGATGAGAGATAAAAAAGGGTATCTCATCACTTGGACATAAAATTTACATCAATGAGGATATATGAGAACATATCCCAACATAAAAATATGTAAATTAAAATACCCAACAAAAGAAGTCTTTTAAAAAGAGGAGGGTGAAAGGTTCCCTTACCGACATGGGTATCTTTCGAAACATACACCTCGTGAAAGAAGGAGAATACAACATTGATGTAAATACTCATAAAAGAAAGTATATTACACAAAGAGTAAAATAATGGGCAGTACATACACCACTCAAAGGAAATTATGGAAAATGTAGCATAAATCTCACGGGAATAAAAGTGAGATGAAAAATCCCTTACGAAAACGCGGCAGCCTAACGACGCCACATAAAACTTAAAAAAATGGATTGATGAGATAAAATAGGGTATCTCATCATATTAACATAAAGTTTATATAAAGAGGAATATAAAAGAACATCCCCCAACATAAAAAAGAGGATCTTAAAAGAAGTGACATAAAGGAGAGTACTTAAAAAGAAAGAGAGAGGTTAGATCTCTTACGAAAATTTGGCAGCCTAACGACGCCACTCAAAACTTCTAAAATGGATTGATGAGAGATAATAGGGTCTCTCATCACATGAACATAAAAATTACAGTAAGATTAATATAAAAGAACATCCCAATAACAAGAAATATGAGTTTTAAAATGAATGACATAAAAGAGTGTACTCAAAAAGAAAGAGTGGAGTAGG
Source organism: Viscum album (assembly GCA_963277665.1). Classification (NCBI taxonomy): domain Eukaryota; kingdom Viridiplantae; phylum Streptophyta; class Magnoliopsida; order Santalales; family Viscaceae; genus Viscum; species Viscum album. The sequence continues at coordinate 168,498,254 of OY728123.1, forward strand.
ATCCCTTACCTCAAGTCCAACTTGTCTTGTTTGTTTATTTATATTCCTGAATAATAAACTTTGGTAAATTAATAATTTCCTAATTACCTCCTTTGTATATTATTATTCAGTTAATATCACATATTATAATGTTATAATAATTGTTTAATAATGTTAGTTTATATCAGACGTTTTTGCCGATGTTTGGTAAATGAGTCAAAAATGAACTTGTTTGAAAAAAGATTTCCCATGTAGTTATATGTAAATAATTTAAAGAATATTATTAATGATTAAAATATCATATATATCCAGTAAATATTCATTTTAAACTATTCCATATCATTTGAAGATAAAAAATGAAAAGCATCGTTCATGGAGACGGTAGGTCGTACATACGCATGAACGCTACTTTCATTTTTTTGTCATATTAATGGAATTAAAACATAATGAGAGAGATATATATATGTTATAATTCCATAATGATATCCATAATTTAGATGTAATATATTACATATATATCCATTATATATGTGTAATTATAATATTACATAACATTTTGAGATAAGAAATGAAATGTACCGTTCATGGAGACGGTAAGCCATACGTACGCATGAACGCTACTTCCATTTCTATTTCATATTTAATGGAATTAAAACATAATGATACATAATATTATTTTAATTCCAGTATTTTATCATATATAATATAATTAAATATATCCTTTATACATACCACATATGGTATTAACGAATCAAATCACTTTGAGGGGGCGGTAGTCCGCACTTCCTTAAGTGAAGATATCGCGTTTACCCATAATGGAAACCATAAAGGTACGCCATAAATGGAAAATACATAAGCTTAAGTAAAACATAAACATATTAGATATCATATATAAATATAGTGTCATCTTACTGGCCACCTTTGAAGGTGTTAGAAGAATGTTGAACAATCATCGTTTCGGGAGGCAGAAATTCACCATCCACGGAAACAGTATGTTCTATAACCATTCGATGTAGGTGTGTGTAAGTGTAGCTCGAATCCTTCTTATAACAACATCCTAGTATATTTAAGATACTGTATTTTTTACAAAACAAATGAATAAAAAGAGTTTAGGGGGTTGGAGAAGCAAAATAAAACAAAAGGACACAAGTGAAGACATTACCTTAAAATCGGGTAACTCCCTTTGGTTTGAGCTCAAAGGCTTCCTTGGGAAGACTTCTACCCAAAGTGAGGCTTAAAGGAGTAATATAGAGAAGTGGAGAGAAAAAATGGGCAGGGCATGTCCGAGACAAAGTCTTTGGGAGTGTGGGTAATGAGGTATAGTTGGGGGGCCTTTTATAAGAGGAGAGGAGGGGCACTCTTGTAAAGTTACAAAATGTTACTTTATTTTCAAAGGAGTTTCGGATTTTAAAGATCCCAAATTGATGTATTTCGAGGCTATGGTGATAAGGGTTCTAAATCTACTCATCCAATAGGTTTTGGACATGTGTAGGTCTTATATATTACATTATCTTTCCTTTTTATTTAAATCATTAAATAATGAGGACTTCACTGCATCATCATGATGTCATATATAATTTTATTTTTTTAATGTATAAAAATTATAAAAAAATACTATGATGTACGAATTCTTTTTAGATTTTCAAAGAATATTTATAGTCAAAAATATGACTTGTATAACCCCATGTAAAAATTGTTTTAGTAAAACATATCGTGTTTGTGTCATTTTAACTTTATCATTAAATAAAAAGGTATTTATGTCATTTTCCAACCAAAGTGGCTCCATGGGGTCCCCAAGTTGACCCATGGATTTTCTTGGTCGGACATGACACATACAATGAGGGTAGGACATGTGTCTAGGTCATTTAAATTTATTAAAACATTATTCTTACCATAAACTACACTAATTACCTCTAATCGCGATTAAAAACTTAATAAGTTACTATTCACCAAAAAATTATTTTTATCCCATTGAACCACATTTTACTTCTTACTGACAACCATGTATGTTGGATTTTTGAAATTCAAAACACAAATATGGCAAAATTTCATTTAAACGGAAAAATTAGTTTCTATAAGTACCACATAGTGGTTTCACTATTCATCAAAAATTGAAGATTTTTAGAAAAATCCCAAAAATTCACCCTAAGCTATATTTGATATTCGGAATTCAAAAATGATGTCTATTTTACAAAATTAAAAACATATAAGTTTAATTAATTAATTTAATAATTAATTCCCGCTTTCAAAACAAATAGCGTGTTTTTATGAGACAAAATGTATCAAAAGATTGACACTAGTTTAAGTCCGATTTCAAAGTGAAATTAATTCCATCAACCAATGTTGGATTAAATGGTAAAAATATATTATAATTTAACTTTAAAAACAATTAAAAATATAATCTAATCATATAATTAAATTAGATTAAAAGGAGGTTTTGAATTAAAATACAACATTTTTCACTATTCATTAAAAATTTAACTTTTTCGAAAAAATACCAAAAATTTACACAAAGTAAATTTTGATGTCCCGATTCTAAAGAAGAATTTTATTTTTTCAAATATAACACATAAAATTGTCAAAAAGTGGATTTAAAAGAGGTTCGCCATCAAAAGGTGGTTAATAGACCTTTTAAAGAATATTAGAATGTTTACGCTTAAAATTTGATTCATTCGCATTTTTAATCCTCTAAAATTTATTGTAAAAAGTAAAAATATTTGAAAAATATATATAATCATTTGGTAGTTAGTTCTGTTCATTCCCGCCATTACAACGGCTAGGCGTTAACTACCGTTTAAAATAATATTATTTTATTATTAGAGTGCGACGTAAGCTTCCCAAGAAACTCGTTGTTGCGTATTGGGTATGCCATCGAGCATAGCATCCCCTTTAAAGTAATATTAATATTTTATTCACAAATATGGATAAATATAAAGATGTCATATTATTTATTTACCTGGGGTGTTACATCCTTCCCCCCTTTTGGGAATTGCGTCCTCGCAATTTTTAAAATTGAGCTTGGAAACATCCTTGAACGTCCCACATCAGAACAAGAGTCGGTAAAACAATCACTTTAAAATAAAGGAAGTTAAGTACAGAGGTCACCCGAGTTAACCCATACTAGGATTCCATGTAGAAAAACATGGACATGGAAGAAAAAGAAAAGGGTCATGTTCTTGAGGAAGAGTGATAGTAAACATGTCTAGGATAAAGTTAACCATAAGAAAATCACAAACATGTGATGGGTTAAACGGTATTCGATTACCCAGTAGGAAAAGTTAATAGAAAACATTTTTGTTTTAAGTTACTTTTTATTGAGGAATTTATTCATAAGGAAACATAATCACTTATCATGTTGACTTTCAACTTTTACTAGATTCCTTAATCAAACTCATATTTTTTTCCAAAAGATGAGTATTTTGGGAGACTTGTTCGCATTAAGAGTACTATAATCAACTTCTATAGAATCACCTAATCCACCAAAGAGAACTATATACTTCCCATGTCTTTAGGCTTTAACTAAAACCAAAACCAAAAAGGTTAGTACAAGGTCAGATAATCCAGAAAAGGATAACCCTTTAAAAAGAAAATCTATGCTTAATCTCCAAAATTTGTCCAACAAAACCCAAAGTTCAACCAGGACCATCCGATAAACAATTTGTCCATAAAATTATTCAAAGTAAACCAATCTAAGATTGAAACCCAAATATTTGAAGGATTTAGTCACATAGTCTTCCAAGTTAAATCCTAACATTTATCTCCAAACAACATCAGTTGCTCATAAAGTCTCGTATTGAAAATTAATTAACCTAATCACATATCCTCCATGATAGGTTAATCATTTTCATAAATAACCCAAAATCAACATACTCTTAATTCATAAAATCATATAACTAAAAATAATCAGTCAAACTAACCAGGGACTTCACGTAGTCCAGTGGTAGGCGATAAATACCAGTCGCACTTTGGTTGTGGGTTCGATTCCCGTAGCTTTGTCCGATGCGATGGGTAGTCACACGGTCTGCGTGTTGTACTTTTTCCAAAACTATATAATTCTCAAATCATTACCCAAAAGGAGATAAAATCACCAAAAATAACCATAACATAATTTAACCTCAGTTTTATCTCATGCCTTTCACTTCCATCATAACATATAGTAACCCATAATTACCTCAAAAGTAAGGATCATATAAACCCTAATGGTTACCTTTATAATTATTACCTGAACTTCCACATCGATTGGTCATCTCGTACATGATGCATTACAGATCATAACAAGGTTCAAGTGGTTGATCATGACTCCTTGATAGTTGGTTTAAATAACCACGAGTTTCCTCATTGAATACCCCATTTTATCTAGTCTCTTAATCAGAGAACCACCACAGTTTCCTTTAAACCAATTGTCACTTTGGTGCCTGCTAGATCCAGCCATTCACTAAAAACAGAAATGTCAGTGTGAGTATATCAACAAAACCATCATGTACTAATGAGGATGGTAAACACTATGATACACTTAATCATTCACTTTATCTAAAACTAGGACTCTTTCTGAAATCCTAACCATTATGGTAATGCCACTTATGCTTAAAGAATACCCTAACCTCTAAAGTTATCTAAGCCGACCTTTGATACCAACTATAAGGCCCCAGCCTTAAACCTTAATTAATCTTGAGTTATTACAAGATTACACATTGAGGATCTTTTTAGGTTTAGAATTTTAGAGAATTAGATCATGAAACTTGCATTACATTCCACATTTAAAAAAAGTGGTTACAAAAAAGATAGTATTCATTCTTCCCATAAACGGAAAAATATTTAAAATAAAACATGTATTATTTCTTGACACATCCTTGACACTATCATCACATCATGTACCTTTCCCTTTACCTGTGAAAAACATTTCAAAAACTTGGGATGAGCATAAAAAGCTCAGTAAGGGTTATAAAAATATGGAAAGGAAACATGAGTTCGTATATACATAAGAATAAAATAATACTTTACCCATAATACATAGGCACTTTAACATACCTCATAAAATCATGAATAAATCATAGAAATCATAAGACATAAAAGGTAACTTGAGGCATTCATAACATTCTTACGTAGGGAGTAACCGTGTTGGTTATGTTTGGAATACCTACCATAGTATATTCCCTAAATCTATTCGGAAAAACCTTAAAGTTTCACTCCTTCACGTTACCCAATGCATTGGAGAGCTATATCGGGCTCATCAACCCTTAGTTTATCACGGAACCTCCCGTCTTCATAAGAATGCCCAAGAACCTCAACATAATCGTATCACATAAAACATGCATAAAGGAAACATAACATTTCCACCTTTCAATCATATGATATCAACACAACACACTGATATAAAAACATTATGAAAACCATTTTCAATACCAAAATAGAAGAAAAGTAAAACATGGTATTTATGTTTCATTTAAAAAGAATGTGTGACTTTTAGAGGAAGCCAAAACTCAAATAATGGTCACGACGGCAGAGAAGTCGTTGTCGCCGCGTACGTACGACAAAAACATTCCCTTTTGTCATTGAATAAACACATCGTATAAAAAAGATTCCTTTTGAATAAACGTAAAAGACAAAGGGGTTTATACACCGTATAAAAGAAGGTTGTGTATAAAACAGAATATGCCTCAATGAAAGGAGATTGAGATGAAGTCCCTTACAAAGATGGTATCCTTGGATTAAGCATAAATCAATTACATAATTATGTGTGAAAAAAGAATACACCAAATATAAGTTGATATTAAGTGTAAATTAATCAAAGGTCATTCACACATATTCAATGGATGACATATTCAATAACTACATGTTGAACCCAAAGAAATCGAAATTGGATTAAGAAGTTCCCTTGACAGCCTAACGACATCACATCAAAATGAGTTGATTAGAGATAAAAAAGGGTATCTCATCACATGGACATAAAATTTACATCAATAAGGATATATGAGAACATATCCCAACATAAAAATATGTAAATTAAGTGACCCAACGAAAGAAGTCTTTTAAAAAGAGGAGGGTGAAAGGTTCCCTTACCGACATGGGTATCTTTTGAAACATACACCTCGTGAAAGAAGGACAATACAACATTGATTTAAATACTAATAAAAGAAATTATATTACACAATGAGTAAAATAATGGGCAGTTCATACACCACTCAAAGGAAATTATGGCAAATGTAGCATAAATCTCACGGGAATAAAAGTGAGATGAAAAATCCCTTACAAAAACTCGGCAACCTAACGGCGCCACATAAAACTTACAAAAATGGATTGATGAGATAAAATAGGGTATCTCGTCATATTAACATAAATTTTATAGAAATAGGAATATAAAAGAACCTCCCCAAACATAAAAAAGAGGAGCTTAAAAGAAGTGACATAAAGGAGAGTACTTAAAAAGAAAGAGAGAGGTTAGATCTCTTACAAAAATTTGTCAGCCTAACGGCGCCACTCAAAACTTCCAAAATGGATTGATGAGAGAGACTAGGGTCTCTCATCACATGAACATAAAAATTACATTAAGATTAATATAAAATAACATCCCAATAACAAGAAAGATGAGCTTTAAAAGGAATGACATAAAACAGTGTACTTAAAAAGAAAGAGTGGAGTAGGATCCCTTACCTCAAGTCCAACTTGTCTTGTTCGTTTATTTATATTCCTGAATAATAAACTTTGTTCAATTAATAATTTCATAAGAACCTCCTTTATATATTATTATTCAGTTCATATCACATATTATAATGTTATAATAATTGTATAATAATGTTAGTTCATATCAGACGTTTTTGCCGATGTTTGGTACATGAGTCAAAAATGAACTTGTTTGAAAAAAGATTGCCCATGTAGTTATATGTAAATAATTTCAAGAATATTATTGATGATTAAAATATCATATATATCCAGTAAATATTCATTTTATACTATTCCATATCATTTGGAGATAAAATGCGAAAAGCATCGTTCATGGAGACGGTAGGTCGTACGTACGCATGAACGCTACTTTCATTTTTTTGTCATATTAATGGAATTAAAACAAAATGAGAGAGATATATATATATGTTATAATTCCAGAATGATATCCATAATTTATATGTAATATATTACATATATATCCATTATATATATGTACTTATAATATTACATAACATTTTGAGATAAGAAATGAAATGTACCGTTCATGGAGACGGTAAGTCGTACGTACGCATGAACTCTACTTCAATTTCTATTTCATATTTAATGGAATTAAAACATAATGATACATAATAGTATTTTAATTCCAGTATGATATCATATATAATATAATTAAATATATCCTTTATACATACCACACATGGTATTAATGAATCAAATCACTTTGAGGGGGTGGTAGTCCGCACTTCCTTAAATGAAGATATCGCGTTTACCCATAATGGAAACCATAAAGGTATGTCATAAATGAAAAATACAGAAGCTTAAGTAAAACATAATCATATTAGATATCATATATAAATATAGTGTCATCTTAATGGCCACCTTTGAAGGTGATAGAAGAATGTTGAACAATCATCGTTTCAGGAGGCAGAAATTCGCCATCCACGGAAACAGTATGTTCATTAACCATTATATGTAGGTGTGTGTAAGTGTAGCTAGAATCCTTCTTATAACAACATCCTAGTATATTGAAGATACTTTATTTTTTACAAAAAAAATAAATAAAAAGAGTTTAGGGGGTTGGAGAAACAAAATAAAACAAAAGGATACAAGTGAAGACATTACCTTAAAATCGGGTAACTCCCTTTGGTTTGAGCTCAAAGGCTTCCTTGGGAAGACTTCTGACCAAAGTGAGGCTTAAAGGAGTAAGAGAGGGAAGTGGAGAGAAAAACTGGGAAGGGGTTGGCCGAGCCAAAGGTTTTGGGAGTGTGGGTAAGGAGGGAGAGGTGGGGGCCTTTTATAAGAGGAGATGAGGGGCACTCTTGTAAAGTTATAAAATGTTACTTTATTTTCAAAAGCGTTTTGGATTTTAAAGGTCCCACATTGATGTATTTCGAGGATATGGTGATAAGGGTTCGAAATCCACTCATCCAATAGGTTTTGGACATGTGTAGGTCTTAGATATTACATTATCTTTCCATTTTATTTAAATCGTTAAATAATGAGGTCATCGCTGCATCATCATGATGGCATAAATAATTTAATTTATATAATGTCTAAAAATTATAAAAAAATACTATGTTGTACGAAATCGTTTTAGATTTCCAATGACTATTTATAGTCAAAAATATGACTTGTATAATCCCATGTAAACATTGTTTTAGTAAAACATCTCATGTTTGTGTCATTTTTACTTTATCATTAAATAAAACGGTATTTATGTCATTTTCCAACCAAAGTGGCTCCATGGGGTCCCCAAGTTGACCCATGGATTTTCTTGGTCGGCCATGACACATCCAATGAGGGTAGGACATGTGTCTAGGTCATTTCAGTTTATTAAAACATTATTCTTACCATAAAATACACTAATTACCTCTAATCGAGATTAAAAACTTAATAAGTTACTATTCACCAAAAAAATACTTTTATCCCATTGAACCACATTTTACTTTTTAATGACAACCATGTATGTCGGATTTTTGAAATTCAAAACACAAAATGGAAAATGTTCACTTAAACGGAAAAAACAGTTTTTATAAGTACCACTTAATGGTTTCACTATTCATCAAAATTGAAGTTTTTTAGAAAAATCCCAAAAATTCACCCTAAGCTATATTTGATATTAAGAATTCAAAAATGATGTATATTTTACAAAATTCAAAACATATAAGTTTAATTAATTAATTTAATAATTAATTCCCGCTTTCCAAACAAATAGAGTGTTTTTATGAAACAAAATGTATCAAAAGATTGACACTAGTTTAAGTCCGATTTCAATGTGAAATTAATTCCATCAACCACTATTGGACTAAATGGTAAAAATATATTCTAATTTCACTTTAAAACCAATTAAAAAGATAATCTAATCATATAATTAAATTATATTAAAAAGCAGTTTTGAATTAAAATACAACATTTTTCACTATTCATTAAAAATTGATCTTTTTCGGAAAAATGCCAAAAATTTACACAAAGTAAAATTTGAAGTCCCGATTCTAAAGAAGAAATTTATTTTTTCAAATATAACACAAAATATTGTCAAAAAGTGGATTTAAAAGAGGTTAGCCATCAAAAGGCGGTTAATCGACCCTTTAAAGAATATTAGAATGTTTACGCTTAAAATTGGATTCATTCGCATTTTTAATCCACTAACATTTATTGTAAAAAGTAAAAATATTTGACAAACATATATAATCATTTGGTTGTTAGTTCTGTTCATTCCCGCCATTACAACGGCTAGGCGTTAACTACCATTTAAAATAATATTATTTTATTATTAGAGTGCAACGTAAGCTTCCCAAGAAACTCGTTGTTGCGTATTGGGTACGCCATCGAGCATAACATCCCCATTAAAGTAATATTAATATTTTATTCATAAATATGGATAAATATAAAGATTTCATATTCTTTATTTACCTGGGGTGTTACAGTAGGTTTAACAATGGGAAGAATAATGGATTTTGAATGGTGACCATTCTTTTAAAATAATGAAGTTTTTGGGTTTTCAATACCTTGATATTTCAAATATAATATCCTCATTTAAACATGAGTTTTGAGCTAGAAATGTCTTTTTTCACACTATTTGATCCAATATGACTAGTTGATCTTCTAAGATTTAGTGAAAATTTAGGACTTGTATTAAACCCCTGGTAACCATTATTGGAGTCTATTTATTTAACATTATCACTTGAAATAATAACACGTAAGGAAAGATCTTATTTGTATTAATATCAGATGATGTCTTAGTATGGATAATAACCCTGTTGTTAACAGCTTTAATATTATTGTTAATAGAATAAATATGATTGAAATCATTAAAGCAGGTACATTCAATGTTTCACGGATCTGGGATACTTGTCTATTTTTCTTTATGGGAAGTTGAAAGTATCTTTGTGATCTCACCACAAGAAGTGGAAGGGTGAAATTTCACAATCTACACTGAAAAACTAGTTACTGGACATTTATTGCGCTCAAAAGAATTAATAAACTTCTAGCCTGAGAGATGTTTTACAGAGCCAGTCATGGTGCAAGCATATGTAGTATTTCCTCCATTACTAGAGTCCATATCAGTGACATCTATAGTCAAAAAGAATTCTTCTCTGTAGTCCGAAACAAGGATCTCCCCAATATAAATAACTTTATCTCCTGAGTACTTGAGCAATTTAATCTACTGAGTTAGAGGCGAGGAGGTGGTCTGTGTTGGATGGCTCACTCTATTTACTGCATTTTATTTAGTCAAATTAATGTTAGCTGAAATAGAGGCCATACCCTTGCAAGCCAAGGTATACTATCCATAAGTGCACCCCAATAGCACGGAACTTTTTCTAGAATATGAAGTCTATGAAAAATGTCTAGATATTCCCATTTTTTATGATGTAGATTTGTATATGATGTCTTCTTTCAATGTATAAGGATGATCCCCCTAGTGTGAACCAGTATCAAAATATGGGATATGATAGCTGTCTTTTGAATTTCCTTTATTGGTTACACTATGATGGGGGGAAGAAACTGTAAAGTCATCTACAACAACATGTGCCTCTGTTTTTTCAATTAATTTTTCATCTTGTATGACATTCACAACCATTTTGTCAATATCTTCTAAAATTTCATAGTTTGTTTTTGTATTTTCTTCCATTTCAACCAAATAAGATCATGTATTACTTGAGGTATCTCCTAATTGGTTTGGGTGATATGATTTCTTATCCCAAATTTCATATTTCTTTTTAGAAGGATTTGTTTTGTCAGTGATGTTTGTCTTGCCTCTTCTATTTCTATCCTCAATCCTCTCATTGTCATTTTTCTAGACAACATGGTTTTTAACTACCCTATAGTTTAGGACTGAATGTCCAACTATCTTTCAAAACACACAAAATGGTGGATTTCATTCATATTTAATTATAACCTTTGATATTTGATCCTTTCAATTAAATCTAACATTATTCGGCAATTTAGAGTCCAGGGAGATTTCAACCATGATTCTACAAAGAAAACCAAGTTCACCATTAAGAGTGCATTGATCTGTCTTAAGATGGGTGCTTATTCATTAGACTATGTCATTAAGAATCTTAGGGGGTCAATAGAACCCATTAATACCATGAAAATAGATTCAAACAATATCTATTTTGTTTTTGTGAGTGTGTAGATTAAAAAATATATCCCATTCAGAAATTCGAAGGAGAACAGGTTTATGTCAAATTTTTCCTAATTTCCAAACATGATTTAGATGCCCCTATGAGTTTTATAGGATGTGAAAATATCAACCACCAATTGCAATGGATTTTTAATAGACAAAACCATAGTAGTGTGTGATTAATAGATTAAGATCATAGAAATTCCAAGTTTGTTAACCTTTAAGGTCAGTAGTGTGACCCATAACAGAGTACTTCTACAATTTCATATGCTGTTGAAGGGATTCCGAGTTGGCAAAACAATAAAATGGAAATCATCAAATTTCATGCATAATGTCATCTTCTAAAGTGTATTTGAGGATAAATCTAAACCTTTATGTGCTTAGTGGATGTAAATTCCTCTTTTATTTCCAGGGAATGTGCATGATGTAGAATCTTCGGGGAAGAAATCAACCTTTTTAGAATTTTTAATAGCTTCCTCATTATAAATCTTCCTCTCCTAGAAGAGTCGGGACTCGAATCTCCCAGTCACTAGGAAGGAGGTAGTCATTGGTGAGAAAATTGAAGAATCAGGCCACAAAACCAAGTTTTTCGATGGCTTCTAAAGAGAGATGGTCTCCCATATCTCTAATTCTCTACTCATATGATATTTCATGAATATCATTTAATTTCCAAAAATATCATGTAGAAGTATCAAACTGGGTGAGTAGAAAGGCCCATTTTCTTGTACCACGTTACACTCAAGTCAGACCCGATGCACCTTTTCAGATTTTTCACCCTTAGGTATCTCATGCCAGATCGACATCCACTTGTAATATACAGAATGGGATGTAATTTTTAGAAACCATTTTCTATATCCTCTACAAAAATTATATGAAATTTTACTATATATTTCCTCATCATTAATCTTTTCCATAGAGATATTCCTTGATATATACATAGAAATATTCCAAGGCATGTCATTAGATTAATATAATCATAGTTTTAAAATTTTGACTAAACATTTTCTCTAATCCAAACTGAAATGACTGATGATTTAATTAAATAGAAATTAAATCCTTTTTTAGAATAAATAATACATTAAAAAAACACCCAACCATTTTATTAGTTTTGTGACTTCAGAAACATGGAGTAAAAATACACTAAATTAGTGAAATATCATCAATGTTTTCAATAATGATCTTCCCACATATTAGTTATACTTTATATATCATACTTATAACATAGGGAATTAATTATTCTAAATGTGGTGAGATTGAATTTTCATTAAGGGTAAATAAAGGAAATCTATAATAATATCATGAACGTAAGGGAATGAGAACATGAAAATTATATTGGAATATCGTACCATGAATATAAATGATCATAATCATGAGATATGGAATAAATATTTGATGTTAATAATAAATGAATAATTATATCATCATGAACAAGAACCATGTGATCATATCATACACATAAAACATTAGATTCAAGGAATAAACATAAACATTTTATATCTTTCAATATAAGACATGGTTCACTATCCAAAAATTATTAGGGAACATTGTGGGGACTATATCTAGTGAGACAGAAACACCACCAGTACAAATCACATTCTATTCCACTTAAAATATTATCACTCCCCATCATCCCATAATAGATCTAGTTTCCCCATCTTCACATAATGGATCATGCTTCCCCATCATTCAATTGTGGATTAGGTTTTCCCATATTCCTATAGTGGATCCATCATGTCAACCTTATTCCCATTATTATCTCATTAGATACAAATATTTAACCAATACATTGGAGGAATATATTGGTCCCAGCCTCAGATAATGAAATAATAATTACTTGTTCTATGAGATAATAAAACATACATTATATCAGAACCCCTAAAAATAGATGGGTTTCATAAAAACATATCATAATCCATATTATTAAATGGGTATAAAAACAATTCAATATCTTCATTACATATTAAAAAGAAAATGTTATCATAAACAATTCATGAAATCATAATCCTTGAAATGAAGTGGGTACAAAAATCATATAACACATGTAAGAGAAATGATGGTCATAAACATAGAACAGATGAAAGTGAATTGTATATAATAAATATACAGTAATTGAAAGAGAAACTGGACTCACAACAATCATACTATAAAAAAATTAAACATTCATAGAATGAATATTAATGGACCGATTAAATCATTTATTTATAATAGAATAAGTAACACCAATAGATTTCATATTTGATGGGATATAATTAGTAATGATATTTAAAAAATCTAATGGAAAATATACTTTTTTCATTGAACATGTATTTTGAAAACATAAATAATTTTATGGACTTCATTTAATTAATTTGTAAAGATAATAATATGTATTTTGATAAATTTTAAAACCATTAACATTGAATACTTATCAAAGAAACTAAAAAATATTATGAAAATCGTTTTTATTTGTAAACATACATAAGAAACAGGAAAAAATTTTGAGAACCATTTTCCATGGAAAATTATAAAAGATTATAAAGAAAAATAAAACACATTTTCATTGAAAACACATTCAATACATATGAAATATTCATTTAGATAATTTAAATAAATTTCTTCTAAAACAACCTATTGAAAACATATAAAATAATATTTTAAGATAATTTAAAAAAAAATAAACAAAAATCAAATTGTCAAAATAGTTTTTCTTTGAATCCCATTTTAAAATAATAAAATTTAAATAAAATTATTAAACAAATTTTTTTGAATAAATATCCTTGTAGACATACAAATGAATACATAAGGAAATGATGTTCATGAGGTTGGGTAAGCCCATACACATCGAACATTACTTTTTCACCAAATTTGTTTGAAAGGTACATTGATAGGAAAAGGTATTGAGGTAAAATTTAAAAAAATAATAAAACAAAATAAATTGGTAATTGTTTTCTTTATTCATAATAGGTTAAAAACTAAATCATGTTTTTTAAAAATTTATTGAACACACATTTTTGAAAGAACACATATTTCTGACCAAAAGGAGAAAAAAAGTCGGATTTTCATAAAAATATTTTCTTAATTATATTAAGTAAAAAATAGTTTAAATGGTAATGTTAAATGAATTTAACATTAATAAACATAGGGTATGAAAATTCATCGGTGTTATAGATATATGGATCCAAATATTTGTTAAATATAATCATAATCTTAAAAAATCTTGATAAGCGATGAGATTATATTAGTAAATCATTTCTATTTTTGGAGCGCTGAATCATAAAAAATTGAATTAATCACATTAAATGAAGCATACAACTTCAAGAACATATTTATATTCATGTATATTATTTTAAAGGTAATATATATACCACATAGAAAAATATATTTTTACAACATGGCATGCGACTCAAAGATGGAAAATAGGGACAAAATTATTTTAAAAATTTATTATCTTTTGAAACATAATTACCATGAAATATATATCATAAAATGGATATTTAAATACCCAAACAATTATGTGAAATTATATTATAATATATATATTTGGGAATTATATACAAATCATGTAAGAAATTTGAGGTGAACACGACTTGTTCCTCATTGAAAATAAATGTAAGATGAGGAAACCATTACCTTAAGGATTGAATTTCTTCACACACTTCAATACTATTATATAATAAATATAATTTTATGAATCATCTACCCCAAAACCATATTATTTTTTTCAATTCCATATATTATTTTAATATGACTTCATTTTACACTATTATTAACAATTCCAATTTAATGTTACGTTTCAAGCAATATCTACCATTTTTTTCATATTTGTTTTGACTTGTACTACATGATCCTATTGTATTGATCATGACTAAATTGATTTAATAATTTAAATAATTATTTATATATTATACATATTTATTTTATAAATATTTAAAAAAATCTAGAATATATATATATATATCTAATAGAATATATTGTTCATGGAGACAGTAGGTCGTACGTACATTTGAACGATTATTCTATTATATTATTATAATAAAAGAATAAATGAAAATAAATTATATAAATATATAATAAAATTAAAGATGAATAATGATTTCATATATATCATATAGTTTAATTATACTCCTCTTTAATACATTTCATGTAATGTGTTAAATAATTAAATCTCTTTGATAATGTGGTAGTACACACGTCCAGAAAATTATTTATTTTACTAAAATAAAATGGATAGAAGGATGATATGTTTTATAATAAATAATTAAGTATAAATAAATCATAAATATAATATATAAAAAACCAAGTTTCCCGCATAATTCTCAACCATGAAAGGTTGTAAATGAAAAATGAACAACATCGTTTTCTGAGGTGGTAGTTCACTATACAAAAAAATTGTATGTTCATTACAGATAAGATAGAAGTTTATTAAATTTTAGGTTCATCCCTTATAGTAAAAAATATTCCTATATTTATTATAATGATGCTATTATATAAGTATGGAATAATAATATTTGAGTTGATGTTGAATTAAAATAATATGAAGGATCTAGAGGAAAGATGTTGCCTCTTCTTTAGGTAACTCATCCTAGATGGATTTCAGCCTAAGGAGTTGCATCAACGAGGAAGGGAAAATTGTTCGGAGATTATTTGAGAATATTTTAGTCTATATAAAGGTATTTAGAGGTGTGAGTAAATGGGTGGGGTGAGTCCCATTTTATAATGGAGAAGTAGTGTCATTCATGTACATTTTTGAAAATAGAATTTCACCCACATTTTTTCAAGGACATGTGGATCCAATAAAGAACAGTAATCAAGAATAGGGAGTATATTGTCTATATATAGACATAAAAATTATTTTAATATATGTATATGTAATTTTCCCCTTGTGTGAAAAGTTTATTCCATTGGTATGGTAATTTTTCTCTTAGACAATTTAATTAATATTAAATACATTCAGTAATTTTTTTTGTCAAAAAATAATTTCAAAGTATATGAAAATATATTTTTTTATGATCAAAAAAATGGAATCCATTTTTCCAAATTCAAGTTACATAATAGTTATAAATAAATTTAAATTTAATCCAGTAGACGGAACAATAAAGATGGTTTTTAATGATAAAATTTTCAAAAATTATCCTATGTTTTTGTATCTATTGTATATGTAAACTTTGATACAATAAAATAAATTGGATTAATTTATGTATAAATTATGTAATATAAATTAAAAAAGGAAAAAAATTATTTATCCTTATAAATAAATTATATGAAAAAAGAATTTTTGAATAAAAATTTAATATTATTTACTATTCATCAAAAATTGGAATTTCACAGAAAAATACAAAAAAAAAATTCACCTAAATATAATTTTGATTATAGAATTTCAAAAATGATGTTTATTTATTCAAATAAAACTTAATGAAGTATCAAATAATATCTTTTCAATTAGTTCTCTACTAAAAGTATGTAAAATTACCTTTTAGGAGAATTTATCTTTTTATTCAAATAATTAGATTTATTATTATCTTATACATGTTAAATATATGGGATGAGAATAAAAAGTATTTGTTAAATATATAATATATAAATTTTATTGAAAAAATTAATAAAAAATGGTTTTATTAATTTATTTAGATAAACATTTATTTTTACATTGAAAAATAGTTTTTATAAAAAAGTAATTTCATTATTTTGTAATAGTTTATAAATTCAGTTCTATTAATTGATAACAAAATCACTAAGTTTATATACGTTTTAAATAATATTTTTCAAATTTATTTAATTTTATTCATATCTTCCATTACAAAGGCTAGTTCGTATTTATAATAATATTTTAATAATCATGTCAATAGTATATTGTAGTTTGGTAAAATCTTAATCATTCTTATTATGAAATCTATTGAAAGAATATAGAATTGTGTGTAATACATGCCAAACATAGTTTTTTGTGTTACAAAAGAAAATATAGGTGTTTCAGGTCTTGCAATACTAACATTGTGATTTATATAGAGCTAGGAAAACATAGTGCATTAAAAAAACCATATTCAGTGTGGCGTGTTGTGAAAAATATAAAAAAGATTAAATTCATTAGAAAAATAATAATTCAAAAAATATCAGGGAGTTAAAAATCATTGTTGTAAAATATCATAAAGGAATATATAAATATAGATTATTTACCCCCAATTAGTGATTATATTTGGAACGCTAACTCATGAAGAAAATTGAAAGAAAAAATCATTTCTTGAATGATGCATGTACCATTGTTTTTCCATGCGCCCATTTTTATCATGTACTGAGTTGAAAGAAAATTGGTCAAATTCATGGTGTGTGGATGTGTTGTCCACTATAACAATACAATATATCCTTTATTGAAATAGAACCATGAAAAAATTAATATTGTATTCTGAAACTAAATTTAGAAGATTTATTCTTATGGTAGAACCAACTCCTCTAATACCACTCTATGATGACCATTCACAATGGGACCTATTCCACAACTTCTCAAGCATGCCTCTAACATGTTAGGGGTCAGAACTATCATCTTGTATTCATATCACTAAAATTAGAGTCCCTATCCTTATGTACCTATAAACATGAACACATATCCAAGCCCATACAATGTGTAAATGTAGAACAACTGATAACTATGCTTGCATACACCTAAAACCCAAAACCAGAGTATGACAATAAGAAATGGAATGTAAGCACATAAAAATTTAATCTCACAATAATAATTATGAGAACAAGTAAAACTAAAATTGATTTAATGGTAACGATTTCAAGATCACTATAATGACATACCTTTTTCATTCATTCCCACTAAACAACCCATGGTCCTCCTTCCTCTAGGTTTATGTCAAAAGGTCGATCATCATTACAAGACATAACACATATAGTAAAAGATCATCTTGGGTGAGTAAAACAATACCCAATACGACACCCTGAGAGAAAATGTGTAAAACAATAAGAATAAAGGTTATCCCGACATATGTATATGCCTATAAATTATATATAAAAATATCGAGATATAATAAAACAACACCCAAAGTCTCAAGGTAAATTCAAAAACATACATCCATTATTGGATTACTTCTTGATGGTTCAATAAATAACTCATCCTTGAGAACAGACTCCCTAAGAAATATAACACTAATGATGCCCATCAAAGATGTGGTGCTTATAGGATCTCGTAAACGGATGGATAGTTTGGAAGTCTGAAGAGATAAGATCATAGAGTTTAGATCAATAAAAAAATAGAGTTAATAACAACAACTCAGTCTAGATTAACATGATAATAATGGGACTAGTTCCAGTGGTGTGTTTCTCATGACAATACCAGTAACTCCAGCTAGGGAAAAAAGATGATAGAGGATCTCAAACATGGACTCATTGATGGTTTCCAGTAATACAATCCAAGATTAATTGCTGAAGGGATCACAATCTTATGTATATAATGTGATTCTATGCCAACCCTTTTGGAAAGGGCATGGGGAATTCACCGTAATGAATCTTCTTTATGATATTGTGTACATGGGGTCTAGGCCAACATTCAATAATTACAAGGTTTTTACTATTAGTACATGGTGTGTCCCTTCAGTACAAGGTCCTTTTCATGAAAACATTTATGTGACATCATCCATGTAAAAATACATGGTGTTCCCCAGCTCGTTAACATCTACCCATGTCCAGGAACATGATGATGTCCATTGACACCTAGCATGGTAATGTCCGTCTCAGAGTACATGGTATGGTCATGATAATGTACTCATAGTCATGTCCATGTACAACCCCAAGAACATGAAGATACCATGGTTAGTGGTCACATGATGTGTGACCCGGTAATACACTATGTGATAATTAACTCCATCCACAAACATTATTGACTTCTATCAGGATGCCACATAGAATATGGATACACAGTACATGTCATGTGGTATAGAATAATAAAATATATAGATATAAATTATGCATCTATTCCCATGACATAAAACATCAATATAATCACCCATTGAATCTAATGACATGAATATATGGTCTTCAAACCTTTCCGTCATCGAGCATTAGGATATGATAATCGAATCCGCTCAGAAAATGATCTCACATATCAAACCATCATCATGATCCAAAAAACAAAAATAAGGTCTCCCAAACCCATCAAATCCACTTTTGATTCCAATATAACATATTCCCTTCATCACATTGAGTCTGGATTTGTTATATTGGATCTATATTCCCTGAAATGTGATCCATATACTTGACTCTATGGTATTTCTAGAACATCAGTCGATGGGATTTTCCAGTGATAAAGGCTGATAATTGGGTCATAATTCCTAATCACACCCATGATGAATGAACCTCAGAAAATTAATCTGGTTAGCCTTAATCTCATTACTTTAGATCGAAATAAAGAAGTGAAAAATAATATGAAGCATTTCCCACAAAAATATCTGAGTACATAATTTATCCCGAAAAATAAAAAATCTCATTGTTAAAATTTGTGGTCCATTGATTCACCACCATCGTAGAAATAGATAATAGGTAACTAAACCAAGAAAAAATGATATTCCTTCATTGGGATAAATCACACATGAAAAATGAATTTGTGTCAATATAATTGGTGAGATCCAATGATTATGTTGCACACTGACCCTGGATCATCGATTCAGTTGGGGTTCATCAGTGGATCTTCTTCCACACACTCCAAAGACTCTCCATGATTTGTAGGGTTATGAATCGAACCCTAACAATGTTCCATAAATGATTTAATAATGAAATTTGGTCATTTTATGAACAAATAAATAATGTAATTCATTTAAATTATTTTATTCATTTTATACCCATGATGAATTTTCCACAAATTCTCCATATCGACAATGGTTATATCATGCCTAGGGTAAATACATTGTTCTGAACTCAAAATTTCCCTCAGATTTCTGATCTATGCCTCCAATAAATGTTGTTCTTGTTTTTAGGTAAAAAGTTCTTGGGTTCAATTTATTATATATAATGTATTTTTGAACATTTATTCCAAGAACCTCAGACATCAGAATCACATGTTCTCTCGATATTTGTTCTTGAAAGTAATCATTGAAATATCCAAAACTTATACATGGAACATTTGAGAAATTAAACATTCAAGCTGATTTTTCCCTAACATGTTACATAATATAATTAAAACCTTGATCGATACAAGTAACCTCACTTTTGAATTATTCTTACTTCGATATGATTTACAATGAAAATATAATAAAACATTATATGTATATACCACATCATTTAATGCATCACATAATTTAATTACATGTGAATTAATAATTATTACTTGATCTTGAAGCTTTTTCTATAGAGTAGTTTTTGATTATTTTATAAAATAAATGAGACCTAGGTGTGAGCTCTTAAAGCCTATGTAATGACATATTTTAGTAACCATCAGCCTCTTATCAAACATCAATGCCTCATTTCAAACACCTCTTATCGAACACGTTTTTTACATAGTTAATTACGTTCTAGTGAGGGGGTTGAGGGGATCGAAATACATATAAAAAATTCTGCGTACATGCAGGTCCTTACATATATATTTATGGACGACTCTTAAATCATAAATGATGAAAATAAAATACAATTACTAAAAATTATATAAAAACTTATACAAAAAAGACATGCAATTTCAATTTTTCCTTCATCAGTCATCTTATGTTCTGTCATCAAAAAATGCTCTTAATAAGTTTTTTTGGTATAGTTATTAATTTATACATATTATATTACATTACCAATACCTTGATATAATATTTAAAAAACAGTAACACCTTCTTTCCAGCTTTTAAATTTTTCAATATGTGTGTATATATAAATTTAGGTATATTATGTTTATTTACCTATATGTATCAAATATTATAATTCAAATTTATTCTACATTTTGTATAATATAAAATAATAAATACATATAAAAAAATTTAAGTAGTATAATATATATATATATATTAATTTTAATATATTCAACTACATTTATTAGACTATTAAAATATAATATATATATATATATATATATATAATTATAAACTATTTTTTCTAAATAGATGTGTTATTAATTATACATAAATATTGAATATATTGTTAGTAATAAATTTTATTAAATATAATTTATAAAAAAATTAATTTTTAAACTTATATAACTACCATTAAAATTTGGTAAATATCTATTATTTTCAAATATATAAAATTATATAAGTATAAATATTTTTTAATATTTCAATATACCAAAATGATTGTAATTATATTTTATACATTATCACTAAAAATATTAATTATTTATACTTGATATAATTTAAAATTATTATTATAAATCATTGTAATATATTTTTGTTCAATCAAAAAATATTATTCTATATATATATTTAAATAAATTTAAATATGATACTTCGTATAACTAGAATTTTATAATATTATAATTTTTATAACATATTTGTCTAATTTCATACATGGAATAACTATTAAAATTTTGGTTTATATTAGTTTATATATAATATATATTATATACATATATATCATTTCAAATAAAATTACTCACCATTAAAATTAAAAATATATATTTTTAAAAAATTATAATATTTTCCAAAATATTTATTATATTATATATATATAATATTAATTATATAAAAACCATAATTGAATTTTGTGGATAATTAATTTAAGTGAAATCATAAATGAAAAAGAACTCATACTGAAATTAAATGATACACATGAAAATAATTTATACATCCATATGTTCAAACATCCAAACATATTAAATAAATAAATAAAATAATAAATAAATACAATCTGAAAATTAAAATATTAAAAATAAATTTTATCTTTTTAAAATCATGAAATATATGTTTATAAAATATTACTACAGTGTTTTGTAGAAAATTATAAATGATCCTAATTTAATATTGGGGGTGTCACATTATTTATATTTTTTTATGTCAGAGATGTGCACTTAGTTCCTTCATACATTGAAAAACAATCAATGAAAATATGAATGGTTTTTATGTATTCTTGGAGGCATAGTGAGAAGAAAGGACTTTGTTCATGGTTGTCAGAAAAATGGAGAAGAAGAAAATAAAAATAATTAAAATCTTATTCCATAAAAACAAAATAAAATATCCCATTTAAAAAACTCCTCACGAGTAATTTGAAATGATGATGAGTGGTGAGACTACACCAGTGGGACGATATGTGACATGTACCATTAAAAAGTTATAAAAATGGATAGGAATTATCCACATAGTGTTTCCTTTCATGTAGTCCACACATACCACATGGGAAGTGGGGGAAATCGTGAATATTTTCATGAGTTTTTTAGTATTTTTTAAGTAAAGAAGGGTAAAATATTTTTTTTTTCTAATGTTGAAAGGAAGAAGAGGAAATACAACATTTCTGTTTTATTGAAATATTAAATAGCTAATAAAATCTTTTTCAATTTTTCTTGTATTGATTGTTGACATAGAAATCGCTTTATAGGAAGTGCCTCTTTTTCCATAATGTAACGTGAATTTTGGCATTAGTGATGCAACCATTCTCTTAAATAAAGGGGAAAAGAGGAAACACCATTGTATCATTTCGAAAATGCTCCTAGAATATAATCCCCTTCCCACCCTCCTAACTAAAAATTTCATTCAACTATCTAATTTCACAACTATTACCTCTATAATTAAGCAGGTGTTTTTCCTTTGTGTGCATCAGTTTCGAGGGCGTAAAAGTAGTGCTAAATGTTTTGAAATCATCATTTAGAGGTATTTTTTATTTATTTTAATGTTATATATTTATTTAATTGATTATTTTTAATTTAGTTGTAAATATTTTATCTATGTACTTGTTTAGTTAGTTAGATAATGTTTTGAAATAATAGTTTTTATTAGTTTTGATTCATTTTAAACAAACTAATGAATAAAATAGGATTAAATAATTGTTAAATAATGATTAACAAATAATTAACTAATGAATTCCATATAATAATTAATTAGTAAGAAATAATTAATTTTGGATTTGTTATATTTAACAAATGATAATATAATAAATTAGTAATTACAAACTAGTTTTTACCTAATGAAAAAATAATGGATGACTAATGATTTATGAATGATTACAGAATGATTATCTATTGATGAAAGAATGAGTATATAATTATTAAAGAATTAATAACTACTGATTAAATAATTATTAACTAATCATTAAATAGTAATTATAGAATGATTAACTAATGATCAAATAATTAATAATTAATGATTAAAAAATGAGTAAGTATATATTAACTAATAATTCAAGAATGATTAACTAATAATTCATGAATAATTAAGTAAGGATTAACTAATTATTAAATAATGGTTAAATAATGATGAAATAATTATTTAATACTAATTAAATATTGATTAACTGTGTATTAAATAACACTTTTAGAATTATTAACTAATTATTTAAGAACGATTAACTAATGATTAAAAAGGGAAACCCAATGATTAATGAATAATTACCAAATGATTTAAGACTAATTGACTAATAATTTCTAAATGATTATCAAATGATTAAATATTTGTAAAAAAATGATAAATAATGATTAATGAGTTATTCATTATTGATTATATAATTATTCAAAAAATCATAACTGATAATTAAAGAAGAATTTACTAATTTTTAGTAAAAAATTAACAAATTTTTAAATATTGATTAAAAGATGATTAAATAATGATTAAATAATTATAAAAGAATATCTAACTACTCATTAAATAAATATTAGATACTGGTTAAATAATTATTAAATAATGAATAACTAGTTATTAATGTATTATTAAATATTTCTTAACTAATGATAAAATTTGGATTTGAGAATGATTAACTAATGAGTAATAAATAAATAACTAATGATTAATTAAGGATTAAATAATGATAAACTACCGATTAATGATTGATTAAGTAAAAATTAAATAATTATTAACTAATTATTAAAGAATGATTAACTAATCATCAAAGAATGATTAATGAATTAACACCTAATGATTATAAAATTATTCACTAATTCTTAAATAAATGTTTATGAATGATTAAATAATGGTTAAGTAATGATTAACTAATTATTTTATATTGATCAATTAATGATTAAAGATATATAAAAAACTATTAAATTTTGATTAACTAATGATTAATCAATTATTAAACAACAATTAAGGAATTCTTAATAAATGTTTATTGAATTTTAATGAATTATAAACTAATGATTAAATAATTGATACCTAATAATAATAAATGGTTCACTAATTTTTAAAAAATAATTAAATAATGAATAGAGACACGTGAATGAATGATTATATATTGATTATATAATGAATATATAATTATTAACTATTGATTAAATATTTATTTACTAATGATTAAATAAAAACTAAATAATGATAAACTAATGCTTAATGAATGATTAAAAATTAATTAATTAATGATTTACAAATGATTTCATATTGATTTACTAATTATTAATTTATGAATAGCTAATAATTAATTAATGATCAGCTATTTAATGACTATAATGTAATTACATCATATTTATTAATTGGGTAATGATTAATTAGTTACTAATGAATTATTAAGTAATATTTAATTTGGGGTTCACCTGTAATTAAATATATATTGGATAAAAATGTCAAATTGATAACCAAATATTATGTAATGATTAAAGAAAAATTTAATATATTTTATTAATGGAAAAATATTAATTTAAAATAATTTACTATAATTTAACTACTTATTATTCATTAATTAATAAATAAATAATACCTGCTTAGTGAATGATTAAGGTCTAACAAATATTAGACTAAATAGTTCTTCACTGATGATTTTTTAATAAGTAACTAATGAATGACATATTGTTAACAAATGTCTGAAAATTTTCTAACTTATAATTATGTAATGATTAACAATTAAATATTTAAAAATTAGATATAATGTAACCATTTGATATCTATTAATGAATTAATGATTTTACAGTGACTAATTAATTATTGAGGGATAATTAATATAGGTTTTATTAATGAATAATTAATGATTTCCTATTAATTAATCAATGGTTAGCTGTTGATTAACTGTGGATTAATATATAATTATAATTGCATGAAAGATGTCTAATGATATGAATATTATGATTAACTTCACAAATGATTTTTTACTCCAATGATTAATAGGACACATACCTAATTACATGCTTCATTTTTTACACTCAATTGATTTATCTTATATGAATAAAATTTATTTTATAAAAAACTTAACACACCGTTAAGAAAATTAAATATTGAAATATGAAACAATACTATCATATTTTTAGGATATAATAACATGTTAAAAAAAATTTGTATAATAAGGATTATGTGGTTATCTAATAAATGGAATCCATGTATAC
This sequence comes from Viscum album, assembly GCA_963277665.1. Classification (NCBI taxonomy): domain Eukaryota; kingdom Viridiplantae; phylum Streptophyta; class Magnoliopsida; order Santalales; family Viscaceae; genus Viscum; species Viscum album. Next base: position 168,523,921 of record OY728123.1, read on the forward strand.
ATACTACAGGTGGATGTGGCTCTCGAACAGAATATCCTAGGGATAATACCCAAAAATGTATTAAGCTAAAATCAATTGGAAATTTGTGAATGAGCGTATGCCTCACTGCAAAATTAGTTTGACCCTAAAAGTGGATATTATTTGAACGATTAATATTTTCTTTATAAACCACATAATATATCTATAAAAACAATCTAATTATTCAACAAAAAATTAGTTTCATCTTTTTGGATATAATAAGACTTTCAATTTTTTTTGAATAATAACGATTATGTGGATATATAAGAAATGAAATCCATGTTTGGATACTACTAGTGGATGTGGATCTAAAACAAATATACCTAAGTTTAATCCCTGAAAAAACATCAATAGCCTACAATTGATCAGGAACTAGTACATGCCAATGTGTTTTGCTGCAATCCTAGTTTGACACTCTTGGGGGATATGATTTAGATGATTTATATTTTTCTTATAAACTGTTGAACATACCTTCATGAAGATTATTAATAGTATTAAGAAATCATAATGTCATATTTTAGGATATAATAATGAATCTTAAAATATCTGTATAATAATGATGGTATGTTCAACCATCATTGTCAATATTATTTAAACTATAATAATCCCGATGAGAAAAAAATTCATATATAGAATAATGTATTCATTTTTATACTACTTCTCAACGATTACTCAAACCGATCAAGGATCTTGTATAGTACACAACCAGTATTAAATGTTAAAAAATCCGATCTTGTAACTCTAAGACAACATCAAGAAATATTTTTTGGATACATAAATCTGGGAAATAATCAATATATCTGGTCTATTATCAATATATTTTTTTATTTCTTAGAAAACCTATAGAATCTATATTTCCCATTGGCTTCTAATGAGAACTAGGACCAAGAAATAGCTTTATATTATCAAAGATTATATTTTTCTAGGATGTAGTTATACAATTTGGCTTCTACAATATAGCAACAACATCAAATTATATGAAGATGCAGACATAGAAGAATTCTATAAGATATTCCATCCCACGAAAATTAGGTTATTCTATATGATACAGAATAAGATAACCTATCTAATATTCTATAAATATATATATAAATATAAGACATCTGATGAAGAATTTTCTAATGATGGACCAAACAAGGGAAACAATACTGATGTGGAGAATGCATTAGAAATTAGGGAAGAAGTCTCAAGAAATGTATTAGTTGTATTGGAGCCTCGCCCCACAGTAAATCACCCACCACACTCTATTTCTTGGTTATAAGTAATGGAAATTTTTTTATTCAATTTTAATGCAATGTTAGCACACATTAAACTGAGATTCATGTAATTTTTAGAAGATAAGTTTACTGAGCTAGAATAAACATTATATGTTGGAATGGAGCATCCAAGTAAATATATGTTAAAAAATTTAAAAAATGATTCATTTTGATAGGAAATGTAGATATTTAGTTTAGGAATCAATATATAAAAAATAAATCACAATATGTGAAAAATATGGGGATGATTGTAGATTCCACTTGAGGGAGATTGTTGACAATGCATTTGGAGGTTGGAGAATTCCAGAGATTGAGGAAGCTCATAATTTCACTTAACCAATACTAACACAACATCATAATTTATTGGATATTGAATTTGTGTCATCTATTACCATTTATATTATTAGTAACTTCCAATACGTTATGGATGAACCTGTAAATGTGAGGATAAAAAAATTAGTTATAATATTTATTTCAATAGGGAATGGATTTAAAAACAGAAGGCAATTAGTTAGATTTCATGTCTACCATATTGGGTTCTATATGAAAAACCTCTAGTATACTAAAATTATGGGAATCATGATTTCATGGTTTTAGTGCCTCCCATTCACATTAAAATTCTTGAGTGAAACCAAAATGATACATTCATGCATCAGTTTGGAAGTGTTAAGTGTATTGGGAGAGTTAGCAGTGATTCACTCTGTGAAGCCAACAAGGAGGGTGGAGGTCAACTGTCATTGATGAAATGAATATTATATAGAACTATGGAATAGAATAGTGTCATTTCATATCAATGGAATATCCCCCATGATATATCCTCTATCACAACAAATTTTGTATGATCTATGGTATAGAATGATATCTATTATGTATCATACTCCACACTGTAGATGGATTAATGATCTGGTCAGTTAATAAATTTACATTATTTATTGCATTAATTTTTTAATGTATTTTTAATCTCTTTATTTCATCCTTGACTGTAATATAATATTTGAATTTATGATCTATAGGTAGAAGAGTTTATAAGACATGTAGTATAACATGTTTCAGCATAGGGGATTATGTCAGCATATCATGTTTTACGTGATAGTATCCTATATCATCCACCATAGAGAGATGAATTTCCTACTCATGGAGTAGAGGTTCAATGATTAAGAACATCCTCCAGAAGCTATTAATGATGATGAGAGACAATGTTGATGACGTAGACCACATCATGCTGCAAGTGAGTCCTCATCACTTTTACAGACTATGGTCATCCCTCTAGAAGCCCAGCCTCATCTAATTTTGAATATTCATTATGCTGTATTATATACATTTCTCTTTTCAGGATATCCAAATTTTTTGTTATAGTTAATCCATGCTTTTATCGTGGGTCATTTCCCATTCCTCCACCTTTATTTCCTAATCATTCATGGGCTACATTGATCCCCCAAGTGATGATGATGTGTCCTTATACATGCCCCGTGGATGAGGGATCAGGTGCACATGATGACATCTAGATTACACCTCCTCCTAATGATTCATAGCCAAAGCATTATAAATTTGAGGTTCCAGTGCCCGAGGAAGATCCACCTCCAACTCATAATACTCCACCATTTCAAAAAATTTAGCAATCTCGATACGAGTGTCCTATTCACCCACCATTATGTGGATGGGACCTCATCCCAAAAAGTGATTTTCAAATTTATTTATATTTTTTATAAAATAATAATGTATTTTAAACAAAATGTATTTTATCCTTTATATTTTTTTCTATATTAAATTTATGAAATTATTTTTAATGTAAACCATTTTTTTCTTATTAAGCTACACTTTTAATTTTATTTATTAATTAAAAATTGTTTAAATTTTATAAGTATGTATAGTCAACATCTAAAAAAATAGTAAAATTACTATTTTTAATTATTTAACAATAAAATATTATAAATCATAAACTATAAAAATTTCATTAATAAAACATATAAAATATCCTAAACATCTAAATGTTTGGTAGAATTAAAATAAATTTCAAAAATATAACTAATAATTGAAAGTCAATGGATGCTAATAAAACTATAATTAAATGTATAATTGTTTAAAAATATATATTTTATTCAACTAAAGTTACCTTTAATTAATTCCTTTCATATAATATATGCGATTTTAAATTATTATTTTTTGTCCAGTAAGTTTGTCAAATCTCTTTTAGATTGTATTTATTATTTATTATTTAAAAACATTTAAATCCACTAACTTGGGAAATAATTATATTTCATGTTGGTGACATTGAAATTATATAAATTTTAAAATTTAAATGAAATTTAAACTATAATATTCAAACTGACTCAAAATAGAACATATAAATGAAAATATAAAAAATCATAAATATTTTAAGTAAAAGATAATTTTCATTTCAAAGAAAATGTTTCTTAAAAGGAAACAGTTTCACATTCAAATATTAATGGACATAATTATATAAAAAATAAAAAAAACAAAATATTTATATAAAAATATTAAAATATATTTATTTTAGAAAAAATAATATGTTTTTACATTTTTTACAAAAGTAGCGTAGGAAGTTCTGCCTATGGATTAAAACCAAATGGTAGAATGCCTGATTCTGGATTTTCTCAATTGAAATAAAAAATATTTTAAAATAGTATTATTGAAACATATATTTTATTTCATGAAATGATTATAAAAAACTTGGGAAATCATAGTTATCTAATATTTTGTGTGTTTGTTGATGGTCAGGCCACATCATCTTGTATATGGGTCATTCGTGGAGATACTGGGAGATGCCAGCACACATTATTTCAAACATTCAATCTCACCTTATTGAATTAATTAACATTGGGAACATATAGATCAAAAAGTGGGGTTGTATGATCATTCTATTACACAAAAACACATATGGAATCATCAGTTATGCGGGTATCGACTCAACATATGATTAGCTATAAAAATATGGTATTATATTAGGAGATCAAGCACCCAATGATCATCCATGAAGGGGTTCTTAGGTGAAGTGACTAGCATCATCTGAAACCATGATTGTTGTTCCACATGGCACTAAAAAGTTTTGAATCACATTAATTGGATTGTGGCATCATGTAATTTTTTGTTTTAAGGAACCAACTATTCTTTTAGTCTCCTATAAATTTCATAAATAGAATGATACAATTTTTTGGGGATATTGGTCATCATTTGGAATACAATTTTGGGATATAGTGATTAAATAAATAATAAATTATTATTATAAATTTAAAATAAGTATAAAATTGATGAAAATAATGTGGATGAGAAATATATTGCTACGGATACCTAGGTATTATGTTTGTGTGATGGTTGAGCTGAATAGTATTTGATTTTTTTGGTAATCAAAATTATTTATGATAATAATGATAATTATTATTTTTTATTATTGTTACAATAGTTCCAGGAAGGATGATTATAGATAAAAAGAGAATCTATTATGCATACAAGTACTCGGGGAGACTTTATCCTAAGACCTCCCCCGAGACCCCTCAACGACATAAACACAAGGATACATCCCTTGAAAACATATAATTATAATTATAATTTTTATTTAGGATAGTTGTGAATATATTATGATAGGAGTGTGAGTAAAAAACATGGATCATATTCTTATCTAATATACATGGTGATTGGAAAAATATGATGACTTTTTGGTAATGCTGATTTTTTTTCACAAATTTCATAGATTTTTGGTCAACATGAATTTGTTTAAAAAAGTAAATAAGATAAATAAACTCTATAATGTGTCTTCATAGAATTTAAAAACAAAACCTAGAGATGAATTTAAATTTATTATGAAATGATGAATTTGTTCATTAGTCAAAAGAATTAGAGTTTTTATGTGAATAGTAAAATTAAATAATGTTTTTCTTATTTTTTATGTAAAATACTAATAATTTTAATATGATCCATGATAGAGGAAATTATGTATGACTAAAAAATAACTCCTTGAATAAATATTGATTATAAATTGATATGCAGATCTCTATGAATGTACATTTGTCGTTAATAGTGAAACTGTAAAAGAGTTAACTAAAAAGTATAAATGTATCAAGATATATCAATGTATAGAATTACATATAACACATTTGTGAATGTTCTCTTTAAAATAGAATGAGAATAGAAGAATGGAAAAATAAATTTATATCATAATAGTGGAATATCTATGATGATGATTCAAGTGTCTTGGATGTGCTTGGGGCACTAAGTGAATATCCTTAAGTCAATTTCTATGACTCATATTTTTCTTATTTTCAGAAAGGATATAAGTTGTTTGTGGGATTTGGCTATCCAAAAAATTAGATGAAATCATTTATATATTATTGAACTATAATTCACATCTTATCAGTTTGGGAAGTTGGATCCATTTTGGATCTTGTAGTTTCTAGATTTCTATCTGTTAAATCTTGTAAAACTAATATGAGTTTCCCCTGACAGTGATTGGGATGTTTATTATGTTCACTCACTCTCTTGAGATATGATATCACTTGAGAAAATATTTATGAGTGGGGAATAGTTTTTAATGGACTTATATAGAACTCTCCCTTCATCTGGGTTTAGATTCAGATTGAAATGACTACACTCTATATTAACAATTGATCTGGGTAGATAATGATTATGATATTTGTATGTATCAAATTATATTAACCCACTATTATTGAATATGACTGGAAATATATTTATATTATATAATTGGACATATGTAATTCCTCTAACTGATGAAGTAGATGATAGTTGGGGATGTGTAATTTCCACCACAGTATCTAATATGAGAAAATAATGTATGAGAGAGTTGGAGATTAGTAGATCATAAAAAATCATAAATGTACGAATGTGGGGGATTTTTCTTCACTCAAGTGAAGAATCCCCTTCTCTTCTACATAATAAGGATTGTGGTGTTCAATGATACACCCATCACTATCGCATCTCCTATCGTTATCATTGGTTATGTGGATAACATTATATGTGGTTATATTCTTAGAGATACATATATTCACTAGTATTTTATTTACAATATTTTCCGGGATATGTTTATTTCTCTTAGCATCCAAAAAAATATACACCTCTACCTTAATAGATATGTATAAACGATCTTTGGAGAAGTGTAATTCCTTTATTACTTCAGTGATAAATAGGGATGTCTATTTTGAAAAATATATTTGACAGGGGTGTAGAATTATATTTCCTCTATTAGCCCACAAATTGGATATCTAAGGTGAAATAATTGTTATAGAATATATGATGTGATTTATGAGTTGTTGTTATTCAACAATAGTGATTTCAAAATATAACATTTCACTGGTACACTATATTATAGAATAACAACCACACAGACATCCCATCATAGATTCTTTAACAATTATTTCACCATAAAAAACCAAATTGTGAGTTTATAGAAGAAATATAATTATACATCTATGTCAAATATATTGTTTAAAATAGACAACTCTATTTATTTCTAAAGTAATAAAGGAATTAAAATTCTCCAAATCGAGATTATACATATCTATTAAGCTAGCTGTGTATATTTGTTTGGATACTGAGGGAAATAAACATATCTATTGAAATATTGTATAATAAAATACTAGATTATATATGTTTCACAAAGAATATAACCACATATAATGTTATCCACATCCCCGAAGATATAGGTAGGAGATGAGATAATGATGGGTTGCAGTGTATATTTTATAATCACCACCTAAATACATAATGGTGATTTTTTATCATATTCCCATGATGATTATCATAACACATTGGATGGTCAACCATGGGTCCTGGAGATGATGGTGGATAAGGAATACTAGTGGAGTGGTAACCATTATGTTTTCTACAACTTCATATTCTGTATTTGGGATGTAACATTCATAGATGTATCAGTTGTACTTAGTGCATCAATTTTACCACATTGTTGTAACATATCATCATACCGTGTGCTTAATTGGTTATTATTATATCATCCACACTATATCAAGGCATTTTTTTATATATTTATGTTTATATTTCCTTTATTTATTGTGTATATTGGTTAATTAAATAAGGTGAAATGATTTTTGGAGGTAATGCCCCCATGTTTTCATGGATACCTCACCTCTGGTCACTAGCCCCTACCATAGTGAATGAAATCTTCGGAAGTTCACCTATCAATATGTCATGGAAATGATTCACTCGTGATTGGATAATTTCTTATTTTATTCTACATTGAAACTTTCCATAATATCAATAATGATTACATGAAATATTAAATCAAATCCTCGATACATTAATGTATATATATTTTCAAAGACTCCTTATGGTGAAATTATTCTAAATAATGTGTTTGAATCTTATATAATTTGATGTTATGGGAAGAAACTTCTAGTAATAATCCTAATCCATCAATTATTGAAATTTTACACTATAATTGGAAATGATTGTGTCTCTTTATTTATATCTCTAATCATCTATTGGGATTAGAAAATATCTTTCCTTATCCTAAACCAACTAATATGCTAATATATATTCAATGATGACTATGAATAATCTTTATCAAACCCATGAATTGTGTGGGTTTTGATAATTACAACAGAAGCATATATTTATCAAATTATTGCGATAATAGAAAATCCTAAAATTAATGAAATTCTATTTTAGGGGAACATACTGCTGTTTTCCATAAGAGTTGAATGTCATTCCCCATGGTCATGTGGAATAATTCTCAATATATCATATACCTAGAATCTCCAAAACAATTTCCCAGATAGAACAATAGAAATATTCTAATAAAAAATGCTTTTTTCTCAATGGCTTTTACGACCCACAACATCACACATTACAAAAGAACATACATTCTGTTGTAGTTTTCTTGTGGTCGGTTTTAAAAGAACCACTAAATATCTTGGATTAATTTTTTCACCTGTTATTTTCAAAAGCTACACATATTTCATTATTTTTTTAGAAACAGAAATTATTTAAGTGTATTTTCTAGAAATTGCTTCAATTTTAGGGTAGTTTCCGAAACAAAATCCCTACCATTTAATATAGGTTCAAAAGGTGATAAATACTATTATTTTTAATGTCATTTTATTAACAACCATTGTGAAATGTATTAATCCATACTTTTATCTATTAGTTAAAATTTTAATTAATTATTTAATATCGATTAATAATTAGTAATATTTAATTTCTTTATAAAATATATGTTTTTAATGATATTTAAAATATTATTTATCACTTATTTCTATTAATAATGTAATATTTAAAATTAAAATAAATCTTAAACTATTTACAATTAAGTACTGATTATTGATTATTTTTATTGGTTTTTGATTATTAATTATTTAAATACTAACTTCATGGATAATTATTATATGTCAATTATAATTTAATAAACATAATTTTTCATTATTTATTATTTATAATTTCTTGTTATTTATATATATATTTCATTTTTTTATTAAATTTTATCCATTGATAATAATTATTTGTTAAATAGTTATTTTTATTTATAAATTTTATTATTTCTATTTTTATATTATTTTTTAATCTATAATTAATAATTTGTAATGATTATTTATTATTTATTAATCATAAATTAATATTCATTACTTGAAACCTATTTATTTTTTAATTCTTATTCTTTTTAAAATTAATTCCCTAAAATTATTATTTTTAATTATTTTTATTATACATTTCTTATTAATTTTTATATTATAATTCATTATTATCAACTATTTGTTATTTATCATTTTCAATTATTTATGATCTACTATTTATCATTTATTATTTATTATCATTTATTATTTAGTAGTATCGTTCAATGTTACTTATTAATTATTAATTAATAATAATTATTTATTATTTATAAATTTTTATTTTATTTTATTTTTAATGATATTTAGTTTTTATTTGGAAAATATTTTCTTTATTTATTATTAATATTTAATTAATTAAATAAATTTTAGTAGGTAAATAATATTAATTATTCATTATTAATATATAGTAATTCATTAACAATTTAAATTGTTATTCTTTAGTTATTTATATAATGTAGTTTAATTATCAAATTGGTTAAATAAATTTTTTCAATGTATTATTAAATCCAAATAAATTTTGGTGGTGTAGATAATAAATAATGGGTAAATGTAGAATATGGTAGGGTAAAATATTAAGAAGTGATTGTTCCACGTATAAAAATATTGAACCAAGCACAAAAAATGACAAAGGGTAAATATTTTTTTTTTATATTATATAATTAAAATTTGTGATACCCAAAAAATTTAGTTTCTATGAATAATATACTCAATATTCTATTTAACACACAACATTGAGATTCAATCATATTTAGATATATTACATACATATTATTATTTATATTTGATCCCTATAAACTAACCATTAAATTAGATGTTATGAATATGACTAATCACGTTATGAAATATATATATAATTATCCTACTCAATACAAATTTATTGATGATTTCTTGGGAAATAAGATCTCAATTTTTAGTGATGTTATTTTATGCTTCAAAAATGTTTTCTCTTTAAAATGATTTTATTAAATTTTGTGTGTTGTCATTATAATTTATTTATAACACATTTAAAAAAAATCATAAAATGAAAATTATTTTTGAAATTACAATATCCAAATTAACATTGGGAGAAATTTTTGTATTTTTTTAAAATGATGGATTTTTTTGAATAGTGAAATTTACCAATTTTTCAATTGCTATCAATTCTTTTCATTAAAATATGTTATTTGGAGGTCCTAATTAATTTTTATTCTTATGTTATATAATCTAGTTGATATATATAATTATAATAAAATCCATTTTAATACGTAATATTCATGTTTTTTATATAAATTAATTTTTATGCTAAAAACACGCATTTTCTAAAAATGATTTCCAATATATTTTAAGCATTTATTTTGAAATTGATTGATACAACTTTTATTAATAATAAAAAATTAATGGATAACATATTTTTAATATTTATTTTAATATTTGGTAATAATTTCCCTTTCATTTCTTGTCATTATAAATAGAAGGTTTAGTAAATACATGTCCCATTATTATAGGAAAAATTAGTAAATCATAGTTAAAACCTAAAATAAGGTCTCAAATTCAACATCAAACATTATATAATTAAATTTTATTTGATAAATTCGATCATATATATTGAATATTTTAATAAGTGTCATTTTGGTTCCATTTTCCCCTGATACTTTCATTAAAATTATTTTTATGTCAAGTAATTTCCAAAATATATCTCACATGAAATTAATATATATAAATTTTTTCATATTTATAGAAATAGGATAATTTTTATGAAAATTTTCCTTAAAATGTTAATTAATTTTTTGACCATGATATATTATTTTTAATTATCAGTGATGATATAATTTCATTAAATACATATACAACGCTGACACAATTCTTCTTCAAGTAGTTGAAATATAATTAAAATGATTTAGAGAACTCTATAATTATTATTTTTTGAGTGACTTGTTGTTTCATATGAATTTAATAGTTTAATATTACATATTATGGATTTTTTATGGGTTTATATTTGAATTAAATATATTTATTCATGTTTTAATGTCAAATTAATAAATAGTTTTCAAAATGACATTAATGAAACTTTATAAAAAAACCTTTATCTGATTTTATAAAAAGTTTAGATATTATATAATAGGTCAATTATGATTATAAATGGTATAAAAGTTCTTCACTTGTCCATTTTTATTCTAATTGTTACTATATATTTAAAATTATAACATTTTAAGACTGAAAAAATCAATATCAAAATTAGGGATTAAAATTACTGATAAAGGGGATATAAACAAGATATATGATCTATAATGACATCTAAACCAATAAAAATTTTATTTAATGGTTATAGTAAGTCCTTTTTTCCCTATCTTCTAATATATATTTTTAAAACATATTATAGGAGTTGTAAAAATATTTTATTTCAATATTTCACGAATTTCTAAATGTTATCTTCACCTCAATAATAAAATTAGTCCCCTCTCCTAACATTATTACACAACGATGTGAAACCAAGCTCAGAAAAACCACACTTAATTATATTATCACCTTTTGTAATAATTATTTAGAGGCTATGGTATTATTAAAATACCATTTTAAAGGTATTTATGAAAGGATGTAAATGAAATATACTAATAAAAATGTAATCATTTGTAAAAACTCTTCTATGTTTATTTCATATTCTACATCATATAAACAATCTATAAAAATATTAAAATAACACCAATAGTAATATAAATATGCAATGGTGTTATTAGGATTATAGTAACACTAATTTCCACATATTTTACATTATAAATATAGAAATAAACACTACATGTGTGTCCATACATCTTATTGTATCCATGAAGAAGTGTAATTAATTTTTCACCACTAAATTATAATGATTTATATAAATATGTAATTAAATGTTATAATTATATTTATAATGACGGTTTTTATATATAATATAGAAATTATGTTCTTACATTTTATTCTGATGGAAAATTATATTTTCACTCATGTTTAGGTAAGGCCTACCACCTCAAGGAAGTGATGTTCATTCCGTTTCCTTTCTAATTAAAATGGATGGTACCAAAAAAATATTCATTCAATATATATTATTTATATGATATAAAAATTATTATTAAATGTTGAATTATTATTTTCTATATTTTTGTTTCATTAATTAAAATGTGAAAACAACGTCTATGAATACATACGATATACCATCTTCATGAACAATGTAATTCATTTTTCTATATCTGACTATGAATAATTATATGAAAAAAGTATCTAATGAATATAATATCTTTATATTTATATATAAAATAAAATTATATATATGGTGTAATAATGATCAATTTATGTGGAATGGAACCGAATAACCACAACATCCATGAAAAACATAACACATCACTCTCAGAAATGGTGATTTTAATAAATAATTATTAATATATGGGTGTTGATATTTTATATTTGGATAATATATGATACAATAATTATCTAAATAATTATGTAATATATTTTAAAAAATTAAAATTTAATATATAAGAGGTTTCATTTCATTCATAATAAGTCAAACTTGGGTTAAGGGTTTCTCGTATAAACTTTATTTCGATGAGACATAAGTCATATTCACAACGTATTTCATTTTTTTAATATATAATGTTAATGAATATATATTATAATTCTTCTCATGAAATATTAAATGGTTTAATAATATGTTCAAGGTTCTCTCTTTCATGTGTTTTTTATTCAGATGTTTCAAAACCAAAAAGGGTTTATATCACAATCTCATCCTTATTCGAGATTGTCTAAGTTTAAGATTTCAATAAAATAATCTAATTATCACCCTTTAATAAAACCCATAAATTTTCTGATAATATTTATTTTAAATTTTTTCGCGTATGAGTTCCATTTTTACATTTTTGGAAACTCCAAAATAACAAATAGTGATTTTTATGGAAAACTAATGTCATTTTTTATTCATTTGGGAATCCATTAATTCCATGTTAATATTTTAATTAAAATATTTTCAAAATTGATTTTTATATTCTCCAATAACATATTAATCAATTTTTTCCTATGATTAATTTCATTGAATAATTTAAAATTATTGTTATTGTCATTTGTTTTGAGGATCTTTCTAACATAAGGTGTGAAAAGAATCTTTTGTTTAATGTACATAACCTGAACGAGTTTTACCTTTATCATGAATACTATTTAAATTGAAGATTTATTTACATTATCCATGTTTCATTTAAAATTAAATATTATCACAAAAATTATATCAATTTATTTGTTTTAATATAATTGATTTCATATGAAATGTGTATCTTCCACGAGAATATTCAAGAAATATTTTTAAATTACTATAATTAATGTAAATATTAATTTGTAAATATTATGATTAAATGGGGATATAATATGTTGATTCTATCTTTAGTATTACTCTATATATCATATGGTACTGTTATATTTATTTTTTATGAAAATATTAACATCTCATATTCTTTTTTTCTATATGAATGCTTGTTTTTATTTTATATAGAATTGTTATTATACTATTTTCGTAATATGAATGTATAGAACTTAGTAAGTTATGAGAGGGTCGTATTGTAACCCATAAGTGCATCAATAGGACTAATAATAATTTTTTTTGTTATTTGGCTTATGTATTACATGTTTATTTATTTTTTACCTAGAACAAGTCTTTATGATTAATATTATGATGTCTTCTATTATGCATTCTATTATTATGAAACTAGTTATTATTAATTATGATTTATTAAATGTATTTATCTTATCCATAATTTTTTTAAACATTATATGATAATAGTTTTGTTCAATATCATATATTTTTATCTTGACCATATTATTTATGTTTAATTTATTTTATTATAACTTATATATTATGTTTTTCTTACTGAGAATCTGAGCTCACCCATTAAATTTGATTATTTTTCATGGGATTCCATGAAGTGTTCTATAAATGATATATTAGGATATGATAAAGAGAATATTTATGTCCCCAAATTAAATATTACACATTAATTTATGATTTCAAATGAAATTTGGGATTAAATTAGGTATCATGTTTACCAATACTATTAAACAAGTAGTTCCTTTGGGATGTGATAAAATATATGTAGTTTTCATATAATAAAATAAACATTTTCTTCTGTTCCTTGGGGTTGGAGTGTTTAATGATTATATAAATCAGTATATATATATATATTAATAAAAAATATGAAAAATATTAAGGTAAAAATTCCCACAAAAAACACACTAAAATATCTTGTGATAAATCTGTCATGTAATGATTTACAACATAGAAAACTGTGAGAGTTGTTAGAATATTTTGGGAAAAATTTAGCAGTGATTTAGACCACTACTAATACTTTTTAAACTGTTCGGAATCTATGGTTAACCAGTTATCTTCATTAAGATGATAGATGAATCAATTTTCCATTACATAGATATATCGATAGCTTTGACATAAGATATTTTAAGTAGAATGAAAAATTAGATTATGGAGTACATGTAAAATTGCTTGGTATAGTAACAATTTATGGTAGAGAATCAAAAATTTAATTGGATAATTCTACCATTTCCCTTAAAAAATTGGAATGGGATAATAACACCATTGAATTAAATGTGATTATTCCCATGATATCTAAAGGAAACAACAATGGATGGGTTTTAGTGGATTGAATTAGAAAGACTAAAAATAAAATATCCATTATAGAATATTTATTTCTCAATCGACTTTTGAAAATATATATTTAACAAGTGGTGATGCTACATAGGTCCCTCTTTCAACTATATATTATAAAATTATAACATATCTTAATATATATAAATAAAATCATGTAACTACTTCAACATGGGCATGACTCCCTATATGAAAAAGGCTTTCAACAAGATTTGAGGGTCTATGTTGTGGTTTTGGGGGTATTATACACTGTGTGGATAAATAATATTAATAATAGAACAATAAAAATGTAATTATAACTAAATAAAGTAAAAAAGATTAATGATATATAAAACGACCGTAAAAGTTCATGTTTACTAAATTTTTTCATTTATACAGAATAAATAGGATTGACCATAGGCCAATCGCAAATGTACAACACATATAATCAAAATAGACCACCATCCTAGCTCTAAGGAACCACTGAAACCATCTTTAAAAGAAAATGACCATATTACACACCACGTTGAAAATAACCCCCAAAAGATTTCAAACCATCAAGCCTTACCCTTACCTATACAATGATATATAATATCTATACACATATCAAAGGGCCCCTATAGTGTGTGATTATAAACTTAGTAGTGAACAATCAATAGTTTCCCTAAATTATGTCTATATGTATACAATTTAATTCAATGAGAAACAAATGGAAACCAAAAAACACATCATTATATGGACCACCCATTCTCAACCATCAATGAGAGAGTCATTTCCTACCTCAACTAGTGTTGGAGTGGAATGATATATTCATAGTACACTACACTGAATGTTCCATTACTCATTTCAAAAATTCTATGTTATGTGGAAGTACCATTCATAAAAAAAATAAGACACCCCAATGTACTGTCTATATTAAATTTCATATGAACCATGGTCTTCCTTACCCTTTATCAATCATAAGCTCACATGATGAATCCCATGACATGAAAATAGATGTCAACTTCATCATCTAAATCTTTAGCCCCATTTTATCCTATATATTATTATAGAATTAAATTAATATTTAATGTTCTAACCTCCCAATTAAAATTTCCAAATATAGTGTATAATTACTCTTAATAATTAAACACATCATCATCCACCCAATATACTAAACAATGTAGGAAAACAATATGAAACTGGAGGATAAAAAAAATTCATGGGCCATATCATGTGTGCACATGAACTTAATGGCCTCATCCCTAGAAATAATGGTATCACTAATATTATTAAACCACAACTCAAAACATCAATATCACTACCTGTGTTATTGGGAAACATCGTCTTCAATATTACAACAAACCAATATATCCCATTTCCTGAGTACGAGCATTACCGATGACCACATTAAATTTTTCAATACCATTACCAATGAAATGTGTCAATAATGATATCAGCTAAATCACCGCTCTACTACATATGATGTAATTCACATAAAAATCTCATAAATAAATTTAAATACAAACCATTTCAAGTATAAAATATCATTTTTAATATAAAACTACCCTTGGTATTTCTTTTAAGTATTAAAACCCTCATGTTGTTTCATACCAATTCACTCATATGAGAGATATAGGTCACACCAGTCACATAATAAAACAATTCATACATTTTCCAAAATATAATAAAACATGCATCAAATCATAACCCCTAAAAATAGGTGGGTTTCATTAATATCATATCATAACCAATGAATTGAAATTGGAATCATAAAAATTTAGTCATATCATTACGAATGAAAAAGAAATAGGCCACATTATCAGCTATTCATTTTATAACCCATGAAATAAAGAGGGTTCCAAAATAATATAACTAATAAAAGAGAAACGACTAACATATGCATATAACCGATGAATGAGAATCAAATTTTATTAACATATACCCTGTTAAAGATAAATGTTTTTCATAATCATTATTCCATTAAAAATAAACCATTCATAGAATGAATATGAATGGATTCATTGAAAATTTTCATTGGAAGTAATGTGTAATACCGAGAAATTTAAAATTAGATTGGAAAAAATTTATAATGATCTATTAAAATCATTTCTTGAAGAAAAAATCCTTTATTTCTTGGAAAATTATTCATAAAAATTATTTAAATTTTAAAATATTTTCATAAAATACTTCAAAATATTAAATATATGTATTCAAATAATTATGAAAATCATTTTCCTTGAAATATTATAAAGGTAACTATAAAATATTTTGAAAACTGTTTTCCTTGAAAACATACAAAAAACATGAATTTTTTTTTAAAAATGATTTCTTGGAAAAAAATAATAGAAGACTGAAAACATTTTGAAAAAATATTATATGAAAATAATTATAAATTAATATTCTAGATCACTGGAATCAATTTCACTAAAAATGAAATTTAAAAAATATATAAAGGATGCTTCGAATATAATTTAAATCCTTTTTAAACATAAATTTTGTAGGTGGAGCTTTATCTAGGAAACCCAATTTGAAACAAAATGTTACAAAATAGTAGGAAAATAATTTATAATGAAACATTTCCATGTAAAATTACAATTTAATAATTATTTAAATGATTTTTATGATGGAATGTAAGTATGTAAATGCTAAATATTCTTTTTGGACCTTAAATATTTAGAAATGGGCCTTGATCAGAACAAAAACTAGGAGATTATTTTTAAAATAAATTTATTATAATGAAAATATATTTGTAAGATATTCTATTAAACATCATAGGATAATTATAAAACATTATTTAAAACATTTTTAGAAAACACGAGTTTGAAAGAACACTGATTTCTAACCGAAAGAAGAAATAATGTGAGATATTTATAAAAAGATTTTTTATTATCATATGTAAAAAAGGGTGTAAAATGATACTATTACATTGATATAACATGAATAAACAGAGGGTAATTAAATTATTTATATTACATGAGTGATGGAATATATTATTTCATTATTGGAATCATAATCATAGATAATATCGATAAACGATGGGATTCTATCAATAAACCATTACCTTTTTGGTAACATAAAATCATAATACAAAGGAAATAATAACAATAAATGAAATTTATAAAATAAATAAAATAAATTGATTCATGTTATATCCTGTTAGATGTACTATATACATCTAATATAATAATATAGGTTCACAACATGACATGTTTCTAAATGAAGGTAAATTATCACAAAATCACATTACCAATTTGGTATATTTTGAAACATAAGACCCATGAAATAATGTTCATAAAATGAATATTTAAATACCTATAAAATTATTTATAAAAATAGTAAAATAAATCAATGGTGTGTATACAAACTATGTGAATAAAATTTGAGGTGAACGTGGCTTGTGTGTCATAGAAAATAAATGTGACATGGGAAATCCATTACCTTATGTCTTGACATTCTTCATACGTGATCTACTAAAAAATATAATAAATATATGTTTATTATTAAACTAAAAAATAACCATATTCATTTATATAATACCATATATGGTTTTATTACGAATTTATAATATCTATTTAATGACAATTCAATGTTAAAATTATGTTTCGAGCAATATTAGCGTTGTTTTTTTACCTGTTTTGACTTGTTATTAATGATAATACTAAAAATATTTTAATTTAATAATTTCCAAAACGTAAAAAATTATTTATATATCATATATATTATTTATATAAATATTTATAATAATTAATAATATATATATATATATGATATGGAATACAGTGCTCACGGAGATGGTAAGTCGTATGTATGCAGGAACATTGTCTCTGTTATAATTTTGTTGTGAAAGAAACTAAGTAAATGAAATATTTTTTCATATATAATATCATTCCAATAGAGTTATTATTTAATATATATCATAAAATTTAACTAAATGGATTCTAAAAAATTTCCATGTATAGTGTGAATGAATCGCATTGTAGTGACAATGCACAAGTCCACATGTCCCCAAACGATGTTTTCATTTTTTTCAAAAAATATAAAGCATGGGGTTGTGTTTTATATATTAAATTAAGTATATAATAGTAAATAATAAATAAAATATATAACATAAAAAATATTTTCTACCATAATTCCCAACCATGATATGTGGTAAAGGGAAAACAAACAACATCATTTACTAAGGTGGCAGTTTTTTATACATAATAACAATAATTTTGTTACCCATTATATGCAACTGTGTTTAAGTGAAGGTATAACAATTGAAATAAAAACATATATGTAAATATAGAGTATTTATATTTTTATTAGTATTAATAATAATATATTATGTTCTATAGAATTAAAATATAACAAAAGAGCTTGATGAAGGATGTTACCTTTTCATTAGGAAACTCATATTGGTTTACAGAAAAGGGTTCCATAGATGGATTTATTCCCAAAGGGTGTCATAGAAAAGGATTGGAGGGATGTTTTAAGATTATTGTAAGAGAGTGAGGGTGAGAATATGTGTATATATTTGTAAATAAATGGGAGGGGTGAGTACCTTATTATTGTTGAGGAGGAGTCATATTCTTATAAATTTTGGAAAATAGAATTCCACCCACATTTTTACAATGATAGGTTGCTCTAATAATGATCGAAATTTGATATAATTTTTTAAATGGTCAAAATAAGGTGATCCAATGGATTATTGAAATTTTATCAGTTATTTTGTCCCTTAAGTGTTGGTTTTAGTCCCTTATAGTGCTAATTTTCTAATTAATCATTGTAATTAATTTTAATTACATTCAATAATAGTTTCCGCCAAAAAATAAGATAACCTTAAATAAAATTATATATATTTTTGATTCAAAATATGGAATCCATTTTTTAATGTTTTATAAGTTGTATAAATTAAATTAAATTTAATCTTGTAGACATAATTACAAATAATGTTTTTAATGTAATAATTTTCAAAAATTATGGTGATTTTTGATAACTAATAAAAAAGTAATATTTATTAAAATGAAATAAATTGGATTAATTGATGTATAATTGATATAATTTAACTTTCAAACAAATAAAAAAAATACAATTTATAGTTATAAATAAATTTCATGCAAAATTTGTTTTGAATTAAAATTTAGTATTATTCAAAATTCATAAAAAATTGAAACATCAAAAAAAATAAAAAAATGTCACCATATTCTAATTTTGAGGATACTATTTCAAATATTAGGTTTATTATGTAAATTGAAAATTATAAATTTTTTAAAAATCGGATTCAAAATGTGTTCACCATTAAGAGGGAGTAAGATTTTCTTTTTGAAGAATGTATCTTTTTAGTCATAAATTTGTATTTATTCTTATCTTATACATATGAAATATATAGTATAGTTATAATAAATATTCACTGAAAATAAAATATATAAATTCTATTTAAATTTTTTTTCAACGGTTTTTTGTTTAATTTATTGAGTTATTTATTTTTCTAAAAAATAAAAAACAATTCATAGAAATGTAATTTCTGTATTTTCAAAAAGTTCTTATATTCACTTTATCAAATTGATAACAAAATGATTCATTTTATATACATGTTTGAATAATATTTTCACAATTTATAAAATATTATTAAAACATAAATTAAAAAGACTAGCTTGTAGCTATAATAATATTTTAAGAATCATTTTAATATTATATTGTAGTTCTATGACAACTAAGACTTGTTTGTAATGCACGCTACTAAAGAAAATTAGAATTATGTGGAAAATAATCCAAACTTAGTATTTCATGTACGAAAATATAATGTATTTATTTTTTGTGGCACAATATTAAAATGGTTTTTTGTATAACACAATCCTAACATAGTTCATTTATGAAAAAATATGTTCAGCGTTGCATGTTGTGAATAATATAAAAAAGGTAAAATTATTTCAGAAAATAATAATTCACAAATAAACATAGTGTTACATTATACCCCCATAAATTAAATTTTCTCCACTAATGTTTCTTTTTTTATCAATGGTTTCATACATGAATATTCACTTCACAGAAACCCACTTCATAAAAATGAATACTAAAACATCTTTTTAAAATTGAATGTTGGAATTGTAACTATTTCCCAATGTAAGACATAACATGGAATCCACATAGGATAACACAGTTGGAAAGTGAAAAATCTGACATGGAAGAGAAATAAAATATCAATTTCATATGGAGAGTGATATAGAACACAAGTATGATTAAGTTAACAATCAAAGATATATAAATATGAGATGATATATGGGTCTATTTGATTCATTATAAATAAATTTACTAGGATAACATTTTTTGATCGATATCTATTTTCTTGTAGTTGAATAATTTTTATTAAAAGTCATACATACATGATTTCCTGAAATCCTTTCCTTTTATAATGTTGTTTTCAGTTTCCACATAATTAATTACTCTATGAATTGAGGTTATATTTTTCATTTTTTAAGTATTAACAGATCATGAGATCCATAAATACAATGGCAGGCTATTCCATATGTCTTTATCACAACAAAAAGTTTATCCCCTGTTATCAAATATTCATAAATACTAATGTGGAGATATAATTATTTAATATCCAAAAATCACCTGAGGTTTAACATGAAACACTCTAAAAATAATTAAATATATAACACTTGTGAATGTTATATGTCCAAAAATTATAAATAAGGTCCCTAAAAAATAGGTGACAATTGATCTCCCTATATATCATAAATTATCTATTATTTTTCACATTCCAAACATTTTAATTCCATAATCATGTATTATTTTCAAACATAGCAATAACATTCTATAAAACAAAGGCATGTTGAAAACATAGATGTTTCATAATTCTAATTTATATTGGATTTATTCCATATATTCAAAAAAATTGTCAACTTCATCAATGATTTCAAAAACCACTTGTTAAAAAGCCATTATATACCCTCAACGTAATCAATACCATTGAAATTACTTTTTCATATCAAATATATCAATATAACTAAAATAATTTTCTTAACATAATTACCATATGAAGGGTTATATTCCCTTAGTAAAAATGGTATCCAACCATTAAATCACTTATCTTGTCCATTAAAATAATTAAATACAATCCTATAAATCCTTAGTGAAAATCATGAACTAAGAAATCCTTGTATATTTCATCATTCATGTTACACAATAATTTAATCCAAATAAATAACAACATAAATTATTTTACTTAATACATAAGAGATAATAAGGATACATCATCCTATTACTTAATACCTATTTCCTTTCACATTTCATCTATATTCTCATCATAATCAAAAATATAAATATTAATCATACCACCTTCCCGATTATCTATTGGTTCTTTCCATATATTAAATAGTCATTAATAGTTACCATTTATTCCTCACATAAAGAATTTAACTGTTGATTTTCCATTAAAGAGGCCAATATTCACATCTATTTCATTTACCGAACCATTAATTTTTTATTTGTTCTTACATTCTTTGTGTCCTTATTTTCTATAATAAATACATCTACTAGTTCCTCTAATATATTCACTTATTTTATTCTTTCCAAATTAATGAAACAAAGGGTGAGAAAGCTTCATTCCTTCATGGTCTCCATTAAATGGTCTCTCAGAAAAATTCTTCCATCTCTTCCATGGTGAGACTGAGAGTTTGTCTCGGTACACATTGTTAATCAGGTTCTGTGAAAAATGATTGGGCATGATCACAATATACATAACTCCAATTACCATCACAATTGATTTCTCATCATAATATTTTCTATAATTTTCAATGTTAACACATGTCCTTCTAGTTCCCTCTAATGTCTAAAACCACAAATCATTGAGAAATAAAAATTTATCATAGTGATGAACCATATAATCCTAACAATCCACTTATAGGGTTTCTTAATTATGAAACCTTCATAAATTTGTGACACCTTATTCTTATCTTATGTTATTCATAGGTAACATCAATTTAAATACCTTTTGATAGTTTAATTTTTTATTAATGGTGGTGCTTTGGTCAAAATACCAATGAAAATTTTATTAAAAAATAGCATACATGATTATAAAAGATGGGATCATATTACAATCTTTCACATGATGAGGAAGCATGTTGTCTGGGAGATCCTGTAGCCTGGTTATGTCCAATGTATCCCCTTTATTGGAGAGACCATCAGAAACCATATTCACCTCATGGTAAGTATGAGATGTAATAAAATTGATGTCTTGAAGAGAGTGGATACAATTAATCCAATTCATAGAAAGTGTCCATGTAACACCCCAGGTTAATAAAGAGTATGACATTTACACATTTATCCATATTTGTGAATAAAATATTTATATAACTTTAAAGGGGACGCTATGCTCGATGGCGTACCCAACACACAACAACGAGTTTCTTGGGAATCTTACGTTGCACTTTAGTAATAGAATAATATTATTTTAAATGATAGTTAACGCCTAGCTATTGTGATGGCGGGAATGAATAGAACTAACTACAAAATGATTATATATGTTTGTCAAATATTTTAACTCTTTACAATAAATGTTATAGGATTAAAAATGAGAATGAATCCAATTTTAAGCGTAAACATTCCAATATTCTTTAAAAGGTCGATTAACCTCCTTTGGATGGAGAACCTCTTTTAAATCCACTTTTTGACAATTTTATGTGTTATATTTGACAAAATAAAATTATTCTTTAGAATAGAGACATCAAAATTTACTTTGTGTAATTTTTTTGTATTTTTCCGAAAAAGTTCAATTTTTCATGAATAGTGAAAAATGTTGTATTTTAATTCAAAACCCCTTTTTAATCTAATTTATTTATATGACTAGATTATCTTTTGAATTGTTTTTAACGTGAAATTAGAATATATATTTACCATTTAATACAATAGTGGTCGTTGGAATTAATTTCACTTTGAAATCAGACGTAAATTGGTGTCAATCTTTTGATACATTTTGTTTCATTAAAACTCGCTATTTGTTTTCACAGAGGAAATTAATTATTAAATTAATTAATGAAACTTATATTTTTTGAATTTTGTAAAATAGACATCATTTTTTAATTCAGAATATCAAATATAGCTTAGGGTGAATTTTTTGTAATTTTCTGAAAAACATCAATTTTTGATGAATAGTGAAACCACTAAGTGGTACTTATAAAAACTAATTTTCCGTTTAAATGAAAATTTTACACCTTTTTGTTTTGAATTTAAAAAATCCTATATACATGGTTGTCATTAAGAACTAAAATTTGGTTCAATGGGATTAAAATAATTTTTTGGTGACTAGTAACTTATAAAGTTTTTAATCGCGATTAGAGGTAATTAGTGTAGTTTAAGGTAAGAATAATGTTTTAATAAAATGAAATGACCTAGACAGATGTCCTACCCTCATTGTATGTGTCATTTCCGACCAAGACAATCCATGGGTCGTCTTGGGGACCCCATGGAGCCACTTTGGTTGGAAAATGACATAAATACCTTTTAATTTAATGTTAAAGTAAAAATGACACAAACATGAGATGTTTTAGTAAATTATTTTTACATGGGGTTATACAAGTCATATTTTTAACTATAAATTTTCATTGTAAGGATAAAAATATTTCCTACATCATAGTATTTTTTTATAATTTTTAGCCATTAAATAAATTAATTTATTTATGACATCATGATGATGTAGCGATGACTTCATTATTTAATGATTTAAATAAAATGGAAAGATAATGTAAAATATAAGACCTAAAAATGTCCAAAACCTATTGGATGGGTTTAGTTTGAACCCTTATCACCTTATCCTCGAAACAAATCAATGTGGGACCATTAAAATCCGAAACTCATTCTAAAATAAAGTAACATTTCTTTACTTTCCAAGAGTGCCCCTCCCCTGCTCTTATAAAAGGCCCCCACCTCTACCTCATTAACCACACTTCCAAAGCCTTTGGCTCGGCCAAAACCTGCCAATTTTTTCTCTCAAAATCCCTATATAACTCCTTGAAGCCTCACTTTGGGACGAATCCTTCCAAAGGAAGCCTTTGAGCTCAAACCAAAGGGAGTTACCCGATTTTATGGTAATGTCTTCACTTGTGTCCATTTGTTTTATTTTGCTTCTCCAACCCCCTAAACTCTTTTTATTAATTTCTTTTGTAACAACTACAGTATCATAAATATACTATAATGTTGTTATAAGAAGGATTCTATCTACACTTACACACACCTACATCTAATGGTTAAGGAACATACTGTTTTTGTGGATGACGAATTTCTGCCTCACGAAACGATGATTGTTCAACCTTCTTCTAACACCTTAAAAGGTGGCCATTAAGATGACAATATATTTATATATGAAATATAATATGTTTATGTTTTACTTAATCTCCTGTATTTTTTATTTATGGCATACCTTTATGGTTTCCATTATGGGTAAACACGATATCTTCATTTAAGGAAGTGCGGACTACCGCCCCCTCAAAGTGATTTGATTCGTTAATACCATATGTGGTACATATGAAGGATATATTTAATGATATTATATATGATAACATACTGGAATTAAAATACTATTATGTATCATTATTTTTTTAATTCCATTAAATATTAAATAGAAATGGAAGTAGCGTTCATGCGTACGTACGGCTTACCGTCTCCATGAACAGTACATTTCATTTCTTATCTCAAAATGTTATGTACTATTATTAGTACATATATATATAATGGATATATATGTAATATATTACATCTTAATGATGAATATCATTCTGGGATTATAACATATATATATCTCTCATTTTGTTTTAATTCCATTAATATGACAAAAAATGAAAGTAGCGTTCATGCGTACGTACGGCCTACTGTCTCCATGAACGGTGCTTTTAATTTTTATCTCCAAATGATATGTAATAGTATAAAATGAATATATACTGGATAAATATGATATTTAAAACATAAATACTATTCTGGATATGATGTACCTATAACTACATGGAAAATTATTTTCCAACAAATTCAATTTTTGACTCATGTACCAAACATCGACAAAAACGTCTGATATGAACTCATATTATTAACCAATTATTATAACATTAAAATATGTGATATGAACTGAATAATAATATTTATAGGAGTTCCTTAAGAAATTATAAATTGACCAATGTTTATTATTCAGTATTATAATTAAACGAACAAGACAAGTTGGACTTGAGGTAAGGGATCCCACTCCTCTATTTCTTTTTAAGTACACTCTTTTATGTCATTACTTTTAAGCTCATCTTTCTTGTGATTGGGATGTTATTTTATATTACTGTTACTGTAATTTTTATGTTCATATGATGAGAGACCCTATTCTCTCTCATCAATCCATTTTGGATGTTTTGAGTGGCGCCGTTAGGCTGCCAAATAATTCATAAGGGATCCAACCTCTCTATTTCTTTTTAAGTACTCTTCTTTATGTCACTTCATTTAAGCTCCTCTTTGTTATGTTGGGGGATTTTATTTTATATTAATCTTTCTGTAAACTATATGTTAATAGGATGAGAGACCCTATTTCCTCTCATCAATCCATTTTGGAAGTCTTAAGTGGCCTCGTTAGGCTGCCGAGTTTTCGTAAGGGATTTTTCATCTCACTTTTATTCTCGTGAGATTTATGCTGCATTTGCCACAATTTCCTTTTAGTGGTGTATGTACTGCCCATTATTTTACTCATTGTGTAATATAAATTCATTTATGAGTATTTACATCAATGTTGTATTGTCTTTCTTTCACGGGTGTACGTTTCGAAAGTTACCCAACTCGGTAAGGGGAACTTTCACCCTCCTATTTTTAAAAGACTTCTTTTGTTATGTCTTTTAATACACATAATATTATGTTGGTATATGTTCTTTTATATCATTATTTATGTAAATTTTATGTCCAAGTGATGAGATTCCCTTTTTATCTCTCAACTCATTTTCTGAATTTTGAAGTGATGCTGTTAGGCTATCGAATTTTACTAAGGGAACATTTTAACCCAATTTCGATTTCTTTGGGTTCAACATGTAGTTATTGAATATGTCATCATTTTAACATTTTTGAATGACCTTTTATTATTTTACACTTAATATCCACTTATATTGGGTGTATTTATATTTGTCACACATAATTTTGAGATTGAATTATCCTTAATTTAAGGATACCTTCTTTATAAGGGAATTCATCACATTTGACATTTCTATTGAGACTTCATTGTTGTTATGCACCAATTAACTCTTATATGGTGTATATACTGTCCTTTTGAATATTATATCATGAATCCATTTATTCTCATGATATTATAAAGTTCTGACTAAATTTTATTCCTCAATTAATGTATTCAAGTGTCTCTAATTTTGGTAGAACCCCTTTAACCAAAATATCGCTTGAAATGTTTTATTTATTTGTTATTATTAATATCCATGACTTAAAAATGAATTTAAGGATTTATTTATATGGATATTAATGTTTTAACATTTTAAAAGATTCAAGGCGGTATGGGACACTTTGATTAAAAAATCTCTTTATTAAATGTTTTAAATGGTTTTGAAAATGGTTTCTTTTTGAATGGATTCATTATTTCAATATACTAAAATGTTATATTGTGATTGAAATGTGGAAATGTTATGTTTCCTTTATGCATGTTTTTTGTGATACATTTATGTTATGGTTCATGGGTATTGTTATGAAAATGGGTGGTTCCGTGATAAACTAAGGGCAGGTGAGCCCTATATAGCTCTCCAATGCATTGGGTAACGTGAAGGAATGAAACATTAAAGTTTCTCCGAAGAGATTTAGGGAATATACTATGGTTGGTATTCCAAACATAACCAAGAGGGTTAATCCCTATGTAAGAATGTTATGAATTCCTCAAGTTACCTTTTATGTCTTATGATTTCTATGATTTATTCATGATTTTATGAGGTATGTTAATGTGCCTGTGTTTTATGGGTAATGTATGATTTTATTCTTATGTATATATGAACTCATGTTTCATTTCCATATTTTTATAACCCTTAATGATCTTTTTATGCTCATCCCAGGTTTTTTTTAAATCTTTTTCACAGGTCAAGGGAAAGATACATGATATGATGATAGTGACAAGGAAGTCTAATGAAAGAATCCATGTTTTATTTTAAATTTGTTTCCGTTGATGGGATAAATGAATACTATCTTTATGTAACCACTTTGTTTAAATGTTGAATATAATACATGTTTTATGATCTAATTCTATAAAACTCAAAACCTGATAAGATCCTCAATGTGTAATCTTGTAATAACTCAAGATTAAGTAAGGTTTAAGGTTGGGGCCTTATCGTTGGTATCAGAGGTCGGTTTAGATAACTTTAGAGGTTAGGGTATTCTTTAAGCAAAAGTGACATTACCATAATAGTTAGGATTTCAGAAAGAGTCCTAGTTTTCGATAAAGAGAATGAGTAAGTATATCTTAGTGTTTATCTTCCTCATTAGTACATGTTGGTATTGTTGATATACTCACACAGAAATTTCTATTTTTAGTGAATGGATGGATCTAGCAGGAACCAAAGCGACAATAGGTTTGAAGGAAACTGTGGTGGTTCTCTGATTAAGACATTGGATAAAATGGGGGATTCAATGAAGAAATTCGTGGTCGTTCTAAACCAACTATCAAGTAGTAATGATCAACCACTTGAACCTTGGTATGTTCTGTAATGCATCATGTACGAGATGACTAATCGATGTGGAAGTTCAGGTAATAATTATAAAGGTAACCATTAGGGTTTATATGATCCTTACTATATGTTATGATGGAAGTGAAAGGCATGAGATAAAATTGAGGTTAAATTATGTTATGGTTATTTTTTATGATTTTATCTCTTCTTGGGAATGATTTGAGAATTATATAGTTTTGGAAAAGGGACAACACGAAGACCGTGTGACAACCCGTCGCGTCGGACAATGTTGCGGGAATCGAACCCACAACCAAAGTTCAACTGGTATTTATCACCTACCAATGGACTACGTGAAGTCCCTGGTTAGTTTGACTGATTCTTTTTAGTTATATGATTTTATGAATTAATAGTAAGTTTATTTTGGGTTATCTATGGAAATTTATTAACCTATCATGGAGGATATGTGATTAGGTTAATTGCTTTTCAATACGAGACATTAAGAGAAACTGATGTTGTTTGGAGATAAATGTTACGATTTAACTTGGAAGACTATGTGACTAAATCCTTCAAATATTTGGGTTTCAATATTAGTTTGGTTTACATTGAAGAATGTTATGGACAAATTGTTTATCGACCTCGTTGAACTTTGGGTTTTGTTGGAAAAATTTTGGATATTAAGAATAATTTTTTTTATTAAGGGTTATCCTTTTCTGGATTATCTGATCTTGTACTAACCTTTTTGGTTTTGGTTTTGGTTAAAGTCAAAATACATGGGAAGTATATAGTTCTCTTTTGTGGATTAGGTGATTCTCTAGAAGTTTATTATAGTACTCTTAATGTGAACAAGTCTTCCAAAATACTCGTCTTTTGGAGAAAATATGAGTTTGCGTAAGGAATCTAATAAAAGTTGAAAGTAAACATGATAAATGATTATGTTTCCTTATGAATAAATTCCTCAATAAAAAGTAACATAAAACAAAAATGTTGTCTATTAACTTTTCCTACTGGGTAATCGAATACCGTTTAACCCATCACAAGTTTGTGATTTTTTTATGGTTAACTTTCTCCTAGACATGTTTACTATCACTCTCCATCAGAACATGACCCTTTTTTTCCTCCATGTCCATATTTTCATACTTCGAATCCTAGTATGGGTTAACTCGGGTGACCTTTGTAGTTATCTTTATTTATTTTTAAAGTGATTGTTTTACTGACTCTTGTTCTGATATGGGATTTTCAATGATGTTTCCAAGCCCAATTTTAAAATTGCGAGGATGCAATTCCCAAAGGGGGTGAAGGATGTAACACCCCAAGTAAATAAAGAGTATGACATTTTCACATTTATCCATATTTGTGAATAAAATATTTATATAACTTTAAAGCGGACACTATGCTCGATGGCGTACCCAACATGAAATAACGAGTTTCTTGGGAATCTTACGTTGCACTCTGATAATAAAATAATAATATTTTAAATGGTAGTTAACGCCTAGCTGTT
Source organism: Viscum album (assembly GCA_963277665.1). Lineage (NCBI taxonomy): Eukaryota > Viridiplantae > Streptophyta > Magnoliopsida > Santalales > Viscaceae > Viscum > Viscum album. The sequence continues at coordinate 168,553,566 of OY728123.1, forward strand.
GTGATTGTGGGAATGAATAGAACAAACTAACAAATGATTACATATTTTTGTCAAATATTTTTACTCTTTACAATAAATGTTATAGGATTAAAAATGCGAATGAATCCAATTTGAAGCGTAAACATTCCAATATTCTTTAAAAGGGTCGATTAACCGCCTTTTGATGGAAAACCTCTTTTAAATCCACTTTTTGAAAATTTTATGTGTTATATTTGACAAAATAAAATTCTTCTTTAGAATCAAGACATCAAAATTTACATTGTGTATTTTTTTGGTATTTTTCTGAAAAAGTTCAATTTTTAATGAATAGTGAAAAATGTTGTATTTTAATTCAAAACCTATTTCTAATCTAATTTATTTATATGATTAGATTATCTTTTGAATTGGTTTTAAAGTGAAATTAGAATATATTTTTACCATTTAACCCAATAGTTGTCGTTGGAATTAATTTCACTTTGAAATCGGACTTAAACTGGTGTCAATCTTTTGATACATTTTGTTTCATAAAAACACGCTATTTGTTTTGACAGCAATAATTAATTATTAAATTAATTAATAAAACTTATATGTTTTGAATTTTTTAAAATAGACATCATTTTTGAATTCGGAATATCAAATATAGCTTAGGGTGAATTTTTGGTAATTTTCTGAAAGACATCAATTTTTGATGAATAGTGAAACCACTAAGTTGTACTTATAAAAACTGATTTTCTGTTTAAATGAAAATTTTCCACCTTTGTGTTTTGAATTTCAAAAAATCAGACATAAATGGTTGTCATTATGAATTAAAATGTGGTTCAATGGGATTAAAATAATTTTTTGGTGAATAGTAACTTATTATGTTTTTAATCGCGATTAGAGGTAATTAGTGTAGTTTAAGGTATGAATAATGTTTTAATAAAATGAAATGACCTATAAACATGTCCTACCATCATTGTGTGTGTCATGTCCGACCAAGACAATCCATGGGTCAACTTGGGGACCCCATGGAGCCACTTTGGATGGAAAATGACATAAATACCTTTTTATTTAATGTTAAAGTAAAAATGACACAAACATGAGATGTTTCACTAAAACAATTTTTACATGGGGTTATACAAGTCATATTCATGAATATAAATAATAATTGGAAAGATAAAAGGCATTCCTACATCATAGTGTTTTTTTATAATTTTTAGACATTAAATAAATTAAATTATTTATGACATCATGATGATGCAGCGATGACCTCATTATTTAACGAGTTAAATAAAATGGAAAGATAATGTAAAATCTAAGACCTACACATGTCCAAAACCTATTGGATGGGTGGATTTCGAACCCTTATCACCTTATCCTCGAAAAAAATCAATGTGGACCATTAAAATCCGAAACTCATTGTAAAATAAAGTAACATTTCTTTACTTTCCAAGAGTGCCCCTCCCCTCCTCTTATAAAAGGTCCCCACCTCTACCTCCTTATCCACACTTCCAAAGCCTTTTTCACGGACAAACCCTGCCCATTTTGTCTCTCAACATCCCACTATGACTCCATGAAGCCTCACTTTGGGCAGAAGACTTCCCAAGGAATCCTTTGAGCTCAAACCAAAGGGAGTTACCCGATTTTAAGGTAATGTCTTCACTTGTGTTCTTTTGTTTTATTTTGCTTCTCCAACCCCCTAAAATCTTTTTATTAATTTCTTTTGTAACAACTGAAGTATCTTCAATATAATATAATGTTGTTATAAGAATGATTCAAGCTATACATACACACACCTACATCTAATGGTTAAAGACCATACTGTTTCTGTGGATGGCGAATTTCTGCCTCACGAAACAATGATTGTTCAACCTTCTTCTAAGACCTTCAAAGGCAGACATTAAGATGAAAATATATTTATATATGATATATAATATGATTATGTTTTACTTAAGCTTCTGTATTTTTTATTTGTGGCATACCTTTATGGTTTCCATTATGGGTAACCGCGATATCTTCATTTAAGGAAGTGCGGACTACCGCCCCCTCAAAGTGATTTGATTCCTTAATACCATATGTGGTACATATAAAGGATATATTTAATAATACTATAGATGATAAAATAATGGAATTAAAATACTATTATGTATCCTTATTTTTTTAATTCCATTAAATATGAAATAGAAATGGAAGTAGTGTTTATGCGTACGTACGAATTACTGTGTCCATGAATGGTACATTTCATTTCTTATCTCAAAATGTTATGTACTATTATAAGTACATATATATATAATGAATATATATGTAATATATTACATCTAAATGATGGATATAATTCTGGAATTATAACATATATATATATATCTCATTTTTTTAATTCCATTAATATGACATAAAATGAAAGTAGCGTTCATGCGTACGTACGACCTACCGTCTCCATGAACGGTGCTTTTAATTTTTATCTCCAAATTCTATGGAATAGTATAAAATGAATATATACTGGATATATATGATATTTAAAACATAAATAATATTGTGGATATGATGTACCTATAACTACATGGAAAATTATTTTACAACAAGTTCAATTTTTGACTCATGTACCAAACATCGACAAAAACGTCTGATATGAACTCATATTATTAACCAATTATTATAACATTAAAATATGTGATATGAACTGAATAATAGTATTTATAGGAGGTCCTTAAGAAATTATAAATTGACCAAAGTTTATTATTCAGGAATATAATGAAACGAACAAGACAAGTTGGACTTGAGGTAAGGAATCCTACTCCTCTCTTTCTTTTTAAGTACACTCTTTTATGTAATTCCTTTTAAGCTAATCTTTCTTGTCATTGGTATGTTATTTTATATTAATCTTACTATAATTTTTATGTTCATATGATGAGAGACCCTATTCTCTATCATCAATCCATTTTGGATGTTTTGAGTGGCGCCATTGGGCTGCCGAATTTTTCGTAAGGGATCCAACCTCTCTCTTTCTTTTTAAGTACTCTCCTTTATGTCACTTATTTTAAGCTCCACTTTTTTATGTTGGGGGATGTTATTTTATATTCCTCTTTCTTTAAAATTTATTTTAATATTATGAGGGACCCTATTTCCTCTCATCAATCCATTTTGGAAGTCTTAAGTGGCGTCGTTAGGCTGTCGAGTTTTTGTAAGGGATTTTTCATCTCACTTTTATTCCCCTGAGATTTATGCTACATTTTCCACAATTTCCTTTTAGTGGTGTATGTACTGCCCATTATTTTACTCATTCCGTAATATAATTTCATTTATGATTATTTACATCAATGTTGTATTGTCTTTCTTTCACAAGTGTACGTTTCGAAAGTTACCCAACTCAGTAAGGGGATCTTTCACCCTCCTCTTTTTAAAAGACTTCTTTTGTTATGTCTTTTAATTAACATACTATTATGTTGGGATATGTTCTTTTATATCCTTATTGATGTAAATTTTATGTCCATGTGATGAGATGCCCTTTTTATCTCTCGACTCATTTTCTGAATTTTGAAGTGATATCGTTAGGCTGTTGAATTTTACCAAGGGAACTTTTTAACCCAATTTCGATTTCTTTGGGTTCAACATGTAGTTATTGAATATGTCATCTTTTGAATATGTGTGAATGACCATTTATTGTTTTACACTTAATATTCAATTATATTGGGTGTATTTATATTTGTCACACATAATTTTGAGATTGAATTATCCTTAATTTAAGGATACCTTCTTTATAAGGGAATTCATCACATTGGACATTTCTATTGAGACTTCATTGTTGTTATGCACCAATTCACTCTTATATTGTGTATATACTGTCCTTTGGAATTTTATATCATGAATCAATTTATTCTCATGATATTATAAAGTTCTGACTAAATGTTATTCCTCAATTATTGTATTCAAGTGTCTCTAATTTTGGTAGAACCCCTTTAACCAAAATATCTCTTCAAATGTTTTATTTATTTGTTCTTATTAATATCTATGTTTTCAAAATGGTTTTACGGATTTATTTATATGGATATTAAAGTTTTAACATTTTAAATGCTTCAAGGTGGTATGGGACACTTTGATTCAAAAATATCTTTATTAAATATTTTTAATGGTTTTGGAAATGGTTTCTTTTTTGAATGGATTAATTATTTCAATATACTAAAATGTTATATTGTGATTGAAATGTAGAAATGTTATGTTTCCTTTATTCGTGTTTTATGTGATACGTTTATGTTATGGTTCTTGGGCATTGTTATGAAAACGGGTGGTTTCGTGATAAGCTAAGGGTGAGTGAGCCCAATATAGCTCTCCAATGCATTGGGTAACGCGAAGGAGTGAAATATTATGGTTTCTCCGAAGAGATTTAGGGAATATACTATGGTGGGTATTCCAAATGTAACCAAGAGGGTTACTCCCTACGTAAGAATGTTATGAATGCCTCAAGTTACCATTTATGTCTTATGATTTCAATGATTTATTCATGATTTGATGAGGTATGTTAAAGTTCCTGTGTTTTATGGGTAAAGTATGATTTCATTCTTATGTATATATGAACTAATGTTTCCTTTCCATATTTTTATAACCCTTACTGAGATTTTTATGTTCATCCCAAGTTTTTTTTGAAATGTTGTTCACTGGTCAAGGGAATGCTACATGATATGATGATAGTGACAGGGAAGTGTAATGAAAGAATCCATGTTTTATTTTAAATTTTTTCTATTGATGGGATAAATGAATACTATATTTATGTAACCACTTTTTTTAAATGTGGAATGTAATGAATGTTTTATGATCTAATTCTCTAAAACTCTAAACCTGAAAAGATCCTCATTGTGTAATCTTGTAATAACTCAAGATTAAGTAAGGTTTAAGGATGGGGCCTTATAGTGCAAGCTAGAGGAATAAATCCATTACCAATAGTATACAGCACAGTAGTAGTATCAATTTAAATCTAAAAAATTGATCCAAACATGGTACATGGCATAGGAAATTAAATTTATCACACTCAGAATTTCAGCTTCCAGAGAGGTTGTAGAACCACATCCTTTAAAAAGCACTCAATGATCTGACCAAAATGATTTTTGAAAATGGAGCCACACCTTCCACGACCTAGATTTCCTTTGTAAGCTTCATCCACATTGATTTTAATTCCCCCAGAGATCAGAGGTCTCCATAAAAACTCAAATGTACATCTTGTCAGTCTAAAATCGAAAATAATCCAAAGACATCATGGAATCAAAAAAATATGCCACAGAATTGTCACAACACCCCATCTGAATTAACGCAGCTTCACGAATGGCTATGAGAATCTGATTTATACCTGCATTAATGTTAAGTGAGAATATGTTATGAAGAATATCATTTCTATCATACCAGATTATATGAATAATCTCTACAACCCCATTAAGAAAAAAGTTGTTGATTTTTTGGGAGTTCAATATATTCACACATAGTTTTAGTCGTGCATTAATAGAGTCAATATTTATCCTTCTCTAATCAATGATGTCAAAAATGTAGTTCCAAAGAGCAGCAGTGGTAGAACAAGATAGAAATAAATGGTCAGTATCTTCCCTATGTTGATTATAATTATGAAATTCTGAGAAACGATGGATCCCAAATATTTTCTAACAAGAATCTGTGGGGACCCAGTTATAAGAAAGATTCCAAATAAGTGTGTTTCATGAAGGTTTAATCCATGACCTATGAAATAATTTAATACAACAAAAATCATTTTATATTTTATGAAAAGAGTGTTTATGGATGCTATTTGAATTTAGAAAACCATTCTGTGTAGGTTCCAAAATAAGAAAATTCTCTGAGATAGAAAAGTTGTAATTATGAATAATGTGAAGAACATTATCAGGAATATTATCAATATCAGAAATTAGGACATTTCTGATAGTTTTGTTGATTGTTTCAGGGGAATGGTCAGGATGAAATAATGAAATAAGATGAGCACCTATCATGTTATCCATCCAGAAATTCATGGAGGAGTTTCTAGTGACCATCCATATTGAATTGGTCATAATATTGTCATACGTATTTCTGAAGGATGGCCAAATGGAAGTATAAGGACCCAGACATAAAACATTACTTAATATTGAATTAAATGAATAATTTACATTGTGGATATTTTAAGTATTAGAGTTTTATATAATTAGGCTATAACTATTACATTACATCTCAAGAATTATAATGTAGAAACTTCTAATTAGTTTCAATTTTCTTCATAGAACAAAAAATCATGGAAAAAGTGTCATGTTTATTTACATGTTTTAGACAGGAATAATTTTCCATGATACCATCCATGACCCTATTCATATTTATGTCCTGTGAAAAACATTTCAAAACATGGGATGAGTATAAAAAGCTCAGTAGGGGTTACAAAACAGGGAAAGAAAATATTATTTCATCAATACTTACATAACATAATATCTTTAACATACCCCATGAAATCAAAAGATTTATGAATAACACAATGTAATCACAATTCATAAAGGTAACTTGTGGAATCCATATCATACTTAAATTGTTGCAATCATAACTATATAGGGTGTTACGTTTGGAATACCCGTCACTGTATATTACTTAAATATCTTAGGAGAAAAATTCAGGTTAAACTCCCTCATGTTACCCAATTCATTGGAGAACTATCTCAGGCTCACTCGTCCTAGGTTTATCACTGAACCACCCGTATATGTAAACAATTCCCATGAACCATTACATATTCATAAGACATAAAAAACATAAAAGAGAGATTGAAATTCCACATTTCAGTCAAAATATATCATTTAAATATATTGATATAAAAAATCCATAATCAATACCATTTTCAATTCCAAAATACGTTAATAAATTATATGGTATTTATTTTCCTTTTAAAACATTACAGCTTTTTTAGGAAGACAAAAGTTAAAATAATACTCGTGGCAGTGGAAAAGGTTGTTGTCACCAATTACGTTAAAAAGAAACACTATTTTATGTCATTTAGTTAATCACATTGTAGAAAAAGATTTCCATGGAATGATATGAAATGTAAAAGGTGATTATAAAGTCTATAAAAGAACGCTTTGAATTAAGACAAAATATGCCTCAATGAATTGAGATTGAGAAGAAGTCCCTTACCTCATGTCCAACATGACCCGTTCATTCTTTAATTTCTTGAATAACAAACAAATGATAATTTATAATTTCTTAAGATCATTTTATATGTTTATTATTTATTTTATATCACTTGTTTTTATGCTATCATTTTTATTAATAATAGTTGTTTTGTTGATATTTGGTACTTGAGTCGAAAATGAACTTCTTATATTTAAAAGTTGTTTATGTGGTCAAAATTATATTATCTCCAGAAATATATTCATGATGTAGATATAATATATATCATATATATCTAGTATATGTATGTATTTAAAATATTACATTACATTTGGATTTAAGAATTGAAATGAACCGTTCATGGAGACGGTAAGCTGTACAAACGCATTAACGCTACATTCATTTCTAGTTTTACTTTAATGGAATTAAAATATAATGATACATAGGTATGTTATAATTTCAGTATAATATCATATATAATATCATTAATTCCTTCCTCTATATTTCCCACATATGGCATTAAAGAGTCATATCACTTTGAGGGGTTGTAGTCCGCACTTCCTCAAATGCAATTATTGTGTTTACCCGTAATGGAAACCATAAATATATGATTTAAATGGATAATAAAGAAGAATAAAAAAACATAAAAAATATATGTAATATATAAATATGGTTCCACCATAATGGCCACCATGAGAGGTGGTAGGAGATAATTAAACAATCATCATTTTGCAAGGTGTTAGTTTTCCATCCACAAAAACAGTGTGTTCAATACCCTTTATAAAGAGGTGTGTGTAATTGTTGTCTGAATCCTTCTCATAAAAAATAGTATATTGTGAATAATGGTGTTGTTATAAAATAAATTAATAAAAATAGTTTATGTCGTTGGAGAAGAAAAATAAAACCAAAGAACCTAAGAGAAGAAGTTACTTTTAAATAGGGTAACTCACTTTGGTTTGAACCAAATCGTTTTGTTGTAGTGCCCTATGCATATGTTATGGCTTCTAGAAGGAGGATAGGTATATAGGGAGATTAATTAGATAGATTTTGGATGTTCTAAAGGTCTTGAGATTTTAGAGGAATGGGTTAGAGGTGAGGGCATTTTATGGGGGGATCTTTAAGAAAGTGTGAAAATATTATTTTATTACCTAATGATTTTCAGTATCTAAATGCCAAAAACATATTAAATTCGACAATTAGATGACTCATGGTTGAAATATAATCATCCAATAATAATTGGAAAGATTTTGGTTATTATTTTAATCATTATAACCATATTTATTTAAATCATTAATTAATGAGTTTTACAATGCATCATTATTATGTCAAAAATAATTTTATTTATTTGTTGTCTAAATAATATAAAAAATATCATGATGTAGGAAATATATTTCTCATACCAGAGAGTATTTATATAACCCTAAGTAAAAATTAAATTACTAAAATATATTTTTGCATGTTATTTTTGTCTTTACATTAATTTAATTAAAATAAAGTGTCATTATCACTTTATTGTGCCCCCATGGGGTCCCAAAATAGACTCAAGGATGCTCATGGTAGGGTGTGTATCAACCAATAGGATTAAGACACATTTTATTGTAATGTTATATTATTATAGTATTATTTTCCACTTATTTACCAGATTTACAATTTAACCATGGAAAATAAAATATTTATTAAAGAAAATATTCATAATGCCTAAAAATAATTGGTACCTATTTATAAAATTTGGTTCTCATGATTAAAAATATGGAATATATTTTTCCAAATTCAAAACCCAGAAGTGGAATAAATTAATTTAAAATTAAATCCTACAGTCAAAAAATAGGTTTGATTTTATGAAATTATAAATATTAAAATATTGACACTTGTTTATGTCCAATTTCAGAGTTAAATAAATTACAATCACTGTACATAGATTAAATGTTAATAATATAATCATATTACACATTAAAAAAAATTAAAAATATAATATATCCATATAAATAAATTATATTAAAAGGCAATTTGGAATTAAAATTCAGTACCTTTCGCTATTTATCAAAAAATGAATTTTATCAGAAAAATATGAAACATTTACCCAAAGATAATTTTGATGTCCTGATTATAATGAATAATTTTATTTTTTAAAATAAAATATTTAAAAGTGACCAAAACTGGATTTAATGAGGGTCTGCCACCAAAAATTGGTAAATCAACCTTTAAGGAAAATTATGCTTAAAATGAGATTAATTCACATTTTAAGCCTCTAACTTTTATTGGATAAATGTAAAACATTTAAACAACATGGATAATAATATTATAGTTAGTTTTGTTCTATCCCTCTATTATAACGGCTAGGTGTTAACTACCATTTAAAATAATAATATTATATTATTATTTTTTTAGTATGAGTCAGCCTGTGTGAATGTAATATTTCGAAGAAACCTGTTGTTTCTTATCAGGTACACCATCGAACATAGATACCGTTTTATAGTAAAATTAATATTTAATTAAAAAATATTAATAATTATGAAAATGTGTTATTATTTGTTTATAAGGGATGTTATTTCCTTTCCCCTTTTGGAAATTGCATCCTCACAATTTTATTCACTTATCAAATAAACTGGGGTATTTATCCCTCATAGCATTTTTAGATTTCCACGTTGCCTCATCAACTATATGGTTTTTCCAAAAAACATTTACCCGATGAATTATATTATTCCGCAACACGTTGTCTCTTTGGTCAAGAATATAGAATGGTTGTTTCTCATAAGAGATATTCTCTTCCAATTGATGTACACCTAGGATCAAAACATGAAATTAATCCAGCATATACATCTCAAAATTGAAACATGAAAAACATTGTGTACTAGGGACAAACTTAGAGGTAAATCCACTCTGTATGCAACTGATCTATGTTTTTCTAGGACTTTTTAAGGTCTAATTTACATCAGACTCTAATTCCCTTAATACCAAAATGCATCACACTTTTCCATGGTAAAAATTTGGGAAAGACGTGATCACTTACCTCAAATGAAAGACCCTCCTCCGATTATCCACAAATAATTTATGCATGCTCTAAGCTATTCTCATGTACTTCTGAATCAACTGATCTTTACCTATTATCTCATCCACCAATTCAGGTCCCATCAGCTTTCTTTCCCTTATATCATCCCAAAATGATGGAGTTCGACACTGCTTCCCACATACTGTCTCAAATAGAGCCATCTGTATACTGGAATGAAAATTGTTATTATAATAAAATTCAACCAAAGAAATATGTTGGTCCCAACTTCCCTGGTAATCCATTGAACAAGCATGTAAAATATCCACCATGGTATTAATTGATCATTTTGAATTCCCATCTGATTACGAATGATAATCTATACTAAAATTTAATTCAGTACCCAAAAGACTTCTAAAGGCCTTACTAAAATATAAAACTAAACATTGGATCATGATCCAATATAATGGAGAGGGGAACACAATGCAACCTGACTATCTCTTAAACATACAACCGATAAAGATGATCTATAGAAAAATTATCTCAAATAGGAAGGAAATGATAAGATTTAGTCAATCGATTCACAATATCCCAGATTACATTATTACCTCAAGATTTCGTCGGTAATCCCACAACTTAGTCCATGGATATATTTTTCCATTTCCACTCTCGAACTGGTAATGACTGAATCATCCCTTTCGGTAACTGCCGCTCTACTTTAACCTTCTGAAAATTCAAACACTTCATAGTAAAGTCAGCAATATCACTTTTCATTCAAAACCACCTGTAATACTCTCGAAATCTCGGTATATCTTAGTACTTCCGGGATGAACTAAAAATGAGGAACTATGCATTTCACATAACAAATCATTCTTCAAATGTGAATCACAAGGCACATATAATATCTCTCCAAATCATAGAATGTTGTCATTATCAATGTTAAAATTAGGAAACATACCCTTCTGAACCAACTCTACCTTTTTCTGCAACCTACTTTCTTCCTTATGTGCTTACATTATTCATTCTGATAGAGATGATTTCACTGACACCAGAAACAAAGTAGAGTAATTTTCATCACCAAAAAATTCTATTACAATGTTCAATAAATCAAAAACCAAAGTATCTCATTCCAAACATAGCATGGTCAATGAAGCATTAATTTTTTGACTCCAAGCATCAGCAACTATATTTGATTTTCTTGAATGGTAAAGGATTATGCAATCATAATCATTGATTAATTCCAACCATCTACTCTATCTCATGTTCAATTCTTTTAGAGTGAATATATATTTCAAACTTTTTTGGTTATTATATATTTCATATTTTACTCCATAAAAACGATGCCTCTAAATTTTTAAATCAAAAAAATCAACTAATTCCAAATCATGTCTAGGGTAATTTACCTCATGAAGTTTCTGCTGACGTGAAGCATGAGAAATTACCTGATCATTCTGCATAAGGACACAACCAATTCTTTCACTGAAGCATCACTATAAATAACAAACTGACCATTTCTGGATGGTAGTTCCAAAACTAGAGAATTTAACAATCTTCTTTTCAATTCCTGAAAACAATCAACACATTCTTTTCTATAAACAAACAGAACTCTTTTTCGAGATAACATAGTCATTAGACTAGATAACCATGAATTGTCTTAAAAAAACATCCAGTAATAACCTACCAAACCATGAAAACCATGGATCTCGGTTATATTTTAGGTTATTGGACATTCTTTAACACGTTTTGTTTTACAAGGATCTATAGTTATGCTATTTTTGGAAAGAATGTGACCAAGGAAAGAAATTTTCTTTAACCAAAACTCACACTTTCTAAATTTCCGAAATAGTTTATTCTATATTAAGTTATGAATGAAAACCCTTGAATGAAATTTATGCCCCTATTTACGTTTAGAATAAACCTAAATATCATCAATGAACATAACCATAAACTTTTCAAAGAACTCATGGAAAATTCTATTCATATGAACCATAAATACAATAGGTGCATTGGTTAAACCATAAGGAATAACTACATCTTCCTAATGGCCATATCTAGTGTGAAACATGGTCTTTAGAATGTCGGTTTCCTTTATTTTTAACTGATCGTGCCCCGACCTCAAGTCAATTTAAGAAAAATAATGAGCTCCCTGGAGCTGACCAAACAAATCATTGATATGATGCAAAAGATACTTGTTCTTAACAATGTTTTTATTAAATGCACTATAATCAATGTCAAATCTCATTGAACCATATTTTTTTAACAAAAAAGATAGGAGAACCCCATGGTGATGTGCTAGGTCAAATGAAACCTCTATCTAATAACTCCTGCAATTGCATCATTTACTCTAAAAGATCAATTTGATCCATTCGATAAGGGGGTTTTGAAATTGTATTTGCATCAGGATGTAAGTCAACAATAAATTCAACATCTTGATCAGGTATAATACAAGACAACTAATCAAGAAAAATATCATGTTTCTCATTTACCACTAGAACATCATTTATCTGAATAGTTCCTTTATTTTCAACAATATGTGCAAGTTAACATTCATTTCCATTATTTACAATTTTCTCATCTTCCTGATATGTTAGCAAAAGTAACGGTTCATTATTGTTCAAAAACTGAAAATATTTCTAAAAAGAAACCTTTTTAGATCTACAGTCAATCTTAGCCTAATAAACAGATATCCAATCCACACCGAAAAATAACATCAAACTCTACTAATGGCAAAACAATAATGTTTTCAAGTAGATTCTTTTCGCACTCAAGGACATGATGGTTCATATATTTCTTTTTGTCTCAACATTTCCCCTGGTGTTTTTACCATAAGAATAGGATTAATGTCTTCAGATGAAATTCCCAATTTTCTAGAAAAATTCTCAGCAATGAATGAATGCGTATACCCTGAATAAAACAACACATTGGCATATTTTGAACAAACAAACAATGTACCAGATACAACATCATTTGATGGCCCAACATCTGCTGAAGTATTTACAAAGGACTTCACCACCCCTTTATGCTTGTAGTCTGGTTTCTTTCCGTCAGTTTATTTCTTCATTGGACACTCATTTTCAAAATGACCCGTTTCATTTCACGCAAAACATTTTATTGATTGTAAATATGATTTTGTCTTACCATTGCCCTGATCTTTTTCAGTGTAATTACGAGCCTTATGTCCCATTTTACCACATTAGTAGTACTTAATTGAATCCAAAATACATTCCCCAAAATTCTTTTTACCACAATTTTCACAAACTGTAATCTTATGTTTCATACCATAAACTTTTTTGATGAGTTATTCCATTTTGTCTACCACCTTGACCACTTATTCTATTGTTTTTAATTGAACACATGATCAAAATCAAACTACATTTCTTCCTTACCCATGCATCGAACTTGTTTTTCTAGAAATTTGAACTCACGAGAAGTTAATCCCATCGATACATTGGATTTAATATTGAGTAGAAATGGTTGATTTTACAATCATTTTCTCGTATTAAATTTGGAGCATACCTTGCCAGTCGAGTGAATTTCTCTTCATAGTTATCCACTAATTCATCCTCCTACCTCAATTCTTTGAATTTTTTTCCTTCATAAGAGGAACCAACTTAGAAAAATATTTCTCCAGAAACATACCTTTGAATTATTCCCAATAAAGTGCATAAATCTCCTCACTATACCTGATATTTTTCACCATTGACCACCACTGATCAAATTAACCTACAAAATGGTAAACAGAAAGACTAATAGTTGGATGTTCTGAACATCCCATGACATAAAAAATCTTCTCCAGTGCAATAACCCATCTTTCTGCTAGAACATGGTCAAATGATCCTCTGAATGATGGGGGATGTTGCCCCCTAAAATTCTCCACTACTGATATGTTCCTCTGTGGTTGATCTGACTGATATCATGCATAGACACTACCAAAATTTATATCCTGAGTCAATTGTTCCATCACTGCAACAAACCTTTTAGTTCCGATTCGGACCATCTCTGGTTGGGGATTTGGAAGTTTGCCTTCCTCCTCATGTCATCCCAACATAGCTGCCATGATTCCTCTTCTTAAAACCATTCTGAACACCGAAATATCTTAGGTGAAGCAACATGGTAACCTGTAAATGGTACATCATTTCAATCTTACCATAAACTAATTGATGGACATTATTTTAACAATATCCCGGCATCTAATATTATATAAACTGCCCTCTTATACCAACTCTAAAGACTCGAACATAAAACATTACATACTATTGAATTAAATGAATAATTCAAATTGAAGATCATTTCAAGTTTAGAGTTTTTTTAATTTGGCCATAACTATTACATTACATCTCAAGAATTTCAAAGTAGGCACTTCTGCTCATTTTCCATTTTTTACACAATTTAAATACAATTAAAACAAATAGACTTTTGTGGTTCAATGTTTTAGATAGCATGACTTTTCCTGGATCCCATCCTTGACCCTATTCATCTTTATGTCCTGTGAAAAACATTTCAAAACATGGGATGAGCCTAAAATTTTCAGTAAGGGTTATAAAACAGGGAAAGAAAACAATAGTTCATCAATACATACATAACATAATCTCTTTAACATACCCTAGTAAATCGTAAGATTTATGAATAACAGATACTAATTACAAATCATAAAGGTAACATGTTGAATCCATATAATTTGTGCATTGAAGCTATCACAGCTACATATGGAGTTACGTTTGTAATACCCAACATAAAATATTCCTTAAATATCATAAGAGAAACATTCTTGATTACCTCATTCATGTTACCCAATGCATTGGAGAACTATCTCAAGCTCACCTTCCCTAGTATTATTACAGAACCAGTCATATATGTAAATAATGCCCAACATCCCTAACATATTCATAACACATAAAATAAAAATAAAATAAAGATAACATTTCCAAATTTCAATCACAATATATCATTTAAATATATTAACAAAACAAATCCAATATCAAAACCATTTTCAATTCCAAAATACATAAAAGTGTATATGGTAATTATTTTCCTTTTAAAAACATTATGGCTTGTTAAGAAAGACAAAATATCAAATAATACTCGAGTCGACGAAAAAGGACGTTGTCACCACTTAAATTAAAAAGAAACATTTTTTTTTAATTTAGTAAAACATTTCATAGAAAAAGAATCTAATTGAATGAAATGAAAATTAAATGGTGTTTAAACAACATATAAATAAATGTTGTGTATTAAAACAAAATATCCCTCAATGAAAGGAGATTGAGACGAAGTCCCTTAACCCATGTCTGACATGACCCGTTCATTCTGTAATCCACTGAATTATAATACAATGTTAATTTATACTTTCTTATGATCCTTTTTTATTTTATTATTATTTTAATATCACTTTTTATTATTTAATCATTTAAGTTAATAACCATCATTTTGTCGATATTTGGTACTTGAGTAAAAATTTAACTTCTGATATGTACATGTTGTTTGTGTGGCCAAAAGTCCATTATCTCGAGAATGATATTCATGATGAAGATATAATATATATCTAGTATATGTATGTATTTATAATAGTACATAACATTTGGAGATATGAAATGAAATGTACCATTCATGGATATGGTAAACCGTACTTACGCATGAACACTACTTTCATTTCTATTTATTATTTTAACGGAATGAAAACATAATTATTCATAAGTATATTATAATTATTGTATAATATCATATTTAATATCATTATGTCTATACTTTATACATCCCACATATGGAATTAATGAGTCATATCACTTTGAGGGGGTGATAGTCCGTAATTACTGAAATGAAACTATTACGTTTACCCATAATGGAAACCATAAAGGTATGGTATAAATAGAAATATATAGAAGAATAAAATAAAATGTAAACACAATATATATCATATATAAATATAGTTCCATCATAATGGCCACCATGAGATGCAGTAGGAGATAATTGACCAATCATTGTTTCGTGAGGCGTTAGTTTGCCATCCACAGAAACAGTATGTTCTTTACCCTTTAGATGGAAGTGTGTGGAAGTGTATTTATAATCCTTCACATAACAAAATTATAATATTCTGAGGATTCTGCTGTTATTATAAAATAAATGAATAAAATGATTTTAGTGGTTTTGAGAAGTAAAATAAAACAATAGAACTTAAGAGAAGATGTTACCTTTAAATCGGGTAACTCCCTTCGGTTTGAACAAAAAGGGTTGTTGAAGATCCTTATTCATATTTTAAGTCTTCTAGGAAGAGGATATGGATTTAGGGAGGCTTATTGGGAAGAGGTTGGACAAGCCATGTTTCTTGAGAGATATGAGAAATGTGTTTTAGGTGAGGGATTTTTATAAGAGGAGAGGGGCTCTTTAGGAAAGTGTGAAAATATTATTTTATTACATTATAATTATCAGTTTATAAGTGTCCAAAGCTTATTAAAGTTGTATATAAGATTAATTATGGTCGAAAAAAATCATCCAATAATCATTGGACAAGTTTGGAATATTTTTTGAATCTTTATAATCTTAATTATTTTAATCATTTATTAATGAGGCCAACACTACATCATTATTGTGCCAAAAATAATTTTATTTATTTGATGTCTAAAAATTATAAAAATTACCATAATGTAGGAAATAATTTTATATTTACAAATTATATTTATAGTAAAAGTTATAATTTATATATCCCTATGTTGAAATTAATTTACTAAAATATATTTGTTTATGACATTTTTGTCTTTACCTTAAGTTAATTAAAATAAAGTGTCATCATCACTCCCTAGTGGCCCCATGGGGTCCAAAAATCATACCATGGATGATCATGGTCAGAAGTGTATGGACCAATGGTATTATGAAATATGTTAGGGTAATTTTATATTATTATAGTAATATTTTTTTACCTTTATTTACCAGACTTACCCTTTAACAATGGTAAATAAAATATTTATTGAATTAAATATTAATAATGTAAAAAAATAAAAGTAACCTATTTCCATAATTGGGACCCCCTGATTCCAAATATGGAATCCATTTTTCTATATTCAAAACACATAAGTGGCAGAAATTAATTTAAAATTAATTCCTGCTGTCGAAACAAATGGTGTCTTTTTGTAAAATAATAACTATCAAAAGATTGACACTTGTTTATGTCCAATTTCAAAGTGAAATTAATTACAATGACCAAAATAGGGTTAAATTATAAAAATATAATCGAATCAATCTATAAATCCAATTAAAATGATAGTATAACCATATAAATAAATTATATTAAAAGGCGTGTTTGAATTAAAATACAGCAGTTTTCACTATTCATGAGAAATTAAATTTTATCAGAAAAATACCAAAATTTTATCCAAAGTGAATTTTGATGTCCTGATTCTTAAGAATAATTTTATTTTGTCAAATATGACATATAAAAGTGACCAAAACTATATTTGTAGAGATTTCTCCATTAAAAGGTGGTAAATCAACCATTAAGGTAGATTAAGCTTAAAATTAGATTAATTTGCATTTTAAGCCTCTTACTATTATTGGATAAATTTAAAAACATTTAAAAAACATGTATAATAATATTTTAGATGGTTCTTTTCATTCCCTCCATTACAACAGCTAGGGGTTAACTACCATTTAAAATAATAACATTATATTATTTTTTTAGTATGACTTAGCCTTGTGTGCAACGTATGATTTCAAAAAAAGTGGTTGTTTCTTATCAGGTAGGCCTTCATAAATAGAATCCCTTTTATATTAAAATTAATATTTAATTCAGAAATATTAATTATTATGAAAATGTATTATTCTTTATTTATGTGGGATGTTACAGGAAGAGTTCATGAAGATCGTGGTACCTCTCATCAAGCTTTCCAAGAACCTATATTTAATAAATGAAATCAGGGGGGTGTCATTGTGAATCAGGGTACAAGTGAGTCTATATTAAAGTGCCTCATTAAATAGTTTTAAATTTGTAATAGTTAGACTACCCTTGTCTACAGGAATAAAGAAGGTACCCTAGGGTATAGTCACAAGTTTCTTGTCAAATGTGCTGCCAGTCCAGACAAAATATTTAATAGAATTTTTTTTATAATACCATCCCATTAATTGTAGACCATCATAGAATAGACCAATTTAGAGAAAAAAATCAACATTAAAATACAGACTCTCCCCGCCATGGAAAGAGATTTACTTTTTCAAATGGAAAGATGATTATTAATTTGATCAACAATGATTGAAAAATACACTACATTGGGACTACCCAAAAATATGGGAACCACAAGGTATTTTAAAGTAATTGCACCTTCTTTAAGGCCATGTTCATTTTTGACTGGATTTTTTCTACTAGTCCGAATGTTTATACCAAAATAGATGAATGATTTTTTCCAGCCAATAACTTGACCTAAGACCTCCTCATAATGAGTGAGAGAATATTTGAGATTTTTGATCATTTTATTATCACAATTTAGAATCAAAATACTCATAAATAATGTGAGTGGGAAAATTCACATTCAAGTAAGCACAAAATGGATTATGTTTATTTTGGTAAACCAGATGACTGAGCAGATGACATAAATAGTTCCCTATGATAGAAAAAAAGATTGCAGATAGGGGATCACCTAGTCTAACACCTTTGGTGAAATTGAAATAACCTTTGAGAGAGTCGCTGATCTGGATGGAAATGTGGGCTGAGCAGAAAAGGGATTTGATTCTATAGATGAAGATATTATTTAAGCCAAATCCTTGATGAAATTTCAATATGAAGTCCTAATCCATTGTGTCAAAAGGATTTCCTAATGTCAAGTTGAATGGAAATGTTACCACCTCTATTTTTATTATTTCACAAGTTAGTGCATTCAGAGATGAGACATAGGCACTCTGGAATGGATCTACCCTTGAAAAATCCAAATTAATTTTATGAGATAATTTTATCCATAATATAGGTATGTCTATTCGCAATCAGTTTGGTGATGATTTTATAAAGAGTATTAATTAAAGCTAGGGGTGTAAAGAGGTAAATTCTAGAGGCATTTCCTACATTGGGAATCAATATTGGAAATTGGGAATTCAACCCATGTGGTAGGAAACAACTATAAAATAAATTCATAACAAGTTAGAAAATATCTAATTGGTTGGTATCACAATATGTTTTGTAGAAGCCATTATTAAAACCATCTGGTCCTGTGGGACTATCGAGGTTCAGGCTGGAGATAGTGTCTCTAATTTCATTATCAAGGGGAATACCAAAGAGGAAAGTGATGTCAACATTAGTGAAAATGGAAAAAATGATATCATGTAATAGGTATTTTCGAATTCTAGTGCCATTAAATAAGGACTAAAGTAGGAGAGCAGATTATTAGCAATATCCTCTTCATTATCCAAGAGGTTGTCTCTGTATTTTTGGGAGGGAAGTGGTCTGAATTAGATTTGGACTCTCTGTGAAGAATTATAGAAATTGGTATTTTTATCAACTTCAATTAACCATTTGATTTTAAGAGTATTCTTATTAATTTTGTATTTGAAGAAGTGAATTATGTTTCAATGTAATTTTAATTTCTTGATTATGATATAATGAAATATCTATTGGAGTGTTGAAATTTTGAATTTGATGACATTCATTTTTAAGAAGCAGGATGACACTATTAATTTACTTGGCTTTCACGCTGCACCAATTATTAATCTTTTGTTTAATATATTTCAATTTAAGAGTATAAGATGAAGCATCATTGGATAGATTCATAGAAGGCTAAAAAAATAGTTAATTAGATTACAAAATTCATGGTCTGAGAACTAAGCTTTGTTTAAACTGAAGGGAACATGAGGTTTTATATTTCTGTAAGAGATATTGAGCGAGATAGAATGATGTTCATACATGATTTTTGGGAGGATTCTATTTTAAATGGTGTCAAATTTATCTAAATCATGGTCATTAGTGAATTCTCTATCAATCTATCTTGTAAAAAATCTATTATAGTGAGTCCTGTACCCAATATATTTGGCACCGAGGAGAGAATGTTCAGTTAAACTAGTGTTTTCTATAGTAGCCTTAAATTCCTTTATAGATAATGTTGAGTAGGGAGGACCAAATATTTCACTTTAGGAGAGAATAAAATTAAAATATCTACCAAAAATCCAAGGAGAGTGAATATAGATCACAAGTGACAGCCGTCATTCCAAAGAGACCCCTTATCCAAATAAATGTTCTTTGCATAAATAGATGAACAGAAGATATGTGTGTGATAAATCATAAAATAATAGGTGAAAAATTGATAAAAAATATGAAAAGCATTAACATTAGAAAAATTGGAGTGAGAAAAAATCCAAAAAGTATAGCGACCTGATCCTTTTACATATATCATTTCATTATTTCAAGCATAATTAATCATCAGAGTACAAGCCAAGGATCGTTAAGTCTAGTTTCATATAAGACTCGGTTCATATAACATAAAACGTGGGACTAAAATAACTCTTTTATTTAATCTTTATAAAGAGATTCTAACTTCCTTTGAGCTCTTACATCTGCATAGGGTACCCTGGGGAACACATGAACAAAGGGATGAGCTAAAAATGCCCAGTAAGGGAATGAACATAAGGATACATCTTAAGCACAAGAGTTAGGAAGAATGACATAAAGATATCCAAAGCCTGAAACTTATAAAATAATTTAATATAACCATGGGATCACATAAACATGGAATCATATAAAGGTGTAAGAATCATAAATCATATCTTTAGTATGATTCAAGGATAACTTCCAATCCCATTTCCCATTTCAGTACGGGTCAAGGATGACCAACAACCCTGTTTCATATCGCATATCATGAGACTTAACCTTACCCAATGCATTGGAGCTCTATCTGGGCTCACCCATCTCAAAAAATTCATGAATTTTCTTTCCACATTAATAATCATTCCACCTAAATAATCATACATAATCAACCATAAATAATCATAAGGGTACCCATGGAATGAATTGGGTTCTACAATCATGACATGAAACATATCCAATGGGCGTATCAGTAGAGTGTCCATGAAAGGAAGGGATTAGAACATACATGGACATTAATTGGTTAAAATAGGAATATAACATGGTAAGTGGTGTCAAATATAAGTGAAAACATATAAAAAATGTATTTGAGAAACATTAGCATTAAAACATTTTTGTGCGGATTTAAGGAAAACACTCTAGAGCTTTTCAAATAGAAAAGAGGATATGATTTTATTTAAAACAGAATTGAACCAAGAATTTATTCATAATATAAATAATGATTTTACATATACAATGTTTTTTTAAAACATATGATTGAGCGCACTTGAAATTTGGGTAAAAATATGGGACGTCCCCTTAAAACAAGTTTGCTTATCGGAAAGTTCTAAGGAGTGAAACTTTCAAAATCATGTATATCCCCGAAAGAATGTGATGGAAGGGTCTTGATATAATAATCTTTTACAACTAACAAGAATTTATAAGACTCACATAGATATATAAGATAACACGATTTTGAAAGAACGATAAGGTAACACGAAAGAACAAATAATGTTCGGGTAGAATTTGTTATGATTTTATCAGCATGGTGTCGGGTGTGACCTAGGGGGAATTATGAGAGAGAAATGGGGTTTATCATCAGTTATAAATCTATAAGAAAGTATGGGGGAGGTTCTTAATCATACCCCATAATTATCTAGTACACATATAAAGGCATAATATAGAGGACTATCTTGATTAAGAGAGAAATAAAGAGGATCCCTTACCTTAAATCCGGTGGTGTTCTCCACTTGTTATTAATGACCTGAATAAACAAATTAAGCTTATTAATTAATATTTAAATAACCTCTTCTATATTTAATTTATTTATTATGACCCTTTTTAGTTTATTCGATGCCTTTTTGATTAATTATAAGGTTCAATTTCATTGTTCGGCTCGTTTGTTTACTTGGCTTTAAAAGATTGGTTCACTCATATTCACGTTTGGATTCTATGCAAGATGAAAGTGGTTGTATAGAATTAAATTTATATTATTTAGTTCATATCCAGGAGATTACAAGGTTTTAATTTTAATTAGGTTACTTAGAGTTATGTCTAATTATTATATATATAACCTTAGTGATAACAATTTTTGTTAATCGATGGATTTGATTACAAAGAATGTGTTTTTCATTATAACTTAATTCCATTTGTACAAAAATATTACATAACCAAAAATAGGATATATTACATATATATTAATATTTTTTTAACTATAACACATATGGTTTCATGACCAAAATTAATGATAACAATAGAAATTGATAAATGGTTGTGCTTGAATGTGCAAAATTAGCACATCTCAAAGGGTGATTTCTTTTCATTCAAAAAAGGGTGGGAAAGTGGAGAATATAATGAAATATACTAATAGCTTGAAGAAATTCCAGTACATGTATTCTAATGGATTTATCATACTATTATGGTGAAGGGAGGCAAGGAATGAAAATAAAAAATAAAAGAACTTAAAAGAAAAGAAGAAATTTGGGAAGAGTAATTTACCTCTTGAGACTTCCTCCTTGGAGAACCTCTTAAGGGGAGAGGTATTGGTATTTTGATGAATATAAGGGCTTTTGGATGTGGGGGAGGACCTTGGGGAGACATTTGGGGCGAAATTAGAGAAGGATTGGAGCTTGAGAGGGGTGGAGAGAAGAGGGAGTGAGGGGGGTTTTTATAATGGAGGAGAGGAGGGATTTCATGATATTATAATCATTAATTAATCATTTCTTCCCAATACAAGGAATAGTAAGTATTCTATGACCAATAATAGTATATGGGTCATCTGAATTCGAACCAAGTGGTCTTAAATCATCATAACATCATCGATGTCTCAATTAATCCATTATTTAGCATTTATTGTAAATTATCAGATTCCACTATTCATAAAAAATCATGTATATCAGAAAAATCCCAAAAATTCACCCTAACCATTTTTCGACATTTAGAATCCAAAAATTAAGTCCATTTTTCAAATTTTTGTTTTCTAAATATGAATATTTTAATATTTAATTAACATAAAAATTTATTATCAAACCTAGTTTTAAAACATTCATTAACTCATTCTAAAATACATGTATATCGTACGTCCAAATTAAATATTATTTTTATACCACCATAGGTGGGGTTACTATTTATTAGGCTATATCACTATTTATAAGGGTATGTTATTGTTCATTAGGGTAGGTTACTATTCACAAAAAAATTATTTTTGTTTTATTAGACTCCAAAAAACATCTTGAACACAACTGTGTATACCATATTTTCGAAATCCCAAACACGTAAGTGTCAAACTTATGTGTAAAGGTCACTTATCACTTAGTAGTTCATTATGTTATCTTTTCATCTGATTTTATGACATAACTATAAGATGGGAATTTCCATTTAAAATCTTTGGGTCGTTACATTCTTCCCCACTTATGAAATTTCTCCCTTGAAATTTCGTTTTACATACTAGGCCAAAAATAGGTGCGGCTACTTTTCCTTCATTGCTTCCTACAATTCCCATGTTGCTTCCTCAAACTTATGGTTCCTCCACAACACTTAGACCAGATGGGTTGTCTTGTTTCATATAACCTTATCTCTCCGATCCAGAGTATTTACTAGATGCTCCTCATAGGAGATATCATCTTCCAACTACACCACCTCTGAGTTTAGTACATGTGAGGGATCAGGTATGTACTTCCTCAATAGTGATACGTGAAAAACATCATGAAATCGATCCATATTCAGTGGAAGTGGAAGTCTATATTCCACGGCTCCTTTGCAGTCATGGATCTCAAAGGGGCCAATATACCTTGGGCATAGCTTCCCTTTCTTCTCGAATTGCATGACTCTCTTCCATGGAGATATTCTACGGAAGAATTTATTCCCAACATAGAACTCCAAGTCCTGTAGACGGTTGTCAGCAATGTTCTTTTACTAACTTTGAGAAACTTTGATGTGTTTTTGGATGACTTGAAACTTCTCTATCATCTCTTGGACAATATGGGGGTCATGTAGATTTCTTTCTCCCACTCCATCCAAACAGGTTGGGGTTCTACATCGCTTTCCATATAGAGCATCATATAGAGCCATCTGAATACTCGAGTGGAAGATATTGATGTATGAGAACTCAACCAATGGGAGAGGCTGATCCCATGCACCTTTTATTCTAGAGAGCAGGCTCTAAGCATATATTCAAGCGTTTGAATAGTTCTTTCAGACTGGCCTTCAGTTTGTGGGTGATAGGCCGTGCTGAAATTTAATTCAGTACTCAATGAATATTGAAGGCCCCTCCAGAATTTAGATGTGAATCATGGATCACGATCAGAGAAAATTGAGAGTGGAACACCATGCAGTCTCATCACATCCTTCACATATAACTTTTCAAGTTGTTCAAATGAGATATCTTTCCAAATATTGATGAAATGGGATGTCTTGGTGAGTCGGTCAACCACAACCAATATCGATTTATTTCCCATTGACATCTTTGGGAGACTCCTGACAATGTCCATAATAATATTTTTCTCATTTCCACATCGGTATAGGTAATAGATACATAGTACCTTTAGACTTTTTTCACTCAGCATTAACTTGCTGACATAAAAAGCACCTTGATATATATTCCAAAATCTCCTTCATCATGTTATCCCACCAGAAGTGTTCTCAGAGATCATGATACATTTTGGTAGTCTCATGAGGGATAGAGAAGGTCATGCTATGTGCATCATTCAATATCTCAATCATTATATCTGGATCAGATGGTATATATAATCGTGGACCAAATCATCAAACTCCATCATCCTCAATTTTGAAATCAGAGGGTTTCCCATTTTTAACAGCTTCCACCCTTTTTTGAATTTCCACATCCTTTATTTGAGCAACCTTTATTTTCTCCATGAGGGATGGTTGAACAATCATTTGATAAAGGATTGATGATGTTCCTCCCTTAATGATTCCCATTTCCATCCTTTGAAAATCTAAGAAGATCAGATCCTTTTCAATTCTCATCATTGATAAAGATGAAAGATCCTTTCTACTTAGAGCATCTGCCACCTTGTTTTCCTTACTGGTATGGTAGTGGATTGAGAAGTCATAATACTTGATGATCTCTATCCAAATTTGTTTGTTCATATTATGCTCTTTCTGTGTGAATATATATTTGAGACTCTTGTGGTCAGTATATATGTCACATTTTCCCCATAGAGATAATGTCGCCAGATTTTCAACGCAAAGATCACAACCGCCAACTCCAGATCATGCGTGGGATTGTTTTTCTCATGGATTTTCAGCTTCCTTGAGGAATAGGACATCACTTTATCATTTTTCATTAGCACACATCCTAAGCCTTTATTAGAAGAATCACTATACACCACAAGGAGTTCTCCACTTGAATGGAGTGTGAGTACCAGTGTAGTGATAAGCCTCTTTTTCAACTCCTTGAAACAATCTTCACATTTTTGTATCCAAACAAACATCACTCCCTTCCGTGTCAGCTTGGTAATTGGGTTTTACAATCATGAAATGTTCTTCACAAATCATCGATAATACCTAGATAGACCTAAAATGTTGCGGATCTCCATTATAGAAGTTGTCCTCAGCCACTCTTTAATTTCCTTTTTCTTGGAAGGGTCCACAAATATCCCTTTCTTGTTGATAACATTCCCCAAGAATGATACCTCCTCCATCCAAAATTCTCATTTACTGTACGTTTCATTCAACTTCTCCCTTCACAATGTCTTTGAAAAAATTTCAAAATACTCCTCATCATCGTCTTTTCTCTTTTATTATATCATAATATCATAAATAAAGACCACCAAAAATTTGTTGAGGTAATCTCTAAAGACTCTATTTATTAAATCCATGAAAATTAGTGGAGCATTAGTGAGTCTGAAGGGCATCACTATGAACTCATATTGTCTATACCTCATTCAAAAGGCATTCTTGAGAATATATTCCTTCCTCACCTTTAGTTGGTGATATCCTGACTGAAGGTACACCTTAGAGAAATAATTGGCCCCACGAAGCTGATCAAACAATTAATCTATTCATGGGAGGGGATACTTGTTCTTTATAGTGATTTTATTGAGCTCACTATAATCAACACTGAGGCTTATTGATCCATCCTTCTTCTTGACGAAGAGGATTGGATCACCCCACAATGAAGCACTCGATCATATAAAACCATTATCTATATTCTCTTGTAAATGCTTCTTCAAGTCTTCTAGCTCTACGGTGGCCATTCTGTAAGGTGTCTTTGAGATAGGCATAGATCCAGGGATAAGGTCAATTGAGAACTCAACCTCTCGGTCAGGGGGAAGACCAGGCAACTCTTCGGGGAATACATCAGTGTAATCCCTCATGATGGGAATGTCTTCAAGCATGATTCTCTCCTTTGTCTCAATCATCTGAGATAAGTATGCATTCTCATAAGGAAGAAATATCCAAACAAGAGATGAAGATACTAATGGAGGCTCATCTTCCTCCTTGAACTTGTAATGAATAAAAGGATGCTTCGGGATTTGAAGAGTAATCTCCCTTTCTTTGAAGTTGATGTTGGACAAGTACAAAGATAGCCAATCCATGCCCAAGATAGCGTCAAACTCCACTAAAGGAAGTATGACAAGATTTTCTACAAGGTTCAGTCCAAAAACATTAACCGGAGAGGAGTTATAAACCATGGATGAAATAATTTCCCCATTCACTGTTCTCACGGATAACTTTTCCTCCAAATTTTTAGGAGTTGTTTGAACAGTTCTACTAAAAATGAAACATATGAAAGAATGTGTAGAACCAGAATCAAATAGTACGTTCTCTATTCTTGAATGAATAACAAGCGTACCTGCCACCACATCATTTTCCATCTCCACCACAGCAGTAGTGATAGAATAATCCCTTCCTTGTTTCCTTGGAGGTTTTTGTTGATTTCCTCCGTCAACCCTCAGCATAGGGAAATGGTTCACATAATGCCCAAGATCTTTGCAGGTAAAACACTACACTGCATGATGAGTGTTGATCTGAACCTTACATTCTTCTACAACATTAGTGGGATTTTTCATGTCCCTTCGGAAGTTCTTGGCCACATTACAAAACTTTCTGCATTTGAAGAAATTCCTAGTTCCCTTGATATAGTCACCAAGATACTTCATCCCACAAATCTTGAAAATGGGAAAGTGAGGTTTCTTTCCATCATCGGATTTGTTTATGAACCACCCATGTTTTTCTCTATTTTCTGCTTCTTGTCACTAGGCCCATGATACCACTGAGAGTATCCCATCTCTATTTCAACCTTGAGGGAACAATGGAAAATCTCCTCATAGTTGTCGAAGTCTCGAATTGCCAAAAAAATTTGTAGACTCAGCATTATTCTTCTAAAGAAGCGATCCACATTGCTTTCATTGTTCATGACAAATCCATAGGCGTACATTGAAAGCCTTGCAATGTTCACTTCATATACCTTGATAGACTCATTTTCCTTCTTCTTGAGTCCAAGGAAGACTTTTTCCATCTTGTGGAGGAGGGTTCAAGGAATATATTTTTTGAAAAACATCCTCTTGAATTCCTCCCAATATATGGAATCAATATTTTCTTGGGACATCGTATTCTTGATTAGTGTCCACCACTGATCAGCTTCCCCATCAAAATAATAAACTGCCAGTACAAATTTCTCTTCCTCCAAGCACTAGAGGGAAGAGAAAATATTTTCAATGGAGTTAATCCATTGTTCTGCGAGGAGGGGATCAGAAGAACCGCTAAACATGGGAAGCCTTTGCTGCATGAAGGATTCTATGGAAACACCCTCTTTCCTTGGAGGAGGTGGACGTTCCAACTGATTCAAGTTATTATTCATAACACGAGCCAGCAGATCAAGTACTGCCATGATGTTTTGATCACCCACTTTTGTCACATCAGGCATGTCATTTGGGAAATCATCACATTGCCTATCAAATTGGTTGTTGGAACATGTTCTTCTATTTCCCACCATTAAATAAGGAAAATAACATATAATTAGAGGTCTTGAATACATAGATATTGATCATAAAAAGGAAGCTTTGAACAATAAAGGAGAAAATTATAAAGAAAAGTTCATCATAACTTATAAATCATTAAGTTTATATCTAGTTTATCCTCGATCTATTTCTTAACTTATATTATTATGGGATTTTTTTGTCCCTAAATAATGGTTTTTACTAAGCTCGTGAATCTAATGAAGCATATCCCCTGAGATTGTCATAACCAAGATTGCAGAAAGGCCCGTTATCGTGCACCAGTTCCTGTTAGAGTCTTCCTCAAAGTGGTGTTTTCGGGTTTTACCCCGAGATACATCTGTGCTAGAGCCGCCTCTTCCAGCTCGTATCCAGACAGTGATGTATTTTCTTGATAAACCCCTTACTCTATACTCACCAAAATTTAGGACTGTTTTCTTATACTTAGTCTCACACTTATGGTTATCACTAATGTGCTCTATTCATAATCTCCAAAAATAACAAGACCATCCTCTGATACTAACTATAGTGTCCTGAACCTTTTACATATAACATTTCATTATTTCAAGCATAATTAATCATCAGAGTATAAGCCAAGGATCATTAAGTCTAGTGTCTTGGAAGACTAGGTACATATAACATAAAACATGGGACTAAAAAAATATTTTATATAATCTTCATAAATAGCTTCTAACATCCTTTGAGATCTTACATCTGCTTGGGGTACCCTGGGGAACACATGAACAAAGGGATGAGCTAAAAATTCCCAGTAAGGGAATGAACATAAGGATACATCCCAATAACATGAGATAGGAGTCATGAAATTATGATATCCAAAGCATGAAACATATAAAATCATTTAATATAAGCATGGAATAACATAAACATGGAATCAAATAAATGTGGAAGAATCATAAATCATATCTTTAGTACATGTCAAGGCTAACCGCCAATCACATTTCCCATTTCAGTATGGGTCAAGGCTAACCACCAATCCCGTTTCACATCGCATATCATGAGGCTTAACCTTACCCAATGCATTGGAGCGCTATCTGGGCACACCCATATCAACATATTCATGAATATTCTTTCCACATAAATAATCATACATAATCAACCATACATAAACATAAGGGTACCCATGGAATGAATTGGCTACCACAATCATGACATAAAACATATCCAATGGGAGTTTCACAAAAGTGTCCATGAAAGGAAGGGATTATAACATTAATAGACATTCCTAGGGTAAAATTCATATATAATGGTATGTGGTGTGAATTATAAGTGACAACATATAAAAATTTTATTTTAGAGACATTAGTATTAAAAAACATTTGTGTGGTTTTAAGGAAAACACTCTAGAGATTTTTAAATAGAAAAGAGGAAATTCTTTTATATAAAACCATTAATGAACCAATAAGGTTTTCATAATAAAAATACTTATTTTATAAATAAAATTTTGTTTTAATACCTAGGATATGGTGCACTTGAAATTTGGGAAGTCCCCTTAAAACAGGTTTGCTTATCCAAAAGTTCTAAGGAGGGAATCTTTCAAAATCATGTATATCCCCGAAAGAATGTGAATGAAGTATCTTGATATAATAATCTTTTAAAACTAACCATAAGTCATAATACTCACATAGATAGATATAATATCACCATTTTTAAAGAAATATAAGACAACCTGAAAGAACAAAGAAGGTTCGAGTATAATTTGTTACGTTTTCATTGGCATGGTGTTGGGTGTGACCAAGAGGGATTTATGAGAGAGATATGGGGTTTCTAATCCTTTATAAATCCCTAAGGAAGTATGGGTGAGGTTATTAAGCATACCTCATCTTTTTCTAGTACATATATAATGTCATATTATAGAGGACAATCTTGATTAATAGAGAAAAAGAGATGATCCCATACCTTAAATCTGGTGGTGTTCTCCACTAGTTATTAATGACCTGAATAAACAAATAAGGCTTATTAATTAATAATTCTAGAACCTCTTATATATGTAATTTATTTATTATGACCCTTTTTAGTTCATTAAAAGTCTTTTTGATTAGTTATAATCTTTAATTTCATGGTTCGGCTCATTTTTTTTACCTGGATTTAAAAGATCTGCTCACTCATATTCAAGTTTGGATTATATGCAAGATGAAAGTGGTTTTCTATAATTAAATATATTTCATTTAGTTCATATATAGTAGATTAAATGGTTTTAATTTTAATTAGGTTACTTATAGTGATGTCAAATTATTATATATATATAACCTTAGTGATAACCGTTTTTGTTAATCGGTGGATTAGATTACAAAGAATGTGTTTTCATTATAACTTAATTCCATTTTTACAATAAGATTAAAGAACCAATAGGGTTTATTACATATAAAATAATCTGGTTCAACCATAAAACCAATTGTTTCATGAACATAATTAATGATAATAGTAGAAATTAATAAACTGTTGTCCTTGAATGTGCTAAATTAGCACATCTCAAATAGTGCTTTCATTTTTCTAAAAAAATAGTTGGGAAAGCGGAGAAGATAATGAAATATACCACTAGCTTGAAGCAATTCTAGTACATGTATGTTACTAGATTTATCATACTATTATTTTGATGTGAGGTGAGGAAAGAAAATAAAAATGAAAAGAAATTAAAAGAAAAGAATAAATTTGTGAAGAGGAATTTACCTCTTGAGACTTCCTCCATTGAGAACCTCTTAAGGGGAGAGGTTTTGTTATTTTGAGGAGGCTGAGAGATTTTGGAAGTGGGGGAGGACCTTGGGGAGATATTTGGGTAGAAATTAGAAATTTATTGGAGCTTGAGATGAGCGGAGAGAAGAGTGAGTGAAGGGGGGTTTTTAATGTGGAGGAGAGGAGGGATTTCAGGATTTTATAATCATTAATTTATTATTTCTTCCCAATACATGGAATAGTAAGTATTAAATGGCCAAGAATAGTAAACGGGTCTTGTGAATTAGAACCAAGTGGGATTACATAAGAATAATAGCATCGATTACTCAATTCATCCGTTATTTAGCATTTATTGTAAATTATCGGATTCCACTATTCATAAAAATTCAACTATTTTAGAAAAATCCCAAAAATTCACCCTAACCATTTTTTGACATGTAGTATCTGAAAATGAAGTGCATTTTTCAAAAATAATTTTCTAAATAAAATTATTTTAATATTTAATTAAAATAGTAATTTATTATTAAAACCAGTTTTAAAACATTCATTAACTCATTCTAAAATATAGGCATATCGTACTTCCAAAATGAATATTATATTTATACCACCATTGGTGATGTTACTATTCATTAGGGTATATCACTATTCATAAGGGTATGTTACTATTCATTATGGTAGGTTACTATTCATAAAAACTTATTTTTGTTTTATTAGACTCAAAAAACATCTTGAACACAACCGTGTATGCCGGATTTTTGAAATTCCAAACACAAGTGACAAACTTCGGTGTAAAGGTCACTTATTACTTAGTAGTTAATTATGATGTGTTTTCATGTGATTTTATGAAATAAATATAAGAAGGGAATTTCCATTGAAAATCATTGGGTTGTTACCAAGAGTATCTATATTTCTGGTGATTTGACATTCAACTATAAATATATATCCAAACTGACAGAAGTGAACTAAATCAGTGGAAAAAAATAACGTAGTTTTAGCAATGGGAAAAATAAGGGCTTTTGAATGGTGACCATTCTTTTGAAATAATGAAGGTTTCAAGTTTTCAATACCGTGATATTTAAAATATAATATCTTCATTTAAACATGAGTTTTGAGCTAGAAATGTCTTTTTTCATACTATTTGAACCATTATGACTAGTTGATCTTCAAAAATTTAGTGAAAAGTTAGGACTTGTATTAAACCCCTGGTAACCATTAGTGGAGTCTACTTGTTTAACATTATCACATGAAATCATAACATGTAAGGAAATATCTTATCTGGTATTAATATTATATGATGTCTCTATATGGATAATAACCCTATTGTTAACAGCTTCAATATTATTGTTAATAGAAGAAATATACTTGAAATCATTAAAGCAGGTACATTCAATGTTGCACGGATCAGGGGTACTTGTCTATTATTATTTATGGGAAGTTGAAAGTAGCTTTGTGATCTCACCACAAGAAGTGGAAGTGTGAAATTTCACAATCTACACTGAAAAACTAGTTACTGAACATTTATTGTGCTCAAAAGAATTAATTAACTTCTAGCCTGAGAGATTTTTTAGAGATCCAGTCAAGGTGCTAGCATACGTAGTATGTCCCCCATTACTAGAGTCCATATCATTGACATATATAGTCAAAAAGAATTTTTCTATGTCGTATGAAACAAGGATCTCCCCAATAGAAATAACTTTAGCTTATGAGTACATGATAAATTTAATCTACTGAGTTAGAGCCGAGGAGGTGGTCTGTTCCGAATGGCTAACTCTATTTACTGCATTTTATTTAGTCAGATTAATATTAGATGAAATGGTGGCCATACCCTTTCAAGCCAAGGTAGACTATCCATAAGTGCACCCTAATATCACTGAATTTTTTCTAGAATATGAAGTCTATGAAAAATGTCCAGATATTCCCATTTTTTATGATGTAGAGTTGTATATGATGTCTTCTTTCAATGTATAAGGAAGCTCCCCCTAGTGTGAACCGGTATCAAAATATGGGATATGATAGCTTTCTATTGAATTTCCTTTACTGGTTACACTATGATGGGGGGAAGAAACTGTAAAGTCATCTACAACAACATGCGCCTCTGTTTTTTCAGCTAATTGTTCATCTTGTATGACATTCACAACCATTTTGTCAATATATTCTAAAATTTCATGTTTTGTATTTGTATATTCTTCCATTTCAACCAAATAAGATCATGTATTACTTGAGGTATCTCCTAATTGGTTTGGGTGATATGATTTCTTATCCCAAATTTCATATTTCTTTTTAGAAGGATTTGTTTTGTCAGTGATGTTTGTCTTGCCTCTTCTATTTCGATCCTCAATCCTCTCATTATCATTTTTCTAGACTACATGGTTTTTAACTACCCTATAGTTTAGGACTGAATGTCCAACTATCTTTCAAAACACAAAAAAGGGTGGATTTCATTCATATTTAATTATATGCTTTGATATTTGATCGTTTGAATTAAATCTAACATTATTCGGCAATTTAGAGTCTAGGGAGATTTCCACCATGATTCTACAAAGAAAACCAAGATCACCATTAAGAGTGCATTTATCTATCATATGATGGGTGCCTATTCATTAGAATATGTCATTAAGAATCATAGGGGGCTAATAGAACCCATTAATACCATGAAACTAGATTCAAAAAATATCTATTTTTTTCTGAGTGTGTGGATTAAAAAATCTATCCCATTCAGAAATTCGAAGGAGAACAGTTTTATGTCAAATTTTTCGTAATTTCCAATCATGATTTAGATGCCCCTATGAGTTTTATAAGATGTGAAAATATCAACCACCAATTGGAATGGATTTATAATCAACAAAACCATAGTAGTGTGTGATTCACAGATTTAGATCATAGACAAGCCAAGTTTGTTAACCTTTAAGGTCAGTAGTGTGACCCATAATAGAGTACTTCTACAATTGCATATGCTGTTGAAGGGATTCCTGGTTGGCTCTACAATAAAATGGAAATCATCCAATTTCATGCATAATATCATCTTCTAAAGTGTATTTGAGGATAAATCTAAACCTTTAAGCGCTTAGAGGATGTAAATTCCTCTTGTATTTCTAGGGAATGTGCATGATGTAGAATCTTCAGGGAGGAAAACATCATTCTGTGAATTTTTAATAGCTTTCTCATTATAAATCTTCATCTCCTAGAAGCGACGGGACACGAATCTCCCCGTCACTTGGAAGGATGTAGTCATTGGTGTGCAGATTGAAGAATCAGGCCACAAAACCTAGTTTTTCGATGGCTTCTAAAGAGAGATGGTCTCCCATATCTCTAATTCTCTACTTATATGATATTTCATGAATATCATTTAATTTCCAAAAATATCCTGTAGAAGTATCAAACCAGGTGTGTAGCAAGGCCCATTTTCTTGTACCATGTTACACTCAAGTCAGACCTGACGCACCTTTTCAGATTATTCACCCTTAGGTATCTCATGCCAGATCGACATCCACTTGTAGTATACAGAATGGGATGTAACTTTTAGAAACCAATTTCTATATCCTCTACAAAAATTATATGAAATTTTTCTATATATTTCCTCATCCTTAATCTTTTCCATAGAGATATTCCTTGATATATCCATAGAAATATTCCAAGGAATGTCATTTGTTTAATATAATCATAGTTTTAAAATTTTATGTAAAACTTTTCTCTAATCCAAACTAAAATGACTGATGATTTAATTAAATAGAAATTAAATCCTTTTTTGGAATAATTAATACATTAAAAAAACACCCAAACATTGTATTAGTTTTGTGACTTCAGAAACATGGAGTAAAAATACACTAAATTAGTGAAATATCATCAATGTTTCCAATAATGATCTTCCCACATATTAGTTATACTTTATATATCATACTTATAACATAGGGAATTGATTATTCTAAATGTGGTAAGATTATATTTTCATTAAGGGTAAATAATGTAAATCTATAAGAATATCATGAATCTAAGGGAATGAGAACATGAAAAATATATTTGAATATCGTACCACGAATATAAATGATCATAATCATGAGATATGGAATACATATTTGAAGTTAATAATACATGAATAATAATATCATCATGAACAAGAACCATATGATCATATCATATACATAAAACATTAGATTCAAGGAATACACATAAACATTTTATATCATTCAATATAAGACATGGTTCACTATCTAAAAATTATTAGGGAACATTATGGGGACTATATCTAGTGAGACAGAAACACCACCAGTACAAATCACATTCTATTCCACTTAAAAGACTATGACTCCCCATCATCCCATATTAGATCTAGTTTCCCCATCTTCACATAGAGGATCATGCTTCCCCATCATCCAATTGTGGATTAGGTTTTCCCATATTCCTATAGTGGATCCATCATGTCGACCTTATTCCCATTATTATCTCATTATATACAAATATTTAACCAATACATTGGAGGAATATATTGGTCCCAGCCTCAGATAATGAAATAATAATTACTTGTTCTATGAGATAATAAAACATACATTATATCAGAACCCCTAAAAATAGATGGGTTTCATAAAAAAACATATCATAAACCATATTATTAAATGGGTATCAAAAAAATTCAATATATTCATTACATATTGAAAAGTTAAAGTTATCATAAAAAATTCATGAAATCATAATCCGTGAAATGAAGTGGGTTCAAAAATCATATAACACGTGTAAGAGAAATGAGCGTCATAAACATAGAACAGATGAAAGTGAAACATATATAATAAAAATATAGTAATTGAAAGAGAAACAGGACTCACAACAATCATACTATAAAAACATTAAACATTCATAGAACAAATATTAATGGACCCATTAAATCATTTATTCATAATATAATAAGTAAGACCAATAGATTTCATCTTTGATGGGATATAATTAGTAATTATATTTAAAAAATCTAATCGAAAATATACGTTTTTCATTGAACATGTATTTTGAAAACATAAATAATTTTATGAACAAAATTTAAATAATTTAGAAAGATAATAATATGTATTTTGATAAATTTTAAAACCATTAATGTTGAATACTTATCAAAGACACTAAAAAATATTTTCGAAATCGTTTTTATTTGTAAACATACATAAGAAACAGGAAAACATTTTGAAAACTAATTTTCATGGAAAATTATAAAAGATTATAAAAAAACATAAAACACATTTTCATTGAAAACACATTCAATACATATGAAATATTCATTTAGATCATTTAAATAAATTTATTCTAAAACAACCTATTGAAAACATATAAAATAATCTTTGAAGATATTTTAAAAAAAATAAACAAAATTCAAATTGTCAAAATAGATTTTCATTGAATCCCATTTTAAAATTATAAAATTTAAATAACATTATTACAAAAAAAAAATTTGAAAAAATATCCTTGTAGACATACAAATGAATACATAAGGAAATGATGTTCATGAGGTTGGTTAAGCCCATAAACATCGAACATTACTTTTTCACCTAATTTTTTTGAAAGGTACATTGATAGGAAAAGGTACTGAGGTATAATTTAAAAAAATAAAAAAAAATAAATTGGTAATTTTTTTTCGTTATTCATCATAGGTTAAAAAGAAATCATGTTTTTTAATATTTATTGAAAACACATTTTTTAAAGAACACAGATTTCTGATCGAAAGGAGAAAAAAAGTCGGATTTTCATAAAAATATTTTCTTAATTATATTAAGTAAAAAAGAGTATAAATGGTAATGTTAAATGAATTTAACATTAATAAACATAGGGTATGAAACTTCATCGGTGTTATTTATATATGGATCCAAATATTTGTTAAATGTAATCATAATTATAAAAAATCTTGATAAGCGATGAGATTATATTAGTAAATCAATTCTATTTTGGGAGCGCTGAATCATAAAAAATTGAATTAATCACATTAAATGAAGAATACAACTTCAAGAAAATATTTATATTCATGTATATTATTTTAAAGGTAATATATATACCTCATATAAAAATATAGGTTTACAACATGGCATGCGACTCAATGATGGAAAATTGGGACAAAATTATTTTCAAAATTTATTATCTTTTGAAACATAATTACCATGAAATATATATCATAAATGGATATTTAAATACCCAAACAATTATGTGAAATTATCATATAATATATATATATATATGGGAATTATATACACATCATGTAATAAATTTAAGGTGAACACAACTTGTTCCTCATTGAAAATAAAAGTATGATGAGGAAACCATTACCTTAAGGATTAAATTTCTTCACACACATCAATACTATTATATAATAAATATAATTTATTAATAATCTACCCCAAAACCATATTATTTTTCTCAATTCCATTTATTTTTTTAATATGACTTCATTTTACACTTTTATTAACAATTCCAATTTAAAGTTACGTTTCAAGCAATATCTACCATTTTTTTTCATTTTTTCACTTGTACTACATTATCCTATTATATTGATCATGATTAAATTGTTTTAATAATTTAAATAATTATTTATATATTATACATATTTATTGTATAAATATTTAACAAAACTAGAAAATATATATATATATATATATATATCTAATAGAATATATTGTTCATGGAGAAAGTAGGTCGTACGTAGATGTGAACGATTATTCTATTATATTATCATAATAAAAGAATAAATGAAAATAAATTATATAAATATATAATAACAGTAAAGATGAATAATGATTTTATATATATCATATAGTTTAACTAAACTCATCTTTAATACATTTCATGTAATTTGTTAAATAATTAAATCTCTTTGATAATGTGGTAGTACACACGTCCAGAAAATTAGTTATTGTACTAAAATAAAATGGATAGAAGGATGATATTTTTTATAATAAATAATTATTTATAAATAAATCATATATATCATATATAAAAAACTAAGTTTCCTTCATAATTCTCAACCATGAAAGGTGGTAAATAAAAAATGAACAACATTGTTTTCTGAGGTGGTAGTTCACTGTACAGAAAAATTGTATGTTCATTACAGATAAGATAGAAGTTTATGAAATTTTAGGTTGATCCCTTATAGCCAAAAAAATTCCTATCTTTATTATAATGATTCTATTATATAAGTATGGAATAATAATATTTGAGTTGATGTTGAATTAAAATAATATAAATGATCTAGAGGAAATATGTTGCCTCTTCTTTAGGTAACTCATCTTAGATGGATTTCAGCCTAAGGAGTTTCACCAATGAGGAAGGGAAAATTGTTTGGAGATTATTTAAGAATATTTCAGTCTATATAAAGGTATTTAGAGGTGTGAGAAAATGGGAGGGGTGAGTCCCCTTTTATAAAGGAGAAGTAGTGTCATTCATGTACATTTTTGAAAATCGAATTTCACCCACATTGCTTCAAGGACATGTGGATCCAATAAGGAACAATAATCAAGAATAGGGATTATATTGTATATATATAGACATAAAAATGAATTTTATATATTTATATGTAATTTTCCCCTTGTGTGAAATGTTTATTCCATCGGGAAGGTAATTTTTCTCTTAATCTATGTAATTAATATTAAATACATTCAGTAATTGTTTTTGTCAAAAAATAATTTGAAAATATATGCAATTATATTTTTTTATGATCAAAAAAATGGAATCCATTTTCCAAATTGGAGTCACATAATAGGTATAAATCAATTTAAATTTAATCCATTAGACGGAACAACAAAGATGGTTTTTAATGATAAAATTTTCAAAAATTATGGTATGTTTTAATATCTATTGTCTATGTAAACTTTGATACAATAAAATAAATTGGATTAATTTATATATAACTTATGTAATATAAATTAAAAAATGAAAAAAAATCATTTATCCTTATAAATAAATTATATGAAAAATTAATTTTTGAATAAAAATTTAATATTATTTAATATTCATCAAAAATTGGAATTTCACAGAAAAATACAAAAACAAATCAACTAAATATAATTTTGATTATAAAATTTCAGAAATAATGTTTATTTATACAAATAAAAATCATTAATGTATCAAAAAATATATTTTAAATTTGTTCTCCACTAAAAGTATGTAAAATTACCTTTTAGGAGAATTTATCTTTTTATTCAAATAATTAGATTTATTATTATCTTATACATGTAAAATATATGGGATGAGTATAAAAAGTTTTTTTAAAGATATAATATATAAATTTTATTGAAAAAATTAATAAAAATTGGTTTTATTAATTTATTTAGATAAACATTTATTTTTACATAGAAAAATAGTTTTTATAAAAAAGTAATTTCTTTATTTTAAAATAGTTTATAAATTCAGTTCTACTAATTGATAACAAAATCATTCATTTTATATACATTTTCAAATAATATTTTTCAAATTTATTTAATTTTATTCATATCTTCCATTACAAAGGCTAGTTCATATTTATAATAATATTTTAATAAACATGTCAATAGTATATTGTAGTTTGGTAAAATCATAATCATTCTTATTATGCAAGCTATTTAAATAATATAGAATTGTGTATAACATATTCCAAACATAGTTTTTTGTGTTACAAAAGAAAATATAGGTGTTTCAGGTCTTGCAATACTAACATTGCGATTCATATAAAGCTAGAAAAACATAGTGCATTAAAAAAACCCTATTCAGTGTGGCATGTTGTGAAAAATATAAAAAAGATTAAATTCTTTAGAAAAATAATAACTCACAAAATATCAGGGAGTTAAAAATCATTGTTGTAATATATCATGAAGGAATATATAAATATAGATTATCTACCCCCAATCAGTGAGTATATTTGGAGAGCTAACTCATGAAGAAAATTGAAAGAAAAAATCATTTCTTGAATGATGCATGTACCATTGTTATTCCTTGCGCCCATTTTTATCATGTACTTAGTTGAAGTAAAATTGGTCAAATTTTTGGTGTGTGGATGTGTTGGCCACTATAACAATACAATATATCCTTTATTGAAAGAGAATCATGAAAAAATTAATATTGTAAACCGAAACTAAATTCAGTAGATTTTTTCTTATGGTAGAACCAACTCCCCTAATACCACTCTATGATGACCATTCCCAATGGGACCCATTCCACAACTTCTCAAGCATGCCTCTAACATGTTAGGGGTCGGAACTATCATATTTTAGTCATATCACTTAAATTAGAGTCCCTATCCTTATGTACCTATAAACATGAACACATATCCAAGCCCAAACAATGTGGAAATGTAGAACAACTGATAACTATGCTTGCATACACCTAAACCCCACAACTAGAGTATGACAATAAGAAATGGAATGTAAGAACATTCAAATTTAATCTCACAATAATAATTATGAGAACAATTAAAACTAGAATTGAATTAATGGTAATGATTTCAAGATCACTATAGTGACACACCTTTTTCGTTCATTCCCACTAAACAACCCATGGTCTTGCTTCCTCTAGGTTTATGTCAAAAGGTCGATCATCTGTACAAGACATAACACATATAGTAAATGATCATCCTGGGTGAGTAAAACAATACCCAATACGACACCCTGAGAGAAAAATGTGTAAATAAATAAGAATAACAGTCATCCAGACACATGTATATGCCTATAAAATATACATAAAAATATCGAGATATAATAAAAAAACACCCAAAGTCTCAAGGTAAATTAAAAAACATACATCCATTATTGGATTACTTCTTGATGGTTCAATAAATAACTCATCCTTGAGAACAGACTCCCTAAGACATATAACACTAATGATGCCCATCAAAGATGAGGTGCTCATAGGATCTCTTCAATGGATGGATAGTTTGGAAGTATGAAGAGATAAGATCATATAGTTTAGATCACTCAAAAAAACATAGTTAATAACAAAAACTCATTCAAGATTAACATGATAATAATATGACTCGTTCTAGTGGTGTGTTTCTCACGACAATACCAATAACTCCAGCTGGGGAAACAATATGATAGAGGATCTCAAACATGTACTCATTGATGGTTTCCAATAATTCAATCCAAGATTAATTGTCAAAGGGATCACTATCTTATGGATATAATGTGATTCTATGCAAACCCTTTGGGAAAGGACATGGGGAATTCACCCTAATGAATATTCTTTATGATATTGTGTACATGGGGTCTTGCCCAACATTCAATAATTACAAGGTTTTTACTATTAGTACATGGGGTGTCCCTTCGGTACAAGGTCCTTTTCATGAAAACATTTATGTGACATCATCCATGTAAAAATATATGGTGTTCCCCAGCTCGTTAACATCTACCCATGTCCAGGTACATGATGATGCCCATTGACACCTAGCATGGTCATGTCCGTCTCAGAGTACATGGTGTGGTCATGAAAATATACTAATAGTCATGTCCATGTACAACCCCAAGAACATTAAGATCCCATGGTTAGTGGTCACATGATGTGTGACCCGGTAATACACTATGTGATAAATAACTCTATCCACAAACATTATCGACCTCTATTAGGGTGCCACATAGAATATGGATACACAGTACATGTCATGTGGTATAGAATAATAAAAAATATAGATATAATTTATGCATCTATTCCCATGAAATAAAACATCAATATAATCACCCATTGAATCTAATGACATGAATACATGGTCTTCAGACCTTTTCATCATCGAGCATTAGGATATGACAATCGAATCCGCTCATAAAATGATCTCACATATCAAACCATCATCGTGATCCAAAGAACAAAAATAAGGTCTCTCAAACCTATCAAATCCACTTTTGATTCCAATATCACATATTCCCGTCATCACACTGAGTCTGGATTTGTTATATTGGAACTATATTCCATGAAATTTGATCCATATACTTGACTCCATGGTATTTCTAGAACATCATTCGATGGGATTTTCCAGTGATAAAGGATGATAATTGGTTCATAATTCCAAATCACACCCATGATAAATGAACCTCAGAAAATTAATCTTGTTGGCCTCAATCTCATTCCTTAAGATTGAAATAATGAAGTGAAAAAGAATATGAATCATTTCCCACAAAAATATCTGAGTACATAATTCATCCCGAAAAATAAAAAATCTCATTTTTAATATTTGTGGTCCATTGATTCACCATTATCGTAGAAATAGATAATCAGTAATTAACCCAAGAAAAAATGATATTCCTTCATTGGGATACATCACACATGAAAAATGGATTTGTGTCATTATAATTGGTGAGATCCAATGATTATGTTGCACACTGACCCTGGATCATCAATTCAGTTGGGGTTCATCAGTGGATCTTCTTCCACACACTCCAAAGACTCTCCATGATTTGTAGGGTTATGCATCAAACCCTAACAATGTTCCATAAATGATTTAAAAATGAAATTTGGTCACTGTATTAACAAATAAATAATGTAATTAATTTAAATTATTTTATTTATTTTATACCCATGATGATTTTTTCACAAAATTCTCCACGTCGACAATGGTTATATCATGCCTAGGGTAAATACATTTTTCTGAACTCAAAATTTACCTCAGATTTCTGATCTATGCCTCCAATAAATTTTATTCTTTTTTAGGTAAAAATTTCATGGGTTCAATTTATTATATATGATGTATTTTTAACATTTATTCCAAGAACCTCGGACATCAGAATCACATGTTCTCTCGATATTTGTTCTTGAAAATAATCATTGAAATATCCAAAACTAATACATGGAACATTTGAGTAATTAAACATTCAAGCTGATTTTTCCCTAACATGTTACATAATATAATTAAATCCTTGATCGATAAAAGTAACCTCACAATTGAATTATTCTTACTTAGATATGATTTATAATGAAAATATAATAAAACATTATATGTATATACCACATCATTTAATGCATCACATAATTTAATTACATGTGAATTAATAATTATTACTTGATCTTCAAGATTTTTCTATAGATTAGTTTTTCATTATTTTATAAACTAAATGAGACCTTGGTGTGAGCTCCAAGAGCCTATGTAATCACATATTTCAGTAACCATCAAACTCCTATCAAACATCAATGCCTCATTTCAAACACCTCTTATCGAACCCGTTTTTTTACATAGTTAATTACGTTCATGTGAGGGGGTTGAGGGGATCGAAATACATATAAAAAATTATGCGTACATGCAGGTCCATAAATATATATATATATGGACGACTCGTAAATCATCAATGATGAAAATAAAATACAATTACTAAAAATTATATAAAAACATATACAAAAAATGGCATGCAATTTCAATTATGCCTTCATCAGTCATCTTGTGTTCTGTCATCAAACAATGCTCTTAATATGTTTTTTTGGTATAGTTGTTAATTTATACATATTATATTACATTACCAATACCTTGATATAATATTTAATAAATAGTAACACCTTCTTTCCAACATTTAAATTTTTCAATATGTGTGTATATATAAATTTAGGTATATTAGGTTTATTTACATATATGTATCAAATATTATAATTCAAATTTATTCTACATTTTTTATAATATAAAATAA
Organism: Viscum album; assembly: GCA_963277665.1. Classification (NCBI taxonomy): domain Eukaryota; kingdom Viridiplantae; phylum Streptophyta; class Magnoliopsida; order Santalales; family Viscaceae; genus Viscum; species Viscum album. The sequence continues at coordinate 168,596,910 of OY728123.1, forward strand.
TAAATACATCTAAAAACATTGAAGTAGTATAAAATATATATATATATATTAATTTTAATATATTCAACTCAATTTATTAGCATATTAAAATATAATATATATATAATTATAAACTATTGTTTTCTAAATAGATGTGTTATTAATTATACATAAATATTGAATATATTATTAGTAATAAATTTTATTAAATATAATTTATAAAAAAAATATATTTTAAACTTATATAACTACCATTAAAATATAGTAAATTTCTATTATTTTCAAATATATAAAATTATATAAGTATAAATATTTTTTTTAATATTTCAAAATAAAAAAATGTTTGTAATTATATTTTATACATTATCACTGAAAATATTAATTATTTATACTTGATATAATTTAAATTTATTATTATAAATCATTGCAATATATTTTTATTCAATCAAAAAATAATATTCTATATATATATTTAAATAAATTTAAATATGATACTTCGTATAACTAGAATTTTATAATATTATAATTTTTATAACATATTTGTCTAATTTCATACATGGAATAACTATTAAAATTTTGGTTTATATTAGTTTATATATAATATATATTATATACAAATATATCATTTAAAATAAAATTACTTACCATTAAAATTAAAAATATATATATTTAAAAAATTATAATATTTTCCAAAATATTTAATATATTATATATATATAATATTAATTATATACAAACCAGAATTGAATTTTTTGGATAATTAATTTAAATTAAATCATAAATGAAAAATAACTCATACTAAAATTAAATGATACACATGAAAATAATTTATACATCCATATGTTCAAACAACCAAACATATTAAATAAATAAATAAAATAATAAATAAATACAATCTAAAAATTAAAATATTAAAAATAAATTTTATCTTACATAAATCATGAAATATATGTTTATAAATAATTACTACAGTGTTTCGTAGAAAATTATAAATGATACCAATTTAATATTTGGGTTGTCACACTATTTATATATTTTTTATGTCGGAGACGTGCACTTCGTTCCTTCAAACATTGAAAAAAATCAATGAAAATATGAATGGTTTTTATATATTCTTGGAGGCATAGTGAGAAGACAGGACTTTGTTCATGCTTGTCAAAAAAATGGAGAAGAAGAAAATTAAAATAAATAAAATCCTATTCCATAAAAACAAAATAAAATATCCCATTTAAAAAACTCTTCACGAGTAATTTGAAATGATGATGAGTGGTGAGACTACACCAGTGGGATGATATGTGACATGTACCATTAAACAGTTATAAAAATGTCTATGAATTATCCACATAGTGTTTCCTTGCATGTAGTCCACACATACCAAATGTGAAGTGGGGGAAATCGTGATTATTTTCATGATTTTTTAGTATTTTTTAAGTAAAGCATGGTAAAATATTTTTTTATTTCTAATGTTGAAAGGAATAATAGGCTATAAAACATTTCTGTTTTATTGAAATATTGAATAGCTAATGCAATATTTTTCAATTTTTCTTGTATTGATCGTTGACATAGAAATCGATTTATAGGTAGTGCCTCTTTTTCCATAATGTATTGTGAATTTTGGCATTAGTGATACAACCATTCTCTTAAATAAAGGGGAAAAGAGGAAACACCATTATATCATTTCGAAATTGCTCCTACAATATAATCCCCTTCCCACCCTCCTAACTAAAAATTTCATTCAACTCCTTAATTTCACAACTATTACATCTATAATTAAGCAGGTGTTTTTTCCTTTGCGTGCATCAGTTTCAAGGGCGTAAAAGTAGTGCTAAATGTTTTGAAATCATCATTTAGAGGTATTTTTTATTATTTATTTTTTTGTTATATATTTATTTAATTGATTATTTTTAATTTAGTTGTCAATATTTTATATATGTACTAGTTTAGTTACTTAGATAATGTATGGAAATAAAACTTTTTATTAGTTTTGATTCATTTTAAACAAACTAATGAATAAAATAGGATTAAATAATTGTTAAATAATTATTAACAAATAATTAACTAATGGATCCAATATAATAACTAATTAGTAAGAAATAATTAATTTAGGAATATTTTATATTTAACAAATGATAATCCAATAAATTACTAATTAAAAACCAGTTTTTAACTAATGAAAAAATAATGGTGACTAATGATTGATGAATGATTACAGAATGATTATCTATTGTTGAAAGAATGAGTATATAATGATTAAAGAATTAATAACTACTGATTAAATAATTATTAACTAATCATTAAATAGTAATTATAGAATGATTAACTAATGATCAAATAATTAATAATTAATGATTAGAAAATGAGTAAATAAATATTAACTAATAATTCAAGAATTATTAACTAATAATTCAGGAATAATTAAGCAGGGATTAACTAATTATTAAATAATAATTAAATAATGATGAAATTTTTATTTAATACTAATTAAATATTGATTAACTGTGTATTAAATAATAGTTTTAGAATTATTAACTAATGATTTAAGAACGATTAACTAATGATTAAAAAGGAAAACCCAATGATTATTGAATAATTAACAAATTATTAAAGACTAATTGACTAATAATTTTTAATGATTATCAAATGAATAAATATTTTTTAACAAATTTCTAAATAATGATTAATGCGTTATTAATTATTTACTATATAATTATTCAAAAAACAGTAACTAATAATTAAAGAAGAATTTACTAATTTTTAGTAAAAAATTAACAAATTATTATATATTGATTAAAAGATGATTAAATAATGATTAAATAATTATAAAATAATATCTAACTACTGATTAAATAAATATTAGATACTGATTAAATAATTATTAAATAACGAATAACTAGTTTTTAATGTATTATTAAATATTTCTTAACTAATGATAAAATTTGGATTTGATAATGATTAACTAATGAGTAATAAATGAATAACTAAGGATTAATTAAGGATTAAAGAATGATAAACTACCGATTAATGATTGATTAAGTAACAATTAAATAATTATTAATTAATTATTAAATAATGATTATGTAATCATCAAAGAATGATTAATGAATTAATACCTAATGATTATATAATTATTCACTAATTCTTAACTAAATGTTAATGAATGATTAACTAATGGTTAAATAATGATTAACTACTTATTTTATATTGATCAATTAATGATTAAAGATATATATAAAAACTATAAAATTTTTATTAACTAATGATTAACCAATTATTAAACAACAATTAATGAATTTTTAAGAAATTTTTATTGAATTATTAATGAATTATAAACTAATGATTAAATAATTGATACCTAATAATAATAAATGGTTCAATAATTATTAAATAATAACTAAATAATGAATAAAGACTCGTGAATGAATGATTATATATTGATTATATAATGAATATATAATTATTAACTATTGATTAAATATTTATTTACTAATGCTTAAAAAATAACTAAATAATGATAAATTAATGCTTAATAAATGATTAAAAATTAATTATTTATTTTTTTATAAATTATTTCATATTGATTAACAAATTATTAATTTATGAATAGCTAATAATTAATTATTGATCAGCTATTTAATGACTATAATGTAATTAAATCATATTTATTAATTGGGTAATTATTAATTAGTGACTAATGAATTAATAAGTAATATTTAATTTATGGTTCACCGGTAATTAAATATTTATTGGATAAAAATGTCAAATTGATAACCAAATATTATGTAATGATTAAAGAAAAATTTAATACATTTTATTAATGGAAAAATATTAATTAAAAATAATTAACTATAATATACCTACTTATTATTCATTAATTAATTAATAAATAATAATTTCTTATTGAATGATTAAGGTCTAACAAATATTAGACTAAATAGTTCTTCACTGATGATTTTTTAATAAGTAACTAATGAATGACATATTGTAAACAAATGTCTAAAAAATTTCTAACTTATAATTATGTAATGATTAACAATTAAATATTTAAAAATTAGATATAATGTAACCATTTGATATCTATTAATGAATTAATGATTTAACAGTGACTAATTAATTATTAAGGGATAATTAATATAGGTTTTATTAATGAGTAATTAATGATTTCCTATTAATTAATCAACGGTTAGCTGTTGATTAACTGTGGATTAATATATAATTATAATGGCATGAAATATGTATAACTGTATGAAAATTATGATTAACTACACAAATGATTTGTTACTCCAATGATTAATAGGAAACATACGAAATTACATGCTTTATTTTTCACACTCAATTGATTTATGTTATATGAATAAAATTTATTATATAAAAAACTTAACACACCGTTAAGAAAATTAAATATTGAACTATGAAACAATACTATCATATTTTTGGATATAAGAACATGTTCAAAAAATTTGGTATAATAATGATTATGTGGTTATCTAATAAATGGAATCCATGTATACATACTACAGGTGGATGTGGCTCTCGAACAGAATATCCTAGGGGTTTTGCTGCAATCCTGGTTTGACACTATTGGGGGATATTATTTAGATGATTTATATTTTTCTTATAAACTACTGAACATGCCTTCATGAAGATTATCAATAGTATTAAGAAAAGATAATGTCATATTTTATCATATAAGAATGCATCTTAAAATATCTGTATAATAATGATGGTATATTCAACCATCATGGCAATATTAATTAAACTGTAATAATCCTGATGAGAAAAAAAATCATATATAGAATCATGTATTCATTTTTCAAGTACTTCTCAAAGATTAATCACACCGATCAAGGATCTTGTATAGTACACAACCAGTATTAAATGTTAAAAAATCCAATCTTGTAACTCTTAGAGAACATCAAGAAATATTTTTTGGATACATAAATCTGGGAAATAATCAATATATTGGGTCTATTATCAATATAATTTTTTATTTCTTAGAAAACTTATAGAATCTATATTTCCCATTAGCTTCTAATGAGAACTAGGTACAAGAAATAGCTTTATATTCTCAAAGATTATATTTTTCTAGGATGTAGTTATACAATTTGGTTTCTACAATACAGCAACAACATCAAATTATATGAAGATGCAGATATAGAAGAATTCTATAACATATTCCATCCCATGAATATTAGGTGATTCCATATGATACAAAATAAGATAACCTATCTAATATTCTATATATATATATATAAATATAAGACATCTGATGAAGAATTTTCTAATGATGGACCAAACAAGGGAAACAATACTGATGTGGAGAATGCATTAGAAATTAGGGAGAAAGTCTCAGGAAATGTATTAGTTGTATTGGAGCCTCGCCCCACAGTAAATCACCCACCACTCTCTATTTCTTTGTTATTAGTAATGGAATGTTTTTATTGAATTTTAATGCAATGTTAGCACACATTAAACTGAGTTTCATGTAATTTTTAGAGGATAGGTTTACTGAGCTAGAATAAACATTATATGTTATAATGGAGCATCCAAGTAAATATGTGTTAAAAAATTTAAAAAATGATTTCATTTTGATAGGAAATGTAGATATTTAGTTTAGGAATCAGTATATAAAAAATAAATCACAATATGTGAAAAATATGGTGATGATTGTAGATTCCACTTGAGGGAGATTGTTGAAAATGCATTTGGAGGTTGGAGAATTCCAGAGATTGAGGAAGCTCATAATTTCACTTAACCAATACTAACACAACATCACAATTCATTGGATATTGAATTTGCGTCATCTATTACCATTGATATTATTAGTAACTTCCAATACGTTATGGATGACCCTATAAATGTGAGGATAAAAAATTAGTTATAATATTTATTACAATAAGGCATGGATTTAAAAACAGAAGGCAATTTTCATGGTCTATGGTGATTTTGATGACTCGTATTGGGTGTTGTTGTAATTTCCAGCCATTCTAAGACACAATAACCATTTATTCATGCATATTGATATCAATAAACCTATTTCTCAAGATAAATGATTTGATTTTTATCATGTCAAATTTCATTTATTTTTTTCTGCATTCCACTCCTATATTTCAATATTTTGTTTTTGAAAATCGTTCATAAAGATCGATGAATGATTTCAATTATTAAAATTCATTATTATATTGTTCATTTTGGAAACCCATGATGGAAACCATTGACCTATTCCACGTTCATTTTCCACTGTGTAGATGGAAAATTATGAATCATTCGTTGGTTTTTGGTATGTATCCAAAACCATTTCACCCTCCTTCGGGGTGTTAGTTTGATATTTGATCATCATAAGGAAATCAATGAGGCAATTAATATGGATCCTTATACATGGATCCCCCTAAATTAATATCATTGTTACTATATAAAACACTTTTTAGAAACATAAGAAAAATTTCCATGTTTAACCGATTAAGAAGGAAATCACTAGGGTTGGTATGAAATGTCATTAATTTTTTTACTATTTTAGGGAAATGGAATAATTAATTTCGTGAAATATGATCACTTATGTGTAGTATATGATCCATATAAATGTAGTGTTTCATGACATTTTTTATAAATCTATATCCCTAATCAAGGTGTGTATTATTATACGATGTCGATACCAAAATAAAAATAAATATTTGAATATGATGGCGTAAATAGGTATATACACATGAACACAGAAATTGTGGAGTTCATAGATGACTTATTCAAAGATATCTAGAAGTTACATATAATTGGCATAGTACAGGAGACATTTTATCATTATGTAAATTAAATTTTTTACAAGAATGTATAAACTGTGGTTGGTATTTTTTTGGGATTACGGTACATAATACAAATTCAATGAGAGATTAAAAAGAAAAATAAAAAAGATTCTCTTAATACTATAAGCCTTTACTACTAATAAGTCAATTGATTTGATGTGAATTAGTGTCTATAACACATCATAAGTACGAGTGGTTGAGTTATGGTGATATTATTGGAATCATGGAAAAGTAAATGTATAAACATACAGACATTATGGATTCCATTGCCAGATGGTATCACATATGGTGCCTCTGTGAACATATTATAATATGCATATATTGATCCAGTGTACTAAATGGAATCCATTTCATTCTTATATGTTTCAACATCAATTCTAATTGGAGATTTTTTACATTTCCCAGTTCAGGGGGACCATCATTTATTGAAACCTAACATCAATAGTTTACAAAAAAAGAGGGATATAGAATTCCAAAAAAAATCAATTGAGATAGACAAGCTTTAAGAAAAAAGGAAAAAATTTGAGATTTAGTTTATGTCATTTGGATAGTCATAATTGGAAACTATCCCCTACCATTATTGTATCAAGTTCTCATACTCTTCCACAATGATGTATTTCCTCTTATATGAACTTTTCATGTTATGAATTACATGTTGTTGATAAAATATTCTTTATTTCTAAGAATTTTTTAACATCACAAAATAATTTTATTATAAAATTATAAATATATCATTAATTATTCAACCATTAAAATTAATCACATAAAATATGAACAATCTAAATTATTACTTCATTTCAGTAAATAATGATTACATCTAAACTTTTATTTGAAAAAATGATACATATTGGGATTTAAAGTGATGTCAATATAAGAGAAAGCATAGAATAAATTTATTTCCCCATGATAAAATGAAAATTAAGACCCTATAAAATGATGTGGATTTGAGAAATCCACAAAATAACACATGAATTGTTTATTAAACAAAACAAGTTCCTTGAAATTTTTCAATAAAATATGGTTTGTAGGGGAAGAGTCTGACATCAAAAGTGTAGTAAAATCCATCTTATTCACAATTGGAATATTAATAACATCTTCCAAATAGACGAACATAACATTAACTTTTTTGAATGATTTTCTTCTTATAATTACATTTTCACTATATAGGGAGTAAATTCATTAGAATGATCGAATATTTTTTATATTCAAAATCTAAGTTCAACCTTTTGGAAGATTTTCTTAAGCTACCACTTGAAAATAAACTGCATTTTACTTAAATTTTGAAATATGTTTCACTTTATCCAATCTATATTGTTTTTAATATACCAAGGAATCTATTTTCATTTATAAATAATTAATCTATTTATTAATGAGTGTTTGTTATCTGTTTCATGTTATGTGATCATAGTTATCTTTTTATCATGTAGAAATAAATTTATTTTATGTTTTCTCTTCATTTCACCACACTTTCAAAAACATTATGTAACTTTTTTTCATATAATATTATAGAAAATGAAAAAAAATTATATATTTAAATATTTAAAACCATATCTCACTAAATACTATTTACAAGGTAAAACCATATCTAAATCCAATTTATAAATATTCTTTGAGAAACATGTAGATATTCACTTTTCATTAGGTAAGAAAAACATAATTATATTGTGGGGATAAAAATGTAATGTATTATATTCTACCAGTCAAAACAATATACTAACCTTAACATTATACATACATTTTACTGAGAAGAATTATTTCATTTTTTATGTAATGATAAAGGATATAATGTTAATATTTTAGCAGTATCGACATGTTTCATTTGATATGCTGGGGTACATGAGGTTTGACAGATATGTGTGTGTAGAGTAAACCATTATAATCACATTCTTCTATGAAATGAAATTATACCATAACTACACCATGGTGGATTCGTTGGAATTTATTATATGATTTTATATTATTTGATCATTACCTCTTTATTTCGCTCAATGTGAGATGGAGGAATAAGCTCACCCATTATGGGTGATATGACCATCACCCTGGAGGATGTGGCAGTTCTACTCATTCTTTCAATATATTTGGTAGTAATTACATGAACCACCAATAGAGATTGGTCAAAGCTTGTACAATGAGGTGTAGGTATCGACATTAGGGGTGATGACGATGCTCTATGTTGAGGGTATTTATTTAATAGGAGGATTGAGATATAATTTTCACATCAACACATTGACTCTGATGAGAATACTATCATGCCTTCCATTCATGAATATATCTTGTGGGTTGTTAGAGGGAAACTGTGCACTAACCAGACAAGTGTGTAGGTCCACATGATGTATCTAGGCCTACAGGAGGATTCAGATTAGGACTGGAGATATAGTTAGGTATCTATGTGCTTAGATTACACATATAGAGAATTATGCATGGAATGTCCATTATATTGCAGAAATATTGGTGGATGATTCGTCATTATTCATTTTTAAGAATGGGAGAATATCTCTCACATCTAAACTATTATTTTCAGTTAAGAGCATTATATAGATGTGATGGTTGATGCTATGGATAGACACTGGTATGATCACTCATCTTTATATATTTTTATTTTTACATTGAGTTATTAAAATCAATTTCTTATTATTTATCACATTCAATGTTTTAAATTAATGGTGGATTCTGGTACACCACTATTTTAGGATTCCAATGAAAAAATGGGTTCATATATTCTCATGTTTTAAAATATAGTTCCCACCGATGTATGTATAAATAGATATTCCTTGAATAATAAATTTTATAATATAATATTTTGTTGTAGTTATGTTTTTTATCAAATGTCACATTCCAGTTTAGATTTCATGGCTACCATATTGGGTTCTATATGAAAAACCTCTAGTATACTAAAATTATGGGAATCATGATATCATGGTTTTAGTGCCTCTCATTCACATTAAAATTCTTGAGTGAAACCAAACTGATACATTCATGCATCCGTGTGGAAGTGTTAAGTGTATTCCACTACCACTGAGAGAGTTAGCAGTGCTTCACTCTGTGAAGCCAACAAGGAGGCTGGATGTCAACTGTCATTTACGAAATGAAGATTATATAGAACTATGGAATAGAATAGTGTCATTACATATCAATGGAATATCCACCATGATATTCCCTCTATCATAACAAAGTTGGTATGTTCTATGGTATAGAATGATATCTATTATGTATCATACTCCACACAGAAGAGGGATTAATGATTTGTTCAGTTAATAAATTTCCATTATTTATTGCATTAATTTTTTAATGTATTTTTAATCTCTTTATATCATCCTTGAATGCAATATGATATCTAAATTTCTGATCTATAGGTAGAGGAGTTTATAAGACATGTAGTATAATATGTTTCAGCATAGGGGATTATGTCAGCATATCATGTTTTACATGATATTATCCTATATCATCCACCATAGAGAGATGAATTTCCTACTCATGGAGTAGAGGTTCAACGATTAAGAACATCCTCCAGAAGCTATTAATGATGATGAGACACAATGATGATGACGTAGACCACATCATGCTGCAAGTGAGGCCTCATCGCTTTTACAGACAATGGTCATCCCTCTAGAAGCCCAACCTCATCTAATTGTGAATATTCATTATGCGGTATTAGATAAATTTCTCTTGTCAGGATATCCAAATTTTTTTGGTATAGTTAATCCATGCTTATATCATGGGTCATTTCCCATTCCTCCACCTTTCTTGCCCGATCATTCATGGGCTACATTGATCCCCCAAGCGATGATGATGTGTCCTTCTACGTGCCCTGTATATGAGGTATCTGGTGCACATGATGACATCTAGATTACAGCTCCTCCTAATGATTCATATCCAGAGAATTATAAATTTGAGGATCCAGTGCCCGAGGAAGATCCACCTCCAACTCATAATACTCCACCATTTCACAAATTTTAGCAATCTCGATACGAGTGTCCTATTCACCCACCATTATGTGGGATGGGACCTCATCCCAAAAAGTGATTTTCAAATTTATTTATATTTTTTTATAAAATAATAATGTATTTTAAACAAAAATGTATTTTATCCTCTATATTTTTTTCTATTTTAAATTTATTAAATTATTTTTAATGTAAACCATTTTTATCTTGTTAAGATACACTTTTAATTTTATTTATTAATTAAAAATGGTTTAAATTTTATAAGTAAGTATAGTCAACATATAAAAAAATAGAAAAATAAAAATATTTAAGTATGTAACATTAACATATTATAAATTATAAACTATAAAAATTTCATTAATAAAACATATAACATATCCTAAACATCTAAAAGCTTGTTAGAATTAAAAATAAATTTCATAAATATAAGTAATAATTGTAAGTCAATGGATGCTAATAAAACTATAATTAAATGTATAATTGTTTAAATATATATATATAATTCAACTAAAGTTACCTTTAATTAATTCCTTTCATATAATATATGCGATTTTAAATTATTATTTTTTGTCCAGTAAGTTTGTCAAATCTCTTTTAGATTGTATTTATTATTTATTATTTAAAAACATTTAAATCCACTACATGGGAAATAATTATATTTCATGTTGGTGACATTGAAATTATATAAATTTTAAAATTTAAAAGAAATTTAAACTATAATATTCAAACTGACTCAAAATATAACATATAAATGAAAATATAAAAAATCATAAATATTTTATGTAAAAGATAATTTTCATTTCAAAGAAAATGTTTCTTAAAAGGAAACAGTTTCACATTCAAATATTAATGGACATAATTATATACAAAATAAAACAAACAAAATATTTATATCAAAATATTAAAATATATTTATTTTAGAAAAATTAATCTGTTTTTACATTTTTTACAAAAGTAGCGTAGGAAGTTCTGCCTATGGATTAAAACCAAATGGTGGAATGCCTGATTCTGGATTTTCTCAATTGAAATAAAAAATATTTTAAAATAGTATTATTAAAACTTATATTTTATTACATGAAATGATTATAAAAAACTTGGGAAATCATAGTTATCTAATATTTTGTGTGTTTGTTGATGGTCAGGCCACATCATCTTGTATATGGGTCATTCGTGGAGATGCTGGGAGATGCTAGCACACATTATTTCAAACATTCAATCTCACCATATTGAATTAATTAACATTGGGAACAGATAGATCAAAAAGTGGGGTTGTATGATCATTCTATTACACAAAAACACATATGGCATCATCGGTTATGCGGGTATCGACTCAACATATGATTAGCTATAAAAATATGGTATTATATTTGGAGATCAAGCACCCAATGATCATCCATGAAGGGGTGCTTAGGTGAAGTGACTAGCATCATCTGAAACCATGATTGTTGTTCCACATGGCACTAAAAAGTTGTGAATCACATTAATTGGATTGTGGCATCATGTAATTTTTTTTAAGGATCCAACTATTCTTTTAGTCTCCTATCAATTTCATAAATAGAATGAGACAATTTTTTGGGGATATTGGTCATCATTTGGAATACAATTTTGGGATATAGTGATTAAATAAATAATAAATTATTATTATAAATTTAAAATAAGTATAAAATTGATGAAAATAATGTGGATGAGAAATATATTTCTACTGATACCTAGATATTATGTTTGTGTGATGGTTGAGCTGAATAGTATTTGATTTTTTTGGTAATAAAAATTATTTATGATAATAATGATAATTATTATTTTTTATTATTGTTACAATAGTTCAGGGAAGGATGATTATAGATAAAAAGATAATCTATTATGCATACAAGTACTCGGGTAGACTTTATCCTAAGACCTCCCCCGAGACCCTTCAAGTGCATAAACACAAGGATACATCCCTTGGAAACATATAATTATAATTATAATTTTTATTTAGGATAATTGTGAATATATTATGATAGGAGTGTGAGTAAAAACATGGATCATATTCTTGTCTAATAGACATGGTGATTGGCAAAATATGATGACTTTTTGGTAATGCTGATTTTTTTTCACAAATTTTATAGAGTTTTGGTCAACATGAATTTGTTTAAAAAAGTAAATAAGATCAATAAACTCTATAATGTGTCTTCATAGAATTTAACAACAAAACCTAGAGATGAATTTAAATTTATTATTAAATGATGAATTTGTTCATTAGTCAAAAGAATTAGAGTTTTTATGTTAATAGTAAAATTAAATAATGTTTTTCATATTTTTTTATGTAAAATACTAATAATTTTAATATGATCCATGATAGAGGAAATTATGTATGACTAAATAAATAACTCCTTGAATAAATATTGATTATAAATTGATATGTAGATCTCTATGAATGTACATTTGTCGTTAATAGGGAAACTGTAAAAGAGTTAACTAAAAAATATAAATGTATCCAGATATATCAATGTATAGAATTTTATATAATGAATTTGTGAATGTTCTCTTTAAAATCAAATGAGAATGGAAGAATTGAAAAATAAATTTATATCATAATAGTGGAATATCTATGATGATGATTCAAGTGTCTTGGATGTGCTTGGGGCACTAAGTGAATATCCTTAAGCCAATTTCAATGACTCATACATTTCTTATTGGGAGGAAGGACATATGTTGTGTGTGGTATTTGGCTATCTAAAAAATTAGATGAAATAAATTATATATTATTGATCTATAATTCACATCTTATATGTTTGGGATGTTGGATCCATTTTGGATCTTGTAGTTTTAGATTTCTTTCCGTTAAATCTTGTAAAACTAATAAGAGTTTCCCCTGATAGTGATTGGGATGTTTATTATGTTCACTCACTCTCTTGAGATATGATATCACTTGTGAAAATATTTATGAATGGGGAATAGTTTTTAATGGACTTATATACAACTCTCCCTTCATCTGGGTTTCGAGTTAGATTGAAATGACTACACTCTATATTAACAATTGATATGGGTAGAGAATGATTATGATATTTATATGTATCTAATTATATTAACCCACTATTATTGAATATGACTGGAAATATATTTATATTATATAATTGGACAGATGTAATTCCTCTAACTGATCAAGTAGATGATAGTTCGGGATGTGTAATTTCAACCACAGTATCTAATATGAGAAAATAATGTATGAGAGATTTGGAGATTAGTAGATCATAAAAAATCATAAATGTATGAATGTTAGGGATTTTTCTTCACTCCAGCGAAGAATCCCCTTCCCTTCCACATAATAAGGATTTTGGTGTTCAATGATACACCCATCACTATCTCATCTCCTACCGTTATCTATGGTGATGTGGATAGCATTATATGTGGTTATATTCTTAGTGATACATATATTCACTAGTATTTTATTATACAATATTTGAAAGGATATGTTTCTTTCCCTCATCATCCAAACAAATATACACCTCTACCTTAATAGATATGTATAAACGATCTTTGGAGAAGTGTAATTCCTTTATTACTTCAGTGATAAATAGAGATGTCTATTTCGAAAAATATATTTGACAGGGGTGTAGAATTATATTTCATCTATTTGCCCACAAATTGGATATCTAAGGTGAACTAATTGTTATATAATCTATGATGGGATGTTTGAGTTGTTGTTATTCTACAATAGTTATTTCAAAATATAACATTTCACTGGTATACTATATTATAGAATAACAACCACACAGACATCCCATCATAGATTCCGTAACAATTATTTCACCTTAAAAAACCAAATTGTGAGTTAAAAGAGGAAGTATAATTATACATCTATGTAAAATATATTTTTTAAAATAGACAACTCTATTTATTGCTAATGTAATAAAGGAATTAAAATTCTCCAAATCGAGATTATACATATCTATTAAGCTAGCAGTGTATATTTGTTTGGATACTGAGGGAAATAAACATATCTATTGAAATATTGTATAATAAAATACTAGATAATATATGTATCACAATGAATATAACCACATATAATGTTATCCATAACCCCGAAGATATAGGTAGGAGATGAGATAATGATGGGTTGCAGTTTATATTTTATAATCACCACCTAAATACATAATGGTGATTTTTTATCATATTACCATTATGATTATCATAACACATTGGATGGTCAACCATGGGTCCTGGAGATGATGGTGGATGAGGAATACTAGTGGAGTGGTGACCATTATGTTTTCTACAACTTCATAGTCTGTATTTGGGATGTAACATTCATAGATGTATCAGTTGTACTTAGTGAATCAATTGTACCTCATTGTTGTAATATATCATCATACCATGTGCTTAATTGGTTATTATTATATCTGTCACACTATATCAAGCCACTTGTTTTATATATTTATGTTTATATTTCCTTCATTTTTTGTGTATATTGGTAAATTACATAAGGTGAAATGATTTTTGGAGGTAATGCCCCCATGTTTTCATGGATACCTCACCTTTGGTCACTAGCCCCTACCATAGTGAATGAAATCTTGGGAAGTTCACCTATTAATATGTCATGGAAATGATTCACTCATGATTGGATAATCTCTTATTTGAATCTAGATTGACACTTTCCATAATATCAATAATGATTACATGAAATATTAAATCAAATCCTCGATACATTAATGTATATATATTATCAATGACTCCTTATGGTGAAATTATTCTAAATAATGTGTTTGAATCTTATATAATCTAATGTTATGGGAAGAAACATCTAGTAAAAATCTTAATCCATCAATTATTGAAATTTTACACTATCATTGTAATTGATTGTGTCTCTTTATTTATATCTCCAATCATCTATCGGGATTAGAAAATACCCTTCCATATCCTAAACCAACCAATGCTCTAATATATATTCAATGATGACTGTGAATAATCTTTATCAAACCCATGAATGGTGTTGGTTTTGATAATTACTACAGAAGCATATATTTCTCAAATTATTGCGATAATAGAAAATCATAACATTGATGAAATTCTATTTTAAGGGAATATACTGCTGTTTTCCATAAAAGCTGAATGTCATTCCCCTTGGTCAGGTAGAAGAATTCTCAATATATCATATACCTGGAAGCTCCAAAACAATTTCCCAGATAGAATAATAGAAATATTATAATAAAAAATGTTTTTTTCTCAATGGCTTTTACGACCCACTACATCACACATTACAAAAGAACATACATTCTGTTGTATTTTTCTTGTGGTGGGTTTTATAAGAACCACTAAATATCTTGGATTAATTTTATCACCCGTTATTTTCAAAAGCTACCCATATTTCATTATTTTTTTTAGAAACAGAAATTATTTAAGTGTATTTTCTAAAAATTGCTTCAATTTTTGGGTAGTTTCTGAAAAAAATACCTACCATTTAATATAGGTTTAAAAAGTGATAAATAATATTATTTTTAATGTCATTTTTTTAACAACCATTGCGAAATGTATTAATCCATACTTTTATCTATTAGTTAAAATTTTAATTAATTATTTAATATCGATTAATAATTAGTAATATTTAATTTTTTATAAAATATTGTTTATTAATGATATTTAAAATATTATTTATTACTTATTTCTACTAATAATGTAATATTTAAAATTAAAATAAATCTTAAACTATTTACAATTAAGTACTGATTATTGATTATTGATTATTGGTTTTTGATTATTATTTATTTAAATACTAACTTCATGGATAATTATTATATGTCAATTATAATTTAATAAATATAATTTTTAATTATTAATTATTTATAATTTCTTGTTATTTATATATTTTTTTCTTTTTTTTCTCAAATTTTATCCATTGATAATAATTATTTGTTAAATAGTAATTTTTATTTTTAAATTTTCTTAATTCTATTTTTATATTATTTTTTATTCTATAATTAATAATTTGAAATGATTATTTATTATTTATTAATCATAAATTAATATTCATTACATAAAACCTATTTATTTTTTATTTTTTATTCTTTTTGAAATTAATTCCCTAAAATTATTATTTTTAATTATTTTTTATTATTCATTTATTATGAATTTTTATATTATAATTCATTATTATCAACTATTTGTTATTTATCATTTTCAATTATTTATGATCTATTTTTTATCATTTATTATTTATTATCATTTATTATTTAGTAGTATCGTTCAATGTTACTTATTAATTATTAATTAATAATAATTATTTATTATTTATAAATTTTTATTTTATTTTTAATGACATGTAGTTTTTATTTGAAAAATATTTTCTTTATTTATTATTACTATTTAATTAATTAAATAAATTTTAGTAGGTAAATAATATTAATTAGTCATCGTTAATATATAGTAATTCATTAACAATTTATATTGTTATTATTTAGTTATTTATATAATGTAATTTAATTATCAAATTGGTTTAAATTTTTTTTTCAATGTATTATTAAATCGAAATTAATTTTGGTGGTGTAGTTAATCAATTATGGGTAAAAGTTGAATATGGATGGGTAAAATATTAAGAAGTGATTGTTCCACATATAAAAATATTGAACCAAGTACAGAAAATGACAAAGGGTAAATAATAGTTTTTTATATTATATAATTAAAATTTGTGATACCGAATGAATTTAGTTTCTATAAATAATATACTCAATATTCTATTTAACACAGAACATTGAGATTCAATCATATTGAGATATATTACATACATATTATTTTTTAAATCTGATCATTATAACCTAACCATTAAATTAGATGTCATGAATATGATTAATCACGTAATGAAATATATATATAATTATCCTACTCAATACCAATTTATTGATTACTTCTTGGGAAATAAGATTCTAATTTTTAGTGATGTTATTTTATGCTTCAAAAAAATTTTCTCATTAAAATTATTTTATTAAATTTTGTGTGTTGTCATTATAATTTTTTTATAACACATTTAAAAAAAATTCATAAAATGAAAATTATTTTTGAAATTACAATATCCAAATTAACATTGGGAGAAATTTTTGTATTTTTTTAAAATGATGGATTTTTTTTAATAGTGAAATTTACCAATTTTTCAATTGCTATCAATTATTTTCATTAAATTATGTTATTTGGAGGTCCTTATTAATATTTATTCTTATGTTATATAATCATTTTGATATATATAATTATAATAAAATCCATTTTAATACGTAATATTCATGTTTTTTATATAAACTAATTTTTATGCTAAAAACACACTTTTTCTGAAAAATTATTTCCAATATATTTTAAGCATTTATTTTGAAAATGATTTATACATCTTTTATTAATAATAACAAAATTAAAGGATACCATATTTTTAATAATTATTTTAATATTTGGTAAACATTTCCCTTTCAATTTTTTCATTATAAATAGTAAGTGTAGTAAATATATGTCCCATTATTAAAGGAAAAATTAGTAAATCATAGTTAAAACCTAAAATAAGGTCTCAAATTCAACATCAAACATTATATAATTAAATTTTATTTGATAAATTCGATCATATTGATTGAATATTTTAATAAGTGTCATTTTGGTTCCATTTTCCCTTGATAATTTCATTAAAATTATTTTTATGTCAATTATTTTCCAAAATATATCTCACATGAAATTAATATATATAAATGTTTGCATATTTATTGAAATAGGACATTTTTTTTGAAATTTTTCCTTAAAATGTTAATTAATTTTTTGACCATGATATATTATTTTTAATCTTCAGTGATGATATAATTTCATTAAATACTTATACAACGCTGACACAATTCTTCTTCAAGTAGTTGAAATATAAATAAAATGATTTAGAAAACTCTATAATTATTATTTTTGGAGTGACTTATAGTTTCATATGAATTTAATAGTTTAATATTACATATTATGGATTTTTATGGGTTTAAATTTTAATTAAATTTATTTATTCATGTTTTAATGTCAAATTAATGATATAGTTTTCAAAATGACATTAATAAAAATTTAAAAAAAAACTTTATATGATTTTATAAAAAGTTTAGATATTATATAATATGTCAATTAGGATTATAAATGGTATAAAAGTTCTTTACATGTCCATTTCAATTCTAATTGTCACTATATATTTAAAATTATAACATTTTAAGACTGAAAAAATCAATATCGATGTTAGGGATTAAAATGGCTAATAAAGGGGATATAAAAAAGATATATGATCTAGAATGACATCTAAACCAATAAAAATTTTATTTTATGATTAAAGTAAGTCCCTTTTTTCCCTATCTTATAATATATATTTTTAAAACATATTATAGGAGTTATAAAAATATTTTATTTCAATATTTCACGAATTTCTAAATGTTAACCTCAGCTCAATAAGAAAATTAGACCCCTCTCCTAACATTATTACACAACTATGTGAAACCAAGCTCAAAAAAACCACACTTAATTATATTATCATCTTTTGGAATAATTATTTAGAGCCTATGGTATTATTAAAATACCATTCTAAAGGTATTTATGAAAGGATGTAATGGAAATATACTAATAAAGATGTAATCATTTGTACAAACTCTTCTATGTTTATTTTATCTTCTACATAATATAAACATTCTATAAAAATCGTAAAATAACACCAATATAAATATAAATATAAAATGGTGTTATTAGGATTATAGTAACACTAATTTATACATATTTTACATTATAAATAAAGAAATAAACACTACATGTGTGTCCATATATCTTATTGTATCCATGAAGAAGTGTAATTACTTTTTCTCCACTACATTATAATGATTTATATAAATATGTAATTAAATGTTATAATTATATTTATAAAGACATTTTTTATATATAATATATAAATTATGTTCTTACATTTTCTTCTGATGGAAAATTATATTTTCACTCATGTGTAGGTAAGGCCTACCACCTCAAGGAAGTGATGTTCATTCCGTTTCCTTTCTAATTAAAATGGATGGTACCAAAAAATATTCATTCAATATATATTATTTATATGATATAAAAATTGTTATTAAATGTTGAATTATTATTTTCTATACTTTTGTTTCATTAATTAAAATGTGAAAACAACGTCTTTGAATACATACGACATACCATATTAATGAAAACTGTAATTCATTTTTCTATATCTGACTATGAATAATTATATGAAAAATGTATCTAATGAATATAATATCTCTATATTTATATATAAAATAAAATTATATATATGGTGTAACAATGATCAATTTATGTGGAATGGAACCGAATAACCAAAACATCCATGAAAAACATAACACTTCAGTCTCAGAAATGGAGATTTTACTAAATAATTATTAATAGATGGGTGTTGAAATTTATATTTGGATAATATATGATACAATAATTATTTAAATTATTATGTAATATATTTAAAAGAATTAAAATTTATTATATAAGAGGTATCATTTCATTCATAATAAGTCAAACTTGAGTTAAGGGTTTCTCGTATAAACTTTTATTTCGATGAGACATAAGTCATATTCAAAACTTATTTCATTTTTTAATATATAATGTTAATGAATATCTATTATAATTCTTCTAATGAAATATTAAATGGTTTAATAATATGCTCAAGGTTCTCTCTTTCATGTGTTTTTTATTCGGATGTCTCAAAACCAATAAGTGTTTATATCACAATCTCATCCTTATTCGAGATTTTCAATGTTTAAGATTTCAATAAAATAAAATAATTATCACCCTTTATTAAAACCCATAAATTTTCTTATAATATTTCTTTTAAATTTTTTCATGTATGAGTTCCATTTTTAATTTTTTGCCAACTCCAAAATAAGAAATAGTGATTTTTATGGAAAACTAATGTAATTTTTTATTCATTTGGGAATCCATTAATTCCATGTTAATATTTTAATTAAAATATTTACAAAATTCATTTTTATATTCTCCAATAACTTATTAATCAATTTTTTCCTATGATTAATTTCATTGAATAATTTAAAATGATTATTATTGTCATTTGTTTTAAGGATCTTTCTAACATAAGGTGTGAAACTAATCTTTTTTTTAATGTACATAACCTGAACGAGTTTTACCTTTATCATGAATACTCTTTAAATTGAAGATTTATTTACATTATCCATGTTCAATTTAAAATTAAATATTATCACAAAAATAATAGCAATTTCTTTGTTTTAATATAATTGATTTCATATGAAATGGGTATTTTCCTTGAGAATATTCTAGAAATATTTTTAAATTACTATAATTAATATAAATATTAATTCGTAAATATTATGATTAAATGGGGATATAATATGTTGATACTGTCTTTAGTATTACTCTATATATCATATTGTACTGTTATAATTATTTGTTATGAAAATATTAACATCTCATATGCTTTTTTTCTATATTAATGCTTGTGTTTATGTTATATTGAATTGTTATTATACAATTTTCATAATATGAATGTATATCACATAGTATGTGATGAGAGGGTCGTATTTTAACCCATAAGTGCATCAATATGTCTAATAATAATTTTTTTTTGGTATTTGGCTTATGTATTACATGTATATTTATTTATTTCCTAGCACAAGTCTTTATGATTAATATTATGATGTCTGACATTATGCATTCTATTATTATGAATCCAGTTATTATCAATTATGATTTTATAAATTTATGTATGTTATCCATCGATTTTTTAAACATTATATGATAACAGTTTTTTTCAATATCATATATTTTTATCTTGACCATATTATTTATGTTTAATTTATTTTATTATAACTTATATATTATGTTTTTCTTACTGAGCATCTGATCTCACCCTTTAAATTTGATTATTTTTCATGGGATTCCATGAAGTGTACTATAAATTTAATATTAGGATATGATAAAGAAAATATTGATGTCCCCAAATTAAATATTACACTTTAATATATGATTTCAAATGAAATTTGGGATTAAATTAGGTATCATGTTTACCAATACTACAATACAATTAGTTCCTTTGGGATGTGATAAAATATATGTAGTTTTCATATAATAAAATAAACATTTTCTTATGTTTCTTGGGGTTGGAGTGTTTAATGATTATATAAATCAGTATATATATATATATATATATATATTAATAAAAAATATGAAAAATATTAAGGTAAAAATTCCCAAAAAAACACACTAAAATATCTTGTGATAAATCCGTCATGTAATGATTTACAACATAGAAAACTGTGAGAGTTAGAATCTTTTAGGAAAAATTTAGTAGTGATTTAGACCACTACTAATAATTTTTATATTGTTCGGACTCTATGGTTAACTGGTTATCTTCATTAAGATGATAGATGAATCAATTTTCCATGACATAGATATATCGATATCGTTTACATAACATATTTTAAGTAGAATTAAAAATTAGATTATGGAGTACATGTAAAATTTCTTGGTATAGTAACAATTTATGGTAGAGAATAAAAAATTTAGTTAGACAATTCTACCATTTCCCTTAAAAAATTGAAATGTGATAATAACACCATTGAATTAAATGTGATTATTCAAATGATATCAAAAGGATACAACAAAGGATGGGTTGTAGTGGATTGAATTAGAAAGACTAAAAATATAATATCCATTATAGAATATTTATTTCTCAATCGGCTTTTGAAAATATATATTTAACAAGTGGTGATGCTACATAGGTCCATATTTTAACTATATATTATAACATTATAACATATCTTAATATATAAAAATAAAATCATGTAACTACTTCAACATGGGCATGACTCCCTATATGGAAAAGGCTTTCAACAAGATTTGAGGGTCTATGTTGTGGTTTTGGGGGTATTATACGCTATGTGGATAAATAATATTAATAATAGAACAATAAAAATGTAAGTATAACTAAATAAACTAAAAAAGATTAAAGATATATAAAACGACCATAAAAGTTCATGTTTACTAAATTTTTTCATTTATGCAGAATAAATAGGATCGACCATAGGCCAATTGCAAATGTACAACACATATAATCAAAATAGACCACCATCCTAGCTCTAAGGAACCACTGAAACCATCTTTAAAAGAAAATGAACATATTACACACCACGTTGACAATCACCCCCAAAAGATTTCAAACTATTATTCCTTACCCTTACCTATACAATGATATATAATATCTATACACATATCAAAGGGCCCCTATAGTGTGTGATTATGAACATAGTAGTTCACGATCAATAGTTTCCCAAAATTATGTCTATATGTATACAATTTAATTCAATGAGAAACAAATGGAAACCAAAAAACACATCATTATATGGTCCACCCATTCTCAACCATCAATGAGAGAGTCATTGCCTACCTCAACTAGTGTTGGAGTGGAATGATATATTCATAGTACACTGTACTGAATGGTCCATTACTCATTTAAAAAATTCTATGTTATGTGGAAGTACCATTCATAAAAAAAATAAGACACCCCAATGTAATGTCTATATTACATTTCATATGAACCATGGTCTTCCTTACCCTTTATCAATCATAAGCTCAAATGATGAATCCCATGACATGAAAATAGATGTCAACTTCATCATCTAAATCTTTAGCCCCATTTTATCCTATATATTATTATTGAATTAAATTAATATTTAATGTTCTAACCTCCCAATTAAAATTTCCAAATATAGTGTATAATTATTATTAATAATTAAACACATCATCATCCACCCAATCTACTAAACTATGTAGGGAAACAATATGAAACTAGGGGTCAAAAAATCATGGGCCCTATCATGTGTGCACATGACCTTAATGGCCTCATCCCTAGAAATAAAGGTATCAATAATATTATAAAACCAAAAATCAAAACATCAATATCACTACCTGTGTTATTGGAAAACATCATCTTCAATATTCCTACGAACCACTATCTCCCCCTTCCTGAGTAGGAGCATTACCGATGACCATATTAAATTTTTCAATACCATTCCCAATGAAATGTGTCAATAATGATATCAGTTAAATCACCTCCCTACTACATATGATGTAATTCACATAAAAATCTCATAAATAAATTTAAATACAAACCATTTCAAGCATAAAATATCATTTTTAATATAAAAATACCCTTGGTATTTGTTATAAGTATTAAAACCCTCATGTTGGTTCATACAAATTCACTCATATGACCCTTTGTGTGTCTAATTATCACACAATTCATAAAAACATGTATAACATAGGATATAACTAAAAACCACCTACATCGAGTTTTATGGACTCCACTCATTGAAGAAAATAGTTCATTTCAACTCTAATGAGTAGATACATCAAAATTAATAAAAATAGAAATAACATAAGGACATTTAGAAAGGGATATTATAATAGTTGAAATTCCAAAAAATATATGGATATAGACAACATGGCTTAACGTCAACTACTCTCGTATCCCTACTGTTTAATGATCAAACAAAAATTGATGAATCTCACAAAAATAATGAAGAAATAAATATAGATAGAATATTTGGAAATAATGTGTATATTTCTATCATAAATGTATCAAATTTCCATTTCAGATAACTAATTTAAACAATTATTCGATTTTATTAATTTGTAATAAAAATCATGAAATAAGGTCAGTAACTATGTAACCCTGGTATTTCATGGTTATATTACCCCTTTCCAGACAACCTTCGTGGTGTGGTATCCCTCACATTTCTTGAAACAACACCCTATATGTCTGGAAAAATCCCCAACATCACTACTGAGGGTCACGGTATGACCGTCCCCATAACCCATGGTATAACCCCCCCCCACCTCATAACATTTCACAATTTATGAGACCCATAAATATTATATAATCCTTATGTGTCATCATGGACACAATTACAACTCTTCATCAGATAACCTGCTGGCTCATGACATGGGTTACTTCATCACCAAATGTTTCACAAAGGATAATACCATATGCATTTCCATATTCATTTTACTTCCCCCTTATTAAAAATACTTCCACAACTCAAAAATACATTTTATCATGGATTTAATACTTATTTATAAATGATATTTCCATTTTTAACATCTCCAAACACCCATCATGCTATGATTCCCCATGTTTATATCATCAGCCTTGATCTTCCATAAACCAATACCTCACCTTCAACCCTCAATGTAGTAGTTCCAAATATAATGTTTGTAACCTTGATTAAACATCATTATTGAATAAGTTATAGTTTTTTTAAAACAAATTTCAATTTATTGATTCACTTTTTCATAGAATGGTATTATTCCCAATACAAAGCCATATCTTTAATCCTAATAGAACAACTAAGTGTCAAACTCTATCGTATACTGACACTAAAAAACCAGAGGTGGGTACAAACTCATATGGTCAATCTAGGATCAGAACTATATCATCAATCCTTAATTACCATGTTTATAAAATCTCCTCCCCTCCCCCCCCCCGATAACAAAAATCATACATGAACTATATCGGGACACACACTAAAAAAATGTCACTGAAACAGTAGTGCCCTGCTCACCAAATTCCTAAAAATGTGTAACAGCCCGATAAAATTTTCCACTTACTAGGTTAAACTAGTATCCCAATTAAATATAATTAATAACTTCCACACACACATAACAACTTAATGATAACCAACCTACTTCCATACATATTATGATTCATAATATGATTATAGTTTCATACATTTCCATTATCCTAAATCCTATAGGAAGCAACCATTAATATGTAGTTAATAATAATCAATCATCATGATTTTTTATCATATTGATGACTACTATCATCCTATAAAATACATTATTCATAAATTCATGCCACATCATACTAATTCCCACTTCATACCAATATTTTATGTATCTATACCTTATTACACATCATACATAATACCCATTAATGTTTTTTATTGTTCTATTTCCCATATTATCAATCATCATAGATATTCCCAAACCATCTTATTTAATACATAATACGTAAAAAAAGTTGAATACAGTAATTATAGTAAACATATTCACACATAATGTACATGTAATATACATAGAAATCATAATATTTACGTTCAATATGTACCTCTATCCATTGATGGTTCTCCCACCGGCTTTATCAAAGTTATCTAAATCAAATATTGTTTTCCCATTGCCTAAAATCCTTATAAATATCGTCCATGTAGAGTCTCAATAACTACTGGAAACTTCTTCCACAATTGTGTATCCCATCCTGTATCATTTCATATATGAACAGGAATATCCCATCAATAAGATCATAGTTCCTCTCTTAATACTACATCAGATATCTAGATTTCCCCAATCAACGAACCCTTCTAAAACTGGTGTCACCTAATATACCCTATCTTGATTAATCATTTTTTTGCATGATCAAAAAATTCATCAATGGTATATCACATACGGATCAACAATTCCTTATTACCCTACCATAGAAACTCTTAATTGATTAACCATTCTATAGTTTCATCATTAATCCACCACTCTGAATTCCTTATTGGGTGTCCTGATGTCCATGCTTCTGACAATATAGAGTTTCACCACATGTCACACATGACACCAATGGAAGGCTTAGTATGCACCCATCCTATCTGGTATTCTACGACATTAGTGATTTGTTTTTTCCTATGAAAATTAGTTTACCATTAATATTTTTTCTTAAAACTTTATATCATATCAAATACAATCCTTAAAACAATGAACCAAAGTGATCTCATATCCCACTACTATTGATACAAACCAAAACTTATCAATAAAATTATTGATATAGCCCATGGAAAATTTATATACTTTCACTATGTATTTAAGAACTCAGTCCATATCATCCCACATCATATTGGGAATGAAGTTATCAGTAACCATCACTTCAAATGTCCTACCACCTCAACATATTATATATACAGCCATCTTCACATTCCAACCTGGTGGTGTCTTGATATAATCAAATATCCTCTAGAACAATTCAATTATTTACTATTATTTACTGGTTCCACCCAATCCCTTGAATAAATGAGGATATTTCAAATGAAAATTTCATTTCGATATCTCATGGATGGTTTTTATCTCTGAATTCCCCAATAAATGCTCTAGAAAACTCACACTATTTTTTCCTGAAGATACTAATATAGAAACCACCCAGAGGGAATTGGGTCACCCCTATTCAAAACCCATTATCAATATAGATATAATAGTCCATATTTAAGGACAGTGGAATCTATTATCGGAATTGTAACCCAGAAGGATGTACACTTCCTTACTACACCCATGTATTATACCATACGACCTTAGGGACCCTCCTCCCCATGTCAGGGATAGGTACCATATACACTATATGCCTGCAGGATCAAAAAACTTATTCATGCCATGAATCACACACATATGATTCATAAATAGAATATCATAAATAATCAATATGGAAACTCAAAATATTATATTTTTTTAACACATTAAACATCGAAACCGATTTATATTTTAGCACAATTTTACAATCACAAGAAGAACAATATTTTTATAAGATCCGTATATGACTAAAATGTTGCATGGGTGCCACCTATTTACTCAAACAATGAAGTCTATGTAAAAAATAATGATATTTAAAAAACACCAATTTGTTTAAATCTAATAACCCAGCTTTAAAAATAAAAAATAAAATACAATAACATTTTCTCTAGTGAGATTTACTTCAGTCTACAATTTTATTTGAAGGACACCTTGAATAGAATTTATCCCATTTTAAAACATGTTTCTATGTATAAAATCCATCATATCCCAAATAACAAATAATACTGAATCGATATCCATTTTTAACCACAATTCTCCGAAACAACATTATAACATCCCATTGTGACTCACTATATAGTAACCAGATCAATGTGCCCCGAGATATTATTTATTCTTACCCATATTCAAAATGACTTCTTCAAAAATTAGTGGTTTATGGAGAGATAGTGTGCACTGTATATTATCTATAGATAAAAAATTATAATAAATGTATAGAAATTGGATACAATAGAAAATAACATAAAAAATAAAAAACATATATATGGTAATAAATGTACACATCTATCAAATCATAATACATATATAGGATAACTAGGATATTCCATCAACCAATATGTATAACAATTGTAACCAAAATGAAATTCTAGCCTGGCACTATGTAATAACATGGTTCATCAACAAACCCCAACGTCTATTTACTGAACTATTTACACATCCATCACCACTAGGATATAAAAAATAACCCTTACACTTAACTTTTATATGAGACATAAATTATGAATGTTCCTCGAAGGGCTTGAGTCGGGTGTGAGTATGAAATCAATATACTACCCCTAATACTTTCTATAGCTAATGTAATGACCCAAAAATTTATCAATGAAGTTTTCCTTTATAAAATAATTTTATGTAGTATAAACCACATTCATCACATAGAGACCCCAATAGAAATATTATTTCCAAAAATGATGACTAAAATAAGTGCTATTAATGGAAATTATAGGACATACAACAACAGAATAGTTACCAAACTGTTTGAAAAGTAATATGATAATTAAAAATAGTAATCTGACCATTAGAATTGTAAACTCACCTATGATTGTTTAATTTATAATAAGGTATATTATAAATGAAAATATTATATATTTATGTAATGGTATATAAAAAATGAATTAAAAATTATAAGTAATGTGTTGAAATTTTTATCAAAAGTAGATGTTTATTTAAATTTTATAATTACACTGATAATTGAAATGAATATTTAATCTCATGATATAAATTCATACATTTATATTTTATTTTATAATATTAATAATATAATTTAATGAGACATTAATTTGTTTTTAAATGTGTCATAAAATATATTAAAATATTGATATTAGGATCTTTCAGATAAATTATGTTTTTATATAAAAATTAAATTTCTCATATAAAAAAATTATTTTCATAAAATAGAGTCCATTTATGAAATAAAAATGTTATAAAAAATATTACTGTTTATTTTATGAGATTTTTCAAATATAGTTAAATTTTTGGTGAATTATCAAATATGGAAATTTACTATATAATATAATAAATTATTGTTTGAGTCATGGATGATGAATTGATGATATATAAAATATTCTTGAAATGTCATTCTCCTTATTTATATAAATTTTTCCTTGTATTCAATTTCTATTTGTTTTCATGATCCAAAATAATAATAAAAATGTATAAAATAATTAAAAAAACCCTTCTCTTCCCCAATAATACACACCCCTCACCACTTATTCCCCTCAAAAATTATAATTCAAGTAACATATCTATTGTCCTGAAAATTCCATCTCCAAACAACTTCCCCATATTTATGAAATTCCAATATAAAAAAAATAAAAAATCTAAGTGCATTGATGAGATTCTCATGGAGACAACATTCAACATTTAAAATCCCCGATCATTATGTATTATTTTTTTTATTTTCTTATCCTCTTATCACCTACCATTTTCCAAAGTGGAATGATAACTCTAGTATCATATATATACTATATTATTATTATATTAATTTAATATTCATCATCAAATTTTTTCTCTCCTCCTTTTATTCAAAAAATTAAATCATCACCTATGATGTGTCGATTCACCATCTTCAGGGATAACAAGTTTTCATTTTCCATTACTATCATCCATGCTAGTCACAAAACCATTATTATAGTAAAAATATTTTAATTTGAATATTATAATATTTCAATGGGTGGGAACTAATTTTTTAACATGATATATTATAAAATGTAATTATTTCATGATAGATGGAACACCAACCAATGTAAACTGAAAAATTATCATTATTGTTTTATCCAAATAATTATCCACATATCATAAATTAAGATTATACATGAGAAAAAATAAACTCCTAGAAGCTCATTAATAAAACATAATTTCATATCTTGATTATTATTCTCATATTACGAGAACTTACATAATTATTTACAATTATGCTGACTATAAAACCCTAAAAACAAATTCTTCTGAAATGATGAAATATAACATTAAATCTCATCAAAATGGAAATAAATGAACATAATATAATTATAAAAACTCAAATACCTGTATAATATGTTCTTTATTATGTTATTGATAAATTTTATTTGATTATCTAGGATATAATGTGCATGTTTAGAACACATTAAGATATAAGGTATGGCATTCTCGAACCCAACATCTTATCATAGTGTTATTCATATTTCATCCAAATTTTTGTGGGGATATACAATATATATTCCATGAAACTAATTTTATTTTTAATATATTTTAATTTTTGGGATATAAATATTTCCATTCCATTTTTCTGGTAAATAAATATTTTTTTTCAATGAATACTTCTTTCAATAACACAAGCTGTCTCCTCTTGAGTAATTTTTTCATCACTCAAAGATGCTAATTCTTATAAAAAATATGTTATTTTACCATTTCTATTTTGAAATACCAATATTATTCATTAAATTATAATTGATGAAATCCTTGTGAATCCCATTCATTTTCATGGTTTACTTCATGAATTTGAATGTTATACATTCTATGTGGCATGTTGAATTATGTAAATATTATGATTTGATAGGTGGGAATGGAATTATATAGGCCTATAATTTATTGATTAATGTGATATATCTAATGATATACTTGTTACTAAGTAATAATGATAAATTCGTATAATACACCTCATAGTAGTTTAAGATCCATAACCATATCTACCAAACACAACATCTAGATCTAGTATCTTAGATATTTGACAAGAAAATATTAAAGAACTAAATATGTATTGAAATGTGTTACATATATAATGATCAAAAGAATAAAAAGTATATATGGACATATAAGGACATAAACATGCATTGAATTAAATTTTAGATAAAATTAATGATTATGATTTCTAAGTTCATTATCATCATAGAATGGAAAATAAGGTTTTTGATGCTCTTAATAGAAATAAAAATTCTACTATATCCATGATGTAGATTAATGAATAATCCATCTTGATGGAAATGAAAAAGATAGATTCAGAAATCATAATTTATAGGAATAAATCCCACCTTACCCAAATGATCTCTCACCCATCCATCTATGAGAATATCAAAGAGGCACGAAGGGATGATATGGATCTATCGTAGAATTTAAAAGAGGTGTCAAAAGGTAATCCATAAGAGGTATATCTAAATTATTATGGTTTTATTCATTTAGGAACAAGGATCGCCTTCATCACCTACAATAAATAAGTATAAATTTTATAATTCTTGTTCTTAATATTTCTCTGTCCATCCTAGAAGTACCATGGTTTTACGTGATCTCTGAGAATACTTCTGGTGGCACAGCATAATGACGGATATTGCAGAGTATACCTCAAGGTGATTTTAGTGTTATAATGTTAAATTATAATGACAGAATTCCAAGGGGATAATGGAACCATTTATTGTACATATATGGAAATGATATAACATCACTATAGACTTTTCACTTATCTCCTAATGAAATCACAAGGAATATATGAAATATGTATTTTGGTGGATTGACTCACCAAAAAAGCCCACTTAACTATTTTTTGGGAATATTTCATTATTGACCAACATACAATGATATATGAGAATGAAGTGTTAAGGAATTATGGGGTTACACTTTGGATCAATGAAGAACATGACCCAAGGTTTACATATATATTCTAGAGATGTCTTCAATTTGATATTAGAATTTAATTCTATTTTATTTTGGCATTTTACACCTAAACAGATTGCCAATTTGAAAGGAATATCGAGAATCCTAAGGAAATGATGAGATATTTATTAGTGGAATTAAAAGGTGGATGGGATCAGAATCTCATTTTAGATGAGTTATCATACCAAAACATCTTCTAATCATGAATTATTTTGGACTCCATATGATGATCTATATAGGAACCGATGTAGAACGTCATCTTGTTGGGATATAGATAGCATTGAAAATCTATATAGTCCTGGTCTTGGGCTAGAGGATTCAATTATTTTTCAATCCATGAAAAAAATAAATGAATTATTCTCAGATGTAGAATAAGAGCTATGATGGAAACCATCGATGAGATTTGGAGTTAGAAGTTGGAGACAATGTTTTCATTTGAGATTCTCAATTGATGAGAATCATATAGTTTGGAAATAATGGGAAGACTATCCAAAGGCACATTGGCTCCTTTGATGTCCTTATCTCATAGGATTTTGGGCCAATCATGTTAATGTTCCACCAACCATGTTTGGAGTGCATGATTTATTCCATGTATCTCTCTTGAGTAAGTACATGCCAGATCCCTCACATGTACTTATCGCATAGTTTTTACAAATATAGGATTGTCTCTTTTATGAGGAGAAACCTGTAATGATTTTGGACTAGAAATAAATGTAACAAAAAAACAAGAACACCGATGAGGTCTTGGTACTATTGATAAACCCTAATTATAAACAAATAACAGGGGAATTGTAGGATGTGAAGAAGGAGAAACGTCATCACCTTTTTCCCCTTTATATGTAAAACATGATTTTGAAGGCGAATTTTTGAAAAGGGGGGAAGAATGTAACAACACAAAATTTTATCAATGAAAATATACTTCTTATAATTATTTAATATAGTATAAAAACATTCATCTCATAAATCCCTCAATGAAGAATTGTTCTCATAAATGAAGAATGAAATAATTCAAATTTATAAAAATTAAATAACCTACACCAATTGAATAAAAACATAAAAATTGGGGTAGTAATATAAAAACTAAGCATATTAATCTGGACATTATTATAGTAAAATAACCTATAAAATTATAAATAAAATTTTGGTATGTTATAAATGAAAATATTATATATTTATAAAATGTTATAAGTAAATATAGTTTTTGAAAATGATAAATTAAGTGTCTTTTATGAAAAATAAATGTATATTAAATATTATATAAATAATATAATGTTTAAAAAGAATCTCATTTCATAATATATATTAAAAAACTAATATGTTTTGTATTATAATTATAAGATAATTTTATGCGACTATAATTAATTTTTCAAAGGTTCATAATTTCCATTATTATAATAAAATGTAAAATTATGGAAAAAATTTGATTTCAAAAAAATATTAAAATTTTCATATTTTAAAAAATAATAATAAAAGTGAGTCCATTTTTTAAGGTTATTAACTTAAAAATGGTTATGGTCAACTTTTATATTTTCATATAATAGATTATTTTTTGGTAAATAATTAAATATAGTAATTTAATATTTAAGATAAATACATGAATTTTTAAGCAATGGATAATGATTTGATGATGCAACACCTCTTCTCCTCAAAACTTCTAATCCTTATAGCTTTTCCAAATTATTCCCAGTTCCGTCCCCTATCATCATCCCCACATCCAAGGATAACTGGTCTAAACACAAGGAAAATACACAATTCATAAAGAGGATCTGAAAAAGACGACATTCAAGAGGTAAATTCCTTAATCTTTAGATATTAATTTATTTAATTTTATTATCCTCCCATCATCTCCTATTATAGAAAGTGGAATGATAAAGAAATATCATATATATAATGAAATTTTATTATCTTAATGGAATATCCATCTTCAAATCTCTCCTCTATTACTTTAATTATGAAAATTAAAACATAGCCGTGATGTATCAATTCACCCCCTTTGTGGACAATAAGTTCTTAGTTTACATTACTACCTTCAAGGGTGGTCATAAAACCATATCTATGTTTAAAAAGATATTAATAGGAATATAATTACTTGTTTAATGTTATAAAACTAATTGATAAACATATTATTTAATAAAATGAAATTATTTCATAATGGATTGAAACACTGCCAAAATAAACCAAAACATTATCATAAATATTTTATCAAATGATTCATCATAAAATTATAATAAAATTTTATATAAGACTATTGTACCATTTTATGTTCATTAATATAAAATTATTTCACTTATAGAGACATATTATCATTTTAAAAGAACATCCACAATTATATAAAATTAAACCGACCATGAATCCATGAAAATGAGTGCTCTAGAAATAATGGAATTGAACATTATGACTCATAAAAATGGGAAAAAATGAACATAAAAGACTTATAGAAAATAAAATAAATGTATAATAGGTTACTAGTTATGTAATTAATGAATCTAATTATATAATCTGAGTAATTAAGTACAGGTGTAGAATGCATTCAGAAATAATGTGAGGGGATTCCCGAACCCAAATACCATTCATTGGGATATTCCTCATTCATGCCAAATTTTAGTGTGGTGGTCTATATAATATTCCTGAAAAATAATTTCATTTTTCTTCTACTTTTTTAAGGAATATACTTGTTTCCAATATTATTTTATGACTAATACAATTAAATTTCCAAAATATCTATTCTTTCTAAGACACATTTATACTCATCATGAGTTATTTATCCTTCACCAAAAAGATAAAGCATATACCAAATATATTCTTTTTTCGTTTTCCTTTTTGGCACAGTAGCTTTATTCCATGAATTTTTGTTGATGATTTCCTTATGTAACCCATCCCTTAACCTGGGTTACTTCATGAATTTCACTGGTATACGTTCTAAGTGAAACACATGATAATGTCAATTTTATGATGTAACAGGTGGGATAAGATTATATAGCCTTAAAATTTGTTGGTAAATATATTGTATCTCATAAGATAATGTGTATTTTTCATAAACATGGTTATATATTTTTTTCAAAATAATGATTTTATGGTTATGAAAATATGTTTTGTGTGAACATGATGCATGATTTTTTTCGCAACTATGTGTGTTATTTGACAACTAAGACATGATGTTTTATTTTTATAAATATTCACATTCCACGAATTTATCCAATAATTACCTTAAGATATTAATTTTGATCACATTTTTATGTTATGATGATGATAACTGTTCTCATTGATGTTATATTGATTCATGTATTTATTAAATATCTTACTATGATTTTATCTCACCCTTTTATTGATGCATATCCTCAGTTGACTGCTTGTACTAAGGGGAACATGAGATTTTTTGGGAAAAGAAGAATATTTTCACTAAAGGTTTATGTATTATTATGCACATCATATTTATGTGGCTAATGTTTTTATTAAATTTTCCATTAAATCATGGTTTGGTATTGATAATAGGTTTTTTTAAATTGAAATTATTAAAAAGTTTTGAATGATGATGTATTATTGATATATATAACAACCATATCTATATAAGTGAATGAAATGAGATTTAAACATAAACCAAAACAAATAACACAATCATATCCACTAATTATCAACTATCCAATAGAAATTGTTTAAATTTTTTAGATTGTGCTAATGTGGAATGATATATCTATAGTAATGTTCGTCATCCTTCCATACAATTCAAGATCATAAGGATCCACTATTCCAAATTAATTTTGATACCCCAATACCCTTTTCACAAACCATATCTCGTGGTCATATTCATTAATACCCTTTAGCAATCACTTACTCAACATCCTAGATAACAAAATACATGGCCACACACATATTTTAAATATCATACTCATCTTACAAATCATATTATCCATATATGGTGGCCATCTCACTCCCATATAATAGTCTCATTTATAACCTTCTATTGAAAAATATGTTGTATCATTCTCTATATAAATAATCAAAATCATTGTCTATATTATGTCTCTCTCAGGTGATAGTCTCATTTATAACCATCTATGGACATATTTATTGTATCCTCCACTATATGGTACCAAGGTCCATCCATCCTGTTCCCATAAAAAATAATTTTTTTTTATTTCAAAAAATATATAATGAAAATATATAGTATATAATACAACTGAGGATCTTTTACAATATTGGATTTGGAGGAAATGGAATTCTATTAGACATTTTAATAATTTAAATAGTAAATTAAAATACATTTATTGAACTTTTCTATCACTAGATCCTTATTTACATTACTCTCCTTGAAACATCTAAATGGTCATGAGAAGGTTTCTAAATACACAGGGTGAGCATAATAGACTATAAATTGGTTTCTGAAAACTAATGACCCCTATATTGAAAATACTTTTCAAAACCCATTACAATTTTTTTCATTTATATCAAAATAGATATTATATATATATATATATATTTCCAAAATATAATTCTAGGGATTTCACAATATATCTATAGAAAAAACTTTTAAAAAATCATTTGAAAAAAGATATAATTTATAAAACATTAGTTTGACGACAACTTACAAAAATATCTTCCAAAATAAGTACTCATTGAAAATATTATAACAGCTTTGAAAAAACTTAATGTTTTAAAATATTTTAATACCTTTAGAAAATAAGTTTTCTTTAG
Source organism: Viscum album (assembly GCA_963277665.1). Lineage (NCBI taxonomy): Eukaryota > Viridiplantae > Streptophyta > Magnoliopsida > Santalales > Viscaceae > Viscum > Viscum album. Next base: position 168,633,067 of record OY728123.1, read on the forward strand.
AAAAATTATAATACCATTGAAGATAAGTATTCTTTGAAAAGTTAATACTACTCTTGAAAATAATTATGCACTAAATTTTTTTAAAAATAAAAAAAACCACTAATTTTTTATAAAATATTATGTTTTCTAGAAAAAAACTATGGGACCAGTTTAAACATTTAAGGATTTCTAGGCCTACCCCTTCTAGATGTATGGGTTCACTGCCAAGTTACATATAATATTTACTAATTTCATATACCAAAATATTTTGATACATTTTGAACATTATATATATATATATTTTTTACATTAAAAACTGAAAATTAATTATTACATATTTACATACATTAAGAAAAATGTATATATATTTATATAGATATGCAATTACCTAGGAAATCATCTGCTAGATATGGAGTAAAAAAATACCAGGACATTTATACTTTTCATAAATGAATGGAATATTAATAAAGGAATTATTGACATCTATTTATATAAAATGTCATTCATAAACTCTAGGAGAAATTTTTTAAAATATTTCATAAAATGATATTCATTATCATTAAAAAATAAACATTGAATAATTATATTTTATAAAATTAACATTTATAAAAAATCTTTTCATCTTTTAATTTTTTCTAAAATTTAATCATGACTAGGATCGTGATTTGGAATTAAAATTATTTTTCATATATGAATTTCATACTCATTAAAATCATGAAATAATAATGGTATTTTTATATTTCTATATATTTACATGTATACACACATATAATATAAAATCATTAATCTAATATAACTATAGAAACCATTATAATTTTTAAAATAAAATAAATCCCATTACAAAATTTAAATTTCCTCTGTATGTAATTAGATGTTTTGGAAATTAATAACGTGTATTTTAAATATAATACATATATACATATAGATATATACACAGTATTACCAAAATGGGGGAAACTATATCTTATGTTAGTTCTATTACTATGTGGGTTCTCGAACCGGTCGGTAAGAGAGGGGAAATGTGATTATTTTTTTCGGGGCTTCTTCTATGGGTGATGAAGGGTTTTCAATCACTACATAAATGAATATTTATTTATATAGTAAAACATGCTTAAAATAGAAGACTATATTCATTGATGTTTAGAACAACGGAACTTATAAATGGATTCCTATAATCCGATAATCCTGAAATGATGATTATTAGGTCTGTTTACACAAACAATAGACACACACACAGAAATATATATTCATATTTTTAGCAGAAACTGCAAACCAAAAAAATGAAGGTTTTTTTTAACAAAAAAATATAACATGTTGACTTGTCCTTGAAATGAAGTGAAGGGATGTAAGTCATGAAATTGGAAAATTGTGTTATGGTGTGGGAGGATTCGGTGGAGCTACTACAGATTGGACACCGAATAAAATAACAGAATAAAATAAAAAAAAATTGGTTTGGCCCTTCATTATTTTTTTCATTACACTGGAAAGAGATGGTGCTGGATTGATCTAGGAATAAGATAAAGGATGATGATGACATAAGTGGTGTATTGGCATGCAATGGTAGCTGAGAAAAAAGTGTGGGGGATGGACGTCACAAGGATGATGATGATAAAAAATGATCAAATGGATATTCCCATTACGATGGATTTGATATATCATTCCAATTTAAGGACAAGTTAACAGTATCCAGAGATGTTCCATAGATCGAATTTTCAATATCCTGGTCGCTATATTTTAATTTAAGACATAATTTTTTCACGGCAGAAACTACTACAAAATATTAATTTAATAGTGTTATTCAATATCAGTGGTGGGAAAATCAGTGATAAAGGATCTCATTATGTGCACAAAACAAATCACTGATAATGGGTTCATTTTATATATGATAAACAAATGAATTGATAAAGTTACCATTAGTCAACACTATTTTATTGTTGATATATGATAATCGTTATCAACCGTTTTCTCTAGAACTGATCAAAGGTCTGCATTATTGGAGCTTTATTTTAGCACCGGTAGATGTTACCATTTATCAGCAATTTATATTAATCACCCATAAATGTCCTGAATAAAATGAAACTAATAAATAAATGAAAAATTAATATAACAAAATTAAAAAAGTATAAAATATTTATCTAATTAAATAAACATTTATAAAAATGAATAAATTTAATATACATATATATATTAATATAAATTTTAATAAATAGTATATAATAAATATATAAATTTTTAAAATGATTAAAATGAAATAATTAAATTCTATGAATACCTGGGATAATTTATCTTGATAAAAAATATATAAATTAAATAATTATCATCAACTAATTTTATATAAGGTTATATCTAGAGAAATAGAGCCTATTTTCAATATTAGATTCGAAAATTTCTTAGGCCAATAATTCTGAGTGTTTAAATATAATTCAGGACACTTCAAAATCTATGAATTTTAATGATGACACGTTATATTTTCTTATAAAACTCAACATTCTAAAGAATTAGATAATGGAATGGGGAAGGTTCTAATTTCGCAAAATTGATTAAAATATTACCTCTCTTGAAGAATCCATTTGTTCTATTCAATAAATCAACACACAACTTGACTTTCCATGTTAATTTAACACTAAAGATGATATTTCTAGTGATTTGTCCAAACATCTTGCAGCTAAATAAAAATATCAAAAAGAATTATTTATAGATAGATGTGTTAAATATATGGAAAACATTCATGAGTGTTATTCAGAAATCTAGAAATATTTTTAGACCTTTTTCAAATTTTGATATTGGTGATCAATTCTTAAATAACATTAATGGTCATTCTAATCATATTGTTTTATATTATATATAAATTTAAAATGGTCCTCATTTTGACCCCTATTTTATGGATGTGATAATCCCTTCTCTTTTTTCTGATTCCGATAATGATATGCTCACATTCATTTCACTAGAATGTGAACAAATAATTATTTGGTTAACCTAAACTCTTAGAGTTCCCGATGAACTATTGGTTTCAACAATCTCTTCTTCCAAACATTTTGGGATGTTTTTCATCATGATGTTTTCATGATTTTACATTGTTTATTTAATTTTTTATCTATTTCAAAAGTTCTAAATAATCAATTGATTTATTTGATCCCAAAAAATGATAATTCAAATTAAATTCATTAGTTTATACCTATTACACTAGTCAACAGAGACTACAAAATTATTTGGAAAATCATGTCCTCCAAACTATTGAAAATATCAAATAAAATCACATCATCTAATAAATTTGGTTTTCTAAAATGAAGGACTATACAATATTTACATACAAATATATCTTATTGTATAAACGTTCTAAATAAATCATATATTTTGGGTAATATTTACCAAACTCATGACCTTAAAATGGATTTTAATATTATGGATTGGGTCTTTATTTGTATGGTAGTTTCCAATTTTTGTGTTAATGCAACTTTCATTACTTGGATCAAGAAATGTTTTTCCTTATCCCAAATATCAATTCAGATAAATGGATCTTTGGAGGGTTACACAAATTATTTGAGAGGAGTAAGGAAAGGTTACCCCTTATTATGAATCATATTTTAGATTTTAGAGGAATACCTAAGAAAGGTGTTTTAAAATTTAATTGAGATTGGGAATTTCATGAACATCATATCTAATATTCATTAATGTTCTTTTTCACATTTTTTATGCTGATGATTTTACTATTTTCAGTAAATGGGTTGAGATAAATGTCAAGATCATTAAGAAACACATTGCAAATTATCATTTGGTTTCATGACAACGAATTAGATTGAAGAAATCCTTTAAATTTTATTTAAATATTATAAATGATTCAAAAAATTCATTATTATTGAGCTTGGTACTATATAGGGGAACATACCTTTTAGATATATGGGTATTCCATTTTTTGGAGTAATCCTCGAGCTTCCATAGGTAGGATCATTATGAACCATGTCTGGAAGAAATTAGCTATAGGGAAAGGTAAATCCATTTCAAAGGATTCATGAGTCTTCCATGTAAGGAAAAATATTATCTCAATGTCTGTTTACTCCATCATGGTTTATAAATGGCCATTTTCCTTATTGAATAATATCCAAAAATCTATCATAATCTAAATCTAGAAAGTGAGAATCCTTAGAATAAGGATATTCAATGTCCCTTGGAGAAAATATTTCAAAACTATTGACATTATGGGATTTTTCATATAAAATCTAGGAAGATTTATCTCTGCTCTACAAAAACATTTTATGTTGAAAATGTTTAATGAAAATCATAATCCCTGAGTTTTTTCAAAACAAGATTTTTAAACAAAATGATTTCTGGAAAAATTATCTAGTTAGTGTCCTCTAATACCTAGAATTCATGTATTCTTTAAACACTATTATTTCTCAAGCTCACTATCTGATAAGAAAAAATTTCACCCAAAATGTTTAGCTTGTAAATTGGATAGCTACCACTCGATCATATTTGATCAGTTATGATGACATAGTGCCATATTCAAATGTTAAATTCAATGAATAACATAAAAAATAAAATGATATTCCTTATGAAATATATAATTTTGTTAATGATTACACCTTTCTTATTCATTATGATATTTTTGTTTGGGAAATAAAAACAAATTATATTTTAAAATAAAATAAATTTGACTATAACGCAATTGATCTGTATATAAATCAATTTTTATAAAAAATTCCGAATAAAAAGATTTTTCCATCTCGATGTGTGATACTGTATAACATTTATTATTAAAAAATACCAGTTTATTATTCTATATAGGTTCATAGTACCATTATATGTTCTTGATATTCATTATCCCATCAACATTTGGAGGATATTAATTAACTATTCTTGAATAGTTCCACTGTCATTGCACTTTGGAACAAAATATTTGTTATTCTTGATGTAAGGATTCCCTGGACATACTCTATACTGGTACACCTATATGACTGTAATAATAATCCTATATCAATTTAGCTTCTTAGATTATTTACATTTTTAAATACTATACTCACTCATCTAATCTGGTGGAACTGAAATTATTCTACACACAATTACACCCCCTTCCATAGGCATGTTACTCATCTAATAATCATCATGATAGTGAGAGATTCCAATTCCATTTTGTATGGGAGATGCAATAACTCAGTTTGTGATATTGTTTTGATCTGATGACTTGGTTTATGAATATTGTTTCCCCAATAATATGTTACTCTTAAAATATTTTTGATCCCACAATTCATGGACTATATTAAATGAAGCATAGGTTATGCCTCTGAGGGTAATATGTGTCTTTATGGATTTGTAATGGTATTAGGATAATATAAGGATGAATTTTTGGGATGTATTTATCGATCCTAAGGCATTGTTACATCCTTAAAATTTTCAATTCTTTATCCGATTAATGAATTAAATTTTGAAAAAAAACATTGGAATAAGGTATGGTTAAAATTTCAATCTAGTATATTACTAAAAATGGTTAGAAATAAATAAATTCATCTTTCATAGAATCTTACTTCCCACTGGATTGAAAGCTTGGAGACCCACCGAAATTTGTTTCAATTCAACAGACATGTTTTTATGGATTCTAATTATCTTCTCGATTGATTAGAAAAAAAGGGTGTGGGTATAAAGGACTATTTTTTATGATAACCCACCAAATGAGCTCATGCAACTTGTTCAAAGGTGTTATTTTAAAATTCCATTTTTTCAACTGTTGTATTTTCTTCTCAATAATTAATGGTACATCCCCTTTAAGTGTGTTCACTCCTTTTAGGAAAAAAATATTATATATTAAATATATTTATATTAATTTGATTATACTAAAATAAATGAAAAAAATAAAAAATGAATAAATTTATATAATTAAACAAAAATACTAAAATTTTATATATTAATAAATTATTAAAAAAATTATTAATGAAGTAATTCTTAATAAAAATATATATGTTTATAACATATGTATATATATTAATTATTAAATATAAAAAATAATATATATTAAAGAAAAATACCAAAAATGTATTAAATAAACATACATTAACGCCTTATCCATTTTAATGGTTTCATACAAAATTACTCATTAATGCATTTAATATAGAAATATATTCATAAATATAATTCTATATATATATATATGTATATATTTTTTCATAAAAACGATTTCTATATTAAAAATAGTTTTGCATTTGTTAAAAAATTCATGTATTTATTGAAGAATTGCATATAATTTAAAATTAATATGAATTAAGGCAACTGAATAATTACATCAAGAAATGGAAATAATTTAATATTGATTGTTTTTTTCATTTTGACATATTTCATCAGTGTGTTAAATTGATTCCACAAAAATATACATAATTAATTAATTTTAATATACAACATTCACATACAAATATTTAGGTAGTTAATGAAATCATATATAGAAACACATATACAAAATATTTATACAATTTATAGAAATATTAGTATTAATTTCAGAGATTCATTACTACATAATATTTTTAGTATATAATGTTTTTAATTAGTAAATATTTTTTTATTTCTTAAATATTATTACAGTTTTGTATTATTTCTTTATTTTTAATATTTTCATTTTTCATTTTTCTGGAATTTAATAATTATCAATTATATATTTAAATATAATTTATATTTTTTAATATTTTCAAATTATAATATCACTAATTTAATATATATATATTTAATTTGAATTCATATTTATATATATTTATTTAATATGTTCTCATTTTTTTTATATAAACATATATTTAAATAATTAATATATTTACTATTTATATATTTATATTTAAAGAAATTTATTAAATAAAAATATTTAATTATATAAATATATATTGATATTAATAAATTTATAATCTTAATAATATAATTAATAATGCAATTATAATAAATATATTTATAATTATAATATTATAATATATATATTTAAATAATGGATATATTTACTATATATATATATTTATATTTACTTATTAAATATATATAAGTAGTGATATAAATATTTATAATTTAATAAATATATTTACAATTATAAATGTATAATTTTTTATGTATATACAATTATATTCATTTATAAATGAATGTTTACTATATTTAATAAATTATATATTTATAAAAAAAGTAAAAAAATAGTTTTATTATAAAAATATTTCAATACATAAAAATAAATAATTATGTAGTGTGTTAATTATAGAGTTATAATAATTAATTATATAATTATATACATATATTTACAATTTTCTTATGCATAATAAAAATTATAAATCCTTTATCTATGGTAAATAATTATTTAATGCTAATAAAGAAGCATTTTATCAATGTTTCTTTAGTGTGGCTAATGGTTTAGCTGCATTAGATCTTATAAATTTAGCATTATTAAAAGGTATCATTATCACTTCATTTTTGGGAAGCTCTAATAAAATTCTCGTTAGTCTATTTAATAAACCCTAACCATGACTGATTTATTCATGATATCTCCAGCTTCCACAGAACCCCACTACTACTAACGCTCCTCCTCCTCAAATCCAAGGCTCAAATCAAGGCTTAAATCATTTTTTGATGATTCTAGGGAATGAATCCAAGTCTCAAACGAATAGGGATTGTGATATTCCATGGCTCAAACGAATCTCATATTTCATAATATCTCTACTTTATCTGATACACATTAATTATTGAATCATAGTTATTTTATATTCTCCTCTTTAATCATTGATTCCTTGTTTGTGTTCTACATAAAGAGATTTTCCCTCTATATTTTCTAGTAGTTTGGTGATTTAGTAGTATCACCTTTTTTCCATTTTTCCTTATTATGTTCATTATCTCTCTCTATTATATAACTTTTTATTACTGTGTTTCGATCACTGTATTCACATCTTCTTCATGCATTCCACTCGCTATTCCTGAAGCTTTCCTGGCTTTGTGTATTTAATATTTCTCCATAATATAATTTTTTTCATGTTCTTGGGTTTTTGAAATTGGTTTCAATAAAATTATAATTTTCATTTGGGATTAAGTGGATTTAATTTTTTCCATTTCTCAAGGATTTAATGCTATTCTAAATGATTTCAAATTGGGATCATGTGGATTTAGCCCTGTTTTTATCTACATTAAATGGATAAATAATATTTACATATAATAAAATATCTATGATGGTTTCTATAAATAAATTTGGTGTTTTATAATGAATTTATGTGTTTTTTAAGAAATCTATTTGGGTAATTCATGAGTTCATGGCAATGATTAATTTGGGTTTACATGTCTGAGATGATTTCTTATGTTTCATTTGATTCAAGTGTAATTTATTATGTGCAATTTTGTGGAATCGTATTTTAATGTTTTACTGTTATACACACACATATATATATATGAATATATTATGCACATACATGTATTCACGAGAAAATATGAGAATATTTTTATTAAAAGATCATTAGATATATATGTGTGTAATTAAATATGTTTATAACTTTTAAAGAGAAGTTTTGAAATTTAAATTCGATTGTTGAATTTGGTTTTCATGTATATTTCTTTAAATAGACTATTATAAATGGGTTTTTTTATTTAAAAATAGTTATAAGAATAATTTTGTTAAAAAAAATGGGCTCAAGAAAACTGATTTCTTTTCTAGTGATCATTCAAATGGGGTTTTAAGGAGGTACAATTTTAATTGTGTTCTTAATTATATGTTGTCATTAATAATGAAATGGATTATTTTTATGTGGATATTTTTTTAACATGGGATATCATATATATGGTGGAATACATATGGGTGATTATCTAACTTAATTGTTGTGCTCGCTGGGATCATTTTCAGTTTCCCTAAGAGGTAAGGGTTTTCATTACTTGTTTTTTCAACATAGCTGGGTAGTATTCTATGAGTGAGTATGTTACCTATTGATCCTAGAATTCATGGCTTATCCTCATGTTCTATATTATACATATTACATTATATATATATATCTCCACCCACTATAACATTCATGGTATGGTGATGTCATCTCCCATATTTAATCTTTTACATACATCTTATACAATTAACATTATTATTTGGATTTATTTTATATATTTTTTTCAATTTGTAACATTTCATTATACTGGTTCATTGTTACTAGATCCATTATTTAAAAAAAATATATAAAAGGTATTTCTAAATATGTGACTTTAATAAAAAAGGACTGGTCAACATAAACTGATTTTCTAGTTATTCGTTTCATTTAAAATGAAAAAATAAACTATTTAATAATGTATTATAAATACTTTTTTAATATATTGTTAATTTTTAATGATAAATGCCTAGAAAATATCATGCTATAATATTATTGAAATATTAAAAACATATTCTACATATAAATTGGATCCATCATTTTTTGGTAATTTATAAATGGTATCCTTAGTTTATAAAAATGATTTTTTTTGTAAAAAACTCCATCCATATGAGGTTATAATATCATGGGTTAAAAGGGAATACATAACTATGTGTATTCATACCATTTAAAATCTGGATTTTAAAATAAATTTAAGTTTACTAAAAGTAATTAAGATTTCATAAAATAAATATATATGAAATTGTAATTTTATTTCTTAAACAATGGTCCAAGACAAGTTAATATTCTTGTTAATTTAGAAAAATATAATGAGATATCATAATCCAAACATATGATAGTGACAACACATTATGGGTATTAAAATTATTTGGAGTTTATATAATATATAGTCATGAACTTATATAAATGAATGCTTATAAATAATTGATTAAGAGAAGTGAAAAAATTAATTTTATCAAATAAATAATTTTTACACAAGTAAACATTTTTGGAAAACATCCCACAGTTATCCAAGAACAGATATAACATTTTAAAAACATGTGTCATGAACTAGGATGGATTTATATCCGACCCAACATACGACAAGGTTCAAGGAATGGGTCGGAGGGTGATCATGAACCTCACGGGGTGGAAACGAGTGTTGGGAATAAATGAAAAAACAATGGGAATGATTTTTTCCATTAAACAGGGACTAACTGAATAAACATAACAAGCACAAGAACAATTTTTTTTTTCTGAAATTTGATAAATATAAAAAACTAACATAGATATAACAACTAAAAAAATAGAACCAAAATACGAACTAAGACCAAACATGCCAACATTTTCACCATGTGACATCTTAGTCACCTCCAACCATTAGAACAAAATGATCCAATAATGAGAAAAAGAACTAAAAACTAGAACCATCAAAATAGATTGGGTCTACCTACACCAAATGGTATATGTTGGGTGTGAGTTTAACATCTTAGTAGGAAACAACTATAGAATCCATAAATCTCCCTTCCAAAAAATATTCAACAATGATTCAATTTAAATGAAGATATTAAAATATATTTTCTCATTTTAAATAAATAATCACCTATTTCCCTTTTGAAGAAAAAATAATCCACCTCACTATTTTCATAACAGGTTACAATTAAAAAAACAAAAAATCAAGAAAATGACCCCAATCAATGTTGAAAAAATAAGGATTTAGTGTATATATGATGTAAAGTAGAGTATAATGTGAACAAGAAAATAGATATATAATACAATTGGTGTTTTATAAACAACTCTAGATTGATTTCGGAATGAAATTTAATCGGACTCATCTATCAACATATAGTGAAGCTCCATAATCTATAACTAACTGGCCACCCTAAACTAACCAATCTTGTCGAAAATCGAACAAAGTCCTATACATTCAAGGGTGTACCAAAACATCTAATTAGGGTCGATTAAAAAAACATCACTCTTGCCTCTAAAATATTACAATGAAACCCATGGTTATAGTATTCTATGTAAGTAGGAATCCCTCACACACATGACTCACGATACCTACCGCCACTGCGCTTTTGTACCCCTGACACTAAATCCACCTACATAATAACCAACATGGTATATCTTTCATAGAGGCATCCATCATACATAAAATCATTCATAATTTTAAACCAGGTTTTCAACTCAAATAAAATTTCAACCCATTTCATATAACACCTAAATATTCCAACTAAAAATATAAATTTACAAACCAACATTGATTTCCTAACATTAAAAACTACTAATCAAAACATACATCATTTCTATTTAAACAAAATTTACAAATCATATCCTAAATAATATGAAAAATAATTTTCACGTGTTAAATACCAAACAAACCAATAAATTTTATGTTAAATTCTATTAAAAATCCTAGATGAAATACATAAAACATGCTTGAAGGTGAAAAATTTTCATTAATAAAATTATGAAACAATCATCTTATATAAAATACTAAAAGATCAAAAATATTGAACACGATGTTTAAAATAAGATAAGTGTCATTTCAAACCAATGGAACTTATCTAATGAAATGAGTGTGTGAAGGAAGAAAGGAGGATGGGGGATAAATATTTTGAAATCCTGTTTTTTACGTTGGTTAAATTTATCGAAGACCATTATAATTTGGATCCCCTACATGTGTACATCTTGTGAAAACATGGATGGTCTAATATCTAAAGTTTTACCACATGTATCCATCAGGTTACTTAAATTTTTTTTAAAGAAACACCATATGCACTCAAATGAATACAACCGACCACACATTTGAGTAATCCTATAAAAATCCCCCATTCAATCAAATAATTGAAAATACACAATATAAAAATGATATTATAATATAATGATGGTTTACAGTACTTAAAATTCACAATTTCTCTTTAGTGAAACAATTAATACTTTAAAAAACATATAATGTGTATAATCAGATAACTAAATTAAAAAACATATCCACTATGTTTTGGAAACCTTAATACATCATTACACGAAATGAAAATGTTCCACAAGAATTTTAACCACATTTTTGGATTATTTAAATAATAACAATATTCAATAGAATGAGTCTAAAAGGGAAATAATGGAAACACCGACCGTAATTGAGTGAAGGAACAAAAAAACATTTGGAGAAGAAAGATTCAAGATCGAGACATTATCCACACTCCCAAAATAAATGAAATAGAACTTCACATCACTCACAAACATTTGGGTTAGTTTAAAATTAATCCACATCATGTAAAAACCATGATATAATTATAGGAGAATAGAAAGTGAATAAAAAGAGGATAAAACCCTATGAAACAAACCTTGGAATCATATCGGGGGATCTTTAGATGGAGATGAACCGTGGGAGGATGGATAGGTACTCCCTTAATGGAAAACAAGTTCTTTAATGGGAGGCAACATATAAAGGGTCTAATAAGAGGGTAATGAAAATTATGGATTTAATTATATTAAAAATATTTGCAGCTCAAAAGGTTTAAAAGTATGGTTTTCTAAGCCATGCTCCAACTGTGTGGTAGCCAATTTCCAAGAAGAGATTGACCACACTAAAAACCTACATGGTTTAACATAACATGAAAAAACTATGTGGTAGCTTCTGTCCCAAGTCCAATACTGGAAACACGGTTACCAGTTTGGTCAATATAGTTTCCCAAACCATGTGTAGGGAAAAAAATCCACTAAAAGCATCTAAAAAATTTAAAATTTAAAACTAAACCTCTTTATAAGGATCAAGATCATTAAAATAATAAAATAATATGATTTTAATGTTTGGTTTTTGAAAATTATCCCCACTATAAACACATTCTTCCCCCCGAAGGTCACCCGATCAGAAGGTAAGGAAAACCTAAATTTTTACCCATTCAAAATCCAAATAAAACACAAACCACAGGGTGACCCTTTTTCTCAACATGTTGATCCCTACCATCCCTATAGGAAATAATAGAAAAAAGTACATAGGGAGAACATGATAGGGCCCTCCCCAATTTAAGAACATTACTAACATGATCAAAATTTAAACAGCCTACACCAACGAACAAAAACAAGAACACAATCCACATAATGTGAGCCATATTATGTGGGAAAAAGGGAAATCCCAAATACAACATAACCAACAACACTGAACAAGATATACAAAAACACTACTGGAACTAATAACTACCCTTAATAGCTTTGAATTTCCAACAATAGGGGAAACCCATGAATAAAATCATACAAACTATGAACACAATCACAAATAAAATATATTTACACAAGGATAGTTATCAAAAAACAAAATAAGTTGAAATTGAGACCAACCCACACATGGTAAAAAACACTCAATGAACAAAAAGTGTTTCAACGATCCACATCCAGTTAAACATAATCACCAATATTCTTACAATAAAGGGAATATCACAATAGAATCAAGATTTTCAAAATGATACATAAAATATATCCACCCCAACACCGGTTACAATAACTGTTCCAAGGCCTTCCTCACCCCTAACAATTCTGGAATGTCCATGAGATAAACCTTAATACCTATGGCTATAGACTTGGTGACTGAAGCATCTACTAACTCACATACATACAATGATATTATATTGTCAAAACATTTTATTCGTGAAATTATTCTTAAAAAACTAATATTTATTTTCCATAAATTGAAAATGAAAGAATGTTCTAGGATGATTGTAATAAGACATATTTGAATGCCTAAACTTTCCACACTTGCGACATATAACTGAACAGACTGATGAACATGAAATGTAGTTACTTGAACCCATATATCCTAGAGCTGGTTCCTAATACTATTACATTAGAATGATTTCAAGGAATCAAATCCCAATGGATCTAAGAGTATAGTTTTATTCTTAAACAAGATAATAAAATGATACTTTTATAAAAAAATAAAAAACTAATTAAAACATAGTTTTTTAATTCTTTATAAATAAATAACATAGAGGATAACTCTAATATAAATTTTAAATCCATACATATCATTCATAAAACTCTTTCTGGATTCTTTGGGAATGAAACACAATAAGGGTGACCTCAAATTCCACATAAAGACAAAATATAAAGGATTCAATAATGAATAAATGATTACAGAAAATAATGTAATGTAAAAATATTGATACACTTTCCATTTAATAAATACACTCAATGGAAGTGTGTGAACAATATAGAAATGTAATAAATGGAACAAAATTACATTCAAATAAATAGATAAGGCAAAATAAACATGTCAAGGTAAATAATTGAACAAACATTCTATCTAAATAAATAAAAATGATATTTATCCAAAGATATGTCGATGAAAAATCTCATGGATGAATTATAACTCAATATAAATGAGGTAAGTTCTTAATTATAGGATTCCTGGTTTCCTAGGTACATGGTACATTTATTGTTAAGACCATTCAGAAAACATTTTACAATATATCTAGTAAAACACCATGTCAAGCATCTTGAAAAATGACTCGTCCCATTAGACCACGGATGCATTGAGGGGGTATCTATAACCAGGACCCGACCATTCTGTACCCATCCATAACATTCTTCTAATATTTAATAGCCAATTAAAAAATGTGTGTTATTAAATATCATTATGAATTAAGAGATATGGACTTATAAATATTTACAAAAATAATCAAATAACATTCAGATTGAACCCCATATAAAAAATGATATAGGGTTTATGCAATGATCCTATCCATGATAAATGATATGGTAAAATTGGGGAATTTAAATATTCAATTATCATAGGAAATTTAATATTTCAAGGGGATAAAAATATTCAAGGATGTTAATATGAATATTATATTTGGACAAATCAGTCATTAACCATATAGAGGAATAATGATGATGATATAAATAAAACATACCCAAAGTGGGGTGAAATATAGGGTTGTTGTCATTAATGAATGTAAATATTATAAATAATATTTTTAAAAAAATTAGGAAAAGAAACTATTGTTATGAAAATTATTTTCATTTAAAATAATTATAAAAATTATTAAACATTTTAATAAAAAATGGTTTTCAGAAGAAAACAGGTTCCCAATGAAAATAGATAAATTATGTAGGGTTTTCCAAAAAAACATTCTCTAAAGCCCCTGGTATACCAAAGAGTTGAAAAATTGTACTAATACATAAAAAGGTCTTGAATTACTAAATGAGTTGAAAATTAAAGGGTTTTTTTAAATGGACATATAATTTTATCAAATGGAAATACCATTGAAATATCATTAATGTTTTTGTAAATGAATGGAAATTTAAACATTCCAAAGTATCCCATACCTCACTGGAAAATTTTAAATAATAAATCCCTAGACGGTATAATATTAAATTAATGTTTTAAATACTGTTAATATTGATTAATTCTTGACTTAATATATAAATTTTTTATTGGATGCACCACAACATATATGTGGTGAAGAAGACATTTATCTTACATAAGTAAAAAGTGTGATGAAAAATCCATTACATTGAATCTAATTTGTCTCATGTGTATTTAGATTAATTAATAACAAAATTATATTAATTATATAATTTATATTGAAAATTTTAGTTTTATTCATTGCTGTATTTCACTTTTTAAATTTAATTTATAAAAACACATAAAAAATTATGTTTATTTCAGTTATTTTGACCAAATTTTGTATATATGTCAAAACACATTGGAAGCTCACTATGGTGAAAGGGGTTATTATATAACATCTAAAAATTAATAATCATGAATTTAAAATTATATTTACACAGAAATTATAATTTTAAAACAAATATTTATATATGGTTTTAAAAAATGAATCAACATTACAATCTTGGGGATAGTAGTTTGTACATAAGCATGTGCGACATTCCCATTTTCCAATGATTGTTATAGTATAACTTTAGGTAACACAAATATTTCTATAATGATAACTATATTGTAGATAACATATTATTTAACAATTTATTTTTATATATATAATTATGTTTATGTAAAAAATGTAATTACATTGGGTCGAGAAGGTGGGAGTCCACACATCCAAGAATGACGTTATCACTTGTAAAGTGTACGAAAGGGTAACAAAGAAATTGATATATATTATATTTCAACAATGGAAATAATGACATTAATATAATATATATATTTTTAAGTCATACATTTCTTGTTAAAAACATTATTTTTATGATCCATGTATAGTGTGAACAAATCAGGTCGCTTTGAGGGGGAGGTAGTCTGCGCTTCCACACACAATTTTAGAAAATTTACACAAAATGGAATGTATGAGGGTGTGTGTAAGAAAAAATAACATAATTTTAAATTCATAATATATATAATATAAATCATATATAAATATATTTTCCATTATAATGACTATAAGGACTGTGGTAAAGGAAAAAATGAACAATTCAACATTTCGTGAGGTGGTAGTTCGCCATACACGTAAACAGTATATTTATTATCCATTAGATGGAAGTGTGTGTGAGTTTAGGTCAAAAACCTGATACAAAAATCTAAAATAATATTCATAATATTATATTTATCATATAATAATTATTTGAAATTAACTTAAGGGGTGGAGGATTATATGAAAGAAAAGTGAATTTTGGAAAACGTTACCTTAAAATATGATAAGTCATTTTAGTTTAAACCAATGGGCTTACATGGAAGAATTTCTTCCTAATGGGAGGATTAAAGGTATAGGGGGATTATATGAATATATTTTTGTAGATAATTTATGAATCAATTATGTTACACTTGCATGGGGAATTGGGATAAGTGTTTCCCTGTTATATTGGAGGAGGAGTGGCACTCTGCTTATATTTTGATAAAAAAATTTGTCCCATGTTTTTTATGATGAATATGGCTCCTATAATGGTGAAATCTCTATAAATATGGTGTATATGTTTGAAACAACTCCATAAAATAACTCATGGAAAATTTTATAACTATTTTTGGTCCTTATGGTTAAGGATTACTCCATTATTAATAATAATTTTACCTTAATGATTGTAATTAATTTTAATTAATTTTAGTAATAATTCTATTAAAAAATATTGGGTATTATTTGAAATTTGAAAATATTTTTATTCCAAATATGGAATCAATTATTCAAAATTACAATCCTATAAGTGTCATAAATTCATTTGAATTTATTCTCATAGGTGGGATGACAATGCTGGTTTTTAAAGAAAAAACGTATGATAGTTTGTTATGTTTTTATAGTCAATTTCATTGTGAAATTGATTTTGATTTCCTACATAGTCATATATGATAAACAAAATCTAATTTTACATTATAATAATTTTAAAATATGATATATCCTTACATATAAAATATATGAAAAATTAGTTTTGAACTAAAATTAATAATTTTTAACTATTCATTAAAATGATATGATTCTAAAAAATATAAAAAATTAACCCTAACAAAATTTTTATGTTAATATTTAAAATATGATGTTTATTTTGACACATTAAATCAATTAATATGTTAAAATTAAGATAAAAAATCATTCTTCATTAAATGGTGGTAAAAGTTTTGTTATAAAAATATTGTTTTTTATGTGTGAAATTATATTTATTATTATCTTATTCCATTCAATCCTAATGGATGAATATAAAAAAATTTATTGAATATATAAAATATAAATTTCACTAAAATAATTCACACATGTTAATTAATTATGTTTATTAAAATGAAACATTTTTTTGATACATCAAAATAATAACATATCTTTTCATATCTAATTGGTTCTTATTTTCCATTCTCATTAATTGGAAACTGATGAATAAATTTTATATTTATATAAACCATAAATATTCATAATTTAGTTAATAATATTTATAACCACCAGCATAACATCCTAGTTATATCATACTATATAAAAAATAACAACATTTTAACAATACATTGTTATTTGGTGAAACTCTATCTAGCTTGTAACACAAGCAATCAAGGAAGGTATCTCTTGTGTGTAACACAAGATAAATTGTTTATTATTTCATTAAAAGTTATAGAATACATAATATTTATTTATTATTTTAATTTATCATGTTTATATTTTTCCTTTACACACTTGTTTTTGTGAGTAATAAAAACTATTGAATAAAAAGATGTACTGTAAAATCTCAGAGTGTTACATTCTCTCACCCCCAAAATTAACAACATACTAGAAATTTATTGTTTTTAATTTTTATATGTTGTTTTATATTTCTTAAAATGAAATACCACATCATGATAGGGTTTTGTAAAACATCTTCTTGAAAAGAGTGAATGGGAAGTACAATGTTCGCATTCACCTCTGTGTAACTAGGACTCTATGTTAGAGAACATTATTGGAATGTGAAAATACGTACCTGGAAGAAAATAAAAATTATTAATAAGGATTTAATGAGGAAATCCATATAAAACTAGTGAATGATCATTTTAAGGATTATTTCTTCAAAGTTAGAATTATTTGATGACTTAAGAGACCACCGGTTCAACATACATTAAGGAATTATGAAAATGCTTTTATATTAAAGTCAATTTCATAAGGTTGGGTGATTATTTTACTGACTAAGAATATAAGGAAAAATTATTAATTGATAGGTTTCAATTTCATATGAACAATACTAAATTTGGTTTTTTATTTTATCAAATTCTAATTCATCCCTTTTCTCCAAAAATTAATAATGAATAAAGAATTTTTATCCATGAATCACTAAAAGAAAATTTTATAGGATCGTAAGGACAATAAAAGAGTGGAAATTATAACTATTTGTACATTACTATCATCCATACCCAATATGGTCAATATATTAATCTATAATACTGAAAATGGATATTACTAGTTCATAATTATCTTTTATTCTTTAAATTGTTTAACTAAAAAAATAATTGGGACATTATGTAGGATAATAGTTGGAATGAAACCCTTACAATACATTGATCATGGGTTAAGACCGATGGAAATTCCAGAAATGATAGGTTTATACCCATCATATATGTTTTCCTTTTCCAAAACCATTTTAATATAATTTCCAAAATGAATATGATTTACATCTTTGAGATTAGGTTAATCACTAAATAGAGGTTTAATTACGGGGTTTAATACAATCCCAATACCTCAATAAGTCATCCATTTACATTCACATAGTTCCTTCATTGATCTAGGGTTTATTAATAATATTATTATTTGTATTTCTAAATCACGACACCTTAATTTCAATTTTAAACACCTTAGGTTTAGACTAGTTTATTTATTATCCTTATATATTAAAATCATTTAAAATGGGATGTAATGAAAATGTTTATTATCCTAAGAATATCCTATGGTGGATTCAAATTAGGTGCCTGGTAAGGCTCATTTTCATGTACTAGGTTACTTGAGTTGATGACTGGGATGCCTTATTAGATCTATTACTGCTATCTACAAATGTTCCATAAAAATGTCCACTTGTAGTATCCAGATATAGATATATTACTAGGAAGTCCCACATAATCTATAACCTAACAAAATTATAGTATATTATTGTATACGTGTCCTCATATTTGACCTCAGGGTTATGATCTAGAATATTTGTTTTCCTAAATATAGTTCCCAGGGTTGGTAATAAACATTTTCTAATACCAATTCTAACGACCCTTCCCTGGATATCCAGGAGCCTATGTTAGCTACTATAATATTAGAATTATTACAAGGAATCAAATCCCCAAGTATTGAATAGTGTAGTATAATTGGTAAATAAGATAAAAACATGGGACTTTTATTACATTAGAATACAGTAATTACATCATAATTTTTCCATTCATTCTAAATAAATACGATTGAGGATAACTCTAATCTATTTAGTAAATCCCTGAATATCATTCATTGTACTCTTCATGGATTCCTATGGAAAGAATAAAAATATTGGTGAGATGAAATGTACTATAATGGAAATATTTAGTGGAATCAATAATAATTCAACGATAATAGTCAATATGGTAACAGATATAACACCAGACACATGCCAAGAAATCAACATTCCATTAAAATAACTTGATAAAGTCAAATAAATTTATATAGGAAAATAACTGTAAAATTTATTCCATCTAAATAACTGAAAATTAAAAGTAACCATATATATATATATATATATATATATATAATTTCCATGAGGATTAATAACTGAATCTAAATGAGTGAATTGATATATTATTGGACTCCATGATTCCATGGTAAATGGCACATTTTCCGTAAATATCGTTCACAAGATATTTTACAAAATATCAGGTCAAAAAAATATAAGGTGGTTAGCCTATTTACTCATCTCATCTGACCATTTTTACATAGAGGTTATATCTATAACTGGGAAGTACCCATGTCATACTAGTCAAAACAATTCCTCATATATCATATAATAAATTTAATAATGTGACTTATCAAATATACATTTGGATTACGAGATAATGTTTTAACAACAGTTTCCAAAATATTCAAAAAGATTATAGAGGGGAAACCATATAACAAATGATATAAAATTTAGGCTATGAACATATCCATGATAAAAGATATAGTAAAATTGGTTAAAATAAATGATTAAAAATAATAGGAAATATAATATATCAATGGGAAAATGGAATTGAGGAATTGAATTTAAGTACTGTCATTGGGAAAATAAATCATAAACCATCTAGATGAAGATTAAGGATGGTATAATTACAACATAACCGAGGTGGAGTAAAATAAATGGTTGTTGTCACTAGTAAATTGAAAATTTATAAAAAGATATTTTAAAAACATTGTTGATGAAAATATCATTTATCAAAAATACATTTTATTGAAATTTTCTTTGAAAATATATTTTAAAAACATTTTTAATTTTTTTAATAAAAAATATTTTATAGCATAAAATATATTATCCGACTAGTGATAGAAATGATTTCTTCTTTCCTTGAAATAAATTTCATAAACACCATGAGTACCAATGAGTAATCAAATTTACTAATACATGAAAACGGGACATGAATTTCCAATTGAGATGAAAATTAAAAGTTTTATTTAACAATGTTCTTAGAATTTCCTTGAATTTAAATACCCTTGAAAGACCATTGATGTTATTAATGAGGAAAATAATCTTTAAACATTCCAAAGTGTCCCATACCACTTAAAATAATTTTAAATCATAAGATGTTTTGATGGAATAAGACAAAATAAAAGTTTTATGTACAATAATTCAAATATAATTCAGTATATAATATAAAATATTGTCATTAGATACACCAAAAAAATATTATTTTTGTTAAAATGAAAATAATCTCATAGAAAAAGAAATTGAGATGAAAAATCCCATACCTTATGTCTAATTTGTCTAGTGTGTCACTACATTCATGAATAAGAAACATATAGTAATAATTTAATTTTATTTGAACCTTATCCAATTATATCATTACTCTTATTTAATGTTTAACAATTTTGTGTAAAAATACTTAAACTACTATGTTTATGTCATTTTTTTACCAAATTTTTGTAATCTGTCAAAAAAATTAGTAGGTCAACTATGGTCAAAGGGGTTCTTATATAACATATCTAGAATAATAAAAATGATAAATTTACAATCTTTTAACATCAATTATACTCTTAAACGAATAATTAAATGTGTTCGTAAAAATGAATCAACATTATAATCATGGAGAAAGTATGTTGTATATATGCATGAATAAAGATCACATTTTCCAATGATCGTTATGAATTTAAGGTAAGTAACATCAATTTTTTTATAGAAAATTAATAATATCATAGCTACCATATTATTTAACCATAACTAATTATATATATAATTATGTGTGGTAAAATAGGAATCACATCATGTCGATGAGGCGATAGTACACACATCTACGAAGGATATTATCACTTTTTAAGTGTGTGAAAGTGTAGCAAAGAAATTGATATATAATATGTTTATATAAAGACAATTATTTAATGAATATAATACATTTTTTATGTAACATATTTTTAATTAAACTGTCCTTTATGTGATCCATGAATAATTTGAATTAATCATACCCATCTGAGGGGGTGGTAGTCTACACCTCCACAAACAATGTTATCGTATTTACCCAAAATTGAATGTATAACGGTGTGTGTTGGAAAAGAATTAAATAAGAATAATTAAAATTATAAAAATCATATATAACATATATAATTATAGCTTCCATCCTAATTTACACTATGATAGGTGTTAAATGAAAATTGAACAATCATTGTTTCGTGAGGTGGTATTTCACCTACACACAAACGGTATATTCATTACCCATTAAAAGGTTGTGTATGTGAGTTTTGTTCTAACCGTTAATAAAATGAAATAAAATAATATTTATGATAATTCTGTCAGCATATAACAATAATTTCAAAATAATTTATCTGTTTGATTAGTAAAATAATGAAAAGACATCGATGGAAAATGTTACCTTAAATTCTGGTAACTCTTGGTTTATTGTAAAGGGATACATGTGAAGGATTTATGCCGAATAAGGGAATTAAAGGTCTATTTGAGGGATTTTTAGAAACTATATGGATACATATTCTATGATCCAATGGGGATTTAGAGGTGTAAGAAATGGGGTTATGTGGTGGGATTTTATAGTGGATGAAGAGTGGTCCTCTTATAAACTTTTGAAAAATGAATTATTCACAGGTTTTCCGATATTTATGTGGATCCAATAACTGAAATATTTTGAAACATGATATGATATGTTATTAATATTTCCATAAAATATCACTTGGGGAATTTTAGAGCTCGTTTTGGTCATTAAGATTCATGTTGAGTCACATATTAGTTTTTATTTACAATTAATTGTTGTAATTAATTTTAATCAAATTCTATAATATTTTTGTAAAAAAATGTTTTTATTATTATAAATTTTAAATTATTATTATTACAAATATTTAATTCATTTTTAAAAATTCCAATCATAGTAAGAATATTAGTTGATTTAAATTTAATACTATAGGTTTGATGATAATGCAGTTTTTATAGTAAAAATGAAAAAATGAAAAAATGTTTTTTAATCATGATCAATGTTAGATTGATTCCAATGACCATTATTGTGTTAATTGAAAAAAATTATCTAAATAATCTTAATAAAAATTTAAAATATAATTTATATACTAAATAAATTAAATGAAAAATAGTTTTGAACTAAAATTTACGGTTTTTAATAAATCATTAAAATTATAAGTTTCAAATAATATCAAAAACAAATTATAACATAATTATTTTTAAATATAATATATTAATATTATTACCACATATTAAATTAATTGTTGTGTAAAAATTCATATTTAAAAAGGGTTCTCCATTAATAAGCAGTAAAATTGCCTTTAAAAAATATAGGTTTTTTATATATGAAAATGGGTTTGTCCTATACGTATGCCTATAAAACCTAAAGGATGAAATTCAAAAATATATTTTTTATATATACCATATATATTTCATTAAAATAATTTACTACATGTAATTAATTATTTTTTAAGAAAAAACTATTTTCGATGCATAAAAATAATATTATATATTTTTATATCAAATTGGTTCTTTTTTTTTGTTTCTCATTAATTGGCATCCAATGAATTAATATTAAATTTACATGGACCATAAATTTCAATTAGGTTTTTTATACTATTCATAATTTCTAGCATGATGGCTAGGTTATATTATACTATACTAAATACTAATATTCATATAATAGATAGTTATTTTTGTGAAACTGAGTCTTGCGTGTAATC
This sequence comes from Viscum album, assembly GCA_963277665.1. Classification (NCBI taxonomy): domain Eukaryota; kingdom Viridiplantae; phylum Streptophyta; class Magnoliopsida; order Santalales; family Viscaceae; genus Viscum; species Viscum album. Next base: position 168,656,636 of record OY728123.1, read on the forward strand.
CAAGGTATCATGGAAAGTCTCTCTTCTGTGTAACATAAGATAAATTTTCGTTTTATGCATGAAAATATATATAATAAATTATATTTATTTATTATTATAATTTATCTGATTAACATATTCCCTTTTTACCCTTGCTGTTGTGTGTCATAAACATTGTTGAATTCAATGTTGACCTTCATAATTTCAGGGAGTTATAGGAAATATAATCAAATAAAGGAGACATTTAAGTAATCGGTTCTTCTAATAAACAATTCATTCCAGATAGGGAACTATCATGAGAATCAAATGAAACTCAGTAACCAATATTTTATACTCTAAAAACCGGCTCAGATAAAATCAATTCATCCAGCAACATCTCAAAATGATGAAACATGTAGGAGAGTGATCACTCCTTGATCTATGGATAAATAACCCCAATGAAAATTTAATCCTTAAACAGATATGATGAAACCAACTATAGTGAAAAGAAAACCAAATCCTTGAAGTTGTCAAGAATGGAAATTACTTTCCTGTAACATACCAAGTATGTAATGAATAATAGATATTTTTATCTATGTCTATTAATGAATTAGATAGTGTTTTAGAGGCTTAAAATGAAAATAAATCCAATCTTAAGGATGAAATACACTAATATTTTTTAAAGGATTGTTTTTCTGCCTTTTGATGGAAAACTATATTTAAATCTATCTTTTGACAATTTTATAAACTATTTTTGTCAAAATAAGCGTATTCTTTATTATTGGGACATCAAAAATTACTTTTTGTGATTTTTTGGTATTTTTCTGACAATGTTCATTTTTTTATGAATAGTGAAAAATACTGTATTTTACATGAAAACAGATATTTAATATACATTATTTATATGATTAGATTATCTATTTAATTCGTTTTAAAGTTAAATTAGAATATATTTTTACCATTTAATCCAATTGTGGTCATGAGGATTAATTTCACTTTGGAATTGGGCATAAATTAATGCCAAACTTTTCATAGATATTGTTTCAAAAAAACCCGCTATTTTTTTGACAACGGGAATTATTTTTAAATCAATTATTAGAATTTCTGTGTTTGGAATTTGGTAAAATGGACTACATATTTGGAATCAAAAGGTCCAAATTATGTAATCAAGACGCTTTTGTTTTTGGACATTATGAATAGTAACGACGGTAATTATCTTTAATTATCTTGATTAGTGAGTAATCAGGTAGTTAAGGACAACAAAATGATATCATAATAATACAAAAAGACCACAAAATGTGTCCTAAGGCTACTGGTTGTCTCATGACCGACCATGGGATGCCTTGTTCCAAACTTGGGGGCCCCATGGAATCACTTTTGTGAGAAAGTGACTTTTTATCTTTTTATTTTTAAAGAATGTTAAATGTGACAAAGAATGTATCACATAAGTAAAATATTTTTAATATTGTCTACATAAATGATCTTTTGGACTATATATATTCATTAGAAAGATAAAACGATTTCCTACATCATGATAGTTTTTTTTATAATTTTTAGACATTAAATATATTAAATTATTTATGACATCATGATTATGCAGCGATTACCTCATTAATAAAGGATTTAAATTAAATGAAATGATAATGTAAAATCTATGACCTACACATGTCCAAAACCTATTGGATGGGTGTATTTCGAACCCTTATCACCTTAACCTCGAATTATATCAATGCGGGACCTTTTGAATCCGAAAATCATTTTCAAATAAAGTAACATTTCTTTACTTTCCAAGAGTGCCTCTCCTCTCCTCTTATAAAAGGCCCCCACCTCTACCTCCTTACCCACACTCACAAAGACTTTGGCTCGGCCAACCGCTGCCCATTTTGTCTCTCCGCATCCCTTTCTTACTCATTGAAGCCCCACATTGGGCATAAGGCTTCCCAAGAAAGCCTTTGAGCTCAAACCAAAGGGAGTTACCCGATTTTAAGGTAATGTCTTCACTTGAGTCCTTTTGTTTAATTTTTTGTCTCCAACCCCCTAAAATCTTTTTATTCATTTCTTTTGTAACAAATCCAGTATCTTCAATATACTAGGATGTTGTTATAAGAAGGATTAGAGCTACACTTACACACACCTACATCAAATGGTTAAAGGACATACTGTTTCCGTGGATGGTGAATTTATGCCTCCCGAAACGATGATTGTTCAACATTCTTTTAACACCATCAAAGGTGGCCATTAAGATGTCACTATATTTATATATGATATATAATATGTTTATTTTTTCCTTAATCTTCTGTATTATTAATTTTGGGCATACCTTTATGGTTTCCATTATGGGTAAATGCGATATCTTTATTTATGGAAGAGCGGACTACCGCCCCCTCAATGTGATTTGATTCGTTAAATACCATATGTGGGATGTATAAAGGATGGAACTATGATATTATATATGATATTATACTGGAATTATAATATACCTTTATATCATTATGATTCCATTCTATAAAATACGAAATAGAAATGAAAGTAGCGTTCATGCGTACGTACGGCTTACCGTCTCCATGAACGGTGCATTTCATTTCTTACCTATAAATGATTATGTAATATTATAAATACATGTATATACTGGATATATATGATATATACATCATGATTATAATTATGGATATAATGGATACATGAACAACTTGTAATTATAAAGGGTTTATTTTTGACTCAAGTACCAATGATCGTTAAAACGACCGTTATTAACTTCAATAATTACATAGTGTTCATGACATGGAAATAAGTGATATAAAAGGAATAATGAACTTGAAAAAGGTTCTTAAGAAAGTAGAAATTAACTCAATTTTATTATTCAGGACATTATAGAATGATCGAGTCAAGTCGGACCAGAGGTATGGGACTTCGTCTCAATCTCCTTTCATTGAGGCATATTTTGTTTTATAGACAACCTTCTTTTATACGATGTATAAACCCCTTTGACTTTTACATTTATTCAAAAGGAATCTTTTTTATATGAAGGGTTTACTAAATGACAAAAGAGAATGTTTTTGTCGTACGTATGCGGTGACAACGACTTCTCGGCCGTCATGACCATTATTTGAGTTTCGGCTTCCTCTACAAGCCATACCTTTTTTTAAAAGAAAAATAAATACCATGTTTTACTTTTATTTTATTTTGGTATTGAAAATGGTTTTCATAATGTTTTTATATCAATGTGTTGTATTGATATCTTTTGATTGAAAGGAGTAAATGTTATGTTTCCTTTATGCATGTTTTATGTCATACGATTATGTTGAGGTTCTTGGGCATTATTATGAAGACGGGTGGTTTCGTGATAAACTAAGGGAGGGTGAGCCCGATATAGCTCTCCAATGCATTGGGTAACGCGAAGGAGTGAAACGTTAAGGTTTCTCCGAAGAGAATTAGGAAATATACTGTGCTGGGTATTCCAAACGTAACCAAGAGGGTTACTCCCTATGTAAGAATGTTATGAATGCCTCAAGTTACCTTTATGTCTTATGATTTCTATGATTTATTCATGATTTGATGAGGTATGTTAAAGTGCTTATGTTTTATGGGTAATGTATAATTTCTTTCTTATGTATATAGGTACCCATGATTCCTTTCCATATTTTTATATCCCTTACTGAGCTTTTTATGCTCATCCCATGTTATTCGAAATGTTTTTCACAGGTCAAGGGAAAGGTACATGATATGATGATAGTGTCAAGTAGGTGTCAAGAACGAATCCATGTTTTATTTTAAATATGTTTCCATTGATGGGAAAGAAGAATACTATGTTTATGTAACCACTTTTTTTATATGTGGAATGTAATGAAAGTTTTATGATCTAATTCTCTAAAACTCTAAACCCGAAAAGATCCTCAATGTGTAATCTTGTAATAACTCAAGATTAAGTAAGGTTTATGGATGGGGCCTTATAGTTTGTATCAGATGTCGGTTTAGAAAAATTTAGGAGTTAGAATTATATTAAATGATTATCCAAAAATATTTTTTTATGGTCAAATTAAAATGATATAAAATTTAAAGATTATCATGTTGCTTCATCTAAGACATGTTTGTTCAGAATGGTTTTCCATAGAGGAAACAGGGAATCAGTGCTAGGAAGGCATGTAGAAGGAAATATCCTTCCGAATCAGCATCCTGAGATGGTCAGAATTGGAACTGAACAGTTTGTTGCAGTAATGGCGCAGTTGACTCAAGCAATATATGGTGTTGGTATCCATGCACGAGATCAGCCAGATCAACCGCAGAGGAACATGTCCGTGGTGGAACATTTCATGAGGCAACATCCCCCATCATTCAGAGGATCATCTGACCTTGTGCTAGTCGAAGGGTGGATTAAAGCACTGGAGAAGATTTTCGATGTCATGGGGTGTTCAGACAATCAAAAGGTTAGTCTTTCTATTTACTGTTTGGAGGGTGAAGCAGATCAGTGGTGGTCGATGGTTAAAAATATCATGGAAGCTGATGAGATTGATGCTCTCGACTAGGATGAATTCAAAGGTATGTTTCTTGAAAAGTATTTTCCTAAGGCTGTTCGACTTAGGATGGAAAAACAATTCTTAGAATTGAGGCAAGAGGAAGACTCAGTGGCTACCTATGAAGAAAGGTTCACTTGATTGGCAAGGTATGCTCGAAATTTTATCCGAGACCTTGATAGTAAAATCAATCATTTTTACTCAGGATTAAAGCGAAAATATCGAAGGGCATTAGCATCTCGTGAGTTTAAATGTTATGAAAAGCTTGTTCGATGTGCTGAGAAGGTGGAAATGGAGTTTTCCGATGATCAAGTGTTCTATAACAACTAGCAGAAGAAGAGACCAAGGTGGCAGGAGAAAGGGAATAATTCTTCGAAAAAGTCTGATGGTAAGAAATCTATGTTTCCAGTTTGTGATAAATGTGGAAAAAGGCATGCTGGGGAATGTCTTCTGAATTATGGAAAGTGCTACCGATGTGGTAAGATGGGACATAAGGCTCGTGATTGCACTGAAAAATATCAAGGTGAAGGTAAGACCAAATTTGATTTACAGTTATTGAAATGTTTTAAGTGTAATGAGATGGGTCATTATGCAAACGAGTGTCTGACAAAGATCTTGAGTGATGGGAAGTAGTTAGACTACAAGCAGAAGGGGGTGGTGAAATCCTTTGCAACTACTTCAGCAGATGTAGAGCCATCAAATGAAGTTGTATCAGGTACATTGTTTGTTTTTTCAGATTATGCCAGTGTGTTGTTTGATTCAGGGTCCACACATTCTTTCATCTCTAAAACCTTTTCTAGTAAAATGGGAATACCATCTCAAGAAATTACTCATGAACTTTTGGTAAAAACACCTGGGTGAAATGTTGAGGCAAAAAGAATTTATAAGAATCTTCCTATCCTTATCTGTGGAAAGAACCTACTTGTAAACCTTATTGTTCAACCTCTAGTAGAGTTTGATGTTATCCTGGGTATGGATTGGCTCTCTATTTACCATGCTAAGATTTACTGTGGAGATAAAGATGTTTCATTTCAGAAAGACTTTCAGTTTGTCTACAAGAATGAACCCTTACTGTTGATAACTTATCAAGAGGAGAAGAAACTTGTAAAAGATGTAAATGAATGATACCTTGCACACATTGTTGAAAACAAGGGAAATATTCAGATTAATGATGTGAATGTGGTAAATGATTATCCTGATGTTTTTCCTTATGAGTTGACTGGAATAATACAAGACCGGTAAGTTGAGATTACTGTTGACTTAGTTCCTGATGCTAAGCCAATTTCAAAACCCCCTTATCGAATGGCTCAAATTGAACTTTTAGAGTTGAAGGAGCAATTACAAGATTTATTAGAGAAAGGTTTCATTCGACCTAGCACATCACCATGGGGTGCTCCTGTTTTATTTGTTAAAAAGAAAGATGGTTCAATGAGACTTTGCATTGATTATAGAGCCTTGAATAACATCACTATTAAGAACAAATATCCTTTTCCTCATATCGATGATTTGTTTGATCAGCTCAAGGGAGCTCAGTATTTTTCAAAAATTGACTTGACATCGGGGTACCATCAGCTGAAGGTAAAGGAAGCAGATGTTTCAAGACCGCGTTCCGTACAAGATATAGCCATTATGAATTTGTAGTAATTCCTTTTGGGCTAACCAATGCACCTACTGTATTCATGGACTTAATGAATAGAATTTTCCAGGAGTTCTTGGATATGTTTGTGGTGGTTTTCATTGATGATATTTTGGTGTTTTCTAAAAGTAAAGAGGAGCATGAAAGACAATTAAGGGTTATCTTGAAAACCTTAAAAGAAAAGAAACTGTATGGAAAATTCAGTATGTGCGAGTTCTGTTTGCAAAAAATTTCATTCCTTGGTCACATTGTTTCTAAAGATGGGATATCTGTTGATCCTGTAAAAACAAAAGTTGTTGAAGACTGGCCAAGACCCACAAATGTAACTGAGATTCGTAACTTCCATGGTTTGGTAGGATATTAACGAAGGTTTGTTAGAAATTTTTCACGGTTATCTAGTCCAATGACTAAGCTAACTCGGAAGGGTCTTAAGTTTATATGGACAAAAGAATGTGATGATTGTTTTCAGGAATTGAAAGGAAGACTGATGAATGCTCCAGTTTTGGAACTACCTTCCAGGAATGGTGAGTTTGTTATCTACAGTGATGCTTCATTGAAAGGACTTGGTTGCATCCTAATGCGGAATGATCAGGTAATTGCTTATGCTTCACGACAGTTGAAAACTCATGAGGTAAATTACCCTACACATGATTTGGAATTAGCTGTTGTTGCTTTCGCTTAAAAAATTTGGAGGCATCATTTGTATGGAGTAAAGTGTGAAATATATACTGATCCCAAAAGATTAAAGTATATATTCACTTAGAAAGAGTTAAACATGAGACAGAGGAGATGGCTGGAATTAATCATGGATTATGATTGTACAATTCATTACCGTCCAGGAAAAGCAAATAAAGTGGCAGATGCTTTGAGTTGAAAAAGTAATGCTTCATTAGTAATGTTGAGTTTGGAATGTGGTCCTTTGGTTAAGGATTTGATGAACATTGGAATAGAAGTTGTTGGCGTAGGAAGTTCTTCTGTTTTGTTTCAGGTATCAGTGAGATCATCTCTATCAGACAGAATCAAGCAAGCACAGAAGCAAGACAGTGAGTTGCAGAAAAAGGTAGAGTTGGTTCAGAAGGGTAAGTTGCCTGAATTCGATAGTGATAATGATTGCATTTTCAGATTTGGGAAGAGATTTTGTGTGCCTTGTGATTCAAAGTTGAAGAGAGAGTTGTTATGTGAAGCTCATAGTTATCCGTTTTCAGTTCATCCTGGAAGTACTAAGATGTACAGAGTTCTGCAGGAGTATTACTAGTGGGATGGAATGAAAAGAGATATTGCGGATTTTACTATGAAGTGTTTGACATTTCAACAGGTTAAAGCAGAGTGATAGTTACCGAAAAGGATACTTCAGCCTTTACCAGTGCCAGAGTGGAAATGGGAGAATATATCCATGGACTTTATTGTGGGATTACCGAAGACATCTCGAGGTAATAATGCAATTTGGGTTATTATTGATCGCTTGACTAAATCTGCTCATTTCCTTGCTATACGAGATAATTTTTCCCTAGATCAACTTTCCTGTTTGTATCTTAAAGATATTGTCAGGTTACATGGAGTTCCCCTCTCCTTTATATCTGATCGTGATCCCAGGTTCACTTCTAACTTTTGGAAAGGCCTTCAGAAGTCGTTGGGTACTGAATTAAATTTTAGTACATCTTTTCAACCTCAATCAGATGGGCAGTTAGAACGAACAATTCATACATTGGAAGATATGCTACGTTCTTTCTCTATGGATTATCAGGGAAGTTGGTACCAATATCTTTCTTTGGTTGAATTTTCATATAATAACAGTTTTCATTCCACTATACAGATGGCACCATTTCAGGCATTATATTGGAAGCGGTGTCGAACTCCAACTTTCTGGGATGAAGTGGGTGAAAGGAAGGTGATGAGACCAGAATTGGTAGAAGAGATGGCAGAAAAAGTTCAGCTGATTCAGAAACACATGAGAACAGCTCAGAGTAGGAAGAAGAGTTATGTAGACAACAGGAGGAAGGATCTAACTTTTGAGGTTGGTGATCATGTTTTTCTCAAAGTCTCACCATGGAAAAGTGTGTTGAGATTTGGTAAGAAAGGAAACTTGAGTCCAAGGTTCATTGGACCATATAAAATTCTGGAGAGAGTTGGATCAGTTGCATACCGGGTGGCTTTACCTCCGAGTTTATCTCAGGTACACAATGTTTTTCACGTTCCGATGTTGAGAAAGTATATGCCAGATCCATCTCATGTTTTGAGTCCAGAGGTAGTTCAGTTGGAAGAGAACCTATCTTATGAGGAACAATCGGTCTAGATTCTTGACCATAGGGAGAAAGTGTTTCGAAATAAGGTGATCAATCAGGTAAAGGTTTTCTGGAAAACCCACATGATGGAAGAGGCAACAAGGGAATCTGAAAATACAATGAGGGGTAAGTACCCCCCATTTATTCGATAAGTAAATAAATTGCGGGGACACAATTTTCTAAAGGGGGGAAGGATGTAACTTCCCAAGTAATTAATGAATCATAGATATTTTTATATATTTCTATTAATGAATTAGATATTTTTTTAGAGGCTTAATATGAAAATAAATCCAATCTTAATCATGGAATACACTAATATTTTTTAAAGGATTGTTTTACTTCCTTTTGATGGCAAACCATTTTTAAATCTATATTTTGACAATTTTATAATCTATGTTTGTCAAATTAATCTTATTATTTATGATTGGGACACCAAAATTTACTTTGTGTGAATTTTTGGTATTTTTCTGACAATATTCATTTTTTATGAATAGTGAAAAATACTGTATTTTACATCAAAAATGCTTTTTAATCTACTTTATTTATATGATTAGATTATCTTTTGAATTGTTTTTAAAGTTAAATTATAATATATTTTTACCATTTAATCCAATGGTGGTCATTAGGATTAATTTGACTTTGGAATTGGGCATAAACTAATGCCAAACTTTTCAAAGATATTGTTTTAAAAAACCGCTATTTGTTTTGACAACGAGAATTATTTTTAAATCAATTATTGCAATTTCTGTGTTTGGAATTTGGTAAAATGGATTACATATTTGGAATTAGAAGGTCCAAATTATGTAATCAATACTCTTTTGTTTTTGGACATTATGAATAGTAACAACGATAATTATCTTTAATTATCTTGATTAATGAGTAATCAGGTAGTTAAGGAGAACAAAATGATATCATAATAATACAAAAAGACAACAAAATGTGTCCTAATGCTACTGGTTGTCTCATTTCCGACCATGGGATGCCTTTTTCCAAACATGGGGACCCCATGGAATCACTTTTGTGAGAAATTGACTTTTTATATTTTTATTTTTAAAGAATATTAAATGTGACAAAGAATGTATCACCTAACTAAAATATTTTTAATTTTGTCTACATAAATTATCTTTTGGACTATAAATATTAATTAGAAACCTAAAGAGATTTCCTACATCGTGATATTTTTTTATAATTTTTAGACATTAAATTTATTAAATTATTTATGACATCATGATGATGCAGTGATTACCTCATTAATAAAGGAGTTAAATAAAATGAAATGATAATGTGAAATCTATGACCTAAACATGTCCAAAACCTATTGGATGGGTGGATTTCAAACCCTTAGCACCTTACCCTCGAATTATATCAATGTGGGACCTTTTGAATCCGAAAATAATTTTCAAATAAAGTAACATTTATTTACTTTCCAAGAGTGCCCCTCCTCTCCTCTTATAAAAGGCCCCCACCTCTACCTCCTTACCCACACTCCCAAAGCCTTTGGCTCGGCCAACCACTGCCCATTTTGTCTCTCCACATCCGTATCTTACTCTTTCAAGCCTCACTTTGGGCAGAAGTCTTCCCAAGGAAGCCTTTGAGCTCAAACCAAAGGGAGTTACCTGATTTTAAGGTAATGTCTTCACTTGAGTCCTTTTGTTTTATTTTCCTTCTCCAAACCACTTAACTCTTTTTATTAATTTCTTTTGTAACAACTACAGTATCTTAAATATAATAGTATTTTGTTATAATAATGATTCAAGCTACACTTACACACCCCTACATATAATGGTTAAAGGACATACTGTTTCTGTGGATGGTGAATTTATGCCTCCTGAAACGATGATTGTTCAACATTCTTTTAACACCTTCAAAGGTGGCTATTAAAATGTCACTATATTTATATATGATATATAATATGTTTATTTTTTCCTTATGATTCTGTATTTTTCATTTTGGGCATACCTTTATGGTTTCCATTATGGGTAAACGCGATATCTTCATTTAAGGAAGTGCGGACTACCGCCCCCTCAAAGTGATTTGATTCGTTAAATACCATATGTGGGACGTATAAAATATGGAACTATGATATTATATACGATATTATAATGGAATTATAATATACCTTTATATCATTATGATTCCATTTTATAAAATACGAAATAGAAATGAAAGTAGCGTTCATGCGTACGTACGGCTTACCGTCTCCATGAACGATGCATTTCATTTCTTACCTCTAAATGATTATGTAATAATATAAATTCATGTATATACTGGATATATATGATATATACATCATTATTATAATTATGGATATAATGGATACATGAACAACTTGTAATTATAAAGGGTTTATTTTTTACTCAGGTACCAATGATTGTTAAAACGACCGTTATTAACTTAAATAATTACATAGTGTTCATGACATGGAAATAAGTGATATAAAAAAAATGAACTTGAAAAAAGGTTCTTAATAAAGTATAAATTAACTCAAGTTTATTATTCAGGACAATAAAGAATGATCGAGTCATGTCGGACCCAAGGTATGGGACTTCGTCTTAATCTCCTTTCATTGAGGCATATTTTGTTTTATACACAACCTTCTTTTATACAGTGTATAAACCCCTTTGACTTAACATTTATTCAAAAGGAATATTTTTTATACGAAGCGTTTACTAAATGACAAAAGAGAATGTTTTTGTCGTACGTATGCGGCGACAATGACTTCTCCGCCGCCGTGACAATTATTTGAGTTTCAGCTTCCTCTACAAACCATTCCTTTTTTTAAAAGAAAAATAAATATCATGTTTTACTTTTATTTTATTTTGGTATTGAAAATGGTTTTCATAATGTTTTTATATCAATGTGTTGTATTGATATCTTTTGATTGAAAGGTGGAAATTTTATGTTTCCTTTATGCATGTTTTATGTGATACGATTATGTTGAGGTTCTTGGGCATTATTATGAAGACGGGTGGTTCCGTGATAAACTAAGGGCGGTTGAGCCCGATATAGCTCTCCAATGCATTGGGTAACGCAAAGGAGTGAAACGTTATGGTTTCTATGAAGAGATTTAGGGAATATACTGTGATGGGTATTTCAAACGTAACCAAGATTGTCTCTCCCTACGTAAGAATGTTATGAATTCCTCAAGTTACATTTATGTCTTATGATTTCTATGATTTATTCATGATTTGATGAGGTTTGTTAAAGTGCTTAGGTTTTATGGGTAATATATGATTTCATTCTTATGTATATATGTACCCATTTTTCCTTTCCATATTTTTATATCCCTTACTGAGCTTTTTATGCTCATCCCAAGTTTTATGAAATGTTTTTCACATGTCAAGGGAAAGGTACATGATATTATGATTATGTCAAGGAAGTGTCAAGAAAGAATCCATGTTTTATTTTAAATATGTTTCCATTGATGGGAAAGAAGAATACAATCTTTATGTAACCACATTGTTTATATGTGGAATGTATTGCATGTTTTAAGATCAAATTCTCTAAAACTCTAAACCCGAAAAGATCCTCAATGTGTAATCTTGTAATAACTAAAGATTAAGTAAGGTTTAAGGTTGGGGCCTTATATTTACACTATCCTAGATGTATACTCATGATCTCTAATATTTTCTTTGTATTCACCTCCTCATGAATAAGATATCAGATAAGGACATGAAAAAACACCTCTAATGTCATCCCAAATTTCATAGAATATGGGGGAAATATCACACAGTTTTCCAAATAAGGACCCTCAAAAAAACACAAAATAGGAATCACACTAACATCTTATGGAGTTCCCATTGTACTGACAATACATTCAACTTCATCAAGACACTCAACATCCTCAAGAGGACATTAACCAACATGAAGGATATGCAATAACCAAGAAGAACCTGGAATGATGAATGATTCAATAGAAATTTCAGAAACCATTATTTGATGAATATTATAATAAATATATTAAACAAAAAAATAGAAAAAATATCAAATTAATTATGATCTAAAAGAACAACTCATTCCAAAGTAGTCGGAAAACAAACTAATCACAATGAAAAATCCCCTTTTCAAAAATCACCACTTCCATTTTAATATTATAAATTTCTACTTCCATGGCCACATTCCAAAATCTAGAACACAATTTTAGAAAATATTAATTCACTATTTTTCATGAAAAAAAACCGAAATCATTTTCCACTCCAAACCTATATCAAAAAACAAATCCACATCAATTATTTCAACTACTCACCCATAGAACCCTCTAAAACATCACAAATGTGTTCACCAGTTTCCATAAATACTTTGCAACACATACCCAACAATATGTGAACATTTATACGTAATTTTAAGGGTCCCACATAGCATATAATTAAAAAACTCAATGGTTTACCAAATTATAAAATCAAAAACATTTTCCATTAAAACCAATTATTCAAATATCAAAATCTATTGGAAGAAATAATTTTCAATTGAAACAAAATATTATTCTTTAAACTCATACATATAAAAAAAAATAGAAACAAAAAACAACTCATTCCAACTATCTGTATGGGGACCTAATTTTCATACCTAACATAGAGACATGGTTAATGGGTCATGACAAAAGTAGGTGTTAACATATAAGAGGATCTTGAACCATAAAGTCAATATCCAAATGGGTCACGAATCCATATGAGATCAGGACATGAAACCGCATCACATCCATTACAATATCACATCTATAATAATCCAAATTCATAAAATATGACACAAATCTTAAACTATACCTTGAATGTGAATGATAAAAATTTATCAATAGTTTTTGACAATCTTCCTATATCTACCTCATGAATTCTAAATGTCCTAATCTCAAATATAATGAACACCCCAAATAACAAGAACCAATTTGACTCCATTTTTTCATTAACCAGGCTGAAGTTCCATTTGACCCAACATTTGACCTGGTTCATGGCATGTACCAATGGGCATTACCGATCCCCATTAGTGGTAAACTAGTGTCTAGAATCAATGAATACACAATAGGAAATATTTTTTACAGTAAATGATGATCAAATAAATAAATAGAATAAGTAGAATAACCATAAAATATTATTCTTTTTTAAATGTAGAAAACTAATATAGGTACAAAAACATTAAAAAAAGATACTGAATACAAACTGATACTGATAATGGAAACACGATTTTGTGTTACCTCTCGGTCACCTCCAACCATAAGACCAAAATTCCCCAACGATGAGCACACACAAAAAAAATCATTCCATATTTTTTTAAATATACGGACACTGAGTGGTACAATTATAGTGTGATATTAATAGTTCAGTAGGAAATAACCATATAATTCACCTATTTATTTCCAAAAAGTATTCAATAAATAATAGTTTGAATTACAGATATAAAAATAGGTTTTTCTTTTTAAAAATAAATAAGAACCACTTTCCCACTTATTAACAAAAAACTCAAGATCACTATTTTAAAAACACATTACAATTTCATATCAATAACCTGAACCAAAATTCAAAAAATTATTTGATGCTATGATGAAAAATATATCAAAAAGATAATAGGAAGAATCGTACAACATAAAGTTTACCAGATAATTCAAATAGTATAACATAGATATTTCTTAAACTTCCCTGATGTTATCCCTGGATGTACTATAATTAGACTAACATACTAAAATATGGTGAAAATACATAGTCTATAACCAATTGGATTCCCTAAATTGAGTAATCCATTTGAATATACCACCATGACCAATAAATTCCAGGGGATACCAAGACATCTAATTGATGATGATAAGAAACCATCACTCAGTCCTCTAAAAGATTCCTTGGAAACCCATGTTAATGGTATAATGTTTAGGTAGGAGTCCCTCACAAGCATGAATAACATTAAATATCACCACCTCGCATTCCTACCCTATACACTAGCAGAACCCACATGATAACCCACATGATTAAATCCTCTATAGGGGTTCCCATTGTATAATATTATATCAAAAGTACCAACTGAGCTATCACATCACATAATATTTCAAAATATTTCATAAATCTTCTTCTGTTTAAAACCGAGTATTGATATTTTCAAAACAAAATTAATTTCATACATTTAAAAATTTCCAACTAAGCCTTACATAATGTCCATTTGAAATTCATTTTAAAAAATTTCCAAAATAATATGAAACATCACTTTTTCATGTACTATTTCGAACGAGTCTTTACCATTAATGTTCTATTTAATTTAAAAGGTAATATGAATACTTCACAATGTGATCGATGGTTAAAAAAGGGCGTTTATACCATTTAAAAACTAAGAATCATTTATAAAATAAAAAAATGATTTAAAATATTAAACATAACATTTGAAATTTAATTTGAGTCATTATAGACCAAGGAACCATTATTAATGAAACATGTGTTTGATAGAGGAAAGGATATGGGATAACTATTTTGTAATTGGGTTTTCATGTTGTGTATATTTATCTAAGGCCATTTACATTTATGGTCTCATCCAAGTGTACATATTCGGCACACATATATGTTTCCACATCCTATGGATCACCATAAGAATTCATGGAGTTACCCAAAAACATATTTAAATAAACACCACATGTTCTCATACAAACACAATAAACCACGTGTATGATTCATTCCCCAAAAAATCACTAATTCACACATAAAATTTCAAACTCTCAATACAAAAATGTTATCATAATATAATGAAGGATGAAAACCACTAAAAATGATAAATTTTGTTTTAATGGAACAGTTTACATTTTAAAAAACAAACAGTGTGCATATAATGTATCATAATTAGATAAATATTTTAAAAATCACTTACACTATTTTTTGGAAAATTAAAACATCATACCATGCAAGGAAAATTTACCCAAACCATGCAAAAAAATTGTGTATATTATCTAAAAAACCACAAGAATAAATTGAATGAGATATAAATAAAATTAACGGAAACACATACCTCAATGGAGTGTGGATGCAACAGAACTTTGGGTGGAGGAACCAAGATTGAGACACAATATGCACACCCCACCATCATTGAAATCGATCCATATATCACTCAATCCTCTATGTTTTGTCCAAAATGAAACCCAACAAAGGAGGAACTAAGTTATCGAGATAGGAGAATAGGAAGAGAAAATGATGAGCCCAAAACCCTATAAAACTCACCTTATGATCGTAAAGGAGCATCCATAGAGGGGTAATAACCACGAGAAGAGTGATAGGGGCTATCATAGTTAACCAAAAATGATCGAAGTGGATGAAGACATAAAAGGGTCTAAAAATAATGGGATACTTTATTAGGTATTTAATTATTTTAAAAAACTAGATAACTCACATGGTTTGGAAACACAGGTTACCTAACTGTTAACAAACCCTGTAGTAGCTACTAATTAATAGGAGATCGACCACACCCATAAACTATAATATTTAACTTACCATTTGAAAATTTAGCGGTATCTTCATTCCCAATTCATGTACCTACTGAAAGGTTACCTAGGTTGGGCAATATGGTTTCCCCAACCATGACCCCAAATCATGTGTAGACCAAGAAGCCACAAAAGCACCAAAATCATAAAAATTTAAACCCGTAATCAGGCCAAAGAATATCGTAAGGATCAAGAACAAGAAAAAATTAAAATAATTGCATTTTCAAGGATATAGTGTGAAAGACTGTGAAATGTTGTTTACATGAAACCCATCCAAATTCCATGAAAAAGATTTAATTTTTACTCCAATTACTATATTTCCATAGAAATATATTTGTTTCACCCATCTAGGTGTTATATCATCAATCATTCTTAATTACTAAAAAACTAAAATCATCCCATGATCTTTTAAACACCCATAATAATTTAAAAACATGATTCTGAGTGTATACCATGGTTGGATCCATTTAAAACAAAAACCAAATCGACAATTAATCACTCTCCCCATGTACTAAAGAACCTATGATTCAAATCACACTCAGGTAAATTCAAATCAAACATAATACTAGTAAGACAGGAGACCTCCATCTAACAACTCATTATCATTTTGAAAATATTTTTTATGTTCATGAATATATGTAATAACCATTTTGATGATTATTCATGAAAAAATGTAGAATTTAAAAGAATATATTTGTGTCTTGTTATGTGAAATTTTATGAAACTGGTTTTGGATAAATGAATAGTCCTTTATTGAATGTTTAATGATTCTCATTGTAACCTTTATATATAGGAATTTTCCACTTCGTTGGTGGTGTGGTGGTAAATGTGAGTGGCACATCCATGCTATTCTTTAGGAGGTTCATGGATCGAATCATGGGAGTCCTCTTTTGGGGTGAGCCTCTCCCCCGAGATCCACTCACCATGTCGGGTCTCCTGGTCTCATCCGGGTGGGAAAAATGAGGTGCGGCCCAATCGCTGGCGGATCGCTTGACGAACCATAGCTTCTGGGCCGTCACCCTCTGAGATTCTCTGCCATCTCGGCTGGAAATAGCTCATTCCCGGTTGGGGATCCCTTCGGAGTGACCCCTTCGTGAGGAGGGGGGTTCCATTGTGTGGAGGGTTCGAAAATGCCACACAGGGGAATTCCCTTTTTTCCTTAATTTTTTTATATAAAGGCATTTAGTCTAGGTTAGTCCGATTAGTATTTATATTGAAAATATATTTCTATATTCCGATCTATATTGTTTTTAGGTCAGATTTACAAATTTCTAATCAAATATTTCAAAAATATGCATTCATTTAGATTGGGTGGTGGAATTCGTAGAATTAATATAGTCATTCCAATTTAAAATTTCAGTTTTCAAAAAGGGATCATGGTTCTAAATTTTAATTTTGGATTTGAAATATTCATACTATTTTTACCTTATAATTAACTAAAATGGATTCAGTATTTTTATACTCATGAATTGATTTCAATAAGATCCTATAATTATTTATACATTTTAATTTGTATATATTTATGTGTAAATTATTTTAAACATATAACTTATTGTTAATAGTTTTTAAATATTACTTTAAAATTATTCACTGGATGTTGACCATTTTTATTAATATAGGGGTTGGTATGAATGTATTTATTTGTTAAAAAAATTGTTGCTTTTCATTTGGAATTAGAAAAAAATGATTTTGTGCTAGTTTTTAAAAATTTAGAAACTATCCTTTTGATTTGTTAATGTTGTTTTGAGAAGAAAATATAATTTTTAAATTACGATGTTGTAATTGGAAAAGATTTAATGTGAAAACTGTCTTCCTCATCAGCTTCATCTTCTGAACAGTGATTTTTTTCATTTTGTTTCTTGAGACTCATCCTCCATCTCTTCTAGATGTGAAACAATTCTGGTTGAACTACTCTAAGTATTTGTCATTGCATACCATGTATAGGTGATTATTTTAGACTAATTTATAGGATAACACCTAAAATTGTGGCGTAATTATGTTTTTATATTCAATTAACCATTTCTATTAATGAAATTGATGTTATTCGAAACCATTAAATGTTGGGCTCCCATTATTAGAATTATCTTTGACTTTCACCTATGATATTTAATATATAATGTGTATTTATTTATATTTTTGGAAAAATAAATATTATTTGAACCTGGTAGGATAGAAATGAATCAGGAATGGATGCACTAGAATTATAGAACAAAAGAGTATGAATATGGACTTAAAGAGTTCATCAAAATTATAATATAACATGCATAAAACCCTTCTCAAATCATTTTCTATGTTTATGTTGTTGTTATGGAAAAAAATTATACTTGAAGAGTTGGAAGATCAATTTGTGATTCAAAGAATTTATCAGAGCAATAAATACTAGACTAAACGTGGGAAAAATTATATGTTCAAATCTATTGGAATGATACAATGGTTTATTGATCATTTGATATGAATTCCACTATTAATGATTATATAGATCACATGGATTAAATGAAAATGAAAATTGAATACAATTTTTTTGATTTTACAATTTTTTTAAGATATTAAATTATTGTGGTAAGAGACCATTATAATATCTTCGTACAAAATACATATTATTTTCAACTGTATTGAAGTTATATAATTTGAAATCTGGATGTTGATAGAGGAACACCATCTCATCAGAACAATATGATCTCTAGAATGTTATTCTATTATAAGAAAATAAATTTTCATTTCAATCATATGATTTTAAATAAATTATATAATCCGTGGGAATTATCTCTAAAAAATAATCATGTTTCCAAATGATTGGATATTTTTTCTTAAGTACCATGTATCTCTCATAAAATTCCCTAAGTGTGGCATAGATCGATAAAATAAAAACAATTCAAGTCCTTATAAAGTTGTATGGTACCTTCCTATCATTCCACAGTTTAGAATAATATTTGGATTTTAGGAATACACATTACAATATGCATGGTATGCAGACATAATAATTAATGTTGGGAACCTACATTAACCAGTATATTCTACTATGTGAAGAAAAATGATTTTGAGTATCCTAAATTTGAAAATGATCCGAGAAACATTCATGTTTCATTATCTACATATAGAATAAATTTATTTGGTTTTTAGAGTAGTACTCACAGCATATGGCCAATCATATTGGTAAATTATATCATTATTCAGTGGTTATTTAGGAATAATAGACATAATTTGTTGTAATCACTTATAACAGGACAGAAGCATCACATTAATTACATTGATGTATATTTGGATACGTTGATTTAATATATGAAATTTAAGTGGGATACTTGTGTTATAATGTATGATACTCATCAAAATGAAAAATTCCCATTGAGGGCCATTTTATATGTTATGAAAAATCACTTTCCTTCTTACGGATATATTTCACGATATAACAATAATGGAATGCTGGGGTGTCCCAATTCTAAAAAAATCATGCACTTATTTTTCATCAATCATTCCATAATGATTGGATTATTATGAAATTAGGAATTTTATTTTCATAAAATAAATTCCAATACTAGATGGAATCCTTCGATGGGAATATAATGAAGGTACCAAAAAGTCTCCACTAATGATTCATCAACTATTTGATAAATAAAAAGATACTGAAACTATTTTGGGTAAACCATTTTGAAAAACCATTTGAAATTATGGTAGAAACAGGGATAAATTTTCATCGAATGACCATATTTTAATTGCACTTCATGAAATTTCATGATATCATGCAGGTAAAAAAAATGTAATTGATTGTGTTATTGAAACATTACTAAATGATTCTGAAAAAATATAGTATCAAGTCTATGTTGGACATGATTGATATTGGGATAAGGGAAGAGTTGGTACCGGTGGAAGGTAAAGGGAATAATCTTCATCTTCTAATAGCTTGCACTCTATACATATAGAAAAATTTCAATTTATAATTTTACATAATGGTGTAAATGTTAAATATGGTTATTCATTAAATATCAATAATGTTATGATAAGGACTTATTTCATGTTACAAGGTCTAAATTCACATGAATATCATGTTTTGAAGGAATATTTGATTCTCATTTATATATGTTTCATTATTCCTAGAAATTTAAACATTACGTTAACCAAAAGATATAAATTTCTCAAATCTATATGGCTTAAAGGTATTTACCTAGTAATGATTCCAATCATGAATAAAGAGGTTGCAGTAATATTATTTGAATTAGATATTTTCATCCCACCATCATTATTCGATTTAATGGTCAACTTGACTGTTCACTTGGTTAAAGTGGATAAACTATGTGGTCATGGCTATTGTAGATTGATGTGCCCCATTGAATTGTATAAGATTATTTTGAATGGTTATATCATGAATCGAATTAATATAGAAGGTTTTATTCTATAGTTATATATTATAGATTACATTGTTTATTTCATTACTAATTATATATCATATGTTTACAACATCAGTCTCCCAAATTCATATCAAGGTATATGCCTTATGGGTGAAGGTCTTTACAGTGTATATGTTGTTATAATTACCACCACAGAGTGGGAGAAATAACACCTTTACATTTAGCATAATAGTAAAGATTCTGATCTATCCATTGAATCCCACAGAGAAACTCATAGATATTTGAATCCATCAAGGGATGTAGGATGGATATCAAATACACATAATCAACCATTTATAATATGGTTATGATATCAATCCTATATGTATTTAACTAAAAATATGAATTCAATTTCCAAAAGGCCTTTATGTTTATCTAGGGGATGAAATAAAAATTTTATATCAAAAATTTTTTTAATCAAAAGTTACAAGTTCTATAAAAAAAGAACACGATGACTACAGAATGATGCTAAATGGTGGATTCACGCTTATTGATGAATTTATGTTCATATATGGTTTCAAGGATAGTAATCTAATTTATGTAAATATGTCATATTTCAACATTATAAAATAAATACATGAGTTGTATTATACAATATTTTAATTTAATATTTTGAATTGCTAATGGGATTACAATAGGAGTGTAGTTCATGTTGATAAAATGGGTATTTATAATGGTGAATTTCAATGTGGTTGGGGAAAAGTATTTCCCATTATTAATGGAATAAAATGCATTGAAATTATTTTATTACTCAAATATTTGAATCAAGAATTTTATGATTATCCTAGTAGAGACTAAAAAAGCTATAGGGTCAGATGAAAATTCATTCAGGGATGACCATTTTATTAGAGATCATAATCAGTTCAGGACACTACCATTGTATATAATGTCTTGTAAATTAGATGGGACCCTGAAAGTAAGGATTGAGAATCTCGATAGAGGATCCAAGTCAATTAAAAAATTAAAAAAACGAAATATAGTTCAACAAGAATCTTGAATTGTATTGTAATATATTGTGCTTTTCCTCATAATATAAACTATTATCGACAACAATAAAATAATTGAAACTAATTTTTGACAACTAATACAGGAAATGTATTTTGAACATGATAATTTTACCAATTCTAGTGAATAAAATGTAGTTGATGATGAATCTAAATAATTATTAGGAGATCAATTCCATGTTCATAAAATTAAAAAAAACAAAATAATATCTATCATCATCATTATTTTCATTCAAACTAATGTGTTGGTTTTGGAAAGGATACAAAAGAAAGGGAGCAACGGGGGAAGTTTTAATGAAGACCAAGTACAACCCCACGCATAATGGTTACACCATCTGGGGTAAAATATCCCAAATTGGATGGATATATGTCTAATGCATATTAAGAATCCATGGATTCTATAAATTACGTGGATCTATTACCCTATCACTATATATGGAGGACCTCCGTGTGAGTATTGATGAGCCTTATCTATATTCTAATATAGTAAGATACAACCTGTAATGTTACAAATGCATCTTGAAAATAGTTAAAGATGAATTTGGAGTTCATTACCAGTATTTCCAATTCAATGTTCCTCCCACTATTGAGTTGGAGAACCATAAAAATTTCCATGCATTCTTCCTGAAGACAGTCTCTTTACCTGATGATGGGGTTGAAAAGAAGCTAAACCTCTAATTTCCCAAACCATTCCACCACCCAATATTATTCCCATAAAACATGAACAATTCATACTGTGTTTATTCCCATTCTTCTGTGGGTGTCGGTAGATCCACTATCATTGGGAGCTAGGAGAGGGATACTGAGGGTTGGTTGTAATATACATGTCCATTCTCAGGAAGGGACCCTCATTATAGTATCACTTGAGTTGAGAATAATCAATTTAAATTTTATGACTTCCTGAAATGAGATCCATCATCGACCAATATATTCCATCATAACAAATTTATTCCCCGATTTCTAGATACACAAGTATCCAACTACAAGGATGAACTCTCTATGCTTCTTATCTATGTCATTTCTCTCAAATACCTCAAACCAGATGTAGTAAAAATAATCCCCCTAGTCAGTCATGGGAACATAGACATGTGAATCCTTTAAACCCATTCCAAATAACACACACCCTATCTCCTTCAAAAGATAAATGACAAGGTGAATCCACTTGGGGGATCTATAAAAATGGGAACCTAAACTCTAGTTGAAAGAAAAATATCTTCATAGTTTTATATTTGGGTAATACCTTCTAGTGAATCATCAAAACCATGATATTATTCATCACCATTATTTCCTTTCACTTGAGAATTTCACCATAACTGTTGAAAATAATTGGGTGTATATGTAGATGATGATAATCCTTCCTACATAATATACCCATTGATGCAGAAAACAAAAAAAACATCTATACAGTTCATATGATAGTTCAATAAGAACAAATATCATATGTTGTTTCTAATTAAGGATAGAATGTGAGTACATTGTAAATTATTTTTCATTGCTAAAATATAGTTCCAGAAAGATAAATCCTAGGAAATATATTATAAATCATGCCCAATTGGGACCCCAGAAGTTGATATCATCCCTACAAAAATCCACATGTTGTGATAGTGGAGGGATATGATGTGTGGTTTAATATTGATCCATAAAGGATAGGATTTCATTCTTGGTGAGTTTATTTGATTCTTATATTTTTTAGTGATGATCATTCCACATAGAGATCGACCATTATTCAACTATAAAGTAAGCATAGCATGTACACCATGTATTTCACCCAGGAGGCTCTAACAATGATTCATATATCCTCCACCATCTATGCCACCATCAACCAAGATGACAAGATATGTTCCACAATTTACAGAGCATCATATATAAAATGAAATAGTATTTTATTGATATTATTGTAATCTATTTTCAACCATGATAACAGCTAATATTCTTTTGGGTATTTACATAAGGAAATTGTTAATTTGTATAATAGACCCATCAAAGTATACATGGATTTTTTATCAAATTAAAAATATAGCCTATGATTTTCTCAACAATTATATAGAACTTGTAGATATATATCCACTTCTAGAATAATGTGGTGTCTAGGTAATCCATATGGAAGAATCATATATTAATGATCAAGTTTCTACCAATGAAGCTAACCATTTTATCCACAGACCACACTAAGGTAAAAAGGGTACACTTATCTCGACTAATAAATTCCCCACCCATGCCATAGTACTGCATTATAATCATATAAATACTATTAATAGTTTGACTTCTTCAATTCATAAAAATACGTATATCAATGATGTACATACAATGATAGACTCAAACAATGTTGTTCAAATAAAGATAGTGATGGATGAATCTAAACATGAGACTCTTGATGATTAGATTACTAATAGACTCATGTATCATTATGAAGAGGATAGAGGTTGGTGATCTCCCTTTATAATCCCCAATCTTATTTTAAGAAACCCTAATTCCTCTCAATAAATTAAATAGTGAGACAATCTGACATAATTCACACGTATAAATTATCAGAAAACTATGTGGAGAAACCAATGCATGAAAGGACCTTAAGAATGATGTTCTAATCAATTATATTAATTGAATTATCCATATAATGTTTGAAAAAGAAATTAGAACCATATTCCATTTGATCATGGTCTCTGATCATCCCGCACACCAACACAATGGCACATTGAATGGACCACCCTCAAATGAGCTCTTCTTTCTCATCGGTGACACAACAATAATAATTCTTCGAAAATATCTTATTAATAAAACATTCTTGATCCTAGTATGGTATATTACACATACTTATGGGGTGATATTAATGATTGGAGGAAGGATCACTAATCGTCAGAATAAGAACCATGGAGGGAGTTCATTCCATTCATGAAAGATATCCACATCAGAATAATTCCTGGATAACACCAGCTAGATTGTGCTTGATTAAGTCCAATGAAGCTCTATAGAATTGTCCAGGGAATCCTTCTGGCCTAGATGAGCTATCAGTTTTGAGTCCTTGACTAGATTGGGGATCACCCACTCATCAATAATTGAATCAACATAATCATTATCCCACGATGACACCAATATTTGTATTTGGTCAAATAACATGGTTTCCCCCCTTTGGAATTCTCCTTTCTTGTGCTGGTTCAGACAAGAAAGTAATGATTTGAAATGAATTATATCCAAAACACTTACAAAATCATGATCATTAGTGAGTTATCTATCCTATAGTAAAATTCATAACCTAATAATATTTTTTCTATCATAGAGACATGAATGGATTCCAAATCCACAATTTCATATTTAGTAGAATTCATGGTCCACAAAGGATATGTTTGTTTATTGGTATAGGCTTGGAGGTCATCCTTGTGACGTAGAATATTTTTGTGTAAAAAGGTCCACCTGCATCGTGACACTAGATTGGACAATGAAGATACAAAAAAATGATGAGTGTATAGGGATTAGGTATAACACATAGATAAGATTAAAAACCCCCTCTATTAGCTCTAGAATATAGGTCCACAATGATGGGAGGTAGTTTTGAGATATCTCTAATGAGGACAGTAACCTCAACATCTGGTTAAGAAGAAATAGAATTAAAATTTTCCATAAACTGATCATAAAGGAACCCCATGTAATTAATTACCTTATGGTTATTACCCCATGTGAAGTGACAAATTGTATAAACCAAATACATGAGTCTTATACAAGTTATTAATGAGACAAATTTATGAATGGAGTCATGAGATTAAGATTTTCTACCCTTATTCACTATGTATTCTATAAATAAATTGAAATCCTTAACCGTAGACCATGAAGTGTCTTCCAAAATGATGAAAATCATGTCAGAAAAGAGGATATCTCTTTTGAGGGAATCACATTTAGTTTAACCAAATGATGGGAATAATAAATTCACTCTCTAAATATTCTTTATAGAAATAAAAAATAAAAATCCATTATCATATTTACTTTGATATCAGGTTTCCAAAATAAATGTATATGAATATTTTAAGGACCATCATGTATATAATCATTTACAGATAGTCTACAAGAAATGGATGCCATTTTAGACGCATGTTGCATGGGCTCAACGAAACCCCCCAAGTGAGAATATTTAGTTAATGATTTCATTGGAGATGATGTTTTTTTTCAAAAATTAATATAGTCTATGAGCATTACAAAGATGGAATCAAGTCATGATCGAAGTGTTTTTCGGGATTTGGAAGTCATTGATGAGATGAAGTTTTATTGAAGACCTATGAGTGCACTGATTTACCTTAGGATCTAGTTGGAAGAACATTTGGAGGATAGGGTGGACATTCAAATTTTGTAACAAAGACATATGTTTCATCAACTCATAGGGGAATTGAGGATAAGGCTATAAAAATTGAATTTGGATAGAATGAATGAGCCCAACCTGTTTCCCCAACAAGTCAATGTTAGATATTTTTGTTGGGGACATAATGAGGATGATTTTTCCAATTGATATATATTAATGGCACCAAATCAAAACTACTATAAAGGAATATTTGTGGGAATATTTTTTTTATGTTATCGTATGCATGTATAATTATACTAAAAATTTTTATAATGATTTATTGGTTAAAATTTAATTACTCCATGTAGAGTTCATTTATTTTAAAATAATTCTAGATTAAGTAGGGATTAATGGTCACTATAAGTTCCTATATAAACTTCCAGACCCTTCTTACTAACTTACATATTAGGTATACTAAGTGAAAAGTAAGGCCCCACCCACTAGTTAGGTATGCACTCATTATAAATACTATAACACGTAATTCTTTCATTAGTGGTCGTGATGGGAAACAGTTTTAGAATCATCATAGTTCATAATATATTATATGAAAATATTTCATTGATCCAATTTTATTTAAAATTCTTAATATATGAAATATAAAAGGGGTGATGAAAATAAAGAACATTCTGTAAAACTAGTGTATCCTTATCTCAATGTTATAATGGGGCAATCTTCACTAGATAATAAATTATTATGTATTTAAAATAAATAATAATTGTATTATGTGATATGAAGAAACATATAATCCTTTTTTTTAAAGGTTGGGGCCGAAGCCTCATTTTTATTATTAAATCAAAGCAAAGTCCTCTTTTAACTGGGTAGAGGAAAACCCATTAGATAGCCCGAAGGCCAAGTGGGCTTGTAGCCCATTACATAGCCCGTAGGCCCAAATTCTAAGGCTAATTCACATTCTGTGAATAGTAACCTGCTGCTACAGTACCGCACAGTATCGCCTCCGCTATAGTGCCCTGCCGCCGCTACAGTGCCCGCTGATGAACAGTGCCGCCGCTGCTACAGTACCCTGCACCCCATGGGTTTTGAACCCCCATTTTCCATGTAGTATTACGGGGTGCTTATCACTAAGACAAACCCCAACTACTCACATATAATCCTTTAATTATATGTATATTTATGGGTAAAAATCCAAACCCACTTCCTACCCATGTCATGTGCTATAGAAGGAGGCCCGATTTAAAAATGAGGGTAAAATAGTTGTTGAAAATAGAAGAGATGTATAGAAAACATGTGTCTATATATCATACTTGTAATTCATTATTCATTATAATAGTATTACAAAAAAAATCCATTTATATTCATGTATTATTATATATACTTGACATAAGAATCTATAGTATTCGTATCAGAATAACTACATTCATTATCATTGAGGTAGCTCAAGAACCAACCATTGAGTTTCCTGTTCCATTTGATTATCAAGATATTACAACAGTAACTGGTGTTGTTGTTAATATTATATCATGTACATATAATCATATAAGATATATGAGTTATATATTAAACAAAAACTATTACTAAAATCCTAAAACAATTGATGAAAAAAGGGTTGATGTGTGTAATGTTATTTTAGATGGACAATGTAGAGTGGAAATGTAAGGTCAGATCAAGAAAATACTATGAAAAAAAAAAGAAAAAAATGGAATATTTATGTATTTTAAATCAATAATATATGTTTTATATGATATAAAACAACATATTTTCCATTTTTTATATGTATAATTCTAAATCAGAATCTATAGCCATTTCCCTTCCTCATCATTTTCTTGAGGAGGCACACGTAAATATGGAGATTAGACTAGGTAATGAAAACCAAAAATTCAATATTGGAAACATGTATAAGTTTGGAATAATATTAATTATTCATGATATATAATATTATTACCTAAAAATATCAAATTATGTTCCTGTGTCTTTTTATGGTTTAGACAATAGAATCAGAAGTGACCGTACTAGAAGAAAAAAATACATTAAGTACATTTGAGTTGGTCCGAACAATATGGAAATGTAAGAGGTATAGGATTTGTGGTGTCTCCTGAAAAATATTTCGAGAGGAAAAAAAACAATAAGATACATATAATATGATGAATGTATTTCAGGAAAAAAATATTCTTCACCATATATTAATGTCTGATCTTTATTAGTAGACTAATCTATGAGAAAAGATCAATGTGAACTAGTAGTGGAACAATGATACGCACATGAAAACAAAATGACCCCAATATATTTGATACTAATCATTCCCCTAAACCACCAACCATACCTAAGGTAATCATACTTTTCATTACTCATTATCCTAAATTTGAATCAATTAAAACTTAATAATGTTATATTACTTTACATTTTTAGGGTTATGATTTATGTGATTTCAATATTTCTACACCCACACACCTCCTTATCGCAACTAGAATGAGTTGTAATATATCATGATATAATATACAAGATAAATTATTCCCAAAAGATCATATTAGAGTAGTGATTTTGGTAGATCATGAGACAACCATTTATTTTTATATTCCACTTGATTATTAAAATGTTGCAAATGTAACTGATGTTATTGGAACATTTATTTAATAGATTTATATTATAATAATTATTCATGAGTAATGTCTTTTCCAATTTATTTCTAATGACAAAAAATTAATAGTTCAAAAATATCTAATGTGATGTTTGCTATTATAGATGGATAAAGCAATGGGGAAACAAATTTTTAAAAAAAAGACAATCTATTGAATTGACCATGAATTAAAAAATAACTTCTTGGAGTACCTTCTCCATAAATGTTCCACATAAAAATTTATTATCATTAAAACTTCCTGAAGATACCAAATATAAATATGTAATTTTTTATTAAATTCCATTTGTGGAATAAATATTTGGATCTTTCATTACAGATGTGGTTGGTCTTGAGTGTATAAATGAGATTAGAAATTTTGAATGGTTGGGAGCCTAAGATATGAATATATACATAAGGTCCATTTTAATAATATGTATATTCAAATAGCAATCTAATATATTCATCAATGTTAATAACTAATAATATTTTCAACATAAGTCTATATTACTATTACATAAATATAAACCATTAGATGAACAATTTGAAATCATTAAAAACTATATCATTCCTACGTACAATATTAATTTTGAGAGGGAGGAAATTGATAAGAATAAATATGAATTATACGAATAATTTGAGAAAAAATAGTATAATTCATACAATTTTTTATGCCTACAATGCATGGGTAAAACACTATTATATAACCACATAAAATATTTTATTATTTTTTCATTACATATTTTTTTAGGAAGCACTTGACAATGATTATACCTAATCCCGATACACCAAATATATAGTTTTTTTAAATCCAATGCATGGATATCCAAAAAAATGACAACACATGTTTTGTATTGTGAATTTTTAATTCACTTAAATAAAAAAAATTACATTATCATTGAATTATATTTTACAGACTGTGTTTTATTAGAATTTGTTTAGGATAAGGCAATCACATAATATACCATAATCATTACATGAGTTTGGTGACAAAACATAACAAGTATATGGATTACATCAAATAGAAATAGATTAAGGTAGAAATATAAATATTTAATAATCAAAACATATTTCAAAATAATTTATATATTTCCGTTAATGATATTAAAGGTTCCGAAAAAAAATAATTTAATGTAATGTGGATATGTTTAATGAAAAAATAGGGGAGATATCATAAAACGTTGAACACCACCATCCTTACAAGGGTAGTTTCCCATGGTAATTAAATTTTAATTATAATTATTTCTTAGACAATTATTTTTCTATATTTTCACATAATTACCAATACTTCTGACAATAAACTTTCTCAATTGAAGAATAAAATTATATTTAGAGTCTAGTGGTATCATACATGGTGGTAGAATTTTTTCTGAAATCATATTTAAGTGATTACATGTTATTCCTTTGATCTAGTATTGGAAATGAAATTTGGAAAATATTTTAGATGAGAATTATTAGTATCATATTTTAAATATAATATTTTTACCACTTTATCAATGATACACATAATTGAAAAATAAATTTGATTAGAAATGATATGAAAACATAGTGTTTGAATGTATACGGGCATCATGAAAAGGTCATATCCTAAAACTTGTTTAATTAAATTTCTAAAAATTTAATCTTCTTCGTTTAGTGAATTTACTTATAATTATAGAATAAAAATAAAATAATTCACTCTCATGGGTTTCATCATGGTGGTGGAGAAAGATATAAGAAAAGAACAACATTTTGGATTATCATTAGTGGGTGTTGAAATTAATTGGGCTATTTTTCATTAATTAGATGCATGATATAATTTCACAAATTCATTTTAGATCAATACAAGTAACACATCTAGTTTACATTAGTTAAATTTATTAATTAAAACTAATTAATTTTATAGAAAAATACATGAAATTAAATCTTCCCATCATTATATCAAATTGAATAAAAAAAATTACATTTGTGTATTTTTTTTTAACCTAGACATATAATGAATATATATTTGTTCACCAGCTCACCTCCAAAAAATATGTCCATTGGATCATCACTAATATCCTTGTACAAATTCAGTATATAAGACGATACTTCTTTACAAGATCATTATAAAAAAATCATAATTATCAATAAAATATACATGATAATATGGATTCTACCATTTTGGTGAAAAAATAATGATGATATTATTTTCGAGATTATCATCACCGAAAATATTGAGAAGGATATAAAAATAATTAGCATAATAAATGAAGAATTAATGTATGTGACACCTTTTTAGGTCATTTGAATGCTATAATGGGTTATAATGATGTTTAATAAATTCAAAATGGGTTAAAAAAAATTATAATGGAGTTTAGTGTCTTCTAGAAATTCATAATTGGTCACATTAAATTTCATTCCATCAAAGATGTAAAATTATTTACCATGGATTTTGTACTCTCTATAGTGGTGAAAGTTAAATATATATATTATTATGTTCTATTAATACTCAAATGTAAATATTTATTTTAGATCAATTAATTTAATCTATTTTGTTTAGACAAATGTTTGATATTTTATGAGAATAAATATTTTTTTACATTAATTTTTAGTTTAATACAAGAATAAAAAGTTTTTTATGTATGTTTTTTGTATCAAACGATGAGAAAAGTTTTTATTAATGAGTTTTACATGAACCTAATTGGATAAAAGTAACTATGTTCATTTTTTTAATATATGACTATCATGTTACTGGAATGTTGGTTAATATATCATGTTACTTGGATTAAGCATCTAAAATATCTCATATGTTTCTATAATGGGTTAATATAAAATTTTATAATGTTTTGGATTATAGTTTATAATAATGTTACTAGGAAATCATAGTTTCATATATATACGATTAATTTATTTCATTATATTGTTACTAAAATAATAATTTTTTTATTATATATGTTGATTTTTTCTTATGTTGGGGTGTATTTTTTGATGATGTTATTTCTCATTAGAGATTGGAATGAAAACATGCCATTCAAAAGGAATAGGGAACCCCATGCTACCTAAAATGTGATGTGATTGAGGTAGCGTTATGTCACACCCATCTAGGATTATATGATGTATGATGATGAGGTTCTCTTGAATAATCTATAAATCTCTTCATCTCTACAAGGATTCTAAATATTGTATAATTCTCTATAGTATTGGGGAACACCCCCTTGGTCCTTTAAGGAATTGAAAGAGAGTTTAGGGAAGGAAAATTCATATGTAAATTAGGTTTCCTCTTACATAAAAATATATCATGAATTTTCATTTATATATTTTGATGATATTCAATATAAAAAAACATATCAAGTAGTCAATCATATGCACCTCATTCTAATACAGAATTTTCCATATATGACATAGAATGTATGTTTTTAGTTTATAATTTTATTTTCTTCCAAAATTCACATCACTTACATAAAATATAAAACCAAAATCAAAATTTTATTATTCTTTAGGAAAATCATACATAAGTCATTTTTGACTTCTAGGAATTAGCCTCACCCTAATATGACGCACGATGTGTCTGGTATGACTCAATATAGAGACCCTATATTTTTCACATTAATATTTCATAAATTCAAAGACAAACAATACAAAATAATTTCACAATGAGGATCTAATGGTTTTCTATCTTTAGAAATTTAGGACCTTACAAAAAAATTAATAAGTAAAACATAAACATTTATGTAATTCTTTCTTCTCTAGCTTGTTGTTGTACCATTAATTCAATTTGGTACATGTAATTGCCTAAATATATATAGAAAAAATGTGTTTGGTAAAATTGAAGTAAGAGGATAGATTAGAACATGAAACAATATTACATGTGGTGAGAATAATCATTATAATCATAACATAAATTTAGGATTATAATAATGATAATAAACATTATGTAAAGACTTAGAATATAGAAATGAATAAAAATGAAATATCATTTCATAGTGGTCTAATACCACACATAGTTGTGGAAAAATATCAAATCGTGATAATAAATATTTCAGATTTTCTCATGAGATACATCACATTAAAAAATGTATTGTAGGACTATATAATATTTGGTGCACCAGTCATATCATAACACTTACATTGTCTTTCATACCACATAAAACATATATCAATCATGAACATAAAATAACCAATGGAATTTAATGTGTTTCATTTCATAAAGAATAAATTCATAAAAAATGGTATGGAAACTTAAATAGGGAATAATATATTTGATATTAGATTCATCATCCTTGAGTGATGAAGAAAAAATCTTGAGAAGTAAAAGATGTATTTTTTTTAAAGAAGAGTTATTTTGGAAGACATTGTGTTTGTCATAAAGTCCTGTAGAAAACATGTAAATACTAGAAATGTTAATATAATGATAAAGAAAGTATATTTATAGAATAATCATAGAAAAAATGTATTTGAAGAGGGAAAACCCAATGAAATATAATTGTTTTCAACAATTTCCCCTTACCATGGGTCTGATAGTTAATTCTCTTTATTATCTTATATAATCACATTAGATTCATTAATTTATAATTAATTAAAGTTTTATAAATGAATATGATTCATTATGATTTAATTATGATCAATTAGGGACCTTTCTAAGCATTATAGAGTATATTTTAATCATTTAAGAGCATTCGTATTCTTGGTTTCCATGATTGGTTCACTTGTATTAATTAATGGATATTCATTTTAAATGAGGATAAATATATTGAATTGTTATTATATGTTATTAATGATATTAATTAAGTTTATATTATCTTATAAATAATTTATCAATATTACCTTAGTCCAAATCCTTAGATAAATGTTATTGATTATCATTTTTGGTTAATTTTGGATGGTTTTTTTCGATCGCAAAGAACTTGTTTTTATCATTTATTATTATGTATAAATTTTATTTAGTGATAAAAATGTGGCTCGTATAAAATTATTTAAAATATATTATTTAATATTTTTGTTAGAATATTTTACGCTTTTTAAGTAAAATAAATGTGCATCACCCACTATGTAGGTAAATGACACATCACATGTGACGATTTAGTTTATTTTAATAAATTAGGAAAATTGAGTATTTTATTGATTAATAATTATTTGAAATGAAATAATTAAATAATATTTATGTTATTGGAGTAATCAATCCATTAATATGATGGTAGGTGTGGATATAATAAGAAAATAAAAGAAATTGAAATGAAATTGAAATGAAATTAAAAGAAAATGGGGGAGGATATAGCGTTTAATTCTCCTCTTGAGATTCTCATCAAGAAAAATAGGTATTGTGTTTTTAAGAGAATAATAGCTCATTGAAATGGGGGTTCATGGGAATATTTTTTGTTAGAATTTAGGCAAGGACCAAATTTTGAGAATTTTTGGAGAATATGGGTGATGGTGGTATTTATAGTGGAGAAGAGGAGTGTTTTCTCATTATTCTAATCATTATTTTATTAATTTAATCAAGACAAGAAATAGTGTTTATTAGTGTGACTAAATAAAGTAATTATTGCATGTGAGTTTTGACCAATAGTCACATACAACATCCATGACTCCATCATGACTCAAAAATTCAGGTTTTTAGCATTTATTGTAAATTATCATATTTTACTATTCATAAAAAAATCAAGTAATTTATAAAAAAACCAAAACATCAACCTCAACATTTTTCAATGGGTATAATTAAACATTGAACTTCATTTTATAAAAATAATTTTCTAAATATGATTAATTAATTTTCTAATTAAATTTCAACATTTACTTGGTATATACAGATTTTAAAATTATACATGTTTTTATAACACATGGAGAAATTAATTAAGGTGTCATAAAATATTTTTAAAATAATATGAAATAAAAATATTAATTTATCAACAAATTTTATGAATATAAATATTATTTTAAATTGTTAAATTAATCATAATATTGTAACTAATTATTTATGATTTATAATGACTCTGAAAGTTGATTAATAATTTTTAAAACATTTAACTACTTATTCTACGATTTAGTTATACCATAAATTCATTTATAGGGTTCATAAATTTTATTTATACATTAATGGGTGTGTTTACTATTTATTTAGATATTTTACTATTCATATGTTTCATATTACCATTATAAAGGTCATGTTACTATCTCTTCGGTATTGGTTCTTTAACTTCAAAAAATACTTATTATTTCATTAAATCTTTGTTTATTTTGTTTTTTATGGTCTCTAAATTATTTTATTAGATTTATACTATTTTACATTACTATAATAAAGAATAAATTCTTTTGAATTTTTTTTGGGTTGTTAAATTATTCCCCATTTTGAAATTTCATCATCAAAACTTTATAATACAAATATAGTTTTGTGTACTTATCTTTCACCGCCTCCTATGGTTCCCAAGGTGATTCTTCATAAATAATGTTCCTCTACAACACATTGGAATTGTGGGTTGTTTTTTTGTAGAACATTATCTCTCTTGTCCAGAATCCTTATTCGCTACTCTTAATAAAGGATATCATCTTGTAGGTGTACCACCTCGGAGTTCAGTACATATGGGGGATCTGGTATGTAAATAGTCAAGGGGTACATGGATGGTATGAAAAAAATGAGCCATATTCAATGGGAAGTGAAAACTGATTGGCAATAAATCTAATGTGAGCAACGTTGTAAAATGTTTCATTGTACCTTGGGATTAATATCCCTTTCATTCCAAACACCATGACTCCCTTTCATAGTGATATTCGAAGGAAGACTTTATCTACAACATTGAACTCCATGTCCCTGAAATAGTTGTCACCATATCTCTTTTTCCAAATCTGAGCATCATTGATATGTCACGGGATTAAATAAACCTTATCAATTATTTCTTTCACAAGATCAGATCCATGTAACATTATTTAACCAACTTCATCTCAATAGGATAGAGTTTTACATAAATTTATATAGAAATATTTTTATCAAACCATATGAATACTTGAGTGGAGACTGATGTTGTATGAGAACTAAAATAATGTAAAATGATAATAGAATCCTCATTTTAGGTTTAATGATCATGATATTACCATATTTTTGAGTTTGAAAATAGTCATTTATAGTCGGCCATTTGTTTGTGGGTGATAGGTCGTGCTAGAATTTAATTCAGCACTCAAATCATGATGAAGACACCCCTAGAATTTGGATGTGAATCGGGGATCATGATAAGAGAAAATCAAGAGTGGAATTTAATGAATTATCACAACTTATTTTGCTTTTATCTTCTAATGTTTCTGTAGTGATAGATCTTCATGAATACCAATAAAGTGGGAAATCATGCTGAGTCAGTACACCACAACAAATATCACATTATTCCCTTTGGATGACTTCGGGAGACCCATGAATAATCCCATGATGTCATTTTACAATTTCCACATGTGTATAAGAAAGGGTTTCATCATCCCTTTGGAATTTTATTGCTCTTATTTAAATTTATAACATATAAATCACCTTGAGATATACTCATCAATCTCCTTCTTCTTGTTTTCCCACCAAAAGTGTTCTCAGAGATCATAGTACATAATTGTACTCTTAGGATTGATTGGGAAATTTTAATTGTGTATATTGTCAAATATATCCTTCTTTATCCTGGATCATAAAGGCAGAAAAATCCTTGTTCCAAACAAAACCAAACCAAAATCATCCATATGGAACTTTGTCATATTCCTTTACTTTAATGAATTCACCTACTTCTGTAACTCTGGATCATCCACTTGTTCCATATTTATCTGCTATAGGATAGATGGTTAAAAAAGAATTTGGGAAAGGTAGGATGTATTCCTAGCCATAAAATTTCCAAATCCATTCATTTCATATCCCTAATTATATGGTCCTTCAAAATCGGTATCATCTATAGAGTAGTAGGTTCATTTATATTATGAGCATCAGCTTCCATGTTTTCCTTTTCATAATGACAGGGAATAGAGAAATAATAGTCTTTTTTTAACTCTTACCATATCCTATTACACATTTTGAGCTCATTTTGTGGGAACATATTCTCAAGGATCATATGATTATTATATACGTTAAAATTCACACCATTAAGGTTGTGTCCCCCGATTTCCAAGGAAAACATCATAGCTTCAAACACCAGATCATATATTGCGTTATTGTTTATCATAGATATTCTACTGTCGTGAGGTGTAGGATATCACATTATCGGTTTTCAAGATTGCACAACCCAATATCTTCTATGAAGCATCAATGTATGTCACCAAACATTATCCCCTTTTTGGTAATTGTAGTACACATATATTGATAATCCCTTTCTTTTGGTCCATGAATATTCCTCATATTCATTTATCCAAAACATACATTAACCATTTCCTTGTTAACCATGTTATATGGCTTGAAAATAGTTATACATTTCTCACATAAAATATATATTACCCTATTATAAATAAAAAACATGGGATTTATGTGACACTATAGGGTCTAAGCCATTCCTCAATTTCCTTTTTTAAATGGCCCATTTAAATTCCATTACATGTGATCAAATGACCAAATAATTGCACTTGGGGAATCCAAAATCCACACTAGTTGAACATGGAAAAAATGTCATTATTTAATGTCTCCAACACAAGCTCTAAG
Source organism: Viscum album (assembly GCA_963277665.1). Lineage (NCBI taxonomy): Eukaryota > Viridiplantae > Streptophyta > Magnoliopsida > Santalales > Viscaceae > Viscum > Viscum album. The sequence goes on from OY728123.1 coordinate 168,693,354, forward strand.
AGTTCTTCATATTCCTCCTCTCTCCAATAGTATATACAATTATCATCAATAAACAGTGCCAAAAAATTGTAGATATAATGTTTGAAGACTGTATTCATCAAATCCATGAAATAACCTCATAATTAGTATGTCCAAATGGAATCACCAAAAACTCATAGTTCCTATACATTGTATAGAAGGATGTCTTCGGAATCTCTTTCTTCCTCACCTTTAACTGATGATATCCAAAACAGAGATCCACCTTTGAGAAGTACTATTCTCCTTGTAGTTGATCGAACAATTCATCCATCCTTGGAAAATGATACTTTTTCCTTATAGTGATCTTGTTATGTTCCTAATAAATGATACACATCTGCATTGACACTAAACTATTCTCGAAAAAAGAGCATTGGGGCACCCCATGATGTTGAAATAGGGTGTGTGAACCCTTTTCCCAAAAAATATTGTAGCTATTTATTTAACTCCTACAGTTCGATAAGAGACATCCTATAGAGAGAGACTGAGATATTAGTAGATATGGGTACCAGTTAAATTGAGAACTCTACCTGATGATACGGTGGGAGTGTGGGTACCTCTTTAGAAAATACATTCCTATACTCCATCATGATGGTAATTTCCCATAGGTTGATAACATTCTTTCACTTAACCATTTTTACGAGGTATGCTTCATCATAGGGAACCAACAACAACACCATTAAGGGATTTTTCAAATGAGATTAATGAACTTATTTGATTTTTTATAATAGAATTTGATATTTCATAATATAAAAATATATTTCCTTTTCCCAATAGTATTAATATTCTCCATATAATGAGAGCCAATGCATCCCCAGTATAGAATCGAATTCTACCAAGGGAGGTATTACGAGATTCTCTGGAAGAGTCGTCCCACATATTCCAATAAGGGAGGAGTCTAACACTGGGGTTGTAATTATTGCAACACTCGATATTTTTATGGATATCTCTATATCATGGTTTAGTGAAATTGATGCAATAATTCTATAAATCCTTAAATATATTAAAGAATGTGAATAACTAGAATCAAATAAGAATTTTTCCAATCTTGAGTGAATAGTATGTGTAACTTATATGACATCATTTTTATTCTGTACATCTGCATTAGTGGTGGAATAATCAATTTCTTACTCCTTTGGTTTAGGTGGTTGATGAAACTGATTACCCTCAAGAACTCTTGGTTTAGTGAACCGGATTTCATAGTTCCCTTGATACCTACAGTTGTAGCACTGGATCATGAGTAGTTCATTTCCTTCCTACACCAAATTGTCATACTCCTTCATGTCATTTTCACATTCATGAACTTGGTGGATTTCTCTCCCAAACTTGAAGAATTTCCCAGTCCCTTTTAGGAAGTTCCTCTGTTGCTTCATCCCACATTATTAACATGTGGGTGGTTGAGTTTTCTTTTTACCTTTTTCAGGATAACCCATAGTATGGAACTCCATATTTCATTTCTTTTAAAAATTTCTATGGGAAAATTCACTAAAATCCATCGCCACATTGAAGGAACATTGAAAAAAATTCTTCATAACTCCCAATGTATTGAATTTTATGATCTTTTTCAAGGTGTGTTTTTTTTCACTAAATAATATATCTATTTTTCTATCATTTTTGATTAAAAACTGAAAATAATACCTTTCAGGCCTTGTGAAATCTTCTTTTTTAGACATGTCACATTTTAATTCCTTTTTATATAGCTCTAGGAATTACCCATACATATTTGTATGAAGATTTCAAGGGAAATACTTATTGAGAAAACATCTATTAAATTACTGGAACTCCATATATTTAATTTCATCCCATATTATGATGTTTTTAATAAAATCCAGCCATCGATAGACCTCTCCTTCTTGACGATAAAAAATGATATTCACTATCTCTATCTCAGAATAGTGAATAATAGAAAAGATATTCTCCCTCAATTAAAATCACTATTCAAGTACTAGTGGCTTGGATGATCCACTTATCTTCAGTGGTCATTTCCACATAAAACACTCGATAGTAAGTTTCTCCCTCTTATATGATGGAGGAAATTCCACATTATTTATGTTGTTGTTAATAACCTAAGATATATGGGTTAGAATAAACATGGATGTTTGATCTCCATATCCTAATGAAATGGGTATGTCCTTCGGGAAATCACTGTATTGTCCCTTTTATGGGTTATTGTCCTAGTTTCATTGGGTTCCAACCATTTTCTAAAATAGAAAAGTTAGGAAAAAACATATGTAAACAAGTCATGAATAATTAATATATTCATTTGTTAATTGAATTTTAAGGGAATATGTTGTGGTATACGAATGATTAGAATTTTATAAAACAAATATTCATTGGTGCTAACTATACATAGTCACATACATAGGGGTTTCACTATGTTTCTCTAATCCTATTTCCCAAATAGTCAAATGATCCATTGATACAAACTATAGTGACCCTGATTTTCTTACATTAAAATTACAATAATTCTAAGACAAACAACGAAAATTACACAAAGAGGATCAAATGGTTTAGTGTCTTTGTAATATTGGGACTATACATAATATTTTTCAAATAAAACATAATCATTTACTTAATTCATTCTTCTCTAAATTATTATACGCCCTTAAATTCTTTTTAATACTTTTAATCACCTAATGATATAAATCGAAAATGGGTAGGAAAAAGGCCCTATAATAAGATAATAAATAACATGAAACAATAAAAAATTGGGTTATCATAATAGTTATCATCATAACAAAGGAATATGATCATAATCATTAGTGGAAGCATTAATAAATGACCTAGAATGTGGAAATTTAAAAAAATGAAACACCATGTCTTAATGGTTAGCGTGATTCTATCAGAGTTTTGAACTATGAGAGAATCACGTTCAAAAATATTTCAAGGTTATCAATACATAATTCACATTACCTAATTAATTATAGAACTATATAATTCTCATCACACCCATAACATCATAACATTTACATTGAACTATATAATTCTGGTTTCACCTGTCACAACATTACATTTACCTTATCATACATGACACGTAGAAAATATATAAATAATGAACATAACATAACCCATTGAATGGAATGGGTTTCATTTAATAAAGAATAAATTCATAATCATTGGGTTACCAAATGAAATAATATGATATACATGATATCAGAATCATCAACCATGAGTGAAGAATGAACAATCTTGACAAGTAAAATGTGTTTTATAAGAATAGTTCTTTTGGAAAACATTATTTCTTTTCATAAACTCAAATAGAAAAAAATTATATCCAAAAATATGTAATATATTTATGAATAAATTTTGATTATGGAATATCAAACTGAAAATTGGGTGAAAGGGGGAAATCCCAAAGAAATAGGGCAGGGTTCAAGAATTGCCCTATACTTTGTGTCTGAATGCTTTCATTAGATTAATGTCCGGTATAATCAAACTTTATTAACTCAATAATAATTAAAGAACATTGTATATATTAATATTATTCCTTATGAATTTATTATGCTCATTTACGGTCTCTTTGAAGAGTAATATTGTTTAATTTCATCATTTTGGGCATTCATTTTCTTAGTTTTCACGAACTGTTAACTTGTGTCCAGGAATGGATGTTCGAGTAAAATGAGGATAAATATCTAGATATTTTTGAAATGTTATTAATGACATTAAAAAATATTCTATGATCTTATAAATAACTATTTATATACAATGAGGATGAATATTTAGAAAAAGGATAATTATTGTCATTTTAGGTTAATTTGGGTTGATTTTTCTTCACAATGAACTTGTTTTCTATTATCATTTACTATTATATATAAATTTTGGATCCAAGAAACAAATATGGTATTATGATTAACATAAAAACCCATTTTAAACCATTTAATTTTTTTATTAACATCCATTAAGGTATTTAAGTAAAATGAATGTGCATCGCCAACGATATCGGTAAGTTGACACATCATAGAAAATGATTTCATTTTTTTAATAAAAGAGTTAGGGGGAAGAGTTTGATGATATATATTCCATTAACATTATATAATTATAAATTATGTAATTAAATTGAGTAATAATACTATTTTTATGATGGTAGGTGACGAGATAATAAGAAAATAAATGAAATTCAATTAAAATTAGAAGAAATGTGAGATGATTTACCTCTTGAATTCCCTTCCTCAGAACCTCCTTTAGGCACCAAGGATTGGTATATTAATGAGACCAATATATCCTAGACTTTTACGGTTAGGGAATTGTTTTTGGTATTATTTAGTAAAGGCTCAATGCTTTATAGGGGTAATGAGAAGAGGGGATGAGGGGTCGTATTTATAGTAGAGGAGGGGAGGTTTCTAGTTATTTTAATAATTGGTGTATTGTTTTTTATAATACAATCAATAGTAAGGATTATTGTTTCTGAATATAGTAATTATTTAATGTTATTTTGAACCCATAGTCACTTACATAGTCAATGGCTAAATAATGACTCAAAGATTCAGGTTTTTAGAATTTATTGTTTATTATCCTATTTTATTATTCACAAAAACCTCATGTAATTCAGGAAAATCCAAAACAAATCACCCTTAAAATTCAACAACGTGTATAATAAAAAATTAAACACCATTTTATTAATCTATGTTTCTAAATATTAGTATTTTAATTATCAATTAAAATCATTATTTACATGGAAAATACAGTTATTTAAATTATAAATAATTTTATAACACTTTGAAAAATTATATATAGTCTCAGAAAATTATCTTAATATAATTAGAAAATAAAATATTAATTTTTGAATACATTTTATCAATATAATATTTCTTTCAAATTATTAAATTACAAATAAATTGATAATTAAATATTTATGACTTTCAAAAATACCAACACTTGATTAATAAATTTTAAAACATTTAATTATGTAGTCAATGATATAATTATTCCATAATTTCATTTATAAGATGATTAAATGTTATTTATACTCTCATGGGATTTTTTACTATTCATTTGGATAGTTTAATATTCAAAAGGGTCATATTGCTATTCTTATGGCCATGTTACTATTTCATCGGCATTAGTTCCTTAATTTCAAAAAATACTTCTTATTTATTTAATTATAATTTTATAATGATTATTTTATTTTCATGGAGTGATTTAATGATATTTATACTCCATCATTGCTATAATAAGATATAAATTCCATTGATAAATTTTTTTGGTGTTACACTCAATGTGTACAATTTTATTTAGAAATAACATTAATTTTACTTAAAAACAACTCAAGTACTAGAAAACATGAATGGGAATTCGTATTATTTTGATACATTAAGATAAAAATCAATAGGTCATTTTTAATGTATATAAATTAGTAGAACCTCAATATGAAGAACAGTTTGGCCAATATGAATCCAATTGATTGTTTTTATTTAAAATTGGAAATGATTTTTATTAAAAATAAAAGTGAATGACTCAAAACTGTAAAAATCATGAAGATTGTTTTCTTAATTTACAAAAATTATCTATATGACTTTTTGTATGCATATGAATTAGATTATCCTCAATATGACACATAGTGTAACATGTATGACTTGAAGTGTGTCTTTTTATTTAAAATTTGTATTAATTTTATCTATAAAGACAACTTATATAATAAAAACCATGGAAACATGTTTTGATTTTTTTTATAAATTAAAAAAATAATCCATATGTCATTTGGGATGTATTAAAATCATCATATCCTATATCTAATGCATGGTGTGATTAGTATGACCAACAATCTATTTTTTACAATAGGCATTAATTTAATTAAAAAAGAAAAGGCGAATTCTCTAAATAGAGAAACCACATTTGTATTATATTGATACTATAGGAACAATGATCTATATTTCATTTTTTATGTGTTAGAATAATATACACTTCAACTATATACATGATGATCTGGGTATTATTCAATGAGTTCCTTATATGTTTAAAATTGATATTTTAGATCAAAAAGAGTCATTAAATAAAAAAAAATCAAACACACATGGAATATCATGATAATTTAAGAGAATAAATCATATGTAATTTGGGAATATAAGTACCAGTATCACATCAGACTGACAGTTTTTGTGATCTGTATCACTCAATGCGTGTGTTTCTTGTTTTGGATTTCAATTTGATATAGTTATAATTTAAATCATTTATAATTTTAATTATTATTTTTCTGGAAACTCACTATTTGCGGATTTATTCATATAATCATATCCATCTCAAAAATGTTTTAAATAGTTGTTTGTTTTCATAATAGATGGGATTTCCCTATCCTTTTCTAATATGGGTGGGTGAATATGAACATCAGAATCTAATATCTTTTTTCAAACACTATTTTAAAATTAAAAAATATATTTAAATTTAATAAAACTATAATTTTTATTAAATACATTAATGGATGAATAATATATTATTTTAAATAAAGTTATGTTTTTTAAAACCCTGGAAAAAAATTTCATTATGATAATGAAACATTAAAAAGAGAACGAAATGTAATTACTTCCTCTAGTTCCATTCTAGGAAATTATTGTTTTGTGAACTATAGAGATTTGAATAACATTGATTGTTTAAGATATAATGCAATGGTATATATCAATAAAATTTAAATAAATAAAATTTATAAGTAATAAAATAATGTGTAAAGGGGGAGAAAAAATGATATCTATCAAAATCTCAATAATGAAAATGTTCATGAAATATCCCTTACCTAATATCCTAACATTATTTGGATTCTCTAATAACCACTTCAGCTTATTGAAAGTGTCTATTATAAATAACCGACTTTTTTCTATGATTGGTCCATTTTATATAATAGAAAATCACATATGTGTATTTTAGGGTTTGGGGTGACATTTTTTTTGATCTGTTACATGGTATTTTCTTTTCAAAGTTAATAGAATTCAGTGGAATATTGTGGTATTAATTGGTGAAAATGAGAGCATTTTTGGAATATTATTATGTAATAAGATTATATTTTTCATAATAGCGATAAAAATTTAAATTATTAGTGAGGAAATACTGAATTAATAGTAAATGGTGAATTATAATATTCATCCATAGTTTAGAAATCCAAAAAAAATAAAAAAAAACAAATAGAAAATATGGTATTTATTAATATTTTTACTATTCAGTGACATCTTTTACAATTCATAAAAAATACTATAACACAACCCTTTCATAATGTATAAATTATTGTAACATAGATGATATCCATTTCCCTAAAATATATTTATAACATAGGTAATTTTATTATATAATTAGATTAAAAAAATTCTATTTCATTGAATATTGAAAAATATATTTTATTAAAAATTTATACATATACTTACATTATGTTACATTGATCGGGAAATTATATTAAGTTATTTTTTTATTTAATTTAATTAAATTTAAATTGGGTAAATTTAATTATAATGATAAATTAGAATTATATATATCAACATTTTTCCAACATAATGATCATGTTATAATTTCTATGCTGGTTTTAATTATTCTAATTGTTATATTTCTAATGGTTATATAATAATCATACACCCTATAGATACCACTTATTTTATAGGCAATGGTTATATTAGTTTTAGATTATTATTTTATAAAAATAATTTTTAAATATATTAATTTATTTCTATATTTTATTTTAGTTTTTATTAATTGTTCAAAGATGTCATCGTTCTAGGACACAATGACTACCCAAATTTTAAATTTCTAGTTTTGTATTTACATTTTTTCTAGTTTTTTTATATTAAATATTCTAATGTTTATTTATACTAAAATTTTAATTTTATATATTAATGAAATAAAATTGTCTTACTTTTTTATTATTGGGGTTATTTGATTTATGTAGACTATAGTTTATAGGGCCCAAATATGAATAATAGTTGAATGAAAGGATTAATCCATTAAGTGACTCATTACTGTGTCACAAATTTGACAAAATATCTATGATAAAAATCATAAAAGAGGCCAATATTCCATAAATGGTCATATATTTTTTCATTTAATGTCTCAATCAAAGGGATTTATGTCATTTACAATGAAGGGAGACTCTTATCCATTGGTATATTAACCCTTTAGATGTCGTTTGCCATGTAAATACTATCTATTATCTTTGGAAACATCCAAAAAATATGAATCAATTGAATAATGTGTTAATGATATCTCTCATGATAAATTACCTATTTAATCCAACACATGTACTAAATATAAAGGTTTTAAAATATGGGAACATCCTCTCTTAAATAAGGAATCCAGTGAATATTTTAGACTATTATGACACAATTTTACTTAATTAGACAAATAAAATTCTCATTGTACTTCGGTCAAACCATCAAAAAAAATATTAAACATGGGAGCATGATTAGGCATTGAAACCAAAGTACCTTCTTTTATTCTAGATTAGAAATATACGATGAAATCTGAAGCATGAAATTCCAAGGAGGGATAGAATATATTGATCTAGACTTTTCAATATGAAATTTTTATTCAAAATATATATGTGTTTTATATTCAGGTAAATGGTATTGAATAAAAAATATATACCACATATTAAAAAAATTAATTTTTCAATAATAAACTTCACATATAATGTATAAAAATCCAAAAATTAAAAATAGTATAATGGAATGATAAAAAAATAAATAACACAAGTATAATTTTAAAATATATAAGGTCAGGGTCATATACGAATATCACACTCACATAAAATACTTTAATGAAATACATATTTGTATCTATGGTTAATATTTTCTAAAATATTTGATGAAAAATTATAGAAAAATATGTTAATATTAATTAAATAAAATAAGATGTGTGTATATAATATATAAAGGCAATATAATTATCATAATATTAACCTCATATTTAGAATAACAAAATGGTTATTTGAATACTAACATTGCATTTGAAATATAAAAATAACTTGAAAATAATACATACCAAAAATCAAATATCTAATTTTTTTAGAAATCAACAAATAAATATTCAGATTAATTACACAAAAAATAATGTATATGAGTTTTTTTAATAAAATATATGTGTATATTTTTTACAATTTATATTTTATGTCATTTGGTAAAACAAAATTTTTTAGTTATATTTATTTTAATTATCATTATCATAAAATTATAATGGTAAAATTTATATCATTTTTAATATAATCATATTAAATTAACAAAGTGTTAATTTTCCTAATTTTCTTAAAATTTATCATTTTTATGTTTATAGTAAAAATATTGTTCTTCTAACTTGTTATGTTTTGTGATATAAAAATAATTTAAATATGAATTGATAAAATTATAAAATGTTTCTATTAACCCAAAGTATGTTTCAGAAGATATAATATATATTTTTTAATTATAAATTTATTTTTAAAAGATAAAAAATAATTTCAAAAATATTAAATTATAAACAAGTATATTATATTAATATATTTCATTTTTTATTTTTTTAGGAGAAAATAAAAAATCATGTAGAAAAATAGTTTAAGAATCATAAAAACATATATTTTAACACAAATACTATTTATACCTTAAAATAAAAAATCTATTTAATGTATTAGACATAGAATAATTTGTAATTAATTATCTCAACAAAATATACTCATCCGGTTCAAGTATAAATACACCATCTCGACCCATGAAAAATAAAATCTAAAATAAATTCCATTTCAATATCTATAGACATTTTCCATTTTATAATCCTTCATAGATAATCATAGATGTTTTTGTCACATATGAATCCAAACCTTCAAGGTGTTATTGCTTTTGGAAGTGATTAAACACTATGAGAGAGGTAACATTACATAATTTTTTCCCTTTAGCTTTCCTCAACAATTCATCTATTATCACATCCTCTCAAAAATATTATCCTCATGAAATTAATTAATCTGTATAAGAACATGATATAAATGTTATTATGTTATTATAAATTTGTTATAATCTACTTATTAGACACTCAAATATATATATATATATATATATATATATATATATTATCCCCCTCGTTTGGAGAAGTCTTATTAATGGTCGTTGTTATCTTCCAATGGGGATGTTATCAATTTATTATATATCACAATATTTAAACTCTTTAGGGTATCTTTTATAATAATTTATAAATACTATTATGATAGACTATAATGACTATAAAATATTCATAACCTATACATATCTCTCTCACTACTTATTATATAGTCTCATTAATGGTTTGTTTAAAACCCTATGAGGAAATAATAAATTCATTAATTATCATCACCATTATGGATGATTAATAATGATTGTATATACATTTTTGGGTTTGTTTGTTTTTGTGAATAATTTTATATATTTTTTTTATATAGGTATATTTACTAATATATAAATAAAAATGAATCTAAATCACATATCATAAATAAAGAATAAATAATTCTATAATATCTCTATCTATTCTAGGTATATCCCTCTTGGATTCATTAAATGTATTTAATTTGGGATTTCCTTTGTATTTGGACCATGTGTTCGAGTCTTATTCGAAGATGGGGAGAATAAGATCATGAAAATGACCTAATGTCTAATGATTAAAGTTTATTTGAATTATTGGAGTATAAGAATACATATATTAAATGGGATTATAAGGGTTTTAATTGATATTGGAAGGCTTTAGTGGTGGTTCAAATCCAAATATTGAAACAGGGATTAAAACTACCTGCAAAACTATTATACACTATACAAATGTGGTACACAGTGTGAAAATATTACTAGGAACCTGCCTCGAATAGTCACCGGCCACGAACTAGTTCATGGAACGAAATAAATACATTCCATGGAGAAATTAAAATATGTTTACTATCCAAGAATAATTAAATTAACACAAGGTGAAAAAAATCATAAACTAACTGATAAATAATAAATAAATTATTTGAAAACGGTTTAAACTTCATATATTTCTCAAGATAAACAATATTATGTATTTTTATAAATCTTTTTACTCATTCCAGTTTTTTTGAAACCCCTCATATCATTCCCCAAGATACTATTAGTGGATCTGGATCACTTTCATCACCTGTAGATGATTCAGTATGGTGTTCAATCCATAATAGGTTTCATTGCTTTGGTCTTATTCTACATTCCATGTTCTTTTATTTATGTATTGTTTTAATTTGATCTCTACTATGGAATAATGTTCTTCTTGAATCTATATGATCTAGGTTAATTTATGAGATATTACTCACCTCTGTTCTTATTGGTAGTTCTTATGGGATTCATGGATTGTTCACCAAACAATGTAAGGGGGTTTAAATCATAACCCTTTTTTCTATTAATTTTTAAAAATGTGTTGGATTGTGATTTTAAACCATTTCATGTGTTTTAATAAAATTAATTATGGTAAAACCTAATTTATATTATTTCATGGACCCATTTGGATTCAATATAGTTTTGACATGGTTTGTGGCTACACTTTAGGTTAGTGAACCCTTTCATTAATAATTATTTTGATAATGGTTTAAAGTGTGTTTAGCATGACATGTGATTAGGTGGTTAATTGATATAGAATCATGTTGATATTATTTTATGAACTATTTATATGACTATTGATAATTGGATATATAAATTTAATTGTAATTTAATGAAGAGTGGTAATTTTCATAATTAATAAATGAGACTTATGATGTGATATTGTGACATCATTTAGTTTAGGTAATGTAGTAGTATTGTAGAATTGGTAGGAACTAATATAGTAGAGAGCACTATAGAAGATAGATGTATAGTAACGAGAAATATAGTGATAGTATTTTAGCAGGGACTATATCATCCATTTACTATTCAATGAATGGTCATTTGGCCTAAAATTTGGGGCCTATAAGCTATTTAATGGGCTAATTGCCAATTAATCCTTTGGTTCAAAAATATATGATGTAATAAAAGTGGATGGTTGTGTGTATTATCCATTTTTTCTGGATATGACATACATTTCATGGTTGTGTGTTCAGTGCGTTTGTGTTTGAATGTAATCATTCCCCGAAACCCCTAATTTATAATATTTTAAAAAAATATTAAATATAAGGCATACCCTTGGGGATACTATTATTCTTATATATAGGAAACTTCTGAGTGGATATTGAAATTATTATATATTCTTCTATGCTTTGGGATGATGAATATATTATATATAAGACTATATCAGATAATACTGAAGTTATTATATATAGGGATTTTCCCAAAGGATAAAATTATTATAAAATAGTTTTGTCCAAGTCGTTACAAAAATTATTATATATATATGGCTTTTCCCAAAGGATGAAATGCTTATATAGACGGGGTTTTCTAGTTGTTTGATCATTTCATACATAATGTTTATAGTTGGAATGGCTGTCATACATGCTCATAGCTATTCCCTTATAGTTCCAAAGAATGTATATTTATGTATTGTATTAATTAATTAATTAATACAACAATTTATCACTATATTGCATGTACTTTTTATTAGACTAGTTTTGTTTAGAAAAAGTGGTGTCATCCTACTATGTTTTTCTCACACCCTACTCTGAATATCGATTAGTACCCGAGAAAATTAAATAGATAAATGTTTTAATAAGGGAAAATGACTTTATGTCTGATTGTTTATTTCTATATGAGCTATGGTTTTTAGATGAGACTGTCATGGGGTTTGGAACTGGGGTCATTTGAGATAATTTGTGTCAATTGGTTTCATTTATTTGTTTTTTCAGTTTAAGATTTAGATACATCCTATCTTTTAGTTACATGATTAGTCATTATTGGTTTATCAATATCACCATTACATTCATATTATATGATATATTTTATCATTTCAAATAAATTTCTCATATGTCTACAATAATATGATTGTTTGGATATTTTGTCACTCTATAGATAAGGGTATAGTATCCCCACTATTTTCATCACACCCCCTCTACTATTCGGAAACCTACAACACATGGGGAGGGGCACTTGAGGTCTCGTAACCAACTAGATTTGGAGAAAAGGTATGGTTATAGATCGAGGTACATTACATAGTGGAATCATAGGACTAGGTTATTATTTTCTAGTTCTTTATAATTTTGGAAATGTATAATGTAGACTATATTGTGTTTGGACTGGTTAATGATACTGTGCATTGGAGTAGAATACCCACATATGGGGTAAAATACAACTTATAAAAAGTGGGATTTTTTGTCATGATATTAATTTGTTATTATTGATGTTATTTTACCTAGTTTATTAACCAGTTGTGTGATGTTTTGGTTTCTAGTGTTTTTTACTTTTGGCATGGTATGGTTCATTTACAAATATGCATGAATCATGATAGTAACATTGGAATATATGTTGAAATGTATTGTGAATTATTGGGACAAATTTATTCAATGTGAAATATAATTTCCAATATAAAACATGAAATGAGATACCTGTTATGTATGATAAATAAAATGAACTCTTATTCCATAAAGAAAAACATATATTCCCTATTTAAAAAATACATGGAGTAGTTCTCCTCTATTTAATTCACATGTTTCAGTTAACTTTATTATCATAGACAATGTTTTATGTAGTTTGTTTATCTTTTAGATAAAATTCCTCCTCGTGGTCTTCATTATGACCATCAGGATAGTAGAAATCAAAACATTCCTAATGCTGTTGAGTTAGAGATTCCCGTAGCTCATATGGATCAAATTATAGTTTGTCTTCATGATTGCTTAATGAGTGGTAAGAAATCCAAATAAATTCAGAAAATTCAGATATTTTTATTGCTGACTCGTGTTATAAGAGAGTTTCAACTATAGGATATTCTAAAATTCACATGGGAGAGATTCCCCTAAAAATACATGTTCTCGATTAATTCATTCTATAAATTCATCAATAACCTCAATACACACACATATTGGATTTTTAGTGTTGGTGCATATATGATTCATGAAATTTCCATGCATCGGTGGTGTGTTATAAAAAAATATGGGAAGAAGTGTAATTTTAATTGGAATGAAATTGAGGCCAAGTATTTGATCTACTTCTACCCAAAGAAGTTATATGTGAAGAAGTCCCATTATTTCATCAACATGGTGTAGGATTGAATCTCAATGATGGACTGCAACAGACATTTCAGTAACTAAGAGTTATTTTCACCATCATTAGAATATAATAAGATATCTAGGGAGAGATTTTTTAGGATGTGACTTACTATGAGATCAGGTATGAGGTGAATACCTTTTCTTCAGTATATTTTTAAATGTGATGAATTAGACACTCATTACTGAATGAAATTTTGGAGGGGGCTCAACATGTGGTCATACTATTATTAAATAGAGAACAGAGATATCATTTTCTAGTGGAATGAAGTGCCGCTAAGATAGTTATAACCAAAAAACAACCAAAGGAGTAGTCAGGGTAGTTGGAAGACATCACAGGTCTTTATTCTGTTGCAGTGAAATCAAGGTGGAATGCTGGTCCACATGAAGCCTCACTATCCATAACCTTCTTTAGAGTGTAATTCTTGTGGTTGAATTGGTAATACTAATTTGTTTTTTAGGAAAATTAGTTAGAAGAGAAGTGGAAGGTGATCATGATAGGTACCATAGTCTAGGAAGGCTATACCTACCCCTTACTAGATATGTAGTAGGAGTACATCTATATGATCTCAATTAAGGAGGGGATTTGGTTCACAAGGGTTGGAGCAGCAGTACCATGAGGTTGAAATAACATATGAGAGTTATTCTAGAGCCTAGGAAAATGGGATTGTCTAATGAACATTATGTAGACTATTTCATCCATTGTTGATGCATGACCTTCAACATTTAGATGTATGATTCATGTATCATATACTATTTCATTTATTTTTTATACTGAATAATCATATTCCTATGATATATTATTTTTTAAAATAGTTTGGGATTGGTTTTGGAAGCCTTGGTTTGTGTTTGAAAATTGACACAACATTGGTATAGTTGTCAAATAATATCCAACATTACAATTAATTTTGTATAGTGATCGAGAATTACCATTTCATGTGGGAACCATTATTTGCAAGAAATGATAGGTATTTATTTGATTCATGGTATCTATTAGTTATATCTATACCAAGATCATATTAACTATTTGATTATGATAGTTATATTTATATCCCTAGAAGGACAGTGCTTTTCTCATTAGGGTGAGTGGGATCTTCAATATTGTTATGTGTGAAGAATTTTGTGTAGATTTGATTATCTCATGACTAAGATAGAATTTATTGTTCAAGAGTATGGATGAATTTATTAGGAATCATTTTCTACATTTTTATATTTGTTTAGGATGTCTTCATTGATGAGTTCTATATCATTTTTCCTAAGTGAGAGTTAGAGTTTAAGATCATGTTGGTTGCTAGAGGGGATCCAGTTCCTATTCATCCTTATAAAATGGTACCAACAGTGCTATGGGAGTTGAATGTTATGTTGGATGATCTAAAATATAATTTATTTAGAATTACTAGTATATGTATATTGGGTTTTCCATTTTTTCTTTGAGATGGTTAATGTGACATTGAAAATATGTGTGGATTATCAAATATTAAACTTGCATATGTTCAAGAACCGGTAACCTCATCTACTTAATGATGATCTCTTCAACAAGTTGAGATATTCTAAGATCTCCACCAAGATTTATTTCTTATCAGGATATCACCAATTGTGGTTGTTACTATAATACATACCTTAGACTAAATTTATGGATAGTTAAGGATTATACAATTTTATATTGTGGTTGTGTGGTTTGAAAAATGAATTGATGGTATTCATGGCCTTGATGATTTAAATATTTCACCCTTTCAGAACTATTTTTTGTGGTTTTCCATAATGAAATATTAGTTTACTCCCAATCATTAGATGATCAATCTCAATATCTTTACATAATATTGAGTACAATGAGAGGGCAAAACATTTATTCCATGCTAATGAAAGACATTTTTTTGATTGACAAACTAAATTTAATGGGCCATGTAATCAGAGATGTAAGATTTTTAGGTGACCTAGATAAAGTTACTTCCATTCTATACTTTTAGAAACCTAATAATGTTTTCTAGAATCATATTTTTATATGATTAAAAAATTATTACTTCTACTTCAACTAATAATTTTTCCATTTGGAATCACTGATTTCTAAGATTAAAGACCAATGCATGAAGATTTTGTGGTTGGATTCTTGTGTCAAAGAATTTAATGAGATGAAGGGTATAATTTCCTGAACACCTATCCACACATTAACAATGATTGGTTAAACATATACAGTTTACTATAAAACATCAATAGTTGGAATCAGATCAGTTCAGATATAAGTGGATTGAGTGATTTCTTATTGTTCCAAAAAACAATGATTATATGAGAGGAACTACCCAAATCATGATATAGAATTGTATGTAGTGGTTCATTACCTAAAATGGTGGAGAAATTTTCTTCTGGTTGATATATTTGTGGTGTACATAGAAAGAAAGAGACATAGGTAGTTGTTTTCTTAGAGGGACCTAAACATTAAATAAAGTATGTGGGTCGAGTATCTAAAATATTTTCAAATTGAGTTGTCTTAAACACTTTTCAAGGGAAAAATCATTGATGGTTATCTGAACTAAAAGATAGAGAAAGAGGTTGTGTGGGAGTCTTGAGAAAAGTGTAATAAGATTGAAAAATATTAATATATAGACCTATATGTCCAAGAGTCCATGTGATGAGTATATCTAAGATCAACATCTATTAAAACCATGATTTTGGACTAGATCCAGATAGATTAGTTTTATAATCTGGAGATCATACTTATTAGAGAATGATTTTATGTTGGGTATATCCCATTTTTATGGAATCCTAGATTTTATAATTCTATTATTTTCCACTACTAACCATGGGTTCCCACTGGCTTTTATGAAAAGATGATGAGATAATTTCTTGATTCGAGATGTATCAATACATCCTAGTTTGAAAAATATGTATTTTGATAATCCTACATAGTAATGGTTCACATGAAGAAATATATATGTATTGGGAATCTTGGGAAGATATTTAGCTTTTCAGTATGTGAAATCCAAGCATCATAGTCTTATTGGGTGTGTTGTAGCCATTTTTTATTCCTAATAGGAAATGGGATGATGACACTTGATTTTTGTTAAATTATTACATAAGAAACCTATTGGAATGATGAAGTATGGGTGATTTTAAATCGTCTAATAAAGGTATACCTCTTATTTCCTAACAGGTAGAACTTCACTATTGATGATATGTGTATTATTTATATTTTCATTGTCTTCCAAGCATTGTAATTTATTGTAGAGATATTCATTTGAAATATTGGTTCTAGTGGGTATTCAGAAGGATCTACGATCATAGGATATTTTAAGAAAAACCTATCAACCTTATAACAAATAATAATTTGTGAAAAATTTTAGTTTTTTTTTGAGATATTTTATAATCCTATGTTTTGTAATTTTTGGATCATGGGAGATGAATATGGTACATTTGGTTTTTTGTCAAATTATATAATCTTATAGGAATCAATCCAGATTGAACCTTTTGAGGATTTTTATGGATGTATGATTAATTTTACACTTTTTTGTTTGGAGATAGTTGAGTCACTGATTGTTGGACCTAGTCACATGCAGGAGACATTTGAGAAGGAACATTCGATCAGGAGGATGGAAGTGATATCTTAGAGAAGGAAGAAATTGTATACTGACCATCAGAAGTGACCACTAGAGTTCAAGGATTGTTATTATGTTCAACAAATGGTTTCTCAATGGTTGGGTTACTTCAATATTAAGAAATAGGGAATTATATTTCTAGGGTTTATCAGGATATGTTACATAGTGGATTGGGTTAGTCTAGAGGAACAATGATTTTCCCATCCACAATGCTACAGTTTTATCCATAATGTGTTACATGTATCATAGCTTTTGATGTATCATCATGAAACATCTCATGATATGGACATTAAGGAGGAAAATATTTTTTTAGATGTGTCCCATGTGGTGAACCTAATATGAATTTTGGATTGTAGTGAGAAGAATATCTTTGGTAGGACTATTTCTCTTGTTCAAGATCTATTGCATCATAGGCATGATAGGAGGAGATCAGAGAGATGGAGTCTCATATGCAAGCAATGCAGCCAGACTTGTTCATCAATAACCAATAGTGATGTTTGGAGCTTTACAATGATGAGTATTATTATGGTGAAGAGGTTCTATGATCCCATATTCTCCAATAACATCCCTACTTGTTTTATTTTTGTAAAAGGTGTTTTATTTTAGATTTCCTTTTTCTTCAATCCTTGTGGAAAACAATTATTAAGAGTCTAAGAGCATCTGATGGGGAAAATTTTACACCCCAAGATTTTGGAAAGTATTTTTTTTAAAATGAATATACTTTTTTATGTATTAACTATTATAATAATAACTAATTTTGGATTTACTTACATGTGACATTGTGCTTATTATTATTTTCAGATAACACATAGTGTATATAAAATGTTATAAAAGATTAAAATTTTATTACATAAAATCATAATTTGCAACATATCATTTTAATTGAGTCTTTTAATTGTGTAAAATAAATTATTAATATATGTTTTAAACATATTTATGATATCAATTATTTGGATAATAATTAATTACTAATTAAAACAAAACCCTTTTTGAAATAAAAATGAAATCTTTTTCTGATAATGATTTTTTTGAGAATAAGTGGATTTTATATCAATAAATTAATCAAATAATATTTTATTAATTATATTACTGAAATTTATGTTGTATAAATTAAATAAATAATTTAACTTTTATGTTATATTTTTTAAGACTAGAGATAAGAATGAATCCGTTTTTTTCATAAGAACTATTTTTTTTGTAAAAAATTGTCTTATAGCGTTTTTATGACAGACTTATTTTTAGGCTAAATTTTTCCACTTTTTAAAATTGAAATTGATAAAATAAAAAAAATTCAAATAAGAATAAAAAAATTTCTTATGGTGAATATTTTGTATTTTTTCTAGATGTTTTAATTTTTGATGAATTGTGAATATATCGAATATTAACTGAAAACTATTTTTTGTTTAAATAATTAATAACGATAAACTATATTTTTATTTGTGTTAATGTAGAAATTGTAAAATTATAAATATATTATTCCAATTTAGGTCATTATACCAAATTTTTTGAAATTGTATGTGAAAATATTGTAATCTTTTGAACTTTTTCCAATTTAAATCCCTACTTTCTCGACACGTCTTCAAGATTAAATTAAAAGTAATTTACTAAAATATTGAAAATTTAAATTGTAAAAATGGGTATTATATTTGGATTATTAAAATTATAATTTATAAAAATTTCTATTAAATTTTTGAAAAATAGTATTTGTTAAAACACTAAAAAATAATAATACCGATTAAGAGAGAAACAAGTTTACGAAAGGACTAATCATTTATCAAAAGGTGAAAATAAACAATAAAAAGTGAAAATAACATTTTATGTCCATATTTAAACATCATATATCTAATTATATATATTTTTCAATTATTGGGTCCACTTGATGGGGATAATATGTGAGTGTAATTCTCTCTTTTCAAAATATTTCAAATGTTCCACTCACCCCCTTATAGAGGGCCACCCCTCTCCCCTTCCCTCCATGCCTTAAACCCTAATTGTTTGGGCCCAACCCTCTTGATATTTTTTTCATACATCCCTCCATTCATCCTAGAATGAATAAATTGGTCCTAAATCCCAAATATGTATTAACTTTTGTGAAAACCTAAAGGAGATACCTTGTGAAGATGTAACATTCATCAGTGAACTTATTTTTATTATTTTATCCCTCAATTATTTTGATATAATTATTATAAATGAATATAATTATCTTAAATGTATATATATATATAGTTATGTTATGTTTAAAAACTAAAACCACACACACTTCCATCATTTTGGTTATGAACTAATTGTTCGTGCGTACAACAGAATGTCGTTTTGCAAGTTGATGGAATTGATTTTTCCATTAACACCTCTCATGGTTCAGAATATAAATTTACATACATCTTATATAAGAAAAATATTATATTTATGATATATGTATTCTTGTTTAATTATTATATGAAACTTTCCTTAATTCAGTCCACTTTGTGAAAATACGACAACATTGTTCGTGTGTACGATAGACAACCGCTTCATGAAGAACTATGATTCATTCACTTTTTACATGGAATGTATTAGGGATTAGTTTTAATAAAAATATGTCATATATATGACATAAAAATAAATTTTAATGATAATATATATGTATAAATATATTATCATTTACATTTCTTTCCTTCAATATAATACGAAAATGCAAACATCATTCATATGTACGTATGACCTATCATCTCCATGAATGTTGTATTTCATTTCCTTTCAATATATTTTATATATTATAATAAACGTTATTATAATGAATATATATGACATTTTTATAATTTTTATAAATTTAGAAGTGATGAAATCATTTCAAATTTAATTAAATAAAAAATATAACAAATGAAAATATTTACTAAAACAATGTGGCTATTACCCGAAATGAAACATCAACCAGGAATTTTTAATAAATTGGTAATAAAGTAAATAATAAAATCATATATAACCTCATATATTATAAAAATTGTTTTTATGGATTTATAATAAACATAAATATATAATACTGAATGTTGGAATTCGTATGATGAGAGTCAAAACGTAAGGTAATATATTTCCATCTGACTTTTTACATTTGTGAGACACATGCTATATTCACCACCTCTTTATTATATGTGTTGTAAATAAATCCAATGAATATATTTTAGTATTAATATAATAATTTTTATTTTTATTTTAATATCAATTTTTGTATTTATATTTCAGGGGGATTACGGTTCTAATGTTAAAAAATCAGTTTGGGAATTTTATATGTATTTTCCTGCATTGATAAGTACGTTATGTTATGCACCTAAATTATTTCACAAGGTGAATATACAAACCCATTAACATTGAATATCATGAATTTAATCATTCTCATGAAATTTTAAATTTCACTTTTTTTTATTTTAGAATAGGTTTTAATATCCATTTATATCAATCTGGTAAATATTATATGTTACAATCTTATCATTTATCATAATTGTTTTTGATTAAGTCTCCAATGTTGAAATAGAATGATATACAACTCAATAATTCTCATGAAGTTTTTTTATATTATATTTATTGATGCAATATTCATGTAATAGAACCATTTATCCACAATTTTGTACTCAAGTCATTGTAAAAATAATTTTAAATAAATAAGATATTATATATCTCTTTAGTGGGAAATATATATTATTTCAAAACACGGTTTTATAAAATGTTTGAAGGAATTTTTAAATGATCTTTTAATATAATTTTCCTTTAAAAGATTTTTTAAGATGTTTTATCTTATAAATTGGGTTTAAATGACTTTTAGTTCTTCCTTTATAAGTTTTTAAAGTTATTTTCAAGGAAAAAGGATTCCAAAGAAGGGTTATGTTTATAAAAGAGTTTTCCTATGTAAAAAAGGCTATTTTTCTCATGTAATGTCTTAAAATATATTTAAATATTATATTCCATATATGATAAAATAAACTGGTATTTTCTACTCCATATAATGGATATGTTCCTAGAGTACAATTCATATTCTTTATTTGAATGGTTTACATTTTAATGGAATTATTTTTGTGGATCCTTTTTATATCACACAAGTTATATGCTTATAGAAGAAAATATTTTTAATATGTTATGAGTAGATGAAATGGTAATGAATCCTATATCACTTAACAATCACTAATTAGTCCTTTAATAGTGATAAAATTTTACTTTTCCAATGCTAAAAAATTACTGAAAACTAAAGAGTGATTAAAATCACAAGGATTTTATCATCATAAGAAAAGTGAGGATAATGGGGTCCCTTATAAGCACTATTAAAAGTCAAAATAATGGTTTTAATTATTAGTTCCCTTTGAATCATTGATTGAGGAACACATTTTTCACTAATTTTACTCAGTGATGATAAAGGATCCCACTATCACCACTTTCAGAAACACTGCTAAAGGGGTACCTCACAAGAACTAATCAAGAGACTCTTCATCAGCTCAGACATAATCATTAACAATGAAACCCTTATCATAACATTTATAAGTGATAAGAAAGGTTAATTGTTTTCAAAAAATATAAAATTTCTAATAAAGGGGAATACTCTAGTTTGATGATAAATTTACTTCACAGAACAACACCATAAACATTATAGGTACATTACATATAACACTATGAACAATGATCATATACAATATATAATATAATTGAAATATAATTTAAAACACAAATACAAGAAAAAAACTATATTATTTAAATTAAAAACATTTTTTTATTAAATTACCTGAGTATGTATAAGTTATTTTATATATTCAAAAATTCAATGTTCATATTTCTTTGACACCTAACCCCACTCATGTTATTTCTGAAGAAACCATACCACCTCGACAATTTTTTTTACCTATATAAGAAAAATAATATTTTTTTTGATATTATAATGAAATAAATTAAGTATAATTTTTTAATTTTAAACTAAACATTGGGAAATACTATGAACATTGTGTATCAGATTGTTTTCTGGTTGATTCTTGCATGTCACCGCCTTTCTTGTTCATAATAAAAATTTATCTTTGAGAAAATTAACTAAATTAGTATAAAAAAGAAACGGAAATTATTAAGTTATAGAAGATAAAATTTTGAGAAAACCATCTAATCTCGTTGTAAAGACCCATAAATTTAAAGTAATTTTTTTCATAAATTCCCTGTGATTTTACGAGTAAGTAGTTTATGATTGAACCTGATTCCGAGGCCCGATGTTTCTGGAATCAATTTCTAAAGTTTAGCTTAGGTATGTTCAGTGAACAAACGAGCGGGTTGTTCTATCTTTGGAACTGGTTCTTGGAATTGAAATCTGAGGGCACCGATGAAACCACAATGTCAGTAATTGCTTAAGAGGACCTTTACCGAAGATGCGTTTGCTCAAGTGGAGTTGTTAAATATATTGGATTAATAATGAAATGAATAAAAATTATGGAACAATTTCTATTCTTTGTCCGAGTGGTTATATTCAACATGGGGTAGTTGGTGTGGGACCCACAATCCCCTAACTACCCATGTGAGGATATTGGTGAGGTGGGGCCCACATGAGCCCCACCCCTTCACATTCCATAAAACCCCTTAAACCCCTCCCATTAATCTTCTTGTGTTTAATGTGGGCAACCCTTCATATTTAATTAAGTGACTTCTCTTCTTCCACATTAAATCATGCCAACAAACATTGATTTAATTAAATGAACCTCTTAAATTAATTGAGTTATGTGTTTGAATTATGAAAATTTGAATGCATGACTTGAATTAATAAAATAATATGAGACTTATTTTATTTTGGGGTTAGCTTGTTGTGTTAAGAATTGGGAAGAGAGCTCTAGTTCCTTCCGCGAAGAACGTCACCCTTTGATGAAAAACTTTGTCACCTCATGGAGAGACGACATGTCATTCCTTCATCTCTTCACAGGTAGGGTGAGACTCCGTCCCCTCCTTGGATGCACACTAACTCCATCTTCGAAACCTCAACCTGCGACGCCATCTTCCACGTCGCTGGTAAATGACATCATTTATCACGGTAGGGGTTTACTTCGTTCAAGTTTTATTTATAGACCTTTTTTGATTAATTTGGCCACTTTTTATCATCATAATAGGAAGAGATCGGACTGCAAAATAACGTCTGATACTCCTTCCCTTTTTTGTTGATCTTAGATGATCATTACAGTGAAGGAGGCGCGGTGCCGTTGCACTGCACGGGAATGAAGAGGACTGCGGCCGGAGCGGGCCGCGGTGGTGGTGTGCGGCGCCGTCGCGCCGCGCCGGAGAAACCAAGGGAGGTCGTGGCCGGAGCGGGCTACGGTATAGGGGTGCGGCCCCAACACGCCACGCCAGTCGAGGAAGAGCCGTGGCCTTAGGCCGCGGCGGTCTAGTAGGGGCATCTGGACAACCATCTGCCGGTGCTCTAGGAGGCGGGAGCCCCCGGGTCCCGTGACGGCTCACTACCGTCCAACCATTATGGCCGGGAATTTCCGATGAAACCAGGGGGTGTAACCCCTTGGATCTGCCTAATGCTGACCCCACCCGGTTGGCTGCCATTTCTGAAACGAAGGGGGTGTGACCCCTTCGCACCCCGCTCGGCCGCGAGCCGAGCCGCGTCCGGCTTCCGAGCCGGGCCGCCGGCCGCGCCAGCCGCGGGCTGGGCCCCGCCCTGCCATGCTGGGCTGTACCCAAATGGGCCGGACCTGGACCCGGGTCGGGTTGCCCCGGTTCGGGCCGACCCAGGTAGTATTGGGCCCGGTTGGACCGGGCCCAGACCCCGTAATTTCGGACTAGGTTCGTTCTAACGCCCATATCTTGGGCTACAGACCTCTGATCAATGCACCGTCAGTTGAGTAGGGATCCTTGGACCGGGACAGTCATTTTGGTATATTACAATCGTGGTTTTGGTGAAGTTTGGGTGTAGCCGGGTAGGTTCAAACCTGAAACCAACCAGGCCTTTGGAGCAAAAACGCTTATAACATAACGACTGGACGTCCGAATGATGTGCCGTCAATTACATTGAATTTCTCTTAGTGAGATGGTTATTTTGGCTTACTCCAATTGATTTTTTTATGGATTTGGAGTACGTTAGGGTTGTTATTAGAATAAAATCCTACCAGGCCTCTGGGACGGAAAAGCCAATATCTCTTAGACCGGTAGTCCGATTGACGCTCCGTCTGTCGCGTTGAGTTTCTATTGACAAGACGGAACATTGTGATACATTAAATCGAGACTTCCTGATAGTTTATGTGTCAACCCCTTGTCTCATGGTGTGGACCCTCCTGGAATCGAGCGTTTTTTGTGCGAGAACCCTAGTGCTGGCTGCGAATGTGACGACGACGATGAATCTACTTGGATCCTACGTGGGATCGGCAGTGAGGACGACTATACTTGGATCCTATGTGGGTTCGGCAGCGAGGAAGACTGTACTTGGATCCTACGTGTGTTCGGAAACAATGGTTACTCTACTAGGATCCTACGTGGGTTCATGAAACGATGACTTTTGTACTTGGATCCTACGTTGGTTCGGCAGGTGAGTTGATTCAGAGGCTACATCTAAAAATCTCCACCCATCTTTGTGAGTATTATACCTATGTGAGATAAGTCTTGACATTCAATCATTATCTTAGATATTATTTTCTTGTTTTCCTGTGTGGACTGAGTTGTACTTTCAGGTTTGGACAGAGTTTTACTTTCCTGTGTGGACTGGGTTGAACATGGTATCGGGAATTGGAGAAAAACAGGAATTGATGACTTAGGTATATGTATGGGTATATACCTAAGTATAGTTGGTTGATACTTCGTGTTTGTATATTTACTTTTTGGTATATATTTTGTGGATTATGGGAGGCCTTCGGGGGTGTCAGGATCCCTACTTAGTATCGAATACTCACCCATGAATGGGCTATGCCCGCACTAAGTTAAGTTGGATGCAGACGACGGACAGCGCTAATCGTGGTCGAGACTCATGGAACAAGACGGTATCCAGAGGTGGACTATCATGCGGGACGTACACGGTGCAGATGGACGGATTCGAGGAGCAGAGGAGACCATATTTACTCATCCTTCAGGTGGGGTTTTCGGAGGAAGACTTGGTGGTTTCTGCTTCACTTTTTCAGCTATTGTACTTTCTTTTCACAGTTGTACTGTTCATTCAGTTGGGTTGGTATACTAGAACATTTACCCTCCAGCACATACTTTTTTACTCAGCTTACATAGTTTTTACTTCATCTTGCGTACTCTTTTGTGTTCGTTTTCTTATATAAATGCAATTACTTCGCTTTTATCGGGAATTATGCCTTTGGTTCTAGTCACCAGCCCCTGGCCTATGGAAGGTGGGCTTGGGGTAGTCACGACACGGGCCCTGAGGACGGGTCATGACACTCGTTGGATCATTTTTGGGGTCGTGATTAATATTTTAAACTAAAAATAAACTTATAAGTTTAAAACACACACATGGAGTCATAATTCAGACATCATGCATCATAATTAGGTGTGAATCGGTCCTACTTATCCAAAATGTGTTATAGATCATTTCCACAATATATCAAAACAATCTAAATGTGTTTTAATAGTTTTCAGTATTTTACACATTTTTAAAAAAAATCACATTTTAAACTAAAAACACCATATTTAAGTCATAATGGTCACATAATCATTTGTTTTTATGTGACACTAATTCCTACAAATAAAAAATTAATTATTAATAATTTTACTAAATTATCAAGAAACATGATTTTGTTTTATCTGTTTTCATTAAGTGATACTTTTAATGTAAAATATAAATTTTAAATTGATAACTGATACTTTGAGACATATAGGGCACATATTGTATAAAATTTAATCATGGATAGTTAATATAATTTGTAAATAATGTATGGATCATTTTAATGAATTATCAAAAAAATATAATTTTTTTGCATGTTTTTGAGTTTTCCACATATCTTTTTTTATTAAAATTACTGTCAATTTTAAATAAAAACACCCACATAGATATATACTAATCAAATTGTGCATCCTATTTAGGTGTGTCTAGTTCTTACATGTAATAAATTACTTATGGATCCATTTACTAATTTATGAATAAAATTGAATTCTCATTCATAGTTTTGTGTATGTCTTTTTTCTTCTTTACTAAAAATCCATTTTAAAATATAAACATGTACTTTGAGACGTACTAATAACATATTGTGTGGATATTAGGTTAGGCATACTCATACACTTGAAAAATTACTTATGATATATTTTTATTATTAGGTTTGATAAGTTTTTAGTGAGCAGTAATTATTAAACAATTGTCATTTTTAATATGAAAATTGAGTATTCATGCCATATAATGAACATCATTTATCTGATTGATGTTAGGATGATTCTAACAAGTCAGAAATTATATATGGATCATTTTTATAAGGTGTCAAAACATTAATAACGTTTTCCCAATTTTTGAGTATGCTAGATATCCTATTTACTAAAATCATTGTCAATTTTAAATGAATAGGAACTCGTAGAGTCATATAGGTAACATTGTGCATCAAATTGTCAATTTAAAAAAACACATATTTAGAGTCATACCAATCACACCATATATCATCTTGAGTTGATATATATTCTAATCATCAACAATGTCATCTGGATAATTTTACTAATATATCAAAACAATATCAAAGTGTTTAATATGTTTTTGGAATGTCACCCCTCTTTATTACTAAAATTTCATTTTAAACTGGATGCACACACATTGAGTCATACCGATCACATCGTGGATCAGTTTGAAATGAGACTAATTCGTATATGTTGGAAATGAGTTATGATTCAGTTTCTTAAATAATCATGACTATCAAAGATTGTATTATTTGTTTTCAATGAGTGACAATTTTTTTAACTTAAATATCAATCTAAAACTAATAACTGATACTTATTTAATACTACGATCATCATGTGTCAAATTATGTTTAATATGATTCTAGACATCAAAAATTAATAATCGGCTATTTTCCAAATATATCAAAAAAAAATTATGTTTTCTCAGTTTTGAGTATATCAAATCACTTTTTGACTAAAATTAATGTCATTATTAAATGAAAAGAAACACAGTGAGGCAAACCGATCACAACATGAATCATAATAATGTGCCTTTGATTTATATATATAATAATAAACATATAGATATTTTCCTAAGGATTCAAAATAATATAATTTTTTTCTCAATTTTTATTATTTTATTTTTTTTACTAAAATTAATTTCAATTTTAAATAAAAACAAGTACTTGGATTCAGATCATTCACACCGTGTTTTGGATTTTGGTGTAAGTGACTGATACATGTCTACAACAACATTTGAATTATTTTCCTAAATATCGAATATAAAATAAAAATGTGTTTTGTGTATTTTAGGGATTTCATTTTTTATTATTCTAAAATGTAATTTTAATCCTAAAACACACACATTGAGTCACACCAGTCGCTTAATGTGTCAGTTTAATGAGTAACTCTTTACCAAAAATCACAAATTAATTATGTATCATTTTCATAATTTTCAATAAAATATGAGTGTGTTTCCTGGTTTTTAGTGAGTTACTCATTTTGAACTAAAATGATAATTTTAAAATGATAACTAACACATTGATTCATATCAGGAACATCAAAAATATGATTTTAGTGTGGCTTGTTTTTACAAATCTCAAATAACTAATAGATATTTTCCATAACGTATCAAAATAATATAAATCTGTTTTCTCAATATTGAGTATTCTTATTTTATCACTTTCCAAAATGAATGTAAATTTAAAACAAAAAGAAACATATTGAGTTGTATTGAACACACCATGGGTCAGATTTAGGTATTGTTTATTCGTACAAGTCACAAATGACATATGGAACATTATAATAAATTATTAATATAATATGATTTCTTTTTATTGATTTTGAGAATTGCACATTTTTTCACAAATTTATTTAAATTTTAAATAAACACTTATACTTAGAGTCATACCGGGCACTCCACGAATCATATCATGGGGTGGCTAATTATTCCACATTTCAAATAAAATCATAATTGTTTCCCAAAAAAAGTCATAAATTACCATATTCATAATGTCTAAAACGAATCCAATCATTTGGAGGATTGTGTAAATAAAAAATAGATGTTATAAAATCAACCATCAAATCATTTCCTTGATCATATCCACTATCCATATAAATAAGAAGTAATGAAGACCTGTGATAGAAATCTAGATGACTTACTAGATATACTTATGAATTTCAATTAAAAATAAATTTAAAATCATTGAGTGAATAATAATTTCAGTATTAATATTTATGAGATAATTAATGAATGTAACTATTCCCTTTTGTTAGATAGCTACCCAATGACTAATTAATTATATGGACAATTATTTTACAATGAACACATCCGGATTTTGAAGCTGGTGAAAGAGATTAATTTTTTCAAATATTCAAAATGATCAAAACAACCAAGTTATACTAACTCCTTAAATTTATTTTATTAAATATATAAATAGGTTAATGCATTTCAGATAGTAGGGAATTTGTTTGATTATTTTTATGTTCGTAATATGTGTTTTGAACTAAAATTTAAATTATAACCTAAAAACAAATATTAAATGGCATACCAAGGAAACGATGTATTTGATTTAGGTGTGGAAGATTGTGTGTGTGATGTGTGTTTTTCTTTCAACCACCTGCAGCAATCCAGAAATGAATGAAATATTTCATTTTGATGGAAAAGGAAAACATCGAATGCCTAAAGGGCATCTTCCAAAAACAACAAGTTCTATTATCTATATCCTTCTATAGATGGTTGACGGAAAAATATGAATCCAAAAATGTTATATATGATTATAATAAATAATAGAAAAAATTATACATAAGTTAACATTATAATATTAGTTAAAATTGTCACCCAACTAACTATATGTATAGTATGGATTGACCATTTCATGAGTGCATCATCTTTATTAAGTTCAGGATTGTATTACATGAGTGGATCTTCCTTGTTTATTAAGTAATTTTTCATGATATCTATGATAATAAACAGAATAATTATTACATATAAATGATGAATAAATTGTCTAAAATAGTAGATATGATTATTAAAAAACAACTAAAAGGAAATTTGTTCTATTTATATATCATCAAACTACAGTATTATCGTTGTTGATCATATGGAACTAAAAATTTATATTAGAAAACAATATTTTACTTAAATAGAATATATTTTAGAATATAAATCCCAATAACTTGATAAATTTAACAACATTAAAATAACATAATATTCACATTTTACAAAAAATTCTAATAATAACTTTAATCAGTTTTTGTTGGGGTAAGATTTATATATATAAATGTTTCTTCTTATTTTCAACAATAATAAACCATAAAACATTATATATTATGGTGTAATAAAAATGATTAGTTTATAGCTTAATTTATTCATAAAATACATTAACCATTATTGTAAACCTGTAAGCATTCATTGGTTGAACTAAAACAAATATTTACATTTTAGATTTTATAGAACATAAAAAAATCAAAATCTCCCTTTCACAATTATAGAGAGTAAAAAATAAATGATAAACCATTTACCTTCATCAACGGAAAAATAATTAGTGTGACCCATAATGTATCCTTAGAAGACATTAAACACCATTATAAAATGTTTACCCCTTTTGAAATAATTAAACGCTAGTAAATCAATTTATAAAAATATAAAGGACAATAATATCTAGTGAATCGATTAATTATTCTCATATTGCGACATAGATTTGTATATCCTATTCCATATTCTAGGAGATGATAAATTATTTAATAATATCATCATTATTTTTTCATAAAAATGGGAGCACCACTTTAATTTTGTATTTTTTTTGTGAAGGGTGATGTTGGTTTTATTTATGTGCTTCTGAACATGGATCATTTTTCAAAAATAATATGAACTTTAATATTTCTGATGAAAAATGGACAAATTTATTGATGGTGATATAGTTAAAAATTAATTTTATTTATAATAAGGATATGAAAAACATCTCTCCTCATGTAACTATTATGAGATTCATTGTGATATATTGATGGAATGATTAAATTGAACATCATGTGTATTTAAAATAATCAGTTTTAGTAAATACATTTAACAAATGCAATCATCATTTATTAAATTTATGTATCATACAATCATTCTTAGTATTATATCAATCATCAAATTGAAGATCAAACATTCCAAATAATTCCACCACTCACCAAAGTGAAACCACTATATTGTTATTTTCTTCAATCATTTACCGCCACCCATGATGGAACCCTAGAGAACAGAATTATTATAATTGAATTATAAAAATGTTATGTAAATAAAATATTAAAATTTTATTAAATGATGATAAAATTTGAATAATAATTAGACAGATGTACCCTCTTTAGCTTGCATGTATGCATTCAGACACCATGTTTTCTCCTCATTTCTAAAAAACGATTTCACCCATTATACATATCTTTGATAAAAGAATCAAAAATAATATATAATCATTATGATACTAATTATTCACTCCCAAAATATATTTCTAAATTCATATCCCATACTAGATTACAAACATTTCATGCAATCACCTACATTTTTTAATCCCAGTAATTCAGAAACCATGTACATTTCCCATTAATCTATAAACTAATTTACTTATTATTTTGAGAATGAAGGTTCTCATAAATAATTGAATTACTATGATAATATTGAAAAACAAATTATTTTGAAATATTTTCAATAAAATTTTAATTACCTTTATAAATTACACATTCTGGTATACTGGTCTTTTCATGGTTATGACCCCTCTCATAAATTTTCGTACATAATATCCATAATATTTAACATTATGTTTCCGGAAACTATGTTCAAATAATTTCAAATAAATAAGTAAATTTTTCTGAAATATGATTTTATAGATAAATATATCAACATATACTCAAACCAGTGTCCATTTGAAGTAATCCATAGTCTTTTTATGTTCAGTCACTTACTCCATTAAATTAAAATAGCCTATATTTAGTGACAACCCTATCATAACCAAATTCCTATTAAAAGACAAATTAAAACATATAATTTCAATTTTATCACGGAAATGTTGATTTTAGTTTTTTAAAAATCCATTGCAAATGAAAAAAACTAAGCATTGAAATATATAAAATAAAACATATTCCTCTACTATATTATAGACTTGTATTCCTTCATTGAATGTATCCAAAATGTTTGTAGTCTGTTATTGTTTTCTCAAACATGTCAGTTCATTTTTTGTCTCCATAACTTTTTAATTCTCCAGATATGATTCTTGTAAATAAGTGATACATGGATTAATTAAACTAATTGTTTTACACATGATTTTCATATTTTATATTAGTGATATAAATAGATATACAAAATATTAGTAGTTTTAATCATTACTGAACTTATTATATCTCTATTTGGATACTTGTATTATGAAAAGTTTACTAATGAATGTATTCACAATTAATACTCTCAACCATTCAAATATAATAATTTCATTTATACTCATGAGTTGAACTATGTTTGTAATGACTGTTGAAAATATTTATTATCCATATGTAATGAAATAATTATATGTTTCCATAAATTTGGTGTACGCATTAATTTATAATTATAATAATTGTATCTTTAAATCTGGAGGGGAGAAGGTACTCCAGGAATTCTGTTTGGATTTTTCTGGTAAATTCACTATATTTGCTTCCTCCAAACTTCTATTTCCCAGTCACTTTATCTATATTTAATTCCATTCCATACAATAATCATTTTTTATAAATGTTTATAGATATTTTATTACATAAAATTTGTTAAATACTTAACACGTGTATATTTATAATATTAAATGTCTATGCCGCCAAAATTTTAAAATAATTATTATCCATTGAAATATATAAATCATAATGTGGAACAGGAAAATCCATAGTCAGCTATTGAGATACCTTGATCCCTACACTCATTTGATATTCTCAGATTTCATTATTGTGTAATTTGTTTCCAGTGATAATATACATTATACCGCTCGCAACAAGCTTGTGTGTGGGTGTTGAATGATAGAAATCATAATAATCATTAACCAAAAATATTTTAGTTAAATAAATTTTTCTAAATATTTTTTATTATAATTTTTTACAATGATTAATGTAAAATTTATTTCCATATTTAAAAAATGTTCTTTAGGGGAATGGATATACTTAAAGCTAGCGGGGTCATTTGGTTCTTCATGATCAGATCAATTTTCAATCTTCTGTTTACATTAACCCTTTCTCATATACTAGTCATCCAAACCATACCAGAAAACAATATCCTAAAAAACATCTATTTATACCGAAACACCTTTTGTCATATAAAATTTATCTTCATGTGGTTTTATCTACTCAAATATGTTCGAGGAGACACTCTAAAACATACTTCTCTAACATGACCATACTGATCAGGATGCTTGATTTCTACTGAAAGTAGTTTTACTTCTAGTATAATTGATATCCATTATTGTGTCGAAAAAATTATCAAAAACATATGAACATAGATATATAATATGTGGGAATAATATTTTAATGAACAATGAATTACCATTATTTCATACTCACATGTTTTCCAAACTACTTTTCTATGTTCATCGACAAGTATACTTTATAAATTTACAAGATCCTCCTTCCATATCACATGATATGGGATAAAAGTGGTTTCAGATATTGATTAATCAATATACATTTAGAAAATGAAAATATGTTGTTTTTTATCACATAAAACATTTAATGTTTTTTATAATTACACACCAATTCATTCCTTAGTGAATCGAACCACATCCTAAATTCATGATAGGGGTACATTGGTTTTGATGGACTTTTATTATTTTCGATTCCATTTTTATATATTATAAATTTACAATCTAAAAATTTATAATATAAATAATATAAAATAATATATTGTTGACTAAACTGAACTTGAAATTATTTCTAATCATGATAACAAATGATATAATTCCATGTTTCATGTTTTAAAATGTGTTCATTACTAACTGGTTGGTGGGGATTTAATTTCCCCAAACCATCCCTAAGATGTGAATTGGTATGAAGTGTCTGGAATATTATATGGGGATTTCTAGTGGCCATTAAGAAAAATTTATTATGGAAATATTCTAAAATAAACAAACTCTAGAGATATTAATTATAAATAAATCAATTTTTCATTATATATTTACTTATGAAAAATAGATAATGTGTATCATAAAATTACATTTAAGTCATTCCAAATGTTTTAGATCGTAATAAGTTGCATATAGAATCATGAATCATTATCAATCATCACATTCATCCTAGTTTTTTCCACAACAGAACTAATGAAAACAAGATTATTGGGGTCAATAGTTTTGCTATGTTGATTTTATGCAACCCCAAATTTTATACCCTTACTTATTGCATTAATTGTTTTTGATTCAACACTGTTGTGCTACATCATAATTGTTTTTTTATAAAAATTATGTTGATACACTAAAAATTATTCCATTTCCTCATCAAAAGTATTTTATTCTATTGAATTGGATGCATCATCATCAATAGAAGAAATTTAATGCATGATTATTCAATATTTTAATAAATATTATATTAATGGTATAAATAAGATATTATATTAACAAGAAAATATTATTATATTAAAAAACTTTAACCTTCCAATTAATCACTCTTTTTTTATTTTTTTTGAGGTATTTGGTCCTCTATATATAATCAAAATCCCCTCTTTATAATCCCCCCAAACATATTTGAAAATTTCATTATCGGCCTCGATGTGACCTGATTATTATCTACCATTGAAAGGGTCATCCATAATTGAATTTCAATATAACCCTATTAATGTTTTAGTCACCCTTATATAAATCAAACAATTATTGGTTTCTAAATCTGAGACATAAAATACTTCAACTACTTGTTATTCTATTATGAACATCCTGTCATTTTCTCCTTCTACATTGATATTCTCTTCTGTGAAGATGATTTCGTCATCTTTATCTTTAATCATCTTTTCAACCAATTTACAATGGAAAATTGTAACATTAAATGATTTATAATATAACTCAATTATCTATATTATAATAGTAAAATATTATATATCCATATAAATTGGATTTCTATCCTTGGAAACATATATGTGCATCACTTCCACCATGAACATAACTCCACTATTTTTCAAAATACTGAATTCATTGTGTTGTTCTGTATATAATGAGTAACTATTTATTACAAAACTATTGTATTAAATAATATGTTAATTTTGACTCACTGAAATCCATCAATGTCATTTAGAAATTAAATTTGAATTTCCTGAGAAATCCTTATAAATTGGTTCTTGGAACCAACTTATAAACAATCTTTTCACTGTATTTTATATTTGTACTTTAGTATTTTTGGGATTCAATTCTCTATGAATTTATTTGTGGGATTCAATATAGGGATCACAATCATTACTATTCTATAAAATTTAATGGCTTTCTATCACCCAATCTGTGATTTTAATTGATAAAACATAATCCCTCCACCCATAAAGAATCTATTGTGATGAGTCACTGGGAGACCGATGTTGTTAGCATCTGATAGGTATTATGAAAATAGTTCAACATATTCTACAAAAATATATCATTCTACAACTGCACATTTTGGAATATTTGAACTCTTGATATACCCTTTCAAAATAATCTAATACATTTCATTGGGGTACAACCTTCGATAATGGATATGACCACATTTTTGAACCTATATATCCTAGTGAACCATTAGGTGGACCATTAAATCAATGAATGTTGGTGGGAATTACACCTCTAATTCAAATACTATGACTGAAACCACATTATTCATGATTGTAAACTAATCCATGTCTATAAATTTAATACACATGTCTTAGAAAAAGAAGAATATGATGGTTAGTGTCTATCATATATTTTTATAAAGACTCCAATGTAATGAAACATGAATAAAATCATGCCAGAAAAATTGAAGGACATGTGATTTTAGAATATATAATATATAATTAATCATTAACACAACATTATTGATATTTTATAAATACCCCTGTTGTTCTTTTACAACATTTTGAAAAATGAAAATTGGTAATTTTTAATTATGGATAGTGTGTATGATGTTGGAGGGAGAAATTCCAACCTTCACCCTTTAATATTCCCACCTTTCACTTATCCCCTTTTCAATCATATATCACCTAGCCTTGATCCTATTTTTATTGAAAATTTATAAATGTGACAAAATAGAATCAAATATATTTTTTTCAAAATGGTTAACATAAAAAAAATTAATGATGTACAATCAATTCCAATACGGTAATTTAAAGAACATTGATCTCTTTTCCAACCTGATTTCATTTCGTTTTTTAAAATGGTTTATGAAAAATTGAACTAATATATTGAACTTAATCAAAAAGTTGAACACATATTATTGGGGATGGTGTTATACCTTTTTCGGTATTCCTGTTGAATATTGTATTCAAAGATTAGTATTTATGTCATCATGGAAAAAACGATTTTAAAAAAATGTGGACTTCAAGGAATGTTTCAAGAAAACTGAGTGTTTTCCTTTTTTAAAAATCAGACACCCCACACTCTTATAATTTTTTAGCCTGAAGAAATTTCATAAGTAATAATTGTTTATATCATCCCACACAATATGGCCCATAATGTGAATTCTTTATTTATGTGATCATCATACATTTCAACACTGATATACCACATAAATATCATATCATCGATCAATATAAATAAATAAACATCAATATCAATATCGAGTTTCTTTGATCTACATATAATTGGAGACAACATAATGACTTCTCGCCTCATAAATAAACACGTTGTCTAGTTATATTTTACC
The DNA here is from genome assembly GCA_963277665.1 of Viscum album. NCBI lineage: Eukaryota > Viridiplantae > Streptophyta > Magnoliopsida > Santalales > Viscaceae > Viscum > Viscum album. Next base: position 168,729,927 of record OY728123.1, read on the forward strand.
AACATGGTGGGCCATTTAATGTGAGTACTACATTATAGACAAAAAAGGATTTATTCAATATATATATAATTAAATATGATGGTTTATCATATCTTTTTATAATTTAGGATACTCATAATCAATTTTCTTCCACTGAGATGAATCTACTGGATGACATGGGTGCCCTTCTATAAGTATTGTATCTATATGACATGGAAATTTTTTCTTGGTTTCATAAAATAAAAAGAGTCTTTAAAAGCTTGTAATGATAGGAATGTACCATATATCATTGATTCGACATCATTCATTTTTCATATATTGATTTATTCCAGATAAAAGGCATTTTATGATTGATTCATGGTTCGTGAGAAAAAATATGTAATGATTTTCCCAGGTATGTGTTTTTCAGATATCATTCCCATTGAACATAAAATTTTACTATCCTCATATATTTTACATGGATGTTCATTCCCTTATGGTATCATATCTTTCAGGAGACCAAGTAGTTTTGTGATGATGGTGTCAGTCCACATGCTTCCACCTTTAATATTTTATAACATTAATATAGATCGACATGTTTTTTATTTTGGATGACTGGTATACAATGGTCTCATTGAAAAACTATTTAACCTCTTAAATAACTTTTTAGAATAATTTTGGTCATATTAAATTTTAGTATTCAATTATATGATTTTATCTCTATCATCATTTACACTAGTATTCATATCAAATTATCCATTAACCATAATATCATCCCCATCAGTGATTACATTATGTTTTCCCCATGCTTAGTCCAACATTAATAGCTCTTGTATATTTCAAGACCAAACAAATTATAAAAAATATCTTACAAAATAATTTATATAGAATAAAAAAACGAAATCATTTTAAAAGGAATTGAGAATGGTTATTTTCATGCTCTATTTCAGACATGATAAACTTTTTATACCCATAATCATAATATTTTTTTAAATGATTATAATGGACACATTTTAAATTTAAATCAACCTATTTTGTTCATAAAATATTCAATTTAAAAAAAAATTAAAAAATAAACATAAGATAATAATTTTCAATGGTGAGTGTTATTGATACATCAGATATTGGGAACCTAACATTGGATTGTTTGAAATAATATTTTTATGCTTTGAAGGAAATGGGTAATTTAATATAAGAAAACAATTAATCCACTATTTTAGGTGATATATAATGGCTTCATCCTAGGTTATCACTAGTAACCAGTATAAAATGCATAATTCTAAGCATAGTTCAAGAAAGTAATGTCTATGTCCAGAAGAGATGGTGGATGAGTCTCAAGAAGAACAATGAAATAATAACTGTTTGGGGGGGAAAGCTGTTGAGGATTATATTTTCTCCTAAAACATTTTTAATTTACAAATATTAATTTAAAACTTCAAAAATCATCTAAAAACTACTTTCAAAATACAAAAAGCAGTTTTTAAAATTTTAATACCCTTCTTGAAATATGTTTTATCAAAATTCTATATGAATATTGACCAAATTTTCTCAATAAAAACTTAATGGAATATTAACTACCATTTCTATAAAAACTACTATCATAAAATGATAAAATTTAAATTCAAATTAAAAAATATTACCAATAAATTAAATATTCGATACATTTTCTATGGAAATATGTACACATAGAAATGTTAATTACAATATAGTTTATCTTAGAAATCACATATTGTGTTTCACAACATTGGTTTAATTCAGTTATTTAGATATTGTGTTGAAGTGATAAGATAGAATATATATTGGGTAAACTGGGCAGTTTTAGTAAAAATTCATCAAGAGACTGGCAGAATAATATTTTTTCAGTTTATTGGGTGTGGTGAGACGAGAACCACCACACCCCAGTTTTTCACATTATATATTTTTACTAAGATTATTTTTTAAAATATTTTAATCATGTTTACTTGTTAGAAAATTATTTATTCCATGAAATTAAATTTTGGACTTGTGTTATTTATTTATTTACATTGATTATTTCATATAATTTACTATTATAAATTCTATAATCATAAAATCATTTTATGATACCTAAGGGAATATAGATATCATATGTTTGGTTTTTGTTACATGACCTTATTTTATTGAAGTATCCCAAATACTCACATGAATTATGACATTTTTCATGAATGGAAATTACCATTTTGTATAATTTAATGTTTGATATCTTGAGTACTTTTTAAAAAAAAATTAGTTTTAAATCATGAATTTTAATGGTGTGAATATAAATAGTTATGTATTCCCATTTATACATTGACATCGTAACATTGGAATATATATGAAAAACTAAAAGCTATATATACCCACATGTGTGTGTGTGTGTGTATTGTGTTATCTAATTAGTCATAGTATGATTTCCCCAAATATCCACCTATAACATAATACAAGAATCAAATAGTAAAAATTAATAAATGTCCCATATAAGAGAAATATCCCATAAAAACACTACCCCGATGTATTCTAATAAGGGTGTTAAAATCATAATGAAACATACTTTAATAAATTTACAATATGGATTTAATAACTAGATGGGTGAAATTATTATTAAAAAACCGTTCATATCAAAAACTGAGGATATCATTTATCATTTAGTAATAGAGATATTTTGAAATATAAATGGGGAATGATTTTTATTCATTTAAGAATATCCATCCAAGATATTTTCTTGATTTCAACCATTAAAAGTTATTTTTATTTTAAAAAATATTTTTGAAACCATTATTAAAACATTTATTTTTTCTTTTCAATGAAATTAATGAATTGAAAATAATTTTCCTTAGCATGTTCCTTATTTATTAAAAATAAACTTATAGAAAACCATTTCGGATATTGTTAAATAAAAGGAACCAATAAGGGACACCAATTATGATGAAATGTAAATAAATAAATTAAATAAATATTTAATAAAAAAATAGCATTTTCAAAAAATATATAAAATAGCAGAAGTATAAGCCGCATCAAATTGGGAGGAGCTCTGACATATAAATTCTAAATGTAACAGAATCACCCATTGAATAATAGCTAGAAATGTGAACAAAAAAATTAATGTGACCGAGTCATTTCAATGAAATAAAAAATGACCCTGGTAATAAATAGGTTAAATTAAAGCATCAAGATTATATTAAGTAACTTATCTATAGTCTGCAATATCAATAACAAAAAATGACCCCTATAAAAATTATCCATTTCATTAATTATAACAATCCCCAATTATGAAAAAAAATTAAATCGATCCACTATTCAAAACCTCTTTTGAAATATAACTAGAAAAACAATCATTTTATAGAGGCTATTTTAAAAAAATTACAAGCTCACAACTATTTCAAATGAATAAAAAATTTAATAGACCCTATTTAAAAAGATATATGAAAAATCTAAATTTAATCAACATGTTTATATATCAATACATCTATTTAGATTTATTAAACCTATAAAATTACACACGCACACATATATATAAGGAGATATCAATACACATATTCAAATATTTTTATGGGAATAGATGCATGTGTGTAATATATACACACACACACCAATACATCTGGGTAGAAGCATAAAAAATGAAAAGTGGAATCCAAAATAATGGACATAAATATATAACACAAGAAAAAAAAATAATAATAAATCTTCTAGAACAAGGAAAAATTGATTAATTATTGTCATGAACTAATGATTTTCCCAAATAGATTTCATAAATGGCCTCAAATACTTTTAAAATACAAATTTAATTTATGAAAACCATCATAAATGTTTTATTAACCAAAAATATACTTTATCCTTTTAATGAAGATCAAAAATAAAACCAAATACACAAGAACAAAATTAGAAATCAACTATAATCCCACAAAATCGTTGAGCAACAAGCCTTTTTAAATCTAATTGATCAAAAATAATTGTATAAATTTTAGAGAAACCAATTTGAAACAACCAAGATCATGAAAAAAGTTACGTAACTGAGAATGTATAAATACACCAACCTAGGGACATTATATATGTTGAAAAACCTTAATAAATAGTGAGTTGACGACCTAATTAATGTAAAAAACACATAAATTTAATTGAGTAGGAGGGAAAAATAACATACCTTTTTTTGAGCTTAGATTCATTTGAGTGAATGTATAGATGTCATGAATGCTTGTATTTATTCGAGCCTTTATTTGAAACATGGATTCATTTTATCCTTTATTCAATCCGTGGATTTGTTTGAGCCATCATTCATCCCTTAATTCCATCGATAGACTTTTGGGGGAGGAGATCCAAAAGTATGTGGAATTTGTAGAAATCATTAGATATTGTTACTAAAATGAGTGCATTATGATTATTTAAATAGATTGGGGAGAATTTTAGCTATGGTCCTAAAAAAGAACTTACAAACATACCTTTTATTAGTGATAAATTATAAATCAATGATAAAAGGTATCTTATTAGTGCTAAAGAATCACTAATAAATGAAATATTTTCTATTGTTAAATCTTTAGCACTGATAAAGAAATTATAGTTATTATTATTAAAAACCTTTAAATATATTTATATTATTATTTATTTATTTATTTGAATTATATAATTATTTAAAATTGTAATTACTTATTTATAATTCTATAAATAATTTTATAAGAAAGTGTATTTTTTATTTATAATTAAAAATATAAAATTTTATAAATACACTTAATATAAATTTCTAAATATATTTATAAATAAATATATTTGTAAATATGTTTTTAAATACTTATTTATAATTATAATATCTTTATTTCGTTATATATATTTATATAATTTTTGTAAGGCCAGGGTTATTATTTCAATTGTTTCAATATTGGTCATAAGATCGATAACTATCGAAGAAGGATGAGTATTTAAAATTATGGTGTTGTTGGGAATACTGGTGAATCTTGTAGAAAAAAGTGGGAAATTCCATTTGGATCTATCTTCATGGACTTTTCAGAGGTTCATGTCATTTATTTGGAAGCTGGTTCAAACCCTTCGACAGTGGGCTCCAAAGGACCTCAATAGGATAATAAAGTAAATATAGATATGCCTTTGCATTGGATAACAATTGAATCCATAGTTCACCCTTTATCTGAATATGTCATTGCTTTCATGCTCTATATCAGATATGGTGTCCTTCTTGTAATTTCATTGAGGAGTTTCCCTTTGGTAGAGATTAACATGACGGACCCGAGGATGTTGTAAGTAAGAACAACATATGGAATCTCAATATGTTCATCCTTCATGTCGCATCTGGTACTTGTTTGTTATTAAGAGACTCAATTGGTGTTTCCAGCTCAGATGCACATAAAATTAAATTCCAGGAGGATATACAATTATAGTGTATCTCCAAGTAAATTTGTGATAAATTGGTGAATGTCTCTAGTGATGATAATGAAATGAACAACATCAGTTTATTGCATATGGAATCATATGTGCAACTCATGGTGGATGTATAATTCATAATAATGATTCAGTGTAAAATGTGTTTCAAGCCCTTATTAATTTTGTATAGTCATTGACAATCACATAGAATGTGGAGGATGTGGAGAAGGAAAATTCTAGTGCAAAGGGAGAGGATTGTTTTGTGGAACTTCCAGAGAATGATGACCCATAATTGGATTGGCATCAAATAATGTCATGGATATGAGGATGTCATCAAAAAAATCACGGAAGAGGTCGTGGTCATGCCGAATAAGATAGGGAAGATAAGAAAATGGATGATATTGATCATGTATTTTATAGAAGAGGCCATGGAGTCTAGGTAGGTCATGGGAAAGGACATGACCATTATCTCACTTTGGATTAAAAACATCATAAGCAGAAGTCCCTAGTCCTCTTCATGCAAAATAACTCATAGTCAGAATGGGAAACTACTAATTCAGTAGATGACTTTAATCCAATGTTTAGAAATGATACTTTTTATGAGAATTATGGAAGTTGGAATGGTTTGTGTCACCGCATTCACCATTTTCTTTTCTCTGGCTATTTATTTCTCATACATTTATAGAAGTAGGCATGCCTGCCTCCTAAACCATATATGTATATATCTATATAATTATATATGTTTACAAAATTATATATTTATTAGGAAAATATTTTTAAATATTAATATAGTAAATATAAATATTATTTAAGTATATTGATTATAATTTTATAATTATAAATATATATATCATTATATATATTAATATCCTTATATATATTTATGAAATTATATATGATTATATAATTAGATATATATTCATTACAATTTTATTAATATTTATATATATAATTATTTATTTATAATTATTCCAAAATATTTTTCAAATGATAATTTTTTTTTCTTTTATATAAATATAAATATATTCATTATTTAAATAATATTATTCATTTTTTTAATTATTTAAACATCTATAGTAATTTATTTATAAGTATATACATACTTTTATAAAAAAAATATTTATTTACTCTTAATTATAAATATATAAGTTTCTACTTATAGTAAAAATATGTGTCTAAAAATATTTATTTAGAAATATTTATTTTTGAAAATATATTTTTTAAATTATTATCGAATATATAGTGTTAAATGCCTGAATGATAAAAATAAGTGAAATTGAATAATTAAAAATGAGTGAATATTAATAATAATAATAAAATGATAAATTTTAATAATTAGAAATAATTCATTAAAAATTATGGATATATATATATATAATGATTAATACATATTGAAAATGATTAAAGATAGTAAACAAAAAAATATTAATAAATAGTATAAAATGATTAAAATCTAAAAAAATATTGAAAAATATTGAAAATTAATAACCAACAACTAAATGTAATAATATTAAAAATAAATAAATACAATTTACCAATTAAAACACAATATATTAAATCTATCAGGTAATAGTGAAATTTAAAATTGAATACTAAAATTTGAATAAAGTACGTCAATATTAGTTATATGTGTTTCTATATATTATTTCATTAAATGTGTAAATATTTTTGTGTGGGGGTTGTATATAAAATTGCATTAATCAAATATATATATTTGAATCCAATGTAACATCCATCAAATATATTTTAATTTGAAAAATCAAAAAACATTAAATAATGTCCATTACTCGATGCAATTATCAAATTTTTAAAATTTGTAATAATTTTTAATTATAAACCACTAAATTTATGTATTATTTAATTTAAGAATAAATATTATTTATTATAAAATAATATTATATAAATTATTTTATACATTTATATATATAAATATGAATATATAGGAATAAATTTATATAATAAATTAATAAAGGAATAATTGTGTATAAAAACCATCAATAATGAATAAGATATTAATATGATATTAATTATTACATTTTATTCATTTCCTATATTTATATTTAATATATATTATATATTACTATTTTTAATTTATATATATATATATATATATTTTATACATGTTCATTTTCATTAGTAATTGTTTCATTAATAACTTTTTTAATAATTTTTTAATTTATTGATATTTAATTTTTCCGTTTAATTTTGTCAATTTATTCATTTTTGATTTTTTTGTTTAATTATTAAAATTTATCTATTTTACAAATCTAAACATAATATATTCTATTTATTAATTTTTATAATCTATATATATGTATATGAAATTTGTTATTTTTTTCAATGATTATTTAATTAATAAATTTTTTAATATTTTTCATAATTTACTCATTTTTAGTTTATATTTGATTAATTATTTCATTACACTCATTTTAAACATTCATATATTTAACATATACTACATATTAATATTTATATTTTATACATATTTATATTAAATTTATTTATTTTTATCAATAATTTAATATTTAAAAGTAATAATATTTTTTAGTTTACACATTTTAATTTTCAGTTTGTTTGACTATTTCATCTTATTCCAGACCTTTATTAGTTCTAAAAATTTTGTGATAAAGTATAATCTTTATCATCACTCAAAAAAGTTATGATAAATGGTACGCTTTATCCTCGCTAAAAACAAAGCACAGATAAAGGGTAGCTTTAATGAGTGTCAAAGAAAAGCACTACTAAAGGTTATCCATTATCAGCACAAAAAAAGTATTGTGAAATTGTGTCATTTATCAGTTATTTCTTTGTAGTTCTGATAAAATTTACCCTTTATCAAATCATTGTTTTTCACTAATAATGGGGAATTTTATCATCACTTTTCTCTGGAACTGATAAAGTGAAGTAATGTTAAAGGCATGTTTTATAGTATTGTTTCCACAATTGATGATATGATAAAATTTTTAACATACCCATTCTATTTCACAGGTTATGATATGATCACATTTTTTTGAAACCCATTCCATTTCATGGGTTATGAATTCATGGATTTTTATGATATTGAGGGACATATAAATATTATTTTCCTTATGAGATTGGTGGGACCTATTTTTCCATTCAATGCATTGGGTAAAGATTTATTTATATAATTAGATAGACATGGTTGGAATTGGGAGTGAACGTGGTACAATAATATATCTATTAAATGGGGATGGAAGACATTTCAATAATACAGGACAACCACTACGGATGGTGGTGTGTCCTCTGATGGAGGAGTAGCTTCCTTTGCATGAACCTGATTACATTTTAATAATTTTCTTTGAGGACCTAATTGAATTTCCATAAGTTTATGTGAGGGAATAATTTCATGTCCTAAACTTAATGGGTTAACATATTTATCTTTATAAAACATCACAATGATATAAGTTGATGTGTATACCAAAAATCTATTTCTTATGCCAATGTTATACTCTCATTACTCTTGTTCTTTTATTTTCTTATGATTCATGTATTACAAACAACCAATAATTATGCTATGATTCATTTTTTTGACCTTTGATATGAAGGGTGTGGTTTTACATTGTTATCCTCATATTCTCATACCCTTATACTCATTTCAGGCTTACATATTGTCCTGGTTTGTCCTTATTGAGCATTTTAGGTCACCCATTTACATTTTTACTTTCCAGAGGTTATGAAGAAATGTTTGAAAAAGGGTATTTTTGGTTTTAATTCTAATGGAAAATATATTAGTCAAATAAATTGATGATATTTCCTCAAATTAGTAGAATGAGTTTCATATTATTAGAGTCCCTAAACTATTATAGTCATCGGGGATGTCATTGTGCAATTTATTAAATATTCAACTAAAAACAAGTAATATCCATGTATGAGATGGTAGGGTCGTAGTAGTTGGTATCAATGCTACAGATCAGTTATCTGTGGGAAACTATAATGAGAAAAATTTATTGTTATCCCAATGTGATATTTCTAAGTATATTTCATTTTATCTCACTATGAATATTTCTAAGGATGTGTCAATGTTTTCAAAAATATATTGGAATTTTGTCAGTAGATTTAGAGAGCTGTTTCTATGAAATTGCATCCATATATATATTTACTAAAATTGTATGTGGTTCTAGAAAACATATACATAGAGTTAACAGCCCTTAAAATTCCATATTGAGCTAGACTTGAACAGGAACTAATTCTCGACAATGGTACTTGTTTTAATCCTTGTTTATCACTCCAATGTGATATACTATTGAAATTACCAATCACTTTACAAACCGTCATGAATGATTTAAATATATGATGATCATGGATGACCTATGTAAATCCTATATTGTTATACATTAAAAATAAGGTGTCATGATAAAGGTATCATATAAGTTATTTTTCAGGATTATGTGGTTTTCCACTATTATATGCGGGTTTCTAACTACAATTTCTTGTTTTAGCCAATAGCAGAGACTAAAAGGAATTGTATTAACATTGAATTTGATAGATAATTTTACGATGTGAAGTAAAATGGAATGATTACTTTAGTTAAGTTTTTTGTGATTATACCCAATAAATTTTCATGTAATATGATAAAAGTGGACCATAACCATTTCTCAGACTCACAAAAGATGAGAATTAAAGAGTTCACTAAGAGTTCTAGTTATGGTAACCATGGAAAAATGAATATTAAATTTCCTATATTATAATAATATGGAATAAATCTTCCTAGTGAATATATTATTTGAACATTAATATATTTTGACTTTCAAAAAGAATAATAAAAAGCAAGAAACAATAGAAAAAAATTACGCAGTCATGTTAAGGAGATTGATGTGAATATTATTCACCATAAGGTATTATCAATTTATGAGTTATTTAAATTTGTAATTTATAGTTACTAAGAAAATAAATATCCTTTGGATAATGTATTTGAATAAAATCCATAGGGTGGTATGAGTATTTTCTATACTCTTAATGATAAAGAAATTAAAAATGAAATGTTAAAATAATGCTGGGATATGAAATAAGATGAAGAATCATAGTTAATTTTTTGAGATGGGAGTGGGATGATTAAAAAATTTACTTTATGAATTTAATATATTATGTTATATTAATGATGAATTATATAATTGTTTTTCATTAGAAATTTTTCAGTTTGTAAATGAATGGATATGTGGAAAGATGCTCATGGACTTAAATAGTGAACTAATGTCATGGTGATATTTCTATAAAATGCATTATTAAAAGATTATATCTCATTTTTTTGTGGTTGATATAAGAATATTAGGATAAAGAGATGATTGAGTTTGTTAAATTGAAATTGATATTATGGATTCCATTGGAAGTGATTAATTTTTTGTTCAAAAACCAGTTTATGCTACCATTAATGTGGTTTACATCATTTTTGGATTTCTAAAAATCATCCAACAATCAACATTTTATGTAATGAATGAGCTAGAATGTATTTTTTCAACAATATTTTATTTTTATTCAGGTAATTACCATGTTTAAAATAAATAAATGATGAAGGTATTCACATGTTTTTTATGTGATAATCATGAGGCAATTTTTATATGTAACATATCAATGTTAAGATACTTTTGAGAAATTTAGTGACATTGTTTCTCTAATTTTCTTATTTAATAATTTGAAACAATAATATAGAAAAGGATTTGTAAAACAAAGTATTTAGAACATTTAATGTGGATTTAGAGATTAATATATTGTTTCAGAAACTGAATATTTATTTATACTGGATAGCTTGTGGTTAAAATTTTGGTGTGATGATAACTAACGATAGATGGAAGGACATGTCGTTATATTTTTGGGTCTTATGATCCATTAGTGATTTTTAAAAAAATCCTCCATTATTTATTAAAGTAACATTTGACATAAATTGATCACAGAACAACCAATGTGTGGGATTGTAATTATTTAAAATATAGAAATAAAATACTTGTATCTTTTTTTGATAATTGCACAAAATTAGGAAATTGATCTTGGAATATAGTTTTATCCTGATACATTTCATTATTATAAATAAAATGATCTCTTAAATAATCATAGATATACTGGTTTATAGTTTTTAACTTTCACTGTATTACCTACATTATTGTGATTATTTATCTATATGAGTTTGAATAATAATTTACACTATACCTCTATGTCCAAATATTGACTTCTCACTTATTTTCTCCAATGTCGAATACTAGTTATTATATACATTGGTAAAATTTTATGTTTTCATATTTCCCTTTATAAAGCTAGTTTTATTATTCATTTTTATTATCTGGGTTCTATGAATGTAATATTAAAATGTTAAACCACTGAGACAAAGGAGAATTTCGAGGGAGAAATTAATTTTAAATGAGGTAGAATGACACACCCATTGATTTTGAGAAATATATTTTCCAATGAATGTATTATTTTTGATATATAGTGTTACACTAAAAAAATATTTTCACTTTCCTAACAAGTAACACTATTCTTAGTATGATTTACACCCAAAATAGAGTGTCAATGAAATGCGACATATAATTAAAATATTATTATTTAATATGATAGTTTTCACCGAGATGTTAGAATAGAGGCTATAAATGGGATTAATAAATTTATTAAAAATGGATTTATCATATTTATATAATGATTTATTTTATGAATAATTTATCATTAATGAAAATTAAACCATTTTAAAAATAATAATGTAATACTTCAACTAAAAAACAATTTTTTTGTGCAAAAGATTGTTTTATATCAATTAATCATGTAAATAATTTTTTATAAATTTATTTAATGAAATGTAAATATTATTAATTAAAATAAATTTATAACCTTAATCTTTTATTTTTTATATTAAATAGTTAAGTATAAATAAAAATGTAGTCATAAAATCTATGTTTTTTTTAAAATATTGTTTTCCACATTTTTATGGCGTACTTATTTTTAAAATATATTTTGTTGGTTTTAAAAAATTATTTTAATAAAATAAACCATATTTGTTAAGTTGTCATATCAAAATTATATTAGTTTGATTTTTTGTGATATTTGTTTTAATTTCTATGAATATGAAACAGATGAATTTTAAATTAAACAATTATAATCATTTAAATAATATATAATAGTAAACTATACATTGAATTGGTTATAAAGTAAAAATATTTAATTACACATAAATTAATCAAATATAGGTAATTAAACAATTTTACATATAGAATATTGATATAAAAAAATTATAAAATTTGGAACATTTTTCCTTTATAAACCCACTTTTTCAAAATGTATGTGGGATTAAATTTTCATTAATTTTTGTCACTTATTCAAATTGAATTCAGTGAAATGGATTCCTTGTTTTTAATGATAAATTTTTTTTATTTTTAAAAATAAAATATTAATTTTTTAAATATATATATAAATGTAGTCAAAATTAATCATGACGATAAAGAGAAAACTGAGTTTACTAATGTACTAAACATCAAACATATATAAAATGACTTGAAAAATAATAATAAACCCATTATATGGATATATTTTTACCATATACCATATTTAATTGATATTGGTATAATATTGGAGCCACATTACATGAAAAAATGATTATGGAATTATCTCTTTTCCAAATACTACAAAAGTATCACTCACTTCTCTAATAAAAGAATAGCCATCTCCCCTCAGTACCCACATTAAAACCAACTAGTTCAAGAAATCATTTCCCAAATAACTTTTAAAAAACCATCATTTAATTTTACAAGATATTGTTTGGGTTAAAATCAATCCCAACAATACATTTGGGGAAAACCAAAAGGAGATGCCCGAAGAAGGGGTAATGTTCATTAAAAAAATTTCATTGCTCAAACACATTTAATTCGTTTTATATATTTTTTATATAAAAAAAATAATTATCATATATATATATATATATGTGTGTGTATATTTACATAAATTTTACAACCAAAATCAACCACACTTTATTCAAGTAGGTTAGAAATTGTTATTTGAGTGTACATCAAACTACCACATCATGAACCAATTTCATTAATATTTCTATTATGACCTATAATAATTAGTAATAATGTTGGAAATATAATGTAAATATGATATTTTTGATACTTATGATATTTTTTCCTATTTAATTATTATATAATAAAACGTCATTCATTACATTTTGGTGGCTTTTGATAACGTTGTTCATGTGTACGGAAGACTACCACCTCACAAAGAGATGTGATTCATTCGCACAATACATAGAATATATTAAGCATGAGTTTTAATAGATGTATGTGATATATAGAAATTAAGAATATTATACTATAATGATAATATACATATATATATATATATTTAAATTAACATTATTACAATACAATAATATAATTGAAATAGAATTCAGTTGTACTTATGACCTACCATCTCCATGAATGGTGTATTTCATTTCCTGTTACTCAATTTTATGGATTAATATAAAATAATATATATTTAATATATATTATATTTATATCATAGTTATAATTCTGGAGATTATTAAATCATGATTAATGTAAGATAATAAAAAATATAAAAAATCAAAACATTTATGAAATACAATGCGGTTATTACCTTAAACATAACATAATCATGGAATTGTTAAAAATATGAATATAATTTCATAATAAAATCACATATAATATTATATATAATAGTATAAGTTTCTGATAGATATATAGTAAATTTATATTTATTATATATGATTTTTGAATGATTACGAAAAGGGTCATGACTTAATGTGAGACATTTTTGTCTGACTTTTAACTTTTGTGAGACACCTACTATATTCCTCACCTGTTTCTTTTATGTGGTGTATATTAAATGCATGATTTAATTTTATTATTCATCTAATCAATTAATTTTTTTTTATTTCCATTTTATTGTCCCTCTATAAAGGTATTACGGTTGAAAATGATACCAAAAGAGTCTGGAAATTCTGTCGTAGTTATTTTTATTTGAGACATACGTTATGTTGTATAACTATATTAATTCAGGAAGTGTAAATGTAGCCTCATGGATAATTAATATATTGAATTTACTCATCATCATGATATTTTATGTCTTCATTTTTTCTTACTTTATGAGGTTTAAGATTCATTGTTATCAAATATTTAATGATTTTAGGTTACAATCTCTTCATTTGTCGAGATTGTTTGTGATTAATTATGTAATGTTCAAATATCATGACATAACTCTGAAACAATCATATGAATTTTTCTTATACTCTACTAATTTTTTATATATAAAAATATAATAGTACCATTTTTTAGTCTTTTGTAATTAATAAATATAACATTTTTTTAGGAAAATATGACATTATTTCTCTCTTCAATCGGAAGTCATTGTTCTAAAATATTATTTTCATGAAATACTATTAAATTTTATTAAATAATATTTTATCTCAATTTAAAGGAAATTTATTTTAAAATGTTTTATTTTCTAATTTTTTTTTATTTTATTTTCAATTATTCCTTTATTGATTTAAAAGGATTTTTATAATAATGTTTTCAATATTTATTATTTTTTAAAATCTTTATAAAAGAGGAAATTATTTTTTCCATATATATTTTTTTAAAAGACCTTTACAAATTCTTTTAAACTTATTATTATATCCTTTGGTCTTACACATCCATTATTAGTAATATAATCCAAGGGTAACATTTATATTATCTCTCTGAAGGTTTTATCTTTTTGTGGAATATGTTTAACAAAAAAATTTCCCATCCAATTGTAATATTTTATTGAACCTTCATATTTTTAAATGTAATGATATGATGAAATTATTATGAGACCTTCTCATTTGTTTATGTTATGATATCATGGAATTTTAATGATACCAATTCCATTGCATAGGTTATGATATGATTAAATGTTTTTTATATCCATTCCATTTCATGGGATATTATATGAAAATTGTTTTTGATATTGTGTAACAAATAAATATGGTGTTCATTATGTAATGGGTGGACCTTTATCTAAGACAAATGAATTTTTTAAATATTTATGTATCTTATGATGTATTCTTGGCTAGAACTATGAGTGAACTCGGTATAATAAGACAAGCATAGAATTGGGTGATCCCAGTACAATACCAAAGGTCTGCTGGTGAGGATTTTTCTTTGTCCCACATTAGAGGTGTGGAAAAATATATGTGAACCTAATTAAATGTTCCAAATTTATGAATGGATAGGGTTTCATGCCTATAAGTTTATGAGATGGTCTGAATTCATGTCTTTATCTTAATGGATGAACATGTATCTCTTTATACATGTTCAAGATGTTATCATATGATGTGCGTGCCAAAAATATAAGTAGTCTAACAATGTTATACTCTCATTAAGATTTTTATTCTATTTATTTAAGATTCATGCATAAAAAATTCCATTCTTTATTATATGATTCAAGTTCATGATATTTCATATGAAGGGCACATTTTTCCAATGCTATGCTCGTGTTATGAAACCCTTATTCTGATGGAATGATTATGTATCTTACTTGTATGCCCTAACAGAGTATTTTAGATCATTCCTTATTATGTTTTTGGTTACATATGGTATTAATAAATGTTTTTTAGGGTATTATTGTGAGGATTATTAAAGGGGAGGATCATCATAATATATATTTAAGATCTTTCATCAGTTTAAAATATTGTGTTCCATGTTTCCAAAATCCATAAACTATTGTCCTTCAGAATATGGTTTTTAATTAAATGAATATTTAGTTAAAAATATGTAATATCTATGTATGAGTAGTCATGTTCAATTTAAAAATAACCAACTTTTTATGGACGTATGTTTTTTTTGAATTAATGGAGTTTGAGTATAAACCTGTAAACATTGATTAAAAGGGTTTTACATGAGATAGAAATCCTTTGGAGGTATTTCAAATCATAACATAGAATCTAGGAAGAATATTGGTAGTATAAATTTTAAACAACATGTAAATGTGGTACAAGACATTTCAATGTTGTCACACACTTGTCGTGAATAGTTTTATTCCATGAACTAGTTCTCCACATGAATTTTATACATGTCATAATGTAATTTCATGACGTATAATTTTAAGGAAGGGTTAAATTCACCCAAGGGGACACGAATTTCAGTATATCTCATATATAAAAAATATATGATGCGGTGGAGGGTTACATGCCATTTATTTCTCATGAACAATAGTTTTTTGTAGAATTATACACATGTTTTCTCATTCCATCTGTTGTTAAGACACTCCACTCTTGTTCTTCTTGAATCCCTGAAAATATGAAGTGATTTAATAACATTTAGAAGTTTTTGTTTGAGGTATGATCCCTAGTAATTCTTTTTTACTTTCTATATTTCTTATTGTTTCATTGATGTTGTGTTGGTTTTTTATCTCCACTATGGAATAATTTTTATCATGAATCAACGTGATTTAGCTTCATTCTTTTGATCTTCCTCACCAAAATTCTTAATAGATGATTATGTTGGTAGCATTTTATAATCATTGGATAAAGGTATGTAGTGTAAATCATAATATTATGGTCTCTTAATTTTTTGTTTATTTTTAATACAATGACAGTTACATGATATAGTGAACATTTACTAAATTAACTCTAGTAAAAACTGATTTTTTTTATTCATTGGACCCCATTCCATTCAATGGAGTTTTAACGTAGCTTATGAATACCCTTTGGATGATTAAACCCTTTTATTAATAACAATTTGTCTATTGGTTTAATGTTTTTTTGTCATGAAATGTGATTAGGTGTTTTATAGATATAGAATCACACTGACATAGAATTTGGGATATTTATATTTCTATTATTAATATGAAATATAAAAAAATGTCTAATTGAAATATAAATTGTATTTTTCATAATTAACCATTGAGTGTTTTGATGTGATATAGTGATATCCTTACAATTATGACTTGTTGAGTTTATAAGGAAATTCACATATACAGTGATTGGACCATTGGTTACTAAAAATTATATATATTGGGATATTCCTAGTGGATTATTAAATGATTATAAATTGGGTTATTCATGGTGATCGTGAAATGTTTATATTTACATCTATGCTCGGTGATGCTAAAATTCTTATAGATGGAGTGTTTCAAAGTGGCTAAGATTCAAATATAGAAGGATCGGCCTAGTGAATTCTGAAATTATTATATATATATTTTTCAAGAAGGAATAAATACTTATAAATATTTATCTTCTGGGTGGGTTGATTATTCCATGGGTTTTATTTATGGTTGGACTAGTTGTTCACCATGGTTAGAGACATTCCGACATACAGAAAATGATTGTTGATTATGTATTGTATTAATTGATTTTTTTAATACACAATATTACCAAATTATTGCATTAAATGATTATGATATTGATTTGTTTATAAAATTTCATGTCAGCCTACTATGTATTACTCACACCCAATTCGAGCCACTGTTTTTCACCAATGTAAATTACAAGGACGCAAGTTTTGAAAAAGGAAAAGGCCATTGGTGCTGATCATTGCATATTGTATTGGATGTAGGATGGATATTGTACCAACATGTGGTTTGGGACCATATTACATTGTGTTATCTGATTTGAATTTTTTTGATCAACACATAGATTCATCTTAGTTTTTCATTACAGGATTCATCATTATTGATTTATTGGTTTCTCATTTACTATCTAGATGTATGATATATTACATCCACTTTTATTTGATCATATGATAATTATTATTAGTTTATTATTCTATAATTTTGTAACACTATACTCGGGGATATAATACTACCGTTATTTTAATCACATCCCTTATTCTTGTCAGCACCCTATAGCGTATGAGGAGGCATGCTTGGGGACCCGCTACCAACCATATTTGGAAACATGAGAGGGTAATTCATCGGGGGAAATTAAAAAGTGGTATAAAATTTAATGAATTATTTTACATTTATATACTATTTGGGAAGTGTATAAATCATTCTAGTATGTTTTGGGACATCATACTGATATTTTTCTTGGGAGTAGAAAACCCATGTAAGGGGAAAATTCATAGTGCCCAGGGAATGAATTATTGTTCATAATATTCTATTGTTATAAATGATGTTAATTGAGCCTATATGATTCACATTTTGTGTGATGTTGTTATTTTTGGAGATGTACAGTCAGGTACTATTATGGGATGAGATGAGTATTCATGCATCATTATATGATCGTAGGGAAAAATATTAACATGCATCATTCATGATATGGACATATTTATAACATGTGACATATAATTGACTATATGTGGTGTGAAATGAGATACCGGTTAAGTCTATTAAATGAACTGAAATAAACTATTATATAATGTGAAAACTCTTGTAGTATTGGATTGTAGAGACGATAAGATATTATTCTCTATTATTTTCACATATTGAGGAAGAAATTCTTATTATAGCTATTGTTCTAAGTAGTGTGATTATCTTGTAGAAATATTTGTTTGACCATCATCATAGATTTTAGAATAAGTGGAGTACAAATCCTTATACTAGAAACATATATTAAATTGAGATTTCTATATCCCATTAGGATTATATCGATATTTAGCAGCGTAAAAGCTACTTTATGGTCATGTGATCTAAAGAAAGGGGGACCATTTTCCCTATGTCTTCAATGTCTATGTTGAAAATGGATTTTCAGCTACACCATCCACCTCTATTTATTAGTGATGAAACCCCCTATAAGCAAACTTCTATATTGAGTTTCTATTCACAACCATAATTAACCATGAGACACTATTATATATGACGGTGTTGATTTCATCATGTATATATCATGTACACGCCATGAGTTAATGGTATAATCTTGATCAATGTAAGAGTCAAGAGGATTTATCTTGGAAGGACATAGAGGTGATGTTTATGAGACACTTCTACCCAGATAAATTGATGGATGAGAAGGCTCGTGTGTTTATGCACATAATGGTAGAGGGAATGTTAGTAATGGAGTAAACCAGACATTTCACTAACCCACATAGCATGTTTCCATCTTGGTCAGTTGTTCAGATCTATTTGGAGAGAATATTTTAGGACTGTACCTAAAATGAGATCAGATCATAGATGAATGTATTTCATTTTAGTATCTTTCGAAATGTGATGAGTCATAAAATCTTCAAGGAAGAGAATCCAAGAGAGTTCTTGAGGCATTGCAAGGTTGTTTTGACTAGGAAGACTGGGAGCTCTTCTTCTGGTGAACAGATGTTCCTCACTGATAGTTATCACTATGTAAATAGTAGTTATGTCATTCGAGGTAGTAGGAATCCATCTCATGATTATTTCCACTATAGTTATATCAATGTACCATGTTGGGCCAACAGAGGCCTTTGTGTCTGTACCATAATTTTATGTGTCTTTATTATATTAATTTGGGTCATTTTTATAGTTTTTGTTGGAACTTTACATAGCAGGTATATGGGACAGGATCAGGACAGGTACATGTGCATTGAAAGGAATCCATTACCCCTCAGTAGATAGGTAGTTGTAGTTACAATGGATTATCTTGGATAGGTAGTGGACATGGTTCCCATATGTGTGAGTGGTTGAACAAGGGAGGGATAAAATATTAGGCCACTCATGAAAAATACTAGGGAAGAGGGGATGATCAAATAAACTTTATGAAGAATAATATAGCTAGTGTGGATGTAGGACCTTCAACCATTGGAGGTTTGATTATTGTATAATATATCATTTCTCATGTTTTTTTGATACATCATTATTGAATTCCTTTTCTCTAAAATATTTGAAGAAGGTTTGGTCTTGGTTTGGGAATTCTCTAATGGTGTTTTAAAAATTAACACACCATTGGTATTTTGGTGAAAGTATATCAAAATTGTCCAGGTGTATTCTCTAGTGATCGGTGGATACCATTTATTTTTGGAACCGTTTATGATAGAAGTGAATGGTTATGAGTAGATTCTTTATATGGATTAGTTAGTCAAATTCCAGAATTATATTAAATCTTAATAGGGGATAGTTACCTTTTTATATTTATAAGGGGACAAATTTTCTCTGTAGGGTGTTTAAATCTTCCGGATGGTTGTGCAGGATCAATTCAGAAAATATTTGGTTGTCTTGAAACTCAGGTAGCATGTGTTGTTACATTTATTTTATAATAAAGTATGAATACTTTATTCTAGTGGTAGACATTTTTAGGAAATATTTCTTGAAATTTTCAATTCTTTACCTCCCAAGAGAGATTTCATGATTACATTTGAGTAGATTCAGTTTCCATTCCTCCCTATAGAATGGAATCAGAAGTTCTTTGGGTGTAAATGTTTTGTTGGATGATCTAGAATCTGATGGTTTAATATGGCCTAATATGTATCTATGGGGTTCTTATGTTCCGTTCGCCAAGACAGATGATGGAAATTGTCTCTTATGTGTAAAATACCATTGATTGAAAAAGATGATTGTCATGAATCAGAATCCTCCTCCATGTATTGATTATACCTTAAACTAGTTTAAATGATCTGAAAACACTCTAATATTTATTTGAGATAGTGATATCAACAGTTGATGGTGAGATCGTCAGAAATACCTCGCATTTCGTTTAGGAGTCTATATAGATTGAATGGGTTTGTAGTGATGTTGTTTTTTTTGAAAAATGCACTGGAGGTATTCAAATCCTTGATGAAACAAATCATTCTTCCTTTTTTTGGATACATTTTTGGTTGTTTTTTTGATGCCATCATAGTGTAATCCCAATCAGATGGTGATCATTTCCCACATGTTTAAATATTCTTGAGTACATGGAGAGAGAATCATCGTTATTCCAAGTTGACTACATTGAATTTTTTTTATTGATAAAGTGAATTAATTTTTCCATGTCATCTAATAAGAAAGTGTTTTAGTAGACCCAGAAAAATTTTCAATCATGATATCATTGGAGAGGCCCTTGAATGTATTTGGGATTCGTAGTTTTCTAGGATTAGAATGTCATTACTGGCACTTTATAAAGGACTTTTTCCATTTAGATATGATAATGTTCGTTCTGACCAATAAAGGGGTGAATTTTATTTTGTCACATGTTGGGAAGAGATAATTTTAAGAGATATAGTTATGGTGTCCTCATATACTATCTTCATTTTATATGTTCTTGGTAAATCAAGTACTATGCAATATGACACATCTAATGCTGGACTCATATCGGTTATAATGAAGGATGGTCTAGTGGATTATTATGAATCTATAAAGCTATGATTGCATGAGTTGAATTATCCTACTGAAAATATTGAGTTAGATATGGTGGAACATGCACAGAGATTTTAGAGAAATTATCTTTTGGTTGAGATATTATTGTCTTACATTAACTACAAATTCATCATGTTTAAACGTTCTTAGTAGGACATGGAACTTTATTAGATGAGGTGGGTCAATTATCAATCACAACCACAGAACTGGGCAAGGCCAATGCCAGCCTTTATCAATGCTAATGAAAAGGCGCTGATAAAGGGGGGTATTTATCAGCGGTTTTTTTAAAAGCGCTGATAAAGGGTCTGACGCCAAAACAAATTCATTAAAAATCTATATTAATATTTAAATATATAGATATCATTATATTTATATAAATATTATATATATTTTTTAAATATAACATTAAATATATTTTAGATAAGTGTAAATATACAGTTACACTTAATATATAAGATATTTAGTGAAAATGGATTATAAAAAAATTTAAAAAAATATTTTTAATTAATATTTTTCGAATTTTTATGAAGTAACAGTCATTTAATAACAATTTTATGACTAAAAATAATAAAAAATAATAAAAAAAAGATCCAAAATATGTTGAAAATACAACTCGAACTTCAAACAACCATAAATTTTGATCCGGGTGTCCATTTGAGCTCTACCACATATCAAATTGAAGCCCGCGACAAACTCTACATCGCTATGACTCGAGGGACCCCGATCAAGTTTTTTTGAGGAGACAAAATTCCCAGAATGCCTCCAAAACAGTGTTTTTATTCTGGGTACCCCATTTTTTTTACATTTTGTGGATTTTCAACCTCGTTTAAGGGGGTATTATTGGATTTTTTTGGTGGGGAATGAATTTATTCCAATGTATAACATTCATATTGATATTATTTCTTTGAAATTTTATAATTTTTTATAATAAACTGCTATTTATAATCAAATATATAACAATATATAAATATTTTTTATATATTCACACATAAAAATTATTTTTTTAAATAAATAATTAAACATATTTACATATAACATATATTAGCATTATATAAATAATAACTAATATCCATTTTATTTAGAATACCAATATATAAATATTTATGTACCTATATATTAATCTAACTATATATGTACCTATATAATGTGTGTGTGTTTATTTGCGTGTGTCTATATATTAACAAACTGATATTATATATATATATATATTCTAACATATTTATATGCATATATATATATATATCTATGTATAATTATACTTATAGAACCACAAATATATATATATATATATATGTGTGTGTGTGTGTGTGTTGTATATATGTATTTATTTACACACACACAAAACAAAACATATTTTATGATTGTATTGAAAAACAGTCTTATAAATATATATTAATATACGAATAAATATATGGATAATGATATATAAATAAATATATATAAATAAATAGATATAACTTAATATTAATATAACTAATAAATATATAAATATGTACATATATAAATTTAACTAAATATATATATATGTATATATATATTAATACATGTATATAAATTTATATTAATACATGAATAAATATAACTATATATATATAAATAGATATTTAACTATTTGGAGAACAAATCAAATTAGAGGGGTTGTAAAAACATAGAACGTATGGGGGGAGGTCTTGAGTTCAAAACCCGGTAGAGGCAGGCAGGGGCAGCGTGTATGGGTTAATTTGGGGGGGATATATCGCTGTTAAAGGGGTCTAAAAGCACTGATAAAATGCGGGGCATCGTGGATGAGGCTTGCGGGGGAGTGGGGGGGGGGGCGCTGAAATATGGGGGGGAAGTGCTGTTAAAATCCCCCTCCTATTTATAATTTTTTTTAATTTTTCTTAATATTTTTAATTTTTTTAACATTTATCAGCGCTAAAAAAAGCACTGATAAAAGGGGTATTTTATGAGCACTAAACAAAGTGCTGATAAAGGACCCTTTTATCAGCGCTTTTTTAGCACTGATAAAAGGACCCTTTTATCAGCGCTTTTTTTATCCCTGATAAAAGGACCCTTTTATCATCACTTACTTTTATCCCTCATAAAAGGTTTATTTATCCACACTTTTTGGAGCGTTGATAAAGGGGACCCCCCTTTTCTTCTCCGACATTAACAGCACTTTTTAGCGCTGTTAAAGGCATTTTTTAGCGCTGATAAAAGCCATATTTGTAGTCGTGTATAGCCTTTGATCGTGATTTTGTTTATACATTTGTTTTTGGACTTGGCAATGAGAGAGAATTTACTTGGCCTCGAGGGATAATTTATGAGAGATTGCATTTATAGTTGGGAGACACCATCAGGATAGAATCATGGTAGATACTATTATTTTATTCTTTTTTGATGAGTATATGTTCCTACATAATTACACAAGGATATGATAAGTGTTCTAGGATTCTAGATGGGTGGTTCATCATGGTTTGACAATTATGTATCATGATCATCATATACAGTGTTGGTGGTCTCAAATGAATAAGTATGTATTGGTCTCAATGGAAATATATTTCACCCGCGAGTTGGTGAATGTCGAGCACCAATGAGTAGATGGGTTTTTGAAACGTATTCATATTCAAGAGTGATAATAGAATGATGTCACTATGGATGGTTTTGAGAGGATTACATAAGAAAACCTATAATATTGATGATGTATGGGTGATCATATATCGAATAATGAACGCTTCTCACATCCTTAGTATCATTGAGACCTTCACTATTGACGATATGTGTAGTATTTAAATTTACAAGATATTTCTATTTCATAGTGTTCTGAGGACTTTCGTTTCTAATTTAGATCCTCATTTCATATCTTTGTTCTAGAAGGATATTTAGAAGGATCTCAGATCACAATTTTTTTTGAGAACATCCTATCACTTATAGACAATCATAAAATATTAGTTTACTATTCATGTTTTATATGATATGTTACGACCTTGTGTTCTGGATTTTGTGGTTCATGTAAAAATAGATGGAACTAATTGAGTTTTCATATAAATATAGTTTCATAGAATTGATAAATATGGAATATTTTTATGATATTTATGGCCTGGAATATTTTTCACCACTTTGATTATTGTTTTTAGGTGATTCAGTCCTTGTGGGACCTTGTCTTCTATTGGAGGCCTCTGAAGAGATTTTGCTTATTAGGATGTGGTTACTGACCACACTGAGTGTGATGAAATCCTATGATGTCTATCAAATATAAAATTTGGAGTTTTAGTTTGGTTAAAATGGTTTCTTTTGGTTGTCACCTATTTGAATACAATATCAAATAATGAAACTAAAAAAGATAACACCATAGTTTATCGAGCAATTGGAGATAGTTGATAGGGTCAGCCTACTAGAATATTGGCAATCTCTTACAAAATTAAATAGTTCCATGAACAATGTGTTTGACATAATGAATCTTCAATGATTTATTTATAACACTTCTCATGTGATAGATTTCAATTTGGTTGGGATTTTGGGGGATGATTCATTTGAGAGGCACCCAATATGGATTGGGGACTTTAGTTAGAAGTTTCTTTTGTGTGGTACAATACCTCTGGTTCAATTTCTGATCCATAAAGGGCATGTTCTGGAGTATACATGGGATATGGAGTATGATATGCAATCATAGTGGATAGAAATTTTCTCTGATACCCCATAGTGTTGTCGGGAGATACTCTAAGAAGAGATGTTATATTGTGGGGAGGTTTTAAGATCCCATATATTCTAGTTATATCCATAGTTTGTTTTTTCATTAAAAATATTCAATTTAGGTTTTCCTTTTCCATTGATCCATTGGAAAAATTATTATTTGGAGACAGATTTTTTTGGTTAATATGACTTATCAGTTAGGGATGTATATTTGATTCAATTAATAAAGTATGGGTACGAATGTGTCAAAATTGATTTTGAGGAGTTTACCTTATATTTGGGAGGCTTTGGATTTTGTTTATACCTTTATTTATAAACATTTATGAAAAAACTCTTCAAAAAAATTGCCAAAAATGTAAATGTAGTAGATGTTTTGCAAGTGATGATAGACACATGACATGAATAGTTTCAGGTCAGGGACCGGTTCATGACATGAAATGAATAGAGACTATAAAAAATTTACATGATGTGTAATGTTTGGAAATGGTTAAATTCACCTAATGTGATAAAAATTTAGGAATAACAATTAAATATGAAATAAATGATGTGAAATAGGGTTACACGCTACTTATTTATCATGATCAATGGAATTAAGTAGCGCTATACTCTGGTTTTCTCAATAAAAATTTTGTAATATTCATCCTTTCATGACCTAAAAAAACTCCCAGTTGATCAACATCTACTTCATAACCTCTATATTTCAATGATCAGTGTTTAATCCCTTATTGGCCAATTTCATATAGTATTCTTTTTCATTCCCCATTCTTCTATTGAAGGGGTTTTTTATCCCCATTATGGAATTATGTTGTTTTTGATTCACTGTAATCTAGGTTTCTTTTTGAGATGTTCCTTATCCATGTTCTTGTTGGATGTTCTTACTAGATCCTTTTTAAACCTTTGGATAAAGTTAGGTAGTCTAAATTCTAACCCGATTGTCTGTTAATTGTTGAGTATGTGAAATACTATAATTATCCCCCCACCTTATGTGTATTAATAAAATAAATAATGGTAAAATAAGAATTTGAACTATTCTATTTATCCATTTAGATTCAATGGATTTGCAACCTCACTTATGGAAACCCACTATATGAACAAACCCTTGATTAATAATGACATAGTGATTCATTTAAAGTGTGTTTATCATGAAATGTGATTAGTTTATTTTTTCATATATATTCACTTTGACAATAGGTTATGATATATTCGTATTACTATGGATAATTCCGTATATAAGTAAATGTGTAATTGAAATATGAGATGTAATTTTCATAATTATCCATTAATACTTTTATTTTGATATTGTTATATCCTGTTATTTATGAATTCATGAATTGATTTTGAAATTCATATATAGTAGTATATTCATAATTATTGTTGAAATTATTTTTTATAGGGTTATTATCAGTGGTTGCAGAAATCATTATCTTTATTTCCATTATTAGTTATACTAGAATTCTTATATATAGTTATATGTCATAAGATGATGAAATACATACATATATATATATATATGGATTTTTATAGAGGTAAAAATGCTTATTTAGTGGGCTTGGCCCAGTTGGTGGCAAAAGTACTATATATAAGGGTTTTCCTAGTGGTTGAAATACTTATAAAGAGGTATTCCCTCAGTGAGATGATTATGACATAGTTTATGGTTATGTTTTGTGTGGTTGTTCTACATGATCAAAGACATTCCATCATGGGGATAAAGTTGTTTAATTTAAGTGTTGTATTTTTTTATTAATAAATACATCATTTTAATACTTTGTTGTTTTCACTTATTATCCTAGTGGTTTGGTGTAGTCATTGTGGTGTTGACCTATTTTTTTTAATCACAGCCTATTCATGTCGTCATTTGGTACCCAAGTATATTACATGCATGGATGTTTTGAAAACGGAAAAGGATATGGTTTCTAATTCTTTCTTACATGATGGGTTGGAGTTTCAAGATGGAACAAACATGATGTTCTGGAGAGAGGGACTTTGAGATTAATTTTTCAACTAATATATTTTATTGTTTATAGTTTTATATTTATATATATCTCAACTTTCCGGTACATTATTCACCATTATTGGAATATTGGTTTCTCCCTTACTTTTCATATGTTGAATTTAATATTTCATTTTTTACACATTACTCATAAATTTATTATTATTTTATTATTAAGTGGTGTTTTAAATTTGTACTAGGTGATATAAGCTCTCTTCTATTTTCATCACACCATCTTCGCTAGTTGGTGTCCTCTATTGTATGGGGTGTAATATTTATTGCCCTCGTTACCGACCTGATTTTGTCCATGTGAAAGGGTTCCATATCTTTGGATGTTACAATGGTTTATCACATTAGAAGTTTTTTATTTTCTATTCATTTACTATTTGGTAAAGGTTGAATGGAGAGTAGGATATAAGGAGACTTAGTAACGAGCTTGTACATGTAGGTAAAAATCCCATTTATGGGATCAAATCTGAGTTCCCCATTATATGATTATTATTCATTGTATTATCTTGTTAAAGATGATTTTATTTCATATTCAGTGATTCACATGTTGTGTGGTGTTATTTTTTATTCATATTTGCACTCTTAGTCTAGTATAATGAATGATAAAGATGCCTAAATAATTATATGAACATAGAGATATATATGAAAAGCATTTTCCATGATAGGGACATATTTATTACATGTGATATAAAGACGCCTATATAAATCATGGAATGATATATCTATTAACCCCAATAAATAAATTTAAACTAAGTGATTTTTCATGATAAAACACATGTATGCCATGTTTAAATAGAGAAGGAGAAGTGTTTCTCTATTTTTTCACATATTGAGGTTAAACTTATTTTCATATCTAGTGTTTTAGGGAGTGTTATTATCTTTGAGAAAAAATTTCTCATTTTCTTATTTTAGTTTAGTGATAGGAGAGTGACAGTCAACCCACACCTAATGTAGCAGAACAAGAGACATCATATGTCCTAAGTACCATATGGATGTGTATATTCTCAAAAACATGTTGTGTTTCATATGATCCATGGAATGAGTGATTGTTATCACCATTAAATCCATGTATGAGCTGAATAAAATAGTTTTAAATGCATTATTCACATATGTCTACTGTATAGGGAGGCCCCCACACATCCATGTTATATATTGTGTTATTTTATACAATTTATAAGACCCTCTAAAAAATGTGAAAATGGGGGAAAATCGTTTTTCATATTTTATTTTTGGACATAATATGTGTTAGTGGGATATTCTAAAGAAATAAGACAAAAAGTGTATTTATCTTCGAAGGATTTCATGTAAAATTTCTTGAAACACTTATAACCATAGACATTGAAGGGTGATAAGGCTAATGAGTTCATGAACCAAAAGTAGGAGGGAAGGTAAGTGATGGATTCTTCTATTTATTTCACTAACCTATATCACATTCAACTATAT
The DNA here is from genome assembly GCA_963277665.1 of Viscum album. Taxonomy (NCBI): domain Eukaryota; kingdom Viridiplantae; phylum Streptophyta; class Magnoliopsida; order Santalales; family Viscaceae; genus Viscum; species Viscum album. Next base: position 168,758,584 of record OY728123.1, read on the forward strand.
TTAATAATTGATGATATCTCTAGTGTGAGATGTTTCAGGACGGTCTTCATAGAAAGATCATATCTCATGTTAGTTCCATTCATTTGAGTATGTTTTCAAATTAGATTAATTAAAAAATCATTATAGAAGACAATATGAGAGATTCATCGAGTTGCCTCCAAAATGTTTTAGTGGGGAAAATTCGGATCACTCTATCTAGTGGTAAGAAGATCCACTATAACATTTATCACTGGGGAAAAACATGAAGAGTAGTTAGGATATTTGGAATCCATCATAGAATTGGGTCCCATTGCAGTGATATCATTGTTTAAAGTTGATCCGTAAGAGTCGACGATGTCTGTATCTTGCTTTGGAGTGTTATGATTTCCATCAAATGGGTTATATTTTGATTTTTTTAGGAACATCAGGTAGAAAAACTATTGGAGGGGATCTTGATATGTAATGTAGCCTTGGAATTATACAACTATCTATATGTTGATAGGTATTTGGATTTCCACTGGATCTTCATGGAAAGGCAGGGTTCATGGTTTTCTAGTGTAAGAGAAAATGTACGATGAAGAGGTAATAACACAAGGAAGTCAAGTTAGTGTCCAAGGAATAGGGGTTGGTTTGATACATGATATATAGACTACTCTAACTAGTGTGGATGAAATACCTTCAATTTACAAAGTTATGATTTTTGTATCATTCTATCATTTAATTCATTCCATATGATACATATATATGAAAAAAAATTATATACTCTTTTTTAAAACGTTTTTTTTGGGTTTTAGAAATTTTAGATAGTTTATTTAACATTAAAACACCATTGAGAATGTGGTATGAAAATCTCAAATGTTATTGTATGTGTTATCTACAGATTGATGATTACCGTTTCTTGTGGGAAATGGTTGCGATGAAAAAGACAGGCTTCGATTTGATTCATGGAATGGATTAATTTATTCTATACCAGTCAAATATTTATTATATATAGAGGAAAATTTCCTTTCTATCTCCACAACGATATATATTTTCTATTCACGTTCATTGGGATCCTTATGCTGGTCATGCATTACCAATTCCATAATTATTGGATTTTATCACATCTTATATACCATTTCATTTTCTACATTATGGAGGAATGCAAAAAAAAATATTTTTCACTAGTGGTAGACTATTTTAATGATGTCTTTCCTCGCAATTTCTTTAGATTACATCCCAAGTGAGTGATTGAGTTTATGATTGAGTTGGGTTAGGGAGTATATATTGTTTCTATTCCTCCTTATATAATGGATCCCATAATGACTCATCATTTAAATGACCAATTGGAATATTTGGAAGTTAATGGTTTCATACGGCCTAGTGCATCTCCATGGGGTTCTCCAGCTATATTATATTTGAAGGCTGATGAGAATTTGTGATTATGTGTGGACTATTGAGATTTAACTAGATGATGGCCTAGAATAAATATCACATTCCATGTAGTGATGATTTCGGTGACATGTTTAAAGGTTCTATGATATTCTTCAATACAGATATGATATCAGGATATCACCATTTGGGGGTTAGGCTATCAGAAATTCCTTAAACTTATTTTTTGATTATTCATGGATTGTATGAGTTTATAGTGATGTAGTTTGGTTTAAAAAATTCCCCTAGGTATTCACCGTCTTGATTAATTATACCTTTATCCCATTTGTGGAACATTTATTAGTGGTTTTTCTAATGAGATCATTGTTTACTCTCAGTAATTAGATGATCATTCCCTACACCTTGATATCATATGTAGTATATTGAGTGTGCATCATATTTATTAAAAATTAGAAAATGTATTTTCTGGGTCGATAATGTTCACTTCATGGTCTGCGAAATCATAGAGGAAAAAATATTTGTACTCCCAGAGAAATAGGAAGTGGTGGTGTATTTGGAGTACCCATTATTGACATCAATATTCTTAGTTTTATGAGTTAATAATATCAGTACTTTCACTATATCATGGAATTTTCCTTTTTTTATCATCGATGTTCGAACTGACAAAGAAATGAGTGATTATAGTTTGGTCAAACATTTTCAAGGGATAATTTCATTATCTGAATTTATGGATAAACTCACCACCTACACTATCTTAACATGTTCATGGTAATTCATATACATTGTACTACGACTCCTACATAGTATTACATTGAGAATTTTTAATGAAAGTGGATTTGGTGGATTCTTATGGAGCCAGACAGCTGAGATCCCATTTGACAAATTATCATAGTCTCGATATAGAGTTAGTTTCATTAGTAAATTCCCTATGATTCAAGATACATTATCTAATGGGGGAGAGGTTTGTGGTGTACATAGACCACATGATCCTCGAGATCATATTTTCTTAGTAGAACTTAATCATTCAACTAATGTGATGGATTGAGTATCAACTAACTGTAAACATAAACATATCTTATACACTTGGAAAGGATAACATTATTCCCAATTATTTAAGCTGAATGATTCATGAAAAGGATGTGTGAGACTATTAAAAAGAGTGTAGGAGGATGAAAATCTTTATTAATATTCATCTAGATGTTTAAAAGTCTCATGTATGAGTTTTTGTGACTTCGACTTCTATTATTCCAATTCTTTTGGATTGGATCAAGAAAGAGTATTTATCCAATTAGGACGGATTAGTTCTAAGACATAGATTTTATGGTGGGTACACACCATCAGGTTGGTATCTTGGTAGCTGCAATTATATTCTTTTCCATGTTTGAGTGTGGTTTCCTAAGGGCTTTTAAGAGAAGATGTTGAGATAGTTTCATTCTTATATATGGGATGTACATCCTAGTTTAAAAATTATGTATCATTATCTCTGTAGAGTGTATTATTTTAGGAATGAAGGATGAGGAGTGGGATTTGTGGTGATATGTTTCACCTAATAGAAGGTGAGAGTAGAGCATTAGATTCTAACTAGGTTGCGGTATCCTATCCCATTACATAGAGTTAATGGTATTACATCACTATGTATTGTGTTATATAATTCCCTCAGAAAACCTGTAAGAATGATGTATTATAGCTGATTGTAGATTGACTGACCAAGGAAGATCACTTCTTTCCTACAAGGGATTTCGTCATTGATGAAAATATTGAAATTCATTACATTAATGAGTTTATTAAGTTACATTGTGTTATGCGGTGTTTCTTTTTTAATAGAGATCATTATTTCTTGTCTGTGTTCTTTAGAGTACATCATAAGGCTCTAGGATAAATTTTTATTTTTATCACAGACTATCAACCTCTGACTGACATCAAATCTGGGAATATTATTCATGTTATGGTGGATTTTTATGATGTAGTTCTTGTATTTGGATCATTCATGGGAGAAAAATATATAAATTAGGCAATTTTCATATATGAAAATCTTTTATGAATTGATAAATATGTCACCTTTTGAGGTTTTGTAAAGAAAGATGTCTCATTCACCTTTTTTTGTTGTACGCATGTGATTCATTGCTTGTTGGACCAAGTCTCATGTAGTAGACTTATTAGAATGTTCATCTAATCAGAAAGTGGTTAGTGACCATTTTATGATTGTAGAATTTGTATCTTAAAAATCTATGTTAACCTCTGATATTGGTGGATTGACATAATGTTTTACTTCAAGTGTCACATGTGTTATAGAATCATCAAATTAGGAAACAAGAAAAAAAAATTCTTAGGTTTGTCAATCCATTTGAGATAGTGGATTTGGTTGGACTAGTGGAATTCCAATTAGACCATTAATATTTCTATATTTCCATGCATGATGGATTTAACATGTCTCAACTTTAGAGATATCATCCAAACCATTATCATGTGATGGACCTCAAGGGAATAGAAATTTTTGTAGATGTCTCCTTTGAGGGTTATCCAATATGGAATGTGGAGTGTATTGAGAAATAAAACTATGATAGAACTATATATCTTGTCTGAGTGTGGTGGCACTAAGGGAATGATCAAGAGGAGAAAAATGAGAGTGATTCCAATATACAAGCATAGTGGCCAAACCTATTTCTTGAGTCCAAATAGTGATTCTTGTAGAATCATTGAGGTGAGTTATTACATAGTGGGGAAGTTAAAAAATCCTATATTTTCTAGTGATTTAACTCTTTGAGATTTTTTGTTATACATATTTTGTATTGGTATTCTGTTTCGTTTGGACCTTGTGGTTGAGTCTTGTTTGGAGACATAGATACATTTTTGTGGAAAATGATATGATGTTCTAGGTTCTATAATTATTTTAATTAAATTTTTTCTTCTATAAACATGTTAAATGTGATTATGATGAGTTTATGTGATGTTGGATATATTTGGAGGCGGTTTAGATCCTTATGATAATATTTGTTTGAAAATATCAATAGAAATTTTATACACCATCTGAATGTGGTAAACGACTTGTAAATTACACCAGACATATTTTGAGAATAGTTGGAAGATTTGAACTAGTTCATTACTTGAAATGAATAGGTGATATTAATCAATTACAATCCATTTATTGTTTTGGAAGGAATAAATTCAAAAAAAATTGGTTAATGTTGGAATAACTCTTAAATAATAAATACATGAAGTGAACATTGATTAGACGCTATTCATTTCTCAGGATCAATGATTTGATGTAGTTGCATTCACCTATTTTCTCATAGCATCCTTTTTGAAACCCATCCCATCAAGAACTTTCCAATTACTAGTGATCTTGGAGGTATTTTTATCACCTCCAAATTTTGAGATTTTGTTTGTTATCCCTAGTAGGCCTCATTACATTGATGTTATTCTATATTCTTCATTATTCTATTGAAGCAATTATTTCTTATTATATCTGATGTTGAATCTTATTTATCTTTAATCAATGTTATCTATATTATCAGTTTTTATCTTCTTCACCTTAATTAATTTTGGTAGTTTATGATGTTAGAATTAATTAATCTCTATATAATTCTAGATGGAAAAAATCCTAAGCCTATGGTTTGTAATTTTTTTAGTATGTGCATTATTTTTATTTTGATATCAAATTGTGAATAGTAATTAAATTAATGATTTTAAACATGGATTTTGATTAGTCCCTGGATCCATTTTCAGTCAATGTATTTTCCACCAAGCCTATAGCTACACTTTTTGTGAGAAAACCTTTTTATTTATAATAATTTGATTAATTGTTTACTTTGTGTTTAGAATGAAATTTGATTAGGTGATTTCATGATATTACATCAATTTGATAAGATATTTTGGGCTCATGATATGGCTTTTCATAATTTGATAAATAAATTAACATTTAATTTAACGGTGAAAGATAATTTTAATAAGTAACCATTGATACTTATAATGTGATATAGTTATATCCTTGATGTTTTGACCTATTATATTGTTGTTGAAATGATAATATAGTATGATTGGCCTCGTGGATGAATAAATCCTTATATATAGGGATATTTCTAGTGGATAGTGAAATGATAATATATTGGTCAATTCTGGATGATTCGGAAATTCTTATATATATCCCTAGGATCAATGATACCATAATTTTTATATTTGGCATTTTTACTATAGGCTAAAATTATTATATAGAGGTTCGGGCACATTCAATTATAAAATGAATATATATTGGTCTTTTCCAAGTCAATGAAATACATATACATAGGTATTTTTTGTTTGAGTGATTATTCCATTGGATATGGTAATGGTTGGTAAGGTTATGCATCATGCTCAGAGACCTTCCATCATGGTGCTGAAGAAAGTTAATATAATTATTATATTAGTTGATTAATTAATACACATGTTTATATCTTTATTGCATGTACTTACTATCATAATGTATTATTATATAAACGGTGGATTCAACTTATTGTGTCTTGCTCACACCCAAATAGGGTTGTTGTTTGGTACCAACTAATATTGAATTGATGTAGGTTTCGACAAGGGGAATGGACCTTATTACTGATTGTTTCCTAATGGATAAGATGTAGCTGGAGATTGGATTGACCTGGGGTTTTAGACCAGGAACTTTTGAGATTATTTGTGTCATGTGATTTATTTTATTTGTATTATTCTTACATTGAATATTTAACTCATCCCACCTCTTCATTACATGATTCATCATTTTTTGGTTTATCTTTTTCTCATTTAATATATAGTTGTATGATATATTATTTCAACTATTATCTATTACTTTTTTATTTATTAATGATTTATTATGCTTTTATATTCTAACTCTACACCAGATTTATATTATCCCCACTATTTTCATCACACCCCACTACAAGTCATTATTTATTGTGTACGGTGAGGTATTCATGTGGTCTTGTAACCAACCTGATTTGGCCTCATGAGAGGGTACCAAACCTATGTAAACTACATGTTCAATTGTAAATTCCAAAAAAAATTATATATTTAATGAAAATTTAATAAATAAATACAATTATTAAAAATGATATGTAATATAATAAATAAATCCATTAATATTCTATATCAGTGTTTTAATAAACATAATGTTAATATATAGGTGGTGTAAACATAGTGAATCTCTATGGCCCAAATACATCACAAATAGGTATGGAAATAATATTAATAGTTCTAGGGGGATCCTTTTCTAGGTTATGGCTCATGATATCTTTCCACACTGCTATTGTACAGAATCACCCCAAATGGATAGTTGGTCGAGGAAAGATTAATTTCATGAGTGATAATTAGCATGGTTCGGTTTTTAGATTCCTAGGTTACCCAGACCTAGGAATCACATTCTCACAAGCTAGTAGGATCAAGACTTTCAACGACTCCATCCTTAATCATCACTATAATAAAAAGTTCAATAGTATCGATATTAATTCCGATTTAGAAAATATCATTTCCTCAGGATCTTATTTGGGGTAGTTCTTAACAAAAGGCTACTACCCTATGACATACGCATATGGTGAGTAGCGTGAGTGGAATGCAGTCATCTGATATGGTGTCATAACCATGAAGTTCAATTTTCTTCTTTGAAATCATTGTAACCATTCCATTCCTACAGCTGATGTGGTCAAATGAAAAGGCATCAAGATAGACTCTAAATGTTTGATCCATAGGGACCGTAATGGGGATCCATCTAATAATCTTTTCATTAATATTGAATGGGAGAACGCTATCTAGTTTGCTCTTGGTGAGTTTATTGGTCTTTGAAGCTAATTATTAAAACATAATAATTTAGTCATAGCATATTATCAGGAGACTTTTGATAATTTTTAGGAACATATGGAATGATATATTCTGTTAGTGAAGGGTTTCTTGAGTATATTGTGTGTGAGGAATCTTATCCAAAATGAAGGTAACCTGTGTTTATTACTGGGCATCATGGACAAAATTGTGAGTATTTTGGGTCATATAATTCCACTAGTTAAATGGGGGGAATGTTCTTCCTCATTAAGAGGACTCGTGACAGGTATAAATACAACTCCCACCACTCAGGACCTTAGTATATATGGAGGATGAGTGATATTAACACCCTCGAATATTAGATATATTCTTAAAATGGATGGGATTTACAACATCGGTTTCATGTGGGGTGGGGTAATTTTTTATGATCATCGAGGATCATTCGTTATTACGTTTAGCAGTGGCGATGGCCGTGGGGATTCCACGGTGGTAGAGTCTTCTACAATGAGGAGAGGAATTGAGCAATGTCACTATCACAAAATTAATCTAGATCTGGTGGAAATATATGTGAATATCATTAATTTCTCATCATAGGAGATGTCTCAAATTCCATGTTCTATAACATACCACATTAACAAATGCAAATTAGTCTTGTATTATCATTTGACCATCCATCATAAGAGGCACGAAGGAAACTAGGTGGTGGACATCCATTCCTCTTAGAAAAATCATGATGGTCTGTGTTGATTATTTTATAGTTTGTGTTCTCTTCCATCTATGTGTGGTATCTATGTTTGAGAGGATTCCCTCGATCTTCACTATTTTAGACCAACTTGACCTTTTTTGGACTGGCATATTCCCTTAACGGAATGAAATTTTAAACATTTATGATTATGGTGGTGAATAAGTTTATTCTTATAATCCTTCAAGAAAAAATAGTATTTCATGATTTTTATGATATATATTATATTATAATATATATCTATGTAATTTAGTGGATTTTTATTTATAGTATTTTTTTATATTCTCTATACGATAATCAGAATGGTGAAACAAAAATTCCAAAATCTGTTTCCACACTATATTGTTTTAATGGGGATTTCTCAATGGAGGCACTGTGGGTTGATCTAATGGGAATATTTTAATGAAGTTAGTCTTATCTCTAGGATATAAAGTATTATTGATATTATATAAGAGTGCTAAAACATGGTCCATTGGATACTACTTTTTAATGGTTATGCAATGTTGAAAATGAAAAAAAAATTAATGGATTTCCATGGGGGAAATTTGTTTTATATGTTAGAGTATCAAAACATATGTTTGAATCACTTCCCATTTTAATTGTTATATCCTCACCATACAATGATGGGGATTGAGCAGTTTTAATTATGAATCAATTCCTTCATTATCCAATTTATCATTCTTTGTTATTTCATCTCAATCCCAAGATGATTGATGGGTTTCTTTTAAAGAACTAGGATAATAATTTTTCATATCTTATGCACATATGAAAACAAAATTCCTCTTATGATCCAAGGTTCTATATCTTATTATTTATTATATTGTCATCATTCTTCCACAGTTCTTATTTATTATTATTTAAAATAAGTTATAATGGTGTCTATTTTTTATTGGCTTCTTACAATTCATGTCTTGATGATTGATCTTGTAATATAGGTTGATGTGATGTTTTAATGGGTTATTAAATATTGGTATTCAGTTTTCTTCTTTCTCATGAGGAAGTGTTATTTGATCTTTATTAATGTTATGGATTTGTATATTATTCTTCTATTACAATTAATAATGTGATTATAAGATTTATGCCATATCACTAATGTTCCTCCTTGTTCCTTTTTCTTATTATCCTTTCGTACTATCTCAAATATTTTAATTTCATTATATTCAGACTTTAGATAATTTTTTTGTTCACTTAATTTATACATTTTGTGATTCTCCCAACATTTTGATTCCTTATGAGAATTATTATTTTATTAATAGATATTTTTCACGCGTAAGAGGATGTTATTTGTATTAAAATAGATAAATATTTCATTTTTCTTTGTTCTGTGAATAATGTTCAATGGATTTTTTTTAATGTATTAATTATTTTTTTTAATTTCATAACCATTTCTAAATCACTCAATGAAATTTACAAAAATATGATGTTGAAACCAAAAAATTGAAAATTTATTTTTAATTTATATATTATTTAATATGAAGTTATGAGTGACTATAAGTATTATATTCTTGATATATTACCATAAACTTATTATTTTTTATGTATGGTCTGTTTATTTATAAAGTAGTTTTTGTGGGTTTGGTATATTCTTGTTATAAGGTGTTATATAGATTACATAATTGTTTGATATCTTATTGGTTCTTCTATAAATGATAATGACCAAGAATAATATATGTGATATGGAATGGGTATTTGGTTATCACTACGGTTGGGTTGGGGTCATTGTCATCTCATGGATGAGAAAGATGATATAGTAATTGCTACTATTGTGGTATTTTAGTATCAATACCATAATTTTATTATTAGATTCATTGGGTTGGATGAGTATAGTAATGTTATATCATTTTTATGGTCTAGTGATTTTGAAACTTATTAAGGTGGATAGTGTCATCTCACATTATAGTTCGTATCATAACCCTCTATCCTTGGTGATCATCACTATCTTATGTAGTCCTATATCGTGTGATTTGGTCCCATATCTCTACATTGTTAAAAATTTGGGTCTTACATCATCATGTTTTTATGTCATATTTTAGTTTGAGTTAGTTGTTGTGAATTTACTAACATAATATGTGGTTTTGAGAATAAATGGTATCTATGTAATTATTCTAATCTATCTGGTATTTTCGGTTTGTTGTGGTTGTTTAAATTATAAAATTATAGGTAATATGGTGGGAAGAATTATGTTCTGGTGTTTCAAGCCGGATGAGTTGAGTATGTATCTTGTAAAAGTTGGTCATGTGGTCTCTATTTGATTTTAATATTTTTTTAGAGATATGTTAAAGTGTTTTATGGATTTTGGTGTAAATATAGTGTAATATAATGGTATTAGTTCACTTGATGGTTGATCATATGTGTTTATATTGGATTTACATTTGATTTTATAAAGTGTCTAAGAGTATTCTAGTTTTAGGGTATATGTGGTTACATGAATTTTGAATCTATCTTCTTGAGGTATGTCTTATAATGTGTTGTGATGTCATGTTTTGGGAGGAATATATGGACATGTTTTTGGGGTGTAGTTCATTGATGATTGTTATGGGAGATTCGTGTTGTGGGAAGAGGTTTATTTATTGTTCCACCTTTTTGTTGTATGATTATTCTGTCATATGATTTCTTCATACATTATTTCATATATTTATTATGGTGATGTTATGATTACATGTTTATAGGGGATAGAGAGTGGGGTTACATTTTCAATAATGTATCTATATTTGTATTCTTTAATTTTTCATTCATAGTGGTAGTATACATTAAAGATGGGGATTATGACGTTGATGAAAATAAGGATTACATATCTTTATATGATTTTATATGAAATTATTATGTTATGTGATTTGGTTTTGGTGATCTTTTGAGATATTGGGAGTTGTTTTAGTTGAGTTATAATGCTAGGGTATTGTGACTATAGTGTTATTTCTTTACTCTCATTATAATATTCTAAATTATTTGGTGATGGACTGTCTTATCAGTGATCATTACCTAATTATGAGTTATAATATCCTCTGAACTATTAGATAAGAATATATAAAAATTTATAGGACCCCTTTATCATAAATTTTTATATTAATATTCCTATAATTTCTCAATAAACTAAATGTAATAATTTTATATTTTAATTATAGATTTCATCATGAAGAATATAGTAAATGTGGAAATGATTAATTTTACTGGAACAAGTTATTATCCTCAATCAAATGTTATCCATTTATCCATAATTGTTTCCATCCATTATCCTTGAGTAATCCAATCCATTTCAAATATTTCACATTACTTATACACAGACACAAATTTTCATTATGGATTATCCTACTATGTAATATTAAGTACACATCACCTATATTTTCTTTTATTTTTTAAATAAATATCTGGAGTAGTCTAGGTATACAGTGTTTTGGGGATCAAGTAGAGTTATATGATATTTCTCATGCATATAAATTTTTTAATTTATAAAATGATATATTTGTATTATGTGGGTTGTGGAAATAATTTACTTAATGGAATACTTTGAGTTTATTGGTGTTGTATTTTATTTTCCAGAGATTAAGGTATCTTATTATCTGTGTTTTATACACTTGATTCTAGTAACTAACACTTGTTATATTATATAATGTCTTCATGAGTCACAGTATGTTCCACTACCATCCCTGGATGGGTTCTAGAGGAGATATGTCACTAATTAGTGTTTGTTAGAGAATTTTTTAGAGATATATGAATGATTCAATAGTGAGGAAATGGTTAGGATTTAATTGTTTTGATAAGTAAATTGTTTCACTAGATATTAATAAGTAACATAGGCTACATATACTAGTAATGATAGACTCATTCGGGGACCTGTGTAATCTAGAACAAGTACACTAATAACCTAAAAAAATTAGTTGAAGCTATAAATTCCATATGGTATTTTATTAGAGGATACATATGATTCAATATCATTAGTTTTGTTTGGATTTGTTTTAATTTTTTAATGTTATTTTTATTATTTTTTTCATCTATTGATAATTTATAATTATTTTATAGAAATAATAATTTTTTATGAAGTTTAATTCTAATTGTTTTTACTGAAATAAATTATTTTATAAATACTTTTTATTGATATAAACTTATTTGATAATTTCTTAATTATTTATAAATAATTTTTTTATATATTCATAAAAATGGTCCATTAAAATGAAAAACAATATTGTAATTTGATCATTTAAATTATTCTATATCTCTAATTTTTAAGACTAATGCATAATAAATAATTAGAGGAAATAAAGATGTATAATTTTTATTAATTAACCTCCTAAAATCCTTAGTATTTTAATATGATTAAATGATGCTTACAATTTTAAGTAGAACATGTTTTTGAAATTCTTTTTGTATATAAATATCTAATACCTATCTAAATTAGGTTTTCCCATAATAAATTAGTTTTTGAAATATTGGAGTTAATTGTTTTTACATCATGTTTTATGTTTAATTAACTTATAAATACAATTTACATGATAACATTTATTTATATGTGTAATATTTTCATTTAGAATGTTACTATTAATTTTTTTGTTCTTTCACTATTTTGGAAGAATTATTTATTAGTGATGAGATGTTCTAAAAATGTTTACTTATCATAATATAAATTATTAAAACCATGTATAATATTATATTATTAATCTAAAAAAATGATGAATTAATGATAATAATGTATATGATATGAATATTTTTATGATGTGTGCTCTAAAAATTTAGTTTTCTGTTTTATAAAATAGTTCATGTTGTGATTTTTGGTTATTGTAAAATTAAATTGATGTTTTATTAGTGATATTTTTTTCTGAGATATATGACGATTAATATAAAATTTACCTAATGTGGTATTTTCTATTAATAAAATTTAGGCCTAAAATATTTATATTTTTTAGAATTTAGTGTTAAAACAATTATAATTATTATTAATGTATTACTGACTAATTTTTTTGTTGGGATCCATATTTTTTTATATGATGGATATAAAAAATATATTGGAATGGATATTTTGTGGAAATTCCCAGGTGTATGTTAGATTTTTCATTGATGATATTAGATGTTATGACGTGTTCTTGGGTTAGAAGGTGGTTTTTTTGATGTTTTGGTCAAGAATATCTGTAACAAATTTCATGAATTTATATATATCTTGTGAGATATTTTTTATTCTCTATGATCTCAGTTTTTTTAATATAATTAGGTTTGTTATAATATTTAACATTTTTAACATTTGATTGAATACATGTCATCAGTGATTAATTGAAGTTTTGGTCATGATAAAAGAAAACAGGAATCATGCGATAATGTCTTATTAAAGTGTTAGTGGTAAGAAAAGTTGAATTTATTCAGGGTTGAATCATGTAATTAGGCTGCGTAATTTTATGAAGACATTAATGTTTCCATAAATATACTAAAGGCCATAGATTTATTAACAATTTATTTTCATGATACCTTAAATTTGAAATAGGATCCGAGATGGTGAAGGTTGAAATATGGGAATCTAGAAGGGGTTTGATTAGAAGTGTTTCATTAATTATTCAAGAATTATTTTCATTCCCATGTGTTGAAGTATATATAAATAAACAAGATTAACAATAATCTATGTGTACAATTGGAAATCAGTTCATGAAATTAGTTAGTTTTAACATTTTTTTCACTAGTGAAGAAGATATAATTGGAATTATGAGTATCCTTTAAGGATAATGATTCAGTAATATTTACAATATTTTTAGATAAATATTATAATTAAGAAATGGATCAAGAAATCAAAATAGAGGAATGATATTCCACATAAAGAAGTTTTGATGAGGTTACATCTATATTTTTCAAGATGGTTGAGAAGAATGTAATGAGAAATATGTCAAAAAGTCCACAAAATAAAAAGTTAAATAGTATTCTAATGTTCATTCATTGGTGTATTTTATAGGTAATGGTATTTCAAGGATTACTATGTTTAGTGAGTCATTATGTTTAATTTTTAATAAAGTAGGAAATCCTAAAATTGAATTCTCATCATTTAGTATGCTTCTCAATCTCTGGCGGGTATATAGTAGTGATTGGAGTATATCCGCAGTTAGTAATATAATACATTCACTAATACCTACTAGATGGATTTGAAACCATATTTACGAAAATTTATTTATTTCTATTAATTTAATTGATCATGTAAAAGTGTTTCACACAAACCATGTTTTCTATAGTTTTTAAATAGTAAGTCTATTTTTTAAAAAATTCCTAAAGGTCTTTAATGGTCATTTTATTTATTAAATGGTTAATTATTTTAAAGCATAAATATATAAAGGAAAAATGTTTCTATAATATTTGTGAAGCAATATTGTCATTATTTCTTATGCAATTTTTTTATTGTCTGGTTTGAGTGGTATCTCCAAAGACTGTAGCTTTTTGGGTGGTTACTTGTTAGAGGAGATATATTGTTGTAACTATTTTTTTGGTTGTATTTCCATAAACATTTAGGAGTTTATCCTTATAGTAATTGGTTTTTAGTTACATTTTTCTTGTTTTTTTTAATTCACAATGGTGTTATATTTTTTGTGATCTATTTAATATAGGGGATTTAGTTTTTCAGATCCATTACATTTTGTTTTCTAGTTAGTAGGGATATCGATAGATACCTTTGGGTGAATCAATGACTTTGAATAAATATTTTTGAGTAAATAACCACAAAATACATTTTTTTAAATACGGATATACCATGGTAGATATTAGACTAAGGATTGAGGAGTTTTTATGGAAATTTTCATCTAAACATCTCTTGGATTGCCAATATGAAATGGTGACGGGAAAAAATGTGACATACTAAGAACATTACTCTTGAATCCGGTGCTAAAAACAAATTAATTACATTCTATATTTGATACAAACATAAAAAATCATGATTTAACATTCCTTGAATAAAATATCAACTTATAACATATGGAAACATATATATACACGAAATATGAGGTAAAATATTTATGGGAATTAGGAATACCCCTTTATGTAGCAAAAACCATGACTTACTATAACAACCTCAAAATTGCATCATAATATTTGGAGATAAAAACATAATATTTAAAAAAAATTATACCCATTAATGCGACACAATTTTAGTCATCCAAAACATACATCATCAAAATAAAAAACATGATAACTGACATACCCATGGACCTATTAGGTTTATAGTTTTAAAGTATTAGAATATATAATTATATAATAATAATGATACCTATACAAAAATTGATGAAATATTATGTCATCTCCTACTAGGATATTCATAAATAGTAACCATATTAGGAATAACATACATAAAACCATTCTTCAAAACCAAGGGAAAGGTAAAATTGTGAATGGTGAGCTAAAATTTATAGTAATTATAAACATAAGTTTTAAAAATTAATTTTATCAATAAGCATAATATGAGAATAAGTGTATGATGACATAATTATATTTAGTGATATAAATGTTAGGAAATTTATACCCATAAACACCTAGATCATAAATAATGTGACATGAAATAAATCCATATCAAATGAAATATTCATAATAATAAAGAATCATGATCTATTTAATATCAACTCTATATCAATATTGTCATTATAAACTCATATAAGGAATAAAATATATGGTTATATTTGAACAATATCTTCAAACCACATTTAATAAATAAATTGGTCCTAATTAAATGCATAAATGTAACCTCCCTGTTTAACTCCCATCATTGGACATTTGAATACAGATAACATTACTCAACGCATTAGGGATATATATCGATCTCACCTACCAAAAAATATGTATCAGGATCCCCAATTATATAAGATGTTTCAGTATCATATGTTACCAATTGTATATCAGTCTCACCCATTATATAAGATATATTAGGATACCTAAGGGAATAAGTTTTATCTAGATCACCCACCATCATGAACAATATATATTTACAATACATGACTATATCACCAGAATGATTATATATTTCTCATCAACAAATTAATAATATCGTTTGATCCTTCATAACATGATATAATCATAGAAATGAAATAGGTGTCATGGAACACTCTTTGAAAAAAACATAATCCATTTGGAGAACGAATATTTATGGTTTCAATATAATATATCCCAAGATGAGCATAAAAATTTTAATGGGTTTTTGATTGATAAAATATGTAAAATAAAAATATCATTAAAAACATTCTTGATGGAAATACCCTTTCCATTTTAAAACGCAATGTTTAAAACTAAAATTTTCTATATTATTAGTAAAACATTTTTACATGAAAAGAGACATGGAATGATATAAAGTACTCTTCAAAGAGTTCTTTGTCCATGACAGTGGGAAATTTCATTCATTTTCTAATCATTAAAACAATGATTATATTAATACCTTTGGTAAAGTATACTTGTTCACAATATGAAAATAATTTTATTTTTAAAAATTATTATATAAAATAAAAAATTCTTAAAATGATAATAAAAAACATCTATGAATAATCAAAAACATTTCCAAATAATTTAATATCGAAGATAAATGTTTTTCAACCAGAATAAGAGCAACCAATGAAGATTTTCTTTATGGTGGTTGTAGTATCTGTGTGAAAACTGAGATAATGGTATATTAACTTTAAAATTAATCAAATAACTGAATTATAAGAAAAATATTACATTTTTATAATATAAATTTTATATTATTTCCTCAAAGTAAATTCATTCATTAATGATCCTGATTAAAATGGAATTGAAACATAAACCCCTTACAACTTCTTTAATCCGTGAATCATAGAAACCCCAAAATAAATAAATCAAACATATAATTAAATATTATGAAAATAAGAAATTTTATGACATAAAATTTCAAAGTTGTAACATATAAAGAAAATACAAAAATTATATATGGATAAAATAAACACAAGTCCAAAAATAGTGAATTTAAGATGAATAACCCTTGAAAATATCAACTCACTAAAGTGAGAATTAATAAATAGGGAAATTATTTGTAATAAATGTAAATAATAAATAAATTTTTAAATAATAAATAAATAAATAATATAAATTTCACACAGAATTATGAAATAATACTATTAATGAAGATGTGATATAACCTAATGAATGGATATTATGTTTTGAAACCATTACCACCTTGTAACATTCAAATAAAATCCCAATTGGTGAAATAATATGAATTGGAACATAAAATACCATGATTTATAAAGTATTTGTGATATAACCTGTAAAATATGAAACTTGAACACAATGTCAATATATTTTCTGGATAGCAATAAAATATGTCTAACTGAATTGAAATTTAATCTATTTCCCTTATTTCGAGTCTAAATTTCCAATGAAGGTCCTCTATATCTTTTATAATAAATTGTTACTAATGATATAATTTCTTAATTAACGTTTATATGTTTCTTACATCAACATTAATCTATTAATTACATTTATTTAAATTAAATATTTATATACATAATTAGTAATGTCAACATTGTGTTTTTTAGGATACTTGGTTCATTACTCCAAAATGAATTTTTTATGTGGGCCATTGTCACAAATATAACTATTTAATTATATCAAAAATAATAATAATGATGTAATTATCCTTTATTTATTTTAATTATAGTTTAAAAAAACTACCATTAATTTCATTAAAAAAACATGAAATATGATACAATCATGGAGAAGGTAGGTCGTATGTACAAATAAGTAATGTTTTAATTTTTTAATGGAGTTGAAGGAAATAAGGTATGTATAATTTTATTATTTTTGAATTATTATTATAACATAACTTTAATATTGACTCTGTAAATAATTAATATATATTGTACATTTGATTTGGTGAAGAACAATAAAATACAACGCTCTAGAGAAGCGATAATCTACATATATACATTATCAACGTTAAAAATTTTCTGTAGATTAAATGGTAAGAATATAGATGAAATATTATATATATATATATAGAAATAATTATTTCAAATTTATCATCTATATGCATTAGATAAATCATTATAACCATCAATGAGAGGCGGTGATGGAAAATTATTTACATCGGTTCATGAGGATCTACTCTGTCGTATGCACGAATGATAGCTTCAATTTCAATTTGATGGAAGAGGGTATTGAAAATTTTTTATTACATTAAAATAACATAATATTTTCATATTTAATATATTATTTTAATTATTTCATCATGTTTGAAAATGGTTTTAAGGAGGTATAAGAATTGATAAAACTAAACATTCGATTAAAAGTTATACCTCGTAATCATAAAACCTCCAATGCATGACACCTTAAGTCATTAATGGGTGGTATTATTCCAAATATAAGACCTATATAACATGGGGTCAGAAATTAGTGATATATATTTTCATGTAGTCAATGAAATATGGTACTAAAAAGGTGTTATGATGATAGGAGAGGAGGTTCCCTTTTATAACTGGGGGACGGGATCATTTCGAATTACATAATTAATAAATTAATATAAATTAATTTTATTGGAAAAATGGATCCATGTTGATATAATTATAATATAGGATGAGAATGGGTACAAATATTTTCATCCAATAAAAATTCAACATGTTTAAATTATTTGTATACCCATATCTTCTTGTTTTAATCCCCGTTAATGCTTTTGACAATTATGATGGCATCAATGTTTTCTAACCATTAGGTTTTAATAATGTAAATATAAATGGATAAATGAACTATAAATGGAAAATGATCGATATTTAGTTACATTTTCCATTCACGTGTATGAAGATTAATTTTTTGGAATTTTACAACATTTAATAAAAATATTATTAAAAAATATCATTAATTCCATTTTGAGGAGTATTCATTTAATTTGACATTGAATACAAAAATGAAAAAAAGTGAATATGAATAAAATACATTAAAACCAACCTAAAATATTATTTTATTTAATATAATTACTGAGACACTAAAACATACACAAATAATATAGAATTTAATATTTTTTATAATATTTACATGAATTTTCAAAAGGTTATAGATGCACTATGTCAGGGTTATATGAGCATTTATAACAATCATTTCATCATTTTTTTTTGAAAACATAGAAACCTTAGCAAATTATAATTTATCATTAAAATTAACATTTATAACTAAACATAAATTTTTTATTCGTATCCCAAGAGATTATAGTAATTAAAAGAAATAAACAGACATATTTACTCTATATTTACAAAAAATAATATATAGGTTATTTTCAAACACAAATTCAACAAGATTTCAATAAATTATAATATTGGATGATAATATTTTAAAATCACTCATAAAATATATTAAATTAATGTATTTTTTTCATATTTTGTCCATATCCATTTATTTTTATCATTAATTACCTGATTTACACATATCAGGGTGACCAATATTTACTAATTTTACTATTTATATTCTCCACAAACTAAAGAATTTCTAAAAAAAATATTGAACTCCAAATTAAAAATATGAAATATAATTTCAAATATTCTATTTCATGAATTGGTATATATTAATTTAATATAAAAATAAAATAAAATCAATATAACTTTTAAAAAAACCAATTTTTCCAAAAATTAACTTCTTCCAAAAATCAATAATAAAGATGATTCATTTAGAATTAATTAGATTAATTATAAATCAAGGATCCCTAATTTAAATAAATATTGAATTAAAATCATAATGGGAATTTTTAATTATAAAATTTACTGTTTTTGAATTTCGGTATTTTTTCCATTCACTGAAAAAATCAATTTTTTAGAGATATAAAAAAATACCACCCATAGTTAATTTTAATTCAATGATTTAAAATATTATATATTTTTTAAAAAAATATCATTTATAAAATTGTAATAATGTTTTTATAATATATACAATCAAAAATAAAAAAACCATCTTTGATGAAAATATATTTATGAAGCATAAAATGACTTTACACAAATTTGAGAACTTATTTAATATTAATTAATAAATAAATTTAGATTATATAAAAACATTAGAAATATATAAAAATATATAGTTATTTGAATTCATTCCTGGAACATTTAATTACATGTTATAATGCTTACATTTAAATCATAACATATTGTTTTTTATTCATGCTTTGTGTTGTGTGTTATATATTCTATCAAAAAAATGTTATTTTAAAATATAAGGTTATTACCATTTCCACAATTTAATAAAATAAATCATAGTAATTTGAAAATTTTCTCTGTAACTTAGGGTTTGAAATTTTATGATATCTTTATTGAAATCCAACATTATAAAAAGGGTTCATAAAATTCCCCTTGGAAAAGAGAGGAATATAAATTCAATGTTTATTTTGAATTTCAGACTAATAGGATTACAAAATAGAAGATCATTATTTGGAAGATTAAATATTTAAACGGAGGAAAAAATTAATTTCAAAATAATTATGGAGAGTTAAAATAAAGTTGATCCCAGGAAATTTAATGATCATGATAAATATAATTTCTTTAAAACAATAAAGAAATTATTTGGAAAAGGACCATAGATTCATAGTAAATGAAGGTAAGATGATGATATTTTTATCTATAACTTCTTCCTATTGTGGAGGAATTAATTTACTATATAAATTAATAAAATTATGAAATATATGTACTTTACATGGTAAATTTCATCTTTTAGTAAATTTCCAACATAATCTCATTCTTTCTAAAAATGATGAGTACTAATGATTAAAATTTTCCATTCCTTAATCACAAAAATAAAATTACAATAGATCACATAATTCTAAAAACAATGAAAATATATATATAATATTTTTTAATATTAATAAAAATTAAATTATTTTCACATGTTAATATAATACCAAAAATTTATAATCCTTCATATTAATAAATAATAAATTAATCTCTCAAATTTAAACACAAAAAATGATCAATAAAGATTTTTAAATAACCCTATATCCCATGAAATTGAATGTAAAATAATGTTTTAACAAAACATTTGTTTTATACCTTTTATATTCCATCCTTAGAAATGTAATATAATTCATCAAAAATAATCGCTCACATAAAATATAAGGGTTACATATAACTCAACATAATAAAATATCATTAAAATTCTCATTAGCTACCAAAACATATCATCACATAAATACTAGATTGGGGTTTCAATGCATTTAAAATTATGATCAACATTAATATTACGATCCAATGATGGTTAAAATAACTATTAAAATAACATCACATGAAAACATCATAATCTAAAATTTTTCTATACGCTTCTCTGATGCCAATTATAACAGCCCTGAACCTACACTCTCGAATCTAGTGATAAACAAAATCATTACATTTCTAGAGAGATATTGATAAAAATGGATGAAATTTTTCCATCCAAAACATATGTCATCAAAATAAAATATAGAATCACGTATACATCCATGAAATTTATATGTTTACAGTTTGAGTGGATTTTAAAAAACTTTTATATAGAAACATGGACACAAAATCCACCTGTTGATAAAAATTTTTATCAATTGACACAGAGATCTTAAAATCTATTAACCATCATAGGAATAAGATAGTTAAAACCTCTATTAAAAACATGTGGAAAAGAAACATGTGAAATTTGAGATAAAATTATTAGTAACAGTGAACATTTGAATTAACAATTTAATGTTTTCAATGAGAATAAGATAATCATGAGTGTACGATAACATATTCATATTGTGTCAGTATAACATAAGGGAATTAAATCACATTAAAACCTGAATCAAAAATCTTGTGATATGGAATAATGTGTATTCAATGGTAATATTCAAAGGAATAAATATTCATGTGCCATGTGATTTCAATTATTTATCAAAGGGATCATTAAAAACTCATAGATTGTATAAAAATGTATTGATATCTTAGAATATTATCTTCATAAATTATATTAAAAATAACTGGATCCTAATAAAATATACTGGAGAAAACATTATATTTAACTCCCTCTTTATTTCCATTTATGACAAGGTATATTACCGAATATGTTGGATAGTTAAATCAATCTCACCCATCATATTAGATATATTGTAATTAGCCATAATATTAGTTGTATCATGATCACACATCCTATGAGGATATTGAGGTCACCCATCATACATTAGGAATTGGAATAACACTTAACATAAGATATAACAGGAATAGCTATTAACATCAATAATGTTTAAGTATCATACATGATTATAATTTAGGTATACTTCTATTTTCATAATCAATATTTTTGTAACTCATTATGTTCCATTTTAAATTGATTTTCCAATAAAAAAGAAATGTGTTTCATGACGATATCCTTAAAGAAATTATAATATATATATATATATATATTTAATTAATTATTATCAGGTCATTATAACATATCCTCATAGGATCTCAAATTAAATAAAAGGATTATGTCATTGATCAATATAAATAACAAAAAAATATATGAAAATATTTTTGATGAAACTAACAGTCCAACATTAGAAAACACATTTAGAAACTAAAATTTTATATACTATTAGGGAAACCATTTTCATTGGTAATAAACATGTAAAATATTAATTTATTATTCAAATCAATGAGTGTTCATGATGATGGTAAATTATGTTTATATCATATTTGTTATGAGAAAACATTTGTTAACACATTCAGAAAATGTACCATGATTAGAAAATGATTTAAAGATTATATTCAACATGTTTTTTAAAAACTAAAAAATGGTTAAAAATTAATTTTAACAATAATTTATTAATAGTTAAAAAAAATTTGGGAAACATTTTCTTCTAAACAAGGATATGTAAAAACATTATAATCAAAATAGGAGAAATACGATTAGTTTTTCATTTAAATATTTTTGTAAACCATTTTGTGTACCAAGAAGTGAAAATAAGGTATATAAAAAAATACAATCAATAACTAGAGTAGGATTAAAATTAAATGTTTTTATTAAATAAAACCCATGAACGAATAACCATAAAATAATTCTTCAAATATCATGAACATAAGTTTATTCATGATATGACATGTCAAATGTATAGTATATAAACTCATAAAATAAAATATGATAATAATATTAACATATGACCCAAATAAAGACAATTTGTGGTTAATAACCCTTAAAAAGTTCATATCATCGAATTGAGAATTAATCAATGGATCATTTATGTGTACAAATTTTTAATAAAATATATTTGTTTAAAAACAAAATACATCAAAAAATTACATTTTATATACAATCGTATCATAATAAAATTAATTATGAATTGATATAACATAATGAATTAAAGTTGAGTTATGAAATACTTCCCACTTTGTTTCATTCAATTAAAATACACAAGGAAAAAATTTTAATTTAATAATAAAATATAATGAATTATTAAGGATTGATTATATGACATGTATAATGGAAAACATATAAAATATATAAATAAATTAGTGGATGGTGTGGAAATATTATTTAATGAATGGAAATTTGGATGAAGTCCCTTAGCTCGGGTATTGAGTTTTTGGGTATGTTATTTTGATCCTGTATAAAAATATTTTATCAATTATTTAATTAGTAAATAAAATTTAATAGGGTTAATATCTCGTCATTATATAAAATACCCAACTAATTTCAATGAGATATTGAATTACATAATTGGTAAATTCCATATCGATTATTTTGGGGAAGTTTGGTTCATAACCCTAATATAATTTCTATCTATTGACCATGGTTAAAGAGGAAATTAATCAATAATGTCTAGAATAATAATCATGAAATAGTTATAATTTTATTCAATAACTATACCTTTAATATCTTCCATTAAATACGTTTTTCAAAAATTAAGTATGCTAAAATCATGGAGACAATAGGTCGTATGTATTCATGAGCACCATTTTCATTTTTCAATGATTGTGATAGAAATATGGTGTGAATTATTGTTTTTATAAATAAAATTGTATCATAGACATCATGTTAGGGAAAAAAATCCCCCAAGGTGTCTTCTGAATAATTTTTGGGTTTAATTATGATTTTTGATAAGGCCATATAACAGCAAATGGCTATTAATGTTGTTTACTGAACTATGGAACAATCGTATGCAGCACTACTTCTGATTGTCATGAATGGATGTATTCATAGTTTTTATACATGGAATATTAGTCAATATCAATAGTGGATCTTTATTAGAAGCTGAAATAAGATAATTTGATGCTGATTCCAAAAGAATAAATGCATTAAGGGGGATCCTTATCAAATACAATTTATACAATGGTGATGTCATGTGAAACATCATATGTTATGTGTGAAAAAATATTTAATATGTATAAAAAATATTAAAAGGTCAAATAAGTAAAGATTAATGTTTTGTGGAACATGTATTATGATTTTAGAATGATCCCAAATGACTCTATTAATGCATTTTTTGGTTGGGGGAATTTTCTATTGGAAGACATGTGTCGTCTTGGGGATGTCATTGAATATGTAAATATTGTGAATTTTATCTTGAGGAAACATCCACTGTGATTTAATCCAAATGTTTTAGTATTGGTGGTAAATATCCAATGGAGCTAACACTAGATAACTTGCATAGTAGTCTCATTTCATATAAAATGAGAAATTATTATTACAATGCAGTTAAAAAGGGGAAGTCCAAATAATTTTCATTAATGTCCATGAAGAAGCACGCTATTGAAGATAGTTAGGAGGAAAATTATTTGTATAATTTCATGGAATTTCTCTCATCAAATGTATAATGTGGAAGAAGAATATTC
Organism: Viscum album; assembly: GCA_963277665.1. Classification (NCBI taxonomy): domain Eukaryota; kingdom Viridiplantae; phylum Streptophyta; class Magnoliopsida; order Santalales; family Viscaceae; genus Viscum; species Viscum album. The sequence goes on from OY728123.1 coordinate 168,783,193, forward strand.
CAAGGTAAAATTCAACTTGCATTCTTCGGATGTGGAATGAATGGAAATTTTTCAGTAAAGTGTCCTAAAGAAGAATGAAGATGAAAATGATGAAAGTGATGAAATTATCCAAAATAAATATTCATACACTATGAATGGTAGTTGAAGTGATATGAGAAAGTTCTTCTGAAAGAAGAATCTACTATTCATGTAAGATGAATGTTTAGAAGAATTTGAGGTTGAAGAGTTGGAGGTCTGTAAGGATCAAGAGGTAGATGCTTTGGTGGAGGTTTTCCTAAATTCTTTATCAAGAGAAGAAATTGAAAATATAAAAGGAGAAGTTGAAATAATAGTTTAACTTCATGATAAATTAGAAGTTACTCTTGAATAAATAGAAGGTTGGAATGCCAAAATAATGAAATTTAACGAAGTGGTTCATGATACTAAACACTATATACAGTAGTAGGATGAGGAGAAGTTTGTGCGGAATAATGAAATTGAACAAACGAATTCTTCAATGCCAAAAAGCACAAAAATGGAGGTTTATTACAATCTAAAAATTGAATAATAGAAAAGTGATATTGATAGTTTCACATAATATGGAAAAGATCAAATCCACTATATTGAAAAACTATAAGAGGAAGATGTCGGGCTGAGATGAAGTGTTAATGAACTGGGAATTTTTTTGACTCTAGGAATGAAATGTAGAAAGTAGACCATACAAACAACATAGATAATAAAATTTGAGCATTTTGGTCTAGTAGATCAGAAGAAATGGTCAAATGCAAATGGTAAGGCTAGCATGGGGCATGATAAAAAATGAAAATAGTAATTGTTGAACTCAGACCATAAGTACACAATATATGATTGAAGATTGATTTGGGTAGAAAGTAGAATAAAAAAATTTAGAGACCCCATTGGATAATGATTCGTGATGTATTGCAAGGTAGTAATGTTCCCAGCATAAGATGCTATTGTTGTGGATGTATGGGTCATGAAAAAACATTTATTCCATATTAATAAGGTACCAATGTGAATAGGACCAATTGAGGAAGTCAAATCGATCACCTTTTTCTATGGGAACATTTAATGGTCACTATTTTGGGAGTGGTTGATTTGGACACAAGAAATGATATTTCTCATCAATAATATAGTGGAATTTGACAAGGTAGACTGATGTTGGTTATAAGAAGAATATTAATGTATCATCAAATGAGATAAAAATACAAAATTGACTTTCCCTACTACATGATGACGTTGTTCTATCATATTTGGTGAAATTTCTTGTCAATAAATCCATATTATATATGATGTAAGAATCATGTATCAGAAAGAACAAATGGAAATAAGAATTAGTTACAGAGATTGCATTCCAGGCAATATATTGCACATGTATATGGTTCATTGACAATGGATGCACCTCTATTATGAAAACAAACATGGATATGTTGACAGGAATCAGGAACGATATATAAGGAAACGTAATATTTAGTAACGATGAAGGCTTGAAAATTATTTTCTATGGGAATGAAATGTTTGGGGTTAAATACATGAGACAAGCAGTTGTCTTTGTTATTGAAGGTCTTAATCAAAACTTATTAAATATATATCAATTGTGTGACTCAAAAAATTATATAAGCATTGGCCATAAATTATGTCTCATATAGGGAAAATATGATGCAATTGTATTGCAAGGAAAGAGTACAAAATTGAATCTATGTCTCATCAATGGAGAAGAATATATGTAATCTAGGTCCATGGAAGATGAAAATAAGGTTTAGCTCGAACATCTTGGACACATGATCCAAACATCTCTGTATGATCTTGTGAAATATTATACTACTCGAGACCTACCTAGATTATTATGTGATGATGCAAATATGTGCGATACATTCCAACAAGGGAAGATAATTTGAATGATATATAATAAAAATGCAAAAATATTAAAAATATTTCTTGAGTTGGTCTATATTGATGTGTACAGACTAAACTGTCCAAGATATTTTTATGAGAGGAGATATTATGTACTCGTCATTGATGATTATAGAAGAATGGCATGGGTATCAACAATTACCCCTAGTCTATGGTGTTCAGTTTCATTACAATATATGGACCAGATGTTGAAAAGATGCTACAATAGAAAATCTATAAGATCTTCATAGTTAATGAAACCGAGTTCACAAATAGCCAAGTGAATGATTATATTGAGAAACATGGGATAAGGAATCATGGTTCAGTGGTGAGAACTCCACCTTATAATGGAATAGGTGAGGTAACAAATCATATTGTCACCAAGATGTCTAGAATAATTCTCATTCAGAAAGTGATTCAAGAAAAATTATGAAAATAAGTGGTTATGATAGAAGTCTACACATCAAATAGAGAGTTACTATGTCCAAAAGAAGAAAAGCCTCCATATGAGATATGATACAGAATGAATCCATCATTGAATTACTTTCGAATATTCAAAAGTATGCCTTTCATTCTGAATAAGGAGAAACATAAGATGTTTGAATCTCATGGAGATGAAAGGATGTTTTCTTGGAAACTCAATGTAATGAAAATCATATAAATTCTTCAACAAGAGCCTAAGAAATATTTCTAAATGCGATAAAGTAAAAATATTGGAGAATGATTAGAATATTTAATAAATACATGATCAGTTTCATGAATGTAGTGGTTGTGAAATTGAAAGATCATGGGATGCTCCAGTTCTAGAGGCTAATTTAGAAGAATGCTCAGATTATGAGAAGGATGAGTATAAATCAGTATCATCATAGAGATCATCAAGAAGAGATTAAATTTTAAAAAAATTGATATCATATATCACCAGTGTAGAGAGGGATGATGAAGACTCTACAACAAGAATCATACTTTTCTTATGTATTGCCTATATGTTCATGTAAATAATCTAGTGATGACAACTTGGTTCAAGATAAGAAAGTAAAAATTGAACAAATTTGGAAAAATCACATAAGGGAGATTATTTTGAGACAAATAGACAATAATATCATTAGTATGAAATGGGTCTTTTATAAAAATATGAGTGATTATGATATAGTTAATTGAAACAATTCTTGACAAATGTGATAAGGGTACTCTAAATTGAAGGAATTTATGTTGATGAATCATTTGAACCTATTTCAAGGATAGAAAAATCATATTATTCATGGCCATATAAGAGCAAAGAAATAACAAGGATTTCCAAATGGAATTCAAGTCAACATTTATGAATGGGATTCAAGATAAAAAAATTTATACTGAGAATCCTTTTGATTTTCTCATTCATGAATATGAGAATAATTTTCATCGGCTGAAGAAGTATTTATAAGGATTGATGAAAAATATAAGATAATGGTATTGAAGGCTATATCTATTTATAAAAAATCATAGTTTTCAATATCGTGCAATTGATTACAATATATGTGTCCCCCATGATAGTAAATAAAGGATTATGGTGCTGGTATTTATCGATGAAATAATATTTGGAGGATCAAATAAAAAACAATAGAGATAGTTTTCCAAATACATGAAAAGTGATATCGAATTGTCAATTATTGGAGAACATACATTTTTCCTTGATTTATAGTTATCATAAGGAAATAATCAAACATTCATTTCTCAATCTAAATATTCCAAGGAATCATTATAATGGTTTTTAATGGATAATTCCAAGGTGATGAAGACATTGGTGGCTACCTTTATGAAACTGTTAAAGGATGATGAAATAAATGCAGTTAATATCAATGAATACAAGAAAATTATTGGTAGTCTATTGTACCTGATAATGAAAAGACCTGACAATTTTTTCCACAAGACAAGAAGTGAAAAATAAAATAATTTCAAAGGAAATCCATATTATTTAAGTAAAAGGAATATTTTAATATATCAAGGGATCATTGGACTATGTTTTTTTGTACATGGATAAATTTAAACCAAATTTATTTGGATATACAGATGTAGATTGGGTTGGATAATCAGATTATAGAAAATCAATGTCAAGATGTGCTTTCTATTTTGTTGGGTTGTCAATTTCTTGGATTAGAATGAAACAAAATTTCATTTCATTGAGTTCCGTAGAAGATGAATACATTGCTTCCACTCAAGAGTGCATGAACATATTGTGGATGATGCAGTATCTTTATGATATGGGAGTCATAGTGAAGTATGTAATCTATAATAATTATGATAATACAAGTGCTATAAATCATAGATAAAATGCAGTTCACCATTGGAGGAATAATTCATACTAAAATAATATATCATTTTATCAAGGAGATGGTTGAGAAAGGGATTTTGACGTGGGATTATGTTCCTATACAATAATAGGTTGTAGAAATTATAACATTAGACTAAAAAAATCAGTTGAGAGGAATCAACTAGCTCTGGGAGTTCTGTCGGCTCCATACACATGAGAAAGTGGGGATGTGGGAACCCCTCCTGCCTAAGGTATGGTGTAATGTTTCATAATGTGTTAATATGTTTTCTTTACCCTGTTGTTGAAATCAAAGGAATGGACATCGGTTTCGTTGAAAAGGCAGAATAAATCATGTCTATTGAAGGGAGAAAATGTCTTAGTGGTGACACTGGGAGAACCTACTAGGTGGAGTAGTGATATTAAGTGGTTTGAATCTGTTAGGGGGATCCATGTCATAGGGAGAGTTTTAAATCTAACAATTCTATATGTCATTGATCAAATGATACATATCACAAGAGTTGAGCTTCATGATGAAATAAGAAGAGTGGGGTTTGAATAGAATGAAATTATTCACTAATGAACTTTGAATTATACTATTGATTATCACACCAAACATGGCTCATGTGAGATTATATTATGTGTTTATAAAATCATTGATTCACATATTAATATTTAGAAAAAAATACTGATAGAATAATTTAAGGTTCAAGAATGATGTATCAATTTGAGAAAAAATTTAAATATTCCCAAAGGGTGATATTGTTGGAAAAAATGCATCAAGGTGTCTTCTTGATATGATTTTCATGTAACTATGTTTTTTGGAGGCTATATGACTAAAAATTATATTGAATGGTGTATTTAGAAGAAGGTTTTTATGGTCGAGAAATTTCCCAGTGTTTTCTATATTATTGAGCCTCTAAATCAGGAAATTGATTTTTGAAAATGATGATTTTTGGAAAAGGAGAGTATTGTTTATGGAACAGAATGGTTTGTATGTAGACATTATAGAATCATATGTTGTCCACGTATGGAAAAAGTTTTATGGGGAAGAAATGGATTGTAGAACAGAAAATGGTTCATGGGTAGGCATGTGGTTCATGGAAGGCAAAGAGTTCACAAAATAGGTTCACATTATGGCATTTTATTCAAGAGAGGCTTGTGGTACGTGGGATGGATTGTAATTCAGGTAAATGAGGTAGTGATTTAAAAATTCATAAAGGTAATTATTGGTGAAAACATGATGGTGATTGGGGATGTCGTAATGAAAGAAAGGTGGTATGCAGACTGAGTAGGGAAACAATTTGTGGAATGAGCAGTACATGGTGAAGATTTGGGAATCCTCAGATTAGAGGATTTTACAGATCTATTTATCTATATAAAGATTTCTATTCCACTAATTAAGGAAGACCAATTTTAATTAGTGAACACCATTTCATTGGGAATTTGGATATGTATGAAATTTCCAATGAGGAGTTTGCAAAGCATATATTGTTTGCGGGTATGTTATTTCAGGAAGGCGGAATCAGTTCGTGGAAGAAATTATATGAATTTGTTTTGTGAAAAAATGAATATCACAAAGGAATTAGTGGTCTATTGTTGCTAGGATAGTATGAAAATTTGGTACATAGAAGCAGAGGACAAGCGGTACCCAAAGAAGTATGGTACATATAAGTTGGGACAGTACATTGAGGAAGTACTAGAAGAAGAGAATAATAGTACAAGAACGAGGAATGTTTGTGAATGATGGGATAATATATAGGGGCAGTATATGGAAGGATAGGATAAGCAGTCCGAGAATGAAGATGTTTTGTTAAAGCGGAAGTAGTCTGAAGATAGGTGATCCAGGAAGCATACCCACTACACACTTCAAAGAGAAAACATAGAGGTTTGCATTGGACACAAGGAAACATGAAAATACGATAAAAAAGTTCGCGAATGAAATTTCTAAAAACATAATAGTACGTAAAATGTGGATTTTATATATAGGTGAAAACAAAAAATTAAAAGAGCATCTACCTATTGTTGAGGATTCATTCATTCATGAAAATGAAGGGACCTGAAAGTCCATAATTTGAGATTGGATCCCTTCTAATAGAAGTGAGGAAAAAATTAAGATAGGGATAATTCCCATCAGTTGTGATAAAAAGGACCATACATAGGGAGTGACTTGTTGAAATAAAGTGACAAGACCCAGAATCCTGTTAAGGTAGTGGGATTCGACATAGAAGTGATCTATCCCTAACCATGTAATCAGCACAAATATTTAGTGTATTCAGTACACCATCACATCACCATTGTATCCACCTTGGATGTAGCTGGGTGAGGTTGATCCAAGTTAAGTTGTTGTTTCTAGTGCATGATTCCTTTTTTTATCATATATTCATATAGAATAAGGAGATAAGTGTGTTCGGTTTAATGAAGAAACTTGATCTAAAGGGGCAGTAGTTTTAATCTGTTAGACCCCGATCCCCCCCCCCACTCAGGGTATTTGACCTAGTTTACAAATCATATCATATTTAATTTTAAATAAATCATATATACCATCAATATGTTGTGGTTATGAAAAATTAATCACATCACTTATTGGTGGTGGTAATCTACACAGAGGCACAAATGATATTTTGATTTTTCAATTTATTAAATATTAAAAGTATAGATGATATATTATCGTTAAATAATGCTAATTATTCCATAAATATCATATATAAACCTTAAATCCTTCAATATATCCATATATTAGAGGAGGGGATAGTAAATGAATTACATTAGTTTGTGAGACGGGAGTCCATCGTACACACGAATTATGGTTTCATTTCCCAACTTATTAAGGATAAGATAGTTCAAGGATATTATATTATCATAACAAAATCTAATTATATTGAAGTTAATTTAATTATAATTTCATCATGATTGAATTATATTTGGATGGGGTAGAAGAAGATATAAATCCAAAACATTTTGTTAAAATCTATAATTCATATTTGTAAAACCTTATGTGATTCTTTCTTTAATCCTTTGATGTTTGGTATTATACATATAAATATACTTTTCAAATTTGGGAAATTATCTTAGGAATGGAGTTGGGAATGTATTGAAAAATATAGCATTCTCAGAAGGTGCGAGGATGGGAGAAGAGGATGTGAACTTTTTTATGTGAGTGTTGGGTAAATTTAATAATTACTTAAATAATTAAATCATTATAAATTAATTATTAGGGAAAATTGAAATGAAATTTTTATATTTATACTTTTTTATTCTGATGAGTCTATATCCTCTCATCTAATAATAATTTGATGTGATTAGATTATTATTTATCTTTAATTCTTTCTTTTTACCCATGTAATCACTTTAGGCAATTCTGTAGAAATCATTGTTTTTTACTATTTAGGGGTTTTGAAATTTTTTATAAATGGTAAAACTTTTTATAAATGGAAAATTGATGATATTTATAACCATGTCTCCATAACATTAATGGTTATAGTATTTTTTAAATTTTAAATCATTTTATAAAATGTTGTTTAGTATAAAATATCATTAAGGTCATTTTTGGAACAATTCATTTTATTTCAATTTGAAAACACCCTTTAAAAATGGAATTATAATATAATCCATTATAACCTCACTGCTATTTTTTTATTTTAAAATTCATGGGAAATTAAAACATAAACAAATTATATTACTTTTATGGATTTTAATATCATTTACTTGATTTTTTACTACTCCAAATAAATTATGTGGGTGTTGCATAAGCATTTTTTGTAACTATATAATAACTACATATTAAAAATAAAATAAAATGACAGAAAAATAATTTATATTTCAAATAAAAATTCATATATTAATATAATTCTTTTCTCCCAGTAACAAAATATTATTGTTACTAAAAGAATGTTAGTGAAATTTTTTTGTTTAAATTTACTTAAAATAATAAATAATTCATTTCTAATGAAAAATGGAAAATGATTATCGGAAATTATAATCTCGTATGCAGATTATTCGACAACATTAATTAAATAGACTAATGAAATATTTAGGTTTATTTTTAGTCATTATTGTGTTATATTTAATATTAATTACCTTATTTATCCATTCTAAGTTGAAAAATAATAACTACAATTGATATTAATAGTAACGAAAAACTAGAGGAAATTTATTTCCAAATTTCGAAATAATAATTCCAGATAATGAATCCATTTTTCAATATTTAGTTTTGAAAATTGGTAGAAATTTATTTAACATTAAATCAAAAATCCCAAATGCAATTTTTTTATAAAAATGTGTTTTTAGCAATAAAATGAACTTATTCCAAAAAAATATAATGTTGATTCATATGTAACTAATTAGATAAAATCTATAATAATTATTATTAAAATAATTTAATACAAATTTCAAATAAAAATGATGCAATTTCTGAGAAATAAATGAATGTTTTAAAATGTTTTTATTTTCACTTCTCATAGAAAAATTATCCTTTTCCAAAAATTACAAAATTATCAACCAAAGCTAATTTTTATATTATGATTTAAAAAATGATATAATGATTATAAAATAAAATTTCTCATGGTTGATAATATTTATTATATTATACACACTAAAATATGAATTAATTTATTTTTGAAGACCAATTTTTAATAAATAAATATACTTTATTGAAAATTGAGCACTTATTTATTCTTGATTAACAAATAAATTTGAATTATATAAATATATTATGATTATTTTTTTATAGAATTATATTAAAATGTATAATTATAAAATCATCATCTAGGTTATAATGATCACATATAAATTATAATCTATTTTTTTAAAAGATAATTGTTATGCTTTTTATAAACTATCAAAAAAATAACCTATTAAAATATTTATATATTAAGCATTATCCAAAAATTTTAATTTTTCCCATTACACTGATATTTTTTCATTCCTAAGGAATACTTCATCACCTATAAATAATTATCCTCACATGATACACTTTTAGACCAATATTTGAAAACATTATTCTTAATAATCGGAGAAAATGGAAACCTATAAAATGGTGAGCTCATATAGTCAATAAGGTAAAATGATGGAGATATCAGTCATATATTTATTTAATATGATCATAATGGTCTGTAAAAAAGTAAATTTTAGCAATGTAAAATATTCATACCCAGAAAATATTTGATCATAAATATAAAAACCCAAAATTTAATCAATGGAATTTCTCCCTTATTATAAGATTATATCATAGTATAAATAACCTAAAATCACTTAGATACCAAACTAAAAACATTATAAATAAATAATTGTTGAAATATGAAGTATTTCAAGATCATAAGAAACAAATACTGATGAAATTTTTACATAACAATAGGAATAGTAATATGAACCTTATGACTAGTAAACTGGCCAAATGAATAGTATACTCATCCATGAAAGTATAAATATAATTTTTTCATATTATATGCGAAAATACTATATGATTATATCATAGTATAAATAAGTAAATATTTTAAAAAAAATTAATTATGTGTCGGTATTTTCATAATTAATAAATATTTGATTACAATTTTTTTATTTGATAACTTAAATGAAAATTTTTTATCGTAAAATGTATTAATAAATTTATATTTTTATGTATTACCATTTAAGATAATTTTATGAGACCTTATGTATTTTTTTCAAGGTTTTATAAAATAAGGTATAATTTTAAAATCTGTATTTTCCATGTAAATAATGATTTTAAATAAAAATTAGGTTATTTATACTTAAAAAATTATTTTCATAAGTGGATTTCATTAATGAATTCTACTTATAGAAAAATTATTTGGGTGAATTTTTTGGATTCTTCTAAATTACAAAAAATTTCCTGAATGGTAAAATATTATAATTTACAATAAATTCTAAAAAAGCATAATTTTTTAGTCTTGTTGGAGTCATGGATGATGTACATGACCCTGGGTTCAAACTCACATTCACTAAATAAAATATTTATTCACAATATACCAATCTATTTATTTTCTTGAAACAAATAATAAAATAATGAATAAAATAGTGAGAAAACAACCTTATCCCCACAGCTCTCAATCATATTCTCCTCATAACTCTAAATCTATGATCTTTACCTAATTTCACACCAAAACACTTCCCTATCCCCTATACCACGTCAAAGAGATCTTGGGCCCATCAAATGACCAATACTTTATTCATTGAGGTGTATTTCAATGGGATAATTCAAGAGGCACATCCTATTTCTTTTACTTTTAATTTTGTTTCTTTTTTTATTATATCCTCACCTCCCTTCATCCAAATGGAATTATTAAAATATTACCTTAAATATACTTTAATTATATCATGTTAATGTATGATACATCATTAATCCCCTCCATCCAACTCTGTTTTATTTTTAAAATTAAATCCTCACCCAGGATTTGTAAATTTTTCCAACATCGTGGGCGATGAACTTTCATTTTCATTAAACACATTAAAGGATGATAATAAGACCATTAAATTGATAAAAATATATTTAAAATTGTATTTTATATCTATTTTTATGTTCTTAAAATAACTTCTAATCATAATAGTAAATGATAAAACAAAATGTGTTCATTGTGATTGAAGATCTTCCTAAATTAACCGAAAATGTTCATCATTAACTTTTATCCAATGATTCATCCTCATGGTATATAACCAAATTATTTGTTAGATAATTGAATATTATGTAATATTATTAATAAAATATAATAACAATTCTGTATGTTTATTTTCATTTTAAATTAACTTTCATTCATGAATACAGGTGAATTGATATTGAAAACCATGAAAACAAATCTTCTTGAATGATGACAATAAACTATATAACTCATCTAGAAAACCATAAATGAAAATAATAAATCCATAAAGAATCGTATTAATGTTTAAAATATTCATTAATTATTAAATAATGGATATAATGTGATTATATATTATATTAACATTAATGAATCTTTCAGTGAAAATATAAGGGGAATTATAAAACACAACTCTCTATCATTGGGATTTCCCTCTTTCCCCCCATTTTCAGTATAGATATTTATTAAATATAATTTATTTGTCATTATCATACCATTTTTAGTATATAAATTATTATATAGATTATGAAAAACAAAATATTTTTCAAAATAAATATTCATTTAAAAAAACACACTTATTGAGATTGTTTATTCTTCACTAAATGTTGATGATAATTATATCATGGTTGTTATTCTCCCTTTCATTTGGAAACCCAAAATTTTTGGATGTATTAGTTTTGAAATGAAACCCTTTCATTTCCATGGGTTATGTTATGTCCAAGATTTTTATATGTTCTATGTCACATGCATTATAATGTAAATGTTTTAATGGGATAGGTGATCCATGAATTATATTTGTAAAAGTAAATTATAAGATTTGATGGGTGAATCTCAAATTATAAAGCGCTCCAATGAATTGGGTAATGTTATGTATATCATGGGAAAGGTGAAATATGAGTGAACATGATGATATATTTGTTCCAAACAATGTGTGGCAGTTGACCACTAAGATTGAGGTTTCATTTTTATACATTTCCATATTCTTAGACTTTTCTTAATTCCTCATATCATGAATATGACACTATTCCTATGTTATGATGATACTGATTATGATCAAATAATGTTATATTGTTTCATGTTCATATTTATCCTCTTACTGGCCATTTAACTCACACCTTTTTTATGTATGTCATCAACTGATTACATGTACTAAGGATAATTCAAGGGACAATAAAATGATAGAGATAAAGGAATTAAATAAATGTTTATATTTTGTTTATTAAATTTTATTTATGATCATAATTTTCCAAAGACACAAGTCATAGGATCCCCAATTTTTAATGATTTTATGTTATTTTCTATTAAATTCATGTAATATAAATTTATAAAAATAAATGTATACATTTTTGGTATCAAATGATCATTTATTTAATTTGGGAATTAATATTAGAGAACCTTATTTAAAAACCTTTGTATAAGACTATGTATAAGAAACCTCCCAAGAATCATTTATTTAGAAAATTCAAAACATAGGGATACAATAAAATATTCCCTCAATGTTAATTTCATAATTGAATAAATGGTTTATTCATAAATTATTGACTTATGTTTTGTTTTAAAATTTTCTATTTTAAGAAATTGTGGGAACTAAGAGACACCATGAAAAAAACTCATGCGGGGGAAAATGTAGCAATTGCTCGACCAACATCACAAATGCATTGGGAAGTGGGGTTAAAACCTTCCTAGTGATTCATATCTAGTTTTCTCAGGTTATAAATAATAACCTGAATAATGTGTAACATCAGACACCACCTATGAGAGATCAACTTTCAATCGAATGTTTTTTATGGTGATTACCACAGTCATTTAGTGGATATTTGCATTAATTAATTACATAATAGAGGGATAACATTATAGATTAGTTCTTTTCTGTTCCCCTCTATTTTAAGATGGGGAGTTTGACCCTCTCTATTTATCATCTTGATAGAGATGTCGATAAATGGTTATATTTTATTAAGAAGACTACACTCATGGAAGTAATTGAAGAGATAGAGTTGGAATATTATATGGTAATGTTTCTTCACATGTATTTCTCATGAAGTCTTCATAAAATTTTTTAGAGAAAATTCATAGAGGTAACGAAAACGGATGAAAAATCCATTTTATCGTACAAATAAATTTTCACTAGGATTGTAAGGTACTCTGTGGGCTTTCTTATCAATAAAGAAAGAAAAATTGATATATTCATAAGTTGTTTAAAACGACATATTCGAAAGGATCATTCATTTTGAGAGTTTTGTTGTTATGAATATGTTCTTATATGTGATATCATTGTTGATATGGAGTTTGGAGAATGGTCCAATCACTATAGTGATAAGAAACTAAAGATTGAGTTTCATGCTGGAGGATCTCATGATAATGGTGCATATAAAACTCAACCAAACTCATGTCAAAAAATGTGGGAAGAATAATCATGGGAACTGCCTCAATGGGATAGGGAAATGATTCATGTGTGGGAGAGAAGTCCTCATAGCACTTGAATATCAAAATGACATGAGGATGCAGGATAAGGTGGTGGAGGAAAAGAGAGCATCACACATTGTACATTGCTACAACTATGAGATGAAAGGTAACTCTCAATGCAAGTGCACTGAACCATGAGTTCTCGAGTGTAATCACCATCATCAGCCACCAATGATAGAGGAGAATCAGAAGGCTTATCCCATCACTACTATGGACGTGGAGCAAGAAAATGACGTTGAACAAGATGAACATCCTATTTTATCAATAATTAAAAAATTCATATATTATTTTTGATATTTTAATTCCTTTATATCATTCATGTTTTCTAGAAAAATTGATTGGTAGCCTCAAAATCATGATGTAATGATATATGTAAAAACACATAATTGTGAAATGATTGCATCCCAAGTGTTGGACACTTCTCTTATTAGCACACATTGGAAGACACTTCCAGTGAATCTCGTAATCCTTACCTTGGTGTAACATGATGTTGTATTGGGTATAGATTTTCTCTAGTTATATAGATCCCGCATAAACTATCAGGAAAATGAAATATCTCTTCATATTTTGAACCGTCCCATTCTCCTCCACAAATTCAAGGAAAATAATGAATCACTATTTAAAAATCTTTAAATTTCATGGGTTTTGATTCCCTATGAAGAAGCACACATCTCTAAAATTGTTGCATCAAAGGAATGTATCAATCTAGAAATGATTCTAATTTTTAGGGAATACAATTATGTATTTTCAGAAGTTTTTCCCAGATTACCCATAGAACATGATGTATAGTTATCAATAGAACTCATACCTATAGATAATCCTATATCAAATTGTTCCTATGTGATGTCCCTATCAAACAATTATAGTTAATGAAGAATATGCAATAGAACATGCATAAAGGGTTCATACACCTTAGTGTATCACATTCGGGTGTGACTGTGCTATTTTTCAAGGAGAAGGATGGATAAATGCAGTTTTGTGTTGATTATCATGAAATAAACAAGATAACAATAAAGAACTAGTATACTCTTCCAAGGATTGGTGACATGTTTTATCAGATGAGAGGATCTCAGTTCTTCTCAATGGTGGATCTCTATTCTAGATATCATTAGGTGAAGAATGAAGATATTAAGAATATTTCCATCCATATAATGTGTGGGCACTATGAGTTTCTAATGATGCCCTTAAGAAATACTAATTCTCATATGATCTTAATGGATATGATGAATAGAGTCATTAGAAATTATTGGAAATATTTTTGGTTGTTTTTATAGATTAAATTCTCATCTACTCCATGATCATGGAGGAAAATGAAGGAAATATAATGATTTTTTAGAGTCATTTAAAAATGATAATTTATATTACTTGTTCAAAAAGTGTAACTTTTGGGAGAAACAAGTCACATTAACGTGACATGTGATCACATGTGAAGAAATTTATTAGGACACTTAAAAAAATCCAGTTGAGAAATGGACCAAACCATGTAGTGTAACGGGAATCCAAATTTTTGTTGGTTTATCATGGTAATATCAATGTTTCATGAGAAATTTATCATGATTTTCAAGCCTGATAACTATGTTAACATGGAAATGGGTAAAGGATGTCTAGTTGGATGACTATGAGGAAAGCATCAATGAGATAAATAAAATGTTGATCATTTCACCTGTACTCACATTACATAATAGTGGAGAATGTTTATATATATATATATATATGCTTCCAAGAATTTGTACATTTTTGTACTCATAAATATGACAATGTGATAGCCAATGCCTCATGCAACATAAAGATCAATGAGAAAAACTACCTGATGCATGATCTAGAGCTACCGGCTAGGATTTGTTTCTTCAAAATATGGTGGCACTACCTCGATGGTGACAATTGTGACCTATATAATGATCACAAGAGCCTAAAATATATATTCTAAAAAAGGATATAAATTTTTTCAAATGAGATGGTTATAGCTAATCAAATACCATTATTTCTATATTCACAATTGTCCTAGAAAGGAGAACAAGGTAACAAATTCCCTTTCCAGAAAAAACCTAATACTCTATCATTATTGTGGATTGAGAAAGACCCAACCTTCATGGATAGAAAAAATATTTATTTTGAAATCATAATGATAGTAAATATATATTACCTTCCCGAAACAATTTCTCAACCATATATTTAGGATAATTTTTAGGTGGCACACATGGATGATCCAAAGATACAAAAAAAGACAAATACAATAAATGAAGTGAATTTGTAAGAGTTCCACATTGATGAAGGTGGTGTGATTTAGTTTGGAACAAGGATTTGTGTGACTTCATCCCCAGAGATAATTAATAAAATATTGGAAAATACAAAAAGCTCAAAATTCTCTATCCATCCGAAAAGTACTAAGATGTATTGTTATCTCCAAGATCACTAATTGTGTGACAAAATAAAGAATGATATTGTATAGTATATATCATGGTGTTTGATATTCCAAAAAGTTAATGAAATGTGACATTAGTACAAATGGATAATGAAACCACTGACTATATCCCTGTAGAAATGGGAAAATTTAACTCTAGTCTTTGTCACAGGTCTCTTGGAGATATCCAAAAGAAAAAATGCAATATTGGTTGTACTGGACTGACTCACATAGACTTCCAAAATTATTTCTATTTGAAGGATATATCAATTGAATGACTTGTAAATATATGTTTGAAGGAAGTTATGAGAATTAATGGGTTACACATTCCATTATATATAATCGTGATCCCATTTTCACATCAAAATGATGTTGGAGTCTTCAAAATTCCTTGAGTACTAAATTGGATTTTAGAAAGGCCTATCACCCCAAACAAATAGCCAATCAGAAATAACTTTTCATGTTCTCTATGAAATTCTATGAGCCTACTATTTAGAATAAAAAGGTGGATGGTATCCATATCTCCAATTTTTTGACTTCTCATACAATAATATCTTCCACTCAACTATTCAGATGGCTCCATATGATGCCTTTTTTAGAAAGAGATATATAAATCCAACCTATTGGGGTGATATTTTTTGAATGAAAGCTACATGGATAATATCTTGTGCATAAAATAATGGATATGTTTCAAGTCATCCCAAAACAATTCAATTCTGCTTAATTTCAGAAAAAGAGTGATACTAGAAACCGTCTAAGTTACTTGGAGTTATACATTGGATGTAAATAATTCCTTTTAATATCACCATGGAAGATATTCATATCGTTTAGAATGGAATGGATCTTAAGCCCAATGTACATTATCCACTTTGAGATCCTTGGTCACATAGGAACTATGGCCCATTGGATTGAACTTCCACCAAATATGGCTCAAGTTCACCATATGTTCCACATATCACCCCTGAGAAATTACATACATGATACCTCACATGTACTAATTTCTGAGGTGGTATAGATTTAATATGATATCCCATGTAAAGAGAAACTAGTAACGATTATGAACACGTGAGACAAGGTTCTACACAATAAGGAAAACGACTAGGTCAATGTGTTTTGGAGGAACATGAAGTTTGAAGAAGAAACTTAGTGACCCCATGAGCCGATGAAGGGGATAGAACCTCACTTTTTTATGTAAAACCAAATTTCCAGGGTGAAATTTCAAATGGGGGGAAGAATTTAATGACTAAAACGATTAATGATGGAATTTAACCATTCATATAGTAAGTTTTCTAAATATAAATCACATAAAATAATTTAGGTATAAAAATAAAAACATTATAGAGGATGAAATAATAAAATTAAAATTATTTCTATATGTTAATGAACCAATACTGGTGAAATAGTAACATGACCATAGAAATAGTAATATGACACATATAAATAGTAAACTGACCAAATGATTAATAGACCCACACATGAACATTTATATAATATTTTGGCATCATATAACTGAAAATAGGATATAATTATATCATAGTATATTTATGTAGACTATAACACCTCAAGCTTCCAAGGTGCGCTTCTCTTTGAAATAATACAGTAGTGTGTGTTATACAAAACTTCAAGTTCTAACACACCACAACCAATTAAACTAGCCGTTCAGAATAGTAATACCCACTTTTTGAAATTTTATAAATCTTATATTTCAAAATGGACTTCATTTTGGGATTTGGAATATCAAAATTAACTTAGGGTCAAGTTTTGGTATTTTTTGAAACCATTCAATTTTTTATGAATAGTGAAAAACACTGAGTTATAGTTTAAAACAAAAATTTTATTTATATCATTATTTATTTTATTTATATTTATTTTATGTCAAAATAGATACATAATACCTATATATTTTCAATTTAATTCTTTGGTGTTAGTTTATAATAATTTTACATATATAAAAATTTTATTGAACTTTCCACCGTCTTTTACCCAGCTCCTAGGAGAATTTTCAAATTCACATAAGACATACTTTTACCTGTTCTTTTAGTGGAATTTCTAAAATCCTAAAAACATAGATAATATCGAGGAGTAAAATGTGGTTCAGTAAGATAAAAATAATTTTTGGTGAATCACAACTTTTTACTTTTATTTACCGCTGTTAAAAGTAAATATGGTAATTAAGGGTAATAATGATATTATTATTACCCTAAAACATGTTTTAATTCTATTGGATATGTATAATTTGACCATAAACAACATTAGGAATAAAATATTAATATCTTTGGTCCACATGGATTAGATTAGGACACTTATTATTATTTTATTTAAAGAAGAGTTAAAAGAGTTAAAATCATAGTTTAATAACTAAATCATTTTTAATATCGGGTTTAACATATGAGAAATTAGACTATAAATATTAATTAGAAAGATAAAAAAGATTTCCTATATAATTATATTTTATTTATATTTTTTAGACATTATATAATTTAATTTATTTATGACACAATGATGATGCAGTAATTACCTAACTAAGAAAATATTAAAATAATTGATATTATAAATATCCAAATAAATTTAATTTGAGACTCTATATTAATTAAACTAATTTTGTAGGATAATATGACATATTAGGGTTGGTTAGATTAATTTTTTTGAAGCAATAATGCTGTTAAGAATTTAGAAAAAACAAAATACCAAATAGTGTCAAAATTGATATAAAAGAGTTTTTAAAACAAATATTATATTATTAATTGATATTCTATTCCTAAAAATCAATGGTTTGGAAAAAATACTTATATAATGATATTTGTATCATAAATGAACAATTCAGTGTTCCCTTGTAAGTATATAGTATGTTTATTAACCATACAATATAAAAATACCAAGAGACATGGTAAATGTCAAGCTATTTAACTAAGAGTTAAATCTAAAAGATAAAGTTAATATAGTGACACAAACCTATTTAAAACCTATTGGTTGCATGGTTTTCGATCCATACCCACCTTATAATTTAAATAATTCATTTTGGAGTCATTATAAACCGGAAATTAGTTTATTATAAAATAATAGTTCATGCTTTTCCTAAGGTGTCTCTCACCACTCTTATAAAAGTGCACTCAACATTCTCTCTAATTCACACCTTCAAAGCCATTTGGGTCGTCCAAAATCTACCCAAATACCCTCTCAAATGTCCTCAATTAATCCTAGAGGCCATAAATTGATCATTAATTCAACCTAAAGATTCATTTTGATCAAATCAAAAGAAAGTATTGAAAAAGAGGTTAAAATATCACCACCTCTTTCAATTTCCTTTCTTCTTCCACTTCCATTTTATTTGTTGTTTCATTTATAAAATAATAACTACAATATCTTCTATATACTGTGATGTTATTATAAATATGTTAAAACCAAATTAATTATTCTATTTATCCTTTGAATGACATGTCACCATACGTGCATACGTACGGCTAATCGTCTCCACGTCATGGTGTAATTGTTATTCAATACGTTGTTATTTGGACGGGTATAATAATGATGTGTAATTGATGTAAATAATAAATATAACATGATAATTATTATTTATATATGATATAAAATCCAATTATATATTATTTTAAAAACAAATGATTGATATTGTCGCTCGTGCGTACGTACGGATTACCGTCTCCACGAACACGATGAGATTCATTCCCCACCGTATACATTTAAGACTATTTTTCAATAGATGATTAAAAATAATGTTTACTGACTTTATATAATTGTATATATGAATAAGATGTATCCCATCCATAATAAATATGACTCACATAACAAATAATATAATGGAAAATGAATCTATTAACACTAGAAACAACGATAATAATAAGATATTATTAACAAAGAAATGTTAAGTGATCATATATGATATCATATAAATGTATATGATTCTTGTATAATTTAATAACAATTATTTCACCATTATACAGGATGTTAACCTACCCATGACCATGTAAAATTATAAGGTAAGGGATAATTTCACTATCTCTTCAATATCTGAGGTTGTTTATATGTAATTATCTACTAGGACCTCTTTATCATCCACATCCATGTATCTTAAAAATTTATTTCAAAACATTATTAAAATTTTATAGACTATGGTTTAAAGCCATTTATACCCTTGTTTGACTTTTAAGAAGTATTTATAAAGGAATCTTTCCATTGTTTTCCAAACAAGGTCTTTTTTAACCTTTTCGGCAAAATTAAGGTTAGAATGTCTATTTTTAACTTATATGGCGGGTGAGGCTATTTTCCACTGTTATAAAATCATGGTTGCTTCCCTTAAATGATTATAAGAATATTTGCAATGTAAATGTTTTCTATTATAATTATGTGAAATTTAAATGATTTCAATAAAAGAGATATTTCTCTCAAATAGTTTTGATTTCATCTATGTCAACATCCTTTGATGGATTATAAGCTTATTTAAAATAGATTTATTATGATACAAAACTTCCATATTGTATTGAAGGTTTTGTGATATGTTTGACTGTGGATGTATTATTTTTTTACCATTCATGGTTTATGGAGAAATTATTGACATTTCTTATGCTATTTTTAATACGAATGTTTCTGTTATGTTTAACCTACTCATATTATGAATGCATTGGACTTAGTAAGTGATTGGTGGAGCCTGCTATAGCTCCTTGATGCATCGGTAAGTCTCATGAGACAATCTAGTTTCTTGGAACAAGGCCTTGACAGAATCTTATTTTTAGTCTTGGCATAAGGCCTTGACTATGTGGTTATGAAAGTATGGCATTATGCATTACATCATTATGAAAGTGGTTATTGGTATATCATGTGATTATTTGATGAGTAGAATATGCATGTGAATAAGTAAATGGAAATATTTCTTTTTATTTTTGACATATTATGCTCAATTTCTAGTTTAAAATGATTTTGTCTTAGTTATACATTGCCTTAAATGTTTCTGCTTATTTATGGATGTTTCCGCTATATTTTTATCCGTACTGAGCATCTGATCTCACACCTTTCTATGTTTTATTTTTCCCAGGATGTGAATAAGTATTTTATGACTGACCAGTAGGAATAGTCTGAGGGATATTAGTGTGGAATATGGAGACTATGTTGTTGTAGAATTTCACTTTATGATGTAATGTAAGACTTATGAATGTATCTAGTGTTTGCAAGGCTACTAAAATAATCGGTCTTACGAGACATGATATTTTGTGATCATGCCAATGTTATGTAATAATTCACCAACTCAGGGTAACTGGGGTTGGGGAATTACAGTTGGTATCAGAGGAAGTTTAGTAAAAACCATGGAAGCTAGATTTTGATAAACGCTGACTAGAACATTTATCCATAAGATAGACTTCTCAGATTAGTATAGAAGAACTTCCTAGAATTTTGGTATTGTAGATATTTTTTGAGTATTCCAAGAAATACATCCCTGTCTGGATACAAGTTGGTAAAGGTGGCTTTGGCAGAGATGTACCTATGGGTAAAACCCAAAATCACCGCATTGAGCTAGACTTGAACGGGAAATGGTGCATGAAAACGGGCCTTTCTGCACTCTTGGTTACGACACTCATGGGGGATATGCTTAGGATAATTCTCATTTTCTTTAAAAATCATTATGAAGGTTTTATAAGAATATAATTATTCAATGAAAACATTTTTATGATTATGTATTGTATCCATAAACTGTTTAATTTATGATAAGTGTTTTACAAGTCTGGAATTATGTATTTCGATTCATAAACAGATCTAGTTTATTCCATTGTTTATAAATGGAACCCAATGGAAGTAATGGAAGCCGTATCAATGCATGCACTTCCTGTGGGTACTTCCATCCTGCTCAAGATAATTATAGTGGAGCTGGTGATACAACTGGTGCTGATCAGCTTATCACTATACTGGGAAAACTCACTGAGGTTATGAATATTAACCTTACCCATATCAAGCACCCTGATCCACAGCGTGGAAGATAAATGTTAGATCGCTTCATGAGTAAAAATATACCAACATTCAATGGGGGTACAAATCCACTAGTAGTATAGAAATAGATAAATTCCTTAAAGAAAATATTTCATGCCTTAGGGAGTAGTGAAAGGGAAAATGTTATCATGGAAGTTGAGTACCTCACTACAGATGTTGATCAATAGTGGTCATTGATTCAAATAAAAAATGAAGATGATGAAGTATCAAATATTTAATGGAGGGAGTTTAAGGATATTTTCATTGAAAAATATTTTCCATGTGACCATCGAGAAGATATGGAAGGGCAATTTATGAGTCTGAGCCAAAGGAGGATGATAATGTCGCAAAGTATGAGGCTAACTTTACATGGTTAGCGAGACATGCTGCAGATTATATACATAACCCAAGCAGTAAGATTGATCATTTCATTGATGGGTTAAAACTGTTTCTCAGTCGAGCATTTGTCTCAAAATCCTTCTCGTTATATGAAGATATTTTCTCATGTGCAATCAAGAATGAAAAATAATTATCTATTTCTTATGACTTTTAAGTAATGCAAGAGAAGAATAGATCTGCTGATCACTCTGTTAATGGAAATAAGGGGTAGAAGGGAAAAGTTGAATATCTATCTGGCATTAAATGTGGGAAGAAACACCCTGGTACTTGCTTGAGGGGAATGAGAGTCTATTACATGTGTGGTGAAAAGGGTCACCAAGCTCATGATTGCAAGGGGAAGAAAGAAGCTATCGACGTTCAATGATACAATTTCATGGAGATGGGACATTATTCAAATGAATGTCCTAAGTGTCAGGGGATCATACCTCAGAAAAGGAAAAGGAATCAAGACCAATATTATAATATCACTACTGCTGAGGTTGAAGCTCTAAAAGGAATGGTGACAGGTAATTTGATGGTTTCTTTATGTTTAGAAAGTACATTATTTGATTCTGGATCATCTCATTATTTCATATAATCCCAGTTTGCAATGAAAATTAGATATTTTCAATTTTATTTAACAAGGGAGTTTTTATTTAAAACTCATAAGGGAAGTATCATCGCAACAAAGTTTTGTGAATCCGTTCCCATTAGAGCATATAAATGTTCTTTATCTACTGATATCATCATCATTTCTATGATTGAGTTTGATATAATCCTATGTATGGATTATCTTTTAGACCATGATGTGATGATTTATTGTAAGAAGATTGAGGTTACGATTTTTGATGATGATGATAAAGAACACCTTATCATTACAGTAGAAGTGTCACCACCAAATTCTTATCTAGATCCACCCCCAGTAGCTCAACTAAATTCAATTACTAGGGAGGAAGACAATGAAATAACTATGGGTGAGGAAACGATTATTAAAATAGATGATGTACCAATTGTGAAAGAATATGTTGATGTGTTTCTAGAAGATTTACTTACACATCTTCCAGAATGAGAAATTGAGTTTTCCATTGATTTAATTCTTGGATCAAGGCCCATATCGAATAACCCTTATAGAATGGACAGTGTGGAATTACTGAAACTAACAAAACAACAAGAGGAATTAAGTAATAAGGGATTTATTCACCCTAGTGTTTCCCCATGGGGAGCCCCTGTCCTTTTTGTTAGGAAGAAAGATGGATCTATGAGGTTGTGCATTGACTACAGGGAGATCAATTCTATAAAAATAATGAGAATGTATCCCCTACCTCGCTTTGATGATTTATTTGACCAACTGCATAGAGATCAATACTTCTCAAAGATTGACCATCGATCTGGATACCATCATTTGTGTGTGAAGAAGTAAGACTTTCCGAAGACAGCATTTTGAACCAGGTACGAATATTAAAAGTTTACAGTAATTCCTTTTTGGATTGACTAATGCATCCTCTATCTTCATGGATCTAGTGAATAGAGTTTTCAAATAATATCTCGATAATTTTTTAGTGGTATTTATTGATGATATCTTGGTATAATCCAAGTTCTAAGAAGATCATGAAAATCACTTGCGCATTATCCTAAAGACTCTTAGAAGAAATTAATTATATGTGATGTTTAGCAAGTGTGAATTCTGGATTCAGGTGATTTCTTTTCATGGTCATGTTTTCTCTAAGGATGGAATCTCCATTGATCCTTCAAATACCAAGGCAATCCATGAATGTCTAGCACGGATGAGTATAACTGAGGTATGTAGTTTTATTGGCTTGGATGGTTATTATTGATGGTTCGTCTAGACTATTTTCCCAATAGGCTAACCCATTAAAAAATCTCACAAGGAAAGGGGTTAAATTTGTTCAGACAAAAGAGTGTGAAAAATGTTTTTAAGAACTGAAGAGAAGATTATGTAATGATCCTATATTGAATCTACCATTTATGAATAATGGGTTTCTTATTTATAGTGATTCTTTAATGAAAGGACTTGGTTGTGTCCTTATGCAGAATGATAGGGTTATTTCCTATGCATCACGATAGCTAAAAATTCATGAGTAAAATAATCATTCTCATGATCATGATTTAGAATCAATAATATTTTCTTTGATGAAATGGAGACACTATCTATATGGTTAAAAATGTGAGATTTATACTGATCACTAGAGTTTGAAGTATATTTTCTCACAGAATGAACTCAACATGAGGCAGAGGAGATGGCTTAGACTATTCAAGGATTATGATTGCATGATACACTACCACCTGTGGAAGGAAAATAAGGTGGAAGATGCTTTGAGTAGAAAGGATCATGGGATTTTGAACAATATGAGAGTTGAAAAGGATCCTATTTTCATGGATCTAGTGAAGATGGATATGGGAATTACCATGGAAGGTGAAACATTGATACAATTTAAATGGATTCCAAACCATATTTACTAGAAAGGATAATGAGTTCTCAGACCGATGAAGAAGAATTTTAAAAGAAGATTATAGCTGTGAATGATGGAAGAATGAGTGAATTTGTGTTTGAAGATGGAATTTTGAATATTGGGAAGAGACTATGTGTTCCCAATATACCTAATCTAAAAGGGGAATTGTTGGATGATGCTCATAGTTCCAATTTCTCAATACACCAAGGCAGCACCAAAATGTATAGAGGTTTGAAGGAACATTTTTTGTAGGACAACATGAAGAGGGAGATTGCAGATTTTGGGTCAAGATGTATGGTTTTTGAAAAAGTGAAAGCTAGAAGGAAACATCCGGGAGGAGCCATGCGACCTCTTCCCATACCTGAGTGGAAATGGGATAATATCACGATGGAATTTTCCATGGGACTACCAAATACTTATTGAAGGAATGATGAAATATGGTTCATTGTTGATCATCTTACCAAGTCAGCACATTTTCAATCTATAAGAGAAGATTCACCTCTTGAATGTCTGGATAGACTATATATTAATGAAGTAATAAGATTTCATAGAGTACCACTATTGATTTTTTATGATCTTGATCCCCCTTTTATATCATGATTCTGGAGAAGTCTTCAGAAAGCCCTAGATACTGAGCTTTGGTTGGGCACTACTTACCACCCTCAAATAGATGGACAATCAGAACAAACAATTCAAACCATAAGAAGACATGTTCAGATCCTTCCCACTTGACATTAGGGTTTTTGGGATCATTATTTACCTCTGGTAAAATTTTCCTACAACAATAGCTTCCATTCACGTATTAGGAAGGCACCATATGAAGTGTTATACAGAAAGAGATGTCGCACATCAACCTGTTGGGATGATTTTGGGGAAAGAAAACTCGTAGGTCCATAACTGGTGGATGAAATGATGGAAAAGGTGAAGGTAATCCAAAACCACATCAAGGCATCTCAATATAGACAGAAGATCTATACTGATAACCGAATAAAGGATTTGGAATTTTAGTTAGGATATTATGTGTTATTGAAGGAATCACTATGGAAGGGTGTTGTACGTTTCGGCAAGAAGGGAAAATAAAGTCCTAGGTACATCAAGCCATTGGAAATTTTAGAACGGATTGGGGTTGTAGCTTACGTTTTGGCAATGCCGCCAAGTCTTTACAATGTTCACGACGTGTTCCACGAATCGCTGTTGAGAAAATACATACCGGACCCTATGCATGTACTCACCTAGGAGGAAGTAGAACTGGAACTGGATCAGTCTTATTGCGAAGATCATGTCAGGATTCTTGATACGAGAGAACAAGTGTTGAGACACCCGGCGACTCTTGTGGTAAAATTTCTATCGAGAAACGATAAGATGGAAGAGGCAACGTGGGAACCTGAGGAACTTCTAATGATGAACCACCCGAGTCTTTTTAAGCTGTAATATTCTAGAAATTTTGAGGATGAAATTATTTGAACTAGGGGAGAATGTAACACCCCAATCTACCGCAGTACGCTTCTCTTTGAATAATACAGTAGCGCATGTTGTAGAGAACATCGAGTTCTAACACACCACAACCAATCAAACTAAGCGTTATGAATAGTAATACCCACTTTTTGAAATTTTATAAATTTTAACATTCAAAATGGACCTCATTTTTTGATTCGGAATATCATAATTATCTTAGAGTAAATTTTTGTTATTTTTCTGAAAACATTCAATTTTTGATGAATAGTGAAAAACATTGAGTAATAGTTTAAAATCGAATATTTTTTTAAATAATTATTTATTTTATTTATATTTATGTTAAGTCATAATAGATACATAATACTTATATAAGTCCAATTTAATTCATTGGAGTTAGTTTATTATAATTTTAGACATACAAAAATTTTATTAAACATTTCACTGTCTTTTACTCACCTCCTAGGAAAATTTTCAAATTCACATAAAACTTAATTTTACTGCTTCTGTGAGTGGAATTTCGAAATTCCGATAGAGACTGTTAATATCAAGAGTAAAATGTTGTTCAATAAGATAAAAATAATTTTTGGTGAATAGTAACTTTTTACTTATATTTAACCCGGTTAAAAGTAAATAGGGTAATTAAGGGTATGAAATATATTATTATTACCATCACACATGTCCTAATTCTTCTGGAGAAGTATAATTCGACCAAAAACAACCATATGAATAATATATGAACCTCTTTCTTCCACTTGTACTTGATTAGGACACTTATTAATATTTTATTTAAAGAAGAGTTAAAAGAGTTTAAATCAATGTTTAATAACTAAAAAAATTTAATATAGGGTTCCACTTAAGAAATTAGACTATAAATATTCATCATAAATCTAAAAATATTTTCTACGCAATGGTATTTTATTTATATTTTTAAACATTAAATAATTTAATTTATTTATGACACAATGGTGATTCAATAATTACATTATTAATGAAATAGTAAAATAATTGATATTATAAATATCCAAATAAATTTAATTTGAGACTATTTATGAATTAAAATAATTTTATATGTTAATATGACATATTGGGGATGGTTAGATTATTTATTTTCAACGCAATAATGATGTTATAAATTATGCAAAAACAAAATACAAAATAGTGTCAAAAATGACATAAAAGAGTTTTAAAAAAATATTATATTATTAATTGATATTCTCTTCAAAAAAAATCTATTTTTTGGCCCCAATACTTATATAATAATAGGTCTGTCATTAATGAACCATTTGGGGTTATCTTGGAAGTATATAGTATGTTTATTAACCATATAATATAAAAATACAAAAAGACATAGTGAATTTCAAACTATTTAACTAAGAGTCAAATCTAAAAGATAAAGTTAATATAGTTACCCAAACCTATCTAAAACCTATTGGTTGAGTGGTTTCTAATCCGTCCCCACATTATATTTTAAATAATCCTTTTTTGAGCTATTACAAACCGAAAATGATATTATTATAGAAAAATATTTCTAACTTTTCCTAAGGTACCCCTCACTCCTCTTATAAAAGGGCACTCCCCCTTCTCTATAATTCACACCTTCAAAGGCATTGGGCTCGGGAAACCACTTCCCATATACCCTCTCAAATATCCTCCCTTCACCCTAGAGGCCTTCCTTTGGTCAAAAATCAAACCTATGGAGTCCTTTTGATAAAATCAAAAGGAAGAACCTGAAGAAAAGGTAAAAATCTATCCACCTCTTTCAAGTTCCTTTCTTCTTCCACATCCTTTTTCTTTGTTTTTTCCATTGTAATATAATAACTCTAGTATATTATATATACCTTGAAGTTATTATAAATATATTTCAACCAAATTCATTATTCTATCCATCCTTTGAATGACATGTCACCATGCGTGCGTACATATGGCTTATAGTCTCCACGTCGTGGTGTAATTGTTATTCAATTTGTTATTATTTGGATGAGGTATAATATTGATGTGTAATTAGTGTAAATAATAAATATAACATGATAATGATTCTTTATATATGACTAACTATCCAATTATATATTATTTTAATAACAAAATAATGATATTGTCACTCCTGCGTATGTACGGATTACCATCTCCACGAATGCTATGAGATTCATACCCCATCATATCAATTTAAGACTAATTTTAATTAGTTGATAAAAAATAATGTGTAAATATTTTATATAATTCTGGATATGAATAAGATACATCCCATCCATAACAAATATTACACACATAATATAGAATATAAAGGAAAACGAATTCGTTAACTCCCGAAACAACGATAATACTATGATATTATTAAAAAAGCAATGTTAAAAGATCATATATGATATCATATTAATGTATATAATTATAATATAATTTAATAAACATTATTTCACCATTATATAAGAGTATAAACTACCATTGACCATGTAAATTTACAAGGTTAGGGTTTATTTTACAATATCTTCATTATTCGAGGTTGTTTATATGTAATTATCAACTGGGACCTCTTTATCATCCACATCCATATTTCTAACTAATGTATTTGAATACATTTGTACTATTTTATTGAATATGGGTTAATGTAATTTATACCCTTATTTTAATTTTTATAAGATTTTTATAAAAGAAAATTTCCATCATTTTCCTAACAAGGTCCTTTTAACCTTTTTGAAAAATTAAGGTAGGAATGTCTTTTCTAACTTATACGGTGGGTGTGGCTATTTTCCACCGTTATAAAATCGTTGAATATTACCGTAAAATATTATAAGAATATTTTCAAAGTAAGTGTATCCTTATATAATAATATGTGACTTTGGATTGATTTCAAACAAATAGATATTTCTCTCAAATAGTTTTGACTTCATATATGTCAACAACCTTTGATGGATTATAAGCTTATTTGAAGTAGATTTATTATGATACAAAACATCATTATATTATTGAAGGTTTTGTGATATGTTTGACTGTGGATGTGTTATTTTTATACCATTCATGGTTTAGGGAGAATGTATTAACATTTCATAATCTAGTTTTAATAAAAATGTTTATGTTATGTTTAAACCTGTTCATATGAGGAATGCATTGGACTTAGTAAGTGATGGTTGGAGCCCGCTATAGCTTCTCGATGCATCTGTAGGAATCATGAGACAATCTAGTGTATTTGCAAAAGGCTTTGACAAAATCTTATTTGTCGTCTGGGCACGAGGACTTGACAATTTGGTTATGAAATTCTGACATTGTGCATTCCATCATTATGAAAATGGTTATTGATATTGCATGTTATTATTCGACTTGTAGAATATCCATGTGAATAATTAAATGGAATTATTTCATTTTATTTTTTCCATATTATGCTGAATTTCATGTTTAAAAGGACTTTGTTTTAGTTATACATTGCATTAGAAGTCTATTCTTATTTATGAAAGTTTCTGCTATATTTTTGTCCTTATTGAGCATCTGATCTCACCCCTTTATATGTTTTATTTTTCCCCGGATTTGAAGATGTATTTTATGACTGACCTGCAGGGATAGTCTGAAGGGATATGAGTGCGGACTGTGGAGACTATGTTGTTGTAGTTTTTCACTTTATGATGTAATGTAGGACTTATGAATATATCTATTGTTCCCAAGGATACTAAACCAATCAGTCTTTCGAGACATGATCTTTTGTGATCATGCCAACGTTATGTAATAGTGCACCAACTCTGGGGAACTACGGTCTGGGTGTTACATAAATATTTTAAAAAATATTAATTATTTGTTGGTATTCTAATATGTAAAAAATATTTAATTAATTTTTTTGATAAATTTAATAATTTAAAAGAAAATTTATTTTCATAAAATATATTCATAAATTAATATTATTTTGTCTTAATAAATTGTTATAATTTTATGAGAACATATTGAATTTTTCAATGTGTTACGAAATATGATATAATTTTAAAACCTATATTTTCTAGTAAAACCCCCATTAATAAATATCGTAATTTTTATTTTATAACCCTTTTTATGTTCATAAAATAACATATACTCATCATACTAAATGATAAAACAAAATGAGTACAATGTGATCGAAAAGCTACCAAAATTACTAAAAACTATCATCATTAACTGTTATATAATGATTAATCCTCATGATATATAGCCAAATTATTTATATAATAATAGAAAAAAAATTAATATCATTAGTAAAATTTAATAAAAATTCTTTATGTTAATCATAATTTTTTATGAACATCAATTCAGGAATACAAATGAACAGGTCATGAAAACGATGAAAATGAATGCTCCCAAGAAATGAAATTAAACTATATAACTCATAAAGAGGCACATAAAACTAAAAAATGAAACCATAATGAATTATATTCTTGTATAAATGGTTACTTAATTTTTAATTAAATAATTTAATGTGATTATACATGATATTAATGTGAAGGAGGATTTCAGACAAAAGGTAATGGGAATTATCGAACCAAAATTTATTTCATTGTGTATTCACTATTTTTGCAGATTTTGATTATCGGGATTTCCTACATAAAATTTAATCATAATTATCTACCCATTTCTGGAATATATATTGGTCTAATTAATATTATTGAAGACACAATGTTTTCCAAAATGACTCATTAAAAATAACACACTTCTCGAGATGGATTCTTCTTCACTAAATGTTTATTATTATTATATCATGTATGTTACTCCATATTTGATTTTGGAACCCAAAATACTTGTATGTATGATTTATGAAATGAATATAATTCAATTTCATGGGTTATTTTATGTCCAATATTGATATATGTTCTATGTGTCATGCATGATAATGTAAATGTTATCATGTGACTAGTTCACCCGTAATTATATAGATCTTGAATGCATTAGTTAATCTGATTTATCTCACGATGAATTATAAATATGCATGAAAATGATACTATCATGGTTCAAAACTATCTGTGGTATTTTACCAATAATACATGATGTTTCATTTCTCATGAA
This sequence comes from Viscum album, assembly GCA_963277665.1. Classification (NCBI taxonomy): domain Eukaryota; kingdom Viridiplantae; phylum Streptophyta; class Magnoliopsida; order Santalales; family Viscaceae; genus Viscum; species Viscum album. Next base: position 168,814,114 of record OY728123.1, read on the forward strand.
CTTCCATATTCCATGTATTTTTTTAATGCTTCCTTTCCTGATTATGGTCATAGTGCCTATGTTATGATGATAATGATTATGCTCACACTATGTCATTTTGTTTCATTTTATTATCTATCCTCTTACTAGGATTTTATCTTACCAATTTTTTATGTATGTCCTCAGGTGATTAAATGTACTAAGGAGAATTCAAGGGCTAATTTGAAGCTATAAATGAAGAAATTAAATAAAAGTTTATATATTATATTGTAAATGTTATGTATGATCCTAATTTTTCCAAGAAACTAATCTTTTGGTTCTTCATTTTATAATGAATTTATGTTTTTATTATTTAAATTTATGTAATATTAAAGTATAAAAATCAGGGTCACATTATGAAAATCCAAAATCATGTCATATCTAGAAGCATGATTAATAATGATTCAATATATAAATAATTATCCAAGAGTTATAAAAAATGAATGTGGAATCATAAGTAAAGGATATAATAATATATTGAACATATATAATCCCAATAATTTCTACACATAATCTTATGATCATAGCTATAAAAAATCATACTCATTCCTCAATATGTGAAAATAGCTACTAACAATCATGTCCATGCATATTCATGTCAACATTACTAGAAGAAATCAAAATTAAACATCAAAATGTGGACATAGATATTAAATACCATGTAAAATATTATCACAATCATCTCATTATATATCTATCATTCATTACCCAAATATTTATAGGTATATAACTGAAAAACTCGTATAATAGTCATAATAAATTCGTATGTTAGCCACAATATCGTGAAAACATTTATCATATCTTTATAGAAAAAAATGGAAACTAAAATTGTTTTTATAAATATTTCAACATCATAATCAATAAAAATATAAATAATGAAAAATGATAGTATCATTGGAATATAAATATAGTGAATGATATGTAAAATCAATGTCCATTTTCATAAATGAATATACTATTAAAATAACACTAGATAATTTTTTAGATAATTATGTTTTTCATTTAAAAAAATTATTTAAAACCAAAAAAAATTATATAATATTACGGATAAAAAAATTTAAAAATTAACCATGGAGTCATGTAATGGATGATTAAAATAAAATAATATTTAATATTCAAGGAGAATTCATTCCTCTCGTGTACATTAACAAAATGATTTTTTCACAGATATTGTAAAAATTACCTTATATGGAAAATGAAAAGAATTTAATTTTTATAATTTTTTTGAAAGTAAAATATAGATAAAACTACATTGATAAATTATGGTAGAATTGTAAAAACTTTTTTCAAATAATTTTAAAGAAAATATATACATGGAATAAACTTATTCCCATCAAAAGTGGAAATAATGTTGGAATTTGTTAAAAATAAATTCCCAATAATTTTTTGTTTCAAATATATGATAATGAAGGGAAAAAATGAAATCACATAAATAAATAGATGAGAAGATGATATATGTGGTTTTATGGAGAAATATCTTATAATTTCCGTTAATGTATATTTAACATAAAATATCTAGAAAGTAAATTAGATTATAACTAAAACCTTTCATGATAATGATCATATATTATGTTATTCATAATAATATAAACTATACAAAATAAAAAACTTCTTAGTATAGAATATGTATTACAAAAATAAAATTTTGATGGGAAAACCATTCCTCAATTCCAGCCTTAATTCATACTCAATCTATCCTATTGTATAATTAATATAGTTTTATTGTATATATTATAAATAAAAATAAAAATAAAAATATTTATATATCTATATATATATATTAATTTATATAATTCACATATCTTTTTCAATTATCCTTTTCCTAACAATTCATTGTTAAATTTATAATTATGGTAAAACCTATCTATTTTCTCAGAAGGTTTTATTATGGTGGTTCCAGTCTATAATCCTTTTTTAGTGTTTCGTCATCTATTGAATCCTATACATATAATATTAATATTATTTATTTATTATAATAATTCTTATAATCTTCCATACATGGTGGCTAGGAAAAATGAATTACATCACTTAATGTAGATGGTAGTTAGTATATACGCAACAGTAATGTTTCGAATTTTTAATGGATATAAGATATTTAGAAGAAAAATTAAACCTTATTAAATCATAATTATATAATATATATCAGATATATTCATTAGATATATCATTATTAACATCTATGTAATATTTAAATGAAAAATTATTCACATATTTTCTTGGAGGTGGTTGTCTACACATATGCATAAATGACAATTTCATTTTCCAACAGAGGGTAAAATGTTGCTACAAATAAGATATTTTAATTATATAAGCATAATAACTTCATAAATATCATATATGAACATTAAATATTCATAATAAAAGACAAAAATCAATTTTTATGAATATTAAATCACATCGATATATTGGGAGGTAGTCTACATGTACATGTGCGCAATATATTTTTTTCCCCATTTGATGGAAAGAAGTTGAAAAATGGTTATACCATAATCATAATACCATATCAGTATATTTATCATTCTTTATTTTAAAATTTAGGATCATTATAAAATATTTATATGATGTAAAACATAAACTAAATATTGGAAGAGTTCGGGAAGATCATTTTCTCTTCATTAAGAGACCAGCTTTTTCGTAGACATTAAGACTTCCTAAGATAGTTTTATGGTAATACTAGAAGACCTAAGAACTGGGAAAGGAATCATGGAAGGTATTAGGTTATATTTTTTCTAATATATAGTTCTAAAACATCATGACTAATATATGTGAGTAATTTTTGTTTTATACGTGATATAAACGAAAGATTTGAAATAACCTATTATATTTAAATTTAATGTATATCATAATCATACCAAGTTGGAACTGATGAAACCCGAATTAGTATATAAGATGATAAAAACTAGAAAAAAACTTGTTTCATCACATTTATACTAGTTACAAACAAATGATAATCCTTATTTTCTAGTTAAACCCCTATTAAACACAAATTAAATTTTCACTATGATTGAATAACATTATATCATGAAAACATAATTAAAATCCCAAAAAATAAAAGTGGATTTATAAAAAAAAAATTAATGATGATTATAAATTTTGAATCTATTTTATCATATTTGAAATCTATGGGTGGAAAAATTAAATTTAGGTTAACAACCCAAAATTCATGAAAAACAGTTTCTTAGAAAATAAGTAAATTTAGTGTAAAAACTGTCTCACCTTGATATCAAGTAAGAAGTGTATTAAAATGATTTTTTGGTTAAGTAATAAATAATGTGTGTTTTTAATAATTTTAAATTAACCAAAAAACATATGTAACCTTACAACAATATCATTAAATGAAAATAGCTGAGAATATTTGTTAATTTAAATAAAATATAACTTTTGATAAAAAATTCATGAATGGGTTTCAGAATTAAAAAAATTTATTATAAAAATGGATTATTTAACTACATAAATATAATATTAGTTGAAAATATAAAACTAATAAAAAAGGATAAAGGAATGTGTTAGATATATTTTAATGGCATACCCCACAGTTTTAACCTAGTTTTTCTTGTTTTACACATATACATGTGACATGTTTTTATGATGGTCAATATTCTTGATGGAATGAAAAAAATGGTACATATTTATAAAACATTAACCCCCTAATTCTAGTAATTTAATCCATTTTCATTTAATAAAACAATATTAGATCATGAAATCAACTAAAATTTAAATTCTTGAAACATGTTAAAAAGTCGGTTTCTAGAAAAATACATTTTTAAGAAAAAACTGAACTTATGTCAAGAAAAGTATAATTTGGAATCTTGTGTATTTAATTAGGATATTTATAATCTAATGATTATTATTTTACCTGAATAATATATATATATAACATAATGAGACTTTTAAAGTACTTGATTTAATGAAAAGAAATTATTGTTTTTAAAAAATCGTTATTTACCACCATTCACTCAAAAATAAATATTTCACAAAATAGAATCCAAAATATTCATCCAAATAATATTATGAAATGGGTAATAACAAAATTATTCCCAATTTTAAAAATAAATGTAATAAATTTTTGACATATTAAATATTATAATTTTTTATAATATGTAATAAACACAATTTATTTAAAATGTATTTTTGAAGCATATAATTAATTTATTATCATTATGGGAACAATAAATATAATAAAATGAATATTTATTCATAAATTTAGAAATATAATCCAATTATTTCATTGAATTGGTTTTTATTAGTGATATATTTAATCAATTAACATAAAGTACATTTCATACATAAAAAAATCTTGTTACTACTAACACTATTACCATCAAAAGGTTTTATATTCATTTCAAACCAATTTAAAATAAATGTATGATTTATTAATCATTTATTTAAGGAAAAACATTTAACATTTATTTAATATAATGAATATTATTATTCATAACCGCAAAACCAATGGACAAGTCCCAATATTCATATTTAAATACTATATATCATGGTTTCATTAAGCTCGGTGTTGTGTTCATCCAAAAATATCAAATTAATCAAATATTTCAAATATAAATACTTTATTAAATATTTGGATGTAACATTATCCCCAATTAATGAAATTTTCACCAAATAATTTTTTTCTCGTGTTAGATTAAAAGGTGTTTGAAACATTTTAAAATTAAATTCCAAGGAGTGTAAGATATATAAACCTAAGTGGAAATAAATACTTTTTATTCAAAATAAATGACATTTTAAAAAAATATTTTAATACCTATTTTTATAGTTGAGAAATTGTCATTTCATAAATATATGTATTATAAAACTCATAATTTGTAAATATTTTCAAAAATCATACCATGATTACGAAGATATATTTTCCACATAGGACATAATACATTTACCTTTATCTTTCTTGATTTTAAGGAATAATTTTACCATTGAGATAAATAATGTGACAAAATATACTTTCATGATTTATTTCTATATATTCACCCTCTAGGTGTGTTTTGAGGTGTTTTCAATCACTGATTCCTAATAGATAACCACGATGAATATTTAATGTTGGAAGGACTAAAAATAAATATTAATGGATCATAAATTCCCAAAAAAAATATTGATAATTTATTCCTCCAATATCTAGTTATTTAATAAAACAACAGTTTTATGAAAAATTTAGATAATACATAATTTGAATGAAAAATCACAAGGAGAAATAATACAGTAATCTTCACAAATGAAATAATAACTCATAAATTCCACCTACTTAATTCCATAAATAAAAAAATTTATTCATCTTTAAAATATTTATGAATATATTTTAACCCAAAATATAAAAAATTTTAATGACTTATTTTTCCAAAACCTGAATAAAATTTATCCCTAAGTTATATTAATCACTCATACATTCATATAAAAAAACTCTACACCCTAATCACATATTTTCTAAAATTCACAAATAACTTCCCAAAACAACCTACATCGTTATAAAGTCACAATAAAATCACATTTTCTTCAAAATTATTACTCAATTATTATATAATAGACTAAATTTTCAATTCATATTAATCAAAAACTGCTCCCAATATGGTGTAGTGATTCAAAAATAACATTAATATATTTGTCACAAAATCAATTTTTAATCACATATTTTCCGAAAATATGATATACACTTTTTCCATTAGCGATAATTACCTCATCATCAAATAATATTTCAATCTTATCATTATATGTTTCCTTCAATATATCATTCCAATTACATTATTCCAGAATAAAGTATTTTTAAAACACATGTTAATCTTATGGGTTACATATATATAACTAATATTTTAAAATACCTTAAACAACTCCCAAAAACTAGTAGTCACCTTAAAATAATAGAACATAAATCCTCAATAGGGTATTTATTCTTTTAATAATATGACCGTAATTAAACATATGAACCCCTAATGGTATTTGGACAATTTAATTATCCTTATATGATAAATTCATAACCAATAAAGTCATCAAAAAACTTATCTAAGAAAATTGAGATAGAGAAACACCCACACACCTCGATACAGTGTTACAAATTTGTTCTTTACCTATTAAATGACTTTTAAAATGAAGAAAAACAATTTCAACCATCCACACTTCTGATATCTATAGATAACATTGACACTTTTACATAACCATGACCTTATATATTTGTTGTTTTAATGAATTTCTAAATAGCCATTTCATATCAAAACCCCCAACTTTCTCATCAAATATTAATTTTTCCAATTATAGCTAGATATTATTGTTTCAGATGATGAAATCATAATCATCCACAAAATTCACCACAAAAGTTAAAATTAGGGACCAATGTTATAAAATATAATTATTAATAACATGGAAAAAATATAAATTTAATTTCCTTTATATATTCAAATGGGGTTATGATTTTAATTATGTTTATTTTTTAGTGTTTTAATGGTTTTTTGGGTGTTTAAAATGTTATTCGGAAATTAAAATGAACAAATAAATATGATGTGACAAAAATATCTGGTGAAAGTCCACTATCTAGTTGGTACGGGGCCATCGACTAACTGGTGGATAATAAAGGGACTAGGAAACCTCTATGTAACCATTGGAATACGAATAGATTATATCCGCTAGCTGGTGGGATCCTTGGTTGAATTTTATGTGATGGTTTTTTTAAATTCACCTAAAACTAAAATTTCACCTCTTCATCCTCTTCCTCAATAATTTATTCGAATTTCATGTTAGAGTGGCATACAAGGGAGGACTCTCTCTCTCCTATATGAATTATTCACCAATTTTATTGTCATTTCTTGTTTTTTGTTTTTCTGGCTAAATCAAATATCATTCTAGCATCAAATAATTTTATCATCATTGTTTATTTTATAGAAAAATGAATACACAAATTTAGGGATTTTTAGGGAGTTTGTTTGTCTTTATGGTTATATAAAATGATTCCTCTTAGATTATTCTCCCCAATAAATGTATAAATTAACATAGTATTATAAACTACTTACAAAAAGTTTGATGTATAATTTTGTTTAAGGGAGTGTGGGTAGCTAATGAGACATTCATCAAAAGTATAACTACTTTTAGTTTGGACCATATATGGATTTTGGAACCTTTAGAGTGAATCACTAGGTTGATTCAATGTTTGCGTGGAAATGTTTATTTAAATTTTTAGATGAAATTGGTGTTTTATACATGTTGAATGTGACCTAAGAGGATATATTTGGTCATGATTGTTGTTTTTTATGCCTAAAAAATAATATTTAGGATATAAAATTATGTTTCACCTTACTATTGATATTTTTATTAATTCATATTGATATCATTATTCATTTTATTTTTATTGGGAATCCCCAGATCATTTGAAATTAGACATGCTGATATGTTGGCCCTCTAATGAACCTTAATGATGGTCCAGGGTAGGAAACATCGGGATATGTTGGTGTGACATGGTTGACCTCTCAAAAACCCTTCGAATGGGTCAAGGTGTGACATGGGTTGTCACCAATGGGACATCCTTCGGTTGTAAATTCTGTTCAGCTATGGAATTTTCAATAGACATTCCACTTAACATGGTGCCAATGTTGGTAGGGTCGGGGTTTGTTGTGGCATTGTCAGGGAACGATGACCCAACATAGTGGTAATTTTTATATATATTCATTTTATATTGATGTATCCATATTTTTACAATTGAGGAATTTATGTTAATATCACATGGGTGGTGTCCTAATATGGTTATTCTCTAAAATTATATGAGAATATTGAGGTCCTTATATAAATTATTATTAGGTTCTCAGCTATGGTAATGGTCCCCATAAAATATTTATGTTTAGTTGTTGGTGTTTGGGGATCTCGGGGATATTAATACATAATATGGGGTATTTTTTAGTGGAAACACTTTAATTGTTTTAGTTTCCTCTTTCTTAACAGATCCACCACATCAATAGACCCCTATTTAATACTTGTGTGAGTTTGGATATTTTATTCATTAAGTTATAGAATGAAATACTGATACATTTTTTATTTTTATTTTATTCTTTTATTATATTAATAAATTACTTCTTTAATTATTTCTTTTATTTAATTTGTCACAATAATAATCAATGAAATATGGTCCATAGTTTCCCCATATGTGTCTTATTCGATCACCTCTAGTCAGAATAATATTCTATATATGAAGGAGTGCATGATGTTATGTATCCCCTCAACTCATACTGGGTGATTTGGTTTGATCTTTTACAAAAATGGTATGTGATCATTTTATTGACATACTATTTTGGGATTGGTATAATAGTGATAGTGGGATCTAAATAGGTTAAGGGAGCTATGCTTTTTTTAGCTAGCACACGAGTACTTGGTCATGAAATTACATGAAAAATATATTGATTCTATTAGATGTCATGTTAATGTTTCATGTTATTCTCTGATATATTTTTTCTTCTATGACTTATGGGATTTTAATACTATCTCATTAGAAAGATTAATTTATTTCATGTGTCATGATTAGGAATGTGGGTTTATATGTCATATTTCAGATTTATTTTTACGGTTACAGGTATAAATTAAACATTATTTTGTCAAAAATATATTTACTGCTTCACCCAATACATATTTCATGATAAATAATTAATTTAACTATGGTACTATTATTATTATTTATTATATTTATATGAAAAACATACATTTGAAAAAATTTGGGCTTAGCCATTTCATATTTTCTTTATGGGTCAAGTTTATTTTCATTAGGTATATATAGTGTGTGTTTCCTAGATATTTCTAGTAAAAGGTGTTATGAGATTCTTTTATAATTCTAGTTACTTTCACCATGTCAAAGACCTATGGTTTAGCCTCGGAATTATGGTGAGGATTCTACCAATGTAGCAAATTATCATGTTATACAATCAGATATTCCAGAGGGTAATGTTATGATTTTATCATATTCCACTATAGTGTTTCACATTGAGGATCCCCTTTAACTATGAATTTTACACATCATTCTGGTGGGGGGGGGTGTTCCCACCATGGAGTAATAACCATGGTATATTTCACCCTTGGAATTCCAGGTATAACACCCTCTAGAATTCGATGGTTGTTTGTCCAAAATACATAGCTGAATGGATTGATATCAATGATAAGATATTGGAACTAATGGAAAAAAACATTCAATTTATGACTATAGATGGAACCTTTTCTATTTTAAGGAACTAAAATACATACGGGTGTGGTGATCTATTATGGAAGAAATGGGAATCTTATGTGGAAATCATTTATGTAACCCTTCTATGATGAATTATTTCCTGAGGATTTGTAGAAATGAACGGCTCAAGAGTTTAGGGAGCATAAACAAGTGATGAACTCGGTGGATGAGTGTATGAGTTATTTTGTGGATTTGAATCATTTCAATCCTTTTTTGGATAGTAATGTGGTTAAGAAATCAAAAAAAATATTGATATTATAATTTTTCTAGAGGTGAGACATCATGTTCAAATATTTGACATGACCTTTTTTTGGATGTGTTCATAAGGCTCTTACCATTGATAAGGGGTTGGGTATGTACAATTTACTGGGATATCCTCCATCATCCAATAGTTTTTCCAAGTTTTATGGAATTTAATTAAATTGGTATGAATAGGAGATAAAAAACTATTCATCTAGTCAATGAGAGAACTTTCCATTGGGGAGGGGATTGTATCTCACAACTCCATCTCTTCACTTATGAATATAGTATGAGAATTAGCAGAATAACAATAGTTCTATTGGTAGTTAGCTGAATGAGTTCCATTCCAATAGGTGAATACAGAATCTATAACAATTATTTAGGTTTTTATAGTATATTGGGGGAAGTTTCTCAAGGAAGAATCATGACCGAATGGATTTTTCTTGAGGAACATAGGGAATTAATAATAATTATTAAGGACGGGAAAAGGACTAGTCTATGTGTCTCTACAATAATAGTTATAGATATTATAATATTTATTTTCATAGTTGATATAGGGATCATGGAGGAATGTTTGTTGATTTGTGGCAATAAGGGTGTATGCATTGGATCAGGTTCTAGAAAGTGAAGGAGACTGACAGTGAACAATGAGAGATATTTTTTTGTTTCCATGACACTTTCAATTGGTATATTTGATACTGGGGATTTTTATTCCTTTTGAAACACTATTTTTTTCTATTGTGGTGCTTCCAATAAAATTTTCACTTGGATTGTTTCCTCTTGATACCCCAGTTGAGAAGAAACTAGATTGTGTCTGGAAGTGTCCCACATGTGAATTAGTGGTCGAAGATATGAAAATTTTTGGGATTTATTATTATTTGATATTTTTAGTTTTTACATAATCTGTTGGGATGTCTGGTTGATTCATTTTGGATCTCGCATTGATCATTATTCTAGTTGGGTGGTCATTATATCATTTAAGGGTGAGGGGAACATTCTTACTAGGTTTTTGAATTTGGAGGCAGGATGAGTAAGGCTAAACCTAAACTAGATTTAGGGAATTATAACACATTTTGGGGGTTTAGTACTCATAGAATAATGGATGATTCAAAAAATCAATTTTTCTCCTATGAATGACCTATATCTAGAATCATTTCAACATGATTTCTTAAGCCTTCCAATTGAGTGGTGGATTTATACTGAGATCATTCTCATAATGTTTGCTCAACATATATCAATTCCCCATATACTATGGAACATTTAAATACCTTTAAAATTAAAGGGAAATTTTTGTTCTTAATTTTTCTTTGAGATTTTACAAGAACGCAGTTTCTGACGACACTTGATTCCGAGGCCCGGTGCGCCCAGAATTTTTATCCGAAGTTTAGCTCGGGTATGTTCAGTGAACGAATGAGCGGGTTGTCATAACTTTTTAACCGGTGCTTGGAATCGAATTCCGAGGGCATCGATGAATTCGCAGTGCTGGTAATTTCTTAGGAACACCTTTTTCGGAGTTTTGTTTACACGGGAGGAGTTGTTAAAAATTGTGGAAGTTAAAAATAAAAATTGAGCTACAATTTTTATTTTTACTAAGTGGTTCACCTTTGGGTGGAAGTTGGGTAACCACCAAAGAGAGGTTATGAGGGAAGTGGGGCCCACACGAACCCCACCCCATAATGTTCCCTACCCCCCCCCCCCTTAACCTCCTTTTATTGAAAACTTTAATTATGTGGTTTTAATTCAATTTTTGAATTTTAAAACATAAGTGATGATAATAAAATAAGTGAAGCACATATTTTATTTTTGGTTGGACTTGATGTGTTGAGAGGGGATTGGGAGAAAAAGGGGAGGCTTGAAGATCATCATCTTCTTCATTGAAGAATGCGAATAATGCGAAAAACATGAAGAATGCACCGATCTCTGACGAAGAACGCTGAATCCTTAGAGATCGACTACGCGACGCCGTGTAACGCGACGCCAATGACCCTCTCCATCCACGATGCCTTCTTCCGTGACAATAAATTCCGCGATGAACCCTCGCTCAAAGAATTCGACGAGGTAGGGGATTTGTTTTGTTCGTGAATACTTCCATTGTCATTCTTCGTGAAAATTTGCTTCTTTCTATCGATTAATAGGAGGGGGTCTGATTGCAAAAACACGGTCGACCCTCCTCCCTTGTAAGTTGTTTTGATGTGGTTCGAAGGAAATCGGCGTGGTGCAACGGCACCGCGCGGGATCATACAGAAAGGGTGTGTGGCACCGTCGCGCCACACCAAAGAACCTCGAAGGAACCATGAAGACACCGTGGCCAGAGCGGGGCCACGGCAGAGGGGCACGACACCGTCGCGCCACGTCGGACAGACCAAGGCCACGGCTGAGGCCGCGACAGAGCAGGGACCAGCTGCCGGTTCTGGAACGCCGGCGTCAGAGAAGGGGGACCGGCCCATGCCGGTCCCGTGGCGGCACTAGCCGGCTGGCCGGAGCGGGCCGGCCGGTCAGAGGAGGAGCCGGGGGTTACGACCCCAGGCAGGCCGGACAAGAGAGCCCCCCCCCCCCCTACATGGGGGACGCGGTTACAGACAGGCGGGGGGCAGCGTGCCCCCCCGCACCCCAAACGGTCGGCCGTTTCGGCCGAGCCACTTGGAAAGTGCCAGCGCACCGGGTCGGGCCACCAGGCTGGGCCGCGCCCAGGCCAGGCCGCGCCCAGGCCGGGCCGCGCCCCGGCCGGGCCGCGCCCAAGTGGGCCGGACCCGGACCCGGGTCGGGTCGACCCGGTTCGGGTCGGATTGATCCGGGCACGAAACCCCCACTTCCGGACCTCTTTCGGTCTTTTTCCCATAACTTCGGCTACGGACCTCTGATCAACGCACCGTTATTGGATATGCGATCCTTGGATCGAGAAGGTAGTTTCGATATATTGCGCTCAATGTTTTGGAGTACTTTGGGTTCGGCCAGGTTGGTTCGAGCACGAAACCAACCGGGCCCTCACAGCGGAAACACATAAAACAGGAGCTCCGAACGTCCGATTGACGTGCCATCGAATTTGATGGATTCCTCTTAGTGATACGGATCTTTTGGCTTACTTCGATCGAGGTTTGGATGTAGTTGGGTATGCTCGGGTTGGTTTTGACTTAAAAACCAACCGGGCCCCTGGGATGAAAAAGCCAATAACTCTAAGACCGTGCGTCCGATCGACGCGCCGTCTGTCGCGTTGAGTTCCTGTTGACGATACGGGACTTTTTGATGAATCAAATCCAGACTATGTTTTAGTTGATGTATCAGTCCCTCAGCTCGTGGAGCGGACCCTCCCGAACGAGCTTGCTGTGTGCGGGAACCCTAGAGCTGGCTGCGACTGCGACGATGATGACGAATGTACAGAAATCCTTCGTGGATTCGACGGCGATGACTACAGCACTCAGAGATCCTACGTGGATCAGTGCTACCGATCCTGTGTGGGTCAGATCCTATGTGGGTCAGCGCTCAACGGTCCTGTGTGGGCTAGTGCCTACAGATCCTGTGTGGGTCTGATCCTGTGTGGGTCATTGCGGGGGTTAGTTACCTACCGATCCTGTGTGGGTCATTGCGGGGGTTAGTAATCTATCGATCCTTTGTGGGTCATTTTGGGGGTTAGTTATATATCGATCTTGTGTGGGTCTGACGACTTAGATGAATCAGTGGCTATACCTGATCATCTCTATCGTCTTACGAAGAAGTATACCATGTGAGCTGAGTCTTGACATTCAATCTTATCTTCGATAAGATTGACATGATATCCTGTGTGGATTACATTATGCTTTAATGTGTGTATTTGGTTGTGAATTCCTATGTGGAACGGGTTATGTTTCATGTGTGCACTGTGTCGTACTTGGGCTCGGATGTTGGAACTAGGTTGATGACTTAGGTATATGTATGGGCATATACCTAAGTAGTGTTGGATGTTACTTCATGATTGTATATTTCCATTGTGGATTATCCTCTGTGGATTCTGAGAGACATTCGGGGGTCTCGGGGTCCCTACTGAGTAGCTTATACTCACCCCTACACGGGTTATGCCCGCACAACGTTGTGTTGGTTGCAGACGACGGACAGCGCTGATCGTGGTTGAGGCTTGTGTTGCGAGTTGGTACCTGGAGGTGGACCACTGGGCGGGACGTACACAGAGAGAACGGCTGGACCCGTGGATCTATGGTGACTATTTTACCCACCCTTCATGTGGGACTTCCAGTGGATGGCTCGACGTTGCTGCTTTACATTCAGTTGTTGTACATTCTTTCCAATTGTACTTTACTTTCAGTTTGGATTTGTATTCTGGCCCATCTACTTTCCACACTTACTTGTACTCATTTTACTTAGTGTTTACTTCTGTTGGCTTACTCTGTGGTGTTTGTTTACTTTTAAAGGCAATGTCTTCCCTTTTTTTGGGATTTACGCCTTGGTGCCAGTCGCCAACCCCTGACCTATAGAAGGCGGGCTTGGGGTAGTCACGACACGAGCCCCGAGGACGGGTCGTGACAAATTGGTATCAGAGGATTTCTGTTCTACCGCAGAACTCAGGGCTCTGATATTTTTCTATGTGAAGCAATAGTCTTAAGAGTATTGAGTGTGGTTATCCGTCAGGGATTCCAGTGTTGGTGCGGCGGTCGACATGTCCATACACCAGGACCCTGACTTTTGATTTCCAACTTAATGCACGAAAACATTGATTTCATGTGTGTTTCAAGTTTTCTTTGTGATTATTTTGTGTTAGCTCACCAGGTATACTATTTGACCATGGAACACCTGTTTCTTTTCAGGATGGCCCCATGACAGCAGCCAGCTAGGGTTCCGGGCATTGTGCGGGACGACAGCCCACCGAGCGATGAGGCCTCGGTACTGGGCCCTTTGACAGCAGAGGCACCAGCAGTACCTCTACCCATCGAGCCACCAATGCTTCTAGCCCCAGCCGCTGACGATGAACGTCGCCTTAGTGCAATGCATGAGTTTCAGCATCTGCGACCGCCTAGGTTCCATGGGGAGACAGACCATCAGGCAGCTGAGGATTGGCTGGAGGCAGTTGTACGAGTTTTCAGGTTAGTGAGGTGACCAGCTGACCTTATGGTGATCCTCGAAGCGATCCTCCTACACGCGGCAGTAGGAAGATGGTGGAGCTTGATGATCCAGGTGCACGATAAGGCATCTCTCCTCTGGAAGGACTTTGAGAGAATCTTCTTCTCAGAGTTCGTTTCGGCCACCCTCTGTGTGGTGCGCATCCAGGAGCTTCTATAGCTGCGGAAGGGCAGCTTGACAGTCGCCCAGTACTTGGTGAGATTTACTGATCTCTTGTGTTATTCGACGGACATGGTACGAGACCCATTCTTTTGGGCCCAAACCTTTGAGCAGGGATTGAGTCATGAGATCAGGGCATCACTGATCTCCCTCAGCATTCCGACACAGGCATGGGTACTGGAGAGAGACCTTATGATCAAGAGCTTCCTTGCTGAGCCTACATCAGTAGCGAGACCTATCGCAGGGCGGCACGTAGCAGAGTCTTCTGCAGCAGGCAGTCGACAGATGACACATGGGTCTAGGCAGACCAGACCCTCAGGCAGACGACCTGAGGACACTATCTCGGAGGTCCGGGGCACACAATGCAGAGCCAGTCTTTTGAGAGGCAGACAGTGCTACGCATGCGGCGGGCAGGGCCACATAGCTTGTGACTGCCCGGCCTGTTGTGTCGAGGAGCAGTAGACGGTTGAGGGACCACCCAGGCAGAGGCAGAGGGTTGACCGTGGCGGTCCACATAGAGCAGGAGGACGAGGCAGAAAATCTAGATGAGCAGAAGGTGGTGGGCGACGCTTTGTGGATTTACCACCACCACCACCATGAGGCCCACCCCGACCACAGGGAGCTGGCGGGCAGAGGCAGACACAACTTCAGGCAGCGGAGGCCTACGACCACGATGCGCCTGAGATGATTCGAGGTACTATCTGTGTCTATTCCACCCTTGTTGTAGTTCTTATAGACACAGGAGCGAGTCATTCCTTTATTGCCACTGCCCTTGTTCGGAGCTCGGAGATTCCGACAGAGCCGTTGGCTTGATCGTTACGGCTAGAGACTCCTAGAGGAGCAAACTCGACGATTACGCCATGGTTCCGTCATTGTGAGCTTACTATAGGAGGCGAGAGTTTCGGCTGGGATCTTCTTGTTGCGGCGTCGAGTCCTTACGACGTCATCTTGTGCATGGATTGGTTATCTACAGTCCATGCTCAAATTGACAGTATTAGGAACAAGGTGCGATGTGTACACACCGACGAGAGAAGGTTCACCTTCACCAGCGAGAAGGGATCCTTTGCAGTACATGATGGAATCACGCATAGGAGAGGGCATCCCATCACTCATCAGTTGGCTAGCCTCATCCTAGGAGCAGTTGACATGTGGAGTTCGAGCTTACCTGTAGTGGTGGATCAGTATGTGGGCGTTTTCCCCGAAGAAGTTCCAGGACTACCTCATTGCAGAGAGGTAGACTTTTATATTGACATGTACCCCATGACAACCCCGATATCCACTCCATCATATCGGATGGCTCCCGCCGAGCTTCGAGAGCTACGGGTACAGCTGGAGGACTTGCAGGGCAAGGGATTCATTCGACCTAGTGTTTCACCCTGGGCTTCCCTGATTTTGTTCGCCAAGAAGGCGGACGGAAGCTTGCGACTATGTGTCGACTATTGTCGGCTGAACCAGGTGACCGTGAGGAACAAGTATCCACTACTGAGGATTGACGACCTCTTCGATCAGCTCAAGGGAGCACGATGGTTCTCAAAGATAGACCTCAAGTCAGGCTATCATCAGCTCAGAGTTCGGGACTAGGACGTGCAGAAGACGGCCTTCAGGTGTCGGTATGGCCACTGTGAGTTTTTGGTTATGCCATTCATCATAACCAATGCTCTAGCAGTGTTCATGGGCCTCATGAATTGGATCATTCCTCCATACCTTGATCAATTTTTCGTGGAATTCATCGACGACATTTTGATATACTCGACGACTAAGGAGGAGCACACCTTCCACTTGCGGGTTGTACTGGACATACTCTGAGAGAACCAGCTTTATGGAAAGCTCTCGAAGTGTCATTTCTGGTTATGTGAGGTCCACTTCTTGGGACACGTCATCTCTGAGGCAGAATTTGCGGTGGATCTTGGGAAGATTGAGGAAGAACTAGCTTGGGAGCCACCCAGGAGCGTGACAGAGGTGAGGAGTTTCTTGGGTCTAGCTGGGTACTACCGGAGATTCATACCAGACTTTTCCAGAGTTGTGTCACCACTCTCGGCTTTGACGAAGAAGGGTAAACCCATCGTGTGGTCAGATAGATGATAGTAGAGCTTCTAGGAGCTGAGACAGAGATTGACCAGCGCACCAATCATGAGGATACCAGAGGAGGGAGTAGGGTACGTAGTCTACTGCGATACACAAGGGACCGGACTCGGATGTGTCCTGATGCAGGAGCGGGCTGTGATCACCTATGGATCACATCAGTAGAGGAAGCATGAGCAAAACTATGCTACCGATGACCTGGAGTTAGCAGCAGTGGTCTGCGCTATAAATATGTGGTGACACTATCTGATTGGTGAGCGCTTTACAGTCTATTCCGACCACCAGAGTCTCAGGTATATCTTCTCACAGAATGAACTAAACCTGAGACAGCTGCGATGGCTCGAGTTCCTCCAGGACTATGACTTTGAGAAAGTCTATACTCCTGGAAAAGGGAACGTAGTAGTCGATGCTCTCATCATGAGGACGGACATTCAACTACTTGGGGAGGCGACAGAGCAGCTAGCCGCTTTGTAGATATCCTTCGTGGGTAGCGATGGAGCATCCTTTCTTCAGTCACTCACAGTCACTCCTCCACAGCTGCAGCAGGTCAAAGAGGCACAGCGTGGGGACACCGACTGTGAGACACGGTGTGCGCAGATATCCTCAGGACATTCACTTGATGGTTTCTCTTTAGGAGTAGATCACGAAGTCCTTTTCAGAGGACGTACCTTGGTACTAGTTGCTTTACGGTAGGAGGTTCTGATATAGTTTCACACTTCCCATTTGACGGTACATCCTGGAGTGGCGAAGATGTACCAGGATCTCAGTTGACAGCACTGGTGGCTAGGCATGAAGAAGGTTGTGGTAGAGTTCATTTCTCAATGCCTCACCTGCCAGCAGGTGAAGGAAGAGCACCAGGTACCAGCAGGCTCGGTGCAGCCCTCGGAGGTCCCGGAGTGGAAGTGGAATGGGATATCTATGGACTTCGTGACTGGACTTCCACGCTCTTCCAGTGGTCACGACTCCATATGGGTGATTGTCGACCGACTCACCAAATCGGATCACTTATTACCCATAAGAGAGCAGGGCTCAATGGAGAGCTTGGGACGTCTCTACGTTCAGGAGATTGTATGGCTTCATGGTGTGTTATCATCCATCGGCTCATATCGATATGCTCGCATTACTTCCCGGTATTGGAAGGGGTTGCAGGAGGCATTCAGGATGCCGATATGTCTGAGCACCGCCTTTCACCCCCAGGCAGATGGTTAGATGGAGAGGACCATTCACACACTCGAGGACATGCTCCGCGCATGTTTCCTCGACTTCGGTCGTAGCTAGGAGGACCACCTACCCTTGGTGGAGTTTGCGTACAACAACAGCTTCCACTCCACCATCGGGATGGAACCATACGAGGCGTTGTATGGCCGACCTTGCAGATCTCTTCTGTGCTGGACAGACCCTGGGGAGTCAGCACTTGTTGGACCAGAGATGGTCTAGGCCATGACAGAGAAGGTCTAGGTCATCCCGGAGTGGATGAGGACAGCTCAGAGCCGGCATAAGTCTTATGCTGACAGGAGACGAAGGCCACTAGAGTTTGAGGATGGCGACCACATCTTCTTACGGGTCTCACCTCGACGGGGATTATAGAGATTTGGCACAGGCGGCAAGTTGTCTCCACGCTTCATCAGACCATTCCATGTCCTCAGCAGGATTGGAGAGGTGGCTTATCACCTGGATCAACCACCTCAGTTGCACCGGGTGCACGACGTCTTCCACGTATCCTAGGTGAGGAGATAAGTTCCCGACCTGACGCATATCATTGACCATGGGGAGCTGGACATAGATGATGGGGCGACTTTTCTGGAGGTCCCAGTGGAGATCAAGGATTGATAGGAGTGGGTCTTACGTTAACGGTCGATTCCTCTAGTGCACGTCAAATGGCAGCACGGGAACCTCCAAGAAAGCACTTGGGAGTGAGAGGCTCAGATGCGTGCACAGTACCCACATTTTTTCCCTAGTTTATGATGTATCTTTACCGGGACGTAAATCCCTGAGGTGAGAGTAATGTAAAGACCCGTAAAATTCAAGGGGAATATTTTTTCCTAATTTTCTTTAGGATTTTACAAGAACGCGGTTTCTGATGTCACAAGATTCTGAGGTCTGGTGTGCCCGAAATTTTTATCCAATGTTTAGCTCGGGTACATTCAGTGATCGAAGGAGTGGGTTTTCATAAATTTTGAAATGGTGCTCGGAATCGAATTCTGAGGGAACTAATGAATTCATAGTGCCAGTAATTGCTTAGGAGCACCTTTTCTGAAGTTTCGTTTACACGGGAGGAGTTGTTAAAAATTGTGGAAGTTAAAAATAAAAATTGAACTACAATTTTTATATTTACTAAGTGGTTAACCTTTGGGTGGAAGTTGGGTAACCACCCAAGAGAGGTTATGAGGGTGGTGGGGCCCACACAAACCCCACCCCTTCATTTTCCCTAACCCCCTTAACCTCCTTTTAATGAAAACTTTTAAATAAGTTGTTTTAATTCAATTTTTGAAGTATAAAACTTATGTGATGATAATAAAATAAGTGAAGCACTTATTTTATTTTTGGTTGGACTTGTTGTGTTGAGCGGGGATTGGGAGAAAAAGGGGAGGCTTGAAGATCTTCATCTTCTTCGTCAAAGAACGCGAAGAACTCGAAGAACGCAAAATACACACTGATCTTCGAAGAAGAACGCCGAATCCTTGGAGATCGACTACGCGATTCCATGTACAGTGATTCCATCGACCCTCTCCTTCCGCGACGCCTTCTTCCACGACGATGAATTCCATGACAAACCCACGCTCAACGAATTCGACGAGGTAGGGGATTTTTTTTTGTTCGTGAATACTTCCATTGTCGTTCTTCGTGAAAATTTGCCTCTTTCTATCGATTAATGGGAGGGGACTGGACCGCACAAACATGGCCGACCCTCCTCCCTTGTAATTTGTGTTGATGTGGTTTGATGGAAAGCAGCGCGGTGCAACGGCACCATGTGGGATCATACGGCACGTGTGTGCGGTGCCGTTGCACCATGTCGTTGAAGTCGAACAAAGGCGCGGCGCCGCCGCGCCGCGCCGAAGAACCTCAAAGACACCGCGGCCGAAGCAGGGCCGCGAAGGAGGGGCGCGGAACCATCGTACCGCACCGGACAGACCAAGGCCACAACGGAGCAGGGATCAGTGGCCGGTTCTGGGCCGCCGGGGTCGGAGCAGGGGGACCGGCCCATGCCTGTCCCATGGCGGTAGCAGCCGGCCGGCTAGAGTAGGCCGGCAGGTCAGAGGAGGAGTCGGGGGTTACGACCCCCGTCTGTCCGGACAAGTGCAGCCTCCCACATGGGGGCCGCGGTTACGAATAGGCGGGGGGGAGCCCCCCCCCCCCCCGCTCCCCTAATGCTCAGCCGTTTCGGCCGAGCCACCTGTCCAGCGCCAGCGCGTCGGGCCTCCAGGCCAGGCCGGGCTGCGCCAGCTGAGCCGGGCCTCGCCCAAGCGGGTAGGACCTGGACCCGGGTTGGGTCGACCCAGTTTGGGCAGACCCAGTGGGTCTCGGGCCGGATCGGTCCGGGCCCGAAACCGCCACTTCCGGACCTCTTTTGGTCTTTTCCCATAAAATGGGCTACAGACCTCCGATCGACGCACCGTCAGCGGAGATGAGATCCTTGGATTGAGATAGTTGTTTGGATATATTACTCTCAAGGTTTCGGAGTACTTTGGGTTCGGCCGGGTTGGTTCGAGCACAAAACCAACTGGGCCCTCGGAGCGGAAACACATATAACATGAGCTCCGGACGTCCGACTGATGTGCCGTCGACTTTGATGGATTCCTCTTAGTGAGATGGACCTTTTGGCTTACTCAGATCGAGGTTTGGATGTAGTTGGATTATGGTCGGGTTGGTTTGGACTTAAAAACCATCAGGGCCCCTGGGACGAAAAAGCCATTAACTCTCAGACCGGACGTCCGATCGACGTGCTGTCTGTCGCATTTAGTTCCTGTTGATGATACAGATCTTTTGGATACATAAACTCTGAACTATGTGTCAGTTGATGTATCCGCCCCTTGGCTCGTGGAGCGGACCCTCCCGAACGAGGTTGTTGTGTGTGAGAACCCTGGAGCTCGCTGTGACTACGACGATGATGACGACTGTACATAATTCCTCCGTGGATTCGATGGCGACGACTACAACACTCATCGATCCTACATGGATCAGTTCTACCAATCATGTGTGGGTCAGATCCTTTGTGGTTCTGCGCTCAGCGGTCCTGTGTGGGCCAGCACCTACAGATCATGTGTGGGTCTGATCCTGTGTGGGTCATTGCGGGGGTTAGTTACCTACCGATATTGTGTGGGTCATTGCAGGGGTTAGTTACCTATCGATTATTTTTGGGTCATTGCGGGTTTTGTTACCTATCGATCATGTGTGGGTTAGATGGATTAGATAAATCAGTGGCTACACCTGATCATCTCTATCATCTTATGCTGAAGTATAGACTATGAGATGAGTCTTGACGTTCAATATTATCTTCGATAAGATTGACTTGATATCCTGTGTGGATTACGTTATGCTTTCCTGTATGGATTGGGTTGTGAATTCCTAGGTGGAACGGGTTATGTTTCCTATGTGGACTGGGTTGTACTTGGGCTCGGATGTTGGAACTAGATTGATGACTTAGGTATATGTTTGGACATATACCTAAGTAGTGTGGGATGTTACTTCGTGACTGTATCTTTACTTTGTGGATTATCCTCTATGGATTCTAGGAGACCTTTGGGGGTCTCGGGGTCCCTACTGTGTAGCTTATACTCATCCATACATGGGCTATGCCCGCACTACGTTGTGTTGGTTGCAGACAACGGATAACGCTGATCGCGGTTGAGGATTGTGGAGCGAGTCGGTACCTGGAGGTGGACCACTGGGAGGGACATACACGGAGCGGACAGCTAGACCCGTGGATCTGTGGCGACTATCATTACCCACCCTTCAGGTGGGACTTCCAGTGGACGGCTCAACATTGCTGCTTTACTTTTAGTTGTTATACATTCTTTCCAGTTGTACTTTACTTTCCGTTTGGGTTTGTATTTTGGCCCATTTACTTTCTGCACTTACTTGTACTCATTTTACGTAGTGTTTACTTATGTTGGATTACTCTGAAGTGTTTGTTTACTTTTAAAGGAAATATATTCCCTTTTTTTGTGATTTACGCCTTGGTGCCAGTCGCCAACCCCTGGCCTATGGAAGGCGGGCTTGGGCTAGTCACGACACTGGCCCCAAGGACGGGTCGTGACAGAACTCGTTAAGATAAAATAACTTATCATAAATGTTGCTAACATTTAAGAAAAATTATTTATCCACCTGATCAAATATCATTTATATGATCATGTTTTATTCATTAGGAAAGAAGTTATAATCTTTTAAATATGTATTAATTACCAAAAACGGTATCTTATAACAACAAAAAATTAATATCTACTTCCTATGATCAATGATCGACATGATTAGTTAAGGGGATCTCGATGATTCCCCATGATTAACATGTGTTCACGGTGGAATCATTTGGTGATAATGAATGAAGATATTATGGATATAGATTTAATGAGCAGGCATGGGTTATATGAGTATCTCAAGATTCCATTTATTTTCAGGAATTTAGTAACAGTTTTCATGGATACAATTAAAAATATTTTTCACCTTTACCAGGTCTCTTTTATATAGTTATTCATCAATTACATCCTAATCTACTTATATAACTCTAAGATGTATAATAGGAACTTTTTTTTAGAACAACTCTAGAACATTAGATTTATTCCATCTCTTCTATGTCTCACTTATGGATTAAAGATATACGTTTCGTTTGGAATATGGTTTCATAGGGATGGATTCCTTTTAATATAGAGAAAATATATGTTGTTTTGACATTCAAATCACCAAGAAATGAATATAGGATTCATATTTTACATAGGTTAGTGCATATTACAAGTTTTTAATTAATTACATTTCCACTTTATAATATCTGTGATAGGGTAGACTAGAATAAGTGTCATTTTTGAGTAGATTTTTAAGTGCAAAGAGGCCTTCCTTGAGTAAAAGATAATATTGATGTCTATAATTATTATGGATATTCTGAACCCATAGATTAGATGTATGGTTTGTTATGATGCATCTGGTGTTTGTAAATTGGATGTAATGACTCAAGGGGAGTGGTAATAAAAATATAGTTTACATAAGGTATGACCCCGTGAGATAATGTACCCTATTAAATTCCTAGAGTATGATTTCATGGTACATGATCTAATTTAATTTCATAGTTTTGTCTTCTATGATAGATTTTATGTCTATAATAATCATTCAATTAGTTGATATATATTTTTTCAGTGATGACTAAACCTACGCAAGATATGTGAGGTCAAGTACATAAGGAATTTTTATTTTGGGTTGGTGTATACTCTGAAAAAGGGGAACATTTTAATATATTCCCTCAATATTAAATCACAAGAACTGGTGATTCAAGCATCAAAAGAGTAGTATATGCTCATGAGTATTCTTTTGGGTTGGAATATAAATTTTCTACAGGATTAAGAAGGTATAATTTATGCTTTGTTGGTTATTGTATCATCTTTAGTTGATCATGTTAAGACTGAATATGAAAATGATTAAGATTGTCATGTGATGTGACAGATCCCATTGAGTGATTATCCTATTCTAGTATAATTTGTTGATCGAAATGGAATACCACATATTATAGAGAGTTTTTTTATCGCCACATTCAGGTGTGAGGAATTTTGAAGAGTTTCTCATGTGTCATAGTGTGATGTACCTCCATGTATGGTCATGTTTTATCTAGATATGAAACATAATTTCAAGTGTTTAACCACGAAGAATGAAATAGAAGGTTTTTTCTCTCATTGACTCACATTTTAGAGAGTTAGAAAAAATCACCAGTAACCATGTTGGTCGGTTAAACCTATTCAATATGCCAATGTAGAAATCATATGTGGAAATGATTGACTTTTTTAGTTGTTGCACATATCATTGGGGATACATGTTTTCATTTCTGTATTTTTTTATTAGATGTTAAAGGTTTCAAACTTCTTTAAAATTACTGTGACATAGAAATTGGATGAGGTGGGGAGGAATTAGGGTTTGGAGATAGTGCACTTTCATGATGTTCCTAAAATCATCATGGAATATCAACACACTCTTCTCACTTTGCTATTTTTTCTAGACATATTAAGTGAGCTGGTAACACAACTAAAGATTATAACTAAAGTTCAATCATTAATATGAAATATAATTAGATTATAATCTATATTCTATACGATATGCTTCTAGTATTTGATATTGGTTTTTATGGGCCATTAGATCCCCAACTAGATTTTGAGGAGTTCTAAAACAAAAATAATTTTTATGATTTTATCTAGATGAAACTATACAATTATCATTACAGTCACCCATTTAAATATCTATTTTATTGGTTTGAGATTGATGATTCAATAGTGTTCAGGAAGAGCCAAATTAATCAGAATTTGAGAAGGTGTAGTGAAATAAAAAGTGGTTGGATTCTACCCAGAGTAGGATGAATTTTTATTCTAATTATAGGCGATGAACCTTGGTGTACATCTTGGGTGATCATGTATTTGTATGGGTGTTTCCATAGATTGAAAATAAATTTGTGAGGAATTATGTGAAAATATAATCATATTTTATTGGTATTTTCAATATTGTAGAACATATTGCGATGGTGGGTTATTTTTTGGATCTCACTACGACATGTCAATGTACAGTTCATTTATTTCATGGATTGGAGAATTGGAAGTATGATCAAGACACATAAAACATAGTTGAAAATGATTATGCAGTTTTTTAGGTAGATGTTTCACTCAAGGAGTATCCAGTGTGGACAATGGACTAAAATGATATGGTGTTTAGTGGGAAGGATACTCCTCTTGTTTGGGTTTCATTGAAGCATCGATAAATCTATTAGGGAACATGGGAGTGAGAATTAGATCTACGATATTAGTGGATTGATTTGTTTTTTTGTGAACCCATTGATCATGTATTGGGGATGAGAATCTCTTATATATGGTGTCTGTAATTTCCATAGATGAATTAATCTATAATGAATTACTTATTTCTCTTATTTGAGTGTATTAATGGTTTCATTCCCATTGAGCTTCCAAGAAGTGGTCCAGGGGCTCTTCAAAATAGATTAGGACTTCAACTAGATAGTATTACTCCATCAACTAGTTGGAAAATGGCCACATGCTAGCATATAGAATATCCATGTGCCTATGATGTCTTCACAGATGCACCAGATTGTTGTTGGATTCCATATACTAGTCAGTGGGATCCTAGTAAGCATTTTAGAGGGAAAATTGTAGTATTCACCCTAGACTCCTATTTCACCACATCCTCATCTTCATTGATTCCTCACTCAATTTTCATTTATGGGAGGCATAATTGGGAGGATTTGCCTCTCCCCAATTCAATACTTCACTAATTTTAACCTCATTTGTTACACTGTGTTGTTCTGCATAAATCTGTTATTTTTATTACATAAAATAATGGATTCATATTCAATTATTTTTTAAACCAAATTATATGGATTTGGAGATTTTTTTAATAAATTTCATGTTTTTTGTGAGAAATATTTTTTTTATGTTTAGTTTCACCACACCAATCATTGGAAATTACATAAAATTTTATGTTGTTATCATAATATTCAAATTCATTCTTTGTTTATGCTTTTGTGGGTAGGTTCTTAGAGTTCAACAAAAGGAAAACATTCCTCCTGTAATTTTCTTACAGGTCTGCTAGAATCATTAGAGGGGGAGAATCATGCTGATATTATTTAGGGTTAAAATTTAACATAGAATTTTCTTGGTTGATTGAGGGATATAAATTTGTAAGAAATGACCACAAAGGAATCATTAAGGCCCAGTTAGGTAAGGTTATTCTGGAATATATGATAGATGACATAGATTCAGTTTCCCCTTTATTTGATATTTTTCATGAATCATATTGATGTCGACGTGATTTTTTTTATAGGGCCTTCCAAAAACCATTGGGATTGGCCAGGGTGATAGGTTGGATCTCTAATGAACTTTTATGATGGTTATAGTGATGTGGTTGACTTCCCAAGAACCCTAATGATGGGTTGTTGTGATGTTTGGGTTTGAACTATGGGAGAGGCATTGATTGTCAATTCTTCAGGGCTATGGAAGTTCCCACATACCTTTCTCCTAGAATGTAGCCAAATAAGGTATATTTAGTGTTTTTGGTAGCTTGCTCAAAGCATGGTAACCCTATAGGGTAGTAACTTATTTATATATTTATTTTTTATATATGAATTCTCTTTTATAGACATGATTAATTTATTCAATGGGCTTATAGGAGGTGTACTATAGAGAATATTCTCAAAACCTACATGGGAATCTTGATGCACATAAGGACTTTATGAAAAGGGACTATATTACGAGAAAGGTCCCTATGACAGATTGTTGAGTACATGCCGATGGTCATAGATCTTGGATAATTTGAAACATTCTTCATGGCATTTTTTACTGATAACTATTTTATTGCATTAAATTTAATTTTTCCATCTTTGTTTATATGTTACATATATGGATCCCTATTGTTTGAATATATGTATTTGGATACTATATTTCACTCTTTTATAACATTTTATAATAATGTTGTTGTTTTCTAAATTTGATTCTATTCTTATGTTCATTAATTACTCATTTGATTATTATTTTTATTGTATTTTTCCTTCAAATATTCCAATATATTGATTCTATTATCTCCCTATATACTTCATAGTAACTGAAAACTAGTCAGAAACCTCTTCTGAATGGGGAGGAATGCATGAGATTATATACTACCTTGACCTAGACAAGGTGACTCGGTTCAGGGTGTTACAAGAAACTCAAGAAAGGGATACCACATATTATTATTATTATGTGTACGAATTGAAGATATCTGTTATAAGAGGATAGATGAACATCAAATTGTAATTAATAATTAATCAACTAAAATTTCTCAATGTAAATGATTCATACATATAGATTCTTTGTTCATAAACACTGAAAATACTTTTTATCTAGAAGTATGACTAATAAGGGTGTCAAAGTATTAATCATATTTCTGTATTCATAATATATAAATATAGAATCATAATAAAATGAAAAAAAATGATCATAGATATTAAAGTCGTTGCTATATTTATTATTTTGATCATATCTAGAATCAATTATACTCTCACAACAAATTTTAATATAGTTATTCATAATCATGTTCACCATTTTTATAGTGAGAATTATAAAAATTAATCAAACACATGAATCTAAATATGAACATATATTTCTTCAATCATGATCAGTATTATCATAATCATCTCATTAGAATGATATATCGCATTACCTATTTCCTGGGGTGGATATAATAGACCCACCCATCATAGTATTATAATCATTCAAAATTCACCCACAAAAACATGAATAAATAAATCAATTCATTATATCTTAACCCTTGAAAAAGAATGAATTTTGAATAATGATTTAATCATTATGGGTAACAAAATTTCAAGTAATGAATATATATAGTATCAATTGGATCATATCCTCAATGAATAATAAGTAACATTAATTATTATTTTCATAGTTGAAAATACCACTAAATTATAATCGTCATATTGGTTATGGAATGTTTCGATTTTCATTTTTACATCACTTATTAGAAATATTAAAATTTAAACAACACTATAAAAAAATATAATTTTAAAACAACCATGATTTTATGTAATAGAATATTAAAATAAAACATTATTTATTAGGGGTGAAAATTCATTCTTATACTACAATTTAAAACAAATATTCTATCTACACCTTTGGTAAAATGTAATTATTTATGGAAATGACCAGAAGATTATTTTTTAGAAACATATATATTAATATATTAATATTTATAAAAATTAAATTAATTAATCATTATATAAAATTAAAAAACTTCATGAAGTCATTTTACGAATATATAGGAATCTAACAAAAGGATTCTCCACCAAAGAGGAATTAAAGTAAACCTTTTTAAAAAACATTTCTCAATCATTTTATATACCAATTCGTGGATTATGAAAAAAAACCTACTAATAAACATAGGATGATAAAATAGGTTTAGATTACAGGAAATGTATAATATAATTTCCCTCAATGGAAATTTAACATCATCAATCTAAAAATAAAATGAGATTGTAACATAAATCTATTAGTGCTTTGGAAATATATGAATCAAAACCGCATGATTGTGGGGGAATAATATTGAATTTTAAATCCTCATTATTTTCATTATAATCGTCTTAAAATAAATTAATGTGATCTATATTAACAAAAAAATTATTCGAAAATATGGCATATGTCTCACATAAATAAAAGTGAGATGACAAAACATTACCTCAAGTCATCTATTATTTCATACACATTATAAGGTCATACAAAAAAAAATATAAATTTTTTATACATAAATTAAAAAACCATATGAATATATATATATATATATATATATATATATATCATTCCCTTATAATTCTCAATTCACCTTTTATTAACTAAAATTTATTAAAATCATTATATGCGTGAAAAGTGATCTGTTTTCCTTTAAAAAATCTACGTTTCTAGTACAATCACATTGGTAAAGGCCTTTTCATATTTAGGAATATAAAAATATCATGCTCATAATATTTAGTAATTCTATAAACATTAATAATCATTTATATAACTTGGTGATGATTAATGAATTACATCACTTCTCGCATATGGTAGTTCGTATGTATATATGAGTGATGATTCCAATTTTAAATGGATCAAATGAATCAGATGTCAATAATATATTCCCTTTAAAAAATAATTATTATATCATAAATATCAATTATATTACCTAAATATTATTTTTATTACTATCAATTTAATACAAAATGAAAAATGGATCACATCACTTCACGGGGGTGGTATTCTACATATATACATAAGTGATGATCTCAATTTACAAAGGATGGAAAAGTAATAAGGTAGATAAGATATTGAAATTAAATAATAATAATTTTGTTCCAAATATAATATATAATAATTAAATCCATCATAGTAACCAACCCATAAAAATGGTAATGGAAAATTATTCATGTCTCTACATAGTGGCGGTAGTCCACTCATATATCTGAACGATACATTCATTTTTCATTAGATGGAAAGGATGAGATAAATGGTCATACTATAATTATAATAAAAATTATTTGTATATTTGATATGGGATTAATAATTTTAAGATTTATGAATAAAATTAGGGGAAAGTACTGTAACAATTAAACTTTTAATGATTCAAATAAGATTGCTACCTCCACATTGGGAGATAAGAATTATATTACAACATATTATATTTTAGGATGATCATAGGGGAATAAAAAATATCCAAGTGGTGAGTAATGAATTATGAAGGAATTTGTTTTATTTTTAATCTATAGTTATCAAATTTATTGATGAAAAAGATATATGATATTCCATTTTATAAGTGAGGGAAATGAAAAACATTGAATTACTTAAAATCATTATATAAAATTGATTTCATAATCATGTAATGTGGCTCCACGGAACATTAATTTTATGAATAATATGTTATATGAAACATATAAGCTCAACCATGAACATTTAAAGAGACTTAGTAGATGTTTTACACCATATCTTCTAATTAAACAACCATTAAACCAAATTTTACCTTAATCCCAATAAAATAAATTATCAGTATGAAAACATAATTGTAGGAACAGAAATAATATAGTCCTTTTAAAAAAATTAAATATAATGAAAAAAATTGGAATCCATTTTTTCTAAATAAAAATCTATTAGTGGAAGAATTTATATTTAAAATAACTTTAAAAAATCATGAAAATTAGTTTTTATGAAAATAACTTATTTATGAGTAAATATAATTTATCCTTGAAATAAAAAATTGAATAATGTCATGACCCGTCCTTGTGGCCCGTGCAGTGACTACCCCAAGCCCGCCTTCCATAGGCCAGGGGCTGGCGACTAGCACCGAGGCGTAAATCCCAACAAAAGGGAAGGAATTGCCTTTGAAAAGTAAACAAGCACCACATAGTAAGAAAGAGGAAAAGTAAGCACTAAGTAAAAACTGTAACAAGCTGTGCTGAAAGTAAAAGGGGCCGGAAGTACAATCCCAACTGTAAAGTAAAACTGAAAGGGGAAAAACATCAACTGAAAAAAAAAGCCGCAGCATCGAGCCATCCTCTCGAAGTCCCACCTGAAGGGTGAGCACAGATAGCCTCCACAGCTCCTCGGTCCAGCCGTCCTCTCTGAGTACGTCCCGCCCAGTGGTCCACCTCCAGGTACCGTCCTGCTCCGCAAGCCTCCACCACGATCAGCGCTGTCCGTTGTCTGCAACCAACATAACGAAGTGCGGGAAAATCCCTTGCAGGGGTGAGTATAAGCTACTCATTAGGGACCCCGAGACCCCCGAAGGTCTCTCGAAATCCACAAAGGATAAACCACTAAGGAAAGATACAATCACGAAGTAACATCCGACACTACTTAGGTATATGCCCATACATATACCTAAGTCACCAATTCCCGTCTGGCTCCAACATCCGAGACCAAGCACAACCCAATCCACACAGGAAAGAAAAATGTAAATCCACATAGGATAGCACAACACAATCCACAAAGGAAAGTAAACATTAAATCCACACAGGATAGCTCAACACAATCCACAAGATTCAGCTCACATAGGTTACTTTTTCGTATGATGTTAGAGATGATCAGATGTAACCACTGATTAATCTAAGTCGTCGGACCCACAAAGGATCTGTAGGTACTAACCCTCGCAATGACCCACATAGGATCGATCATGAAGTTGAACCCAAAGCTATTGGGAAACTCCTTCTCCATCAAGTACAGTGGTTCTGCCTCTACAACCAAGCGCTTCCCTCTTACCTTGGACAGCTGTAGTTCTCCACCTATCGGTTATTGTGTGCCTGCTGCTACAACCAAGTGCTCCCTCATCGTGGGTCTGCCACTACAACCAAGCGCTCCCCTGTGCCGCTACAACCAAGAGCACCTCTGTCGTGGGTCTGCCGCTACAACCAAGCGCTCCCCTGTGTCGCTACAACCAAGCGCACCTCTGTCGTGGGTCTGCCCCTACAACCAAGCGCTCCCCTGTGCCGCTACAACCAAGCGCACTTCCGTCGTGGGTCTGCCTCTACAACCAAGCGCTCCCCTGTGCCGCTACAACCAAGTGCACCGAGTCATTCGATCAGCAGTCGTCAAGTCTCAACCGGCTCTAGGGTTTCCGCACACAGCATGCTCATTCCGGGAGGGTCCACTCCACAAGTTAAGAGGTCGATGCATCAACTAACATGTAGTCCGGAGCTGATGTATCCCAAGATGTACCATAGTTTTTACTGCCAAAAATACGGAGTATTACCGTACTATTTTTCATCATCGTCGCAGTGGAATCCACTGAGGATCTCTATACAGTCGTCGTCGTCACAGCAGCAGTTGCAGCCAGCTCTAGGGTTCCCGCACACTGCAAGCTTGTTCGAGAGGGTCCGCTCCACGAGCCGAGAGGTTGATACATCAACTGACGCATAGTCCAGAGTTGATGTATCCAAAAGTTCTGTATCGTCAACAGGAACTTAACGTCGCAGACGGCGCGTCAATCGGACGCCTGGTCTGAGAGTTATTGGCTTTTTCGTCGCAGGGGCCCGGTTGGGTTTAAAGGCAAAACCAACCCGGCCGTACTCCACCCGCTTCCAAACCTCGGGCGGAGTATGCCAAAAGATCCGTCTCACTTAGAGGAATCCACCAAAGCTGACAGCACGTCAATCGGATGTCCGTAGCTCAAGATATGAGCGTTTCCGCTCCGAGGGCCCGGTTGGTTTTGTGTACGAACCAACCCGGACGAACCCAGAGTATTTCGAAACCTTGAGTGCGATATAAAGAAACAACCGTCTCGATCCAAGGATCGTGTTGCCGCTGACGGCGCGTCGTTAGGAGGCCTGTATCTCATGTTACTGGAAAAATACCGAAAATGGTCCGAAGACGGGGGGTCCGGGCCCGGGCCGACCTGGCCCGACCCCCCCTGGGTCGGCCGAACTGGGTCAACCAGACCCAGGCCCACCTGGCCGAACCCAGTCCGGTCCGGCCTGGGCGTGGCCCGGCCGGTCGGACCGGCCTGGCTCGGCTCGGCCGCGCGGCCGAGCAGTCGGGTGCCGCGTGGCGCCGCCCCCACGGTTTGGAAGTGTCGCGGCCCTCGAAGGGCCGCGCTGTCAAACGGAAGCGGCATCTGCAGCTTCCCGTGCGGGTGAGATGGACCCGCGCGGCCGCGGGTACGCTGGCCGCCACCGCCGGGCCGACGACCCGCGCCGTCGGCAGCATCTGCGGGCCACCGGAGTTGCTCTGGTGGTCCGTTTTCCTTCCCGTTTGCGCTGTTTCCCCTCCCGGGTTCCGTTCTTCACTGCGGGATCATCAAATTTCCTTTGCGTCATATTTTTCCGTCGCCTTCCAAATCCGCACAACCACGAAGAACGGTGGAGGGCTGTCGG
The DNA here is from genome assembly GCA_963277665.1 of Viscum album. Classification (NCBI taxonomy): domain Eukaryota; kingdom Viridiplantae; phylum Streptophyta; class Magnoliopsida; order Santalales; family Viscaceae; genus Viscum; species Viscum album. Next base: position 168,846,486 of record OY728123.1, read on the forward strand.
GCCGTGTTCGTTTGGCCCGCACCCTCCGCGTTAGTTAATAACCACGGTAGTATTTATTCAACACATGAAACAACAATTTTAATAAATTAAAATTGTTCATATCGTCCGGGTTCTTCAATTTTAAAAGAAACGATCACGGGAAAAAAATTATTCACAACAACCCCTACCTCGTCAAGTCGTTGCACACGGGTTCTTCGTGGAAATTGATCGCTGCGAAAGAAGGTTATCGTCGTGTCGTGGAAGGCGTCGCGTCGTCGCGGAAGGGCGTCGCTTCGTCGTGGAATTCGGCATTGCGTCGATGAACTCAACGGACCAAGAGACAACAGAATTAATTGTAAATAATTAAATCTGTGTGTTGTTATAAACCACAAGGAAGTTTAAAAAAAGAAACTCGAGATCTCTTACCTCAAGCAGTTGGTGATCGGAGATCGAGGCGGGGAAGAACGTCTCGGATGAAGCGTCGTCAAACTCCGAGGGTGACAGAGTTCTTCGCGTTCTTCGCATTCTTCGCGTTCTTCGCGTTCTTCGCGAAGGAGGATGAAGGCCCAATAATTCTGTCAAAGCCTCTCAACGTGCAATCCCCCAAATGTCGTGTTGGTCTTATTTTATTATTACGCCAACAACCGAAAAAGAGGTAAGTAACGACCCATTAATTTGTATAATTAATTCGACGAATGAAACTGCCCATTTAATTCACGAATAAAACCGCCCAATTAAATGATGCGTTAAGAAATTAAGAAAATGCGCCAGTTGACTTTCATAATGACGGGTTTTCACAGGTGCGTTACTTAGCGGAAAAGAAACGGTGGGGCTCGTGCGGGCCCCACCTCACAAATATCCTACCAAGTGGGTAGGATATTTTAGATTGCACCCTATCCGTCTCAACTAAGCTTAAACAGCTTAAAGTGGTCTTTAAGCGGCTTTAAGTGAAATAAAAATAAAATTTTCACACAACTTTATTTTATTTCATAACTTAAAACCCAAAAATTAAAAACCACAACCGAGCAAACTCAACTCTGGAAGAGGCATTTCTAAGAAAATACCGGCGCTGCGGTTCCATCGGTGCCCTCAGAATTCGATTTCGGGCGCCGGTTCAAAAGTTAGAAAAACCCACTCGCCCGTTCACTGAACGTACCCGATCCAAACTTCAGAAAATGATTCCGGGCACACCCGGCCTCGGAATCAGGTGCCGTCAGAGGCTGCGTTCTTGTAAAATTCCAAAGAAAATTAAAAAAAAATTCATTGAAATTTATAGTTCTTTACATTACTCCAAACATAGGGCTTTACGTCCCCGTAAATCTTCACTACAAACATAGGGATACAAAGGCGATACTAAGCACGCATCGGAGCCTCCCACTCCCAGGTTCTCTCCTGGAGGATCCCGAGCTGACATCTGAAGCACACTAGAGGAATCGATCATCCATGTAGGACCTGCTCCTGTCGATCCTCGATCTCCACTGGGACCTCCGCAAAAGTCGTCCCATCATCAAAGACCATCTCTCCATGGTCAAAGATCTGTGTCGGGTCATGCACGTGTCTACTCTGCTAAGATACGTGGAAAACGTCGTGCACCCGGTGCAACTGTGGTGGTAGAGCCAGGCGATAATCCACCCGGACAATCTTGTTGAGGACCTGGAAGGGTCCGATGAAGAATGAAGACAACTTGCCGCCTCTGCCAAATCTTCGTAATCCATGTCGAGGTGAGACCCACAAAAAGACGTGGTCGCCATCCTCAAACTCTAGTGGCCTCTGCCTCCTATCGGTAAAAGACTTTTGTTGGCTCTGAGCTGTCCTCATCCGCTCCTGGATGACCTGGACCTTCCTTGTCATGGCCCGGACCATCTCAGGTCCCACAAGAGCTGCTAAGATTTCTTCTTTGCCGATAAGAGAAATCTGGTCACATCACCTGGACGAACCACTTCCTTTGCCTAATATAGTCAATCCCGGCATGGATGTTACTAATCCATACCAAGGATGACGTCGTAAGGCCTCGACGCTACTACCAGGAGATCCAACTGTTACTCTCGCCTCCAAGGGTTGAGTCACACTGTCGGCATCAGTATGTGGTAACTGGGTCTCCTCCATTAGATGTCTCACAAGTGAGGGTCAGGTCAACAGTCTAAACTGGGACCTCTTAGTAACAACACAAAAGGGGAAAGGAATGAAAACATCACAAAGGAAAGCGTCTTTTACTATTGTAGCTCATAATACAAAGACACTACACAATAGCAATAAGGAACTAGAAGTATAAAGGACGTATCCACTAGTTCGGCTGCTGTCCATCAGCTCACGGAGCACCATGATCGAAGGCCTCAGCTGCATGAAGCTGTGCTCTCACATGTCCACCAACTCCCTGCGGTCGGGGTGGACCTCCTGGTGGTGGTGGTGGAAACACCCATAAGCGTCGTCCACCTCCAGCTGCACGGCCAGCTCCCCTGCCATGGCCGCCTGCTCCTTGTGGCCCGCCCTGATCGAACCTCTGCCTCTGCCGAGGGGGGGTCTTTCGTTCATCTTCTTGTCATCTGTATGCCGGGTCAGACAGTCACAATCCATGTGACCAATCCCGCCACAGGAGTAACACTTCCCTCTCATGGAAAGTCATTGTCCACCCCGAGTGCCTCGCACAAACGATCTCGAGTCATGCCGTCGACCACCCGCAGGTCTAGTCCTCTTAGACCCCTGCGTCATATGTCTACTGCCCGCTGCAGAGGACTCTTCCACATGCCGGCAAGCGGTGGGTCCTGCTGCTGGAGACTGCTCAGTAAGGAAACTCTCCACTAAGAGGTCTCGTTCCAACACCCCTGCCTGAGTCAGAATGTTGAGGGAGATCATCGAAGCCCTGATCTCGTGCCTCAGTCCCTGATCGAAGGTCCGGGCCCAGAAGAATGGGTCTTGTACCATATCTTTGGAGTAGCGCGAGAGATCATTAAATCTCGCTGAGTACTGGGCCACTGTCATGTTGCCCTGCCGCAGCTGTAGTAGCTCTTGAATGCGCACCACACAGAGGGTGGCCGAGATGAACTCTGAGCAGAAGAGGCTCTCGAAGTCCGTCCAGAGAAGAGATGCCTCATCGTGCACCTGGAGCATCAAACTCCACCATCGGCCCACTGCTGCATGCAGGAGGCTCGCTACAAGGACCACCATAAGATCTACTGGTGTCCTCACTAATAAGAAAACTCGTACGACCGCCTCCATCCAGTCCTCGGCTGCTTGGGGGTCCGTCTCCCCACGAAACCTGGGTGGTCACCGGTGCTGGAACTCATGCAGAGCTCCAAGGCGACGTGCATCGTCAGCGGTCGTGGCGGGAAGCATCGGTGGCTCGGCGGGTAAAGGTATCGTCAGTGCCTCTGCTGACAAGGAGCCCTGCACCGAGGCCCCATCGCTCGGTGGGCTGTAATCACGTTCCACTCTCGGAACCCATGATGGCTGCTGTCGTGGGGCCATCATGAAAAGAAACAGGTGTTCCATGGATAGAATAGTATAACTGGTGAGCTCACACAAGTAATCACAAAGAAAACATGAAACACATATGCAATCAATGTTTTCGTGCATTAAGTCGGAAATCAGAAGTCAGGGTCCTGGTGTACGGATACGTCGGCCGCTGCACCAACACTGGACTCCCTGGACTGATAACCACACTCAATAAGCTTAACACTATTGATTTACATAGGAGAATGATCAGAGACTGCGGTAGAACCGACCACCTTTGATACCAATTTGTCACGACCCGTCCTCGGGGCCTGTGCCGCGACTACCCCAAGCCCGCCTTCCATAGGCCATGGGCTGGCAACTAGCACCAAGGCGTAAATCCCAACAAAAGGGAAGGCATTGCCTTTGAAAAGTAAGAAAGCACCACAGAGTAAGAAAGTGGAAAATTAAAAACTAAGTAAAAACTGTAACAAGCTGTGCTGAAAGTAAAAGGGGCCGAAAATACAAGCCCAACTGTAAAGTACAACTGAAAGGGGAAAAACAGCAACTGAAAAGAAAAGCCGCAGCATCGAGCCATCCTCTGGAAGTCCCACCTGAAGGGTGAGCACAAATAGCCTCCACAACTCCTTGGTCTAGCCGTCCTCTCTGAGTACATCCCGCCCAGTGGTCCACCTCCAGGTACTGTCCTGCTCCGCAAGCCTCCACCACGATCAGCGCTGTCCATCGTCTGCAACCAACACAACGAAGTGCGGGCAAAGCCCGTGCAGGGGTTAGTATAAGCTACTCAGTGGGGACCCCGAGACCCCCGAAGGTCTCCCGAAATCCACAAAAGATAAAACACAAAGAAAAGATACAATGACGAAGTAACATACGACACTGCTTAGGTATATGCCCATACATATACCTAAGTCACCAATTCCCGTCTGGCTCCATCATCTGAGCCCAAGCACAACCCAATCCACACAGGAATGAAAAACGTAAATCCACAGAGGATAGCACAACACAATCCAAAAAGGAAAGTAAACAGTAAATCCACACAGGATAGCTCAGCACAATCCACAAGATTCAGCTCACACAGTTTACTTCTTCGTATGATGTTAGAGATGATCAGATGTAACCACTGATTCATCTAAGCCGTCGGACCCACAAAGGATCTGTAGGTACTAACCCTCGCAATGACCCACATAGGATCGATCATTAAGTTGAACCCAAAGCTATTGGGAAACTCCTTCTCCATCATGTACAGTGGTTCTTCCGCTACAACCAAGCGCTTCCCTCTTACCTTGGACTGCTATAGTTCTCCACCTATCGGGTACTGTGGGCCTGCTGCTACAACCAAGCGCTCCCTCATCATGGGTCTGCCGCTACAACCAAGCACTCCCCTGTGCCATTACAACCAAGCGCACCTCTGTCGTGGGTCTTCCGCTACAACCAAGCACTCCCCTATGTCGCTACTACCAAGCGCACCTCTGTCGTGGGTCTGTCGCTACAACCAAGCGCTCCCCTGTGCCGCTACAACCAAGCGCACTTCCGTCGTGGGTCTGCCGCTACAACCAAGCGCTCCCCTGTGCCGCTACAACCAAGCGCACCGAGTCGTTCGATCAGTAGTCGTCAAGTCTCAACCGGCCCTAGGGTTTCCGCACACAGCATGCTCGTTCCGGGAGGGTCCACTCCACGAGATAAGAGGTCGATGCATCAAATGACTTGTAGTTCGGAGCTGATGTATCCCATGATGTACCGTATTAGTTACTGCCGAAAACAAGGAGGATTCTCGTACTGTTTTTCATCATCGTCGCAGTCGAATCCACTGAGGATCTCTGTACAGTCGTCGTCGTCACAACAGTAGTTGCAGCCAGCTCTAGGGTTCCCGCACACCGTAAGCTCGTTTGGGAGGGTCCACTCCACGAGCCGAGAGGCTGATACATCAAATGACGCATAGTACAGAGTTGATGTATCCAAAAGTTCAGTATCGTCAGCAGGAACTCAACGTCGCAGACGGCGCGTCAATCGGACGCCTGGTGTGAGAGTTATTGGCTTTTTCGTCCCAGGGGCCCGGTTGGTTTTTAAGGCAAAACCAACCCGACCGTACTCCACCCGCGTCCAAACCTCGAGTGGAGTATGCCAAAAGATCCGTCTCACTTAGAGGAATCCACCAAAGCCGACAGAACTTCAATCGGACGTCCTTAGCTCAAGATATGAGCGTTTCCGCTCCGAGGGCCCGGTTGGTTTCGTGTACGAACAAACCTGGCCAAATCCAAAGTATTCTGAAACCTTGGGGGCGATATACTGAAATGACCGTCTCGATCCAAGGATCATGTTGCCGCTGATGGCGCGTCGTTCGGAGGCACGTAGCTCATGTTACGGGCAAAAGACCGAAAATGGTCCGAAGACGGGGGGTCAGGGCCCGGGCCGACCCGGCCCAACCCCCCCTGGGTTGGCCGAACCGGGTCGAACCGACCCGGTCCAACCCAGATGGACCCGGTCCGGTCCGGCCTGGGCGCGGCCCGGCCGGTACTTTCGGCCAGGCTCGGCTCGGCCGAGCGGCCGATCGCTTGGGTGCCGCGGGGCGCCGTCCCCGCGGTTTGGAGGTGTCGCGCTGTCAAATAGACGCGGCTTTTGCCGCGTCCCGTGCGGGCGAGCTGAACCCACGCGGCCGCGGGTCCCCTGGCCGCCGCCGCGGCGGCTTCAGCCGTGGCGACCCTGTCCGGTGGCGCGCCGGTGCGCCGCCGCCTCCGGCAGCTTCCACGGGCCACCGGAGTTGCTCCGATGATCCGTTTTCCTTCCCGTCTACGCCGTTGCCCCTCCCGAGTTCCGTTCTTCACTGCGGGATCATCAAATTTCCCTTGCGTCATATTTTGTTGTCGCCCGCCAAATCCGCACAACCACGAAGAACGACGGAGGGCTGTCGGGCCGTGTTCGTTTGGCCCGCACCCTGCGCGTTTGTTAATAACAACGGGAGAATTTATTCAACACATGAAACAACAATTTTAATAATTTAAAATTGTTCATATCTTTCGGGTTCTTCACATTAAAAAAACGATCACGGGAATAAAAAGAATTATTCACAACAACCCCTACCTCGTCAAGTCGTTGCACGCGGGTTCTTCGCGGAAATTGATCGCCGCGGAAGAAGGCGATCGTCGTGTCGCGGAAGGCGTCGCGTCGTCGCGGAAGGGCATCGCATCGTCGCGGAATCCGGCGTTGCGTCGACGAACTCAACAGACCAAGAGACAACAGATTTAATTTTAAATAATTAAATCTGTGTGTGGTTATAAACGACAAGGAATTTTAAAAAAACAAACCCGAGATCTCTTACCTCAAGCAGTTGGTGATCGGAGATCGGGGAGCGGAAGAACGTCTCGGATGAAGCGTTGTCAAACTCCGAGGGTGACGGCGTTCTTCGCATTCTTCGCGTTCTTCACGTTCTTCGCGTTCTTCGCGAAGGAGGATGAAGGCACAAGAATTCTGTCAAAGCCTCTCAACGTGAAATCTTCCAAATGTCGTGTTGGTCTTATTTTATTATTACGCCAACAAACGAAAAAGAGGTAAGTAACGACCCATTAATTCGTAGAATTAATTCAATGAAAGAAACTGCCCATTTAATTCACGAATAAAACCACCCAATTAAATGGTGCGTTAAGAAATTAAGAAAACGCGCCAGTTGACTTTCATAATGACGGGTTTTCGCAGGTGCGTTACTTAGCGGAAAAGAAACGGTGGGGCTCGTGTGGGCCCCACCTCACAAATATCCTACCAAGTGGGTAGGATATTTTGGATTGAACCCTATCCATCTCAACTGAGCATAAACAGCTTAAAGTGGTCTTTAAGCGGCTTTAAGTGAAATAAAAATAAAATTGTCGCACAACTTTATTTTATTTCATAACTTAAAACCCAAAAATTAAAAACCAAAACCGAGCAAACGCAACTCCGGAAGAGGCATTTCTAAGCAAATACCAGCGCTACGGTTCCATCGGTGCCCTCGAAATTCGATTCCGGGCACCGGTTCAAAAGTTAGAAAAACCCGCTCGCCCGTTCACTGAACGTACACGAGCCAAACTTCGGAAAATGATTCCGGGCACACCGGGCCTCAGAATCAGGTGCCGTTAGAGGCTGCGTTCTTGTAAAATTCCAAAGAAAATTAAGAAAAAAATTTCCTTGAAATTTACGGGTCTTTACAATTAATATATGAATTTTTATGTTAAAAATTATAAAAATTACGTATATATCACTTAGGTTTAATAAAAATATAAATTTCACTGCCTAAACAAACCATTAAATTAAACTACCCAAAAATGGTTGTTAATTTGAATAAAACAAGATTTATCATAACGAAAGTCATGTATGGGTTCCCGAATTTAAAAAAATACCTCAAAATAAATTATTTAACTTCATAAATAAATATTTCTTATAAAACCACACATAAAATTGTATAATGAATATATTTTTAGATATTATAAATCCTTACACAATATTTTTAACATATTTTTACATGTTTACCCTTAGGGTCGTGACAAATATTTACCATGGTTACTTTTCAAGAAGACAAAAAATCAAAGGTACCTATTTATAAAAATTGAACCACCTTATTCCAAATATGGTGTATATTTTTATTTATAAATTTTCAGGAATTTAAAGAAATCATTTTTAATATAAATTCATATATTTCAATGAAAACACTATTTTTTGGAAAAGTGTATTTTCATACCAAAAATGAATATATATAAAAATAAAGTATAATGAATACTACTATGTAATTAATTATACAATTTATAATTAATGGATAATTATTTTACTTTATGATGAAATTGAAAAAAAATTGACTTCAAAACTTCTGGAATTATAAAAAATAAATAACAGTTTTGTTAAAATTGGCCATTTTCACTATTCAATCAAAAACCAATGCTTCCTAAAAAAATCTCAAAATTTAATCCAAATATTATTTTGAAATTTTAATTTTAAATTTATTCCCATATTTATAAATAAATTTCTAAAAGTTTCATAAATTAATTATAATACCACTGTAAAAAATGTTATACATTCTATTTTTGAATAAAATATATATTTGAAATATAAAATGAATTTAATCTCATTTCATATGTAATAAAAATAATTAAATGAATTTTTACTCATTTATTTAGATATAAATCTTATTATTACATTATAATAATTTATCAATATAATTTTTTTCATAAATCACCATAAAAATACATTTTACACAAAAAAATCCTGAAATATGTACATTTTACCTTCCAATTATTTTTTTCATAATTTCTAAAAAATAGATAATAATTGTATTTTAAATTATTACTTCCCCTATGTAAATAAAATATGTAAATATTAAAATATTTTTTTTCATATTAATTCACTCTGGAATAATAGTTACTTCATAATGGTCATATTTAAATAATATGTATATAGTATATCGCAGTTCATTTATAGTTTTGTTTTACGTATCATAATTTGTTATATTCATCGAATATGTTAAATAGAATATATTTTATTGTCTTGGGATGTTTCAATAGGCATACATTTTGTAATCTTTTAATATATAAGTCATAGTACTAATCCTCAAACAATTATTTTTGTATTTTCTGAAAAGCCATTTTAAGGCTGAGTGGGAACTGTACATACATTAAAACAAAAATCATAGACCACCTTTATCAAAATTCAAAAACCATACTACTGTAGATTTCAAAATTCAAAATGAAACACCCAAATGAAATTCAAAATCGGAGAAACCTCCATAATTGTGGAGCCCCGAGCCGCCACCTGCTACCCATCAGAAATGAATCATCCATCACATCGTTGTTCCCATCAAAACCACCATCATCAAGAACCATTCCAGACTAGTCTCATCACTATCCAACATCATCCTTAGAACCACCATTGATGTTTATGTCCTCTCCACACCGTCTGATGCCACACAAGTCATCAGAGACCATCAGAGCTCATCGTAACCATCGTAAAGACCCATCTCCGTGTCATTGAGAATCAAAAATAGCCAAACCAAACAAATAAGATGTGTAAGAAGTTGATTTTCATACCCCCAATACATTCATAGATCCCCATTGATGGAGACAAAACATCCATAAACAATTACAGGTCCTGCTCTCCGCTTTCTTAACCATAGAACAACTCAATAGTCGAGAGGTTCAAGAAACATGAAACAATAAACCAAAATCACAAACCTCATGATGAGAACATTCAAATAGAGTAACCGTGAAGTACACTGCAAGACCCACAACAAATTTTCCATAAACATAAAACATCAAGAACTCATGAATCAAAAATTGTCACCTTAGCCATCATCCCAAATGACATCATGCCGGAAAAAGGTACCAGTTGCATGCCAGATCCGCAATCCCATAACCATCTCCACAACCACACTCAAATACCTCAGAGAACCTCCCAACATACCCATCATTAATATGGAACCGAGGATGTGAGAGATGGGACTCAACCACAAACCTTCACCATGCTGCCGTGAAACTCCCTAATAGATTTGGGATATGGAAAAAAGGAGGCAGCCAGCATTGGAAATGCCAGTTCGATCCCACAGAGATGCAAGCCGCACCCCAGATGCCTCCAAACAGGAAAGTCGAGGAGGGGACTCCGTCGAACCGAGATAGAGAGTATGAAGGTGGAAACAGGGGAAAACCATAACATCACAGAGCCCCTTATGGGTTCATCCTCCTAGAAGCATCTATTTGTAGCCCTAAGGAATTTTTTTATTTATCCCTTGGTCATATGTTGTAGAAATAGTCACATAAAGGGATGGATATGTTATGGTTGTTTAGGTCTTGAGATAGAGATACATGGGTTATATATAATAGATATTTTCAATTTAATACTTTAGGGTTGGGTTATATTTTTTCCAATATGTATTGATGTCAATATGTATAGATAAGATTATCTTGGAAGAAGATCGATGTTACCAAGAATATCTGCTTAATTGATGATATGAATGTTACCCATGAAAGGTTGTTTATATATGTTTATTCATACGTATTCATTGGATTTTTTTGATAAACTTATAATTTTAAGACTGAAGTGAGTATTTTCATCATTTATACATTAGAATGGAACATTTATGAGTTAATACCATAGTATATATTATTATATTTCTATTCACACATAGAAATGGTAAAATGATGATGATTTACATGTAGAATAGTTATTATTAAATAATATATCTTCATAAAGTAATATGGATTCTAGTTGGTGAGTTTTGGTGTTTTTGTGACGAAGTAATATTGCAAGAACCATTATTATGAATATTATAAATGAATTGTGTAGTTCATAAGGATATATCTATTAGATAATTACATTATAATGAAATAAAATAAAATCTAAAATTGTATATTTGAAATTTGGAAATATTTTTATGGATGTTTTTTATTTTATAGAGTTTATAGATGTTATAAAATACTTTTAAATTGAGCAAAAAATATTTGAGGTTGTATGAATATTTTCTATAATTATTTAAATCATTTTGAATTAAATTTATGTGGCTAATATAAATTGGATAAATGACTGGTGTTAAGTTAATAAGGAAAGTTATTAATTATATAGTTTTATATTTATTATGAAAATGGAAAAGGAGTGTTTAAGATCATAATGGAGAAAATTTTATATGTTCATGGATTTTTTCACTTTGATTCATAATATATCATAGATGGTACAAAATTTTTAAATTATGATATCTGATATCAATGAGAGAATGAAATTTGATAAAGAAAACTCATTCATGGTGATACATAACATATATTATGCTAAATAAGTTATCTTATGTGATATATATAATTTTTAAGGGAATTCATAAGATATATTCTATGTTTCTAGAGTGTTTTTTGGATTTAAACTTCTTACTTAATATCCACTCTAAATTTTCATGTGATAAAGAACATCATGTCAAGGATAAATTATATCTTTTCTTCGTAACGCCCCAACCCCAGTTACCTGAAGTTGGTGCATTATTACATAACATTGGCATGATACAAGGAATCATGTCCAAAAAGACTGACCAGTTTAGTATCCCTGGTAGTACTAGATGCATTCATAAGTTCTATATTACATCATGAAATAAAAACATAAACAAAATTTTGTTCCATTTGAACACACTAATATCCTTAGCCTATCACTACCGGTCAACCATTAAATACTTCATCACATCCAATGAAAAATAAAACATAGAATGTGTTGAGATCAGATGCTAAGTAAAGATAACAATATAGAAAAAACATTCATAAATATTCATAAACATTAAAGGAAATGTATAAGACTAAAACAAAAGCCTTTTAGACAAAAACATCATCATAATATGGAAATGATAAAATCAAATAAGTGCATATAATTATTCACATGGATATTCTACTAGTCGAATATTCACATGAAATTTCAATATCCAATTTCATAATGATGGAATGCATAATTCTAGAGTTCATAACCACATAGTCAAGGCATTATTCCAAGAATACAAATAAGATTTGTTAAGGACTTGTTCGAAGACACTAGCTTGTCTCATGATACATACCAATGGATCGAAGATCAATCGTGGGATCCACCCATCACTTACTAAATCCAATGCATTCCTCATGTTAAAAGGTTTAAAAATAACATTAACATTCATATTAAAAGAAACATAAGAAATGTCAAGAAATTATCCATAAACCATGAATAGTGTAAAAATAACACATCAATCGTCAAACATATCACAAAACCTTCAATACAATATGGATGTTTAATATTATAATAAATCAACATCCAACACGCTTAAAATCCATCAATGGATGTGGACATTGATGAAATCAAAACATTTTTAGAGAAATATCTATTTCTATTTGGAAATCATATAAAATTCATATAATTGTAAAATAAATCATTTATTTTGAAAATATTATTTTAATCTTGTATGGGAAACATTGACGATGTTATAACGGCAAAAAATTGATGCAACCACCATATAAGTTAAAAAAAGACATTCTTACCTTAATTTTGTCGAAAATGTCATAAAGTACCTTTTTTGGAAAATGGAAAAAATATTCCTTTCAAAAATTATAAAGTAAAATAAGGGTATAAAATAATTTAACCCATTTTCTCATTAATATTACAATATATTTGAAATTCATTTTTAAGAAAACACGGATGTGGATGATAAAAAGGTCCCAGTAGATACTAATGTAAAAACAATCTCGGATAATAAAGAGATTGTGAAATTAACCCTTACCTTTTACTTTTCCCTGGTCAGAGTAAGTTAACCTCCTTTATAATATTTAAATAATAATTATTAAATTATACATGAACTATATACATATATATGATATCATATAAGATCCTCTAATAAATCTTTGTCAATAATATTTAGTAGTACCATCGTTTCGGGTGTTAACTAATATGTTTTCCTTTATATGCTTGTTTACGTTAGGCATGTTTCTTATGGATATGATGCAATTTATTCTTATACAGAATTATATTAAGTTCATAGACATTAATTTTATACCATAAAATTATAATTATTCTAGAATGATTACGGTGGGGAATGAATCATATCGCGTTCGTGGAGACAATAATCTATACGTACGCACGAGCGACAATATCAATATATTGATGGTGATATCATATATAAAGAATAATTAACATGTTATATTTATTATTTATATAAAAAATACTCATTATTATACCAATCCAAGTAATTATGTTTTTGAATAACAAATTACACCATGATGTGGAGATGGTAAGCTGTATGTACGCATGTATGGTGACTTTTTCATTCATGTAATTGATAGAATAATGAATATGGATGTAAAATTTTTATAATAACATAAAAATTTATATAATATACTGTAGTAATTATTTTATAATGGTCAAATCTAAGAAAGTGGAAGTGGAAGAAAAAAATAACTCGAAAGAGGTGATTAAATATTTACCTCTTCTTCGGGTTCTTCCATCTTAATTGACCACAAAGGCTCCTATGGTTGGATTTCTGACCAATATAATGCATCTAGTATGGAGGGAGGAATGATGGAAGGATATTTGGGTAGGGGGCTGAGCCAAAATGATTGGGAGGTGTGAAATTAAGAGAAGGGGAATTTTACTTTTATAAGAGAGGTGACTGTCACATTAGGAAAGGCTTAAACAAAAATTTATAATAAATTAATTTTCGATTTATAATGGCTCATAAAAAAATTATTTCAAGGTTATTGTTGTTATGGGTCGAAAAAAGCTCATCATATAGATTTTAGACAAGTTTAGGTCATCATATTAGCCTTATCTTTTAAATTTATCTCTTAGTTAAATAGTTTGACATTTATGATGTCTCTTTGTATTTTTATATTATATGTTTAATAAACATACTACACAAAGCCAATAAAACCCCATGTGGTTCGTTATTAATATAAATAACCTTATCTAAGCCCTTTTTCTAAACCATATATTTTTAGAATATTATATCAATTAGTAATATAGTATTTTTTGTAAACTCAATTATGTCAATTTGGACAATATTTAGAATTTGATTTTTTTAAAGGTCATAAAAACTTTTCCACTTCGAATAAAATTTATCTAACCAATCCTAACATGTCATATAATCCTATAAAATATGTGGAATTCATCATAAGTCTAAATTTACATTAATTTGGATATTTATAATATTAATTATTTTAATATTGCATTAATAAGGTAATTATTGTCTCATCATTGTCTCATTAATAAATTAAATAAATTAATGTCTAAATATTATAAATAAAATCCCATCTATTAGGAAATATTTTTTTCTTTATAATTAATATTTATATTTGAATTTATATAGTGTTTTACCCTATATTGAAAATGTTTTAGTTATTAATCATTGAATTTATCTCTATTAATTGTTCTTTAAATAAAATATGAATATATGTCCTACTCTAATACAATTGGACAAATAGGATCATATTTTATTCCCAATTTTGTTTTTGGTCGTTTTGTACTTATCCAATATAATTAGGACATGAGTTAGGGTAATTATGGTATCAGGTTTACCATTAATTACCCTATTTACTTTTAACCGTGTCAAATAAATGCCAAATGTTACTATTCACCATAAATTATTTTCATCTTATTGAACCTCATTTTATTTATTTATATTAACCGTGTCTCTCCGATTTTTTAAATTCAACTCACATATGTGGTAAAATAATGTTTTATGCAAATTTTCAAAAGTTCCTAGGATGTGCGTAAATGATGGTAAAAAGGTCAATAATATTTTTTTATATCTAAACTTATTATAAAATAACTCCAATGAATTACATTACACATATATAGGTATTATTTATCTATTTTTACCTAAAATAAATTTAAATAAAATAAATAATTATTTAAATGAAAATTCGGTTTTAACCAATAATGTCGTGTGTTTCACTATTCATCAAAACGTGAAAGTTTTTAGAAATTTACCAAAAATTAAACCTAAGATAATTTCGATATTCCAAATTCAAAAATGATTTCCAGTTTTAAATATAAAATTTATAAAATTTCTAAAAGTGGGTATTACTATTTATAATGGATAGTTTGATTGGCCGTAGTGTGTTAGAATCTCGATATTGCATACGATGCAAGTTTTTTCATTATTTAAAGGAAAAAGTACTATATAAGAATGGGGTGTTAGATTCTTCCCTTCTTCAAGTAATTTTGTCCTTAAAATCTCTAGAATACTACAACAAAAAAAGATTTGGTTGGATCTTCATCATAAGTTCCTCTGGTTCCCATGTTGCCTCTTCCATTTTATGGTTTCTCCATAGTACTTTTACCAGATGAGTCATCTAGTTTCTCAGCACTTGTTCTTTTGTATCATGAATTTTTACAGGCTCTTCACAATAAGATAGACCTGGTTCCAGTTTAATTTCCTCATTGGTGAGTACATGTGTTGGTTCATGCATGTATTTTCCCAACAGTTATACATGAAACACATCATGATCTGTGGAGAGACATGGAGGAATTTCCAAACTATAATCTATAAGTCCAATTCATTCTAGATTTTCTAAAGTTCCGATGTAATTGTGACTCAATTTACCCTTCTTACAGAAACATATGATTCCCTTCCATGGATATACCTTCATGAAAATATGATCTCCTACCTAAAATTCCAAATCATTCTTTCAGTTATCAGCATAACTCTTCTTTCTTCTTTGAGTTTCTTTGATATGGGTTTGGATAACCTTCACCTTTTCTATTGTTTCCTCAACAAATTCTAGGCCTATGAGTTTTATTTCACAAACTTCATCCCAACAAGTTGGTGTGTGACATCTCATTCCGTATAATTCTTAATATGGTGCAATCTAAATACTTGAATGAAATCTAATTTTATTTTAAAATTCAACCATAGATAAATATTGATACCACATACCTTTAATGTCAAGTCAGAAAGATATCAACATGTATTCTAATGTTTGAATAGTTCATTTTGATTTTCCATCAGTTTGAGGGTGGTAGGTGGTGCCCAAACAAAGATTAGTATCCATGGATTTCTGAAGACATATCCATAATCGTGATGTAAAATGGGGATCAAGATCAGAAACAATCGATAGGGGTGCTCCATTAAGTCTTACAACCTCATTTATATATTGTCTTACTAAACTTTCAAGTCGTAAATTTTCTTTTATAGCAAGAAAATGTGCCGAATCGGTAAGATCATCAACACTGACCCATATTTCACTAGTCCATCTAGGTGTCTTTGGTAGCCCCATGAAAATTCCATCATAATATCATCGAATTTCCATTATGGTATGGTATGAGGGTGCAAGAATCCACTAGGATGTTTCTTCCAACTTTCACTTGCTGAAAAAATATACACCTCGACACAAAATCTGCAATCTCTCTCTTCATGTTGACCCACCAAAAATGTTCTTTCAAATCACTATATATCTAAGTGCAACCAGGGTGTATAGAGAAATTGGAGCTATGAGCATCATGAAACCATTCCCTTTCTAGATCAGGTATATTTGGAACATAATGTCTCTTCCCAAATTTCGAAATCCAATCCTCATTTATGAAGTCATTCAATCTCCCATCATTCACAGCATTAATTTTCTTTTGAAAATCCTCATCATCAGCCTGAGATCTTTTTGTCCATTCTAGTAAAGATGGTTTGGAAAACATTTGAAAACTTATCGATGTTTCACCTTCCATGATTGATCCCATATCCATTTTTACTAGATCCATGTACATATGATCCCGTTCAACTCTTATCTTATTGAGAAATTCATGATCCATTCTGCTAAAAGCATCTTCCTCCTTGTTTTCATTCCCTATGTGGTAGTGTATAGTTCAATCATAATCTTATAGTAGTTCAAGCCACCTCCTTTTCCCCATGTTTAGTTCCTTCAATGAGAAAATATACTTCAAACTCTTTTGATTGGTATATATCTCACATTTTTCTCCATAGAGATAGTGCCTCCATATCATTAAAGAAAATATTATAGCTGATAAATCAAGATCATGAGTAGGATAGTTTTGTTCATGGATTTTTAGCTATTGTGATTCATAGGAAATAAATCTATCATTCTCAATAAGGAAAAAAATAGTCATTTCTTTGAAGCATCACTATAAATAACAAACCCATAATTCCACAAACATAGAGTCAATATAGGAGAATTAACTAATCTTCTCTTCAGTTCTTAAAAACATTCATCATACTCTTTTGTTTAAACAAATTTAACCCCTTTATGTGAAAGCTTAGTTAATGTTTTTTCCAATCAGGCCAAATTCAGGACAAAATGTCAATAATAACTAACTAAACCAATAACACTGTGTACCTTAGTTATACACATCGGTTCTAGCCATTCTTGGATTTCCTCGGTCATGGAAGGATTGATAGAGATTCTATCATTAGAGACAATATGGCCAAGAAATGAAACCTCTTGAATCCAGGATTCACACTATTGATACATCCCATATAATTAATTTCCTGTAACAGTATTTAAGATAACGCTCAAGTTATTTTCATGATCATTGTATCTTTTGTAGTATACAGAGATATCATGAATAAATACCACTAAAAATTCATCAATATATTCCTTGAAAACTCTATTCATTAGTTTCATGAAGACATAGGGTGCACTAGTCAGTCCAAAAGGTATTACTCTAAAATAATAATGCCCATACCTGGTTCGAAATTCTGTCTTCTCAATGTCTTCCTTCTTCATGCACAACTGATGGTATCCATATCAGAGGTAAATAATTGAAAAATATTGAGCTCCATGAAGTTGATAAAATAAATCATCAATGCGAGGTTGGGGATACTTTTTCTTTATTGTTAATGCATTGATCTCCCTGTAGTCAATTCACAACCTCATATAACCATATTTCTTCTTATAAAAAAAGACATTGGCTCCCCAAGGAGAAACACTAGGGTGAATAAATCCATTATTATTAAATTACTCTTTTTGTTTCATTAGTTCAACTAATTCCATAGTGTTTATTCTATATGGAGTCTTCGATATGGGCATGAACCAGGAATTAAATCTATGGAAAACTCAATTTATCTTTCTGGAGGTTGTCCAAGTAAATCCTCTGGAAACACTTCAACATATTCTTGCACAACAAGTACATCCTCTTTTCGAACATTATTTTCCTCACCTGAAGTTATTTCATTTTCTTCCTACCCATTAATTTAATTTAGTAGAGCTACTGGGGGTGGATCTAGATAGGAATCAGGTGGTGAAATTTCTGCTCTAAAGATCATGTACTCCTTATCATCATCGAAAATTGTAACCTCAATCTTCTTATAATAAATTTTTTCATCATGGTCCGAAGGAAAATCCATTGTGAGGATTATATAAAATTCAATAATCGTTATTATGATGAGATCAATAGATAATGATCATTTATATGCCCTTATGGGAACTGATTCATAGAACGTTTTTGTGATTATACTTCCCTTAGGTGTTTTGACTGAAACTACCTTGTAATTTCATATTGAAATTATCTAATTTTCTTACCAAGATGGGATGATATGAAAAAAATGTGATAATCCAGAATCAAATAAACCATTTTATAAACATGATAGAACCATTAAATTAGCC
This sequence comes from Viscum album, assembly GCA_963277665.1. NCBI lineage: Eukaryota > Viridiplantae > Streptophyta > Magnoliopsida > Santalales > Viscaceae > Viscum > Viscum album. The sequence continues at coordinate 168,864,971 of OY728123.1, forward strand.
GTCAGCACATCCTTTAGAGATTCAACCACACTAGTAGTGATCACATAATCATGGCCTTGCTCCCTTGGTGTTTTCTCAGGTTAGTTCCCTTGGCTCTTTGGACATTAATTTTTATAATTACCCTTTTCTCATCAATTGTAGAATTCAACATTGACAACCTCTTTCTTCCCCTTGCAATCATGAGTTTGGTGGCCTATTTCACCACACATGTAATATACTCTCATTCTTTTCTTTCAAGTACCAGGGTGTTTTATCCCACATTTACCACAGGAAGGATATTCAACTTTTCCCTTCTTCCACATATTTCCATTTCTAGTGTATTCAGCTGATCTCCTTTTCTCTTGATATTCTTTAAGGTCATAAGACTTAGATTATTCCATTTCTGTCTTGATAGCCCATGCGACAATATCTTCATATGATGATAAGGATAGTGAGAGTAATGCTCAATGGAGAAATGGTTTTAACCCATCAAATAATAGTTAAATATTTCTCCTTGGGTTATGTATATAATCTGTTTCTTTCCTTACTATCCTTGTAATGTTGGCATCATATTTTGAGACATTCTCATCCTGAATTTGTCTCAGAATCAAAAATTTATGTTACATATTCGCTCAAAGGTCATGAGGAAAGAATTTTCCTAATAAAATCTCTTCAAACTCAATCCATTCCATATTTTATTACCGATAATATTCCTTTGTGTTTTGAATCAATAACCCCCATTTATCTGCATCACCTGTTAGGTGATAAAATTCCATGACAACTTTTTCCCTTTCGTCACTCCTCAAAGCCTGAAATATTTTATCTAAGGAACTTATCCATTGCTTGGATACAAATGGATTTTTAGACCCATTGAATTTTGGTGGTTTTTCCCTCATGAATCTATCTAACATTGAACCTCCATGTTGGGGATCAGGGTGCTCCATATGGGTAGGGTTATTATTCTTAACTTGTGTGAGTTTTCCCAGTATGGTGATAAGATGATCAGCACCTGTTGGATCACCAACTTCAATATAATTATAATGACTAGGAGGGAGATCCCTTCATGGATTACATGTGTTGATATGGGTTCCATTCCCTCAATGATCTTACATTTCTAAAAAATGGCATAAAACAGATTAGTTAATAAACCGCAATACATAATTCTGAACTTTTAAAACACTTAACATAAATTGAATAGTTTATGGATATAATCCTTAGAATAAAAAAAATCTTTGAGGAGGAATATACTAATAAATACTTCATAATGGGTTGTAAATACAATGTGAATTATCCTAAGCATATCCCCTGGGTGTGTTATAACCAAGAGTGAAGCAAGGCCCATTTTCGTGCACCAGTTCTCGTTCGAGTCTAGCTCAAAACAGTGTTTTCGGGTTTTACCCCTAGGTATATATATGGAAGAGACACATCTACCTTCTTGTATCCATACAGGGATGTATTTCTCGTAAAACTCAAAAAATCTCAACATTAAAAAAATTCTATGAAGTTATTATATATTAATACTCAATGTATATCTTAGGGTAATGTTCTCTAATCAGAGTTATTCTAAATCACTCTTCAATGTTTTGTACAAAACTTTATCTGATACCAAATATAAAACCCCAACCCCAGTTACAAATAGAGAGTGCATTATTACATAACATTGGAATGATACAAGGAATCATGTCCAGAAAGACCGACCAGTTTAGTAGTCTTGGAAGTACTAGATACATTCATAAGTTTTACATTACATCATGAAAGAAAAACATCAACATCGTTCTGTCCCCTTTGAAAAAACTTATATCCTTAGCTATCATGAAATAAAAACATCAACAACATTATGTCCCCTATGAAAAAACTTATATCATTAGCCTATCCTTGCTGGTCAAACATTAAATACTTCTTCACATCATGGGAAAAATAAAACATAGGAAGGGGTAAGTTCAGATTCTGAGTAAGGATAACAATATAGCAGAAATATTAATAAATAAACATAAACATTTAATGAAATGTATAAGAGTAAAACAAAATCATTTTAAACATGAACTTCATCATAATATGGAAAATATAAAATCAAATAATTAGATTTAATTATTCACATGGATATTGTTTTAGTCGAATAATCACATGCAATTCCAATATCCAATTTCATAATGATGGAATGCATAATTCCAAACTTCAATACTACATACTAAGGGCCTTGTTCCAAGACTAAAAATAATATTTTGTCAAGGATTTGGTCAAAGACATTAGTTTTTCTCATGAGACCTACCGATGCATCGAGGAGCTATAACTGGCTCCACCCGTAACTTAATATGTTATATGCATTCCTCATATGAAAAGGTTTAAACATAACATAAACATTCATATGAAATATAGCATATGAAATGTCAATACATTATCCATAAACTATGAATGGTGTAAAAATAATACTTCCACTATCAAAAATATCACAAAACCATCAATACAAAATGGATGTTTTATATCATAATAAATCAACTTCAAACATGCTTAAAATCCATCAAAGTATGTAGACATAGATGAAATCAAACCTTTTTTAGAGATATATATCTTTCTATTTTGAAATCATTTAAAAGTACTATAATTGTAAATCAAAAAATTTATTTTAAAAATATTCTTATAAGAATGTTGGGGATTATTCAACAATGTTATAATGGTAGAAAATAGCCACACCCTCTGTGTAAGTTAAAAAAGACATTCTTAGCATAATTTGGACGAAAAGGTCATAAAGTACCTTGTTTAGAAAATGAAAAAAAATCATTCCTCTCAAAACATATAAGATAAAATAAGGGTATAAATGAAATTAACCAATTGTATATTAAATATTAAAAAAGTTATGTAATACATTTTTATGAAAACACAGATGAGGATGATAAAGAGGTCTCAATAGATATTTATATAAAAACAACCTCAGACAATTAAGAGATTGTGAAATTAACCATTACCATGTAATTTTTCTTTGTAGATGGTACGTTAACCTCATTTCTAAGACTTAAATAATTTTAGTTAAATTATAAAATATCTATATACAAAAATATGATATCATATATGATCATATAATATTTCATTATTATCAATATTTTAGTAGTATCATCGTTTCGAGTGTTAGCTGATCTATTTTCTTTTATATGTTCATTTATGTAAGCCATATTTATTATGGATAGGATGCATTTTATTCATATCTAGAATGATATTAAGCTCTTATAAAATATTTTTCATCAAAAAATGAATATTATATTTGAATGATTATGATGGGTAATGAATCTCATCATGTTGGTTGAGATGGTAATTTGTACGTACGTACGAGTGATAATATCATTATATTGATGGGGAAATATTATGTACTTTCCTTGAATATCATATATACATAGTAATTAAAATTTTATATTTATTATTTACATCATTTATAGTCATCATTATACTCTTCCAAATAATTATGTGTTTGAATAATAAACTACACCACGACATGGAGATATTAAGACCTACGTACGCATGTATGGTGACATTGCCATTCATATGATGGATATAATAATGAATATGTTTGTACAATTTTTATAATAATAGAAAAATATATATAAGATACATTATTTATTATTTTAGAATGGAAAAAACAAAAAATAGGAAGCTGAAGAAGAAAATAACTTGAAAGAGGTGATGAAATATTTAGCACTTCTTCGGGTTCTTCATTTTGATTTGATCAAATGGTATCTGTAGGTTGTCATTATGACCAATGGAATGCATCTAGGATGATGGGAGTAATGTGGGGAGGATATTTGGGCAGGGTTTGGCAGATCCAAAAGGCTTTGGAGGTGTGAAATTAAGAGAAGGGGAAGTGGAATTTTATAAGAGATGTGAGGGTCACATTAGGAAAATCTTGAAATATTATTTTATCATAAAATCTTTTCCTATTTATAATGGATCCCAAATGAATTATTTCGAGGATAATGTGGGGAATGGTGGAAAACCTCTAAAAAAAATAGGTTTTCGATATGGTTATGTATCATATTAACCTTATCATTTAGATTTAACACATAGTTAAATAGTTGGACATTTACCATGTCTCTTTGTATTTTTATATTATATGGTTAGTAAAAATAATATGACAAGCCAAGAAAACCCCATGTGGTTAATTATTAATATATATAACCATATATATGTCCTTTGTCCAGTATTTATATTTTTAGGAATATTATATCAATTAATAATATAGTATTTGTTTTAAAAACTCAATTATGTGTATTTTGACACTATTTAGCTTTTGATTTTTTGAAAGCCATAAAAACATTATCACTTAGAATAACATTTATTTACCAAATAATAACATGTCATATTAACCTTGAAAATTATTATAATTTATTAGAAGTCTCAAATATATATATTTAGATATTTATAATGTCAATTTTTTAGTATTTCTTTAATAAGGTAATTACTACATCATCATTGTGTCAGAAATAAATTAAATTATTTAACGCCTTAAATTTAAAAATAAACTAAAATTATTTAGGATATATTTTTATCTTTCTAATTAATATTTATATTCGAATTTATATTATGTGTAACCCTATATTAAAAATGGTTTAGTTAATAAACACAGAATTTAACTCCTTTGACTCTTCTTTAAATAAAATAATTATAAATGAAATAATCTAATCCAAGTGGACCAAAGAGGATAATATTTTATTATTAAGTTTTTTTTGCCTAATTATATTTATCCAATAGAATTAGGAAATTTTTTAGGGTAATTATGATATCATTTTACCCTTAATTACCCGATTTACTTTTAACCGTGGTAAATAAAAGTCCAAAGTTACTATTCATAAAAAATTATTTTAATCTTATTGAAAAAAATTGTACATACTGATATTAACCATGTCTCTCGAATATTTGTATTTTAACTCACATAAGCAGTAAAATTATGTTTCATGCCAATTTGCAAATGCTCCAAAGAGGTGTGTAAAAGACGGTAAAATGTTCAATAAAATTTTCATATATCTAAAGTTATTATAAAATGACTCCAATGAATTAAATTGAACATATAAAGGTATTATGTATCTATTTTGACCAAAAATTAATTTTAAAAAATAAATAATCATTTAAATAAAAAGTCAGTTTTAGCTAATAACGCAGTGTTTTTCACTATTCAATAAAAATTGAATGTTTTCAAAAAAAATACCCAAAACTCACCCTAAGATTATTTCGATATTCCAAATTCAAAAATGAAGTATATTTGTAAAAATATAGTTTTTACAATTACTTAAAGTGGGTATTAATATTCATAATTTCTATTTTGATTGGTCGTGGTGTGTTAGAATCTCAAAGTTGCGTACAATGCAAGCTATTACATTATTCAAAGGAAAATGTACCGTGGAAGCTTGGGGTGTAACAGTTTTTTTGAATTTAATGAGAAACCTATTTTAAATTTATATGTAATAAATATTTTCAAGTTATCTATAATTTTTCGATGAACTGAAATATTATCAAATTTATGTGATGTTATGTTTCTATTCGATGAATAAAGAGCATGATGATTTTCTCAGTAAGATATAATTTCATCCAAATGTCTCATGGGTTAAAATTGATGAATAATAATTTTTTTTCACAATGAAATAAGAAACAATCCATAATAACCAATCATGTACTATATGATTACCATTACGGTAGAATGTTTTTCAAAATTAATTAATAATTTGCATCTATTATATTTCTATTTTTGTGGACATTATTTCTAGTTTGATTTAATACGATATATAAATTGTTTTAATTTAAGGGAAATTTATCTCAATGAACATGAGATATTAGGATAAGGTTAAATATGATTCTCAAGAAGAATAAAATAATTAATATTGTGGAGGCATATGATTGCAAAAAAGTAGAGAAATTAAAGACAAAGAAATATGGAAACATTAGTGGAAAATAATATAATAATGAAGCTATTTTTCATGGACATTGAATAATAAGAAATTTTATTTAATAAATATATCTTTAATGAATTAATTTATAACTGAAGACTAATGATTATGGGAATTATAATATCAAACTATCATGTAAGAAATAGGTATTGAGGTCACAATGAAATATTTCCAAATATTTTTTACACAAACGAAGACATATATATATATATATATGTATATATATATATATTCATATGATATATCTATGAATAATTTAAAAATAAAATAATATTATGAATAAGATTAAACATAATCATGAAACATTAATATAATGTATTTTTATTGTTTATTAAATTATCATGCAATAACTAAAATGACATGAAAAACCCAACTTTCTACTACTCGTGAATATTTTTAGAGTCAAATAAAAATATATAATATATTATTTTTTTCATTTTTTACAATTTATTTTAAATATGTAACAAATATAAACAAGGATGTGAAATTGGAATCCTTCCAAAAAATTTAAGACTAAACAGGTTGAGGAAAATGAATATGTGTGAAAAGATATTGATCAATGTCCATGATAATTAAAGAGGTATAATTTCATTGATTATTGTATATTTATATGTGGATATCATATTCAATCTATAAGATCCACAATTATATACTTCTCATATTTATTAGAGATTAATACAAATAAATCTGGAATTGAAAAGAGCATAACTGATAGGTGCTAGTTTCAAAGAAGATATCATGTTAATTGTTTCCTGTAACATATTTGGTGAAAGGATTAAAGGGTTAAATGGAATCCACTTTATCCTGATTGATTCTTATAATAAAATACAGGTCATGTTTATGGAGAATAACAACTACAATAAATAAATATCTTGATCCCTCATTGTTACTAAACCTTGTAAATCCTCAATTTCCTTATTGTTTTATATCCTATTTATTATTTCATGTATAAAAAACAAGTGAATAAATATAGAGTAATATTTATTAATCCTAATAGGTGTATAGGTTAGAATATAAAAAATAAATATAGTAAAATAGGATAGTACTAATGTAGTAAACCCCCACCCATACTCAACTTGGTCACATCAATTTTAGTTGAAAGAAATTTGTATTAAAGCTACATGTTCCACCTCTATTTGGATTCCCAATAATTAAATATTTTATGTTTTCGTAGTTTATTTCCAAAAACTAGTTAATGAGGATGTATAATCATATATAATATTCTTCAAATTTTTATTTTAATTCTTCCACTTCTATGAATTCATAGAATATAACACAGTAATATACGATAAATATAAAGACATAATCTCTTTTTTGAAATGTGGAAAAAATTTATACATACACATGTTTAATAATAAATAAATCATACCGAGTGTGAGTGGACAAAATATATTGAAAAAATATATTCATCTGAAAATGGAGAGTACTTTAACCTTAGGTGATTCATAACATATACAAGAAGAATGGGTAACTTAATATTCTAATCAATTTTTTTTTAAAGACACAAGTCTAAGTGGGGTAATCATTTAAAATTTTTTTATATGAACATTATTATGTGTATATAAATAGAACACTATAAATTATACCTAAATAAATTTATACATTTATTTATGGTTTTTCTAAGGAATTCTATATCGTGATTGCGCAACATGAAGAATAATCAAAATGATAAAGGAATCCCTACAAAGTGATATTGACTTATATTAAAACAAAAAATATTTTGAGGTTAAAAGTTCAATAAATATCGTGCTTATATATTTTTCCTCTAAAACCAAGAAGTATATTCAATGATAAATCAATGATAAAGTTGAATCCAAGAAAGGACTCAAGGAAATAACAATGAATAATAATATGACATAATATCAAGGATTCATAATTGATAATTACTTTTTTTATAATAAAATATTATCCTAATTACATACAAGATAAGTAAACAATGGATAAATATCATGTTGGGAAGATTATATGTGATTATGAAGAATGTATGATGGTAATTGAATATTATAGGAACACTCCATATAAAAAGTTTCTTGATATTTAAGAGGAGATATAAAATATATAATTGACCCAATTTGTGTCATTATAAGATTTTGAGAGAATGGTAATTTCCATACCCGATTCTAAGGAGCATACATATTATTAAAGTACCCTATAATATGATAACAATATAATGGGATCCTCAAATGTTAAAAATCAAGAAACATCCATGAAAATGTTTTAACATATTACATAACTAATTTTTTTCAAAAAATATATTTACATGTATACTATATATTTTAAGTTAATCCCAGGAAAATGAAAGATTTAGAAGAGTCATTAAAAATCCACCACAACATCTAGGGTGGATGTGAGCCATTTTAGGATAATTGGATCGATAAAAGGTATTAATTACTAAATTATTTTTATGTAAAACTATTAATGTATTCATAGTGTTCGTATTTCTTTTCGATTATTGAAAACAAGTTATTATGGTAATTATTAGTGTTTGGGTTATTTTAGGAACAAGGAACATGTTTTTTGGAAAATATTTTCAATCACTTTTAGTCAAAAATATCATACATCATTGATGATTAATGTCATGTTAATATATAATGCATTGAATAAATGTAAATTACATATATAAATATATATCTCAAACATATTCATATGCATAGATAACCTCTATTCTATTGACAATAACTTTTACTGTAATGGAGAAGCATTCAGAATCTAAATTAACAAATCATGTACCCATATTAATGGAAGAATAAATATTATAAAAAATAAATAACAATCAATAAGGGATGAAAATTGAGTTATCCTTTTTATATAACAAAAATAAAAATGTTGAAATAAAATCCCAAGAATGCTAAGAATATTTCTTCAATACAAATAGGATATTTCTTATATCGCAGACAAAATTCCCACAAGATGTACTTCTGTATAAAATATATGGGTTTTCATGTTAATAGAGAATAGATATTTAAATGAATAAGTAAATAAATTCTTTATTGAAATAGTAAAATTTGTTTAGAATAAAAAAATTTTCAATATGAATTTCCAACTCATAAGTGGATTTCAAAAAATGAAAACATATAGATTCATGAGAAATATTATATAAGATACAAGAAGGTTGGACATGTTTCAAAATACTGTATGATTATTTTCATAGATGTATTGGAATTTTTAATCAAAAATACTATATAATTGACAAAATAATGTCCATCAGGAGGCAAAAAAACCACCGGATGAACGAATAAAATTTTATAATTTTTTTAAAATGGTAATGAATTTAGATTTCATGAGACATTTTTTTATAATGTATAATAGTATTATAAATATATGAAAAAAGTGTTGAAATTTATTTCCATCACAAGTGGAGATGGTAAAGAAAATTAGGCAAATATTAAAAAGTGGAACTAATTTATTTGTTAGATCTATGAAGGGATTTTCACATTAAGAGGTAGCTAAAAAATTTAAGAAGGACAAGTATCCCATATATTTTAAGGATTTTATAATATATGATGAAATGATGAATATTTCTACCTTTTTTATGGCTAAAAATAATTTATTTATTGGGTATATAAAGAAATATTTTTTCATTTTGTATAACTAATGGATTTTATGGAAACATTATATTACGATATATATTGTGTTCTTTAACTATGTAGTGAATTAAAGGTGATGTATAAAATAGACATGGAATTATGAGTATGCTATAAAATTTAAAAAATAAAAATAAATTTTTCTCATGAATATGATCCCAAAATTTGGTATCTTGAATGTTATTTGAGGAAGATATCAACATTAATGTTGAATTTATTATAATGTCCCCATTGAGGAGAACTAGATTGAGATAGAATAAGAAAACATGAAGAATAAATTATTTATTGTGAATATGTAATTCTTGAAATGTTCATAAAATAAGAATATCAAGATGAGGATTAGTATCACATGGGGTTGATGAAATAAATGAATAATTTCCTTAACATAGGTGAAAACCTAGTTTCCCATGGGAGGAAATATTGATCAAAAAATAATAATCCAATATTCAAAAGCCTATAACTATAAGATGAATGGATGAAAATGGTAAATCAATAAATTATAATAATTCAAAAATTGAGGAAAAATTGACCTAGGAAATTTCAAACTAGAAAATTACAAAAGGACTTAGATCACATCTAGGTAAAATTTTCCTCTATAATAAGACCCATGTATCAAAATCTCTAAGTTGATAGAATAATACTTCCAATCATAGGTACATGTGAACATAATCCACCCTTAACACATTTATAATATGATAAAAATAGGTTAAAATATTTTTTCTAGTCCCTATAGGAATAATATATATATATATATATGATTATACACTAGATGATAATGGAATAAGGGGAAAACATTTCCACTCTGAATTCCTCAAGGAATACAAATGAAAATGAGATGATTCACAGGCTGATGTTACTTCCTCATAATTCCAAAATAATATCCTCCTTGATGGATGTAATTGGAATCTAAATTCATAACATTAAATATTAATGATTTTGTAACATCATAATGTTTTTTTACATCATGTAAATATCATCAAAATACAACTGTTTCATCTCATATAATATTAATTATTTTAATGTGGTTTCAGAAGATGGTTTTAGTTTTACATTTGTTAATACTTTGAGTAAGTGAGTCATGTGGGGTTTCTCACACACACCCAAAATGTTAGTTTTCAATAAATTATTAGAGGAAACGAAAACCTAAAAGGAATAAGAAATTATGGAATACAAAATAATTAATTATAACTATTGTTATGTCAATTACTCAAGCTCTTTTTCTATGAATTTCATGGATTACATCAATATAGAATTTATTAATTGAATTACTAAAAAATTTATACCATATATTTATTTTGAATTTTGTGAAATTAAATAAAAACTTAATGAAATTATATTGAAATTAATTTTCAATATGGGTATTAAAAAGAAATCATAAAGGTGAGATTATTGATCCCAATGATTATGTATTTTTTTGAAGTACCTATGGTTTGAAATTATGGTTTGATGTGCATTTGAGAGATGTTTTAAGAAAAATAAATGGACATAGGGTTGTGTATAGGTAGTTCATTTTTTGATAAATTGGGTGCGCAAACCATGGTAATCATGGGAACCTAGAAAGTGAGTTTCACATGTTTTGTGCACTATTTCATTTACTATGGTCTCCTTCCATGTGAAAATGTGTGCGATGAATAGTTTTCTACTAAATTCTTTTATATCAATAAATATCATAAAAACCCTCTATTTCGACTTAGAGCTAGGCTTGATGAATTCTAAGCAATCCCAGAGCATTCTGGAAGGATTCGAAGGCTATTAGAAATCGGTTCTTTTATATCTAATGCCCATATTGAATATCCTCTCTCATCTTGGTAAGTGGATATCATTCTGATGCTTATTCCATTATTTCCTATATACTTCATTGATCTTTCCATGGAATATCTCCACTATTTAGAAGGATCTAAACCTTTGTGTTGATATCTAGATCTTGGATATTGAATCGAGATCATTATTTTCAATATCTTTATTCCTTTGATAATAATTTTGGGTTTATGATTTTAGATATGAATTTCATTCAACATCGTTGTGCCGCATGAAATTTGGGGATTTACACTAGGAAAACATCCATCAAAATACTGAGTTAGGTGTTCTAAATCAAACTCCCTTAGTGCCGAATTTGAAATGTTTATGTGAGATTATTGATTCTATAACTTACCTTATTAATTGATTTCCAAACTTTGAGTAATTATGAATGTGAAATTGATATTTCGACACCTCAACGATTATATATATGATTGAACAATAAGGCTAAGGGGTTGTTCAAATAGATATTTTATTTTGGGAAATTGTTTATGGGTTGAGATATTATAATTGAGTATTAAATTTTGTTGGATTTTATATTATTAATCAGAGGGAATTAAGAATGAGATAAGGGTTTAATGCATGAGATAATTAATGGGGGATTCATTATGTTCCTGGTTGATTCCTTTAGATAACTAATAATGAAAATTTATTATTTTATTTGGAAAATTGATTGTGGAGAATTAATTTTGGAATGAGATTAATATTGATTGAGTAGTTATTTGTTGAGTTGATCAATGGTTAGTTTATATAGTTAAACGCAGGATAACTAATAGGTTTTTATATATTTAACTTATCATTGGATTAGTAAGGTATTGAAGTGAATAATTCAATATTAATTATTAAATGATGTAAATGACTCAGAATGTGGGTGTTAGACACTGCGTTCTAGACCAATGGATATGTTGGGGCATAGAAATGGAATTCTACCCCAATTTTTATCCAAGAGCTTGTGATGTGAGGCAGTATATGTGGTGATCAACATGAGATAGTATTTGGGGTGGTAGATGTGGTGATCTAAACCTGAAGATATTTGGGGTGTCTGGCATGGAGACCAACATCGAATGAGATTTATGGTGTTTAACATGGTGTTTAACACCAAATTAATAACAATAATGAATTATTAAATGAATGAGTGAAATGAATCCAACCCATGTTTAATGATTGTAAACAAAATATAAATTAAAATGTGATAAATATTTAATTATACATTACACTACATTATTTAAATAATTTAATAAATTCTCTTTCGCCTGGACATGTTTTAGACAGAAATGGTGGTGGACTACTGAGTCGTACTCACACCCACCCCAGGCTGCCTGATTAGAACCCAAGAAGATTTTTTTGTTGCATAACATGATAAGGTAAAGGCCCTGGTATAGATTCTTGTTTGGTAATTGATAATGGGTGATGGAACCGGATGTGGTTCGAGACACGATGTAGAGTCGTTGTGCCTTTAAATTTAGTTACATTGTAGACACATGGAACTGGCATTGTTATATCATGTTTTCCCTTTCAGTTGTATTTGTTATTTCCTATTTTGACTATATGGTTACATTGGTAATGTTATTGTGAATTATATTCTTCTAAACTTGTGTATTGTTTTTTAATTATGTAGGAGATTTACTTAGATAAAATAGGGCATAATATCCCCTTGAATGAATTACCAAACCATCACTACTAGTCAAAACCTTCTAGAATATAAGGAGGTGTGCTTGAGGGAAAATGACCAACTAGCTCAGGGCCTTATTTCATGGCTCCCGAGTCGGGTCATTTCATTGTGGTATAAGGGGACGTGTCCATATCATGTTCCAGTGAGGATGATTGGCCCTTTAAGGGGGGTCGATTATGGAAATCCCACATTGTATGAGGAGGAGCACAGAGCACCAAAATATAAGGTGGTGGGGATACCTCATCTATCATGAGGTCCTTTAATGGGGGATTCCATAAGTCCAAATCCTAGGGAAAGACAAAACATGTGGGATAGGACCAAAGAATAAGAATATCATGAACATGGGCTATACTGGGCCATTAAAAAGCTTAATATCATTAGAATAATGAAGTTCTCAGAAGAGGTGAATCATGCTCTCTTTTCAAAGGGAATCCTAAAAGAGGCTTCCAGTACAAGAGAGGTAGATGTCACTAGATTAACAGGGAGTGTGCCTTCTGAGAGTATGAAAACACATAATGAGAATCCTAGTGAGGATATTGAAAAGAAAGGTATAAAATCAGCAGGATTGTTGCACAATATCTTACTAATGTGTTTTTTCTCTAGTGAGGTAGGTCATGAAACTATCTCAAAAATTTTCCTCTACCTGTTGCTGAGTGCCAATGTTGCACAATGATTGGGAACCTATAGAGGTTTTGATGTTTTAAATGAAATATTTTTGCTAGTGGAGTAGCTTTACATTGTCGGAATGTGGGAAGGGGGTATTATACAACATATAAGTCAGGAAGCTGGAGTTCTTCTGGAAGAAGCAATGGAGATAATGGACGTGTTCCTTCAGGGAAAGAGTACATATATCAACATAGTGGTTCTAATCAGGGTAGTCAGATAACATCACATGGAATAGGGGTAGTACTACTACATGTATTGTAACCTACACTTGTATAGAGTGTGTCTTTGCTATCGAATGATAGAGGCACAATTATAGTAGCTTCAACTTTATCTAGTTCCTTGTTTGATAATGGTGCCTCTAATACCTTTATTTATGAAAATCATGTTAATGAATTCATCTTGGAGGTGGAGTTTATGACAGAGTAATATGATAGTGAAAGACTGATATCCTATTTCACATATAGATGATCTATTCAAAAATCTCTGGGTAGTTTGTGTGTTCTCAAAAATCGATTTTAGATTAGGTAACCATTAGGTGAGAGTTTGGACTTCTTATATACCAAGGAATGATTTTAGAAGCTGGAATGGCCATTATAAGTTTGTATAAATTCCATTTGTGATGGAAAAATTGGGATTAGTCTTTACGGAATTTATGAAAAAGATATTTTATCCTTACCTAGATCAGTTTGTAGAAGTGTTCGTGGATGAAATCTTGGTGTACTCCAAGACTCATTACGATCATGCCCAAAATCATAATATTGTCCACAGTACACAAATATAGAATTAGTTCTATAATAAGCTTTCTAAGTGTCATTTTTTGATTGGTCATGTACACTTTTTAGGTAATATCATATTGGAAAAAGGTATGGTCGTGGACATAGATAAAGTTCATGTAGTGGTTTCTTGGGAGCATCCCACGAATGTTTTTGCTATCAAAATATTTTTTGGAGTAGTTGGATATCAGAGTAGGTTCAACATGGTATTTTCCTAATTTGAAACACCACTTATGGGTTTCATAAAGAAAGGTATAAACTTTTAACTGATAGAATTATGTTATAATTCCTTCCAAGAGTTGATGATGATCTTGACATTGGGACCAATATTTACCCAACTAGATTCGGGTGGGGAGTACACTGTGTATTGTGATGCTTCTAGGATAGGACTAAAATTTGTGTTTATGTAGAGGTATTGAGTCATTGTGTATGGGTCTCGGTATTTAATGCCACAAGAAATGATTTACCCCATCCAAAAACATGATTTGGTAGTGGTGGTTTAGGCTCTTAATTATTGGTGACAATATCTAGTGGGTGAAAATTTTAATGTTTTTACATATCACAAAATATTGATGTATTACTTTTCAAAGCTTGATAAAAACCATAGAAAATGAAGATGGGTAGAGTTTATGAATTTTTTTTGGAATATTATATAAACTTATGACATGGAATAGTGTGGCTAATTCCATGTGTCGGAAATCACATACTCTGTTGGTACATGCTTCATGTGCAGAATGGAAGATGATGACTTTGTGAATGAAATACATGTGTTGGTTCAGAAGAGTTAGGAGAAAAGGACTCTAGTTTTAGAATATGTAGAGTATATACTCTCGATGGGGACCAGGTATATAATGTATAATGATCTTGAGTGCTTAGACTAGAGGGAAAGCCTTGAAGGTGGGGAGACACCTTCAGAATGGTTGATATATGAGAATGAGTTCAACTATGTGAAAAACTGGGTTGTTAAGACTATGAGTATGTGAGAGGAATCCATATGAGGATTTCATTTCTCAATGTGGTTTGTTCATCTCTGGGTGAAAAAAATTCACCATGTCCTATGATGATTGTTTTGGTGTCCAGTAATGAAAAAGGAGAGAATAGGTTAAATGATAAGATGTTTCACCTGTAGTGGGTAAATGAGGAGCAACAACGACCCGAAGTTTTACTATAGTTATTTCCTATTCCATAATGTATGTTGGATAAAGTTACCATGGATTTTGTGGTAGGTCATCCAATGATCCTTAGGAAGAATTATTCTATTTTTGTCATTTTGGATAGACTGAAAATTGTTGCATATTTCATTCCCATTAGGGAAACCATCAGAGTGGAATAATTGGAGGAATTGTTCTTTTGAGAGATATTTCATTTTCTTGGGGTTCCATAAACTATACTTTCATATCTCAATTCATTAATTTCTTCATTATTTTGGCAGGTCGTGTATAAAATTCAAGTAAAATATGTTTTTTTGAGTATATATTTCTACCCACAAACAGATGAGTAGTGGGAGTGCACCATATTGGTGCTAGAAAATATATTGCGAGCATGGTGCTAGATTCGGGAGGTTCTTGGAATAAGAACTTGTATTTAGAGGTGTTCTCCTACAACAAAAATTGTCCAAAAACTATATAGATGGAACTATATGACACAGTTTATGGAATTCCATGTAAATCACCACTATATTGGTTAGAGGTGGGTGAGTTAGAGTTTTTGGGACTGAGTCTCGTGCTTGAGACCATAGAGCAATCATAGTTGATTAAGAAATGTTTGGTTATGTATTAGAGTGTGAAAAATTCATATGTCAATAGGTGGAGATGTACTATAGTGTTTACCAAGGGTGACCTTGTTTTCTCTCAAATTTTTCCTAGGTTGGTTCACTATAGG
This sequence comes from Viscum album, assembly GCA_963277665.1. NCBI lineage: Eukaryota > Viridiplantae > Streptophyta > Magnoliopsida > Santalales > Viscaceae > Viscum > Viscum album. Next base: position 168,881,250 of record OY728123.1, read on the forward strand.
TTATGGAGGCAGGGAACTTTGGATCCCAGTTTTGTGGTACCATTTTATGTTTTGGAGAGAATTGGGTCAGTGATGTACAAAGTTTCTCCTACACATATATAAATCACTATGCATGACGTATTTCATGTTTCACAACCCTAACGATATCACCCTGATGCTTCCCATGTGGTATATGTGGATGACGATGACCTTGCGATAGATTAGTTCGTTGAGGAGCATCTGATGCGTGTGTTGGATCACAGTGAGAAAGCCTTTTAGGGAGAGACCATGTCGATAGATCGTGTCTTATAGAAACGTGGATGTATTCAAGAGGAAACATGGGAATTAGTAGAAAACATGAGGGATCTGTGGCCCCCTAATTTTGGATCAGAATCCTAGTGATGATTAGATGTCCAGGTCAGGGATGATTTGTTATAATGTGGGAGATTGTAAGATCCCATCCTTTTCTGGAGTCATCTCGGGTGAGTTTTTATGTAATTTTTTTAAGTACATTTCGTTCGGATTTTGGGTAGGAGGTGTGTTTGGGTGAAGTTTTATGAATTATATATGGGAATTGGGAAGTGCACAATTTGAGGAATGTTTGAAATACCATGTAACTAAACCCAGGTAACCATGTGAACCATGCACAACAGAAAAGTGAGATTTTCATGGTTTGCACACTGTTTCCTTAATTGTGCACCCCTTCCCAGTGAAATCGCGCTCGGGGAATATTCTTCTATGTTTTTTTTTCAAATCACCTGAAACCATGAAAAAATACTTTTTAAACCTAGTCTAATGATTGAAAAATTCTAGTAATTCCCCGATAATTTAAGGACTCCAAGGCCATTCGAACACCGTTCATCGACATTTAATGCACAGATTGATGATCCACTCTCTTTCTAGTAAGATCATTTCATTCTGATGCTTCCTCTATTCTTTCTTATATTATTATTTGATCTTTTCATGGATGATATCCATGTGTCCATGGAACTAAACTTATTTTTTGAGATAGAGATCTATGATTGTGGATATATATCTAGATTTTCATGTTCATGATGCCTCTGATATGAATTTTTTGGTTTAGGATTCTAGATCCAGATTTCGATCGTCATCGATGTGCCACTCAGATTGTAGGGATTTCAACTGGGAAAACATCTGTAATCAAACTGAATTATGTGGCTTAAATCAAACTCTTGTAGTCATGGATTTGATTAATATATTTGTGATTATTGATTTTCTAGATTCCCTTAATAATTAATTTCTTAAATTGGTGTAATTAGGAATGTCAAATTGACTTCTTGATGCCTTATTAATTAAATAGATGATTGAACCAATACACTAAGTGGTTTTCCAAATAGATGTTTAGTTTGGGAAAATTGATTAGCGGTTGAGATACAGTAATAAGATATTGAATTTTGTGGGTTTTGATATAATCAAATTGGGGGAATTAATTATGAGATAAGGATTGGATATGTGAGTTAATTAATGGTGGATAAATTATGTACTTGTTATATCATTATGATATATAATTGTGGAATTAATTATGATAAGTTATGATTTGATTTGGATTTTTAGCTTTGGAATGAGATTAATGTTGATTTATTGATTATTTAATGAATTAATTAATGGGTTGTTGACATAGTTAAACATTGGATAACATGTGGGTTTTTATGTATTTATCTTATCATAGGATTAATAGGGTATTGATGTGAATAATTTTTATGAATTTATAAATGATGTAAATGATTGGGAATGTGGGTGCTAGATATGATGTTCTAGACCAATGTGGAGGATGGGTTTTAATCATTACATTCTACCCCAATAGTTAGCCAAGAGCTTCTAACGTGAGGTTATAGACGTGGAAATATACACCAGATAGGATTTGGGGCGGTAGACATTGTGATCAACACCAGCTGAAATTTTGGGTGTCATGCATGGAGAACTACACTGAATGAGATTTGGGGTGTTTGACAAGGAGTTCTACAACAAATGAATGAAAATAATGAATTATTAAATGAATGGGAGGCATGAATCAAAAATGAGTTTAATGAGATTAAACAAAGAATAAATATCATTGTGACAACTATTTAATTATTCATTGTACATGTTTCTTTATATAATTACATATAGTTTTTTATTGGACTTCTTTTTGACACTGTTGGTGGTGGCCAACTGAGTCATACTCACACCCTACTAGGGCTTCCTGATCACCACCCAAGTAGTCGTTGTTGTTGTAGGATAGGAAAAGGGAAATACCCTGGGATGATATGTTGTTTGGGAATGGATCATGGGTGGGTGAACCTGATGTGTTTCGGGACCCACTATGGATTTATCATGTCATTAAATTTAGTTCCATTGTATACAATTTGATCTTGCTATGTTACATCATGTTTTCCCGTGAATTTTAGTATGATATTTATTGTTCTGGTAATCATAAAGCATTGGTATTATTATGTTGATTTATATTCTACCACACTCTTTTATTGTCTTTTACATCTATTGGTTCTTTACTATGATAAAATATGGTATAGTCTACCTACAAAAGTGTTACCTAACCTTTTCTAGTAGTCTTCACCCTCTAGCATATGGGGAGGCGCTCTTGACGGCATGTGACCTACCAACTCGAGGCCCTATTGCATGGAACCCTGGTCAGGATGCTACAAATGGTGAGAAAAGAACCCAAATAAGTTTGAATATATATTTTTAATTGATTAAATTGAATTAATATAGATAAACACCATGTAAATTAGTGGTTGAAGTTATTTAGTTTGACAATTTATGTAAAAACCCATGATTTTAAAGAATATTTTCCTTTAATATAACAATATGTTAAATAATATTTTTCACAAACAACACTGAAGCAAAATGAACCATGATTTTTTTAAATATAATAATCATAAAGAATCCATGTACCTTGAAAAATTAAATATAAGTAAATTTATGATTAAATATATTTTTTATATATACATAGTAACACAAATTTAATATGCAACTTATCTAAAATAAGTGTAAAGAATAAACTATTATGAAAGGAACTTTTTGTAAGAAAATATTTTTCATAGTATTTTTATTTAAAATCCTTATTATAAAATTTTAATAATTTAAAATTAAAAAAATCAACATAATTTTTTGAAATATTATAACAATATTATCTTACGATGAATTTGAAGGAAACACTCAAAAAAGTTATATATAGATGAATAGTTCAAAATATTATTTTAATAAACAACCTGAATTTTGTGACATTGTCAATATATAAGTTTTCCATAGAGATTAATTAATCAATTTTATAATACATGGTTGAAATTTAAAAAAAAATTGATTTTAGTTTTCAAACCAATGTTTGGTATTTTAGAAAATAATTTATAATTTAAATAAAAACTATTTATTATAAATTATAATTTAATTTTTTTTATTTTTTTTCATTTTTATAAATTTTTTATAATAAAATTTCTTTCCAAAATGTAATTATAAGGTATATAATATGTAATAAGTACCATAATATTTCTATTCCTAAAAATTGAATTACTTTTGTAAGAACTATTTGATGTGTTGAAAATGGCTGAAATAGGTTAACGAAAGGGATAAAATCCTAACATGTCAAAAAAATTTAGAAATTTAGTTTTTACGGTTTATATTGACAGAACATTATCCTTGATTTATATTTTTCTATCCTATCGACATGTGAAATGTGTTCTCTCTTTATATTAAGATGCAATATGAAAAGGAACATCCTTCTCACCAATTTGGAATGTATCCTTCCACCACCACTTCAAGACCACTCTAAAATTTTATTTCCTACAAACACTATAAAATTTTACTTCCCTAAAACCCTTCCAGCATCGTTTATTTGTGTTTCACAATAATTTATCCTAAACACTATTTTTCTACCGAGTCCTATAAGGGAGAACTCAGAGTTATCAATGTAATTATTTACATTTAGCAAACGCTTATTAATTTCTATATTAACCCTTAAAATATATTTTTTTCTAAATTTATATAATAAATTTAGTATTTAATGTATAATTAAAATTTTTATGTTGTGGTAATAAAACTTAATCATCATTCCACTTTTTAATTTAAAAAATCAAATCACGATTCATATATTTGTATAGAATATCACCTCCATGAAGTAATGTATTCTATTTAACATAAATCATCTTTATTTATTATTTACATATATTAAAATATGACTCAACACCTTAAATTTTTATACATTTTATCTTTACTCTTCTTTACTATTGATATAATTTAACAGTAAATTGCATTCATAACCATACTCATTGATTAATTATGGAATGTTCTTGTTTGGGTCGGTCAGGGCACCTACATGAATTATGATAAGAGTGTGTTTCATGGATGAACATGAGAACATAATTATGGGTAATTTAAAATATAATAATGGTCAAAAATTATTTTTTTTATTAGAAAAATTAATTTTAAACATATTAATTTATATACCAAAGAATATTTGTTAAAAATCACCAAAACCTGCACATCGCTGATTTCATGATTAAGTATCACAACCAAAACTCAAATAAAATGTAATTATAAATTATAAATAAATATAAATCCAATATTTCTATACCTTTGACGAATTTTTAGAGAGATTTTTGGGATAATAATGATGACGAGCCTAGATATTACCCAACCAGTTCAAAATGATCATGATTAATCAAACTCGATATTGAAAACAGATAACCAATACACATTTGGAGAATAATTATAAATGAAGTATATAAAATATAAAATAAAATAATAAAGTTATATTTTTTTAAATATACTTATATTTCATTTAATATTGTTTAATGTGTTTTTTAATAATTGGTAATTCATGGTAAGGGGTTATTTGTCTCTAATTTAATTTCTAACGAAATATTTTATAGTGGGAATGAGGATATCAATGATATGGATTGATTTATGAATATGGAATTTATTTTAGCATATTCATTTTATTTATTTTTATTTATAATCTCTATTGTTTAATTTATTTAAATGGATTTCAACTCAAATTATACCAATTCTATAATGTGTTTTCATTGCTCGAATATTCTTCTAGAGTCGTAATGATTTCCTTCATAATATATATATTAAAATATTATTCAATTATATTAAATGGTGAAATTAGAATTAAAATAATTATTTTAAAGATAATTAAATTGATGAAATTATTTCTTTATGTAGGATAATGATGTTAATAGCAATTACTATTCATTAAAAATGAGTTTTTTTCTTCTATATACATGTTTACATTTCTAGTTCATGTGTTTATATTCTTGTTATAAAATCGAAATAAGATTTATTTTGTTTAATCATAATGTATTTCCTTAAATATTTTAAAATATCTTATTTTCAATTTATTTACTATATAGGATTCAGTAATGCTATTTATAAAACATTAAAATTGATTTCCCTTTCAACATCATATTTTTATCTTTCACCCCACATTTCTACATAAAATATAAGTGTCCATATTCAATTATCAATTTTTTATTTCTTAAAATGTGGTTCTTTATAACTACACCATTTAAACATATTTAAAAATTAATTTTTGAAACTTATTCTTAATTTCATCTTTCTATGATAATATTATGTAATGTTTTCTAAATATTCTATTTCATGCATTCACTTACATTTTCCACTTTAATGATCTAATTACTATAGATTTTTGTTTTTTGAATCATATTCTAAATTGTCTGACAAGATACTCCATTTGGTTAGTTAAAATTTTAGTAATAGTTGACTGAACTTAGATATCAAAATTTTAAATTCCTCTTTAAAATTATATGAAACCCATATTCATTTCCAGGATTTCAAGGACATGTTGAATGATTGATATATTAGGGAACACATATATATGGATGAAGTGTGTGGGGTAATATATCTCCATAAAATAAATTAGTTAATGTTTTATATGTCATGATATAATATAGTGGTGATTTATTGGATATGATCACAAATTAAATGGTGATCCTTCTTGTATTATTGAAAAGATATAAAATCTGGACCTTCTTATAAATGCTCCCAATATTATAATACCTTGTTCATATGTCTGTGCAATTTTTTATTATATATCTCATGGACATGTTATTTTTTAATTCTATTTCTTATAGATTATTCTCAATTTCTCATGTTTATTATCTCATGATTCTACTCTCTATTGAGATGTTATTTTTTGGTTCATTTGAGATTTCATGTGCCTATATCCAGATTTATGTGAAATTATTTTGGTTCAATGTTATTTTAATATGATATTTGAAAGATATTCATGTTATTTATACTTATGATTAATACCATGAGGAAAAATTGATATTTGTTCACATCGTTAGAGTTTAAACCCACCCCCTTTTGGATTCTATTCCTTAGGTTATATATATTATTAAAACATAAGGAAAGTCCACATGGAATTTTATTATAGCTAAACTGTGGGGAGTTACCAAAACAATTATAGAATATGTTTTTCATATAGATAGTCCTTAATGAAAATAAAATTTTCTTTTTATTGTAATAAGGTTTAGGTGTAATAATTTGTATCTTATGGAAATTTTGTAAAATAATGATATGTTGTGTATCAACCCCATTCTAATGTAAACTATTATTTTATCTTGTTTCTAATTACTCAGCCCTAAAATCCAAGAGATGGTGCCCTACATTATTAAATTATCATGATTAAAAGAAATAAAATCTTGAATAACCAACTAGATTAGCATTTTTTGAAAACAAGACTATATATAGGATGCAAATTTTACATTGGGAAATAGTAACCAATGAAAAATACATAAAAAATGAAAACATACTGAATCCTCAAAACTAAATCCAAAAATTTTTCATGCTATCATGGGGAATGGTAACAAAATAAGGGTGATATATAATTTTCAAAATGGTTTGAGAACATTAGAATCTATCAATAATTAATAATGAACCATCAATATGGCTGTGTAAATAACTGAACACAAGTTCCATGTAAAAAATTACCTATGAAAAAAATGCATCCATATATAATTTTAATGGATAAATATAATGGATAAAATTAATAAATGAATTCTTAGTAAACTAAATTCTTAATTATTTGGCGTCATGATTCTTAGGAACATAATTCCATTACCATCAAGATCTATCCTCAAGATAATATAAAACATACTATATAAAATGTCATCTTATTTGGACAACTAATTTCGTCTCATTATATTATAGATAAATAGATGTTATTTCATTATCCACTCTACAACCAATGTATTTATTATTGAAATCAATCATCATGTATCCAATAATAAATTTATTAAACAATATGAATTCTCCTAAAATAACTATATTGAGTAAATGATACAGATTTACCAATACTTCCACAATTAGTCATGTAATTGTCAAAGATAACATCATATATAAAAGCAGTATATACTTTTGGAAGTAATTATATCCATTTCCTAAAAATATTTATATATATGAAAAATGTAATTTACCTTAAAATATATTATAAGGAAGTGATTATTTCAATATATTGTAAATAATTAAAAAATAACGTGATATTGAAAATGATGACTTTTACAATATAGTAATTTTCATGTAAAACTCCTTTGGTTAATATATTTAAAATTGAAAATTAAAAAAACATAAAATGTTAGTGAATCATGATAAAAATACCAAATTGAATGTATATATACAACAATAATGTGAATTTAATCCTAATAACAAATAAAAATCAATGGAATGTAAATTGAGATGGAATCCCTTATCTTATGTTTCCTTTTAGTTATTGGTCTTTAACATCTTATATACTGGTTTAAAAGATGTTATTATCTTATACTAAAACCCTACACATATTTATAATATCATATCTGATATTATTATTATATATTATTACCCATATTTTTTCAATAATCTTTTTTTTATTTTCATCATTTCAGGTGTAACGTTTTATTTTTTTAGTAAGTTTTGAATTTTTATCATTGTTTTTCCTACCTAGATCATGATTTGTACATCTCCAGGATATAATAAATGATTTAAATATAATATATATTAATTGAATATATTTATATAGATAAATATTTATAAAATTTTTAGATAGAAAAATGAGATACAACATTTATGTAGATTGTAGGTCATACGTAAGCATAAACGTAGTTTACATTTTATTGTCTTATTAAATGAATAAAAATTAATATATACATATATATATATATATATATGTTAATTTAAGTTTCATATTTTTGTTATATATGTTATTTAGTTTTATTAAATCATCCATAAAACATTCCATGTATAGCATGAACGAGTCACATCGCTTTGAAGAGGCTATAGTCAAGACATTTGCAAATGATGTGATCGTATTCCCACACAATAAAAAACATGAAGATATGTGTTATAAAAAAATTAAATAAGAATAAATATATCAAAAATGTAATGTATATAACATATAAAATTTAAATACATCATTAATCCCATAATTAAAAAGTGGTAACAAAAGAACAAACAACATTGGATCGTGAGGTGATACTCCATCGTACACGAACGATGATTTCATATCCCATTTGATAGAAGTATGTGTAGGTTTAGGTAGTAACCTTAGAATAAAAAATCACAGTATATTGATTATACTGAGGTTATTATAAAAAAAATATTTTACAGAAATTTATAGGGATTGTAAATAAATGAACAAAAATGTTTGTTCAAGAATGTTACCTCTTTTGCGGGTAACTCCCATAGATTTTTATCATAAGACATCATTTATTAGATTTCTACCCAAAGTGTGCCTTATAGGTTTATGGAAGGTATTTTGGTAGATTATTTGGGTAGGGAATTATGAGAAAAAAATTAATTATATTTGGGTATAATTGAAAGGGGTGAGTGCCTTTTTATTTTGGAGGAGTGGAATTCTTGTAAATATAAAATATTGAACACAATTGTTATGAATATCTTACATCATGTGCCTACAAATTCTATAATATTGATTATATGGATTAAATATATCCATCCAATGGGTTTTGGTAATGTTTCTAGTTCATTTTTCTAATATTTTTTAATTTTAACCACTAGGAAAAGTATTATTCACATTAATAGTTGTAATTAATTTCATTTGATTACAATAATATTTTATATCAAAAACTATGTTGAAATTAATATAAATTATAAATTATTTTACTCTAAATATTGAATACAAACTTCCAAATTCCAATTATAAAAGTTCCAGAAATTAATTTAAAATTAATCCCGTAGGCGAGATGACAATCCGGGGTTTTAAAGTGTAAATGTTTTGAAATTTTATTATGTTTATATATATATATATTATTGAAAAGTAATTAAAATGATAAAAATATTAATAATATATTTAAAAATAATCTATTAAATTTTTAAAAAATTTAAAATATGTTATAAATCTATACATTAATTAATTGAAAAATAAATTTTCAATTAAAATTATATATTTTGCAATATATATAAAGAATTATTATATCATAAAAAAAAAGAAAATTTAATCCTATTATAATTTGGATATTATTATTTCAAAATTTATTTTTATCATGTTATATAAAATTGTTAACAGTTCAAATTTTGTTTTTATTATGTGTGCCATTAAAAGGAAGAAAAAACACCTTTAGATTAATTTATCTCTTTAAACATAAAGTTGGATTTGTTTTTATCATATGCCTATAAGTCTTATTGGATGAATTTAAATTTTTTTTTGAATATATGATATAAATATTTCATTAATATCATTCTCTAATATCAATTGTTTTTATTTCTTAAAAAATTCCTTTTGGTGTGTAAAATATTTTACTTATGAAATCATTTCTTCATATTCAATATGATTTTTTATTAATTTCTAACAATACAATATTATATCAATATATGTAAACAATAGTTTCCAAATTTAGTAAATCATTTTGAAACTTTTCATGGCAATAGATATTTGATAACTGTCATATTAAAAAATAATATAAATTGTGTGTTGTAATTTGGTAAAACTCAGTCATGCATGAAACAGAAACTATTGAAAAAACAATGTTTTATGTCGAAAAAATGTAAACACACAGTTGTGTGTACTGAATGATAATATAATGGTTGTGTGTAGAATAATTTTCTTATATCATTTGTTATAAATAAATATATAGACAAAATTTAAAATATTTTAAAAGGAATATGTTGTAATGTCTTAGGGTGATACATTATCCTCGCCTTATGTAAATTGAATCCACACAATTAAAAAATTATATGGGTAATCAGGGGATTGTTGTTTGAAAACCCCACTTTGAAAATTGGGTTAATCGAAAATCATCTTAATAATATGGAAAAATGAAATTTGAATGTAATAAAAGAGGTTTTTGGATATGATAACATTATTGAAAAAATGAACATGTAAGAAAAATATAACTATCATGTTCATTAAGAGAGGGATAGGGAACATGGTCATGATAATGTTTTTTACCACATATCTATAAACAATGGGATTGAAAAAGTTTATTGAAATTAAAAAAATGATAATGGGGAAAAATTTGGACCATTTTCCTAGAGATGAATAATTCTATCACTCTCTAATATAAGAAAATATACATATATGTCATGTTTCTATTTTATATGAATGATTTGATCTTTTGGTTGTTCCTTGAACTATTTCTACTTTTCAGGTTGTATCACATAGTGATATAATAAAATAATTTCAAAATCATCTTCAAATGTTCAACTAACACCATTTAATAAATTACCATCCTTATCACCCATCCAAATATTATGATCGAAAAATGATAGAATCAGTTTCTAGGTATTTAGAAATAACTAATATAACTTATAAATATTAATCATCTATTTTTACCAAAACGTTACATCAATATCAGAAACATATTAACAGTTATATTTCCTTAAACTGTGGGTTTTATAGACTAATTAACTTTCTAATGAATCCATTATATTGGTACCACTCAACATATAGCATCAAATAATTAATGAAATAATATTTTAGAATAATCCTTATATAATAATTCATATGATGAGGGTATCACCAATAAAATAATTTTACAAAATTTTTCATTCATCGAAATATAGAAGCACATTAATCATTCAACTTCACTTGTATGAATATCACATTTATGGCCTTAATCCCTTAGTTTCTTCTAAGGTATATTAACTTGTTTCTTGGGGTAATCCTTTTTATAGTTCCCTATCTCAATTTAGTTATAATACTAAATAACTATTTTTTCTATCTTTCACTAGCGTCATAAAATTTTTTACCCTATTCTCCAAACATATAACATTCTCTCATTCATTTTAACCATTTTCCTAGTTGATTTTTTCCATAGTTCACCCATAGTGGAAAATCATTCATTCACTTCATTCCCTTATACATTTTTGATCTATCATCCTCTAATTCTATATATTTCCATACAGGCTATAATACTTAGTGAATTATTTTATTTCATCATTATATCATGTTTCTATGTCCTTATATTATGAAAATGTATAGAAAATTCATTCCTTTTTTATGATTGGATTAAGACCATAAAATATATGATCCTTTTCAATATTTATACCACATGAATTTTTGAGGTTCCCATTCCTTATTCTACGTTCCATTTCTAAATGATTATGTGCACTATATTACATCCTATAATTATAGAAAATAATTTATAATCTCAAAAATATTGTAATACAAAACATAAATTGAAAATTTTATGTGAATATAATCTCATAATCATAATCATGGTTTCATTGAGAAATTGGTCCCTTTCAAATCTATCATGATTATTGTTAAATGAATTGTTAATTATCCTAAGAGTATCCCCTATGAGTTTCAATCAATGTGAATAGTAAGTAATGTTTTCATCTTCTAATTTATACTTAATTCATGCATGAAAAACCTTTGTGACGTTGTTACCCCTAGGTACATATATTCCAGATCCACACCCACTTATACAATCCAGACATTGATGTATTGGTAGGAATACCGACATAATCTCTAGCATAACAAAACAATAAATTGTTAATATATAATTATACTCAATATATACCTTTTGTTCATGTATATTAATCATTGTTTTTATAAATATAGCTTCCAATGTCTCTATTAAACTTCCTCTAACACCAACTACAACACCCCAATCCCATAAGCTCAGAGCATGTGCCTTAATGTTTTAAATTTTCATGATTAAAAGGACTCAAATCTGGAAGGACCGACTAGTTTAGTAGTTTTATAAAACTATATTACATACCTGATACACATTGTACCTAGGGACATATGAAATAAAAACTAATACATAAAAATGATATTTAACTATATAATTAACACTCAATCCAAGAATTCATCTTTATAAAATATGGAAAAGAAACTAGTATGGGTATGAACAAATGTTTAGTAAGTGATAAGTAAAAAATGAAACAATAATACATTAATACTAAATAAATAATATGTAAAGGTAAATAACTAAACACATATTCTTTTTAAATAACTGTATAATGCATAATAAATATTTAAAGGTAAATAATTTAACAGGGCCTCCATTTAGTTAATAAACTGTAAACAAAAATGAATCCATAGATATTTAAAACGAAACAAATATCATCAAGAATAATATTAATAAAAATAATATAACTATTAATAAATTAAATTCTTATTTATTCAATGTAACAGTTCCTAGGAACACGATACCATTAAATTAAAGATTAATCCACAAGATAGTTCAAAACTTACTAGTTAAAAACTCATCTAATTGGGCATATATGTTTTCTCTCAAGAGACAACTGATGAATCTAGGGGATTTTATTTACAAGTCCCCAACCTATGTACAATATCTCTAAATTAATACTCATATACTGGATAATCAATTTCATTAATGAAAAACATGCATTATCATAAAAAATTATGTATTGAGTAAAAGATATTTTTTTATCAATAATTACCCAATTTACCATATCACTATCAAAGTGGACACCATATGTAAAAATATTATAAAATACAGGAATTGATAAATGGAATGTATATATACCACACTATTGTAAATTGTTTTTTAATAACTACTAGGTCTCAATGTAATGTAAATTGTGATAAAATATCTTACCTTATGATAAATATTAGTTGCATAGAATTCAAATATATTTTTACTGGATTCAAAAATGTTAATAAGTTATTACATAAAAATAATCATATTTATAATATCATACATCACCTTCTTATAATATCATATTACCCATTTTGTTAACAATATGTCATTATTTTCTTTAGTTTGGTTATTAATTATCATGTTTTCTTGTATGTTTTGATTTATTAGATTTGTTATTATTACGTAGTTCATGATTTAATAATATCTAGGATGTAATCCATGATTTTGGTATCATAAATACTCAGTATATATATATTTATAATAATCAATAAAATTTGTAAATATGAAATGAAATACATGGTTTGTGAATATGTTAGACCGTACGTACGCAAGAATATCATTGACATTTTATTGTCATATTAAAAGAATAAAAATTAAAAGATAGATCTTTATATTATGAATCTAGTATAATATTTATTTTATATTTGTCACATATTTTTCTTGAATCAATCATTAAAAAATTGCATGTATAGAATTATTGAATCACATCGCTTAGAATAGGTAGTAGTCCACAGGTACACAAATGATGATATAGTAATACCTCAAAATGAAAATAATGAAGTTATAAGTTTTTCAAATTTTAAAAAAGAATAAATAAATTATAAATATAATATATATCATATATATAAAATAAATAAATCATCATTTTCAACATTTAAACTTTTTAATAGAATAATTAACGTCATCGGTTAGCGAGGTGGTAGTCTACCATTTACACGAACGGTGATTGTGAATTCCATTTTATGGACGTGTTTTTAGATTTAAGTAGTAAAATTACCATAACAAATTTGTAATTATATATTTAGAATAGTGATAGAATTATATAAACAATATATAAAAATAATTTAATGGTTTTATAAATAAATACAACGAATGTTCTCAATAAAGAACATTACCTCTTTTGCGGGTAACTCATTTTAGTTTATACCATAATAATTCCTTGGTTGGATTTATTGCCAAAGTGAGGATTATAGGAAAATGGTACCAATGTTGTTATATTATTTGGTAAGTTTTTTTATGATATAAATCCTTTTAATGGTGTGAATTATTGGGACGATTGAGTGCCTTTTTATACTAGAGGAGTCACATTCTTGTAAATATTAAAAGGTAAAGACTATTGGGAGGCATCCCTTACATCATGTCACTAAAATAAAAATACAAATTAAATAAATGTGATAATATGGTCGAAATATGAATTGAAAATTGGTTTTCAACAATTTTATTAGTCCTTGGGCTCTTAAAGAGTAATGTTTAACCAATAAGTAATATTTTTTCACCATAATTATTGTTATTAATTTTAATTGGTTTCAATAATATTATTTGTCAAAAAATTATTGACCATACAAAAAAATAAATTATTCTGATTCCAAATATTGAATCCAATATTTTCAAATTCCGATCACATAATTATAATAATTTAGTTTAAAATTAATCTAGTAGTTAGGATTAGAAAGCAGAATTTTAAAAGTGTAATTGGCGAAATGATTAATTTGTTTTTATATCTAAAGAAATTTTAAAAATGATTAAAACATACTATATTTTATTAATTTATGTAAAATATATATAATAATTCCTTAAAAATAATTAATAATACTATTCAACATTATAAATTACTTAATCAAATTGTCTGTTTTCAATTAAAATTTAGAAATTTTCACTATTCATAAAAAATGAATCTTTACAGAAAAATTCCAAAATTTGACCTCAAGATAATTTTTAATTAAAAAATAAAAAATTTTGTTTTTTTTTATATATAAAATTTATAAAAGTTATAATTTTTTTATAAAATTATGTACACCATTAAAAAGCGTAAAAATTTCATTTTTAACAAATATATATTTTTACGCATAAAATTTGTTTTATTCGTATCTTGGGACTATAAAATATATTGTATGAATGTCAAAAATAATTTATTGAATGTATATATTTATATATACAAAATTCACTGATATCATTTAATAATATAAATTAATTTAATTTACAAAATCAAAATTTTTTTTGCTGCATAAAATGTATTTTTTATAAAATAATTTTCTTTATATTAAATTTTATTCTCTAGTCATTTTTAAATCTAAATAATAATATAAAAATACGTAAAAACTATCTTCCAAACTTATTTAATCTTTTTCCTCAATTTCATTATATAGGATATTTGATAACTATCATATTATATAATAATCATAAAATTTTACTATTGTTTGGTGAAAATTAGTCTTGTGTGTGACCCAAACTATCGAAGGTACTCAGTTTTGGGTGTAAAACATTCCAACATAGTGTTTCAGGTGCAACAAGCTAATCTTTTAGTTATCTGTAGAATAATATTAACATTGTTTTTAATATAGAGCATTCTAAGAATAAAATATGATTAATTATAAAAGTAAAATATCATAATGTCTTAGGGACATACAATTTTTTTACTCATTTGATACCATTGGTATGTGCCTTGAAAGTTCTAATTTTTCAAACTATAAAAGCAACTATATACTATCATCTATATGTTTAATGGTAAAATTTACAACATAAATATTTGTTTAATTATATTAATTAATTGAGGAAAAGGCCATTAATTTTTTCAATGCATAAATGTGTTTCACTGGGACTATGACAATATATTTATGTCCTTATTAAGATATACTTTCATAAAGTGATTTTATTGAAAAATAAAATGAGGAATCTAGTTTTTCATCATAATGCGACCCCCGATGAATTTAGAATATAAATAACCTATTTAAATTTTAAATTAGTTTTGAAATATAAATATTTGGGGTTCACATGTTTTTAATTCTAAATCCATTATTTGTGACATTCAGGGCACCCATAGGTTATTTTTAGAGACTTTAATCATTCAAACACTATTTCCAATGGATCAGTGAGTGTGTGATTTTTAAAATCGATGCTTGTGTCTCATTATTCCTTTTTTAATTCACATGTCCTTGTGTTTTCATGAATTTAACCATTGAATGGAATCAGAATACCTAGATCTATATGTTTTCATAAGTTCATACATGAACTTCTTAAGTATTGTTATAGAACAGAAAGGAATATGGTCGATGATTTATTTCACGGTAAATCCTTGGATCAAATAAATTTCATTATATGTATTTCTATTCTGTCTCTATCTCTACATTTCAGGAAATGTATGTCTTAGTTTTAATAAATGGATTTCTTGGATTTTTATTGGTTTCACCATGTAATTTTGTGAAGGAAAATGATTTGGTTCTCTCTTTGGAATGTATAATGGTTTTTAGGAAATCCTCATTGTCTCTGATGTTAAAATGTTGATTTTTAATTTAAATAATAATTCAAAAACTTGTAAATTTTTTTATGAAATATTATCATGTATGAATCGATTTTTGAAAATTTGTTCACAAGTAAATTGGGAATAATTTGGTTTGTTTTTTTAAGGGAGAAAATTAGGATTGAGGTACCTCAGACCCTTATTGGGAATATTAGTGAATTTTAAAATTTCATATATTTATATAAATTGATGGGAAAGGTATTATATTTATATATTGTTTCACCTAGATACCATGGGCTTGGTGGGTGGTGTTGTAGATTAGAGAATTTATTGGTGGTACATCATATAAAAAAATAATGTCCTGACTCATATTGCCTTTTTGGTTTGGTGTCACTAATTTTATATTCACTGTAATAATGTTATTATGTTGGTTATATGTTTATTTGAGTTACTTTATTCATGTATCATATAGTGGATTTTATGTCTGTTGTTTATTAGTGTTAGTTATTTTTAATATTAGGGAAATTCATCCACCAAATGATTCCTAAGCCCTGTGAATTTATTACCATCACTTCATATAATATGTATTCCACCTAGGGATAGTATTATTCCTCTCTCCTATCATGAAAATGAGATGGGGTAGGATGTTACAAATTCTAGTATCTTTCATGGTTTCATCTATCTCATTGTAGGTTAGTTAGGAGATATGATTATCGAAACATTAATTTTATATTAGAAAATGTTGTAGCTAACATTTTTATTCTGAATCAATAACAACCATTCTCTTTATTACACATTAATTCATAACTAATTACATAATATTATGCATAACACAACCTGATGGATCAATAAGTCTTGTGTGTTTGAGAATTAGGTACATGGAAAAACATCTTGAACATGGGATACAATGACATTATTAAAAACATACTTAAAATTCTTATAAAATTACAAGTATTTTAAAATAGCATGTGATATCCTAAAGATAAACATAAAAATGGGCCTTCTACATAGCCCATTAATGTAATAAACATGGAATAAGTGTTACATGATGAAAAATGGTATATCAAGAAGAAATAAAATGATCTTGAATAATAAGGCATGATATAAAATAATTGTCACAAAATGGGAAATGTGGAAGCAACATAAAACACTAATTAATAATCATTGGTCAATGATAAACCCACCAAGTCATCATGGTGAAAAAAGTTCCCTAAAATAATCAATTTCACTCCATGTCCCTGCATTACGTATCATGAAACTAAACATTACACAATGTATTGGATCCAAATCTAGGTGCACCCATCATATTCATTTCATAATCATTATTAAGTGTTCCAAATAGATCATAAAACATTGATTAATTCCTAATCATAATTTTTTCAATGATTTAGGAATGTGGAATATATACAGTATAGTACCATTTCAATTAGTATATGTCCATAAAGCTGAATACCACGGATATAAAAATATATGTGTTCTTCACTACACAATTTTTTTGGAATGGTAAATGATGGTAAAGTACTAAAAAAAGAATAACATGAGGAAGATAATACATATTAGACAATAGTTATATCAATGTATCGTAAAAGGAACATGAAAAAATAAGGAATGATATTACATGATAATGATGAAATGGGAAATGTGGAAAAAATGTAAAACACTAAATCATAAACATTGGTCAAGGATTAAACCACCAAGATATCATTGTGTAAAAAGAAACATAATTGAATTATGTTCCTTCCCAATCCTAATGTGATGTATCATGATACTAAACATTACCCAATACATTGTTGTTCTATATATGTTCACCCATCATGTTCATTTCATTATCATTCTTTAGAGTGTCGCATGGATCATATAACATGGATTCATTCATCATAATAATTTATTACATGATTAATGATTACTGAAGAAAAATATTTAATTTCATTATGAAAATTATGTTTAAATAAATTTAATCACCCTTGATATGAACTGGGTCTAGTGTTCACTACACAATATTTTTTTCATGGAAGACCTCAGTGATATTTCGGAAGAATAATGACATCAAATAATAATTCATAAAAATGGGTTTATGAGAGAGAGAGGGAGGGGGTGTCTCATCTCATTTAAATAAAATTTATTGTAATATAGGCATGTAAAATCATATCCCAACATTATAAATTTTCAAATTGAAGGCATAAGGAAATAAAGAAACTAGAATAATTAATAAAATTTAGACTATATTTTGGAATGGTAAAAGGTATACATAAAGAATCATAGGAGGAATGGTGAGAGTAAAATTGGGTTCCTATCAATTATACATTATAAATATAGAAAGGGGAATATAGAAAACCATATTCCAATATATGAAAATACAATTCGATAAACCTAACATAAAATAAGTGCTTGAATGGAAATGAGAAGAGAGAAATCCCCTAAAAACAATTTTCATAGTAACTAATTTGGTATTATTAAACAATGAGAGAGTATAAATGGTATATCATTCAGATAACATCAATTTTAATATAAGGTAATTACAATAAATATATTACAAATAACCAGTTGAAATTATAAAGAATAATATCAATGACGGTTCTTGAATTAAATGAAGGGGAGGAAGGTGATGATACCTTACATGAGTGTGTGACTCTAAATGGTTGGGTGGGGATTATAAAGAAATTACGTGAACCTTGGAAGACTATAGTGAGTTTAAGATTGAGTATGGACGTGGTCTATGGTGTTTTAGTTACATTAAAAGGGATACTTGGGGGTTTATATAGGAACTGATGTGTATTTCATTATTATTTTTGTTTTGGAATATCCCTATAAAGAATAACCAAAACCAAAAACCCTAGCATTGTTTATGTCAATTTTTTCTACCAAAGTCGAGTGTTATTTGTTTTTTATAAGGACATGGGAACAAAAAAATTAAATAAGTCTCTTGTTTTTGTGGAGGTGTGTCACTTTTAGGGAAATGATTTTAAAACCATTAAATATATTATTGGATTTGCAGGATTCATAATGGCTTTAAAAAATATCCCAACTAATAATAAAATAACATTATTTTAAGTTAAAACATGTATTTGTACATGTATACCATTTATAGTAATTATTACATCACTCTTGGGTCATTATGATGTCATAAAACACAAAGAATATTAATTCAATATTTAATTTTTACTTGAAAATTCTACAATCTCATTAAATTATGGAAAATTGAAAATTGGATATTTTTAATTTTCTAATTCCAAAATTAATATTTATTTTTACTATATATGTTTTTATGTATGGGGATTTTAAATTTTAAAATAATATTTCACATTAATAGAAAATTATATGTTTTTTGACGTTTTTTGAACCCTTATAAAAATTAAATTTGTCTTCATAAAAATTATGAGATAATTTATATTGAATAAAAATCTATTAGTCATAATATTTTCATTAAATATTATTTATTTCCAAAAACCATTAATTCATTAAAATAAATATTTTAATTGAATTTGAATATTAACCAAAATGCAATTTATGTTTTATGAAACAAAAAATAATTATTTATTGTGTAAAAATAATAGGATAGAATTGTCTTCATAACTATATAAGTAGAATATGAATACTCATATTTCTAGGTAATTGTTATATATCCCTTTAATAAACCTAAAAATTCCCTAAGTGCAAGGTATCTAATGGTGGAACTTTCACGGGGAGGATCAATGAACATGGTTTGTGTCCTGATTTTGATGGGATTTAACTTCTCCCATAAACGGTTTCACTCATTCTAATGTTTTTGGAAAACATCATTGGATTGTTCTTGGATGAATCTAATAAGTGAAATCTCACTTTTATTCTCTAATAAATGGGAATCATAGGTGTTGATCCAACTAGTTGAGGCCCTCAAATCCTTTTTTCTGTTTAAATTACATTTATTAAAAACATGTATTTATAATAATCTTGTGATCAATGTTTAATGGATATATTTTTTATGGTAATGATACATAATTTTCATTTAAATAAAACCTGATATAATGAAAAAAATATGTTCATGTATTTTCTATAAACATATTACTTTATAAGACAATTAATTAAATAAAAGGGTATTTTTATTTATAATAGTTAGGGTAATTAAAATCTTCCCCCATAAGATATTTCTACCTAAAAATTTTAATTCCCCAATAATATATAGATGAGGGTAAATATCCATTATCACCTCATTTTATTCCCACATTGCTTCTTCAATGTTTTGGTATATCCATAGCACTTTGACAAGGTTAATTTTCTTATGTCATATAACTTTTTCTCTATGATCTATGATCTACACTAGATACCCTTCACAGTAAAGGACATTATCCAGTAATCACAAAAAATGATTGAGTATATGTTAAGGTTTTGGTATGCACATCCTCCAGAGGGATACATGGAATACATCATATACTTTAGATAGGTTTAGTGGAAGTGCTAGTAGATAAGAAACAGCTCCTAAGCGATCAAGGATCTCAAAGCAGTCCATGTATATTGGACAAGGATTTCCCATCTTCACAAATCTCTTCACATTATTCCATTTTGATATGTGGATGAACACCATGTATCTAACAACAAACTATAGTTCTTGTAGACGATTGTCAGTATAGATCTTCTATTGACTCTGAGCTTCCTTGATGTGTTCCTGAATGTTCTTAACTATTTCCAACATTTCCCCAACCATTTGATTACCCAAATGTTCTTGTTACCAAACTACATCATATCAAGTAGGTTTTCTATATATCTTCCCATAAAGGGCATCATATGTATCAATTTGGATTAACAAGTTGAAACTATTGTTGTATGATCACTCGACTAGTGGAATATGTTGGTCTCATACCACTATAAATTCCATTTAATATGATCACAACATGACTATCACAGTATATAGTCTAATCATATTGGCCAACTGTTTTAGGATGATTGGACATACTTACGTTCATCTTAGTGATTAGGGAATATTGGATACATTTCAAGAATATGGAGGTGAATATCGCATCATGGTCGAATACAATCGATTGTGGTACTTCATATAGCCTTACCACTTCTTCGATGTCTAACTGTTCTAGTTGATCCAATGAAAACTCATATCAAACAGAAATTAATGGTGTGATTTTTCTAAGAAGAACCCCAATAACCCTTATATAATTGTTTCCTCAGTGTGTCTTTAGATTTATAATTACAAATTCCTTTGATTATGTCTTCTCATTTCAATGTTGGTATGGGTAGGGGTCGCCTCATCTCATTAGACTTATTCGAATTATATTTGAAAATCTATGATACAATGAAATTTGATATTTATTCTATAATATAATTCTTAATATTTTTCCACCAATAGTTCTCATGGAGATCTTGAGACTTATTTTTTATTCTTATAATAATAGAGAATGTTTCATTATTTTCATTATCCAACAGTAACCTCCTTAACAGGTGATGTTATGTGACACATTGTCTTTACCCACCTCTCAAAATTACTTCTTCATCAATTCTAAACTCTGAGGAATTCTACATTCTCTTGGCTTCCAATTTCTTTGTAATTTCGACAACATTTAATTGAGCATACATTAACCTTTCCAAAATATATGGTTGAGAAATCATTTTCAAAATTATTGATTATTCCATTTCATTTATGTATCCCATGTCCATCCTTTACAGGTCAAAAAATATTAGAGCCTTCTCAATCCTAATAATTGATAAAGATGTAGGATAATTTATACTTAGAGAATCATCCACTTTATTCTCTTTACTAGGATGGTAGGGGATTGAGTAGTTGTAGTCTATGATTATCTATAACCATCATCATTGGTTCATATTTATCTCTGTCTATGTGAATATATAAATGATGATTTTGTGATCCTAATATCACAAACATCTCCTAGAAGATATAATACTACTGTATTTTGAACAAAATTATCACAAATTCCAATTCAAGAACCTCCATAGGATAGTTATATTTGGGAACATTCAATTCCATTGAATCATGATCTATAATGTTTTCATTTTTCATAAATACATAACCCATGCCCTTATTACAAGCATCGTTGAATTCCAAAAAACTTGATACAATTGTGTTTAGGGTGATAACAAGGCCACTGAGAAGATTATTTTTCAACTCATTAAATATTTACTCACATTCATAATTCCTAAAAAACTATACTCCCATTCGAGTTAGATGGGTAAGAGGGTTTTAAAAAATTGGGAAATTTCTCAAAAAATGTAGTTAATAAGTAGATAAAAAAAGAAACTATTGATAAATGTAACCTATGTGGGCCACATCCATATTTAATTTTATTATATCATTTATTTATTCAACAATCTTCTATTTCTTGTGATTATATTTCTTATGAATGACACTTCCTTCAACCATAAGTCACACTTTCTATACATGACATAAGGTTTCCCCTTTCACAATGTCAAAAGTACAATGCTAGGATACTCATCAGGATCCACCTATGTTTTGGATTATATTAATATATTATCTATAATTACTACCAAATATTTGTAAACATAATCTAAAAATACTTTATTCATCATGTCCATAATGGTTTTTATAGAAATAGTGACCCCAAAATCTGTCAATATGAACTCATAGTTCTCATACATTGTATAAAAATAAGTAATGGGGATATCTTCATAATTCCCTCTTACATTATGATATCCTAACTAATGATCAACTCTAGAAAAGTATTGTAGTCCACATAGTTGATCCAACAAATCATCGAGTTGTATACGAGGACACTGGATCTTTATCATGATCTTTTTGAGCCCACAATAATCAATACAATGGATCATTGACTCATCCTTCATTTTGAAGTAGATGACTGTTAAAACCCATGGTGATGTAATTAGGCATATGAAACCTTTAACTAAATTATCATGTACTTGTTTCTTTTTCTTTAAATGTTCCACAAAAACCATTATAATCAAATACATTGATGTTGCTAACTCCCAAGGTATAATATTGATTAAAAATTCATCTTATCGGTTTGGAGGAAGACCAAACAATTCCTTGGGAATTACATCAATGTATTCCATCACAATAGGGATGTATTCAAAGAGTATTATATCCTAATATTCCATCATTTGAGAAAAATATTATTTCTCATCTGGAAACAATTTACATTCTTCAGGTGTTTATGGTAATGAATATCCTTCTTTCTCCTTCCACATTTACGAAATCGGGGGTTCGATTCACCATATACAGAGTGATTTCCTTATTGTGGTGATTTTTGGTGGATCTATATAAGGAAATAAAATACATTCCTATAATTTTATCAATTTCAAAAATAGGGAAAACAAAAAGGTTCAATAGGATATCCATCCCACAAATTATGAGATGGTAGGAGTTATATACTAGGGATGATATAATTTCCCCATGTTTTGTTTTCACCGACATCTATACTTCAAAGATTTGTGGTGGTGTTTGGAATGGTCTATGAAACATTTTTTATATGAAGGAATGTTTAGAACTATAGAAGGTATCCATACCATTAAATTTTTTATTATAGTTTTTCATTATCCAATATTCATTTAGGGATGAGTATTTTTCAACTATTAAACATGTAAATGGGAATTCAATGACATTAAATAGAAAAATATAAATTACATTAATTGACATAAATTTTTAATTTTTAGGTTTTATGATATGTTATATATTATATAATTCCTAATCTATATTCTTATGGGAACTTTATTTTGTTCCCATAATAACGGTTCGTAATGGGATAATGGATTTATCAAATCATATCCCCTCTGAGTGTCAAACCCGGTGTGCCACAAGGAACGTTCTCATGATACAGGTTACCCCGAGTCAATCCCATGACACCTTCTTAGAGTTTGTAACCCTAGTTACATTTTTTCTTCAACCACATTCACTTAGAGAATATATACAGTGATTTATATTATTTATAAACTACTTAATCAATACTTAACAAAGTCTAGGGATGTTTCTTTGTAGTTTCACTTATCATTAAGAATTTCACTGGTGTTTATTAATCCAATTGATATAAATAACTAATCCTTCATCTAATACCTACTATAACAACCCTACTAATTATTACACATTAATTCATGATTTATTATATAATATTACACTGAATAAAATCTAATAGATTGAAATGTCTCGTGTCATTGGGAATTATTTAAATGTCATAACATCTTGAACATGGGATACACAAACATTACTAATAACATAATTTACATGCATCTAAAATTACATGGATATTTAATCCTTAGGGATATCAAGGGGGGAAAATAAAAAAGGGTCATCTATAAATATGAGTATGGGAATAAATAATACATATGTTATACATATTAGACAATAGGGATATCAATGAGGAATAAAAGTAAAATGAATAATATGGAATGACATTGGATGATAATTATAACATGGTAAATGTGGAAACAAATTAAAACAATAAATCATAATAATAGGTTAAGGATATACCTTCCAATACATCATAGTGGATAATTTCCCTTAAATTAATCAGGTTCACTTTCTATTCCAACATGATGTATCATGATACAAAATATTATCCAATGTATTGGAGTGCTATCTAGAATAAACCATCATATTCATTTCATTCTCATGCTTATGTGTGCTAAATAGATCATACAACATGAATTCATTCATCATCATAATTTACTCCATGATTAGTGTATGTGGAATACATACATGAAAGTCCCGAATCTATAAGTTTATATGCATAATTGTGATACCCATGATAGAAAAACTGGAATGGTATTCACTAAATAATGTTTTTGCATGTAATATAATGTTATGGAATTTAAAATAATAAAATGAAAAACATAATACATTTTATACAATAGTAATAT
Organism: Viscum album; assembly: GCA_963277665.1. Classification (NCBI taxonomy): domain Eukaryota; kingdom Viridiplantae; phylum Streptophyta; class Magnoliopsida; order Santalales; family Viscaceae; genus Viscum; species Viscum album. Next base: position 168,906,387 of record OY728123.1, read on the forward strand.
CAATTTGGATTAAAAGAAACATGAATAATATGGCTTGATATAATTTGATAATCATAACATGGAATGTATGGAAATAACTTAAAACACAGAATCATAAAAATTGGTCATGTCTAAACCCATAAAGACATCATGGTGTAAAATGTTCTATTAAGGAATTAGGATCAATCCCTACACCAATGTGATGTATTGTGAGAGTAAACCTTATCGAATGATTTGGATCGATATCTAGGTATACAAGTTATTTTCATTTAATTTTCAGGCTTTATAGTTCCTCATAGATCATAGAACATGGATTCATTAGTCATAATAATTTATTCCATGGTTATGAAGTGTGTAATACAAATTTTTATGTCCCAATCCAAATAACATGTGCATAATTTTTGACAGCCTTTATATAAAATGGGTATGGTATTCACTAAACAGTATTTTTTCTCATAGATGATCTTTGTTAAATTTCAGCAGCATAATGGCTTCACATAAAGATTTATCAAAATGGGGTTATGGGAGAGAATGTGGTCTCTCACAAAATATAAATAAAATGGATATCAATATAGACATTGATAAACATTTCTAGGTATTAAAAATTTAGAAATAGAAGAAATATAACAATAAGAAACATGAATGATGAAAATAATCCTAATGATATATTGGTACGATAATTGGTGTATATAAAGTAGCATGGGAGGATTTATAAAATATAAAAGGCGGTATCATAACTTATACCTTAAATAGTGACTAATGAGGATATTGAAGAAACATTCCAACATAAGAAAATTTAATTTTAAGAAATACAGCATAAAAAAAGATCATTAATGTAAATGAGAAGAGATAAATCCCTTATGAAATTTTGACAAACATCTTTGGAAAGTGTTAAAATGTGAAATTATACATGGTCTCCCATTCATATAACATCATTTTTTTCATAAGGTAATTATAAAAAATGAATTACAATATAACTAGTTGAAATTATTAAGATGTACTTCCATGAAAGATCATTAATTAAAATAATGGGTGGAAAATGAGGATCCCTTACACGAGTGTGTGACTCCAAATGCATTTGAGGGGCTCATTTAGATATTGGGGGGACCTTGAGAGGACTATATAGAGTATAGGTAAGACTATGGACGTTCTACATTGTGTTTTAGTTATGATAATTGGTAGATTCGGAGGGTTATATAGGAAATGAGGGAGATTTATATATTATTTTTGTTTTGTACTATACAAAATAAAATAACCAAAACCAAAAAACATCACATGGTTTTTCCCATGTTTTTTGCCGAAGGGGAGTGGTTTTCGATTCATTACGAAGTTAAAGAGATTAACATATTATGTTAATGTCCTTGATTATGTGGAGTTGTGTGACACTTTTAATGGAATAATTCTAAAACATTGAAATATATTATAGTTTTTATATGATTCATAATGGAATTAAAAAAATAATCATAAATTCAAATTATATTAATGGGAAAACATTGATATAGAAATGGATCCCATTTTTGGTAATTAGTACATCACTTTTGGGTAATTATTATGTCATAAATCAAAACCTATATTTATACAATATTTAATTTTTACTAAAAAATTCGACTTTCTTAATGAATTATGAAAAATTCATCATTGGGAAATTTCATTGTTGTTATTAAAAAATAAAATTTATTTCAACTAAATAATTTTCTAAATATGTGAATTTTATCTTTTAAAATAATAATTTGTATTTGTTGAAAATGATGGGTTTTCTATCATTAATAGTTTCTCAAACCCTTATAAAATTTACCTTAGACATCATAAATAAATATGATATTTTATATTTAATAAAAATTATTTTATAATAAAAAATTTAAAAAATATTAATTATTTAAAAATTCAATAATAAAAAAATATGTTTCTTATTTGAATTTCAATACTAACCAAAAATAATATTTATGTTTTATTGAATCAAAATTAAAACTATTTATAATGTAAAAATTATATAATGGAAATATATTCATTATTCTATATAATGTAATATATATATTCATATTTCTGGGTCCTTGTTACTTATCCCGTTAACACACCATCAAACTCCCTAAGAGTAATGTGCATTAGGGTGGGACTTTCTTGTGGTGGTTCGACGAACATTGGCTTCATCGTGATATTGGGGAGCTTGAACTTCTCCCATAAACGGTTTTTCTCATGCTTATGTTATTGGATCTATTTTTGGTCTTGGTCAATGGAAAAGGAAAGAATTTATATTTCCCTCAAAATCTATAATAAATGGGCTTAATTGGGAAATGACTTATGGGTTGAGGCAATCACTTCCATTTTATTTGTCAATTGGATTTGTTATAATTCAATATTCATACTAATAAAGTGATCACTCTTCAATATCTATATTATCAATGGTAATAATACAAATATTTATTTTAAATAATATTTGATATAATTAAATAAAACATTTGTAGGTTTTTTTATAATCATATTACTTAATAAGAAATTTATTAGAAACAAAATGAGGAATTTAATTTTTATCAGTTGGGTTCATTACAAAACATCAAGATAGAGGGGTTTCTTGGTAAAAAATTGTTCTAAAAAACTTCTGGTTTTCTTCATTCCTCATATTCATTGGTTTAGTCGATGAGTGTTACATACCATTCTTTATAGAGATACTTACCAACAGGACATCATTACTCATCAATTGTTAATTTATTTAAAAAAAAAATTTAAAATGGATTATTTTTAAATGATTTATCATTTACTGTTTCTAAGGGTGATTTTTAATTTTTATAGACCTTTAGATAATAGAGAGTGTGACATATCTATTATTTTTAAAATAAAAAATTGAACCAACTTGACACCGTATAAATATATAGGGTTTAGAAGTCTATAATGTGGTTAACCTGAGCCCAATATGAACCAAAAACTATAATAGGGTATCTTATAAGCTAATTATGCCACTAAAAAAGGAAATTGGACTGATGAACTGATGAGTTTATAAAATTTAGAATACTTAATGAAATATGATCTTCATAATTTATAGGGGATTTAGGGCCTCAAAAACATGATTTGGTGATAAATATGATGCATTTATTTTTCCATACTCTTGGCACACAAGTACAGATAATGGTAAAGTAGGAAACATATATGTTAGAGGATTTTTCATGACGGTGGTTTCATTTATATTTCTTGGATAAAAATTACCAATAAAAACTGTGAATGATTGTGAATATTTTTAGAAAAAATAATTCTACCATAAAAAATCTTAGTTAGTGAGGAAATATATTTTTTTCTAGAAGATAAAGAATATATCAATGAAAAATACAAAGCTATGTTTAAAAACATATCCTGATTTTCCCAAAAAAAATTATAATTTTTCCATGAATGAAAACATATATGAGTATTTATTAATAAAAAATATTCTCTCCAATATTGTTATTTTTCATTACATAATATAGTGAAATATGGAATATAAAAATGGTAGCAGAAAGGGTAATTTCTAGAACATAAGCTAGATGAAGTTTGTTATCACTAGAGGAATAGTTAAGAATTAAAATGCTACAAATAAGAGGAAGAGGGAAACCTATATACGTAGTGGTGCATAAGGTCATAATCAAATTAATGGATTATATTTTTCATATAGAACCCAATGTATATCCTATTTTTTCAATGTACGTCTACTTTTGATAAGAAGTGGGATTTACAACACTACCTTGGGTTTGTCACATCAGTAGCTGGACATAACTACTTCAATAAAATCAGCATAACGACCATAATTTTTTTTGTTGATCTACCCTATGTTTATCATATATCATATGATTTTATGGGAAAGTATCTATAATAATTCTATTCTATAAAATTGAATGAGTCAAAGTGATTATTTGAACACATAAAAAACCACAGGTTGTGCAATATCATCCAGAAATCATGTATCAAAGAGGAGCTAGTAATGATATTTATGGTTCCAAATAGGTGATCATGAACTATCTTCTAGTTAATTTGAGGGTAATATGTATGATTATTTTAAATTATTCACTTATGAAATCCTTATTTAATATAGGTGTGTCTCACTCTTTTCTTTAACCATGTGTGGTTGACCATATGGGATTACATGTTGAGATCATTTATTATTTTATAATACCATAATCACATGTTAGTCTATGTGTGTGGTGAGATATTAATTTTTAGTGATTTATAAATATATATATATATATATATTAATTGGGCTATTCTGGTTTTGTATTTTTTTAGTTTTGTAGATTTATATATAGGAACTAATATTGGGAATGGATTGGTTGACATTGTTCAATGACCAAATCGACATTTAATTTGGGTACATCACTTTCCTAGATTCTGATGGTGGTATGTATCTATTTAATTTACACTAGATTAAAAATTTGAGTAGAAAATTATCTTCGGTACTGATGGTTGTGACCCTATATTATTATCTAGAATACATCTTTTCACCATATATGGATAGAATTTTTAATATGTCTTTTCAAACATTTATAGACCAATTTCATGTTGTATTTCTTGAAAATTTAATATGATTCTCAAAAAAAGTGGAGTTAAAATTATGAATGATCTACAAATAGGGGAAAATACTATTTCATTTCCCTATTGTCTGATGGAAACAATGAAATTAAATGAATTCAAACTCAACCTATAATAGTTGCATAGCCAAGTTTTTATTTGATCGAACACTTCTCCAGGGGAATTAGTAGTTCATTTTATGAAAAACAAAGATATAACTATTTAGATGTGTGTGTACTATCATAAAATTAACCCTGTTATGATAAAGAATCGGTATCATTCTCATCAAATTTATTATATTTTTTTATGAAATTAAGGACATGGTTCTCCAAAATTGATTTTTGATTTTGGTATAACCAATTATGACCTTGGAATGAGTATATTCTAACGTCATCTTTCAGGAACTTGTATGGTCATTATGAAAATGTGGTTATGTAATTATTTTAAAATAAAGAGAATGTTAGGTCTATGTAATTTATGAATCATTTATTTCATTATTATATTCATTCCTTCATAGAAGTTTTTTTTGAAAATATCCAAAGGTATTATAAGACCAAAGAAGGACATGGGAAAAAAATATCTATAGTGTTGCCAATCCTGTGAGAATATCTCCATTATGATAACCATCAAATGTGTGATTTATGGATTTAATATTTACATTTCAATGGTAATTTATATTTTAAAATGATAATTTATCTAGAAAAAGAAAATCGAGAAGTTTTTATCTCTTGGAATCTAATGATGAATTTATTTTAGATTCCAATTCCTTATGGATCATAAGGATATTATTGATGTTTTGTTAATGATATTTCATCTCTTTCCTCATGAATGAATTATTTGAAAATGAATGGTACTCATTTCCAATGGAATGACGAGTGTTATAATTTTTTTCTAGGCCCTAGAATTCCCCATAAATTTGCACATATCCTCATATTTCAAAGACTCTGACAACGTTATGTGGTTATTTTTTATGCATAGAGATCTATGATGGTTTTTGTTCTCATATTGGGATATCATTATTTTATTATAGATCATGACAGTTATAGTTTCAACATTACCAAATACCCAACCCATGATTCTGAATTAGTGGTTGTAGTCCATGCTACGAATACATGGTGTTAGAATGTCTTTAATGATAAATTTTTAGTGTTTATAGAACATAAGAGTTTAAAACAAATTTTTTGAAAAAAATAATTTTCATATAAGTTAATGAAGATTTTTATAATACTATAAGATGTTTTACTTTAACATGATGTATATAATGGGAAAAGGAAACTCTATGTATGATGCATTAAGTATGAATTCATATAATTTGTTTTATAAAGATACTTTAGAATTATTGTATGTAATGTCATATATAGATAATATTTAGCTCAATTGTGAAGAGAAATGTATTGATTCAATATTCTATTTTTTTATATTATTAATAATTTTGTTGACAAAATTATATTTTATTAAAAATATGATCTATAATTTCAAACAATTATGTAAAAACTCAAGGGCGAGGAGACAATTGGTGTATGGAAGATAGATAAGAGTCTAGTGTTATGTTTTAGAAACAAATAATGGTACATTTGGATTATCATGAATAACCACATAAAATAATCCAGTATTCCAGATTTTTAGTTCATCCTAGAATCGTGAACAATTATAAACCACTAGTGTCATAATTTTGGTGTTATCATAAATAAAAGAGTGGTGGAGTTTTCATATATGTATTACCTATCAGCTAGTCAAGGAATTGAATTGATGAAAATATGTTCTCTTGTGTTATTTAATAGTCATTTTGTGTAAATGGGATTAGATATAAAAAGATATTATTATTGTCCTACCAATAGTGGTTTGGAATCATGATTCAATATTGTTGAATTTGAATCATCTTATAAAATCAGATAACTCATCCCTATTAATTAATCCCAAATGGTAAAAAATATGTTTAAATTAAATATTTGATATGTTCTAAAGATGAAAAGTATTCTTATGTTGATCATATTAGATTATGACCCTTGTTTTACATCATAGTTTTGGAAAACCGAACAACATTCAATCAAAATAAAATTTATTTTAAGTACATATTATCCTCCGAAGTTCGATGGACAATATGAATTGGAAATACAAACATTAGAATAAATAATGAGATATTGTGTGGTGTATTTGGGTTTCTTTTGGGACACAAATATACCATTAGTGTAGTTCTAATTTAATAAAATTATTTATCGTTAATTTATATGCATCCTTTCAAAATATTTTATGGCCATCCAATTTATTCTCTACTATATTGGATGGAAATAAGTGGGAATTCAAGTATCAAAATACCCTAGTACATGTGAAAATGGATAATATTAATATGATCAAAATCATAATGGTGATGTCTCTATTTTATAATAAATGATATAAAGGTAAATTTCAATGATCATTATATTTTGACGTTGTTGATCAAGTTTTCCTATGAAACCCTCTAAGACTAAGGAAACACCGTTTTTGTAAATAAGAAATATGTTCCCCAAGTATGGTAGACCTTTCTAGAATCATGAATGAGTGGGTGATGTGGGTTATCAGTTCACTTTACTATGAATGATTTGTTTATTGTATTCTTTTTCTAGTATCTCTATTGAAGAAGTTCCATCCTGACCCAAAACAAGTGATTCTATGGGAAAATTTTGATCATAAGTGAGATTCTACATCGATTCATGTACCATTATGGATTATGGATAGGAACAAGAATCAATTTAATGGTAAAAGAATCAGTTTCATTTGGGCTTCATCGCATCTTGTTCAAATTCATGAAGATGCATGGGAGAATAAAAAAATGTGGGTGCAATTTCCCAACAACATCAAATTTCAAATATTTGATGATGGTAACACTAAGGGTAGGTAGATTTTAGAAACACTATATATGTTACCAAATTTTTTAGTGGTTTTCCTTAGTTTATTGATGCCACTAGATAGAGTCTTAAATGTGATTGGATGTTATACATGAAATGATATGGGATTATGGATGCTGGAATTCTCTACATGTAAACAGGACATCATAAATGTATGTTTTACAACATGAATTTATCGAGGAAAAGGTGGTATATTTTTTCAAAGAATAAATGTATTTAATTGGTTATATATGAAATATATTTACTACATAACATAAAGATACATCATTAAAGTGTTTTATGAAACAAAAAACAAAATGACTTTATTTTTTTCAATATGAAAATTGAATCAAAAAATTTATAAAAAAATTTATCAATTTAAATCATGAATTGGTCTAGGTCCATTAATTTTAGAGAATCCAGTAGTAGTAATGCTTTAATAATTTCTCTCGACTTCTAGGAAACATTTTTTTGATTTTTAAATACCTTTATCAACTGTAATGTATTTCCAATGGATCATTGAGTTTGAGATTTTGAAAATAATGGTTTAGGTGTCATTCTTCCTTATCTATTAAAACCTATATATTTTATATAGAATAGAAATAGAGAATAATATTTGTATACTTGGATCTATTTATTTAGAAATGATATTTTAATATATTCTTGGGTTTTTAAAGAGGAATATAAAGAATAAGGGAGATAAGTTGTTTAATTGAAAATCCATGGTGTAATGCAATTGAATTATAGGTAGGTGGATTATCTCACTCACTATCTATGTGGTTTTGAAACCTGAATTATTAGTTTTCTAAAAAAAAGATGGACATCCATTTCAATCGTTAGATAAATTTATAATAGATACTAATTTGGTCATCACTTCAGAAAATTTGATTACTTTTAGTAAACCCTCATTGACTATGTTTTTAAAATATATATTTTAAAATTATGAAATGGTTTGAATTCCTGAATATTTATTGATGAAATTTATAAATGGAATGAAAGTTAAATAATAATTTTTTGGCATGTAATTTTTTTGTAATTAGGATGGTTTTTGTTCAAGTGGATGGATAAGATCTGAATTTCCACTTATATGGATAGATATATTATAGTTGTGCAGTACCGCAATCAATGGTTATAAAAGTTTGAGATTATTTATTGTATAGTTTGTTGTACATATATCGGTGATTATCTAAACAGTGGAACGTTTATTCAATGTGTAAATAGACTAAAATAATTTTATTTATTGGTTCTCTCCCATGAATTTCTATTATGGATTATTTAATAAGATTAAATCTTATCAATTTATTTTATTATATGCTAACATGACATGTCCTACTGAAATGTGGTTAGATGTTACTGGGTAATGCCAATATTGGCTATACTCACCCACTTATTTGGAAATAAAGTGCATTTTTAGATGACATTTACTATAATACATGTAAGGTAATGGAATAATATTTCTGTAGTGATGCATCTTCGAACCATGGGCTTGGAGGCTGGTGTTGGATCACAGATCTTGACTATGTGTTACATGGGATCATGAAATTATGTATTGAGTGTTATTTTATTTTATATTATTATCAATAATTTGTATGTTCAATATAATATTGATATTATCTTGGTGATATTTTGAGTAAAATTATTTTTTCAATGCAACATATAGTGTTTTGGAGGATTATTAGTTAATTTTGTTAGGTTGTTTTATCTTTAGGGAAAATCATCCCCCATATTATTTTCTTTGTCGATGGGATTTTTCTTATGCCTTCAATGTCTTGGGGATGTCCCCTATGAAAAATATCCTTCGTTTCTCCACTCAGGTAAATGATATATGGTAGGATGTTACATATTTAGATTTGGTTATTTCATTTGGTATCATAGAAGTGTTAAGATAATTTTTAGGATTATTTTAGTTATTTTATTGGATTAGGATGAGGAAAAATTAGTGAAAACTCTAGGGATATGTCTATAGGATAAGTCTATATATAAGATAAAGTAATTAAATTTGGTAATGTAGATATTTTCTGGTTTTAAATCAATTATATCCCATATATATTGCAATTTTGATGCTCCTATATAATAGATCCTACTAGGGATAACCACCATGACTATGGTTAGTTGAGTATCAAAACAATCATTACACGGTTCATTATTATTGGGCCTAATAATACAGACCTATCAAAAATATCCTGAGGTTTATTCTTTTCCAATTCATAATGTCATTGTGAATCATTAAAATTTATTTGAGAACATATCCATGATATGATTCTAGAATCCAAAATGAAATACAAAATGAATAAACTAGAGTGAATCCAATAAATTTATAAATTATGCTATGTTTTTAATTTATGGTTTATCTATTTTATTTTAGTAATTTTATTTTTTAGATTAATTAATATTTTCATTTATTTTATTAAAATTAATGAATTCTAAACAAAAAGATAAACTTTAATAATAATTGGTGGGAAGAGAAATTAAATGATTGTAAAAATGAGAAACCAAATAGGATGGACCATTAAGAAAAAATATCATTTTTATTCTAACCCAACATTCCAAATCTATGAAAAATAATTAAAATATTATTCAACTAAAGAACACGCTATGAAAGGGGAAGATTGCAATAAGTTCATCAATGTAAACACATCCATAATCCTTTAGAGGCCCATTCAATCAACCTATTCCAAAAAAAAGTATCAATATTATGGAAAGTATATATTATATTCTCTAGTTATTTTAATATTATATTGTTATCATTCCATTTATCGTAATTAATTTTAGGCTGACAAATAGTGTAATTTAAATAGGAATATAATTAAAATGGGGGAATATGGCTCTATGAAGTTGTAATAATTAAATAAAGTGATATTAACATAGTATTATTTACATAATCTTTGTAAAAATATAGATATAGATTTATTGGAGGGACAAAATGAGGGTGAATCCATCATTACATAAAAAGAAATAGTCATGAAGCTCACAACATATAATAATGGTTTTATCTAAGATTCTTAGAGAAGAATATATAATTTATTTGGGCTCATTAATTAAAGAAATTTAAATAAATTAGACATAATATACTTTATAATATTTAAATATACTTTTGGATATGAATTGAAAATGAATATGGAATCTAGAGACTCCCATTACTCTAGATAGAGAGACTAATGGAGAGTATGGTGTCATGTAAGCAAACTGATATATTAATTGGGGGAAATGTTTAACTGAATTCATGTATATAATTTTTAAGGAATCACTCATGAAAATTCCAATAAAGAAAAAAATTAAATGTTTCACGTTTGGTGAGAGTAGACATAAATATAATTACCTTCACAAGAAGATGAATATTTTTATAATTTCCAAAAAAGAAAATAATTCCCCAACTCACGCATCACCTACTCATTTTGACTAAAAATTCCGGGATTTTTTTCATAAAAAAAATTAAACCACACCCATCCTTGTAGCTAATGTAGAAAATAAGTCCCATAAACCAAATAAATGAAGGGAAAAAGTAATACTATATGATATTACTACCACTGAGGAGGATCAAAATACTTCATTTATGTAAGGTAAACTCATTATCCACTATAAAATTTTTAATGGATTATTTTATTCTATTTATTTACATTCTTTCACATCATAAATTTTGCAGTTATATTTATTCATGGCCTCAAGAAATAAATATTGAAACATCTATGAAAAAACCTGGTGACACAATTATTCCATCTAATATAAACAATTATTCAACAAAAGATGACTGTTGGGGATACCTCATCATAATCTAATTATTCTTCCCCTGTTGAATATAACATAATTTTGGATATGGATTGGCATTCCTTTCCAAAAACATATTTAAATTAACATGATAAATAATTCTTAATTAATTTCTAGAATCATCCTATTTCAAAATATCAAAATAAGGATGATCAGGGAGTCTTTTAAGAATAAAATTCCCTATTATAGGTCATGATACCTAGAATTGAGGTTATTTTATCTTCAATAATTTTGGAGGAGGACTTCATTGGTGACATGAATATTGTATGGGAAAATAATGATGTATTCCTGGATGAACTACTTCATTTTACCCAATAGAGTGAGGTTTAATTTCCAGTTGAAATTATACATGGATCTATTACTACATAAATTATTTTATGCAGAATATCTCCCAACTAAATAGAAGTATTATAGACAAAAAGAAAAGATAATTTTGAGAAGGATTTTATAGGCTCTAGTTCATTAAAATTTGGTTAAGAAGACATTTTTTCATTAATAAGGATGGATCAATTCTTATTTATATTGATTATAAAAATTTTAATAAAATAAAATTTTTGAAAAAGTATCCTCTACCCCATATCATTGTTCTATTTGATCACCTAATATAATATTAGTACTTCTAAACAGTTTACATCTAATCTAGATATCATCAATTACGGGTCAAAATGGGGGACATTTTGAAGATACCATTCAATATGTGGTTTGGACAGTATGAATTTATTTTAATTCCATTTGGACTTAGGAATTCTCTAGTTAACTTGATGAATCTAATGAAGAGATTTTTTATTAATATCCTTGATCAGTTTATGGTTTTCATTATATAAATTATTAATATATGTTAAATGAAGCATGAAGATAATTTAGTTAATATTTGGATGAGGTTAAATCCATTGAGAAAAGAGAAAATGTATGCCAAATTTACAAAGATTGAAATATGGCTATAGAAATTGTCACTCTTGGGTCATGTAATCATACGAAAGGGAATATTGGTATATAAATAAATGGCCAATGTTGTGTATAATTGTCTAAAAAATATATATCTATAATCCATAAATTCCATTTTTTGGAAGGGTAGTATTTAAATATTGTGAGAAATTTCTCATGGGTATCACATCCACTAACAAAGTTAACATGAATGGGTATGAATTTCCTCTGAACGGTGGAATGTGGATAATTTCATATGGATGAAAAAATTTAAGGATTAATGAGATAAATTATCTTGAAAATGATTTTGATTTAGTGGAATTTTTTACATCATTAAATATTTTGTGGAATTATCTTTATAGAGAAATGTGTGATATATATACTGATCACACGTACGAAAAATTTATATTCACACAAAATGATTTAAATATACAAAAAATGAGGTTTTTAGAATTGATAAAATATTATTGTAGTCCTAATAAATTACCACCTATGAAATGAAAATAATGTGGTTGATTCAATGAGTATGAAAGGTCATGCAACAAAATAAATGACGTGGATTACAAAGGACTCAAAAAAGATGTATATGAGGATGATGAATCTTGAATTCATAATAGGAAGGTAGAAATCCTATAGTGCACATGTGAATAATTAACCTTACTTCCAAATGTGGATGAAATAATCTCAAAAGGATGATTTAGATCTATAGAAATGTTTATGAAATATTCCATAGATCAACATTGATTTAGAAGATGTAATAAGGATTAGATCCTGGAAATATGCCACATCAAAACAGGAATTAAAGAAGGAAATATTGGTTGATGAAGATGGATTATCCTTCTATATTCATCAAGGGATCACGATTATGTATGGATATCTATAGAAAAAAATGGAATAACATAATGTGGTAGATTAAATAATACATATCTCAATGATTGGTATTCTTGAATGTTAAAGCCTAATGATAGAACTCTAAGGGAATTTTCCAACCATTACCAATACAATTATTGAAATGGGTAAACATAATCATTTATTTCTTCATAGGAATCCCAAAGATAGAAAAAGATGACAATACTTTTTGGATAGTAGTTGATCTCCTTAAAAATTCCGTGCATTGTATTTCCATCAAACATGATTTCCCCCTTGATAAAATCTCTATGATATATTTAATGTATGTGTTAATCCCTTTTTGAGTATTACTCTATATTATATCTTATAATGAGTTTTAGATTACCTTTATGTTATATAAATATTTTCAATGAGATTTGGAAATATGGATGAGTATCAGAATTTATTATCACCATTAAACAAATGGTATGTCTGATAGAACCTTTTAAACTCATAAGAATATGTTGTGATCATGTTAAATGGACTTCCAAGGATTTTGGGATAAATACATCCACATGGTAGAGTTCTCCTATGATAATTTTTTACAATCTAGAAATTTAATAGAACTACCTTATGCACTTTTATGGGAATATATTTAGGACTCCAACATTATAGGATGAAGTAAAGGAGTGGAAGACAATATGTCTTGACCATATCCAAGATATAATGGAGATGAATCAATCCATTATAAAAAAATTAAGTGGCACATATTCTATAGAGGAGTTATGAAAATAATCATTGAAAAGATCTAGAGTTTGAATTAGGTGACATGGAGTATCTGTAGATATCTTTTGTAAATATGTTATCATATTTTTTAATAAACAAAAGTTCATCATTAGGAATATCTTTACCTATGAGATCCCTGATTTTTTGGGGATATATATAATCTCATGGTACTTCCACCATGTATCTCTTAGGTTCATGATGTATTCATTATATAACTTTTTTCAAAGTACATACTAGACCCCTCACATTTTTTAAGAATTTATATTGTGAAATTGGGTTATGATAAATCCAATGTAGAGAAACTAGTTGAAATCGTTTATTTAAGAGACAAAGTTCATCATAACATGACAACTTACATGGTCACAGTTCAAAGATGGAACCATATATTCTATGAAGCTATGTAGGATCCTGAGGATGTAATGAGACAAAGTACGCTCAACATTTTATCCTAAATATAAAATTTCATTAATTATGTTCTTTTAGAGGGGTAAAATGTAATGAACCATGATTTTGGTGTATATTTTTTATAAAATAAACATTCTGTTAAATAGTTGGTTTCAAATAAAACACTAAAACTAAATAATCTAAGAATCCTTTTTAATTTAAAAATCATAAATTAGTTATGTAATAAGAATTTATAAATAGTGGAAATATATTATTAAATATAATTTCCATATATATATATATATATAATAACTTGTAATTTATTGGAAATATGAGTAAACAGTTAATAATCATAATTTTTTTTTATAATTTTTTTTTCAATACCTTATATGATTAGATTTTAAGTAGAAATTATTATATTATATATTTTGAAATTACTAAAATGAACATAATTTTTGGAAATAGTATTAAATTTTTACCATATGATGAATTATTGAAATATTTCTAAAAATATTTTTTCTAGGTGACTAGTAAAAATAAAATTTTTATAAGAATAATAACATCTATAAAATTATCTATATTTAAATATGACGTGCATATTTTTGAAATTTTATTCTAGTATATATATATATTCTATGATTTATTTTAATATTTTAATTTTTTATTTTAGTTTTCAAACCTAAAATTGATATTTTAGGGAATAAGTATCCTTTTTAACTTAAACTGTTTTAAATAAAATATGGAGTTATTATTTTAAAATTTATTTATATCAATTTTAGAAATTTATTCTTATATAATATATTTTATTTTTTTAATTTGAAAGTCTATATTATATAATAAATACTATTTTATTTTTAGGAAAAAAATTTGTCACATATTTAAATACATGTTTCTACGGTAAAAGACAAATTGTTAAAATTGGTTAAAAAAATGGGTAAAATCCCTAAGATATTAATTTTTTTCAAATTGAATGGTTCTAATGTTACGTTATAATATCCACACACTTTTGTTTGTAAGAGATATTTTGATTCTATCAGTTCCTACTTTCATTGAGGTTTCTTCTCCGTTATGGGCTCTTTGGAATATATTTTTAAGTAGATAAGGGTCTGTGTTTTGAATATTGATAAGATGATAAGTTGTTGTGTTTTTTTATAAAAGACTGACATAATCTATTTTACGAAACACATCATCCTATGGGTGGGATTCAGGTAGGTCTGTAGAGTTCTGTAGACCTCACTGGCAGGCTAGTGGCCTAGGAAAAACACAGGTGGTTCTTCTAGGTACATCGGTCCATCAGTGTCCTATCATTATCTAGTGACTATTCTTTCAAATGGAGAAATCAATACACAAAATGGATTTTACTTAAAAACAATTTTACACATAAATTAGTAATCAATTTAATCTCCCTAAAATTAATATTAATTTTATTCCTCTATACATGTATCTAAACTATACCTTATTTCTATCCTTGTATGTTTAATTTTTAAATAGTCTAGTGGGATAATAAGAGCGAACCTTCTCTAGATAAATTTAAAATTATTATTACTACTTGATATATGATCATTGATGAAATATATCTTCTTATTATGATGATCCAATTATTTTTTCTTCCTTTCATTCTAGATTAGTTGTCAATATAATTATTTCATGTCGTTCCATAATCAAATAAAGATCAACTATCAAATAAAAATGTTCTAGGGGAAATTATTTGTCGATCAAATTACTAGTCCTTCTACTAAAGGAGGATATATGATAGAACCATTATACTTTTCGAATATTTTGGTATATTAGTGGAGGAATAATCATTTCACCAAAAATGACTTGATCATAGATAAAACTCTTATTATCAATTGGAGTTTCTATTTAACTCATCATAAATCGAAAGTCATTAGACATTATTTTTCTTTATTTTCATCTTGAATATACTTTCCATTGAAATATTTTTTATAGTTTGTTGATCAATGGATATACACGAGGCTCTAAAATATTATTAGTGATGAATTCATGATCCATTCATGAATTAACAACAGATCTGTGAATTGTAAACCCCTTCTTTAATAGACCTATGAATAGGCACTATTGATATTCTCCTTAAAATATTTTATTTTATAACTACCATTCCTGAAATGGAATATTATAATAGTCAATTATAAACATATTCCGTTAAAAACTATAACCATTTTTATTAATCTTTGACTTGTGACCTCCTTATATATGGGTCTATGACATGTTTGGCATTCAACTCATTGAAAAATAATCACCATGAAAAGCATTGATGTATATAGTTACTTACAATTTGAGGATATTTTATAATCATTTTTCATTTTTACAAATAATGTATTCTCATACATTAATATATGTTCTTGATTCTGATATAATGATGGTGTGTGAGTATCACATAAGGCCTTTTTTTGAAAAGTGATGCTAGGAGTATTATTGCATCATGATTTTTCGTGTTTGATGTCGATCACATCTATTGTAGGTAAATATTTTATATTCTTAATGATATACTACCATTTTATATTTATATTATACTCAATTCTGTTTATTATAATTATTTGGAAGGTATTATTCTTATTACTTGGAATAGGTGTCTATCATGAAATGGTTATATCTAGAGGGGTAATGTGCATGACTTATGATTATGGAAATAATGAACCATAGAATAGGGTAGCTATATGTGATGCCTCAGGGGTAAACGATAATTCACTCAGTTTATAGTGTATGAAATGTTCCATGTTTAGTTTACTCTTAATGAATGATGGGTATCAAGGTCACTTGATTTATAATAACCCAAGAATTCATTACATGATTATTACATAATTTTTATGGAAAACAAAGTAATATAGATTCAAATAATGGATCAAAGGGTTTAGTGTAATAGGAAAAATAGAATAATACATTATGTATACATGAGAAAAAAAATTTGAATACTTCATATTATTCCTCAAAATCTCACTTTCTCTTTAGTATAAGTAAAATCACGTGGTTATAAGTCAATGAAATGGGTGAATTGAATCCCCAATAAGAATACGAATAAGGGACATGAACCAATATAATATGGGTGAGTATAATCATCATCATTTTATCATAATAATAGTATAATTTCTAATATCATGAGGAAATCATATGATAATGGAATGTAATATTTAAAGGAATAAAAAATAAACATCATGTTATATTTGTTCGACACCACGTGTTTTTTTAAAAAAATCTAGCCTCATGTTCATGCCTAAAAAATGTGCATAATCATAGTATCATCATTGTGAAGAAT
The DNA here is from genome assembly GCA_963277665.1 of Viscum album. NCBI lineage: Eukaryota > Viridiplantae > Streptophyta > Magnoliopsida > Santalales > Viscaceae > Viscum > Viscum album. Next base: position 168,923,718 of record OY728123.1, read on the forward strand.
GATGGCATCATGTTCGTGCATATTACATATAATATCATAAGATACATCAGATTACCCAATTCATTTGAGGGATATGTAATTTTGGGACCACCCATCTCATCATATTAGTTATATAAACATAAATTCCATATAGAAGTATTTGCAATCATTGTCATTAACTAACCCATAGAAATGTATGAGTTTTATAGTGATTTAATTAATCACTAATTAATGAATACACTTGGGGCTCTCAAATGAAAAGGGAAAACATTTGGAATAAGAATCCTTAATCTTGAGTGAATATGAAAAAACATAAGAGGTGTATTCGAATATGTTGTGATAGAAGGATTGATCGTACAAAAAAGTCAAATTTGAGAATCCCCTTAACTTTATTCACACCTTATTTCATCACATTTGATCCACTTGAATAAAAAACATAGATTTAATAAAACATTGATATAGAAGTGATTTATTATTGTTATTAAAACATTTTATCAATTATATTAAATTAAATATATTTCTTAATTTTCTGGGTTATAATGTCTTTATTTTGGTATGATGTTTTACTTAAAAAATTTCCTATTTTCCATGATTTTTTAATTTTGTTAAATTTAATTTATTCATTATTATAAAAAATTATTGAATAATATGATACATATAACTAAAATTTTATACTTTCTATATATTTCATAATATCCAACCTTGAATTTTGTTACATGCATTGACTTGGAAATGTCTCTGTAGGTGGTAAACTGACCATTGAAAGTACATTGTCAGGAGATTGGGAAATAAAATTTTAAAATATTTATATATAATAAATTTGATAATTAAAATAGGTTAAAATCATTAATATAATGTTAAATAACTTCTTAATTAATCTTAATTTTATTTTATGTGAATTTGGTGGTGAAATAATGATTTATTAGAAAAAGAATATAAAAAACAAAGAAGAGTTGATTGAAACTTACTTAATCCTCTGTGCAGCATCACTTGTACGACACTGAAACACCATTGGTGATTGGAGTTGGATTACCCTAGAACATCACTATTTATTCTAAGGGTTTTATATAGAGTATTTAGATAGATTTTCTGCTTTTAAAGGTGGCGAATGAGTGGTTTTATATGTGGAGGGGGGTGGTTTATTTATAAATTAGGATGAGGGTATTTTTAGAATAAAATATAAAATGAAATATTACATAAATGGAAAGACATGTAATATTGATGTTTTGAGAATATATTGCATATACATATAATATAATAGGGTTAATAATTTAAATAATTTTATAATTGGAAATTGTACATTTATTAAGAATGTATGTGACAAAAACAATTTGTTATTTTAAGGAATCACATGACTTTTAGTTTTGGATAACTATTTTGGTGTTCGGAAATTAAGATTATTTTATTTTAGTAACTCAATTTTAAAAATAATATAAATCATGGCTGAAAAATATTTTCTATAAATGATTATGTCATTATTACAACATGAATGATGTAATTTAAGATACCCCAGATATGTCAAAAAATTGTATTTTCCTTATTCACACAAAATTTGATGTATTTAAAAAAATAAAAACAAAATAACCCATTAAATATTTTTATGTCTCATTATAAAAATTATATTAGTTTATCTAAATAAATTTAAAAATAGTTAATTTTATTTTTTCTATTTAATTTTTTTATTTTTTGAAAATACTTTACACTATTATTTATTAAAAAAGTACTTATATTTTACTTGAGTTTTTTAATGATGATATTTATTCTGTTGGTAGTATTATATTTATTTGTTACTTATATTATTCATGACAAATATTATTTGAGTCATAATTTATTAGATGGAGGTAAAATTACTACTCCAATAGTCAATTTATTATTTCAAATTACCAGGATAAAATTCCTAACTATCAAGATAATATTCCGACTATCAAATTACTATTCTGATAGACATATACTCATATATAAATACTTCATAATTATTTCACTAAATATTCAATTCAATTCATAAAAAGTTTTGAGATTTCCATTTTTAAATATATTTATTTGATTACTAAAACATTTTTTCTTTTCTATATTTAGGCAGTGAGGTTGATGATTTTAGAATATTGGGGTAATCTATATTTTCCATTTAGATTTTATATTTTATATTTTATTCCAATTGTTGTTCTCGAGAATTTAATTGTTTTAATTATTGAATAATGTAAGAGTATTCGGTTATAATATTTTTTTTTTGGTTTCCCTATATTTTTATGTGTATAATATTATATAATAAAACATAAATTTATTCAAGAAACAAATATTAATAATAAATATAGGGTTGTTAAATTCTTCCCCCTTTGAAATTTCATCCCTAAAAGTTTAACACATATTCTTAGTTGTGAATTGATAAGGGTTGTTTTATTTTATTGTTTCCTCTTATTCTTATATTTCCTCTTTATAATTATGGTTCCTCCATAACACTTTAACAGGGTTAGTTGTCATGTTGTGTAGATATTTTTTATGCCTCTTGATCATCACCATATATTTTTCATATATGAGGCCATTCTTAATTTGTATAATCTTTGGATTCAATTCATGCATGAGATCAAGAATATATTTTCCCAAGAGTGATACATGGAACATGTCATGAACATGAACCATTCTTGGTGGAATTGTATGCTGATAGGCCACTTCTCCTTTCTGATCTGGAATCTGAAATGGGAAATTGTACCATTGGATAAGCATCCCTTTCTATCTAAATATAATGTATCTCTTCCTGGTGATATTCAAAGGAATTACTTTTATCCCACATCTATCTCAAAATCCCTTTTATGGTTTTCAATATTGAACATTTACTAACTCTGAGTATATTTTATATGTTCATTTATTGACCACACAATATCTATCTTATCGCACACAATATACCATCCATATATATTTCATTCCCTAATATAATTCAACCATGTTTGGGTGCAACATTGCATCCCATATAGATCTTGATATAGTGTCATTTTAATACTTGAGTGAAAGTAATATTATTATGAAAACTCATCCAATGGGATATGTTGATCCCATCCACCTTTAAATTACATCTAATAGCCTCTTAGGATATATTTTTGAAATAGGATAGTCCTTTTAAATTGGGTTTCAGTTTGGGGTTATAGGACATGTTAAATATCATTTCTGTATAAAAAAATTGAATATATCTCTATAATTTAGATTTGAACATTATATCATGATCATATGATATGAAATGTGGATCCACCTACAGCATAACCACTTCAAATATTTCCTAAAAATTTGTTTAAGAAATAAATCCTCAAAAAAATAGCAATATATTGATCAACCATGGTGAGTCGATCCACCAGAACCCATATCTCATTGTTTTTTTGGATTGCTTTGGGAACCCAGTGACAATGTTTATAGTGACATTCTCCTATTTCCATGTGGGAATAAGTAATGGCTTCATCATTCCTTTGGACATCTGTCAAACTTATTTAACTTTCTATAATTCTAAATATAGTGAGATATACTCTGTAATCATCATCGTCATATTTTCACATCTTAAGATCTATCGAAGATCACAATACATCTTCATGCATCTATGATGGATAGAGAAATGTGTGTTATGTTCATTATATAAGAGCTCCTTCAATATCTCAGGTGATGTGGGCATAGAATGCCTCATTCCACACTATATCACATCTTCATAATCTATTTGGAACTCATGTAGCTTCCTTTCCTTTAGTTATTTCATGTTCTTTTTTAGATTTTTTTCATCCCTTTGTGCTGCTTTTATGTTCTCTTGTATTTTTTTTATGAAACCATTTAATCATGGTATGATGTATTACCATCCATTATGTTTTCCTATTCTATCCTTTTAATATCTGAGAAGATAGTATATCTCTCAATCCACATCATGGATAGAGATGTAGTTTTCTCTCTTACTAAGAGAAAAAAATACATTATTTTCCTTTTTTGGATGGTATTGAATAGTGAAATCATAGTCCTTATTTAGCTATAACTAAAATCATTGACACATGTATAGATCCTTCTGTGTGAATACACACATTATACTCTCTTTTTTCAGTATATATATCCCAATTTTCACCCTAAAGGTATCCTTGGAAAATATTTACGGAGACGATATTAGTTACTAGCTATACATCATATGTCATGAAGTTTTTCTCATGGATCTTCAACTATTATGAGGATTAAGATATCACTATATCTTTATTCATGAGTAAATTACCCAAGAATTTCTATAAATCATGATTGTATATCACAAAACCTTCCCAATGTATTGGTATTCTGAGCACATGCATAACAAATAACCTCTTTTTGAGCTAAAAAATCATTCATCATTATTCAGGTGTCTAGAAAATAATTACACTATTCCAGGATACAATTTTTAGCGGGAAAGATAATCATGATAAATATTTCAAAATATGTCATTATGATGCATTGAAAACATGAAAACTATAAATTTATATGTCCACAATGGGTCTGCACCATCACTCAATTGCATTAGTTTTTTATGGGTACATAGAAATTAACTCAATTGTGATTATGTTTCTAAAGAATGCGACTGAAAACATCTAAAATTCAGACATAGAGAACAAAAAGAACATTTTCACCTTCCTTAATTTCACAAGAACAATACATATATTCCATTCACATACTTCTTTTCTCATATACTGAATGAGAATATCATTGATAAATACTACCATATTGTTTTTGAGATAGCCACTAATGACTAAATTAAATAAATCCATTAATATTGTATAGGCATTGGTATTTCCAAAGGCATTCACTATGAACTCATAGTGCACATACCCTTAAAAAAGTATTCTTATGAATATTGTCCATCTTCACTTTCAGTTAATGATATCAAGAATGAATATCGAAATTTTAGAAGTGGTGATCTCCTTGTAGTTGATTGAACATGTCATAAATAATTTGTAGAGGAAACAAATCCTTTATGGACATCCTATTTAGATCTTGATAATCGATACACAAATGCTTTTATACATCCATTTTATTTACAATGTTCACTGGAATACCCGAATGTGATGCACTGGGGTCTCTGAACCCATTGTCCAAATTCTCATGAAGCTTCGTATTTTACCATTCTAGATATATTAGGGCCATCATATAGGAGAATTTAGTGATATCAGTGGAACTAGTTATAAGTATTGTTGATAAATCTACCACACAATATAGAAGGAGCCCAGGTAACTCTTTGGAAAATATATCAGTGTATTCGCTAAAAATGGGAAAATCCTCTATGTTAGAACCATCCTTTGACTCAACCATTTGGGAAAGGTATTCTTATTCACATGGTATTAAAACCCACACCATTTCCGTATTTTATAATGGAGATTCATAGTCTTCCTTTCATCTATAAAAAATAATTTCATGGTTAGTAATTTTAAAATAGATTTCCATTTCTTGATATTTGATGTGTGACCTATATAATGGGAGTCAATCCAGGCCCATGGTAGCATTGAATATAACTATAATATTTATTATGATTTTTTATATTTGAATATTCCCATAGATTCTTACTTGAGAATTTTTCGACCCTTGGGTGGAAATGATTTAACAAAGAATTGTTTTTATAGATATTATTACATTAGGGTATCAAGGATTGATTTAATAGTCCTACAAAAAGTTCATGATATAAAGGAATGTGTACAACAATAGTCAATTAATTATTTTTCCATTATTTAGTTAATAGGATGTGTACCTTGTATAACTTCATTTTCACAGCCAACTTTAGGTGTATTGATTTAATAAGCTTTCCCTTGATCCTATATTTTTGTTGGTTGTTGACACTAATTACCCATGAGGACCCATGGCTCAATGTATTGGATTTCATAGTTCACTTTCTCCAAAAATTTGAAGAATTGAATGATGGTTGGAACATTAGGTGTTGTGTTCCTTTTGTCCATCATGATGGATGGATTTTTCAAATCTCTTCAACATTAATGTTCTTGGTAACCTTATCTCATATAATATAATCATATCACCATCCCTTTTTAGAAATTCCCATGAATTTTCCTTCAAACCATTTTCATATGTGTAGTTTGATTCACCTACCTCCTTTTTCATTTAACCCACCACCTCGATACTCTATTCTTCTCTTCTTATCATTATAAATATGGGACTATTATTTGAACCATATCTCGTATATGAGAGCACATGATAAAAATTCATCATAACTCCCAATGACCCAGATAACTATATACTTTTGAAGGTGTGGTTTAAAAGAATGATCGAATAAATCTAATTTTCTATAATTCTTGATAATAAAACAAGAGGAATATATCTTAATCCTTGTAAACAATATTAGTAAGTCAGGAAAGATTAACCATCCTTTTACTTCATCTTTATGAATTATCTATCAATATTTGTTCAAAGAGTTCAAGTGAGAAACTTTTTATGATATACTTTCTTAAATTCTTAATGCTCTATCTATTCTATTTCAGCCATCAGATTTGTGTTCTTTATCAATTCACAATATTGATCAGATTCCCCATCTAAATGATAAATTAAAATGGTTAACTTTTCCTTCTCATAATATTGGAGAACATAAAATAACCACTCTTTCGAGTTAACCCAGTTTTAAACTACAATTGGATCTGATTCTCTACTAAATGTTAATAGGCATTACTGCATAAATGATCCAATGGTTATATTATACTTATTAGGTGATGGTATAAATTCTACATGGTCCATGTTATTATTCATAGCTTGGGACAACTGGGTAATCATTTCCATTATAATTTAAACTCCACCTCCAATGTTATTGGTGATGTGGTTCAAGCTATAAGTGTGTTGTTCCTTGCACTTTTCATTTCCACTTTTTTCCTTATTCCAACCATTTTTAAACTAGAAATGGATTGAAAATAGTTAAAAAAGAAGGGAAACTTATTCTTTTACAAAAGTAATAATAAATGAATATTTTATGGGATCCCTTTGTTTATCCTTTTTCTAAAACAAAGATTCTTGGATATTTATATCAAAGTAGACTTCTATTATGGTTATTCAGTAATCTTCTCTAATACAAATTCTCAATTTATCTAACACCTTCTCTAATACCATTTTTATAAACCCTAGATTTCATTCCATTACTATTATATCATATTTAAGTTAAATAACATAATAGAGATAAATATCAAGGATCAAAGGTTTTAGTTTCATTGGAAAATTATTCACATACATAAATTTTACATAACAAGACATTAATATTTATTTTAATCCTTCAACATTATCCATATATATCAAATTCTCCATAGTATAATTAATTTATTGAGGCTATACATCCAAGAGAGATGTGGGATAAAAGCCCCATAATATGATGAATAACATATATGAATCCATATAATGTGGTTGAGCATAATCATAATCATCATATCCTAACCATTGTATCATCATTAATATAAGGGAAACAAGTGATAAAGTCAAGAAATATGTAAATCCACTAAAATGATACATCAATCCATAATTTTTAAATTCCACAGATGGTTTTGAATAATACTAGCATCGTGTTCATGTATAAAATATTTCCATAACCATAGTATCATCATTGCGTAAAAATTTTGCATCAGGTTCATGTATATGAAACATTATATCACAAGATACATCACATTATACAATGTATTGGAGGGATATATGATTTCAGTCCCACCCATCACATCATAATATTTATATTTTCATTTATTCTATATAGAACATTTTAAAATAATTGTCAGGAAAAAACCAAAGGAAATAAATGGTTTTTAAAATTATTTCATAAAATATGATTTCATGAATAAATTTGGGGTATGAAATTTTAAAAGGGAAAAACATATTTGGTTTATGAATCTTCTATAATGAACAAAGAAGAAACATCTCAAGAGGAGTCAAGTTTTTGTTCTGTAACTAAAAGTTCATTTAGAAAATCATGGTATTTTCTATAAAATAATGTAAGAAACATATATATACTTACGAAGAAATTTTATAAACAATAAAATGATATTTAATAAACATATTCATAAATTCAATGAATTCTTGAAAGAGGATAACTCAAGAAAATGAGGTGGGCTTGAGAGTCCCCTTTCCTTTATTCCCACATTATTTCATCACTTTTAAGCCTCTTGAATAATAAAGATATAGTTTTTGAAATATTGATCCAGAAGGGAAATATCATAATTTTTACCACAATTTATAAATTATAGTCATTTATTTATATTTACTAATTTCCTTTGTTATAGGGTGGTCATTTTCATATCATGTTCTAATTAAAAAAATAACATTTTGCATCAATTTATATATTTTGTAATATGTAATTTATTAATTAGTTTAATTAATTATAGACACATATTATACAAATATTTACATGTTTATATAATATTTATATATATATCATAATATACATCCCTTACGTTGGTTATAACCATTTACATAAAAACATGTCTGTAGTTGGTTAAAGTACCATTAATGGGACATTATAGGGAGAGCGTGAAAGATTTTTACAAAATATATATATAGTAAATCTGACTGTTTCAATAGGTGGGCATCATTAATATAATGTGAAATTATTTCCTAATTAATCATAAATTGAATAGTTTTGAAAAGTGTGGTGAAACAAATAGTAAGAAGAATAAAAATAAATAAAAATATGAATAGTGGATCAACACATACATAATCCTCTATGTATATTATTTTGTAAGAAACTAAAAATCCCTTGATTGATTCAGTTTGATTACTCGATAATATCTCTAATAAATATTTGTGGATTGAGGGGGATGATTTTTTAGAGGATATGATTTGGAATGTGTGGGTTGAGTGGTTTTCCAAGAGGATGAAGAGGTTTATTTATAATTTAGGAGAGGTTTATTATTATAATAAAATATTATATCAAAGGTAAAACATGAAGAAGTGAATTTTAGACAATATAAATCATATTTCAATGCAACTCCCTAAAAATTTTAAAAGAATAACTTTTATTCAATACTGAGTATGACACACAACACCCATAACATAATAGCATATAACATATCTAGTCTTTAAAATATATATAATTTATTTAATTTATTCTCTATATTTAAATTCCAATAACAATGAGTTAGTTTGTATCACATGTAACGTTGAGTTTTTTTGATAGATTTCATTACACGCAGGACTGAGTTTTTCCAACAAATAATATATTACTAAAATATTATTATAACAAGATATATCCTAGGATTAAAATTAGAATTTATAAATAGGATTCAGTAACATATTTATTTATATGACTAAACTCACCGGTTACCAATTAATTACAAACAAATATAAGAACCAATTGAATATAATGGGAATGTTTTTACAAAAAACAATTATTGTGGGCCAAAGGTTTTTTAAAACTATCAATTATATTAATCATATTAAATAATTAAATCTATAAATTAAATATTTAAATAAATATTTATAATATTCACCCAATATATTTGATAGACATAATGTATGAATAAATATAGTTTTATGCTTAAATTGTTTTTTAATGAAAAATTGTCCATATTTTAGTTGTGTTGAATTTTTTAAGCTAATGTTTAAATATTTTATTAAATATATATGTAAAAATAATATTCATTTTTAATGTGTAATGTTATAATTATATTTTTGTGTTTTTTTGGTATTTTTAGTGAAGTTTCATTTTTTATAAATAGTGAAAATAGTGAATTTTAATTGAAAACTAAAATTACGTCCAAATGATTTATATGTTTAATTATATTTTCAATAGGTATTGAGGTCAAAGTATATCATTTTTACACCAATAAAACCAATCTGGTTCATTGGGATCAATTTTATATTGAATTTTGATTTAAAAAGATCTCACACAATAGACCATGTTTACTTTAAAATCCAATATTACCATCCCATCTATGGGATTAAATTTAAATTAATTAATTCCAATTATATAATTGGAATTTATATAAATACAATCGTTATATGTAATTAAAATAATTTATAATTTCTAAATGGTCCAATTAAATTTTGATTGAAAAGATTAGTGAATGCATTTAAAAATAATTATTTTGGTTATGGTAAAATTAATAATAAAAAGGCAATATACATGAAACTTAAGGGCCAAAAAAACCTAAAACCACTTCCAAATTCCATTTTATGGCCATATTCAGACTATATCCTCCTTTGGATCTAATTGGTTCATTATTAGAGGCATGAAATATAAGGGAGACCTCTCAACAGTGTTTACCATTTAATATTTACAAAATTTCACTCCCCACTAAAAAAAGGAACTCACCCTTCCACATCATCTCAATTTCCATTTAACAAAACATGATTTTTTTAAGATTCTTCCAATTAATTTAAACTTTTGGAAATTTTTTATCTCCTGCATCTTTGAGCATAGTGCGTGAAAGAAATATGTTTGTTTTACAGTTTATGAAATACCATGTTATACATGTAGTACAATCAATACATAGATTATCCTGAGGTAAATGAAAAATTATTTTTATCTTGTGTTGAACATAATGTAGAGTTTACTCTATATATTTTGATAAATTCACATATGAGTTTTAGATAAAATAAAATATACTACTAATATTGTTATTAAAATATTATTATAGTTTCCATGTTGTCATTGGAATTGAAATTATGAATAAAAATAACAATATATTGAAAATATTTTTTTAGATATTTATATAAAATTAATCTTTTGGTTAGTAATTACTTATAAAGGAATGTAACAAATATTTGAAACTTATGTAATACCTTTTTAAAAAAATCTATTTCTGTATGTACAAATACATTTTTATCTCAGTAAATTAAACAAACAACCTTTGATGAGTTTTTTTCTATAAAATTTTTATATTAGATAATAAATTAATATTTTTGATACCCATAAAATAGATTTTTTGTGAAGAAGATAATAATATATCCAATTATATGAATAAAAAAGTGTTAAATTTTTAAAGTTTATTTTATAGCCTTTTAAGGGTAAACCCATTTAAAATCTAATATTTCACACTGGTATATATTTTATTTGAAAAAATAAAAATAATTTTTGTAATTAGAATATCAAAATTTACATTAGTTGATTGTTTTTTACTTTTCATAAAAGTTTCATTTTTTTAAATACTATAATAAATATTTAATTATAATTGAAAAAATATTTTTATAATAATTTTTTATATAGTTAAATTATATTTTAATATGATTTTAAATAAAATATTTATCAAATATACAAAAATTAATCCAACTAATCTAATTGTAACTAACTTCACATTGTAATTAGATATAAAAACATTTCAATCATTTGAACTTTTTCACTTTAAAATCACGTCGTCTCATCCCTTTTTAATATTATTTAAAAAATAATATTTATCACTTCTAAGATTAGAATTTCAAAAAAATTATTCAATATTTCTAATAAGAATAATTTATAATTTATAATAAGTTTAACAATGTTTTATAAAAAATTATTAGTGAATGTAGTTAAAATTTATTATATAGATTAAGGGAAAATGAGATTAATTCATTATTAATCTAGGAATATAATGTCTAAATATTACCTTACACTTTTCTAAAAATTATTATATGGCCATATTTCAATGATTCCACGACTAGAGATATATAATAGTCTATTTTAACACTTTGGGATAAGTAGTATATGAAGATCAATCTAGTCTTTTTATGAATACCCAATGTGTCCTTTTCCCCACTAATAAAAGGACTTCTCTCATCCTCACTTCCTTACAACATGAAAGACACTTTATCACCTAATACCACTTACAAATATCCACCATAAATTCAAAACTTTATCCTTGAGGCCTAACATTTTTCCTAAATCTCACCATTTAATCCCTTTGGTTCAAACCAAATCAGTTACCCGAAGAAGAGGTAGGGTATTTCCACAAGCAATTTTGTTTTATTTTTATTCTACAACCACACAATTTTTCTAATTCCATTATTATATTATAAATTAAGGATCATAAATATAAATATATTTATTTTTTTAATGTTTTTACACAAAATCAAACACACTTATATTATATGGGACACATGATCATTCTTCATTTGTACGGTGGACTACCGCCTTGAGAACTAATCTCATTCGTTCTTCAATTACCAACTATCATGTTATGAAATAATGAGGGAATTTTAGTTTTTTATGATATTTATTATATATATGTTTTATTTATTATCCTTCAATTAATATATAAATCACACCACCATTCTTTCAATTTTTCGAAAATTTAATAACTTCATTTTTGTATGTGTGAAACAATACATCCTCAAAGTGATGTGATTCACCCAAGATTTTCATTGAATATATAAAGTATGGGTGGGGTGAATTTATATGATATATATATATGAAATCATAATGATAATGTAATAATATATATATATATATATATATCTGTTTGTGTGTGTGTGTTTAAGTTTCATTAATTTTCTTTCTTTCAATAGGACAGGAAAATAAAAACATCATTCATGCATATGTACAGCCTACCATTTCTAATACAGTATATTCCATTTAATATTCTTGTCTTTTATTTATTATTTAAAATATATATATATGATATTTTTTTCATTTTTTATATTTTTTAATAAATTAAATCCTTATCTAAGTAAGAGTACAATGAATAACAAGTCAAAACATATATGAGAATCAAATTGGATAGTACCTGAAACATAACATTAACGTGGAATTTATAAAAAATAGTGAATATAGACTAATAATAAAATAATACATGGTATTATATTAAATAATATGGTTCTGTTATTTATTTTTAAAAAACATATATTTATTATATATTAGGTTTTAATGTGTATAAAAAATATCAAGACATAAGATAAGGGTTTCTTCATCTCAATTTCATTTTCAATGAGCCATAAGACTTGTTCACCACATATTTTTTTATTTGGTTTATATAATTCATAGTGAAATTTCATATAAGGAATATCATCTATTTCATGATATAAAATGTTTAATTTTATTTTATTCTTTCCCTCAGACTTCGATTCTAATGTTAATCACATCGTAAGGGTTTTCTAGTCTCACTTTTATTTTTGGGAGCTTATTCAATATTCAACAATTATTTATTTTATTTAGTGTATATACTTAAAATTAATTTATAATACTATTATTATATTTAAACTTATGGGGATTTTAATATCAATTTAATTGTCTATGTTTCATGGAATTTGTAGTAAGGAATCTACCGAAATGGTAATGTAATTTTGCCTCAATTTTTCTTCATTGAGACACATGGCATGTTATGCACCTATATTTTTTTTAAGAGGTGTATTTACATCACATTGACATGTTATATATTGAATAAAATTTATATTAATTATATTTTAATCTTCATGTAATTTTTTTATTTCAGAGGTATTATGATTCATTGTTACAAAAGTGGAATAGTTTATTGTTACAGTATCATCATTTTTAGGGTTATTTATTATTAATAATTCATTAATAAAATATTATGATCCATATCTCATAGAAAATATTGGTGTTTATTATTATCTATTTATTCAATGTTTCTTCACGTAATGATATAATTTTTCCACATTATCGTAATTAAGATAATTAATAAATTGTTTTTATGAAAATCTGATATTGTTTTCTTTTTGGTCTGAAATCTGTGTTCTTCCAAAATGAGGTTTTCTAAAAATGGTTACAAACAATATTAATATGATGTTTGGAATAAATATTTTTCCCTTTTGTACTATTTTAATAAATAAAATACATTTAAAATGAATCTCCTTATATTGTTAAATCAATTCAATTTTCGATACATGTTCTGTTGCAAAAGGAATTTTTAGAATGTATAGATTTACCTACTGACAGGACAGTCATTTCATTGAGTATTCTTTTACATGTCAAAATTATTAATTTTTTATATGTTATTTTCTATATATTATGGAAATTAATTTTTTAATGTACCTTCAATGGAAAATGTATTGAAAAAAAATTATGTTTCAAAAGTGTTTAAAATTATTTTCACGATACCTTTAAAATTATTCATGGAAATTTTTTTTAAAGATGTTTTGAAGAATAATTAATAAATTTTTGAGGAAAATATTTGTCAAAATGATTCAAAATTACATTATATATTTTTTAATAACATTGTTTTCATACTTTTTCAGTCATCCTTTATAAGTTTTCATGGAAAATGGGTTTCAAAATGTTTTCAATAATCCCCTATATATTTTCAAATAAAATTTATCTTCAAAATTATTTCAATATTGCTTATTAATATTTAGTGGAAGAGGAATTTAAAATAATATCCACAATATTTTTTTAAAAATTATTTTGAAAAAATTTTATGGTGCAAAAGGAATTTTTTTAAACATGAACGGATAAATTTATTATGAAATTTTTTAAATGATTTTGAAGTTACATTATGTGTTTTCAATGTGTTTCATTTAAGAAGAATTTATAATATTTTCTATGTTTTAAAAAAGATAATTTCAAAGAAAGGATATTTTCTAACAAGAAATGATCCATGTTATAATTCAAAATCCTTATTAATCTATGATTTAATCCTTTTATATAGTTTAATATTTACTAGGGATATGATCCAATAATATCATTGATATTATATCATTAATATTTTATGTTTTAATGGTATTATGTTGGTGACACATGTGTATTTTACATGTGTTATATACTTTTGAAACCTTCTTCATTTCGTAGATTATGATTTGATGAAATGATTATGAAACCTATATATTTTCCAAATTTTATGATATGATGATATTTTTTGATACATGTTTTCATTTCATGGGTTGTGATATGATGTATTTGAATCATATATCTTTTTATAGGTCATGATATGATGATTGTTTAAGATCTTATAGAACTTGTATACATGATTTTTTTATGTGATGGGTGAGACATATATCTTCCTCAAATTCACTGGGTAATTATTTATATCTAATGATTTAATGATGGGAATCAAGTCAACCATAATGATACACTATAAAATATGGGGAAACCCAATAAACTATAGAAATATAGGGGAAATTATACTTTATAGGGGTTGGGATACTAGGTCCGTTATAAGGAATGGTCTGCTACTATGGATGGTGGTGTGTCCTTCCCAGTAGGTGTAGTCCCCATGAAGTTGGATTATATTTTCTATAAATCTGACTTGGCTTATAGGGAATCATATTACATGTTTATGTTTCATCCACAATCCCATGTATTATTCTAATGTTATACTCTCATGGAATATTCCATTGATTTCCTTATGGTTTATGTCTTATGAAATGAAAAAGTTTTTCCAGGAATCATATATATGATCACTGAAATTACATGTATGATATTATATTTTATCTGATTCTCATTCCATTATGGTAATTTTATGCTAATGAATCTCTTTTATTTACCCTTATTGAGAATCTGCTCTCACCCTTTCTTATGTTTCATTTCCCCATGTTATAAAGAATGGTTTTAAATTGAAGTTCTAAATGGGAAGATATTTTTGGGACACATTTAATGTCTTTAACTATGTTAGTAAATTTTTTTCACGATTTTAAAGAAAATAAACAATGACAGTATTTGATTATGTACTTTTTTAATGTGATAAATATTCATGTAAAATCTGTAAAATCCATGTACATGAAGCTTAGGTTGTTAATTTTTTTACCAAAGTATCATTTAAGTCAGCCTTTGTAAACTAGGTTGTGAATAATTTAGAGAGATACCTAGGGATATTTCTATGAATATTTTTTGGGATATCTCTTAGGATAAATCTAATGCTAAGTTAACGTATATGAAAATTTCATGGATTTTGATAAAGGATATAGTGGATGTTTCCCTAGTAATACAACCCAATTAGGATAATAAAATTGTATGTTCCTCTAAAAAATGTGCATAGGGGTAACAACCCTAAAACATTGTATTGACATAGACTCGGTCGTGAAATAGATCATGACAACATGCCTTACTAAACAAAAAATTTGACACTCCCAATGTATATGGTTTTGGAATTAATAAAATCTTTATGAAACATCATGAATGATTTAAGAAGAAGATTTCTAGGAATAATCCTTTATAATCATATGGTTTCATATATTAAATAATGTGTCTTAATTTTGACATTTTATAAGTGATTTTAAATGATTATTTGGATTCTGTTTATGAAGGTGTTTATCACAATACGATTTCTAGTTTTTGTCTACTGAGGGACACCGAATGTATTGGGATAACATTGAATCTAATGGAAAATTTGGTGACTATGTGTAGTGAAATTTGATAATGACTACAAAGAATAATTTTGTGATCACTCTAAATAATCTATCCAGATATATGAGTAGGAATGTTAACATTATTGATATTATTAAAAAATCAAATAAGAAGATGATGGTCATTATTAAATGATCACATGGTAAGGAACATATATGAATGAATTTTTGTCTTCATACATGTCAGGAATATGGGAAGTGGAATATTAGGGAATAACGTAAATGGAGAGAATGATATTATCTCCTCTTGACAAAAGCTGATACAATTATGATTTTCCATGGAGATAAATGTCTTATCTATGGAGAATAGAGGAATTTCCAAAATCAATTGCTTGACATAAGAATTTACTTCTAAACAAAGGAATGACATATCCAATTCCTATCATTAGAGTCGAAGGATTGAAATTTTTATGTATTTGGATTGAAAAATTATGATTTGTGGAATGTAAAAGAAGTTTGGAGATTTTTTTTTCAATAATGAAATAATGGAATATGTTAAATGGTTTTGATGTACTAGAAATGTAATTTTTGGAAATTTGATATTCATTGAAGTATATAATTAATGAAAATATGACACATAATATGTTCTGAACATTGAGATATTGATGTCTAAATAAAGATATATTTAATATGAATAATAAAAATAAATGTTATTGATTTAAATGGAAATTATTATTGATTTTTTTAAAATGTGATCTATGTTATAATGGATTTAGTATAAAACTTATATGGTTTTAGGAAATATATTCCATAAAAATTGGAATAAGAAATCATGACGGTTAGCAATAATTTTTTATGTTATTTAATGTTATTACCATGTTTCAAGAAAACAAAAGTATGTGGTTGTAAAATGTTCGGTATGTCACAACTAAGAGAAACATTATGATATAAATGGAATCAATAACAAGCTATTTGAGAAATTTTTTGACATTATTTCTAATATTTTGGAATTTTGTCTTTTTGAAGGGTTATAAGGTTAACCAATTTATAAATGGTCTAAGATATACATTAGATGTGGTTTTAGATGTTCTAGTTTTGTCTCTCCATATGGGGATTTATTCATGGTGGATAACGTGTGCTATCCTTTTGTGGTGACTCTAATTACATTAAGATGGAATGACTTATCATTCTTCCCCATTATCTATTAGTACATTAAGAATGAAAACATCAGGTTCATTTCTTAGAATAAGAGATAAAGTTGAAATTTATCATGGAATTTCAAAGGGTGACATTGTCATAAAATCATGTTTTTATTTATTTTCATGAAAATAATTCAACATTAGAAAAAAATTTCTTGAAATAAATTTCTTTCTGATTATCTTCATTTTTGGAAGATATCAATGGAATTTTTGAAACCGCTCTGGGTTAAGGATTTGTGATTGTTATCTTTCTCCTAAACAAGTTCTTTATAACTCTACATCAGAACATTATATTTATATTTCACTTTTGGGTTCTTATTATCACATTTAAAATGTGTTCTCTTCTATGGAAACCTATTTATTAATTAATTTAGGTAACTGTTATGCATCTAACATTCCATTTTTAATCCATATTTTATTATTCAATTTTTGAATAAGGGTTTCCATGAAAGGAACATTAATGTATTATACCCTTGGTGACCCATACTAATTTTTAGTGTAAAATTTATTTTAATGGGGGTATATTGTAACACTCATAGAGTATTAGAAGGTTTTTGGAATTAATTTAAATTATTTTGGATATTTTGTATTTCTAAAAAATATGAATATAGAATTTGAAAGCACTCTTTTTCAATTTAATTTCATGTAACACCAATATATTATTGAACTAATCAAGACATATAGTTATCTTGTAGTACATGCAACACTATGACTTGATTTTGTTGGATACAGTGATCCGTTTCTTCGATATCTTTTATTACATGCAAATAGATATTTAACAAACTAAAATACACTATTAATATTATTTTTAATATATTATTATAGTTACTATATATCCATTAGAATGTAAGATATGAATAATATTTACTAAATTTAGATAATATGATTTAAATGTTTATGTAAAATTAATCCTTTAGTTATTAATCATTTAAAGAATAATGTAATTAATATTATAAAATAGTGAAATTAGTTTAAAAAAATATTTCTCTATGTACACTAAAAATTTTAGCTCAATAAATTAAATAAATTTGATAAATGTTCTCAATATAATTCTTATACATTAATTTTGATTAGTATTTTTGATAATCATTAATTTTATTTGATAGACATAAGACAAAAATAAATCTAATTATATTAATAAAAAGAGGTATTACATTCTAAAAGGTTATTTTATAGCAATTTAATAGAGAACCTATTTTAAATATCATTTTGACACATTAATAAAATTTATATGAAAATATATTCTTCATTTTTTATATCTGGATATCAAGATTTACATAGGGTTACTTTTTGTAATTTTTTTAGAGATGTTACGTTTTTATTAATAGTTAAAAAACACTGAATTTTAATTGAAAATGACTTTTTTCTAATGTATTTATATAGTTAAATTCTACCTCAAATAAGTTTTAATGTATATATAGATAAAAAATTTCAAAATTTAAAAAAATTTAGGTCATGGAAAATCATTTCAAATTGAAATGGCATATAAAATCATTCAAACGTTTTACCTTTTTAAATTTAAAAACTCGGCATCTTATCTCGTTTGTGAGATAAATTTTAAATTAATTTATACCAGGAATCATCATTGAATTTTTGAAATATTATTTCGTATTTGTAAATGGAATAATTAATAGTATCTAATATGGTTGGCTTATTTTTTTGAACAAAAATATTAGTGAATGTAATTATAATTAATTGCAACAATTAAGGAAAATGCAAGCTTAATTATTGTAATCGTGGAATATATGCTCTAAAAATGACCCAAATTTTTTTAAAGAATTATTTTATAGATAAATTTATTTGTTTCTTCCTATATGGATATATAATTTTTTATTTTTAACCCTTGGGGGTCAATTAAAACATGGGGAGCACTCAAATGTCTTCTAGAATACCCAATATGTCATTTTCCTACTTCTAGATGGATTAACATCCTCATAATTTACTCACACCTCTCAAGAAAATTTAGCAAATCCAAAACCCCCCTCAATATCCTAATATTTTTAACCCATTTATCTTTGTGGCTTCAATTATGGAATAAATACAAACAATGTAGACCATTGGTGCAATCAAAAAGTAGTTACCCAAAGAAGAGGTAACCTCATTCTATATGACCTTTTATTTTAGTTGCATTCTCCACCCCCAAAATTATTATTATTGTATTATAATATTATAAAATAAATATCATAAATTTAATGATATTTTTTATTTTTTATTTTTTTACATATAATCGCCTAATCATCCATCAAATGGGATACAAAATTATTGTTCTTGTGTACGACGAACTACCGCCTTGCTAACTGATGATGTTTATTCTTATGTTACCACCTCTCATTGTTGGAAACAATAATGGAATTACTATTTATATATTATATATAATATATTTAATATATAATAAGATTATATATCTTCTATATTAAACATACCATCATGATTTCCATTTTCTTAATTATAATAACTTTGTTTGTGGACATGTGGACTACTGCTTTCTCAAAGTGATGTGATCCATTCACACATTGCATGAAATTTATTAATTATGGATTTAGTAAATATATATTATATATATTAAATCATAATTATAATAGTGTATAATTATATATATGTGTGTGTAATATTATTTCTTTCATCCAATAATAAAATAAAACTAAAACAGTGTTCATGCATACGTACGGCTTACTGTCTTCATAGAAGATGTATTACCTTTTATATTCTTACCTTTTATATTTCATTATAAATAATTATATACTGTATATATAAGATATTAATATAATTTATTAAATAACATAAAAATGTAAATCGGGATCTATGTAATTGGATCAATAATAATATTACAAAACATATATGAAAAACAACATGAATATTATGTAACGTAACATTAACATGGAATTATTTAGAAACATGAAATATAATTTCTTAATAAAATAAAATATGGTATCTGATAAAATAATATGGTTATTTGTTTGATTTATAAAAAAATTATAATTACTATATATGATTTTTAGCATGTACAAATAAATTCAAGACGTAAGGTAAGGGTTTTTATGTCTAACTTTTATTTTCTATGAGATAGAAGTCATGTTCCCCACTTATTTTTGTTTTGAGGTGTATATACCTACCTATGAAATTTTATATAAATAATTTAATTTATTTAAAGATATTTAATGTTTAAATATATTTTATTTATTCATTGGGGTCATTATTATAACATTACTCAACTAATAAGTGTTTTCTAGTCTCACTTGTATTCCTATAAGACTTGAGTCAAATTCACAACTCATTTATTTTTTGTGGTGTATATATTTCCCATGAATGTACTTTAAGATTTTTATATATAAATATAAGGTTATTTTTATATACATTTCATTATATCTCTTTTGTGGGGATTATGGATCAAAATTTTCAACATTATTAATGTAATTTTGTCTCAATTTGTCTTCGTTGAGACATATTCCAAGTCATACACCTTTGTTATTTAGAAAGATGATTGTAATACCCTTTGAAATGTTATATCATGAATATCATTAATTTAATGATATTATATTCTTTATATAATTTTATTATTTCATGGGGATTATGAATCAATGTTACCAAAGTGGAAACAGTTTATTGTTATAATCTCACAGTTTTCCATATTTGTTTAGGATTATGATTTTATTGATCAAATATTAAGATCCATCAATTTAGAACTCTGTTGAATTTTCTTATCCTAATTATATTAATTATATATTCATGTAATAGTACTATTTTCCACTCTTTGGTACTTAATATAATTATGAAATATTTTAATTAATATTATTATTTATTTCCTCTTTCAGTCAAAAAATTATGTTCTTTCAAACCAATGTTTTCTAATGATGGTTTCAAAAACAAATTAATATTATTTTTAAAATATTTTTTTATCCATGTGTTACCATTTTAATAAAAAAAAATTAAAAATAATCTCCTTGTCATTTTCTAATCAATGATCTTTTCTAATCTTTTTACTAAGAAAAATGAATGTTCGGTAGGTATACATTTACTAATTATCAAAAACGTAATTTATTTGAAGCATCAGTTGAATTTTTAAAATTTATTATTTTTTAGATATAAAATCACTAATATTGTGAACATTTATTCATTTCAATGCGGTTTTGGAGGAATAGGATTTCAAAATCGATTTTTTAATTTCTTTAAATTATTTTAAAGATTAATAATTTTTTGAGGAAAAACGTTTTCATAATTTTTCTACATTCCTTTATAAATTTTAAAGGAATTTATTTTTAAATTTTTTCAAGAATAATTTTTATGTTTTTAAGGTTTTTTTTAAAATATTTTTAATATTCTATTAGATATTATCATGGAAAAATATAATAAATTTTTTCTACAGTCTCCTATATGTTTTGAAGGAAAAATTTTATTGAATGTTTTTATTTTTAATTTATATGATTTCATGGAAATGGTTTCCCAAATTTCATTTGGGTTGTTTTCAAAGAAAATGGTTTTGAAATTTTTTTATTTTCCCAAAATCATTTTTCAATTATAAAAGGATAATTTCTAAATAAATGCTATAAATGATTTTATATATTACATTCTATTTTTAAAAATGTTTCCATTATTTAAAGGATTTTTATATGTTATATGTTTTAAAAATTCAATTTCAATGAAATATTATTTTCCAGTATGTAATTAACAAAGTGATCTTTTAAAATCATTCACTAGGAAAGATGGAATCCTTCGATATAGTTTAGGATTTATTT
Source organism: Viscum album (assembly GCA_963277665.1). NCBI lineage: Eukaryota > Viridiplantae > Streptophyta > Magnoliopsida > Santalales > Viscaceae > Viscum > Viscum album. The sequence goes on from OY728123.1 coordinate 168,945,790, forward strand.
GGGACTTTATCCAATAATATCATTCATATTATTTCCTGAATTTTTTATTTTTTAATGGAATGATATTTATGAAAAATTCTTCTCTTCCACATGTTTTATTTTTATGAATCCTACATCCTTTCAAGGGTTATGATTTGTTGAAAGGATTTTCAAAACAATCAAATTTTCCACGCGTTATGATATGTAGAAATATATAGGATTCTCATTTCATTTCAACTGTTATGACATGATGTTTATGAAACCCATATCTTTTTATGGGTCATGATATGATGATTGTTTATGTTCTTGTGGAACATGTATGTATGATTTTATTCTATGATGGTTGAGACCTATAACTCCCTCTTATGCATTGAGTATAAATAAATATGTCATGAGATAATATGGGAATCAAGTCAATTGGATTTATCCACTATGGAAGATGGAAAAACCAAACCCAATATAGGAATATGAAGAATCTTGATCCACTATGAGATAATGGGGAAACCAGATCCACTATGGGAAGATGGGGAAAAAATCCATTATAATGAATATACTATAATTAGGGATGGTGGTGTGTCCCATCTAGTAAGTTTAGTCCCTATTATGTGACCTGATATTGTTTTAAAATTTCCTATACATATATGGAATCATATTACATGTTTACGTGTCTTCCAAAATTCTATGAATTATTCCTATGTTCTACACTCATGTATTATGATATTGATTCCCTAATTATTATTGCCTTATGTTCTATTAATATTTTATCCAAAAACAATGTATAAGTTCTTTCATATGAAATTTATGATCCTTGAATGTTATTATGATGTTATCGTATAATTATTCTCAAGGTATTCCAACGTATCTCTTTTATTTACCCTTACTAAGAATCTGAGGTCACCCTTTCTTATGATTTCTTTCCCTAGATTATGAGTTGATATAATAATGGCAGATATTATTGTTGGAATAATTGATGATATTTCACCATGTTATAATATTTTATTTCATGGCTCCAAATACACTAATCTATTACGGTTCTTGGGTATGTAATTTTGTAAGGTGCTTCATTTTAATGTAAATTGACGTAATATCAAAATAAGTTAAGACTGATTCATTATATTTCAATCCATTTTGACAATCCAAAATCTACCAAGATAATCTCCCAATATCCCCCTCCCCCTCATCCTAGAAGGCTAACTTTGGGATGAACGCCATCTAAGTATGTCTTTTGGTATAAACCAAAAGGAGTTACCCGAATAAGAGGTAACATTAGTCAATGATCACTTTTGTATCATTAATTTCACCACCCCTAAAATTCATTTTTTATCATGATTATATAATATATACCATATATTAAATATAATTAGATATTTTTATTTTAATATTTTGACCTAAAAATTCACATAGATCAATCAAATGAGATACACAACCATTGATTTTGTGTACGACGGACTACAACCTTCTGAACTGATATCATTTGTTCTTCCATTTGATACATTTCAAGGTTGGAATAAAAATATATTTATAGTAAATATATTATATATATTGTATTTATAATTCAATTATTCTTATTTATCTTTTTATATAACCATACCATCATGAATACTATTTTTTGGGAATACGATAACATCATTTGTGGGTGTGTGGACCACCGCCTCAAAAAAGTGATGAGATTCATTAACACATTACATGGGATTTAGTAAGAATGGTTTAAATAAAAATATCTTTCATATATGAAAGAAATTTTATACTGGAATTATAATTTACATATATGTCATTTACATTTCATTCTTGTAAATACGACAATGAAATTGAAGTAGTGTTCATGTGTACGTACGGCCTAATATCTCCCTGAAAGATGAATTTAATTTTCTATATCAATAAATTATGGATTATTATAAATTAAGATATGATTAATATATATGATATTTAAATCATGGTTTACCATATTTATATTATGAAATCATTATGAATGTAAAATAGAAAAAATAACAAGTCAATAAATACTCAAAAACATGACAATTAACACATGAAATACTGAAAATGTTGAATGATTATTAAGAAAAAGGTTTTAATAAATTATAAGAATATAATATATGATATTATAAATATGGTTTGGGTTATTTTGTATTCATTTTTCATGATTAAACCCATTATAGATGCATTAAGAATGGTGTTTTTCAAAAGGAAATGCAGGGTAAGGGATTCTTGTATCACTTTTTCTTCTATATGGCATACAACATTTTTACCACTTATTTATTTTTCATGGGGTATATAATAAAATTAGTTTATTTTCATGAATAAGTTCATCTGAATTTTAATTATTGTTTCATTTCTTGTTATTTCATAAATGAATATTATACATCAAAATTTTCTAAGTTGGAAGAGATTTCATCTCCATTTATATTCCATTTAGCTTAATTTTTAGTATTTTACAAATTCATTTAAATGAGGTATAAATAATTCCCTTATGTTATTTAATATAATTATTTAAAAAAAATTCATTCTATTTTAATGTTCACATTGAATTATCTCACATAAGTGGATTCTCTTGAAAATAACCAAGTATTAAAATTTATCATTGTAATCTATCATTCATTTTTAATTGTAATCATTCTCATCAAAAAAATGACTTTATTTTAATCATATTAATTATAATATTCATCAATTAACAATATTATCGAATTATAGATATTATTATTTCAAAAAATATATACCATTTTTACATATGGTGTTTACTTTGACAGTTATTCAATTATCTGTGGAAATATTGAATGATTTGTAATCTTTCATTGATACAGATATTTGATAAAAAATATTGATTATTATTTTATTAATAAATATGAGGAATTTTTTGTATTAGTTGTGATGTGAGGGGAATGAAATTTATTTATCCCCTCAATGAATCGATATGTTCTCATGAGAAAAATCATTTTACTAAAAAATGGGTTTCTACCACGAGATTTAAACCTTCTTCTTAAAGGTATTGAATGTATAGGTTCTCATGTGTCTTATACATTATATATAATATTTAACAATTACCTTCATTGAAAATTAGGTTATTATTGTTATTTTCTATCCCACGTATTTTCTATTTTACATTATCTGTGGATGAATTTCATTCTCGGCTTATTGATTAAATTCCAAGTGTTCTAGTTACTTACCATTCCATATTGATTATTCCTTATCCTATTATTTAAATGGAATGTGTTTTATGTTATTTAACATTCCATATTAATTTATTTACATTAAATCATTATTTTTTTAGCTTTACATAACCCTATCGGAGAATTTCAAGTCGCCCTAGTTTTTTTCTTACAATAGGATTCAAGGAAGTGTACTAATAATGATATGCAAATATATGCTATGTGGGAATGATGTTATTAATGAAATTTTTTTGTTATAATTAGTTTATTAGTTATTAATATAATACCCGTGTATGTATTGTTTTTTACAATATTTCTAGAATCATTAGCCATTCCATATTTGATTTATTTAAAACATCCCAATGTAATGGTAGTAGAAATAGGTTCTAGGTATACTGCGGTCGAATAATTATAGTTGGTATGATATGAGGTTTAGTAGAATACATTGGGAATAGATTTAGGAAAGCATATATTAGAGAAAATAACTATAAGTTATAATTTGAGTATAATTATAGATTAATAACATAATTACCCAGTTACATATAAATTATTTGGTTTTACTAACAATACATCACTACCTGTATACATAAATTTGATGTTATTCTATAATATATGTACCTAGGGGTAACAACTCTAAAAATGTGTGTTGGTCCGGACTACATTATATCTTGGTAAATCAAAACGGGCCTTACTACACACCTAGTTTGAAACTCACTGGGGATATTTTTAGGAAATTTCACGTTTTTAATATAAACCATTACAATTGATTGGAATCAATAATAATAATTAATGACCAAGAATAAACATATTCTTTCAGAGATAAAAAAATAATATGTCAATATTTGGACACCATAAAATTATTTTATTGTCTTTCCCCATTGATAATTATTTCTAACACTATGATTTTTTGTTTATGTTAAGCGATAGAACCAGAACGAATCACATTAATATTTTAAATTAAGGTAAAGTATGAGGAAATAAACAACAAAATAGGATGATGATAGGAGTGAAAGATATCATGTTCATTCATAATCAGTTTTTCTAAAATATGATAAACAACATATACCTTAACCAACAACCAAACTAACCAAATAAGACAACGATAGTGTTTTAGAAGATCTCAAGAGGTGAAGAAAATGGAGAAAAGGGATATATTTATATCAAGAAATAATGTGGAATGAGAAACCATTGATAGTTTCTCAATGGAATAAAGAGATTCTTTATTTTTTAGAAATAACATCATAAAGAAAAGAATTTCCAAGGAAAAATAAAATGTATGATGAATTAAATAAAAAACATATTAATGACCCATTTATAGTATGTTTACATAAATATGGGGTGCTAGATATTACATAAGTCAATTCACTCCTATAAAAAATAAATTCTAAACCAAGGAAGGACCTATGGGGAAATAAATGGATGAATTATTTATGTATTTTGTCTATATTGAAATACATATTTAAAAGAATATTTAATGATTAAATTTAGGGATTTCCATCATATTAATTTTTAAAATAATATTAACATGGTTTTAGAAGAAGTATAACCTATAAGGCAGTGGTTCTTGAAGCCATGACTAAAGGACAATAAGGGTTTCTCACCTACAATTGGCCTTTGTGATGTCATGGTTAAGGTATAATTAATTTTAGCTAAAAAATTTAATGAAAAAATATTAATAATTAACATGTAGTGTTTTATTTTATATTAACATACTAATGTGTTAAAGGTATTGGATTTTGGGAATATTCAGAGACAAATACTAGGATGTGTCACTATTTTAGAAGACTTGCAATCCATTATATGTGTATTTTAGTACATCAAACATCAAAGTTAATTTTTGGATATCCATTTTCTTATGTAATCAATTAATTTAAAATTAATAAAAAACAATATGTAAATTGTGTTTAAAAATTAGAGGACTTTCAATTAAGGGTATTGCCTTACATTTTTATGAAATAAAAGAATTACAAAACTTTTGAAAAAACATCAAAAAACATGTATCTTAATAACGTTATTTTTTTAAAATAAGGGTAATTCAAATAATCATTTATTTATTGATTTGAGGCCCTCAACATTCTATTGATTATTCACATATATTTGATTAATTAAATCAATAATCCCTATAAATATTTCCACTTTTCAACCATGTATTTGTCTTCATCATCCACTAATGTTCTCCTACCTAGAGAACCAGTTATCTGTTAGTCCATGGGATCATTTTACTTATCATTCCCTCTTGTTAAGATTATATTTTATTATATATCCTAATGATGTTGGACTTTGTGTATATTATTTTCAAATACCAAGCCATATACTTCTAATATCATGTTCATATTTATTATGATGCAATTTAATTAACGTGGGGAGAATATAATGTGCCAAAAATTAAATAAAATAACTTTTCTTCAATATAATTTATGCAATGTAATGCCTACAAAATAATTTAATATAAAATCTAGATATATTAAAATATATTTACTATTTTTAATCTATAATATATATTTAAATGCATAAAACACTCAGTTATCCTTTATCACACACAACAAATAGTTTCTTTGATAACTTTTGTTTCACACAAGACTGAGTTTTACGAAACAACATATTATTAAAATATAATTATAATAAGGAATAACCTATCCATTAAACATGAATAGATGAATAGTATTATGTAACATATGAATATGTATGATTGAATTTATTTGTTATCAATTAATTAAAAATTAATTTTTTACCAATTTATTAGAAATTAATATAAGACGCAATTGAATAGATATGAGATATTTTTACCAAAATAATTATTATTCGCCAATATAAATTGAAAATAATAATTTAAATTAACTAATGGTATTAATTAAATCTATATATTATATATTCCATCAAATATTTTTGATATTCATAAAATAGATTTGATAAAATTAAGATAAGCATAAATCCAGTTTTACTCTTAAAAATTTATTTTTTAAGAAAACTTTTCAACCTTTTAATGGATCACCTATTTTAAAACTAACAATAGAAAATTTTAAACATATTATATATCCGAATAAACATTATATTTGAAATAGTAATATCAAGATTATTTTAGGGTAAATGTTTTTTTTCTTTGAAGTATCATGTTTTGATGAATATGTGAAAAAATACTAAAATGTAATTGAATAATGAATATTGATCCAAAAAATTTAAAATGATAAATTATATGTCAATTTTTTAAAAGTCTCATTAGAAAAATTTTAAATTAGTTAACCCAATATAGATCATTTTTATCAATTTTATATTTATTCTACATTTAAAAAAATTTCAAAATTTATATCATTTTTACTTTAAACCCCAGCTTTCTCAACCCATCAATGGGGTCAAAATTAAATTATTTTCTTTCAGTTCATTGAATTTAATTTATAAAAACTGATTTCATTTTTAGAATAAGAATAATTTATAATTTATATTAATTTAAAATTATTTTTTGACTATTCTTTTTAGTGAATGAATTTAAAATTAATTATACAGATTAAGGTAAAATTAGACCTATTAAGGGGCTAATCCATAAACTTAAGGTCCAAAATGACCTATAAACTTGTCCAAAAAACATTATCTTGAAATATTTCTAAAATATTTCAAGTTTTATAAAATTTACTTTATTAATTGTGTCACGTTATTTATGGGAGACTACTTAATAGTGTTTAACTTTTCATATTTACAAGAAATTCACTCATCATCCACTATAAAATGGCACTCACCCATCCCAGTTATTCATAGTTCATAAGACCATTAGCACAACCAAAATTTTCAAAAATAAATTCCAAAAATTCATCATCTAATTCTAAAATACTCACTTTTTTCAAAAAAAACAACCATGAATTTATTTTGGTATACACTAAATGGTGTTACCTGATTGAGATGTATTCATCTTCAATGATAACTATTGTTTCAGTTACTTCCCCACCCCTTCAATTATGATTACATCATGATTATTTAATAACCTCAATGTCGTAAATATAACGATATGTTTATATTCTAATATTTAGACCTATAATATGAGAAACATCCTACAAATGTGATATGGAATAATTGTTTTTAAGTACACTGGACTACTGCACAGCAAATTGATGATGTTCGTTCTTCATTTTCAACTATTCATTGTTGGAATAATCAGGTATTTATAGTTTATATATGATATTTATTATATTTTTAATGTATTTATACTTATTTAATGCTTTATAAAACTATACCTTCGGGCCTTTAATTTTGTAAGAATATGATAAAACCATTTTTTGTAACTATGACTACAACATCCTCAAAGTGATGTAATTCATTCACACTTTCCATGGAATGTATTAATAATTGTTTTAGTAAATATATTTAACATATAGGAAAAAAATATGATAATATAATTATAATATAAATATAAATATATATTTTATTTTTCATTTATTTAAATACAACAATGAAATGGAAGTACGGTTATTTTTTTCATATGGTTTGCCGTCTCCATGAAAAGTGCATTTGATTTCCTATCTTAAAACATTATGGATTGTTATAAATATATATATACTGAAAATATATGTTATTTAAATCATAATTATATCCTCAATATTATTTCATCATTATCTATGTAATAAAAAAATAACATGCCAAAACATACTCGAAAACATGACAATTAACACTCAAAATAGTTAGAATAATGAATGATTATTAGAAAATATGTAATATGAAATTTAATAATATAATATATTATGTTATAAATATAAATATGGTTCTTTTATAAGTTAATGACAGTAATAAAACTATTATACATGATTTTAATGGATGTTTTATAGTGACCCTATCCTTTTACATATATCATTACATGATTTTAAGCATAACTATACAACAGGGTACATGTCACGGATTGTAAAGACTTGTGTCCTGGAAGAATAGGTACATAAAACTAAAATCATGGAACTAAATAAAAAAAAATCATTGTTTAATCTTGAAATTGATCTCCTGACTCCTATAGTGCTCATATATCCGCATAGGTTAACCTAGAGATAATTTGTACAATGGGACGAGCTAAATACCTAGTAAGGGAAAAGCATTGTAATAATGATTTAGAACATGGGTTTGATGGTATGGAATAATGATATAAATATTCTTGGATCTTTTGAAATCCTAAATAATAAATATGGGATCATATAAATGAGGAGTCATAATAATTTGTCATCAAAATAGAACATGACTTTAGCATGAGTCAAGTCTAACCACTAAAATTGTTGCACAAGGTAGAAAAATAAATGGCTAAGGGCCAAGACCTTCACACATAACATCTCATGATACTATAATTTATCCAATTAATTAGAGTGATATCTGTTCATGCCCATATTAACTTTTTAGGAACATTTTTTCCATATAAACAATTATACATAATCAATCATATATAAACATATGGGATTCCCATGGAAGGAATTGGGTACTATAATCCTGTTATAAAGAATAAAAATGAGAATATCATAAAAGTTTCCATGAAAGAAAAAAATTAAAATATACATGGAAACTCATATGGTAAAATAGTCACATATATGTTTAATTGAAGTCAAGTATAAGTGACAAAATTTAAGAAATGTTTTTAATAAATTTTAGCATTAAAACATTTTTGTAAAGTTTTAAGGGAAATAATATAGAGCCTATAGAATAGTAAAGGTAAAATATCATTATATACAACTATAAGTGAACTAATATGGTTTTAATAATAAATAATTATGAATTTATATACGTAATGGTTTCTTAAAACATAATATATAGTGCACTTGAAATTGTGTAAGAATTCAATATGTTCCCTCAAAATGGGGTTGCTTATCCGGAAGTATTGAGGAGGGGATCAATTAAAAATATGTATATCCCTAAAACAGAATGCTGAAAGGGTAAATATATATTAATTTGTTACATGTACCCAAAATGTATAAGATGCACATAAAAATATAATATAACATAATTTTGGTATTGTAATGATAAGGCAACCCGAAAAAACAAATGAGGTTTGGGTAGAGTCCCGTATGGATTATTGGCATGGTATGAAGTGTACTTAAGATGGATTAATGAGAGAGAAAGGGGTTTATTATCACTTATAAATCATTAATATAGTATTGGGTGGTGTTATTTGATACCCAATCATTAGTTATTACACATAAAATGGCATAACACAGAGGAAATTCTTGAATAAAATTGAAATAGAGAGGATCCATTACCGTAATTATGAAAGTGTTCTTCGCTTGATATTAATGACCTGAATAATAAAATACGGTTCATTAATTAATACACCCAGAACCTATTATATAATTAAAATTTTTATTATAAACTTTTATGTTCATTTATTACCTTTTTATTGGTTTTCAGGGACAATTTTATTGTTCGAGTTTGTTTTCTTCCTTGGTTTAAATAATCGGTTCAATTATATTCTTGTTCAGAAACACTTGTATGATGAAAGTGGTTTTACATAGTTTATGTTATTTAAAATTAGTTAAAATCCATAAGAATACATGTTTATCAAATTAATTTGGTTATTTGGAGTGAATGTGAATCATTATGTAAAACAATAATGAAAACCACATGGACAAATTTCGTGATTTTGGTCATAATTAAGTTGTCTAGTATCATTATTTTAGATGATGTGTGAAATAGGATTAAATAACGTCACAAAAGATAAAATAAATATTAAAAATTCTAGTCCATCCATAAAAGTGGTTTCATTTCCATAATTTATGATAGAAATAGAAATTGAAAAACCATCATCCTTGAATGTGGTAAATTAACACATCTCGGATGACGTCTTCACCACTAAAATAGAAACAGAGTATAGGAGAGATGATAATAATTAATTAAATTATTATAAAACAAATTCTAGTACATTTAAGGCACTGGATTTTTCGTAACATTCAAATGAGTATTGGTAAATATATAAAAGAAAATAAATAAACTTGAAAAGAATGTAAAATAATTGAATAGGGCAATTTACCTCTTGAATCAATTTTTGTCTATAGCCCTTTAAGGGGAGTGGATTGGGTATTGTGAATATAATAAGGGATTTTGGACGTGGGAAATTAGATTAGGGAGATATTTGGAAAGAATCTAGGCAAGGCAAAAGGTTTGAGAAGAGTGAGGAGAAGAGGGGATTGTGAGTGGTTTTTAGAGTGGAGGGGATGAGGGTTTTCTTAATATTTAATTCCTTAGTTTATTAATATCCCTCATGCCAAGAAATATTTATGATTACCTATTCAAAAATAGTAATAATAAAATTTCATATATATATTTGGGTGCATACATCAATTATGATGTCTCGAATAGTGCATTTAAATTGTAATGTATTTATATGGTAAAATAATGTCTTCTACTATTTACCAAAAATTCAAGTACATCACAAAAATTCCCAAAGAACAATCTAACCATTTTTTATATTTAAAATCAAAAAATATACACCATTTTTCAAAAATATCTTTTTAAATATGATAAATTTAATTTTTAATTAAAATCATAATTTACGTTAAAATTACAAATATAAAACTATAACTGATTTTTTAATACTTTGAAAAATGAAATAAGTTCTTATAAATTTATATTAAAACTAGAAGACATAAATACTTTTCATAATGAACACCTTTTAAGAAAATAAATTTTATTTTAAATTAATTATTTAATTGTAATTAATTATGTATGACTAACAAAAATACCAATACTTTTACTATGATCATAATATCAATTATGAGATTACAAAATTTTATTTATACATTAAAGGGCGGGGTTACTATTCTTTTTCTCTATTTAAAATTCAATTGGTTCATATTAATATTTATAAGGGTAACAGTACTATTCATAATTATATATTACTATTCACCAAAAACTAATTTTTTCTTTATTGAACTCCAAACATCTTACTGATCTCACCTGTGTGTGTTAGATTTTCGAAATTCAAATCATAAAATTGTCAAAATTATTTTTAACGGTCACATAGTACATAGTAGTTCATTATGTTGTGATTTTATGTGATTATATGACATAATTATATGAAATTAATTTACATTGATAAGACATTGGGTTTTTTACATTATTCCCCCCTTATTAAATTTCGCCATCAAAATTTCATTGTACATTCTAATCCATAAATAGGTGCATGTTCTTTTCCTTTAATACTTCCTCTAGTTCCCATGTTTCATTGTCATACTTATGGTCCCTCCATAGTACATTGACCAGGTGAGTAGTATTTCATGTATAACATTATCTCTACGATTTCAGATCTTCAATGGATACTCCTCAAAAGATTGATCATTCTCCAACTATACCACCTCTGAATACAGTACATTTAAAGGGTCTGGTTTGTACTTCCTTAAGAGGGATACTTAGAAGAAATCATGTACATTTTGCATGGTCGGTGAAAGATCTATTCAATAGGCCACATACCTAGTACCATTAAGAATCTCAAAGGGGATGATGTACCTAGGACTTAGCTTTCAATTCATCCAAAACCTCTTGAACTTCTTTGATAGTGATATGTGTATAAATACAATGTCTCTAACATTAAAATCACGATATTTTCTACGATTATCTATATAACTATTTTTTTTCATCTTTGGGATTCCTTGATGTGCTGCTAAATGGATTTCACCTTCTGCACTATTTTTTCGACCATTTCAAATCCTAACATCTTACAATAACCAACATAACCTCAACACACCGGTGTTCTATACCTATTCTAATAAAGTACTTAGTATGGTTCCATTCTGATTCTCGAGTGGAATGTATTACGGTAGGATAATATGACCAGTTAAAGATGTTGGTCCCATACTCTATTGAAGTCCTTAGATCTTGCTCTCAACATATCTTCTAGTTTCTTAATAGTCCACATAGATTGGCCTTTGGTTTGAGGATGATGGGCGGTACTGATGTTCAGTTTAGTTCTTTAGATCCTGATGGATACTTTTCCAGATGTATGAGGTGAATCATTTATCATCATCATATAAAATAGATAATGGTACTCCATACAACCTTAACACTTCTTTGATATATATCTATGAATTTTGATCCAATTATAATTCCTCTCGAAATGCGATAATATGAGTTGTCTTTGTAAGGTGACCCACAATGACCCAAATAGCATTGTTTCCTCTGGATATCCTTCGATGTCTGATGACAAAGTCCATGGTGATGTTCTCTCACATCCATGTTGGTAAGGGTATTGGTTTCCACATCCCCATAGACTTGCATCTTTCAACCTTCACTTATTAAAAAAAGAGACACTTTAATGTATATTCCGAAATCTTCGTCTTCATATTGTCCCACCAAATGCTCTCTTGGAGATCTCGATACATCTTTGTGCTCTAGGGGTGGATAGAGAATGTTAAGCTGTGTGAGACATTTAGAATCTTGTTCATAATCTCTGTATTAGATGGTACATATAATCATGACCCAGATCTTACAACTCCTTCCTCATTAATCGTGACCTCATATTGTTTCCCATTTCTAATGGAATGCACCCTTTTCTATTTTTCCACATATTTTCTTTGAGCATCCACTATTTTATCCATAATATATGGTTGATAAATTATATGAGAATGTGTTTATGATGTTCCTCCCTTAATGATTCCAATTTACATACAACTGAAATATAAAAAGAATGGAACCTTTTCATTTCATATCATTTATAAAGGTACATGATCCTTTCTACTTAGAGAATCCACCACCTTGTTGGCCTTGTCGAGATAGTAGTGGATTGAGCAGTCATAATCCTTGAGGAACTCTGTCCATCTTCTTTGGCACATATTAAGCTCTATTTTGGTAAATATATATTTGAGACCCTTGTGATCAATATATATCTCACACTTCTCCCCATAGAGATAATGCCTCTATATTTTTAATGTGCAAATTATAGCCTCTAACTCTGGATCCTATGTAGGATGGTTTTGCTCATGGATTTTCATAATTCTTGAGGCATGGGCTATAAAGTTATGACTTTGCATAATTACACAACCCATTACTTTCATGAAATAATTGTTGTACACAAAAGAAGAGATCTCCACTTGATGGGAGTGTGGGAAATGGAGTAATGATATGCCTCTTTTTTGACTCCATAAACCAGTCTTCACAATCTTGAATTAAGAAATACATTACCCCCATCCATGTCAGTTTGTTCATTGGGTTTGAAAATCATGAAAATTTCTTCACAAATCATTAGTAATACACGATTAGACATAAATGGCTCTAGATCCCTATTATAGATGTTGTCCAGGGAGACTATTCAATTGACATTGTCTTGGAAGGGTCTCCATATACCCCGTTATTGGTGATAACATTCCCCAAACATGATACTTACTCTAACCATAACTAAAATTTACTAAAATTTCATTACAAAATATTTCTTCACATTGTCTTTAATAAAATATTTAAATTCTCCTCATATTCTTCCTTTCTCTTGGAGTATATCAGAATTTCATCAATAAATACTACTAGAAATTTGTTGAGGTAATCTCAAATGACTATATTCATTAAATCCATGAAAAAATATGAAGCATAAGTTTTTACGAAGGGCATCACTATGAAATCATAGTGTTTATACCACGTTCGAATTGCTGTCTTGGGAATATCTTCCTTCCTCAACTTTAATTGGTGATATCCCAAATGAATATCCAACTTAGAGAAATATTTATCCCCCAAAATATGATCGAAAAATTCATCTTTCTATGTCATGGGATACATGTTATTTATCATGATTTTTTGAGCTCAAGAATATCAATGTAGAGGTGCATTGATCAATATTTATTCCTAATGAAGAGGACTGGCGCACACCATGGTGAAGCACTTGGGAATATAAAACCCTTCTTAAGATTCTCATGTAACTGCTTCTTTAGATCTTCCAGATCTACAGTGGAAATTCTATATGGGGTATTTGATATAGTTATAGATCTTAGAAAAAGTTCAATTGAGAAATCAACCACTATATAAGGAGGAGGACAAAATGACTCTTTGAGAATACATTAGTGTAATCCCTCTCAATGGGAATATCTTCGAGAGATATTCTATCCTATGTCTCTATCATTTTAGCTTGAAATGATTGCTAATAAATAATTAATAACTACAATTGGTACTATGATTTTAAATATGATTCATCTTCCTACTTGCACTTTTTTAGAATTGGAGGATTCTTAAGGATGTGAAGAGTGATATCCCTTTCCTAAAAGTTGATGTTGGGTTTTTATAAATATTGTTAATCAAATCCAAAAATAACATCTAACTACACTATAGGATGTGTGACAATATTTACTGGGAGGTTTATTCCACAAACATTAACAAAGGAGGAGTTGTAAACCATAGATTCAATAATTTCCCCATTCATTGTTCTTAGAGATATCTTATCCTCCATTTTTTGGGTGTTATTTAAACAGTTCTAAAAAACATTCATTATATGAAATAATCCAAAGAACCAAAATCAAATATTATATTCTCTATTCTTTAATGAATAACTTTCATACCATTAACCACATCATTGTTCAGCTCCACCTTAGTAGTGATAGCATAATCCCTTTCTTATTTCCTTGGAAGTTATTATGGATTTCCTTCGACAACCCTCATCATAAGGAAATTGTTCTCATAATACCCATGCTTCTTGTAGTTTTAACACAACTCAATAGGTTGAGTGTTGATATAAACATTCATTTATTCTTCAACATTAGTTGGATTATTCAAATCCTATAGGCGGTTTTTATCTAGACGTCTCATCATTCCACGTTTTATGTCATTCCTGGATACCTTTAAAAAATTCCCTAGATGCATCTTACCATAATGTTTACACGTGGGAATATATACATTTTTACCTTCATGGAATTTATTTGTGAAAACACCCACAGTAGATACCATCTTCCCCTATTTTTCATTGGTCCTATGATACCATGAGATCCTCTAATCTCAATTTCATCCTTAAGGGAACAACGGACAATATCCTCATTTTCGTCGATGTCTCGAATTGACAAATCTATTCCTAGATTCGGCCTTAGTATGCTAAGGATGCAATTTACATGGCATTCTCTATTCGCGAAAAATCCATAAGAATACCATGAAATACTTTCCATGTTTTCTTTACAATCCCCGATTGACTCATCTTCCATCTACTTGAGTCTAATGAACTATCTTTCCTTTTAGTGATAGAGGATTCAGGGAAAATATTTATTGAAAATCATTATATTGAATTCATCCCTGTCAATGGAATCCAATTCCTCATGGGGATTCCTATTCTTGATCATTGTCCACCAATAATTAGCTCCCCCATCAAAACGATAGACTGCCAGTATGAATTTATCTTCTTCTAAGAACTACAGGATTGAAAATATCTTTTCAATGGTGTTGATCCACATTTCCAGAAGTGGGAGATCATTTGATTAACTAAACAGAGGAGGCCATTAACACATGAATGATTCAAAGGCAATTTTCTCTTTCCATAGTGGAGGAGGTTGTTCCACATGATTCATGTTATTACTCACAATATGTTCCAGCAGTGCATGTACTCTCATGAAGTATAGAGCACCCGCTCATAGCATATTTGGCATATCATATAGAAGTCTTCACATTCCCTATAACATTGATTGTGGGAATATGTTCTTATATTTCCCATAATTAACTAATAAACATAACATAAAATTAGAAGGATTTAATACTTAGTTATTGAGCATAAAAAGGAAACTTTTAACATAAAAGGATAAAATTGTAAAGGGGAATTATATCCTAACTTGTTATTCCTTAGGTTTATATCTACGTTATACTTGATATATTTCTTATGTTTAATTATTTTTGTGATTTTTTATTCCCTTTATAATGGTTTATAAAAATATCATGAATTTACAATAGTATCTCCTGGGAGTGTCAAACCAAGAGTTAAAAAAGGTTTTTTGTCGTGCACCAGTTCCCATTCGAGTCTAGCTCAATGCGGTGTTTTTGGGTTTTACCCCAAGATAAATTTTTTCCAGAGCCACCTCTTACTATTTGTATCCATACATGGATGTATTTTCTTGATTAATCACTTACACTATACATGCCAAAATTTAGGGGTTTTTTCTTAATCATAGTATCATTCCTAAGATTCTTACTAAAGTGATTTATTCCTAATCTCCAAATATAACTAGACCATCCACTAATACCAACTATATCAACCATATCCTTTTACATATAACATTACATGATATTTAGAATAATTATATATCATAGTACAAGCCAAGAATCCTAAATTATTGTGTATTGGAAGTCTAGGTAAATAAAACTGAAAATATTGAATTAAAGAAAACATTTATTTATTTAATCTTCAAACTAAGATCCTAACTTCCATTGTTATAATACATCATTATAAGATAAATATGGGATAACATGAACAAATGGTTGATCTAAAATCCCAATAAGGGAAAAATCATAGTAATAATGCTTTATAACATGGGTTATAAGGAATGTCATAATGATATAAAAAGGCCCGCAACATGTGAAATCATAACATATAAACGTGGGATCATATAAAAATTGATTCATAATAATCTGGAAGTAACATAGAACATGAATTTAGGATGATTCAAGTCCAATCACCATGACTGTTGCACATGGTAGCCCATGCTAAGGCAAACTACTAAGACCATCACACATAACGTCTCATTAGACTCATATTTACCCAAAGCATTGGAGTTCTATCTGGGTGAACCCGTCTTTACATTTCATGAACATGTTTGAAATAAAATGAATCAATCATAATAAATCATATATAAACATAAGGCTTACTCATGGAATTAAATGGGTATCATAATCATGTCATAAATCAAAACAAATGGGTGTATCATAAAAGTTTACATGATGGAATGGAACTAAATTATACATGGGCATTAAAAAAAGGAAATAAGTCATGTATCATGGTACATTATGTGATGTAAAAGTGACAACATATAAGAAAATTAATTACGAAATTTTAGCATCAAATCATTTTTGTGCGGTTTTAATGAAAATACTATAGGGTCTTTAAAATAGAAAAGGGAACAACCCATTATATAAAAAAATAAGTGAAATTAGAAGGTTTTAATAATAAAACTTACTGAAATTAAAAAGAAAATGGTTTCCTAAAACTATATATAGCGTGAACATGGAATAGTTTAATAATTTAGGAAGTTCCTTCAAAATAGATTTTCTTATCAGGAACTATTGAGACGTCCTCATAGCGTAGGTCGAGTGGTTCACTGGTTGGGCCAGATCGATATCTGGGGGAACTAGCTCAGGCTCGAGTCCCACTAGAATCGGACACTATGCATATTATGCATATGGAAATTCAAATCCATTTCTTAGCTGGGGATCGTGTGGCGTAGGTTGTCTTGGCGGAGCCCCCAATGGGCCCATGCATGTTACCCTTACACACATTTTGAGGCCATCTCACTGTCTGGGAGAAATGGCTCAGGCTCGAGTCCCTCCAATCATAGACACATTGCATATTATGCACAGGGCGATTCAAAGTCATTTCTTAGCAGGGGAATGTTCGGTGCACACAGGA
Organism: Viscum album; assembly: GCA_963277665.1. NCBI lineage: Eukaryota > Viridiplantae > Streptophyta > Magnoliopsida > Santalales > Viscaceae > Viscum > Viscum album. Next base: position 168,963,436 of record OY728123.1, read on the forward strand.
TTGGTTTATCCCCTGATGGGACCATGTGTGTTACCCTTACACATGTTTTCCACAAGTTCCTCCTCCTAGTGGGTGAGGACACGACAAGTGCATTCAAGAGTCTTGAGTTCAAAAACGGGTTGAGACATATTTTCAGGTACTGTAGTTGTATTGTTGCATGTACTAAAGTAGGCACTGTATCAGGCATAGTTCGGTACTGTGGCAGTCAAAACTATTCATCTGTTTGGGCTTTTAGGCCATAGGTTTGGGCCTCGAGTCCTTTAAGGACTTCGGTCCACCCAAGGCATTCGAAAAGTAAGGCATTCAGGCCACCTTAAGGCCTTCGAGCCACTTAAAGGCCAATGGGGCACCTCAAGGCCTTCAGGACACCTGAAATTTTTCTTGATAATCTGAAAAACTATATATGGAGCAGACTCTTGATGGGGATTCAGAGTAGGCACATTCAGCAGGGCAGAATCTAAGCATATTTTTATGAAAGAGAGGGTATGTAATTTTCATTGGGACTATCATGTTCTTTCATAGGAATCCTAGCCAAACTGCCTTGCGAAGGTGAATAGCAGATATGACAATAAAAAAGCTAGGAGGATGAGTTAAATGAATAGTGTTTATATTTCCTATGTCTAACGTGTCATGTAATATCTAATCCTATGGTCCATGTAAGGGTTCCCCTAATACCTTTAAAAGGGGGGTTACTAAAAATCTATAAAAATGAAGGCCTTCCCCCATTCATATATCAGGAGGTATAGAGAAGCCAATCACATGAAAACATGTATATCTGTGAAAGAGAATGATGGAAGGGTCTGGCAAAATTAATTTTGTACATGTGAAATGCATTTATAAGATGCACATAAAAGGATGAGATGACCTTATTTTGGTAAATGGAAGATAACAGAACTCGTATGAACAAAGGAGGGTTAGGTAGAGTCCCTTACAGATTATCAGCATTATATTAGGGGTACAAAAGAGGGTTTAATCAGAGAGAAATGGGTTTCTCATCACTTTTACATCATGAGGGAATAATTAGGGAGGTGTGAAATCATACCCCATCATTATGGATTACACATAAAATGGCATAAGATAGAGGAAAATCTTGAATGAATTTTAAATAGAGAGGATCCCTTACCTAAATTCTGAATGTGTTCTTCACATGATATAAATGACTTGAAAAATAAAATTAGGTTCATTATTTAATAATTCATGAACCTCTTCTCTAAGTAAAATATTTTTTATAAATTTTTATATTCATTCATAATCATTTTTATTGGATATGACGTTCAGTTTTATTGTTTGGATCCGTTTTCATCCTTCAATTTAATGATTAGTTCACTTAAATTCATGTTCGGATACACAAGTATGATGAAAGTGGTTGCCAAAAATTGAACTTATATGAAATTGATGAACTTACAGAATATTACATGGTTATAAAATTCCTTTTTTTATTTTAAGTGAAGGTGATTCATTATATATAACATTAATGATAAACATTTTTATTAAGATGGAGATTTTGTTTGTAATTCAATGGTTATGTATCATTAATTTACATCATTTGATAAAGAGGAATCCAGAAAACCACATAAGATAAAATATATTTTTAATAGTTTGTTTCATCAAAACAAATAGTTTCATGACTAGAATTGATGACGATTATAGAATTTTAAAACACATCGTCTTTGAATGTAGTATATTAACACATCTCTCATGTTTTCAATACTACTAAAATAAAAAAAGAGTAACAGGGAGATGATAATAAATTATTCTATAATCACAAAAAAATTCTATTACATGTAATGTACTGGAGGTTTCATAGTATTTGTATCAGGGTAGTAATGTATGGAAATGAAAACAAATAATCCTGTAAAGAATGTAAAAGAATTTAAAAGAGGAATTTTCATCTTGAATCAATCTTCATTGAGAGCCTATTAAGGGGAGAGAATTTGGCCTTTTGATGAGAATAAGGGCTGTTGGAAGTGGTGGAGGAGCTTGAATAATAATTTGGTATAATTTAGTCAATGAACAAGGCTTGGGAGGAGTGAGGAGAAGAGGGTGTGTTGGTGGTTTTTATAGTGGAGTGGAGGATGGGTTATTTAATATTTAATTCCTTAGTTTATTAATTTCCCTCAATACAAGAAATAGTGATGACTAATTTACCAAAAATAGTAATAGGATCATGTTATTTAGATATTTGGGCTCTCATACAACATATGGTGTTAGGAATAGTGGATATAATTTTTAAAACATTAACTGATTTTATAAAGCTTTATAAAATTACAAAAGGTCATTTAAAATTATCATAATACCAGATGACATAAAATTGTTAATTTATGAACACCTTATAAGAAAATAAATTTTCTTTAACTTAATTAATTCATCGTAGTTAATTATTTATGACTACAAAAATCCCACTATGTTCACTATGATCATATTATCATTTATAAGATTACTAAATTTTATTTATTCATTCAATGGTGAGTTTACAATTCTTTTGGTCTATTTACTATTTATTGGGGTCATATTACAATTCATAATCGTAACATTACAATTTATTAGGTTCATTTGTTATTCACCAAAAAATAATGTTCTCTTATTGGACTCCTAACATCTTACTGATCGCAACTGTGTATGTCATATTTTTGAAGTTCAAATCACAGATGTGTCAAAAGTATGTTCAAATGTCGTATAGTACTTAGTAGTTCATTATGTTGTGTTTTAATGTGATTATATGACCAAATTATTTACTCATAATTCTTGGTATTTTTTGTTTCCAATTGAATTATATCACCCAAGGGGTTTCATTGAAAATATAAAAGTGGTAATGAAATTGAGTTATTGTAACCATTTTTCATGGAACATTTTGTTAAATATTCATATTTATTGGTTATGTATATTATTATTTCATATACCATATACCATTTTTAAATACGGGGTTTACTACGAAAATTATTTGATTATTTGGGGAAACATTATGAAATATATATTTTGTATTCATTAAAAACATTTTATTGGTCATATTGTTTATTTATATATTACTAAACATCAGGAATTTTATATAATGTATGTGACTCGTGGGGCCTAGAAATTATAGAGAACCATGATTCATAAACAGGTTATCATGAGAAAAATTTGTTGCACAACATAAATCGGTTTCAACCTATAGTTTTAAATTTTTGTGTGAAAGGTATTGATGGTATAGGTTTTCATGTGCTTCATACATGATGTATAATAATTAAGATTTTCCTTCATTTAGAATATAGTTATTATTATTATAATTTATCCATGATAATTTCTCATTGACATTATCTCTAGATACATTCCATTTTCTTTTTATTGATTAAATGGAATGTGTTTCTATTATTTACCTTCAAATATTTGTCATTACAAATCTAGTTATTTGAATATAATGTGTTCTCAGTTATTTACCTTTCCATGTTGATTTATATTCATTGATTCATTATTGGTTCCTCTATATATAACCCTTACTGAGCATTTGAGCCAACCCTTATTTTGTATATTTTCCCAAGGAATCCATGTTTTGTACTATGAAATATATTCTAGGATATACTAGGTTGTAATAATGTTATTATCCATAAAAAATATATTGTATTTATTGTATTTATTTTTTATAGGACTTATGTATGTATCTCGTTTACCAAGATAATTGATCTTTTCGATCCATCCAGATTTGATTCCTTGTAATAATTCTAGTGTAATGGAAGAAGACATTATATCAAGGTTTAATAGGGTTGGGTCACTATAATAAATATAATATAATGGGTTTAAGAATTTACTTTCCATTTATAATACTAGTTAAATAGTTTATTAAAAGCTAACATAGAAAAAAAATTATTTTATAGAATCAATTTTCACATTATGTTATGGAAATTTAGTTTTTTTTTTGAAATTATGTTAATTTTATTTTATTGACTCGTTTGTGAAATTAAATATATCATGAAAGAACAACTTATTTTAGAAAACTACTAAAACAATAACCCTTTGAAATTTTTTATGATGATTTCAAAAATGATACTCATTTTATTAAACAAAATTTATAAAATTGGAAATTTTAGTTTTTAATATATTTTTTTTCGAAATACATTAAAATATTATTTTTTTAAAAACATTATTATATTTTCTTTGATTTTTTTGATGATATTTACTTTTTAGGAATTATTATATTTAAATTTACTTATATTAAACATTATAAATAATATTTATTTCATAATTTAATTTTTGGAGGTAAAATTAATATGATAATTATCATGCTGCAACTCACAATGGTCATTTACTATTCTCAATAGAAATGTTATTATTTCAACATTCACATTACTTTTAAAATGGTAACATTAACCACTATTTATAACACTTAATTGATTCCATTAATAAAAAACTCAATTCCTCTTAGGGTTCTATATTTCTATTTTCTATGATATTGATTGGTATACTAAAAAAAATTTCTCTTCCATAGTGAAGGTAGTGGGGGTGATGATCTTTAATGATTTTGGTGATCCCTATTTTCCAATTTTATCTATTCTATTTTATATTATTTGTCGATTTTTAATGTGGTTAATTTTAATTTTTTTTATTACTGACTAATATAATAATATTTTTTAATCAAATAATGTTTTTTTGGATTGTATTTATTTTTTAATCATTTGATTTTATATAATAAATCTCCCATTTATTCACGAAAAAACATTACTAATAAAAATGGGTTCTTGCATGATGCCATGTTGACGATGAGAACATGTCTATCTTGAATCCTAGTAGATGCGGAGTAGGTAGTTCACATGATATCAAGATGTATGTTTACTATAAATGATTCTAGTTATTTAGAACATCTAATACTCTGAAACTCCATCTTATATTGTGCTTAACTTGGTGTGGTTGAGGATCATGGTGACTTGGTTAACATAGAGTTTCTCGTTATTAGATTTTTTTTCATTCCTATGAATTTATTATTAAGATAAAATACACTTTTTATACTTATAGACATTTCTTATTAATTAATTGGTTGTATCATACCAGGGTTAGTTACTTTGGCATGGTATAAGAACCATAATATTTATGTATAATTCATTTATATGTATCCATGTAAGGGGAAGGGTCTCATGGAAGAAACATTTTCTAGTGATCATGGATCTTGTAATTGAAACAGTGTGGACTCATTATGATTAATATTAAGATTCATTATTTATTCATCTTCTTACACATGAAACATTGGTTTACTTTTTCCACTCACGGAGCACATTTATAAATTTTATAGCATGTTTTTCCTTGGATATTATTACCTTCATTATTATTTACTTTGATTTATTGTTATAAGTTTTTTTGGGAGGATATGATACCATGGGTATAGTCTCCCCACTTATATTGTCCATACCCTCTCTAGTTATTAGTATCCTCTTTTGTAATAGTATGTGTGTGTCACGACCTGACCCAATGGGGCTCGAGCCATGACTCCCCAAGCCCGCCTCCAATAGGCAAGGGGCTAATGACTATCGCTGAGTAGGATATCACACACATGGGAGGCATTATCCTAAGTTATCTATACACACGCACCCACATACACCTCCATGAAAAAATGCAGATATATATAAAACTGAAAATTAAAAATGCATGCATACACTATCCCACAACCAGAGTACAGTAGAAGTACAAAGGGAAAAACAAGGCCCACAAAAGGAAAACTACAAAAGCACGTCCAACCTACTCTGAAGAAGGGGAACGCTGCCACAAACACCACCAGAAAGCTCCCTCGGCACCGCACCAGCAAACACCCCGGTCAGTCTCGCTCACTCATCTCTGCCTGCTCTGGGTCCTCCTGGGACACCATTGATAGGCCAGGGGTCTGCACAAGACACAAACACGTGCGGCAAAGCCCATTCAGGGGTGAGTATAAACATACTCAGTAGGCACCCCAAAACCCAAAACCAAAGAGAGCAATAGAAAGGCAATAGTCTACTCATCCTTGCCAGAGGGAACCCAGAAGAGAGAGAAACTCCATCTCGTGACCATCCTTGGCCAAACACAACTAGTCATCTCAGCTCAGGTGTATGCCCATACATAAACCTTGAACAATCCAGATATTATCAGCTCACGCAACAAGCCACAAGAGGTACCGACCTCATCGTCAGCAACTGTCCACAACTGGAAGAGTACACTCCATGATCACTGTCATCCCAGATGACACGCGCCCGAGAGATACACTCCATTGGGTCCCAAGAAAACTTCTCAGACGCTCACCCGAGAGGCCACGCTCGTCGGATACCATCACTGAAAAAAACCCTATTAAAACAACATAACCACCAAACTCCTCAGATAGGGGATCACTCCTAGGGTCCGCTAGGGGATACCAGAACCCACTCCGGTAGACGAAGATCTCACAGATAGGGGATCACTCCCAGGGTCCGCTGGGAGATACCACAACCCGATCTGGCATTCATAGATCTCACAGATATGGGATCACTCCCAGGATCCGCTGGGGGATACCACAACCTTATCTGGCACTCGACATAATCACGTCACTCAGATATAGGATCGTCTACCATATAAATGTGGTCACAACGATACCAAAACCTTTTCTAGTATAACTCGCGATGTAGGTGATCGAACCAATGATGTCGCAACCCTACCGAACCCACACGCGAAGCAGGGCATCATATAACCAACGATACCGCAACCCTACCAAAACCACACGCTATGTAGGGGATCGTATAACCAACTATACCGCAACCCCACCGAAACCACACGCTAAGTAGGGGATCATATAACCAACGATACCATAACCCTACTGATCACGGCCCACCTTGTAGGGGATCATAATCCTGATGATGCCAAAAACCCTACGGGGTTAACCAGCTAAATAGGGGATCGCCGCCCATGAATAAGCGGTCACAGCGATACCAAGAACCCGATCTAGGGAAAAGACACTAGAGGATCCCGCTCCGGGCCCACCGAAGGAATTCCCTAACTCTAACAGTTTAAACATCCCATCGAGAGGATCACAAACCTGTACGAAGGTTGTGAATCTACACGAACCCTCATGGGAATGGACCAAGGGAGTGCCCTCAACCACTGCTGGTCCAAAACATCGCTAACCCGAGCGACCCACAACAACGCCACACTGCGCACCTCGAAGGCCAGTACCGAGGCCACCATCGTGTTCTACACGGAAAAACATGCAGGATAGGCTGTTTACTCGCCCGGAATGCTGCACGGGTGAAAATAGCACTATTCACCATAGCTAGCTCGTGCGGGGCCCACACAATGATACCGAAACCCATCGAGCGGACCATACCACGATGATCCCCTTGGAAAAACTAGCGGAATCAACTACTCGCTCGTCCGAAACGGACACCCGGGGAAAAAGGTACTATTCACCGAAGGCCAGCCCGGGTGGGGCACACCCCTCGATCCCGAAACACATCGAGCGGACCGCACCATTGCGATCCTCTTAGAAAAATACACAGGTCCGACTACTCATCCGCCAAAATTGGACTACTGGTGCGAAAGCTTCGTTTCTCCGCAAACGTCAAAACCCACCCTCGTGGGGCCCGCACCCCGTTCTCAGTCCCAACAACCGGGAACCATCTCAAGAAGTACACCATACCATCAGGGTCTCAATGCCATGGATGGAACGTAATTCAGACGCTCCGGGTAGAAGTTACAAGGGCCCGAAGTCGTAAAATAATGAAATACTATTATTTTATCCAACGTTTTTTACTCCCGGGAAACGATCCGGAACATTTAAACCCTCGAACCCACAACGGAGGGTTCTCCTCATCCCCAGGGGTGCGTCGCCGCAGATGGCATGCGAATCCGACCCCGGGATTGCAAGAAACGGGGGTCTAAAGACCACGTATGAGAAAAAGTTGTCGGACCGGCCTGAACCGGCCGGTCTTGCTGTCCTGCACCGGCCCGCCCTGGCCGGCGGCTCTCCGCCGGGCTCTGGCGGCTGGGCCGGCATGCCACCGCGGGACGCCGTGGACCGCCGCAAACCGCCGCGGAAAGACGCGTGCCGCCACGGGCCGCCGCTACCGGCCTCCACTGGTGTCGCGTCGGCGGACCTTCTGAGGTCCTCTGAAGGCACCTCGAGAGTCCAAACGCAGCCCTGGAAGCATCTGCAGACCCCCGAGACCCAATCTACCCATATTCAGGTTCAAAACAGGGAAAAATTCAGAAATTTGGGATCCAGTATTTTCAAAATGTAAAATGCCTACCTGTCGGCGGATCACCGACGCTTTTGATGCAGAACGGCACCCGCGACGCCCTGAAGCTGGACCTGCCGATGAACGACACTGAAAATGGTCTCCCGGAGCTCGAATCGGAAATTAACGGAGGAGTTGGGGTGGGTTCATTGTACGTCCACTGCGTGTGAGGGAGGAGGAAGGTAGGGATGATGGTTCCCTTTGTTTTTTTTTAAACCAAAATATCCCCCATCTCTGGCTTCGGACTCGCCTCCCCCCGATGCCTGATGCGAACAAAGTTAAGGTCACCCCAAGGGTAAACACACCGTTCTGAACGCAACGGTGGACTTGGATTTGCGATCTGAGAGTCTGTTCAGATGTTATTCGAGCCGACGCTCATAAATGGATTTTTCAACTTATTTAGGAAAACGCCCCTGGTGGCGTTTCTCACCGCAAGCCCGCACCAGCAAATTTTACACCTCATCTAGGGTAAACGGCATGTTCTGGATGCAACCGTGCCCTCAGATTCCCGTTATGAGCTACCGTTTTGGAGTTATCACACCCCCTCCATGTGCATAGTATTAAAATACTTAATATTTTTATAAAATTAATTCTACGCTCACCGGGCCTCAGAATCGCACGTCGTCTTCGCGCCTAGCTCTGGAATTCTTCGTAGAATTATTCCAAGGCTTCACAGGGCCAAAAAAAACCCGATTCGATACATCCTCCCCCACCCCCTTAGAACTTTTCTTCCCCAAAAAGCCCTAAGCACAAGGAAAGCGACTGGACTCTCAACTGGGTCTCACACACCAGCGAGTTCACCAACTAACACCCATGCCCGAACGCATAAGTCAGAGGGACAAATCCACCACACCTCGATACTATCCGCTTTGGGTGGCACTGAATCGCCCACATGGTTTTAATCGCGTCACATAAATGTGTCTCGGTGGGGGAAGGAGCCCTCTTCCTCATGCATTCGAAGATCATTGAACAACACCCACACATGGTCTTACCAACACCCTTAACAAAACTCGAGCAAGCAAAAAAAGGAAAGAGTACCGCTAAAAAGTGTCTAACAAACTACTACAAAAAGTAGAAAAGACATAAGGCGTACCTCTAACCATCTGCGGAGCCTCTGGGTTAACAGCCTCCAGGTCATGCAGTCGTCCTCACCCTCGGCCACCAGCTCCCTGAGCTTGGTGTGGAACACCTGTGGGTGGGGGTGGTGGCAACTGATACCGCCTACCACCGCCTCCTGCTGCAGTCACTCTGCCACCACGTCCACCGCCCTACGGACCTCCTTGCTCGAGAGGCTGCCTCTGCAAAGGTGGTCCATCAACTGGCTCCCTCTCAGCAGCACGATAGGTCGGAATATCACTAGCAAGATGTCCCCGACCGTCTCAAGCATAGCACTGCCTCTCCTATGGATTACCAAAACTGGCCTACGATCCCTGTGAGCCCTAAGACTCAGATCCTCCATCATGGGGTTTCCTCCTGAAACGTCATCCACGTCCAAAACCCTGAGTCTGTCGTCAGCTACCAAAGGTTGACGTCTCAGCTCTCACGTCCCCAGCACTAACAGGGGAAATCTGCTCAGCCAGAAAGCTCTCCACCACCAAAGCTCTCTCCAGCACTCCAGCATAGGTGGGAAGGCACAAAGAAACCACCCCTACCCAGATGTCCCTACATAAACCCCGCTCTAAGGTCCGAGTCCTAAAGAACGGGTCTCGTTCCATATACAGGGAGTAGCGCGATAGGTCTTTAAACCTCGCTGAGTACTCCGACACAGTCATGCCCTCCTGTGGAAGCTGCAGAAGCTCCTGAATCCGCACTGACCTCAGTGTCACGTGATAGAACTCTTCCCTGAAGAGCCGCTCAAACTCTGCCCACGTGAGGGTCTCCTCATCATGGGACTGTGTCACCAAAATCCACCATCGCCTGGCCGAACCATGAAAAAGTCTCACCACTGGGACCACCATCTGATCAGGAGGTTTCCTCACTGGGTGGAAAACTCGGGTGACTGCCTCAAGCCAGTCATAAGCTTCCTGGGGGTCTGGATCACCCCGAAACCTTAGAGGTCGCTGCCTCTGGAACCCATGCAGTGCACTAAGCCTGCGTGTAACCTCGTCCTACACTACCGGCACTACCAGCTGCTTGACAGGTGTTGGCTCAACTAGAAGACCACATGAAGGTGCAACCTCAGAACCTGTGCCTTGGTCCACAACCTCTGCACGGGGCGGATCGTCACCACAATCATGATGCGGAACCCTCGCTGGCTGTCATCGTGGAGGCATCCTAAAATACATTAAAGACACACCACAGTCAAGGAGTATATCTAGAGAGGTGACTCAAGAAGAAAAAGGAAAACCCAAAAAACCAGTCCTATATGATGCATGTACCATTATGTCCCTGCGACCAGTGTAAGAATGTACCGAGTCGAAAGACAGGTTATCAGAGTCCTGGTGTATGGATACATTGGTCGCCACACCAACACTGGAGTCCCTGGCCTGGAAGCTGAACTCGAAACATCCTAACACTGCCGCTATGAAACCCAAACCAAACTCACAGCTAGACCATTTATGGTCTGAGATCCCAATGGTGGATCCTCCTTTGATACCAGTATGTCACGACCCGACCCAACAGGGATCAATCCACGACTCCCCAAGCCTGTCTCCAATAGGCCAGGGGCTAAAAACTAGCACCAAGTAGGTTATCCCACACATGGGAGGAATTAGCCTAAGGCACCTGTACACATGCACCAACATACACTTCCATGCAATAGTGTAGAGATATATAAAACTGAAAAGTAAAAATGCATGCATACTCTATCCCACAACCATAGTACAGTAGAACTACAAAGGAAAAAACAGGTCCCACCAAAAGAAAACTACAAAAGTGCGTCCACCCTGCTCTGAAGAAGGGGAACGCTGCCACAAACACCACCGAAAATCTCCCTCAGCACCAAACCGGCAAACACACTGGTCAGTCTCACTCACTCAGCTCCGCCTGCTCTGGGTCCTCCTGGGACACCGTCGATAGGTCTGTGGTCTGCACAAGACACAAACATGTGCGGGCAAAGCCCGTGCAGGTGTGAGTATAAACATACTCAGTAGGCACCCCAAAAACCCAAAACCAAAGAGATCAACTGAAAGGCAACAATCCGCTCATCCCCACCAGAGGGAACCCAGACGAGAGAGAAACTCCATCTCGTGACCATCCTCGGCTAAACACAACTAGTCAGCTCAGCTCAGGTGTATGCCCATAAATACACCTTCAACAATCCAGATATGATCCGCTCATGCAACACGCCAAAACAGGTACCAGCCTCATCACCAGCAACTGTCCACAACCAGAAGAGTACACTTCATGATCACAGTCATCCCAGATGACACGCGCCCGAGAAATATACTCCATTGGGTCCCAAGAAACCTTCTAAGATTCTCACCTAAGATACCACGCTCGTCGGATACCGTCACTGAGGAAAACCCCTCTAAAACAACATAACCACCAAACACCTCGGAGAGGGGATCGCTCCTAGGGTCTGCTAGGGGATACCAGAACCCATTCCGGTAGAAGAAGATCTCATAGATAGGGGATCACTCCCAGGGTCCGCTGGGGGATACCACAACCCGATCTGGCATTCGTAGATCTCACAGATAGAGGATCACTCCCAGGATCTACTGGGGGATACCACAACTCGATCTGGCGCTCGACAGAAGCACGTCACTCATATAGAGGACCATCACCCATATAAAGGTGGTCACAATGATACCGGAATCCTATCTGGTATAACTCGCAATGTAGGGGATCGAAACGACGATGCCTCTACCCTACCAAAACCACGCACGACATAGGGGATCTTATAACCAACGATACCGCAACCCTACCGAAACCACGCACTAAGTAGGGGATCGTATAACCAACGATACCGCAACCCTACCGAAACCACGCGCTAAGTAGGGGATCGTATAACCAACGATACCACAACCCTACTGAGCATGGCCCACCGCATAGGGGATCATAATTATAATGATTCCACAAACCCTACGAGGTTAAACAGCTAGATAGGGGATCGCCGCCCGTGAAAAAGTGGTCACAGCGATACCAAGAACCTGATCTAGGGAAAAGATGCTAGAGGATCCCGCTTCGGGCCCACCGGAGGGATGCCATTACTCTAACAGTTTAAACATCCCATCGAGAGGATCACAAACCTATATGAAGTTTGTGATGCCACACGAACCCTCGTGGGAACGAACCAAGGGAGTGCCCTCAACCACTGCTGTTCTAAAACATCGCTAACCCAAGAAACCCACAACAACGCCACACTGCGCACCTCCAAGGCCAATACTGAGGCCACCATCACGTTCTACGCAGAAAAACACGTAGGATAGGATGTTTACTCGCCCGAAATGGACCACCGGTGAAAAAGGCACTATTCACCGTAGCTAGCCCGTGCGGGGCGCACACAACGATCCCAAAACCCATTGAGCGGACCATACCACAGCGATCCCCTTGGAAAAACAAGAATAATCGACTACTCTCTCGTCCGAAATGGACACCAGGTGAAAAAGGAACTATTCACCAAAGGCCAGCCCGGGTGGGGCCCACGCATCTATCCCGAAACACATTGAGCGGATTTCACCATTGCGATCCTCTCGGAAAAACACACAGGATCGACTACTCATTCTCCAAAATCGGACTCCTCGTGCGAAAGTTACGTTTCTCCGTAAATGTCAAAACCCGGCCTCGTGGGGCCCGCACCCCGTTCTCAGTCCCAAAACCCAAGAACCATCTCAAGAAGTCCACCGTACCATCATGGTCTCAACGCCACTGACGGAACATCATTCAGACGCTTCGGGTAGAAGTTACAAGGGCCCAAAGTCGTAAAATAATAAAATACCATTATTTTCTACGACGTTTTTAACTCTCGGGCAATGATCCTGAACCTTTAAACCCATGAATGCACAACAGAGGGTTCGCCTCATCGCCAGGGTCGCGTGGCCACAGACAGCACGTGAATTCGACCCCCGGATTGCATGAAATGGGGGTCTAAAGAACATGTATGAGGAAAAGCGGCCGGACCGGCCTGAACCGGCCCGCCCTGGCCGGCGACACCCCGCCACGCTTCGGTGGTGGGGCCAGAGCGCCGCTTCTGACCACCGTGCACTGCCGTGGACAGCCGCACGGTTCCGCGGGCCACCCCTGCTGGCCGCCGGAGGCACCTCGGGGATCCAAACACTGCTCCGAAAGCATCTGCGCCCCCCCCCCCCCCCCCCCGGGACCCGATCTACCCATCTGTAGGTTCAAAGTAGTGAAAAACGCAGAAACTTGGGATCCAAGATTTTCAAAAAGTAAAACACCTACCTGTTGGCGGATCTCTGAGGCTTTGGATGCAGAACGGCGCCCGCGACGCCCTAAAGCTGGATCTTCCGTTGAACGGCGCTGAGAACGGTCGCCCGGAGCTCGAATCAGCGAAGAAATAAGGAGTTGGGGTGGGTTCGTCGTACTTCCACTGTGCATGAGGGAGGAGGGAGGTAGAGATGAGGATTCCCTTTGTTTTTTTTAACCAAAATATCCCCCATCTCTGGCTCCCGACTCGCCTCCGCCCGATGCCCAATGCGAACAAAGTTAAAGTCACCCCTAGGGTAAACGCACCATTCTGAACGCAACAGCGGACTCGGATTTGCGATCCGAGACTCCGTTCAGAAGTTATTCGAGCCAACGCTCGTAAATGGACTCTTCCACTAATTTAGGAAAACGCCCCTTGTGGCGTTTCTCACCGCAGGCCCACGCCAGCAAAGTTTACACCTCGTCTAGGGTAAACGGCACGTTCCAGATGCATTCATGCCCTCGTATTCCCATTTTGATCTACCGTTTAGGAGATATCACACCCCTGCCACGTGCATAGTATAAAAATACTTAATATTTTTATAAAATCAATTCCTGGCACACCGGGCCTCAGAATCGCACGCCGTCTTCGTGCCTAACTCTGTAATTCTTCATAGAAATATTTCAAAGCCTGATAGGGCCTAAGAAGCCCAATTCTATAGAGTGTGCATATGGTCATGTGACACATTAACTCAAACTCAATGTTTGTCTTCGATGCATTAAAAATTGTTATTAGATAATATTTTTCGTATTTAAATTTGGGACTTACATGGGACATAGAAGATGGGAGATAGGCTAGGTAGGACTTAGGTTAGGGAGTTTACATATTCATGTAAATTTCATGTATAATGGACCTCTGAGTTACCATTTATATGATTATTGCCTCTATTTTATGGGATTTTGGTGCCTTCATGAGTCAAGACTATAAATATAGGATCACATGAAATATATATTCCTATTTTGTTTTTCCTACATATTCATTATCTTAATGACATGATTGTGCTTTCTATTTAGGATTGAATTATATTCTTTATTATGTGATATATCATTTTCTTTGTTTTACTGATATATATATATATATATGTGATGACATTAATTTTTTAAACTAGATCATATTGTAATTATATATATATAAATGTAATTAATATCCATGTTCGGAGATCTTGGTTAGGGCAATGAGTGATATACCAAGGTAATAGGTATAATCGTTAGAAAACCATTATGAGATCCAATATACTATTAATTATTTGTCAATATTAATTTGGTGTTCCTAATGGTTCCTTCATGTTTTGGAAGATGCTTCCCCAAATCAGAATGAAGGGATCGCTATCTGATATAGGTAGTGATGCTCTTGATAAGGGGGAGACCAATGATCTATAGTCGGCTATGGAGGAGGGTGAAAACAATAAAACACCTACACCATCTACAGTGATGCATGATGTAGACCCACCCCATGACATAGGGACCCTCTAGGTGGTGGTGGTGTTGGACGAGACATGTTGTAAAACATTAGGGTCACACATGGAATACCATTAGGGGTCCTATTTTTAGGGAGTTATTTACTGATATGTCTATGTTTTGACGATACTATGAGTTCATGGGGAATGATTTGGGCCCCATGATAGTATTCACATACTCCTCTAACTTTATTTACATACTTTTCTTTTCTCCTCTATTGGCTGGAAACAATGAAAATATGATTAGGAAGTATGTGATCAGTCTTAATCTGGGTATCATGTGGTTGTTTATGTCCATTTACATTCTGATATACTAAGATTTTATGTTCATATAAATGACTATTAAGAAGTGGCTGGATGATGATTGAAAATTTTGTCTTCTTCCATAATTTATTACCCAAGAGGGTGGACAACTTAATACCATGATCAATGGATCTTCATGTAGTAAAAATATGAATACCAATGTCATGTAGTAGGGTAGTGGTATGCTAATAGACCAAAGATCAGTTTCATCAATTCCCTCAGGTGTAGTACCACCATGCTTCAATTATGGGATAGCTGGTCATTAAAACAAGGTTCTTATAAGACCTACTATATTTTATTAGAAATAAGTAAATATGGGAGATCTCAAATAGTTTAAATCCAGATATATGTGGTCCAGATTCTAAATAGGGTAAAATAAAGACATGATCAGGGAAATTGGGATAAATCTACAGTTCTTGGGATGACAATGACTCATATGGTTCATGCATCACAACGATTGGATCACAAAGCTGAGGTAGTTTGAATTTATGAAATGGATCAGACTCTAGATGATGGTGATGAGGGTCCATTTTTTATTTGTGTAATGGCCTTCATCACATATATTTTGTCTTATGATTTTGAATACCAGTACTCCACATTATATAATCTCTATTAATGTTATATTTGTACTTATATTACAAGTCATGTTATCTTTTGAGTTATTTTCCCTCAATATAATATTTGTATTGAATGCTCTCTATCTTGAATGATGAAAAGAGTTTCCAATAATAATTTCTAATTATGAACCCCTATAGAAAATAATGATTCTATAAATGATAGAATCTATGTGTTTCATATACTAGATAATTAGATCGTTACCAAGCATATATTGATTTGTATTAGAGATGGGTGTCATTTACATCACCCAAGGGAGATAAGGAATTGATAAATGAAGAATTGGTACAAGAATATGGTTGAGTTGGTCTTGAATAGATTAAACATGGGATAAATGAATTTTAGATTATGGGATTTTCTATTTTAGAAAGATTAGTGGAAGCCCTGTAATATTTTTATCTAGTTTTGGATCTTTGCCAATATTTCATTCCAATTCAATTCACAAGAAATACACAGAAAAGAAAAGTTGACATTTAGATAGATAATGTAATTTCTATGTATCCCATCTCAATAGACACTTATCATATAGATCCATCATTGTAGAATGATCTCACGGTGAGGCTTTTGGTGTTTTAGAAGAAGTAATTTTTCAAGACATATACGTCACCATGGGCTACACCAATTTTTTTATCTATATTGCGGATAGTTTTCTTGAAAATTTTTTGAATACCAGAAGCTGAATCAAGATATTGTTAAAAACCTACAACATTTTTCTTGTATCTATTATTTCATTGATCGGTTACAAGGATCCCGTTGGTTCCCCTATATTTACCATCAATTAGGATATCAATATCGATGAGATAAAGATGAAGTAATCCAGAATACAACATTTCAATGTTGGTATTGAATATATGAGTATTCAGTGATGTTTTTTTGGAATGATTAATGTGTCATCAATGTTTATGTATCTAATAAACATGAAAAATAATGTTATGACTAATTCATGATCCTTCCATGACTATTTAATATTGTATGGTAGTTGGAGTGAATTTTCATAAATTAATATTTTTTTAGAAAATAAATTTTAAATAATAATAATTATTTAAATTGGATTTCTAAAATAATAAGGTAATTTGAATTTATTAAATGTTCATTTGGGACCAAATTTGGATATATATTTTAATGTGAATATAGTTTATTCCTATGTTTTTAGGGATATTTTTAGGTTATAATATAGACTTTTCCTAAATTATTCAACTTTTTTTATGTTAACAAAATAGAATTTTAAGGATAATCTTAAACATATGCTTCACCCTGATTATGAATAAGTGTTATTGAAATTTCTAATAGGTTATGTAAGGGTTTTATTGAATTTACATAGAATATATAAGGGTAACCTTGATCAATATGTGTTGTGTAACATTAAGGTTCAACCTACATAACTGTAGACGTGAGTTTCTCAAAGATGTATAAGGGTAACCTCAGTTTTCAACCTCTTTTTAAATGTAAATGAAATAAAATTTATTTTTAAGGAATTAATTGTGTGAGGGTATAGTAACAAGAGGATTATCCGGTTGATTATTCAATTCTTGTAATTGTAGTTTTCACTGGTGTAAGGGTAATACCTTATTATCATGCACTTTATAAGAGTAGAGATGCATGTCGTAATGGTTTCCTATGTTTTTTAAAGGATATGTAAAGTTAGGATTTTAATTACATATGGGTTGCCAATAATTCTTTCATCTTAAATAAGGGTATTATATCACATAAGGGTAAAACTATGTTACCTTTTTACAATTGGTATGTCTCTTGTAAGGTTTGTAGAAAATCATTAAAACCACATTTTCCATCTCAGAATGGTAACACCCAAGAATGATAAAGGGTTAAAAGAATACATGATTTGAATCATGTCAACATGGTGAACATTTCTTTTTTAGGATCCTATATAATTATAACTGCATAGTTATGTGTGCTTTAGGTGGAGTGGTGATTAGTATGGGTAACCTTATGAGATGTTTCATATGATGTGTGTGAGTGAGAAAAAAGAACAATAGAGTGAACATGTGTCGTCCTATGAGAAAATTTATCAATGTGATGAAATGTTCAGGAATTTTTGTGGGCCTCGGGTATGGGACAACATATCTATGGGGGTGGTGGTGGTACCTGGAGGTCCATAAACAGACAACCATATTATGGTAGGGCGTCAATTCTATTAGAGGGGATCAATTTTCACATTAGTATCAAAGGAGTAACCTAGAGTTTTATGCGTTGGAACAGCCTAGGATGAGATTTCAGGTCCACTATAAGGTTTTTTTCTATAGTGGTAAATGAATCATTAAAGAATGATAATGGGTTAATTGATTAAATGATATGACTCATGTCAAAAATGTGAACCTTTCTTTTCCATATCCATCCAAATTAGAACTCTATGTTTCAGCAAGCATGGTGTGGAATACTGCTTTGGATGATATACCTTTTGGAATGTTTTGTTGTATGTTTAAATGTGAGGAAAAAGTACACTTGAAAGAACATTTCTTGGCATGTGGGGATAGTCATTATTTAGATAACCCATTGGGGAACATATGGGGCCATGAGGAGGGGACCACATGTCTGTGGGGCATCTAGTGGTACCTTGATGGCCAGGACCCAGTGACTATGTTAAGGAATGGTTTCTATGCTATTATTGGGGCCCAATTGTTATAAGAACCATATGTAACATCTTTTCAATGTAATTAATGTGTTCAGAATGGTAATTTAGTGGATTTTCAATATAAGAAGACACACTAACTGATGATGTCATGAAAAATAAATGTACGCCATATGTGAATTAATTTAACCTAATAAATATGGAATATTAGATAAATTCTTTGACGTATCCATATAGGGATATATTTGAATATTAATAAAATTACATTACTTTTCTCATTGAGTTTCTTTTTATTTCTCATGAGTCTGGGGTGATCTTAGAGCCTTCTCTACAATCTTTTGAGCCATCTAAAATTGATCTATTATTCATCTTTGTGCATTATATATGAATCTTCCATGATTAAGAAATATATCTCTCTTTTATCATTCTGGCAAGAATAGATTACATTGTAAGAGAAAATTTCAAGGTAGGGGATCTATGACTTTTCCATATTTTACTATGCATTTTTAAAGATAGCATTCATGGTATTAATTTATTAAATGGATGTGACTACCAAAATTAGATAAAAAATTTAATAAATAATCACAATAGGAATGAATTAGTGATAATATGGATATTATAAAAGTAGATGATAAATGCATGCTAGGTAATTCTAGTGATGAAATATTATTAATTATAGAATATTAATGAATTTATAATTTTGGTAGATTATGGTTTTATGCTATTAATATTGTAATTCTATTACAATTAAATTAATGATATAATATTACATCAAAGGAATGGTGGTTTAGGAAACTATAAAATTTTTACTTGTTTAGTTTCCATGTTTTCATTCGAAATAATATTATAGCCCAAATATAAATAATTTTTTCTATGAATATGGATACTTATTTTTAAGTGAATATTATTGATCATTATTTTCTAAAATGGTGTTTAATTAATTATCACATGCATTAGATAAAAAATTGTTTATAATTTTTATGATTATATACTTAATGAGAAAATAAAAATGTTAATATTGAAGAATAATGATAAGTATCATAAATATTATTCAGAATTAATAATTGGATAATAACAGGACATTTTATAGATCACTAATTCAAGAGATTAAAATAATATCATGATATATTGTTTAACATTATTAGATAAGGATGATGATAATTTTTCAATAAATATACATATATTATATTTATATGGAAATTATCAAATGTGGTTCTCTGTTTAATCTTTTTCTAAAGCATATCAACATAACCATTAAAATTTATTCATTCATGGAGATGACTAAAAATGTTATAAAATTAATTAAATTTAGGGAACTATAATTTTTATTTCATGTGTAAACATTAATATTAATGATGGAAATATTTGGTATGTGTGACATATGATTTTTCTCCCTAAGATAATTTAAAATAGTGCGATATCCATTCTTATGATCTGGTTATCATGTTTTTAATTCTTGGGTTTATATTGTTAATTTGACAAAGAATTATTATTGAATGTAATTCTATTAATTTAATTTGATAGAGGACTTGATACTGGAAATTATAGATGATGATTATAATAAAAATGGTTTATAAATTAAAATTTCCTTCCCTTAAGTTGTTGAAAAATAAGTTTATTCAAGAGTGAATGTTTAAATAATTTAGGGATCATAATTACTAATTAATTATTTTAACATAGTTTTTACCTATAATAAATGAATCTGTTAATTTATTTTGGTAATAAGCACTATTTTTTATGAGGCTCAAATTCCTTGTTAAATTTAGACATTTTTCCCTCTAAAATTATATATGGAATAAAACATTGAATATGTATTTATGATTCAGGTAATTAAATCCCTAATGTGGTTGAATATTATCCCTGTGTGGTTGGAATGATGGGTTTGGATTCATGGGCCTATGATGGTGGAACCTGGTTCTATTATTGTTTTTCATATGTGAAAGGATGACCGAGGCAGTAATGGATGAATGAGGATTCAGTTATATGATTATGTTTTCCAGAGATATCCACAATTATATTATTTGAATATGTTTCGGGGATGGAAAGATGACTTATAGAATGGGTTAAAGTTGCATTTTCTGATTGTTGTGATGAAAAAAGAAGGATTTCTTGGTGGAAGATGAACAATTGGTATTTATATTATCATGATCCAAATACAAGAAGCAATTGGATACCGTGAACTATGAGTTTATCTATTATATGTTATCTTGGGATGAACCCAATAGTTCCTAGATGATCAAGAAATGTTTAAATAAATAATGAATAAATGGGGATGGATTTGGATACGTTATTATGAGGATGAAATGAATTAGAATAGATGGAAGGAATTAATAGTTCCATTAACACATTCTTTATAAGGGTTATCATTTTAATCCTAAACAATTTAATTAATATTAAATTAATTAATTAATATGATAAATAATTCTTATATACAATTGAGACCTAGTCCTTAATAGTGGTATCCAAAGGGTCTGTGCGACCATAGAAAAAAGGATTCTAAGGATAGGTATTTACTCGTAGCATGTTTGTGATATTTATATATATAATGTATGTTTTGTGATTTCATATGATACCCCACCCTAGTTAGTATTGTGAATAAAACCCATTGGACACTTGAGTGATTTTCCAAAATATTTATTTTGTTGAAGATTAGATGGGAGAGTATCCCTACTAACGATGATCTATTCTCGTGATATTATTATGTTCTATTTTTCATGATATATATATATATATATATATTTCTATGTTTTTTTGTCTACTTGTAAAGGTATATAATATGGTGTGGTTATTTTATATACATTTACCTTCTAATATAGTATCTTAATGGTTATTATAGATATTTTTTGAACAGGTGGTGATGGATTAATGTATAATACACAAAATACGGGAGTTGGTGTCTCTCGTAAAATATTCAGTAACTATATGGATATGTGGTTTGGAAGATGTGATGACGTGATTTACAGGGTGAAATTTTTTCCCAAGTTTATTTGGGATGGATTATATTAGCTCATTTTTTCATTGTAATGTAATTAGAGAGAGATGGTTGAGGACATGAAACATTTGGATAGATAAAAAACGAAGGTGGTAGTGGAAATGTGGTAGACTCTTTTATAATTTTATTAAATGATCTATTTTCTTTGAAACCCACTGATTTATTTTCTGGGTGAGGATGGTAAAATTATAGTACACTCATTTAGTTGATGATTTGGTTTAATCAATTTTCCCAATGGGGTATTCTATGTATCTGTTTTTGAATTGTTCTTAAGATTAACATAGGTAATCCTACTAAGTATACATGTTATTCACGCCTCTTTTATATATAATATATTTTCAGGCCAAGAAGAGAGATCTGGTCAACATGATATTCAATACTAGCACCCAGGTTGTTTGTGATATTATTTAGGCTTTTAATGTATCTACTATGGATTATCCTTTGGTTTTTGTCATTTCCTTTTTTAGTTTTATCAGCAATATATATCCTTACATGAATTTTATAGGGATATTTAATTACTTTATCTTTATAATTTTTTGTTGTATTTTTCTATATTATCTCTCAATTCTCATATCATAAATATAAATGCCTCTTAATTTTGTGTATATTATTCCCTTGAGGAATTTAACCAACCTATCGATCATTGGAGGTGGGATTCATGTGTCAATATCTACCTTCTCTCATTGTAATTATAGAATGAGAAAATTTTGTGGGAGGGGTCATGAAAAGGTTGCCCCAAATATGATGGCTGAGAGACATCAAGGAGTTTGGAGTTAAGAGTTGATGGGGTTAGATGGGTTGGTTGGTGAATAGTGTCATCTAATCTTAGTCAATGTTATAATCAAGGGATACTAGTTGGGATATTATATATTAGGCTCCCCTAGGTTTTGAGGTATGGAAATTAAAATTTAATTGATATAATATGTGATGTGATGCTACATGCATGGTAGAGAACATGGAATGTATCATGTATAATTCTTTTATTCACCTATGTTTTAATGGGGTAAGAAATCATAATATGTTAAAATTGAAGTAACTAATTAATCTAATGTGGTCAATTTATTGGGTTAAGTGTTGCTAATATTTTTAGGTTTGGATCCATGGGGACATTCCTACCAATATCATCCTGATGATATTCAAATCAATGTGTCAATAAACAACCATAGAGTATAGGATGATGATAAAAATGCAAGATTGGGGGGACCTCAATTAGTTACATCACATGAGTCTACCGATCTTTCATTGATCCATTTTGAATCATGGGATATAACTTCAATTGTAGGATGTGGTTATAGTCATTTTTTTGAATCATTCATTAAGAGAAAATTATAATTATATTGTATGTGATGATGATACATGGATCCAATGGATAATTTTGGTTCATATTCATTGTATTTTGTGATGCTTTTTATGTTTTTTGGAATATTATTTGATAAATTTTTTTGGATGAGCATTTATCTAATACCATGATAGGGGTATATTTTTTGGATTGTAATCCCCCTTGTTGGAAATAAAATCTATTCTCTTGAATTGTGTTGAGACCTATAAAGTTCTATTTTTGAGCCAAAAACAATTCACTTCTTAACCTCTTGACATAAATTAATCGTTTTTTCCTCATTATTTAATTTGTATCCCTTCATAATTAGTGTATAGAAGCTTAATAATTCACTAGATTTAAACCCAAATAATACATCCTTGATCCATATCCCTTTTTATTAATTTAACCATTAGATTCCAACTCACACTTATCAGCCTTCATATATGGTTTGCATAACTCATTCCATGGGCATCATGTTGATATGGGTATGTGTTTATACAAAATTATTTTAAGTGACCATTTTTTTATAATAAATTTACTCTCTCACAGGGCCCTTGTTCTTTCTGAAGGCAGGGGGTCACTCTTTACTCTATAATTAGTCCCTTGTTTGGTCTAGGAGAGGGGTTGATATCATCATGTGCATCCTTCAATATTATATTAGGCGCATTATAATGGACTTTTGGTCCTATATGAAGGGGTTCATATATGTCTACCTATTCATTAATCAATATATATTCGACTCATTATATGGGATATGATTAATAATTTAATCAAATGAGGATATTATATGTTTGAATTAAATTAATTTCTACCAATTTTTGGATTAATTACACTCTCTACAGTGAATTAAATTCATGTATATTATGGGTTGACAAAGTGTATTTTTATAATATGGTTGAAAATAGGTTTTCATACATCCTATTAAGGTATTTACCTTATAATTTTATAGCAACATGTATATGAACATATGGGACACATCACCCATCATTCCATGTTTTATTACAACACATTTCATCTGGTCAGCTAAGTGTCACACAAAGCATATATATCAATATATAGTTAATGGATTCCATTAATTTGTATTTGTGTGAATGATATTTTGATCTTGGTTAATTTTTTTATTATAGGAATTTAGTATATGTGGATATAGAAATCATGGAGTAATTTAATGAACCTATAGTAAATGGAAAATGAATGTAGTAGTATTATATCTATTATTTCTTCTGAATGACTGTTTCCAAGGTGAATAATATTCTTCTTACAAGTGATAATTTTTTTACACATTGATGTAATAGATTTTCAATCCAAATTATTTGATTTAAATGAATGACATATGTTAAATATTACTTCTCTATTCTTTGTAATGATATGTGAAATAATATAAATTTTCTAAATGGAATGGTAGATTTATAGTACATTAAAAATAATTCGATGAAATCTTGTAACATTGCTATATATATGGCTTATAATGTGACTCATGTTCGAAAAAGAAATTACTTTGGTAAATAAAAAATTATTTTGGTTAATTCTACATAGAATGTTTTCATTTTTTTAAAAAAAAGTAGTTTTGGAAATCTATAGAATGTGATTTCCCAATGAATATTCTAATAAATTCATTTTTATGAAGGAAGATTTAAAAGGGTGTCCATTTTAATATATCATATCTTGTTGGACTATAACAATATGAAATATAGTGAATGGTTTCATCATTATGTTTCAAAATCTAATGTGTTTTAAAGGTGAAATTTTTCGATACAGGTCAAGTTAGAAAGTAATCATTTCGAAAACGTGTTTATTTTTTGAAGTTCATAAACAACATAACGTAAAGAAATTACAACATGTATAGATTTAAATTTTATGAAATTAATATTAAATTTATTAAAGTGATGGATATAATAATGTTCTCCATAAATGACATTTTATAACTTCTATTTAAATCAATGGGATTTTATTGTTTTTGAAGGTGTTTCCTTATGTAATATTTCTTATTCATATTCATTTCTTTCCAATTTTTTTGGTTATCTATGAGTCCTTTTATGTGACCTTGACATGGTAGTGATATTCATATATGTTTGACCCAAATTATAAGATTTTTTAATTTCTAATTTTGTTCAGATGGATTATTTGATCACATGTTCATATGTGAGATGGACTCTCCTCTCAATGTAATGTATTATTAATGGCATTGATCCTTTTTGAGAGGTACCTAACAAAGAGATTGTTTTATTATGTCATGAATCTATAATATTTTTTCCGCAAGAATAGTAGTTGTGTTCCAATTATAGTGGTAATTTTACGAGGCATCTAATGCATTGGTTGATTTATTCATAATCCCATCACTATTTGATAGGTTTTATTTAAATTATAGAGGATGATAATTTTCTATGGGTTTTCAAAAATAATCGTTTGGAATATTCCTAACTATTCCATTTCATTTTTTGGATGTAATGTGGTTTTTGATCATTTTCATAAAATTATTTTTCAATTTTGAAATTATTTTATAATTTGGAAATATTATTTAAAATGGTTTTTCAAAACAAGGATGTAATTTTAATGTTTGAAAACTTTTCTAGAAAATTAGTTTGGATGTATTTTTCTTTTGATTTTGATTTATTTTGATGTTTGTTAAGACTTTTAGAAATGATAAAAAGGAATTATGATAAATAGTTAAACATTTTTTAATTTAAAATTTAATTTTTAAGGATAATATTATGCTTAGGGATTAGCACGATTATTAAAAAGGGCAAATGATATTTTTAATAGGTTAAATATGGTTCAACATTATTTTATAAATGTTGCATAAGTGTTACATGGACTCACATGCATTGTGTAAAGGTATGGGTTGACTTATCTATGGGTAGTTATAAGTTTCTTATGTTTACAAATGGTTAACCATTGGTTTCAGCTTATTCATTAACTTAAATTATTTTCCCACTTTGTGTAAGGTTATCATTGTGTAAGGGTAGTGTCCGTCATGGGAAACCCCATAAATTATTATATTCATATATGTCATGACCCATCCTCGGGGCCCGTGCCGTGACTACCACAAGCCCGCCTTCCATAGGCCAGTGGCTGGCGACTAGCACCAAAGGAATAAATCCCGATAACTGGGAAGGCATTGCCTTTATAAAAGTAACAAAACACCATAGAGTACAAGAGGAAGTAAAACACTAAGTACAAAAAAAAAGAAGCGCTGAAAAGTAAATGGGCCAGAATACAAACCCAATCGAAAGTACAGCTACTAATGAAAGAAAGTACAATAAGGACAAGCAGCTAGAAGAAGATAGAAGCAATTCCTGGGTCGTCCTCCTCAGATCCTACCTGAAGGGTAGGTACAGATAGCCTCCACAACGCTCTCACCCATCAAACATCTCCGAGTGTCACCTCGTCGTGATGTCCACCACTAGATTTTATCTCATCGTGAGGTCCACCTCCGGGTACCGTCTAGTCCTCGAACACTCGGCCTCTGTCTGCGCTGCCCGTCGTCTACAACCAACACATCGAGGTTCGGGCATAGCCCGTGCAGGGGTGAGTATAACGATACTCAGTAGGGACCCCGAGACCCTCAAGGTCAAACTAAATCCAACAAGGATAACCACAAGAAGATCTCAACAGATAACCTCTACTTAGGTACATGCCCATACATATACCCATGTTATCAAGTAACCCATATCAATCATGAGGAAACACAAGGATTATGAAATCAACGAATAACCTCTACCCAGGTATATGCCCATATATATACCTAAGTTATCAAGTAACCCGTCTCAATCATGAGGAAACACAAAGATTATAGACTCAGCTCAAACGGGATTTTATTCATGACGTCGACACCACGACTACTGTAGAAATCCTCCTCCGTCGAGTACAGTGGCCTGCCGCTACAACCAAGCATGTCGAACTCCTTCTCTGTCGAGTTCAGAGGGCCTGCCGCTACAACCATGCGCACTGAACTCGTCCTCTGTCGAGTAATGTGGGTCTGCTGCTACAACCAAGCACTTCCCACCATGGGTCTGCCGCTACAACCAAGCGCTCCCCCTCATAGGTTCCAGAGGTACTCCTTCTATTTAGTACCGCGGGTCTTCCTCTACAACCAAGCGCTCCTTCGATGTGGGTCTCTCGCAACAACCAAGCGCTCCCCCTCATAGGTTCTAGAGGTACTCCTTCTGTTGAGTACCACGGGTCTGCTGCTACAACCAAGAGATCCTCTACCGTGGGTCTGCCGCTACAACCAAGCGCTCCCCCTCACAGCCTCCAGAGGTACTCCTTATGTTGAGTACCGCGGGTCTGCTGCTACAACCAAGCACCCCTCCACCGTGGGTCTGCCGCTACAACCAAGCTCTCCCCACTGGGCTATCCGAAACACACCGAGTCGATAGTTCAGCAGTCGGCAAGTCTTAGTCAGCTACTGGGTCTCTACACTCTCCTAGCTCATCACTGGGAGGGTCCGCTCCATGAGATACTAGTCGATACTCCAAGTATCATGAAGTTCCACTAAGAAGTATCTCAATGTACTGCCTCGTCATAGGAGTCTCAACGCAAAAGACGGTGCGTCAGTCGGATGCCCGGTCTGTGAGTTACTAGCCTTTTCGTCCTAGGGGCCCGGTTGGTTTCGTGTGTGAACCAACCCATCCGTATCTTGACTGTACCACGAACTCTCATAGGGTATTCTCATAGGGACCGTTTCTCAACGTGATCACCAATGCCGCTGACGGTTCGTCAAACGGACGTCTAGTCTGAATGTTATTACCCTTTCCGTTCAAGGGGCCATGTTGGATTTCGGGTACAATCCAACCCGGCCATTTTCCAACAGCATCCAAACTCAGGAGAAACATTCCAAAAGTTAAGTCTCATCAAGAGGAATCCAAAAAAGTCGACGGCACATCAATCGGACGTCCGGAGCTCGAGATATAAGCGTTTCCGCTCTCAGGGCCCGGTTGGTTTCGTATCCGAACCAACCCGTCCATACTCATAGTTCTCCGAAACATTGACTGTAATATACTGAAACGACCGTCTCGATCCAAGGATTGCTACGCAACTGACTATGCATCGATCGGAGGTCTTTATCCCATGTTATGGGAAACAGACCAAAAAAGTCATGTATTAAGGGGTTCAGGCCCGGTCTGACCCGGCCCGGTACCCCCTGGGTCGGCCCGAACCAGGTCGACCTGACCCGGGTCTGGGTCTGGCCCACTTGGGCACGGCCCTGTTGAGGCGCGGCCCGGCCTGGCGGACCGGCCTGGGCAGCCGGCCCGGTGCCCTGGCGCGCTGGCGCCAGCCAGGTGGCTCGGTCGTTCGACTGAGCGGATGGGGATGCGGGGGGCGCGCTGTCCCCTGCCCCTTTGTAACCCACGACTCCCATGTGGGGGGGGGGGCGATCATGTCCGGCCAGATGGGGGTTCAACCCCTGGCTATTCCTCTAATCGGCTGTCCCGCTCCGGTCGACCGGCTGCTGCCGACATGGGACCGGCAAGGGCCGGTCCCCCTGCTCTGATGTCGGGGGCCCGGAACCGGCCGCCGGTTCCCCTGCTCCGCCACAGCCTCAGCCGCAGCCTTGGACCGTCCATCACAGCACGATGGCTCCGTGCCCCTCCGCAGTGGCCCCGCTCCGACTGCGGTGCCTTCGGGTTTTTCCGGCATGGCGCGACGGCGCCGCGATCTTGGTACGATTTTCAATTGCGCGGCGCGATGGCGCGGCCCATCCTCGCCACTCGTTCCTGCGCGGTACGACGACACCACGTCACTTTCCTTCAAACCATAATCAACACAAAAGATAAGAGATGAGGTTCAGTCGTGTTTGTGTGGTCCGCCCCCCCCCCCCCCCCGTTAATCGAAAGAAAACGGTTCAATTGAATGAGTAACGTTGACGGAAGAAAAATACGAATATCATCAACATTAATATTCCCCTACCTCTTTGAATTCGTTGAGCAAGGGTTCATCGTGGAAATAACTGTCGCGGAAGAAGACGTCGTGGAAGGAGAGAGTCGCGTCATGGAGAATTGATTCGTCGGCGTCGTGTCGTCGATCTCTGAGGATCCGGCGTTCTCGTCGACCTTCATCGGAGGTTGGCGTTCTTCGTGTTCTGCGTCGAAGAAGAAAAAGATCATCAAGCTCATTAGCTTTTCTCCCCAAAACCTCTCAAAGCATCAAGTTCCAACCTAAATAAAATAATTACCTCACTTATTTTATTAACATAACTTAAGTTTGAAATTCAAAAGTTGAATTATCCCTCTCAAATTAAACTCACCTAATTAATTAACATAATTTAACAACTTTAATGGTGAGTTGAAGGAGTTAGGGAATATGAAGGGGTGGGGTTCATGTGGGCACCACCTCCCTCATAACCTCTCATGGGAAGTTGGGTGGTTACCCAACCTCCACCCAATGGTTTTAATTACTAAGTAAAAATAAAAATTGAAGCTCAATTTTTATTTTAACTTCCACAAATTTTAAAAACTTCTCTCGTCTAAACACAACTCCGGAAAAAGTGTTCCTAAGCAATTACCGGAGCTAAGAATTCATCGGTGCCCTCGGAATTCGATTCCAAGTACCAGTTCAAATTTTAAGGAATCTCGCTCGTTCGTTTACTGAACGTACCCGAGCTAATCTTCATATAGAAATTCCGGACACACCGGGCCTCGGAATTGGGCGCCGTTAGAAACTGCGTTCTTGTAAAATCCAAAAGAAAATTAAGAAAAAATTTCCCTTGAATTTTACAGATCTTTACATTACTCCCACCTCAGGGCTTTACGTCCCCGTAAATCTATAACACAAACTAGGGAAACAAAAGTGGTACTGAGCACGCACCTGAGCCTCCCGCTCCCATGTGCTCACCTGGAAGTTCCCGTACTACCAGTGAAAGCGCACCTGAGGAATCGACTGTCCTCGTAGGATCCGCTCATGACATTCAACATTTCCCACTGGAACCTCCGTGAAAGACACCCCATCGCCACGGTCTCGTTCCCCAGGGTCGATGACATGCGTCGGGTCAAGCACATATCTCCTTAGTTGAGATACATGGAAGTCGTCGTGCACTTGGTGCAACTGAGGTGGGAGGGCCAAGCGGTAAACCACCTCGCCTACCCTGCTGAGGACCTAGAATGGTCCGTTGAACCACGGAGATAACTTGCCGCCTCGGCCACATCTCCGTAACTAATGTCGAGGTGAGACCCGTAGGGAAACGTGGTCTCCAACCTCGAACTCTAGTGGTCTCCATCCCCTTTCAGCACAAAACTTTTGCCGGATCTGAGCTGTCCTCATCCGCTCTTGGATAACTTGGACTTTTCAGGTCCTACAAGAGCTGCTAAGATTTCCTCTTTTTCGATAAGATAAATCTGGTCTCACCCCCTAGATGAACCACGTTCTTTGCCTAATACATTCAATCCCGACATGGACTATACTAATCCATACTAAGGATGACGTCGTAAGGCCTCGACGCTTCTACCAAGAGTTCCAACAGTTACTCTCTCTTCCAAGGGTTGAGTCACACTGCCGGCATCAGTGTGTGGTCACTTGGTCCCCTCCACTAGGTATCTCAAAGTGAGGGTCAAGTCAACGGTTTTTAAACCGGAACCTCTTAGTAACAACATAAAGAGGGGACAGGAAGGTAAACGCCACAAGAAAGGTGTCTTTTATTACTACAGCTAAAATTACAAAGACACAAAGCATCTAAAAACAAACATCAACAGATCTAGAAGCAACATGAACAAAATATCCATGTCTGGAGCTAGTCCCACTCCTGTCCATATGCTTCCGGAGATCCATGATCGTAGGTGTCAGCTGCATGATGCTGAGCTCTCCCACGTCCACTTGTTCCCCGTGGTCGGGGTGGACCTCCTGGTGGTGGTGGTGGCAACACCTCGAAGCATCGTCCACCTCCAGCTACATGGTCAGCTCCCCTACCACAGTCTCCTTGTCCATGCGGTCTTCCTCGATCGAACCTTTTCCTCTACCCAGGAGGTCCTTCATTCATCTGCTGGTCATCTGTATGGAGGGTCGGACAGTCACGAGCCATGTGACCAACCCCGCCGTAGGAGTAACATTGTCCGCGCATTGTAAGTCGTTCTCCACCCCGGGTGCCTCGCGCAAATGATCTTGTGTCATGCGGTCGACAACCTGTAGGACTAGTCCTCTTGGACCTCTGCGTGGTCTGTTTACTGCCTGCTGTAGAAGACTCTTCCTCACACCAGCTAGTGGTGGGTCCTGCTGCTGGTGACTGCTCAGCAAGGAAACTCTCCACTAAGAGGGCTCGCTCTAACACCCCTTTCTATGTCGGAATGCTGTGAGAAACAACTGAAGCTCTAATATCTCGCATGAGTCCCTGTTCGAAGGTTCGAGCCCTGAAAAATGGGTCTCGTACCATGTCTATGGAATAGCGCGAGAGATAGGCAAACCTCGCCGCCTACTGGGCTACTGTCATGCTGCCCTTCCGCAACTGTAGCAGCTCCTGGATGCACACTGCTCAGAGGGTGGGTGGGAAAAACTCTGAGCAAAAAAGGCTCTCAAAGTCCGTCCAAAGGAGAGGTGCCTCGTCATGCACCTGGAGCATCAAGCTCCACCATCTGCCTGCTGCCGCATGCAGGAGGCTCACGGCAAGGACCACCATAAGGTCAGATGGTGTCCCTACCAAATGGAAAACTCATACAACAGCCTCCAGCCAATCCTCGGCTGCCTGATGGTCCATCTCCCCACGGAACCTAGGCGGTCGCTGACGTTGAAACTCATGTAGTGCACTAAGGCGACGTGCACCGTAAGCGGGTAGGGCTAGTAGAATCGGTGGCTCGGCAGTTAGAGGTACCGCCAGTGCCTCTACTGTCAAATGGCCCTGTACCGAGGCCTCGTCACTCGGTGGGCTGTCATCACGCACAACTCTCGGAACCCTAGCTAGCTGCC
Organism: Viscum album; assembly: GCA_963277665.1. Taxonomy (NCBI): domain Eukaryota; kingdom Viridiplantae; phylum Streptophyta; class Magnoliopsida; order Santalales; family Viscaceae; genus Viscum; species Viscum album. The sequence goes on from OY728123.1 coordinate 168,995,171, forward strand.
GTCGTGGCGCCATCCTGAAAAGAGACTGGTGCGCCACGGTCAGTACAGTATATCTGGTGAGCTGATACAAGTAATCACAAAAAAAACATGAAACATGCATGCAATCAATGTTTTCGTGCATTAAGTCGGAAATCATAAGTCAGGGTCCTGGTGTATGCATAGGTCGGCCGCCGCCCCAACACTGGACTCCCTGGACTGATAACCACACTCAATACTCCTAACACTATTGCTTCACATAGAAGAAAGATAAAAGTCCAAAGTTCTGCGGTAGAACCGAACTCCTTTGATACCAATTGGTCACGACCCATCCTCGAGGCCCGTTCCGTGACTACCCCAAGCCCGCCTTCCATAGGCCAGGGGCTGTCGACTAGCACCGAAGGCCTAAATCCCGATAACTGGGAAGGAATTTCCTTTATAAAAGTAACAAAACACCATAGAGTACAAGCGGAAGTAAAACACTAAGTACAAAAAAAAAGTGCTGAAAAGAAAATCAGCCCGAATACAAACCCAATGGAAAGTACAACTACAACTTAAAGAATTTAGAACAAGGAAAAGCAGCTGGAAGAAGATAGAAGCAGCTTCGAGGTCTTCCTCCTCAGATCCTACCTGAAGGGTAGGTACAGATCGCCCCCACAACTCTCTCTCCCGTCAACCATCTCCTAGTTTTGACGCATCTTTAAGTCCACCACTGGATTCTGTCTCATCGTGAGGTCCACCTTCGGGTACCGTCAAGTCCTCGAACACTCGGCCTCTGTCTGCACTGCCCGTCGTCTACAACCAACACATCGAGGTGCAGGCATAACCCGTGCAGGGGTGAGTATAACGATACTCAGTAGGGACCCCGAGACCATCAAGGTCTCACTAAATCCAACATGGATAACCACTAGAAGATCTCAACAGAAAACCTCTTCTTAGGTACATGCCCATACATATATTCAAGATATCAAGTAACCCATCTCAATCATGGGGAAACACAAGGCTTATGAAATCAACAGATAACCTCTACCTAGGTATATGCCCATACATATACCTATGTTATCAAGTAACCCATCTCAATCATGAGGAAACACAAAGATTATAGACTCATCTAAACCAGGATTTTAATCATGACGTCAAAACCACAGCTGCTGGAGAACTCTTCCTCCGTCGAGTATAGTGGCCTACCGTTACAACCAAGCGCGCCGAACACCTCTTCTGTCAAGTTCAGAGGGCCTTCCGCTATAACCATGCACGCTGAACTCCTCCTCTGTCGAGTACTGAAGGCCTGCTGCTACAACCAAGCGCTTCCCACCATGGGTCTTCCACTACAACCAAGCGCTCCCCGTCATAGGGTCCAGAGGTAATACGTTTGTTGAGTATAGTGGGTCTACCACTACAACCAAGCACTCCTCCGCCATGGGTCTGCCACTACAACCAAGCCCTCCCCCTCATAGTTTCGATAGGTACTCCTTCTATCGAGTACCGCGGGTCTGCTACTACAACCAAGCGCTCCTCCTCCGTGGGTCTGTCGCTACAACCAAGTGTTCCCCCTCATAGCCTCCAGAGATACTCCATCTGTTGAGTACCGCGGGTCTGCCGATACAACCAAGAGCTCCTCCGCCATGGGTCTACCGCTATAACCAATTTCTCCCCACTGGGCTATCCGAAACACACCGAGTCGATAGTTCAGCAGTCGTCATATCTTAGTCAGCTACTGGGTCTCTGCACTCTGCTAGCTCGTCACCGGGAGGGTCCTCTCCACGAGCTACTGGTCGATTCTCCATGTATCACAAAGTTCTACGAAGAAGATTGTCAATGTACCGCCTCATCATAGGGGTCTCAACACAAAAGACGGCGCGTCAGTCGGACGCCCGGTCTGTGAGTTACTAGCCTTTTCGTCCGAGGGGCCCAGTTGGTTTCGTGTGCGAACCAACCCGGCCGTATCTCGACCGTACCCCGAAATCTCATAGGGTATGCTCATAGGGACCGTTTCTCAACGTGATCACCAACGCCGCTGACGGTTCGTCAAATGGACGTCTGGTCTAAAAGTTATTAGCCTTTCCATTCCAGGGGCCCGGTTGGATTTCGGGTACAATCCAACCCGTCCATTTTCCAACTGCACCCAAAACTCAGGAGAAACATGGAAAAATTTCCGTCTAATCAAGAGGAATCCAAAAAATTCGACGACATGCCAATCGAACATCCAGAGCTCGAGATATAAGTGTTTCCGCTCCGAGGGCCCGGTTGTTTTCGTATCCGAAACCACCTGTCCATACTCAATGTTCTCCGAAACCTTGAGTGTAATATACTGAAAATACCGTCTCGATCCAAGGATCCCTATGCAACTGACAGTGCATCGATCAGTGGTTCGTAGCCCATGTTATGGGCAACAGACCGAAAAAATCCGGTATTAGGGGGTTCGGGCCCGGACCGACCTGGCCCGGTACCCCCTGGGTCTGGCCCACTGGGGCACAGCCCAGCCCGGTGGGCTGGCGTGCTGGTGCTAGCCTGGTGGCTCTGCCGTTCGGCCAAGCGGATGGGGATGCGGGGGGGGGGGGGGGGGGGGGGTGGGTTTCCCCCGCCCGTCTCTAACTCGCGCCCCCCATGTGGGGGGCCGCTCATGCCCGGCCAGTCGGGGGTTCAAACCTAGGCTCTTCTTCTGACCTGTCGGCCCGCTCCGGCCGGCCGGCTGCTGCCGACACAGGATCGGCAATGGCCGGTCCCAATGCTCCAACGCCGGCGGCCAGGAACCGGCCACCAGTTCCCCTACTCCGCCGCGGCCTTGGACCGTCCAGCGCGGCGCGATGGCGTCGCGGCCCCACTCCGGCCACGGTGCCTTCGTGGTTCTCCGGTGCGGCGCGACGGCGCCACGATCTTGGTTCGATTCTCAATTACGCGGCGCGAAGGTTCTGCGCTTCCTCGCCGCTCGTTCCCGCGTCGTACGACGTCACCACGTCACTTTCCATTGAACCGTAATCAACACAAAAGATAAGAGAGGAGGGTCGGCCATGTTTGTGTGGTCTGACCCCCTCCCGTTAATCGAAAGCAAACAGTTCAATTGAACAAGTAACGTTGATAGAAGAAAAACACGAATATCATCAACAATAATATTCCCCTATCTCGTCGAATTCTTTGAGCGAGGGTTCGTCGCGGAAATAACTGTCGCGGAAGAAGACGTCGCGGAAGGAGAGAGTCGTGTCGCTGAGAATTGATTCGTTGGCGTCGCGTTGTCGATCTCTGAGGATCCGGCGTTCTCATCGACCTTCGTCGGAGGTCGGCGTTCTTCGCGTTCTTCGCGTTCTTTGCGCTCTTTGTCGAAGAAGAATAAGATCTTCAAGCTCCTTAGCTTTTCTCCCCAAAACCTTTCAAAGCATCATGTTCCAACCTAAATAAAATAAGTACCTCACTTATTTTATTAACATAACTTAAGTTTGAAATTCAAAAGTTGAATTATCCCTCTCAAATTAAACTCATCTAATTAATTAACATAAGTTAACAACTTTAATGGTGATTTGAAGGCATTAGGGAATATGAAGGGGTGGGGTTCGTTTGGGCCCCACCGCCCTCAAAACCTCTCATGGGAAGTTGGGTGGTTACCCAACATCCACCCAATGGTTTTAATTACTAAGTGAAAATAAAAATTGAAGTTCAATTTTTAATTTAACTTCCACAAATTTTAACAACTTCTCTCATGTAAACACAACTCCGGAAGAAGTGTTCCTAAGAAATTACCGGCGCTGTGAATTAATCGGTGCCCTCAGAATTCGATTCCGAGCACCAGTTCAAAAGTTAGAGAAACTCTCTCGGTCGTTCACTGAAAGTACCTGAGATAATCTTCAGATAGAAATTCCGGGCACACCGGGCCTCGGAATAGGGCTCCGTCAGAAACTGCGTTATTGTAAAATTCAAAAGAAAATTAAGAAAAATTTCCCTTGAATTTTACGGGTCTTTACAATATATGGTTAGTTTTAATTTTTGTAAGTGTAATAATATGTAACCAAGTGCTATGTAATGTAAAAAATTCACCACATCTTGGTGGCATGTGCATTCTAAAGGATGTGTAATGGTAGCCTTTCACTTGTGTAAGGGTAGCCTAAAATTTTTTATACATTCAAAATTTTAGTGATCCATGTAAGGGTAATATGATGTAACCCTTATGGTGTGGTAGGACTAAAATAATGGTACAAAAAAATTCGTAAAACATCAGTTTTACCCTCCATAATCTTAGGTAACATATTTTCAATATAATTAATGGTTATGAAATTTGAAATAGATTGAAATTAAATATAATAAAATATCATGACCAATGGTGCAATGTGAATTAAATGGACTTTTTTACTAAGATCAGATGTTAAATAAAATTTTGGGTGTTTGATATTGTTTATGAGGTATCTGTGTAATTACTCTCTCCATTGTATCTAATCCTGATCCTAGGTTTCCTTTTAACTTTTGGAAAGGCCTTTAGAACTCATTGGGGACTGAAATAAATTTTAGTATAGCTTCTCATCCACAATCAGATGGGCAGTCAGAACGAACAATTCAGACCTTGAAGGATATGTTACATGCTTGCACGATGGATTTCCAGGGATGTTGGGACCAACATCTTTATTTGGTTGTGTTTTCTTATAATAATAGTTTTCATTCCAATATACAGATGGATCCGTTTGAGGTATTATATGGAAAGCAGTTTCCAAGTCCATCTTTTTGGGATGAAGTAGGGGAAAGGAAGCTGATGGGACAGGAATATGTAGAAGAGATGGTAGAAATCGTTCAGTTGATTTAGAAGCACATGAGAACAACTTAGAGTCGGTAGAAAATTTTTGTGGATAACAGAAGAAAGGATATTTATTTTGAGGTATGTGATCATGTTTTTCTCAACGTTTCTCCATGGAAAAGTGTGATGTGTTTCAGCATGAATGTAAAGCTGAGTTTGAGGATCATTGGACCTTATGAAATCCTGAAGAAAGTTGGATCAGTTGCATACATAGGGAAATTACCTCCATTTTTGTCCCAGGCACACAATGTTTTTCATGTTTCAATGTTGAGAAAGTATATGCCAGATCCATCTCATGTTTTGAGCCCAGGTATAGTGTATTTGGAAAATAATATCTCTTATGAGGAACAACTAGTCCAGATTCTTGACCGTAGGGAGCAAGTGTTGAGGAATATGGTAATTCATCAGGTGATGGTTTTGTGGAAAAAATGTAAGAACCCGAATATTTGTTTCAGGTATGTCTTTACTTTTTTTGCAGTTTTGGGGAAAAGAGGAGTTTCATGAATGTTTTAAAGTACACACCATTTACTTTATGAGTACACACCGTCTACTCCCTTATCACGCCAGGCCGTGTGCTGGCTATGTCTGGGCCATACACACTCTGTGTAGGGGTGAAGTGGAGGCCGCTTAAAGAGGAGTGCAGAAAAATGGAGTACACGTCATCTACTCAAGAAGTAAACATTGTGTATTTTCTTTTTTTCATTAAATGCACCAGGGTCGCGCCTGACGTACAGAACACCTTTCGTCTAGGTTTCGTTCTTCTAAGAGAAGTTGTTTGGCCGCAGATCTTCTCTGAGCTCCGGTGCCTCCGTCTGTTCTCCGAATCGATAGTCGTCGATTGCATTGGAACCAAAATGGTGATTTTTTCCTTCTCCTAGATCCTTGTTTTCCAATTCTTAATCTTTCTCAAGATATCATTGGTTGAGTGTTTTTGACATTTCTCAGATCCTTGATGTTCTAAGGAGAATAAATAATCGTGGTTCATGTATATCATTCTCCTAGAATAAAGGTAGGTTGTTTGTGCCATTCTGTTGGATGTCTATGAATATTTTGGGCCAATTCCACCATTACCCTTGAACGAGGTATTATGTGTTTCCTGTTATATCTTTGTTGTTGCCTGCTTTGCTAGATTGCTTAAGTATAGGTAATTGCTTCTGAATAGGGTAGTTCTTATTGTACTCTGCATGTTTTCCATGCTTGTTTTGATTATTTGGTGTTTTCACAGTTTCCATGCCTAGTTGTAGGATAGTGGAACTGTTGTACTGTTATGTTGTTGTGCCTTAGAATGATGCCAAGTAGTTCTTGAGGTTTACATCGGATGATACGCTCACTATGCATGTGTTTTTTACACAGGGCTGAGAGAACCTAGTGTAGTGGACCATAGGGAGAATGGACATAAGGGCCTCTCCAGAGTGTCTTTAATTTATGATGTTATACCACAGGGGGAATTGACGTTAAGTGCTTCCTCAGAGAGAATGTAGTTCCTTGACGTGGGCCACAGGAGGAATTAGACGTTGAGTGCTTCCCCAGAGAGCCGTTAGTGTGATACAAGACTATATGAGGAATTGACGGTGAGTGCTTCCTCAAAGAGTCTATTCATTAGCTAAACTAGTGAGGCGAGACTGTGTGTGCTTCCCAAGGGGTTGTTAGTAATTGTAGGTTTAACCATAAGGGTTATGATGTGAGAACTACCCAAGGGGATACGTGTTGTTCTTCTTCCTGTTTGGTTTTTACTTGTGTACCTTTTATGCTACACTGTGGATTGCAGCGGTTGTGTGCTTTCTTGTTTACTTCTTCCTATATTTTTACTGTCGTGTATTCACTAACTATTAGGCACAAAACTTTAGGTGGTTTCCTACTAGGACCATGTCTCACACCCTGTTTGGGCCATGCTTTTGGGCCCAAACAGACTATATTGTTGTAGGTATAGATAAGGTAAAGCTACCTTTCACTTCAGGTACTTGACTTGCTGTGGAGATGGAGAGCATGGGACCAAGCTATGGCATGTGATACTGAGGAGTTTACATGTTTTTATTTTTCAATATAGTTTAGTATTTTATTCAGCATTATGGCTTGTTTGGCTACTTTCCTATAAATATATATCATGCATCATTTTATATACATGTGTGTGTGCTTCACCTGTTTACTGATCATATTCCGCAATGTATCCTTTACTCTTGTATGGATGGTTATGGTTTTTGCTGTTATCTATTTGTTTTTATTCTGTTGTGTACTATGCAAATGAGGGCATAGTTTCCCCACTATCACACCCAAGGCCCTCACTGCTAGTCGGCAGCCTCTGTCATTTGTGGAAATGCGCTTGAGGCCATGTGACCAACCAGGTATGGGGATCCTCTGGGTGGCTTTCGGAACCGAGACGTTACAAAGAGGTATCAGAGGGTTTCTTTTCTCTTGATTACTTTTTGAATCCTTTATCCAGGGATAGGATAGATTTGGTACTTGGTATTAAGTTGTGCCTAGGAGGGGCTACCCCATGTATAGGGAAAATCAAATCTACCTCGCTTATTAAAGTTTTCTAGTTTTTCTATGTTACAGTTGATCTGATTTCACCTATAGTGATTCATATTCCTTGTTTTTTATTGTTGTTGATATTGTGGTTCTATTTCTGTCGCAACCCAATGAGATGAGGGTATTCCATCTCATTCATCATATCGGCACTTGTTAGAAATCACATTCCATACATTCATGCCATGCCATCTAGGGTGAATTAGCGATTACATGTTATTGTGATAGACTTTTGTGTAGATTATGCATGCTGTTGTGATAGATTCTTTGATAGGATCTATTCTATTTTATAGAGGACTATTGTATTGTACTTTACTTAAATGAATGCCAAATTTTGGTTCTTGAGGTCTTATGGGACCTCTTGAATCGGAAATTGGTGAATCATTGACCTGTTGTTTCTAATATATGACTACATTGGATGCCAAGCATTGATTCGTGGGGAGTATGGGCCCTCACGAATCGTAATTTGGCACCTTCATGCTCGTTTTTCAGTGTTTTCTGGGCTGCAGTGCAGTTTCATAGATACTGCCTGAAAAAACCCATAATACATGGAATGTACTTTATATATACACATCGTGTTGTTTTAAACCGTGTCACAGACTGTGTGAGAAGAAACACGGGTTGTGAAAATCTCTAGTAACACGCAGTGTATGGTAGGTGCACGCCGTGTAGTATAGAGCCGTCTACCCGGCCATGTCACTAACAACACGGGCCTGAGAAGCTCGAGTAGAACACACCGTGTTGGTAAAGAACACGCCGTGTAGTCATCTTCCAGGTACCCGACCATGTCACAAACAACACGGGTCGCTGTTATCTCCTCTTATGCATGTCGTGTTTGTTCGGAACACTCCGTGTAAGGGTCAGCCATGTACTTGGTCATGTCTCCAACAACACAGGTTGGGGAAATCTTCAAGTACACGCTGTGTTTGTTCGGAACACACCGTGTAGTCTCAGATGTGTAACCGGCCATGTAACTGAAAACTCGGGTCATTGGAACCGTGTCTACTACACGTCGTGTCCATAGGGAACATGCTGTGTAGTCTCATTTTAAGAAGACTGTGTGGGTTAGCCGTGCAAGGAGACACAGGCAGGGGAATAGAGTTAAGTACATGTCGTGTCGAGTTATACACGCCATGTAGTCACGTTTTGTAAAACATGAGTGTTTCCTTCTCCTGTTTCTATTTTGTACTCATTTGTTCTATGTCCTTGATTTCCTGATCTAAGGTATACTTTTGATCCTTCAGAGCTATGCCTCGAAGACATCCTCTGGTTTTATGTCAGTTTCCAGATGGTGATCAAACACCAGATATGGCTGATCAGGGACCTCCTGTCGATCCTCCAGTCAGGCCTTTTTTGGCACCGGCTATCATACCAGTTGCAGGTGCTGATGCGCAGTTCAGGGAAGACTTTATAAGGATGATGCAGAACGATCGATTCAAGTCGTACATGAGGTAAGGGACTTCATCTTGATCTCCATTCATTGAGTTATATTTTGTTTTATACACAAATTTCTTTTATATGGTGTATAAAACCCTTGGACCATTATTTTTATTCAAAAGGAATCTTTTCTCTAAGAAGGGTTTTACTAAACGACAAAAAGCCTGTTTCTTTTTAACATACGCAAAGACAATGACCATTCCTCCACCACGAGTATTATTTGATCTTTGGATTCCTCAACAAGCCCTAAAGATTTTTAAATGAAAACAAATACCATATACTCTTTTATGTATTTTGGTATTGAAAATGGTTTTGATAATGGATTTGTTATGTGAATATATTTATGTGATATATTTTTATTAAAATGTGGAAATGTTTTCTTTCCATTATATTTGTTTTGTTTCTTATGATTTTATAATGGTTCTTGGATATTTGACGGGTGGTTATGTGATAAACCAAATGACGGGTGGTGCCGTGAATACCAGGACGGGTGGTTACGTTATAATCCCCAATGCAATGGGTATGGAATTCGGTCATATGGCTATTCCATTTAGTGATATGTGTGGAAGTCAACCATATGGTTAATCCATTTAAGTATGTTAATGTCCCATATTGCCTTTATATGTTATGTGTTCTTTATATCGGTGTTATGTTAATTGTTTGGTTAAAAATGGGTATGTAGTGATCTTTAATTCAGTAAAGAGTATTTACTACTTTATAAAGGTAAAAAGTATTACTTATGTTAAAGTATTCATGGTTTACTTGTGGTTTTGAAAAACTAACAGTTTTCCTTCTTTGTGTATCCCTTACTGAGATTTTTATGTTCATCCCATGTTTTGGAAATGTTTTCCACAGGACATAAAGATGAATAGTGTCAAGGATGGGATAAAAGAAAGGAATTCTATCTATAACATGGAACTATACATGTTTCTTTTTAAGAGTTTTTATTTTAACAAAAAAATGGAAACTGAGTAGAAGTGTCAACTATGTAATCTATTGAGATGTAATAGGTATGTCTAAATTCTCTAAAAAACATAACCTGAAAAGATCCTCAATGTGAATTAATCACTTATTTCAATATTATGTAATGTTTTATGTACGGGGCCTTACAGTTGGTATCAGAGGTTGGTTTAGACAACTTTAGGAGATAGAATATTGTTAAATTCATGTCCATAAATTAATTTATGGTATAATTGAAATGATATAGAATTTAAATATTACCATGTTTCTTCGCCTAATATATTTATGTGTTCAGAATGGTTTTTCATAGAGGAAACATGGAAGCTATGTTGGGACGACATCAGGAGGAAAACAACCATCCAATCAGCAACCTGAGACGATCGGAATCAGAACTGAAAAGTTTGTTACAGTGATGGAATAGTTGACTCAGGCTATAAATTGTGGTGGTATCCATACATGAGATCAGCCAGATCAACCATACAGGAACATGTCAGTAGTGGATCATTTTATGAGGCATCATCCCCCATCATTCAGAGGATCATCTGACCATGTGCTAAAAGAAGGGTGGAATAAAGCACTGGATGAGATTTTTGATGTCATGGGGTGTTCAGAACATCAAAAGGATAGTCTCGATGTATACCGTTTTTAAGGTGAACCTGATCAGTGGTGCATGATGGTGAAAAATATCCAGGATAGTAAGGAGATTGATGATCTTGACTGGGATGAATTCAATGGTATGTTTATTGAGAAATATTTTCCTATGGTGGTTTGTCTTAGGATGGAAAAACAATTCCTAGAATTCAGGCAGTAGGATGAATTAGTGGCTGCTTATGAACTAAAGTTCACTAGACTGGAAAGGTATGCTCCGAATTTCATATGAGATCTTGATAGTAAAATCAACTATTTTTACTCAGGGTTAAAGCCAAAGTATCTAAGGTCTTTAGCTTCTCATGAGTTCAAAAGTTATGATAAACTAGTTCGATGTGTGGAGAAGGGGGAAATGTAGTTTTTTAATGAT